>CM049430.1:70260918-71510918 GCA_026929855.1 Poa annua | reverse complement strand
AAGAATACACTTTATTAATTGCCTCTAGGGCATATCTCCTTCAGTCTCCCACTTGCACTAGAGTACAACTTAATCTAGATTACAACTTGGTAAAAGCTTAACACCCATAGCTAACTGGTGATGTTCATGCTTATCAAGCGGAAGAGGCTTCGTCAGCGGATCTGCCACATTCAGATCCATATGCACTTTGCAAATCTTCACATCGCCTCCTTGTACGTACTGACGTATCACGTGGAAGCGTCGGAGAATGTGTTTGGCGGTGGAGTGAGACCTTGGCTCCTTAGCGTTCGCAATGGCACCCATATTGTCCCAGAAGAGGATCACGGGCTCTTGCACACTCGGGAACACTCCAAGTTCGATGACGAACTTCCTCAGCCACACAACTTCATTCGCGGCCTCGCAGGCAGCAATGTACTCCGACTCCATTGTAGATTGTGCGACTATGGGTTGCTTCCCACTTCTCCAGCACACGGCGCCTCCATTCACCTTGAACACGTAACCTGTCTGTGACTTACAGTCATCGGGGTCTGAGCAGAAACTTGCATCTACGTAACCCGTTACGCCAAGTTCCTCATCGCAGCCACCATACACAAGGAACATTTCCTTTGTCTTATTGAGATACTTAAGAATGCTCTTAACAGCTACCCAATGCGGCATTCCAGGATTACTCTGGAACCGGCTTGTCAAACTTAGAGCTAATGCCACATCCGGTCTAGTACTCAACATTGCATACATGATCGATCCTATGGCTGAAGCATAAGGATGTTTCGTCATTTCGGCCTTACCCAGTTCCGTCACCGGACACTGCGCCTTACGCAATATCTTATTCTTGATAACCGGCAGAGAACCCTTCTTTGCCTTCTCCATATGAAAACGCTTCAATATTTTATCAAGATAAGTACTCTGACTCAGTGCTAATAGGCGCCTTGATCTATCGCGATAGATTTTTATGCCTAACACATACGCAGCTTCTCCTAAGTCCTTCATGGAAAACTTACTGTTTAAATATTCCTTCACGCTATTCAGAAGTTCCACATCATTCCCTATTAGCAATATGTCGTCAACATACAGTGCTAAGAACACAACCGAGCTCCCACTCATTTTCTTGTAAATACAGGTCTCTTCCACATTCTGGATAAATCCAAAACCTTTGATTACCTCATCAAAGCGAAGATTCCAGCTCCGAGATGCCTGCTTCAATCCATAGATGGATCGCTGAAGCTTGCACACCTTGTTAGCACTTCCTGGATCGACAAAACCTTCCGGCTGTACCATGTACAACTCTTCCTCAATGTTTCCATTCAGGAAGGCCGTTTTGACGTCCATCTGCCAGATTTCATAATCATAGTAGGCAGCTACCGCTAACAAAATCCGAATAGACTTAAGCATCGCTACCGGTGAAAAAGTTTCATCGTAGTCAATTCCATGAACTTGTCGGAAACCCTTTGCGACAAGCCGAGCTTTATAGACGGTCACATTACCATCAGCATCAGTCTTCTTCTTAAAGATCAACTTATTCTCGACGGCCTTGCGCCCTTCGGGAATATCCACCAAAGTCCACACTTTGTTATCATACATGGATCCTATTTCGGATTTCATGGCTTCAAGCCATTTCTCGGACTCTAGACTCTCCATCGCCTCCTTGTAGTTCGTAGGTTCGTCTTGCTCGACTAGCATGACGGTGCAAACCATATTGCCATACCATTCTGGTGCGATCCGAGATCTACCAGACCTACGAGGTAGAACATCTTCCTCGACAGTTTCTCCCACTCCTTCCACGGAGGACGTTTCCGGAATTGCTTCCGTTGCGCCACTCGGAATCTCGAGTTCAGGATCAACGATTTCATCGAGGTCTACCTTCCTCCCACTTACTCCTTTCGCGAGAAACTCCTTCTCTAGAAAGGTACCGGTCTTCGCGACAAAAGTTTTGCCCTCAGCTTGGTTGTAGAAGGTGTACCCAACGGTTTCCCGCGGATATCCTACAAAGACGACTTTCTCCGACTTCGGTTCGAGTTTGTCGGGCTGTAGTTTCTTAACGTACGCCTCACAACCCCAAACCTTCAGAAACGATAACTTAGGCTTATGGCCATACCATAATTCATACGGCGTCGTTTCAACGGACTTGGACGGAGCCCTATTTAAAATGAATACGGCTGTTTCTAACGCATAACCCCAGAAGGACACTGGCAGATCGGTAAGAGACATCATAGATCGGACACTATCCAGTAGAGTACGATTACGTCGCTCGGACACACCGTTACGCTGCAGAGTTCCGGCGGGCGTAAGTTGGGGCACTATGCCACAACTCTTCAGATGTGTGCCAAACTCAAAACTCAAGTACTCCCCACCGCGATCGGACCGGAGATGCTTGATTTTTCTATTAAGCTGATTCTCAACTTCACTCTGGAATTCTTTGAACTTTTCAAACGTTTCAGACTTGTGTTTCATCAAATCATCAGTGAAGGTGACGAAGTAATGATGACCATTGCGTGTCGAAACGCTCATTGGTCCACATACTTCTGTATGTATGATCCCCAACAAATCCGACGCCCGTTCAACGAAACCTTTGAACGGTGTCCTGGTCATTTTGCCCATAAGGCATGGTTCGCATGTATCGAGGGATCCGAAATCCAACGAGTCCAAGAGTCCATCGGAGTGGAGTCGCTTCATGCGCTTTATACCAATATGACCAAGACGGCAATGCCACAAAAACATGGCGGTATCGTCACTACACTTAATTCGTTTGGCCTCTATGTTATGGATGTGAGTACTACGATCGAGATTCAACAAGAATAAACCATTACTCTCGGGAGCATCAACATAAAAGATAGCATTCATATAAATAGCACAATTGCTTGACACTGATTTAAATGAATAACCGTCTTGTAACAGGCAAGACCCACTTATAATGTTTACACTCAAGGATGGCACAAAATAACATTTATTTAAAACCAAAACTAATCCCGATGGTAGATGCAGAGGGAGCGTGCCGACAGCCACCACGTCGACTCTCGATCCATTGCCGACGCGCATCGTCACCACATCCTTCACCAGCCGCCTTTTATTCCGTAACTCCTCCTGAGAGTTACATATATGAGCAACAGAACCAGTATCAAATACCCACGTATTGCTCCGGGCGGATGTAAGGTACACATCTATAACATGTATATCAAATATACCTTGCTCTTTGTCGACCGTCTTGCCAGACTTCCTATCCTCCAGATACTTGGGGCAGTTGCGCTTCCAGTGACCCTTCCCCTTGCAGTAGAAACACTCCACGCTAGCTCTGGGACCAGACCTGTTAGTCCTGGGCTTGGCAGCCAACTTTGCCTCCCTCCGGGACTTCCAGCTCTGCTTTCCCTTGCCACCGGACTTCTTGAAATCAACGGTCTTGTTGACCATCAACAGCGTGTGCTCCTTCTTAATCTCTACCTCAGCAGTCTTGAGCATCACGAACACTTCACCCAGGGACTTAGCCATGCCCTGCATGTTGTAGTTCATGATGAAGCCTTTGTAGCTCGGTGGCAACGATTGCAACACCCTGTCAATCGCCAGCTCATCGGGAATCTTGCACTCCAGAGCATTCAGGCGTTGAACGTAGCCAGACATCTTGACTACATGCTCGCTCACACTGCTATGCTCTTCCATCTTGGCTGAGAAGAAAAGCTCAGAAGCCTCATATCTCTCAGCCTTAGCCTGCGGCGCAAAGACAGCCTTAAGATCCGAAATGATCTCAAAGGCGCTCATCTTCTCAAAGCGCTTCTGCAGGTCGGCTTCCATGGCGTAAAGCATGCCACTCTGGACAAAGGCAGAATCCTCCGATCGGGTCTGGAAGACCTTCTTCTCATCCTCAGAGGCTTCATCTGCAGGAGGGTCACCTATGGCGGCCTCAATGACGTAGGCCACCCTATGGGGAGTGAGGAGGATCCTCGGGTTGCGGAACCAGGCCATGAAGTTTGACCCATTGGTCTTAAGCTTTTCTTTCTCAAGGAACAGACCTAGGTTAAACGAGGGGCGAGACATCTACAATGGAATTTGCAACAACATAAGACTTTGTTCATAATAATTTTGAGTTATAGTATTTTAGAAAATAACTAACATAACTCCCACTCAAACGAACATCCCTCCTGGTCGTTTAAGCGATTACACGACCCCCATCCATTGCACCACCCCTCATCATCAAAGCCGGCGGCACAACTTCAAGAGTAGACAAAATCGTCCGCCACACCAATTTTGTGACTCGTGCTCGACCTTTCGGTCTTCCTGTTCCGAGGCCATACCTCTGAGTATGCTAGGCTCGCCACCAAAGACCTCCACGCTGACGCTTGTGCAACATGGCTTACACCCACCGTATGCGAACGAAGATATGTCTGACACCCGATCATCACGGCCTGCCTCATAACGTAGAACTTTATTGGTGGTGCGCGTTGGAGGGAGAACACTAGTGGTATTTTTGAAGGGATCATCTTATTCAGCTACCGCCGTGTAACACACAATCACACAAAAATAAGATGCACACAAAACATCAAATGTAATGCAATGTGATACAGTCCATCGCGCCATGGTCTTCTTGGCGCCCGCAGTTTATAAACAATTTAATAAACCTACCTTGACCATATCACATAGCCCCTGCAAAATAAAGTTAGACGCTTCTACTTTATCTTTTGCATATTTTACGTGTCTTGGGGCTTTCGTAAATAGAACCGCTTCATACCTACGAATCTTATGACCACAACAACGATCCAATAATTGCATGCCACGTATGACCACGTTTAAGCATCCCTTTCGGGCCCTCCATTGAAAATGCGAAGACCAACTAAAGAGAGAGAAACTGTCACCCGCCAGCCACATATACGGTACAAGCCGTATGTTAGTAGTGGAACCAGTCTCGCGTAAGCGTACGCGTAAAGTCGGTCCGGGCCGCTTCATCAACTCAATGCCGCTGGAATACACAAGTGCACGCTAGAGGGTAGCAAATAACAGGAACGGTGCCCCCGTGCAGAGCACGGGTTCTAACAGCGTACAGCTATATCTTACGATAGATCGGCTCTGATACCACTGAAGGGGACCGTGTGCAGAAAACAAAAAATTTCCTACCGACGATATCCTAAAAGCATGCCAAGATCTATTCTATGCAGATATAGTAGTACGAACGGTGATCGGGATACGTACCCTTGTAGACCGAAAGCGGGGATTACGTTCCCGCACAAACATTGTCGATGCAGACCGACGAAGCCAAACTCAAGGTCGTGTAGAGGAAGCAGGCCTCCGAGTACCGCTAGCGCAGCACCTCGCAGGGAGTCGCACACGTACAGTGGAGACGACGCCTCCGAAGCTCCAGTCCAGGACGAGCAGCGGAAGACTTGGACCGGAACACCAGCAGCGCGGCAGGGGGCTATGGTGGAGGAGATCCCCGGATCCTCTTGCTCGGCGCGGCTCCGACTTGGGAACCACGAGATCGAGAGAGAAATCGGGAATTAATTGGTGAATTAAAAGGCTGGGGGTGCCCTTTCTTATATAGGCTCCCAAGGGGAGCCTACCTTGCCAGCCAGGCAATGTGGGACTATCCCCACATAGCCTGGTTCGGCCAAGGGAGTGCGCTGGCCCCCTGGTGGGCCCCTTGTGGCCCACCTAGGCCGGCCCTCCTGGCCCCCACCGAATTCCCCTAGGGAATTTTCCCCTCTTGGGTCTTCTTTCGTCCGGAAGGCCCATTTAGGGAAATCTGCCTTAATAAATTCGAAAATAAATATATAAAATCATATTTGCATATTAATAACACTAATTAATATCAAACATAATATATATAATTTTTCCTAGCTCCGAAAACTCTTTCGGCGCTGCCCGATCTCCATCGGACCCCTCCCGGGACACTCCCGGTGATCTCCTTCCTTTCCGGTTGTCTTGTCGAAACCCCTTAAGTGTGTTATCCTAGCGGTTCGATATAATATCAGGTATGATCAAGACTCCTCAATGATCAACGACTAACTCGTAGGCCTGGACCCCATGAATTAATCCCTGAGATATAACGAATGACTTTCATCTATCAAACCTGAACGTAAAGTCTTAGACCTTTTGCCTCGTTACCGACGACACTATCTTCTACTCGTTCATGATCTCATGTCTCCGTGACCTAGTCACATGCTTGCAAGCTCATTAGACATGATCTCACCGAGTGGGCCCGAGAGTATCTATCCTGCTATGCGGACTGGCAAATCCCGCTCTTGACCCCTCGTCTCAACTACTCCTTTCCGATACCCAAAAGTATCACCGTTATTGTCATACTAAATAAGATACGACGTTTGGTGCAATCAAAGTATTTTCGGGGAATATCAGTAAGAGTTGATCTCACGGTCAAAGGTGTAACGACTATGTTCTCCAAATCTGGGTATGTCCATCACATCGCTCTCCAGCGATATGACTCTCATTGCCGATCGGCGCCATGCCACATGACCGGGAAACCTCGATCATCAATCGCGCAACGAAACTAGTCTTAGTAGAGGCTACTAGGGATCTGGTTGTTTACGTATCACACCCGCATTAATGTTTCCGCTTAATACGGTTCTAGCATGACACAAAAACCTATTATGAACAAACGAGATATGATAAAGAATACACTTTATTAATTGCCTCTAGGGCATATCTCCTTCAGATCCATCATCTTCAGATTCGGAATACCAAACGGCATCATCACGGACAACGGCTCGAACTTCACAGTCGAAGAATTCAAGGACTTCTGTGCGGATCAAGGCATCAAGCTCGACTATGCATCTGTCTCACACCCGCAGTCCAATGGGCAAGTCGAGAAAGCCAACGGTCTAGTCTGCAACGGCATCAAGAAGCGCATGCGAGTACCGCTGAGACGCGCCGCGGGTGCATGGGTCGAAGAACTGCCTTCAGTCCTCTAGAGCCTACGAACCACGCCAAACAGGTCCACCCAGTACACTCCATTCTTCATGGTGTATGGCGCAGAGGCGGTCCTTCCCTGCGACATCAAGTTCGACGCACCACGAGTGGTCGCCTACGACGAGTCAGATGCAGAAGAAGCACTCGAAGACAGCATGGACATCCTGGATGAAGCCCGCGACATCGCTCTAGCACGATCAGCCGTATATCAGCAAGACCTCCGCAACTACCATGGACGAAGGCTGCGACCGAGAGCATTCGTCGCAGGCGACCTAGTCCTCCGACTCAAGCTGAAGAAGGTGCCCAAACTCGCCTCCCCATGGGAGGGCCCATACATTGTGACGGAAGCAATCGGCAACGGAGCAATCGGCAACGTCGTACAGCTTCGCCGTTTCTATGCCTAGTCGACCCAACAATTGTACCAAAGAAAGCATGTCAAGGCGGCAGGTTTCAGACGCACTCTTTCCCTTACCAGGGTACCTAACGGGACTGGAAGGGTTTTAACGAGGCGGCCTGCTCGCAAGAATCAATAAAGTGATTTCAGGAAAAAGTTTTCCCCTTTACCTTCTCAGTCAAGGCAATCCATAACCTAGGCCGCCACTCGAACCACTCGGGGACTGCGCCATACAGGTCAAACAAAAATCCTAGGCCGTCACTCAAATCACTCGGGGGCTGCGCCATACAGGTCAAATGAAAAGTCTAGGCCGCCACTCGAACCACTCGGGGGCTGCGCCACAAAGGCACTACTCGCAAAATCCTAGGCCGCTACCCGATCTTCTCGGGAGTCGCGCCACACAGGTCAAGTCAAAAATCCTAGGCCGAAGCCCCACACACTCGGAGGCTGCGCTTTACAGGTATCACTTGAAGTCTTAGGCCACCACTCGAACTACTCGGGGGATGCGCCATACAAGGCCTACTCGTAGAATCCTAGGCCGCCACCCGAACCACTCGGGGGCTGCGCCGTATAGGTCAAGTCCTAAAAACCTAGGCCACCGCCCGACACACTCTAGGGCTGCGCTTTACAGGTATCACTTGAGATCCTAGGACGCCACTCGAAATACTCGGGGGCTGCGCCATACAAGACAACGACACAGCCCTAGGCCGCTACCCAAGGTACTCGGGGGCTGCGCCATACAGGTCAAGAATCGCACTCGACGCACTAGGGCCGTGTCGCACAAAGACTTTTATCTCAGTCGCAAAAGTCAACTCGAGGGTGCACAACAGATACTCGCACAGTAATGCAAACAGTTCCAACTTGCTTACTCGGGGACTCCCCCAACCTCATACATTGTTGTTTACATTTGGCAAATTTGCCTCCTATGACTAATCATGTACAACGGAAAATTGCTACCCTAATCTGCAGGCTCATCCTTTGGCGCATCGAGTGGCCCTACGAGGCGCTCACTCAGCATTTGGACATGTTGGATCATCTGGCCAGCAGCTTGCAAGGTATCGGCGTAATCGTCATCCCCAGGCAGGCCACCTAACAACCTCTCGAGAGGAAGATTTGGCCAGTGCTGTCGGATGTACGCCAACGCCACGTTCGCCCCGGCGACGAGTTGGGCGTTGACAACCTCCTTCAACGCGTCACCCTCGCGGAACCTCTCCAACAAGGCGGTCAACCCGTGCGGCTGCCCATTGTGTGGGAAGTACACGCGGTGGATGTGCCAGAGGGTCTTCCTGCAACCTTCAAGGAGAAAGGCAGCCCGCCAAGTTCGGTTGAGCATGCACGCGAGGATTCGCCCTCTCGATTTGTTCGACCAGAAGTGGCGAGCCTCGTACGAATCACCAGTCGCCTCCCGGGTGACCCGCTCTTCAACCCGAGCCTGCTCAGCCTGCCAATCTGGGTTCACATCTGCATCCAGAAGTTACAAGTTATAACCAACAAATCGCAAGGAGGAAGTCAAGCAACAAATGCTACCAACCTTGCAGTTGTCGACTGATTAGATCAATTTCGCCAAGCAAGAATTCTTCGTGCTGAGAGAACTCCGCAGCAGGGCGTGACTTGGAGCGCTCCAGCTCCAACTCAACACGCTTCAGACTCGCCTCGAGGTCAACCACCTTGTTCCTCATGTAGGTGATCAACCGTTGGTCGTTCGTGCTACGCTGAAGAACCGATGTTGATCGACAACCGCGCACAGCCGCAGTCGAGCGAGAACCTCCCTTGCCACTCTCGCCAGTCGTCGCAGCAACAAAAATGGCCTCGTGCATGTCAGTCTGTCACGAATATGCAATGTCAATACAGAAAAGACGACTTCTCAACCAAAGCAAAGTTGAAGTGAAGGAACATATAATTCAGCACAAAAGGCGGTTCAAGGCCAGAAGACCTGACAAAATATAAAGTCATTACAAGCACTGACTACTACGAATGCCAAATCCTAAACTACAAGGTTCCTATGCTACTGACTCCGACCGGGAGCGACTCCTTCGAGTAGCAGCAGCCCCAGTTGCCTTGACGATCCCCCTCTCGAAGGTGGCCACAAGCTTCACAGCCAACTGTGTAGCCTGAGCTTTCACCCTGCTAAGGGATGCAGTCTTGCCATCAGGACTTCGAGGGAAGCCGCTCACAACTTTCTCGAAGTCGCCAGCGACCTGGTGACCAAGCAGAAGCTGGAAGGTGAGCTCGGAGCCGCGTACCGTCTGCGCCCGAGTGAAGTCCGCGAGGGTGGTCGTCGTCTTCAAACGGCGCCGTGAGGGCTTCGACGGCAGGAGGCGCGCTGGGAAAGAGGCTCCGATGCACAGTCGCCAGCGCTCCGGTCGACTTCTGCAACGATGTCGTCGACTTCTGCAGCGCAGCGGAGGCATACGCGCAGACACGATTGAGAAACCCGACCGCGGTGGCCAACTCGACATCGTCGCTGGACGAGCCTTCCGGAGGAGCGCCTACGCATTTCTCTGAAAAAAGAGGTCACAAGTCAACACAAGGCAAATGAAGCGAAGAAGACAACAAGTAGGCGTCGAAGCCGAAAAACTAACCTCCAAGCGCGCCGGCGAGTGAGAGCAAGCGATTGACCTGGGTCTTCTCCTGGACGACCCGCACGCGCTCGCGCTCCTGCAACTCGTGCAGTGCTTTCTCTAGCTCCGCCTGAGCCTGAAGCTTCAACTCCAACTCTGCAGCTCGCTTAGTAGCCTGGTCCAAGGAGGTGCACAGTTGGTCCCTCTCCTTCTCCAGGCGAGCGTAGGCAGCGGCTGCCTCAAGCTGTTGGCGGTAGAATGGCTGCAAACAAGCAAGAAATTATCAAGTTGCGGGCGACTATCCTAGTCACCCACACCTTTGGGGGCTACTCCCATTGGGAGCGCTGTTCGCGCACCCGATATAACTACATAAGAAAAAGAAAAAGAAAGGGAACTTACATGGTCCAAGAGGTCAGCATCTGCCGAAGTTGACGGGGCAGCTCCACTTGGCGCCACGAAGCCGCGAGTCTGCGCATGCTCCTCGACCGCCACCTGCGTAACTAGCTCGGTCGAGGGAGCAGACGTGTGCTCCACTTCGCGTGGAGGGGAGCCGGCGCCGTCAGAGCGGTAGCGGACACAAGATCAAGACAAAACTCAACTCGAAGGCTGAAAACTCAAAAAGACAACTCGACGCAGAAGGACGAAAATAAACTCACCTGGTGGTCTCAAAGTCGTCGTCGCTCCCCAAGGAGACGGACGGCATCCGAGCGAACTCGCGCGGTGTCGCAGAGCTGACCGAAGGGGCAGCCAAAGGCTCCTCCCAGTCGTCCCGGGACCTTGCACCCGAGGAGGACATGTCGGCTTCCTCCAAGTCATCAGCCACACCCTTTGCAGGGGACGACGCAGAAGCAGAGTCGCCACCACTTCGCCGCTTATGCTTCTTCCGCGTGGGTTCCTCCTCTTCCTCGTCCTCCACCTCGTCGCTAGGGGAGATGGCGGACGGGATGTCCTCATCATCAACCTCCTCCTCCACAAACTTCGACTCGTCATGAGGTCCGTTTTCTGGGAGAGGAGGAAGACTGACAAGAAAAGAGCGACCCTGTCACAAGCAAAGGCAAGTTGAATCAGGGAAACATGATCAAGAAATCAAGCCAAGAAAAGAAGAATCGAGTACAAGCTCACCTCAGGAACAGGGTTTGCCGCCCCGTACGTAGCGACAGGACACTTGACGTTGCAAGGGTCCGCGGCTCGGAGGGTAGTGATGCCCCTCACCTTGGTCTCCACCTCCTCGTCGTTAAGTGGCTGGTCGCTGACGCCTTCGACTGCCCACATCGGGTGGGGGCGAGCGCGGAGTGGCTGGACCCGGAGCCTGAAGAAGGTGGCCATGAGGTGGACGCCGCCCGACTCGCGTCCCAAGGACTTGAGCAGGTTGCGCAGCAGGCTCAGCAGCGGCCTCGCAGACTCCTTCTCCTCCTCAGCGAGCGGGTGCGCCCAGGCGCGAGTCTTCCGCAAGTCGCGCTCGCCGTCGAAGGCCGCCAGACCCTCCTGGTCGCACCTGATGTAGAACCACCTCCTCGGCCACCCCTGGACAGAGTCCGACTTCTTCATCTGGAAGTACGCGGTGTCGCCGCGTGTCGTGGTATCGGCATAATTGATAGGAGATGGGGGTCCTCTAGCCTATGCATGGATTGTGGGGAAGAAGGTTGGTGTCGTCGAGGACGGGATTGAACACGGCGAGTTTACCCAGCTTCAGATCCCGCAGCGGTGGTGAGATCCTACGTGCTGCTATAATTCACTATGAGGCAAAAGCCGTGAACAGGTTACAATGTGTGTGATGCGTATTGATGCGTGCCCTAAAGGCTTCCTGGTGGCCGGCTTATATAGGCGGCCAGACCCCAGGATACAAGGCAAGTACTTGTCCGACAAGTAATAAGAGTCCTAGACCTAGCCGGCTTAGTTGCCGCCTTCCGTCTTGGGCTTGGTGGCTTGATGGGTTTCGGCCTTCCACCTTCCTTGGACCGTTCGCCTACTTCCTTGAACGTCAGCTATCTGGGCCGCCCGGCAGGCTTCAGCCTTACCACCCTTGGGCCACCCTGGACTAGCCGGATCGATCCATGTTGGAGATACCCTTAGTTGATATATCCCCAACATTAGACCCCAGAAAGGTTAAAGTTCTCCAGGCGCCGACTTCTTCTTGATACTTCATTCGTCAATGTTGGCGGCTGCAGGACTTCAACCATTCTGAAAAACAATGGGGGCACGTGTACCCCGATGTTGGCACACGGCCGCCTTTATCCAACATGGGAAAAGACGTCTAATCGAAACTTTGCCGAGCATATTTCTTGACGGACATCGCCAGGCGGCTCACGACAGTTTGAAACCGGCCGAAGCGAAAATCACGTCATGATTGCAAATCGCGGGAAAAGAGGAGGCGTGGAGATCGTGCGATCATGCGTTGCAACGGACGTTGGACACGTGTCCGACTAGCAGCGCCGTTGGACAGGAAATAACGCCTGGGCCTATAAATAGGTAGCCGAACGGTTCATTTTTCACCCCTGCTCTGCTCTCCTCGGCCCCTTGCTCTCCCGCTCTTTTCACCGAGCGAACTCCGGCGAGCATTCTCCTCCTGGCGACCCTCAGGTACGATGATGTCCACCGGCCAGAACATCCCTTCTGCGGCGTCCGGCGGCCCGGCGACCGAAACCACCTCCGCAGCGGCGATGGGCGGCGCAGCGTCGCGCCTCGCGACGGCGGCGATGGGAAATGTCGCCACCGTCGCCTCCCAGACTTCCACCGCACGCGCCCAGGCGGCGGTCTCCTCTGCTCCTTCATCTTCCGCCGCGGCGACGGTGGCGAGAGGCGCACCCGCCGACGAGGAGGAGGAAGCAGCTGACCTCGGGTCACGTTATTGGCTTCCCTCCATCGTCGACGAAGAGGCACTCCAAGACTTGGAGGCCGTCGGCTACCTCCCAACTCGGGAGGACTTCCAATGGAGATCCGCCTTCGGGGACGTCATCCCGGCTCCGAAAGCCGGGGAGCGGGTAATCCTCACCTCCCATTTAGTTAGGGGAATGGCGCTACCGCCTTCCGCCGTCTTTAGCGAAGTGTTAGATCACTACGGGCTCCAGCCCCATAATATAGCGCCCAATAGCATTCAAGTCTTAGCCGGCTTCACAGCTCTGTTCGAGGGCTATCTAGGTATTAGGCCTAGCTTAGACTTCTTCAGATATTGCTTCCGTTGCCGGCGCCAGACTGTGCCGGACGGCGGACTGGCAACCTACGGCAGTGTCACTTTCAACTGCCGCCAAGGACGCCAATGGTATCCCAAGATACCATACATCGAGTACGTCAAGGGTTGGACGTCCACCTTCTTCTACTGCCAAAAGACATGGCAGCACTGGGGCGCCAATTTGGCGTCCCGGACTTTGTCAAAGCGCCGCCTATGCCCAGGCCATGCTGGGACGAGGCGGTGCCCAAGTTGACGGAGGAGCTCCGCCTTATTCAAAGGCGGATCGAGTTCCTCACCTGCACGATGGCTCCCCCCTTGCTGGATGGGGCGGACACCTTCATCTGCTGGCTTAGCCGGCAGATACTGCCCCCGGGCCGGCGGCTTTATGAGCGATGCTCGTCGCCAGCCCCAGGCTCCGACTTCTGGTCCGCCGCCCAAGACTTCCTCCGCTGGCCGCGCCACCAGTACTCCCCTTCCATCGGCTGAGGCTACGGCCAGTGAAGCCGTCCAATCTTGTGCCGCCAAGGAAGAGCTGCTGGAGGTGGTTGCCGGCGGGACGCAGAGGGCAGCTCCGGCTACAGGAGGTGGCCGAGTTAGGGACCCTTGCTCCACCTCTAAGGCGGCTAAGGAGTCCACCCTGGCTTTCGCCAACTTCGCCTCCCAGGCCTTTGCCGACTTGGAGGGCGACATGTCTGTAAGTTTTTCTAACTTTGTGGCATATACATAGTCTCCCCCCCCCCCCCCCCCCCCCCCGAGCACTTAGATGGCAAGTCGAAAACATTGACTGCCGGCTTAGTGGTTTTTTGACAATATGCTATATGCCTTTGTCCTTGCCTGCAGGGCCTCCTGTCCTCCAACGTTGAGCTTATCTCCTTCCGATTTGAGATAAACCAGCGGTGCCGCGATCTGAAGAAGGATTGCGAGGCTAAGGACTTGCGGATTGCCGAGTTGGAGGCGGCCCGCAAAAAAGACGAAGGAAGAATTATTCTTTTCGCCTTCTGTCATTTTTTAATTTTTGTTGCCGCCAATCGTTTAGCTAGTGAATCCATATTGTAGAATTGCTAGATCACGCCCAGGATATAATGAATGCGTCCACTGATATGCAAGCTATTATGAATGAAGCTTCCGATCTGGCGGCCGCCAATTTGTTGATGAAGGAGGAGCATCGGAAGGAGATGGAGGCCCAGCGGTTGAAGTTTGCGCAGAAGTCTAGCCAGCTTACTGGGGAGCTGGATGGCCTGCGCAAGAAATTGGCGGAGGCGGAGAAGGCGGCTGCTGAAGAAATATCCAAGCAGGCTTCTTGCGCCCAGACTGTTGAGGACGCGGTGGCAGAACATATGATTGAGATGTCCGCCTTTCATAACTCAGTCCTCGGTAATTTCTCACTCTTAATTTTCCGTCATCAAATTTAGCCTGAGCCGAACTGACGTTTTTATTTTTGATACAGTTGCTACCGGCTTAAGCGACGACAAGGCTGTCAGCCCCCGCCTAGATCGCCTTGCGCGTCTGGGTGAGCTGATCACCGAGACATTGGCGGCGTCCAAGCGGTTTGCCGCCAAGTTCTTCATCTCTTCCGGCAGCCAGGAGCCGTCCGAGTTCAGCGATGTGCCCAGCATGCTGGAGCAAGCTACCAAGCTACACAAGAGCTCGCTGAAATCGGCGGCGCGAGGTGGTGCCAAGACTACGCTTCGACTATTCATGGCGCACTACTGCGCTTGGGTTATACCGCAGGGGCAGTATCTGCCGGCTAAGCCAGCAGAATACGGTGTCCACCCCATCCAGCAAGGGGGGAGCCATCGTGCGGGTGAGGAACTCGATCCGTCTTTGAATAAGGCGCAGCTCCTCCGTCAACTTGGGCACCGCCTCATCCCAGCATGGCCTGGGCATAGGCGGCGCGTTGCCAAAGTCCGGGACGCCAAATTGGCGCCCCGGTGCTGCCATGTCTTTTGGCAGTAGAAGAAGGTGGACGTCCAGCCCTTGACGGACTCGATGTATGGTATCTTGGGATACCATTGGCGTCCTTGGCGGCAGTTGAAAGTGACACTACCGCAGGTTGACAGTCCGCCGTCCGGCACAGTCTGGCGCCGGCAACGGAAGCAATATCTGAAGAAGTATAAACTAGGCCTAATACCTAGATAGCCCTCGAACAGAGCTGTGAAGCCGGCTAAGACTAGAGTGCTATTGGGCGCTATATTATGGGACTGGAGCCCGTAGTGATCTAACACCTCGCTAAAGAAGGCGGAAGGCGGTAGCGCCATTCCCTTAACTAAATGGGAGGTGAGGATTACCCGCTCCCCGGATTTTGGAGCCGGGATGATGTCCCCGAAGGCGGATCTCCATTGGCAGTCCTCCCGAGTTGGGAGGTAGCCGACGGCGTCAAAGTCTTGGAGTGACTCTTCGTCGACGATGGAGGGAAGCCAATATCGTGACCCGAGGTCAGTTGCTTCCTCCTCCTCGTCGGCGGGTGCGCCTCTCGCCGCTGTCGCCGCGGCGGAAGATGAAGGAGCAGAGGAGACCGCCGCCTGGGCGCGTGCGGTGGAAGTCTGGGAGGCGACGGTGGCGACATTTCCCATCGCGAGGCACGACGCTGCGCCGCCCATCGCCGCCGCGGAGGTGGTTTCGTTCGCCGGGCCGCCGGACGCCGCGGAAGGGATGTTCTGGCCGGTGGACATCGCCGTACGCGAAGGTCGCAGGAGGAGAATGCTCGCCGGAGTTCGCTCGGTGAAAAGAGCGGGAGAGCGGGAGAGCAAGGGGCCAAGGAGAGCAGGAGTAGGGGTGAAAAATGAACCGTTCGACTTTCTATCTATAGGCCCAGGCGTTATTTCTTGTGAAACGGCGCTGCTAGTCGGACACGTGTCTAGCGTCCGCTGCAACGCATGATCGCACGATCTCCACGCCTCCTCTTTTCCCGCGATTTGCAATCATGACGTGATTTTCGCTTCGGCCGGTGTCAAACTGTCGTGAGCCGCCTGGCGATGTCCGTCAAGAAATATGCTCGGCAAAGTTTCGATTAGCCGTCTTTTCCCATGTTGGATAAAGGCGGCCGTGTGCCAACATCGGGGTACACGTGCCCCCATTGTTTTTCAGAATGGTTCAAGTCCTGCAGCCGCCAACATTGACGAATGAAGTATCAAGAAGAAGCCGGCGCCTGGAGAACTTCAACCTTTCTGGGGGCTAATGTTGGGGATATATCAACTAAGGGTATCTCCAACATGGATCAATCCGGCTAGTCCAGGGTGGCCCTAGGGTGGTAAGGCTGAAGCCTGCCGGGCGGCCCAGATAGCTGACGTACAAGGAAGTAGGCGGACGGTCCAAGGAAGGCGGAAGGCCGAAGCCCATCAAGCCACAAAGCCCAAGACGGAAGGCGGCAACTAAGCCGGCTAGGTCTAGGACTCTGATTACTTGCCGGACAAGTACTTGCCTTGTATCCTGGGGTCTGGACGCCTATATAAGCCGGCCACCAGGAAGCCTTTAGGGCACGCCTCAATACGCATCACACACATTGTAACCTGTTCACGACTTTTGCCTCATAGTGAATTATAGCAGCACGTAGGATCTCGCCACCGCTACGGGATCTGAAGCTGGGTAAACTCGCCGTGTTCAATCCCGTCCTCGACGACACCAACCTTCTTCCCCACAATCCATACGTAGGCTAGAGGACCATGTCTCCTATCAATTATGCCGATACCACGACACACCTTCTTCTACTGCCAAGACATGGCAGCACCGGGGCGCCAATTTGGCGTCCCGGATTTTGTCAACGCGCCGCCTATGCCCAGGCCATGCTGGGACGAGGCGGTGCCCAAGTTGACGGAGGAGCTCCGCCTTATTCAAAGGCGGATCGAGTTCCTCACCCGCACGATGGCTCCCCCCTTGCTGGATAGGGTGGACACCGTCATCTGCTGGCTTAGCCGGCAGATACTGCCCCTGCGGTATAGCCCGCACAAAATGTGTCAGTATTCGCCTACTGCCACAGCCTCTCTTCGCGTAAGCGAAGACGGGTTACCAGCCGCCGACCTGGCGTTCCCATGTCGCAACCTTGTCAAGGCAGGGCTGGTGAAGGCGGCGGAAGGTGTGACCATGCACACCCACGACAACCCTCCCCTTGAGGTAGATACCCTACTTAATACCCTTCTTTGACAGCTTTTGCCGGCTTACTAGAGTCCTATTAACACTTGCCTTCTTTCCCAGCTCTCTGCCCTGGGGGAGGGTGACCTGGCTCCCGACTTCTACGAGTCGGAAGCCGGGAAGACCAAGAAGCGCAAGGCGTCCGGCGCTGCTTCCTCTACGGTGAACGCCGAGAAGAAGAAATGGACCGCAGCGGCCGCCGAGCTGGTGCTCGTCGATCTCGACGAGAACGCGGGGATTAACATCCCCCGAAGGTACTCATTTCCGCCTTAAATAGTCGTCGAATTCCTCTAATACTGGCATTCATCTGGCTGTGCTGGATCACGCCCAGGATATATTGAAGGCGTCCACTGATATGCAAGCTATTATGAATGAAGCTTCCGATCTGGCGGCCGCCAATTTGTTGATGAAGGAGGAGCATCGGAAGGAGATGGAGGCCCAGCAGTTGAAGTTTGCGCAGGAGTCTAGCCAGCTTACTGGGGAGCTGGATGGCCTGCGCAAGAAATTGGCGGAGGCGGAGAAGGCGGCTGCTGAAGAAATATCCAAGCAGGCTTCTCGCGCCCAGACTGCTGAGGACGCGGTGGCAGCTCATATGATTGAGCTGTCCGCCTTCCATAACTCGGTCCTTGGTAATTTCTCACTCTTAATTTTCTGTCCTCAAATTTCGCCTGAGCCGAACTGACGTTTTTATTTTTGATACAGTTGCTGCTGGCTTTAGCGACGACAAGGCTGTCAACCCCCGCCTAGATCGCCTTGCGCGTCTGGGTGAGCTGATCACCGAGACATTGGCGGCGTCGAAGCGGTTTGCCGCCAAGTTCTTCATCTCTTCCGGCTGCCAGGAGCCGTTCGAGTTCAGCGATGTGCCCAGCATGCTGGAGCAAGCTACCAAGCTACACAAGAGCTCGCTGAAATCGGCGGCGTGGGGTGGTGCCAAGACTGCACTTGGACTATTCATGACGCACTACCCCGAGGCGGAGATAGAAGCCGTCACCGAAGGCATGTCGTCTACTTATGAAGACGGCAGCGAGGTCGAGCAGGCCGCTGTGTTGGACAGTGTTGCCGGCTACGCCACGCATGTTGCCGACATGGTTGACACTTCGATCTTCTACCGGCGCCATCCTGTGCCTGCTGCTGGAGAAGCTGGAGCTGCCGGTACGGCCGAGGCGGAGGGGAGTGACAGTTCTGGGGTTGAAGTTGTCAGCCCCCAAGCCTGATAGAGGCGCCCCCCGAGCTGTAGTTTCCTTTGCCTGTCTCCTTTCCGACTTGACGGCCAGCCCTTTCCTGCCCCTGAAACAGTACAAACTCAACTTGTAATGTTTGTATATACTTTTAGAGTTGTTCTGCTAGGCGGGAAGCTAGCAAACATGTTTTATTTTGCCTTATTTTATTTGGCCCGCCTTAATTTTACCCTGACTTATATGCTTGACTGTTAGTATGTTGGCGAATCTCAGTCGGGAACTTTAGCTGAAACAACCAGGGCTAAACCATGTGTTTAGAATCAGAAACCAAAACCAACATGTTGATACCAAATACATACTACTAGGCGAACCACATATAAGTAATCAGAAGCAAAGGAATTAGGCGGCGCAAAAAAGTTGATTTTTTTTGGGTTGGCTCGAAAGCTGCAAGTATCTACCAGTTTGAACCTTTGCACGGAGCTAGAAAATAGGTAACTTAGATACATAGGGGATATATGACTGTAAGAAAGGACAAAAGATGGCATGCTTCTCAACACAGATGAGGAACCATAGACTTTTATTTCATAATCATATATAACTTATTACAATTATAAATTGCTAAGTGTAGAAAGGACGTAGCTGCTCAATATTCCAAGGCCGTCTTGTTTGTTCGAACGGGTCGTCAATGCCTCTTTTGCGCTTGGTTCCCCTCCTTCCTGCCGCTTTCTTGCGCCTTTTCTTTTCCTCTTCGTCGCGAATGTATGCTAGGTAGTAGGAACCATTGAGCAACGCCTTTGTGACTATAAACGGTCCTTCCCATGGCGGGGATAACTTGTGCAAGCCTTTTCTATCTTGAATTAGGCGGAGAACCAGGTCACCTGTTCTGAAGCTTCGCTTCCGCACTCTCCGGCTATGATAGCGACGGAGTTGTTGCTGGTACAAGGTGGAGCGATGTAGAGCAACGTCTCTTTCTTCGTCTAGCAGGTCTAGGCTATCCTGTCTTGCATCTTCTACGTCTTGCTCGATGTAGGCTTGAACTCTTGGGGAATCGTATTTCATGTCGGTAGGTAGCACCGCCTCTACGCCATATACTAAGAAGAAAGGAGTGTAGCCGGTAGACCCGTTTGGCGTTGTGCGCAAACTCCAGAGTACGGACTGTAGCTCTTCTGCCCAAGCGTCGGCTGCCCTATGTAACGGAGCTTCAAGACGAGGCCTAAGTCCTGAGAGGACTAGGCCGTTTGTACGCTCTACTTGTCCATTAGATTGTGGGTGTGACACGGATGCCAATCAAGCCGGATACCTAGATCACTGCAGTATTCTTCTATGTCGCCTTGAGATAGGTTGCTGCCATTATCAGTGGTTGTTCGCGTGTCAAGTTTGCTGATCGGCTTGGTTTCGACCCATTTTGTGAACTTGTCGACATCGACCAATAGGTGGGTATACCCACCACGTGCCTTCTTGAAGGGACCAACCATGTCTAAGCCCCAGACCATGAACGGCCAGGTGATTGGAATTGTCCTAAGCTTTGTGCCGGCATGTGAGGTTGGCGGGCGTACAATTGGCAGCATTTGCATGTTTTTACGATGTGAAAGTGCATGGTTGCCCCCATGCGTGGTTTTGGTAATTAATGACAATCCTTATGGACTAATGTTTGCTTTGAGATATACTTGTAGATCTTGTCCATAGGAAAAGATTGGAGTTCATGTGTTGGACTCTAGTAGATTACATGATGATCAACGCTCTACTCAAGGGTTTATATGAAGAATGGTCATGTGAAGAGTTGAGCTCATTACAAGTATGGCTTGGAATAGAAGATTGAGTGAACAATCATGTTTACCACCAAGCCATCATACATATCAAGAGAAGAAGATGAAGTGCAAGCTCAATATGATGCATCTCGAAGATATCATTTGATTGAAGGTTGCAAAGGAGTCATGAAGACGATGCTTAGCGAGGCCCTCCCATAATGGAGTATGGGGGAGCATTTGGAGAAGTCTTCATCAAGCATGTGCTAGCAAGCACAATCAAGAAAGGTGTTTCAACTTGAGAGAGTCAAGATCGTCATCATCGAGCTCAAGTGGAATGCGCAAGGCAAAGGTATGATCTTGATAGGTTTTCTATTTTACCGGTCTCATGGTGTTAGTGGGAGACCGGGTTTTAGGATAGACGGCGTACTATCAAGAGGGGCTCTCAAGTGAGTAACTTGATCGCATCGTTGTGGAGAGCTCAAACCTTTGCATACTTGGCATATCATATTTCTTGGTTCTTATTTGGCTTTTATGGTGGTGAGGAATTAGAGCTTGGTTCATCTCCATGTCAAGCTCTAGTTCATCGAAAACGGTTTTACCTTGGAAAACTAGTTGCGTTTTCGGTGGCGGAAATATTGCCGGTTCAACCGTGAGGAAAGTCCCACACCTTGCCATGTGTGGTGATTTTACTCTATTTATGGGATGCAATATTTTCACTTTTTGTAGCCTTCTCCTTGTCAGTACCTTTCCAACGGAGTTGGTCTCACCTCATTCGGAGTTCATTTGCAAAAGTTATAGCTGTGTTTTTGGTGTTCGGACAGGCCCGGTAGTACCGGAGAGTTTTGTTCCGGTAGTACCGCAGTAAGCCGGTAGTACCGGGCTCTCTGCGGTAGTACCGGGCTCTCTGCGGTACTACTCTCTGAAGTTGGTTTTCGGACGTTTTGGCACGGATGGCCCCGGTAGTACCGGGGTTGGAGCCCAGCACTTGGGCCCGGTAGTACCGGGGTATTTTTCCCCGGTAGTACCGCGCGCTCGGTTTTCTGTGTTGACGAAGATACCGCAGGGCCGGTACTACCGGGCTTTAGGCCGGTACTACCGCACTTGCGGAACAAGAAGTGCTGCAACGGCTGGATTTTTGAGTTGAGCTATTTAAGGGGCCTTCTTCCCCAATGGTTAAAAAGCTCTAGAGCAAGTCTTTCTCCTCTCTCTCCTCCATTGTTGCCCTTTGTAAAGCTTGCTCTTCCTCTCAATCCCTCCCATGGTTCTTGCTAATATTTGAGGGAAAGTGAGAGGTGATCTTGATCTACGTTTCCACCGATCGATTTCTCCTCTATGTGAGGGAAACCTTGTAGATCTTGATCTTGGAGTTCTTGGTGCATCTCCTCTTTGTTCTTCCTCTCTTATTCCCCCATAAGCATTTGTTGCTTTGTTGGAATTTGAGAGTGAAGGATTTGAGCACTTGTGCTCTTGCCTTTTGCATTTGGTGCATCGGTGTGCTCTCCACGAGGATTCGTGGAAGTTGAAAACTTGTGAACTTGTTACTCTTGGGTCCTTGGACCCTAGACGCCTTTGTGGTGGTTGGACCCTTGTGTGGTCACTTGAAGCCGTTCGGGAGCCCCCAATCCCATTGTGGGTTGTGCCCCGGATTGTTGTTGGAGGCCGTTCGGGAGCCCCCAATCCCATTGTGGGTTGTGCCCCGGATTGTTGTTGAAAGGCTCCGGATTCCGCCTCGAAGGAATTCCGATAGTGGAAGGTGAACCAAGCCTTTGTGGTGCGGTTCATCGGAGAAGAAGGTGAAACCTTTGTGGTTGTTGAACCGTTGTGTCGGTTCACACCTCTCCAACGAGACGTACTCCCTTAACAAGGAGGAACTCGGAAATACATCCTCGTCTCCGCGTGCTTCGGTTATTTCTATACCCGAGCTTTTACTTATGCACTTTACATTGTGATAGCCTTCGTGCTTGAAGTATTCTATATTGCTATCACCTTGTTGTTTGTCTTGCTTAGCATAAGTTGTTGGTGCACATAGGTGAGCCTAGTTTATTTAGGTTGTCGGCTTGTTAATTTAAACATCTAGTTTTATTCCGCAATTATCAAGCCTAAACCGAAAAAGTTTTAAACCGCCTATTCACCCCCCCCTCTAGGCGACATCATTGTCCTTTCACGATGTGCTCGGCGTCTTCTTTGGCGGTAAACCAGTAGAAGCCTTGGCGGAAAGCTTTGCACACGATGGACCTGGCGGAAGCGTGATGCTCGTAGGTACCAACATGTATGTCTTTCAGAATTTCTTGGCCTTCTTCTGACTGTATGCACCGCTGATAGATACCACACGTGCTTCGCTTATATAGCTCGCCTTTTATTATTGTGAATGCCTTGGCTCGCCTTATGATCTGCCTTTTTAGCACCTCATCGTCCTCCGGCAACTTGCTGTCGATTAGAAAATCGAGGTATGGGACAGTCCAATCCGGCTGTATCGAGTAGACAGCGAGACTTGCCGCTTCTACCGGTTCTTCTGCATTGGGGTCCAACAAGTCGGCGCCCTTAATAGACGGCTTGTGCAAATGTTCCAAGAAAATATCTTTTGGTACCTTTTTGCGTTCTGACCCTAGTCTTGCAAGTGTGTATGCCGCCTCGTTCTCAGCTCTTGGAACATGCCGGACTTCGTAGCCCACGAAGTTTTTGGCGAATTCATCAACCTTGGCCCTGTATGCCGCCATTGTTGTGCTTTTCACATCCCATGTTCCGCTTACTTGCTGCGCGACCAAATCTGAGTCACCATAGCAGGGGATTCTCTTAACGCCGAGGTCGTTTGCCACGTGTAACCCGTGAAGTAAAGATTCATATTCTGCGACGTTATTGGTTGCTGTGAAATGAATCTGCAACACGTAGCTGAGATTGTCGCCTTTGGGTGTGCGTAGAACAACTCCAGCCCCCGAGCCTTTGAGCATCTTTGATCCGTCAAAGCACATGACCCAATATTCTGACTCGGGGAGTATAATTTCCTCCATGGCTTCTGTCCAGTCGGCGACAAAGTCTGCCAATGCTTGAGACTTAATGGCGGTCAGTGGTTTGTAGACTATATCAAAGGCGACAGGTTTGATGCCCCACTTGGCGACTCGACCTGTTGCCTCTGCATTGTTGATTATGTCTCCCAACGGCGCCTTGCTGACTATTGTCACTGTGTGTTCCTGAAAATAATGCCTAAGCTTTCTGGCGGCGAACAATACACCATAAGCCAACTTTTGGTAATGTGGATACCTCTGCTTGGAGGCGGAGAAGACTTCACTGATGAAGTAAACCGGTCGTTGCTCAGACGTCGCGGCTTCGCTTTCCTTTCTTTCCACAACCAAGACAACGCTGACAACTGTTCTAATTGCCGCGGTGTAGAGCAGCATTGGTTCCTGCAATCAAGGTGCTGCCAATATTGGAGCGGATATGAGGGCCTCCTTAAGTTGTTGTAAGGCGGCATCTGCCTCTGCTGTCCACTCAAAGTTGTCGGATTTCTTCAATAGCCGGTAGAGAGGCATTGCCTTTTCCCCTAGGCGGCTTATGAAGCGACTGACGGCCGCCGCCGATCCGGCTAGGCGCTGCACGTCCTTCAGACAAGTAGGTCTGGATATGTTTTGGATTGCCTTGATCTTCTCCGGATTAATCTCGATCCCTCGTTCTGAGACGATAAATCCGAGTAGCTTGCCGACTGGAACGCCGAAAACACACTTGGCGGAATTGAGTTTCATCTGGTACCTCCGGAGATTCTGAAAAGTTTCTTCCAGATCTTCTAGGAGATCTGCCTTCTTTTTCGACATCACCGCAATGTCATCTACGTAGACGTGAACATTGCGGCCGATCTGTTCGTGCAGACAATTTTTTATACAGCGCTGGTATGTTGCCTCTGCATTCTTCAGGCCAAAAGGCATCGTCATGTAGCAGAAAGTCCCGTATGAAGTGGTGAAGGAAGTTTTCAGCTGATCTGACTCCCTCATGTTGATTTGATGGTATCCTGAGTAGGCGTCTAGAAAACAAAGTAGCTCAGAGCCTGCTGTGGAGTCTACGACTTGGTCGATTCTAGGCAACGCAAAGGGATCCTTTGGGCAGCACTTGTTAACACCGGTATAGTCGATACACATCCTCAGCTCTTTATTCTTCTTTGGAACTAGTACAGGATTTGCCACCCAATCGGTGTGTACAACTTCTTTTATGAAATTGGCGGCCTTCCGACTATTTATCTCCTTTCTTATAGCCTTGCGTCTCTCATCTCCAAAGCGTCTTGTTGCTTGCTTCACCGGCTTGGATCCTTTCATGACATTGAGTGAGTGCTCGGCAAGTTCACTCGGTACACCAGGCATGTCGGAAGGCGACCATGCAAAGATGTCGCGATTCTCACGGAGTAATTCGACGAGTGCGCCTTCCTATTTGCTGTCAAGGTTGGAGCCGATGACGACTTGCTTAGACTTGTCGCCTGGGATGAGGTCTGCCTTTTTGGTGTTTTCTGAAGCTTCAAATGTCTTCTTGACATCAATATTTGGCTTGGGCATGGAGTTGTCTGGGTCTGCCTCAAGTAGTGCGAGTTCTTCCTTGTGGATGACGGCTTCTGCGAAGGCGGCCATGCCACGCTCACACTACTTGGCTTTCTTGAAGTTGCCGGAAGTCGTGATGGTTCCGTTTTTCCCCGGCATTTTAAGCTTGCTGTATATGTAGCATGGCCTTGCCATGAATTTGGCGAAAGTCGGTCGTCCGAAGATTGCATGATAGGCGCTTTTGAAGGGGACAACTTCGAACCGGAGGAACTCTGAGCGGTGTTTCTCCTTTGGTCCAAACGTTACCTTTAGCCTAATGCTCCCCATTGACTTTGCTTGCCTGTCGGGCACTATGCCATGAAAAGTGAGGTTGCTGTGATCAAGCTGATCCTCTGACAGGTTCATGCGGCTTAGTGTGTCGTAGTACAGGATGTTGAGGCTGATGCCGCCATCCATGAGTACCTTTGTGAGTCTGAAGTTGTCGATAATGGGATCGACGACAAGGGCTTACTTGCCTGGGTGAGGAACATGATCAGGGTGGTCGGACCGATCCCAGGTGATCGCCTCCTCGGACCAGTTCAAGTACTGAGGGACGTCTGGCATTGTCGCGTTGAGTTCGCGGATCCGCCTTTTCCGCCTTAGCCGAAGGCGTGCCGACAAAACACACGAGAGATTCTTTGACCTTCGGATATGGCTTCTTTTTCTTGGCGGCCGCGTCGTCATCGCTTGAGATTGACATGTCGTCGTCATCTTCGTCATCCTTGTTGTCTTTCTTGTCGTACTTCTTTGACTTTTTTGACTTCCAGCCGACTGTGGGATCCTTTTTGAAGTCGTCCATGAAACGACACTCGCTAAGCATATGGTTGACCTTGCCAAGTGAGGCGTGGATAGGGCATGGCAAAAGTTTTGCCTGCTCGTAAGTGATACGCGCCGCCTTAGTGCCTGAGCCGGCGTCGCGATTGTCTTTCTTATTCTTCCACTTCTTTTTGCCGGCATTCCCTTGGAATGCGACGGCTACCTCGTTGGAAGGTCCGGCTTTGTCATCCGTCTCCTGCTTGCGTTTGTTGTTCCGTTTTGGCACGATGCTGACGTCTGGATCATCGTCGCGTGCGTCGTCATCCGCCGCCGCGTATTGGGCGGCTAGGTTAAGCATCTCGCCAAGGTCCGTGATTTGCTCGCGGACGGGCCGATGACGGAGCAAGGACTTCTTCTGCAGGCCCGTGTAGAAGGCATGGATAGCCTGTGCGTCCGAAACACCATGAAAGTTGGCCTTTTCGGAGATCCAACGGCTGACAAAGTCTGTCATGGTTTCGTCCGGCTTTTGAATACAGCGTTGTAAATCCGTGTAGGTGTTTGGACGCTTGTATGTTCCTTGGAAGTGCTGGGAGACAACCTTTTCCATGTCGTACCAGCTATGGATAGACTTTTCCGGAAGGTTGTCGATCCAAGCCCTTGCCGTGCCTTCCAACATGAGAGGTAGGTAACGGACGGCAATATAACTGCTTCCGCCGGCAATTTCTATGGCCATGGCGTAATCGGCTAGCCATGAATCCGGTTTAATGAGGCTGTTGTGCCTAGAACAATTTTTAGACACTGATGTGATGTCCTTAGGGAACGGCTCTCTGCGGATGGCGTCGCCAAAGCACTTTGGTCCAGAATATAGCGGCTCCTTTCCTCTTGCTATGTCTTGTAGGCGGTGTCGTGCGTCTTTTGGATCGAGTTGCTGTGCGCCTCTGTTTGCGTTTGGCTCGTCCTGCGCTGCCCGGCTTATGCTGCGCCTGGGCCCTTCTGCCACCTCCTTTCTCTTGCTGCCGGTGCTATGCTGCGGAGACCGGCTTCGACCTCTCCTGGGAGGGTTGTTACCGGCGTCTTTTCTAGGCGGCTGTGCATTATATCGGCTACCGCCATTGCCGCGCCTTGGCTGGGCTGGAGGTGGCAGGTCTCCTCCGCTTCCTGTCCTTGAATTCTCGTCCCGCCTTGGTTTTGGCGGTGGCGTCTTCTTTGGAGGTGGCGTTGCTTTCCTTTTGTCGCCATGGCTACTGGAGCCGGACGGGCCTTCGGGGTCTGCGCCAGGTGCGGCTTTGCACTTTCCTGACTTGGATTCTAGGTCTCCCCCGCGGGCATCCGCCATGTGGCCGTAGGAGTCAGCGCGAGCTTGTTGTTCGAGGGCCTTGCTCACGAAGTGTCTTGCGTTGGCCAGCTTTTTCCTCGGCTGTGTAAGTTTTGTCGTCTAGGGTATCTAGCACGGCGGCGGCGTTAAGAATGGGGGTGCAGAAGACAACATCCCCCCTTCTGTCTACGCGTTGTGGCGTCGTGCGCCAGTCGAACCCAAGATCCTGAGCCGATGTTGTTGCACGTGTTGGCGGCTCCTTATCACGGCGGTTTTTATGGCCTTTTTTCCTCGAAGAGCTGCCGGCTTGTTTTAGCCGACATCTTTTCCTGTTCTTTCTCGATCTTCTTTGCAAGGCTCTCAACATGCTCCTCTCTTTTGCGCAGGAAGTCAGAGTGCTTAAGCATGTTAATCCTAAGCTCTTCCACTTCGTCGAGTGGGGTATCCTTGTTCACCGGAGTGTGCATAATCTCTTCTACTTCCTTGATGACGGAGAGCAAATCCGTGGGTTTGCTGCTGCCGCCTTTCTCGAGGCCAGTTTTCTTCTTTGCGCGCACCTTGTCGGAACTTTCAATGAGTTGACCGGCAGTGGTGTCGCCGGCATCTTCCACCGGCTTATTTTGTGTTTCAGAAGCAACTGGGGTTGACTCGTGACCAACGACAACCATCATAGCCAGCTTGTCAGGCATATCAGTTTCCGTTGTGCCCTCTGAATGAGCCGGATTATCACTGGAAAAGCGGCTTTTGATCTTCTCTTCGAAGAGACTAGCATCATCATCAGAGTCAGAGTCTACGTTGACTTGAACGGTAGATCTGGATCCGGCATCTGACATCGCATCCTCCTGTAGAGCAGGAAGGATTGATTCAAAATCGTTGTTTTCCGGCTGGGAGTTGGATCCCAGTCCGACAACTCCGACGAAGTGGAAATCAGATTCGGCCGACTCTTGGGAGAAGGCGGATTCAGATCCATCTTGTCGGTCGACTACTTGGTCGAAGGGTTGGTGGGTGGGGTTGTAGATACGCGGTGTACCCGATGAAGACGTCGATCCCTCCGATCGTTACACCAGGAACCTTATGCCCCACGGTGGGCGCCAACTGTCGTGGTATCGGCATAATTGATAGGAGACGGGGGTCTTCTAGCCTACGTATGGATTGTGGGGAAGAAGGTTGGTGTCGTCGAGGACGGGATTGAACACGGCGAGTTTACCCAGCTTCAGATCCCGCAGCGGTGGCGAGATCCTACGTGCTGCTATAATTCACTATGAGGCAAAAGCCGTGAACAGGTTATAATGTGTGTGATGCGTATTGAGGCGTGCCCTAAAGGCTTCCTGGTGGCCGACTTATATAGGCGGTCAGACCCAGGAAACAAGGCAAGTACTTTTCTGGCAAGTAATCAGAGTCCTAGACCTAGCCGGCTTAGTTGCCGCCTTCCGTCTTGGGCTTGGTGGCTTGATGGGCTTCGGCCTTCCGCCTTCCTTGGATCGTCCGCCTACTTCCTTGTACGTCAGCTATCTGGGCCGCCCGGCAGGCTTCAGCCTTAACACCCTTGGGCCACCCTGGACTAGCCGGATTGATCCATGTTGGAGATACCTCTAGTTGATATATCCCCAACACCGCGCACCTGGATGCCAAAGCCGCCCACCGGGTATGTCAACCCGCTCTTCCCTACTTTCTTCCGAACGAGGAAGAGCGACTTCCATAGAGCCTAGTGGGGTGTGATCCCCATAAAGCACTCGCAGAGCACGATAAAGCTCGCGATGCTTAAGACGCCATTGGGGGTCAGATCGTGGATATGAACCCCATAGGCGTACAGAAGACCAAGAAAGAAATCGTGGAGAGGGAACCCGAAGCCTCGCGGAAGGAAATCCACGAAGCAAACGCGCCCCCCCCCCCCCCCTCGCGAGGAGCAGGGTAGACCTCCTTACCAGGGGCACGTGCTGTGGCCTGGTCCGTTGGGGGCAGCATGCCCTGCGTGCGCAACAACTCGAGGTCGGCCTTCTTCACCGACGACTTCTGCCAGTCGCCGTCAGGCTTCTTCATCACCCCTGCTTCGGCGGCGGTGGCGGCGCTGGCGGTAGCCTTCGACTTCCCCATCGAGATTGGGTGCTCACGGAAGGTGATGGGACAAATGGCAAAGAGCTCGGAGGAGGGCAAGAATGGCGCAAGGAATGGAGGCAAGGACGATTGGGGAAGATGACTTGATGTTGCGCTACGGCGCAGTACTTATGCCGTGCAGAGCAGTCCATCTCAGTCGTTCACGGAGAAACCGTTGCCAGCGAAAGCATCTAGCCGTCCACGTGTCATACGGAGAGACTAACCGTCGCCCCCCACTCCGACCACTACGCACGGGGATCAAGGCATCATCATCACGCCGCGAAAATTTCGCGCCCAAAATCAGAGATAAACGACAACTACTGGCTAGAGTCAACACTGACAGTGGGGCCCGCTTCGTCCCGTCCCATCAGGAGCAGAGGCGTGCTATGAGGCGTCATCAATGACGTCAGCAAGGCAACTGCTCTGCTGGCGACTCAGACTCTGCTTAGGAATAACTCGGACGCATGATTCGAGTAGTAAGTTGTACAACTCAAAACAAACCAGACATGGAGCTGATCCGAGAACTCGAAGCATTCATCCGAGTGACAAAGAAAAGACAGTAAGCCCAGCCGGTTGAATCAACAGAAAGTAAGCCAGCAGGCCGAACAGAAAAGAGTACCATACAAGCCAAGACAAAGTACTTTGACTGCACAATTTACTCCCATCGGGAGTGTGCTCTTCGACTGAAGAAAGCGAGTCCAAACTCAAGCACATGCAACTTGGTGGCGTGCCCAGAAGGAAGGAGTCCTTTGACTGACTCTACGACTCGACCAAGCACTCGGGGGCTACTGACGTGGGGCTACTATTCGACTACCCCACGATGAGGCTACCTGGGCCACGCCAAGGTCAAGGAGGCCCATAGAAGGCCCACTAGGGGTATTGTGTGACCTAGTTCTAGTCGGTTAGGTCATACGACTTACCATATCTGTAAACGCCATCGGCACCGTTCACCCGAGACCTGCCCTACCTATAAAGGCCAGGAGGGTTGCTCGTCCAAGGACACGCTGATAGCCGCCGCCAAAAACCCTAGCGAGATCGACATCTCGCCATTGTAACCTCAACTCGCAATCAATACCAGACAAGCAGTAAGTAGGGTGTTATCCTCCGGGAGCCTGAACCTGGGTAAATCGCCCCGCTTGTCAGTCGTCGTGATCACCAACGCTCCTCTCTCCCCCTCAATCAACCCGGGGTGAACAACCCTGTGATTTATCGAGTTACACCCTCGTTAGGCGTACTTTGGGAAGAACTTTGAAAGCGGATAGTTGGCCAAGACGACGATCGATCCTAACAACATGTTCAACAATGCAGAAAGTATCCCTCCTCTTGCAGTGATAAGTATGGATAGATGGAAGTGATGCTTTTGAGACTGTAAATTTTATTATGAGAAGACATGTTGAATATAATGAATACAACATGAAGTGGGTTAGGTGACTGTTCCGTAAAGTCCTTCGCTACTCCCTTTTTTCCATTTTTAAAAGGGCCCCTCGAAAATTATGCATAACTTTTGCCATAAAATTGAATAATAAAATATTAAAAACATTTCACATGATTATACTTTGGGATCAGTTTGGATGAAATAGGTGAGGGAAACTCAACCAAAACTTGGCGGGACAAACCGCCAGAGTTTTCCATTTCGAGTACCTTTGTTAAGTCTTTATGAAGAGACCTTTCTCCTGGTTTAATCTTTTTAGTTTAAATATTTTTCTCAATTTTTATACGGTTCTCTCTAGTTTACTGCTTCTTTATATTTTTGGAAAGGGCATATTTTCAGTGGTTTTAAAAGGCGTTTGATGACCTTTTCTGCAAATTGTAAAATCAAAAGCGGCGAAGTCCTTTTTGGTTGCCTGTCCTGGGCTCCTGGCCCAACAAGCCACTCAGAAACCCTGGAAGAAGCCGGGCCTATTCAGACCATTTTTCTGACAATAAGGTCCATGCATGGCGACTTTGAAGAATCAACGGCCCATGCTCTTATAAAGAAAAAGAGAGCGTGACCAAGCAACATTTAACTACTCCGTATGATATTCTCAACAAAAAAAAAACTACTCCGTATGTCCCATTCAGCCATTGATACACATCGTTTGCTTCTCTACCATCAATAATTTCTTATCCATCCACTCACCGGTCACCAGCCGCACGTGTCCGGAGTGCAGCAAAACTAGACGCGCACGTCGCTGTGCCGGGCGCCCACGAAAACGTCGAAAAGTACACTACCAGGACAATGCCATGCACTTCATCTCGCTGCCCCTCCTCTATCATGCACGGAAAAAGGTAGGAGAGGCTTGTGGAAGAAGCCTGCCTGCCCAAGCCTCGTCTGTTTTCACCCGTCGTCTTTCTCTCTACTCCTAGCTTTTTGCTTTCGTTTTGGTGTGTTTCGCGGCTTTGCTTTGTGGTTGCCATGCATGATAGACCGATCACGTGACGGTGGAGGAAGAGACGGACACATCGGTGGAGGAAAAAGCTGGTCGATAGATATTGAGATCAGTCCCTTCGGTGGACATCCTATAGATATTGAGATCAGAGAGAAAAGACAGCTTCCATTCGATCAATCCGGCGGTGAACAACTAACGGTAACACGACACTGCAAAAGCTTTGGTTGATAGCAATCGATAAAAAAAATTGGACCGTAAGAATAGACAAATTTGCTATCATCTCTCCTGTGTTGTGTAATTAACAGTAGTACAGTACGGGGGCACCAGATTTTTAACGCCAATTTATGCGATGCTATCAACCGTAAGAAAGTTCAGAAAAAGGTGATTAACGACTAGAGTGAGATTCAAATTTAAGCAAAAGAATGTCTCCTTGAGGCATGGAGCACTATCTTTGATAGTTCGATCTCTCTTTATCGTCAAGGTTGAGGTCGATGTAGGGATTTATCCGTATATTATCATCTGCACTGAACTGGAATATTTTTTGGTCGCCGATCTACAGTAGGTTTGACTTTGATTTGAAGCCGTAGCGCCCTGTTTTCTTTCCAACCTTCTAAGTCCAACCTTTTCGCTGATTTTCTTTGATCGAATGATCGATATAGCTGTATACGTCCATCGCAGCCGATTGCCTGAGAGGTGATCTGGCAACGCAGACGCCTTCCTTCCCGGTCCACCCGATTCTGTTTCAAGTTGTGCCGGCGACCAAACCGGATGGCGATTCACACTGGCGGCGGCGACGCGTCGTCGGGAGCCGATGCCTTTGCCATTCTGCTCTGCCGCCCGAGGCCTGGATTGTTCCGCACGCACTCGGCATACCAGTCATCTCCGCTTTCCCTCGTGCTCCGTGCCCACGCGTACGTCTCCCAGTTGCCATCCTCCATTGTTCTCTTTGCTTGCATACTTCAAACTCCCATCATCTTTTTCGACAAAGAAACTCCCATCATCTACTGGAGTATTTTCTTTTTTTAATATAAGGAAACTATATATCATTGCAGCTATGTTATATTGCTTGCACAAACCAGCAGCTCGTTAATTTCATTTCTCAGATAATTTCTTCACGGTATAGTGGATATAGTAACAGAGTAATGTGGACCTGTGGAGCACGCATTGGTAGCTTGATGAATTAGAACACCACTAAAATCATACCGTTGGCAGCACCAGCACACACACGACAAAGGCACGAGGAACGCGAGCGTGAGAGTTTACTCTCACGCAGCGGCTTTTGCGATGCTAATAATTGGATGAAAAAGGAAAGCTCGAATGGAAAGCTATAGCTGATGGGTTCCCACTGGTCATCCATCAAGATCAAGCTCACAATCTCGTAAAAAAAGATCAAGCTCCCATCTTCTTAACTTAATATACCGGCAGCATCCGCTACCGGCAGCATCCGCCAAACCATGCTGTGGATGATTGTTTTCTATATCCCTTGATCTTCCATTAATTTGGACCATTATTTTGTGAGGTCTTTTATTAGAGCCAAATTAAAGTGCAGCCTTTTTTTCTTCCTCAGTTCCGCTTTTTAGATTAACTAGATCATGTAGGCGTGCGTTGCCACACCCGTCTATTAAAAAAATAGATTTATAGGAAGTGAGAGTAGATGGAGATTGATCATAAAAATGGTACACATCGACTCTGAACATCACAATTAGTTAAAATAGTGAAGCTCGTCAATTCTGTAGAAGAAATTTATGAGGCTTGTATGCACTTTTTTCGCCTTGATGAGAATGAATAATCAATAGTAGGACGAGATTTGCAAACTGATTAACAAATTTCCTTGATGCATTAACCGAGTACTATAATGTCGAGGTGTGGGGAAAGGCACGGACACACGAGATAGTGGACGGGGAGAGGCGCCGCAACACGAGATCATGTTGGGGGGGGGGGGGGGGGGGGAGAGGCGTCGCGCCGCCGCCTAATCGCCTGATTCGTCTCCTCCCAATACGCATTGCATCCCCCGATCAGATCAGATAGAGGCAGAGGAGAGGCGCCGCAGCTGGAACGTGGACATCTCCCACAAGCCAACGTGCGGTTCGATGCGAGCACGGCCGGTCGATGGGAGGATGGGCCAGGCGGAGATCAGCGGGCGGCGCAACGTGGTGGATCGATGGGAGGGGTCGAGGGGAAGGCGCGGCGCGGTGGACCGAGTGACTGTTGACTTTCCATACGGTGCGCTCGGCTCGATGGGGAAAGGAATATGCTTTTTTCCGCGACGTGTGTGGGCTTTTGGTTAAACGGGCCGGGACGCACCAGAAAACACCGTTTTGATGCCCAGAGCAGCGTCCCTCAGGGACATTTGGCCAATTTGGCCTGCACACAGAAATCGAATGGTCAAGATTGTGAGCTGGGGCGAATCCAACGGTCCAAAAGTGAAGTGGCCTGAGGGAGCTCGAATTTGACTCAGTTATTCGCCTTGATGAGAATGAATAACCAATAGTAGGACGAGAGTTGCAAACTGATTAACAAATTTGCTTGATGCATTAACCGAGTACTATATTGTCGAGGTGTGGGGAGAGGCACCGACACACGAGATAGTGGACGGGGAGAGTGAAAGAGCATCTTCTAATTGACCCTTGTTTTGGTGCTAATGACAACACACTATGTGTTCTAACATGGCTATTAAAGTTGCAGGTTGTATCTAAGATTCTAGCAAAAAGGAAACGATCGAAACGGGCGCTGCGAAAGCTATCCAGCAAGCCTTGCTCCAGGCAGCGGTAGTACCGCTGGCATCAGCGGTAGTACCGCTGCACTGGATGCTCGGGCCTTGGCTACCGCTGGCGGTACCGCCCGAGCTACCGCCGATTTCGGCGCTCTGTTGCGCGGTGCGGTACCCCCAGCGGTACCTAAGCGGTACTACCGTTGCGCAGCGGTACTACCGGCCCTTCCAGCGGTAGTACCGCTGTGTGTTTTTCTGCAGGTTCCAAAGGCCAGCGCGAAGTCGAGGTACCGCTGGCGGTACCGCCGGAGGTACCGCTGGCGGTACCGCCGGAGGTACCGCCGTTTTCACCCGTCTGTTTCTCAGAGCGGTACCTCCAGCGGTACCGGAGCGGTACTACCGGGCTCCTCAGCGGTACTACCGGTACCGCCAGCGGTAGTACCGCTGCGTGAAGTTGGAGTCTCTGTATTGCGCGTGAAACGGGCGACGGCTGGATTCAAAGGTCCAGCGGTACTACCGCCGGGCCCAGCGGTAGTACCGCTGCGGGAGTTATTGCTCCAAACGGCCAGATTTGGAAGGGGCTATAAAAGGACCCCTTCACCTACCTTTGAAGATTGGAGCTTCTACACTCTCTCACCTCCATTGATGCAAAGCTAAAAGCTCCAAGCTCTCCCAATCCTCCCACCCAAACTCGTTGACCTTTGGAGGATTGAAGGAGGAAGCCCCGATCTACATCTTCACCGAGCCGTTCTTCATTTCCCCCTCATTCATTTGAGAGAACACTTGCTAGGGCTTCCACTAGGAAACCTAGCCCATTGTTGTACTTACCTATTGTCTTTGTTACAGATTGTAGCTGTTCGGGAGCCCCCAAGCCCTTTGTGGGTCGTGCCCCGAATCGTTGTTGTAAAGGCTCCGGATTCCGCCTCGAAGGATTCCGATAGTGGAAAGTGGACCAAACCTTTGTGGTGCGGTTCACCGGAGATTAGGGTGAGGCCTTTGTGGCCGTTGAACCATTGTGTTGGTTCACACCTCTCCAACGAGACGTACTCCCATTCAAGGGAGGAACTCGGGAATACATCCTTGTCGTCTCGTGTCTTCACTTCGGTTTCTTCTATCCTTATTTATTGCCTTATTATATCTTGCTTAGTTGCTAGCTTGTCATATAGGAAATTCACCTTAGTTGCATATCTAGTGAATTTACCTTTTGTGTCAAGCCTAATTTGAAAAAGAACTAAAATTTGAATTAGCACCTATTCACCCCCCCTCTAGGTGTCATACCGATCCTTTCAATTGGTATCAGAGCAAAGGCTCTCTTTTCGGGTTTAACCGCCTAAGAGAAGTATGACACAAAGTGAGGATGAGACCGCAAGGCTTGCCGAGGCTAATGAGTCCCTTAAAAAGGACCAAGCCACCGCGGCATCCATGGCCGATATCAAAGCTTTGGAAACAACTTTGACATCTTCCATGGATGCTAGGTTTAATGAGTTTCGTGACTTGCTCAATAAACTCATTAACAACAAGCCCTCGGATATCATCCCGCTTGAAAAAGCTTCTAACTCCGATGAGGGTGGACCCAAGGAGGATAAAGAGCAAAAAGAGAAGGAGGTGAAAGCAAATGATAAGCCTAAGTCACCTCCCAACTTGCATGAGGAAAAGGAAGAGTATCATGCCGTTCGGGGATGGTACTCTCCCGATCCAATTATCACTACCCGCATAAACCCTTTAGGTCCCCCACCTAAGCTTAATGCATTAGCTTTTGCTAGTTGGCAACGCTCAATGAAATCTCATGTCAACAGTGCCTCCATCGAGCTTTGGAGGATTATTGAAGAAGGATACATTGTGGAGGATCCAAGCAACATGACCAAGAGAGAGTTCGCCGAAAAGCAACTAAACGCTTCCGCTCTCCATATGATTGAACTCTCCTTGAGCGACAACGACAAGCATCATGTTCTACATGCCACCACCGCCAAAGAAGCTTGGGATTGTCTTGAGCGTGCCTTCCTTGGAAATGAAAGCATGAAGAGAAATAGATATGAATCTTTGAGCAATGCCGCCGAAGGTTTCTACATGCTTGACAACGAGACCCATGAAGAGATGTATGGTAGACTCAAGACTCTTGCCAAAGCCTATTATGATGTGGGAGCAACATATGTTGATGACGCTTGGGTCAAGAGGAAGTATGAGAATGCTCTCTTGCCCTCGGAGCCAATGGAGTTGAAGTCTATTCAAGGAAGATACGACTACCTTCAATTGTCTTCCCATGAAGTTATGCAAGAAGTCCAAGCCTCTAAGGTTGCCACCAAGAATGCCGAAGATAACCGTGCTAGGGCCATGGGAATGAGACAAGGTCCCTCTCTTGCCTTGAAGGCCAAGGTGACTTGCCTAGATGCCAATGATGAAGTTGAAGCTTGTCCCGGCAACATTGCCCCACATGATCTTGAGCAAGCCCTCAATGGTCACATTGCACTTGCCACAAGAGTGTTTTGGAATGACCCGGCTAGTGCTAAAGCTCGTGTTGATCGAGATAACAACACAAGTGGCAAGAAAGAGCTTGCCTCAAGGACAAAGACATGCTACAATTGTCATGACAAGAACCACTACATAAGAGAGTGCCCTTATGAGAACCGTGAGCAAAATGGTGGGAATCTTATCCCAAAGGACCACTCCAAGTTGATTCAAAAGAAGCCCGCAAGACCAAGAAAGCCCTTCTTCAAGAAGGCACCGAGAATTGTGTTGGTGGCACAAGAGGAATATGCCACAAGTGATTCCGAAGATGAAGATGCACCTAACAAAGAGGTAGCCGCATTGGCCATTGTCTCCACTTCATCATCATCTCTCTTTGAATCCCCCAATGAGAACCTCTCCATCAACACCGCTCGTTGCCTCATGGCTCATGTTACCGAGGTATCATCCCCTTCTCCTAAGACTATGCATGATCAATCTAGTCTTGAGATTAAGAAGGAACTAGTTGCCTTCGATACTTTTGTGACTAACTTGCAAGGTGAGGCCAAGGAACATGTTGAGTCTCTCATGAGACAACTATGTGCGGCCGAAGAACTTCTTCAAGAAAAGAGTAAGATTGAGAGAGAGGATTCTCTCACCATTGCTTCATTGAATGCTTCCATAGCATCCTTAAATAGCTCTCTTGATGAAGAAAGTGAATATAGAACCACTCTAGAGGAAAGACTTGAATCTCTTGATGCTAAAAATGATGAAATCATTAGTAAAATCATTAAGGATAGAGTTCATGTTTTTGCCAAATATAAAGTGATTAAAAAGGAGAAAGTTGAACTTGGGGTTGCAAATACTATACTTCTTGAGGATATGGAGAAGCTTGATAAAGCTCACAAGGTTTTGAAAACGACCCACTCCATCCTTGTTAAGTCACATGAGCAACTCCAAACTCAACTCTCTAAAACTTGCTCAACTAGCATAACCATTCTTCCTCGTGTTCATGAAAATGTCATTGAAGAAAATGCTAGGTTAAAGGTGGATCATGCTAAGACCTCTATTCCTAAAGGTAACGATAAGGGTTTTGCTTATTTGTTTGAGCTAAAACCACACAAAGGAAAGGAAGGTCTTGGGTATGTGGCCGAGGCAAAGAAGAAGGTGAGCAACACCAAGGAGAACAAGACCAAGCCGGCACAAGCTAAGACTAACATTGCGAGTGGTAATGCCACTAGGGGCAAGACCACTCGTAATGACTTTGCGGGGCATAACAATCCCAACTACATTCTTTATGTTGATTATTATGGTGATGTTTATGCAAAATATGTTGGTCCTTATGATGGTTACATTGACTATTCTATTTGGGTTCCTAAGACCCTTGTTGCTAACCGAAAGGGACCCATTGAAAAATGGGTACCTAAATGCAAGAAATGATTTCTTGTAGGACTATGCTTCCGGTGGATCTAAATGGGTGATTGATAGTGGATGCACTAGTCATATGACCGGAAGCAAGGAGATCATGACGGAGTTGAGACCAAATTTAAATCACTCAACCGTCTCTTATGGTGACAAGTCCAAAGCCGAGGTAAAGAGTCTTGGCAAGGTGGTAGTTGCAAGGGATATCACCCTTGTAAATGTCATGCTTGTTGAGTCTCTAGGTTACAATCTTATGTCCGTCCGTGCTCTTAATAAGATGAACTTTGATGTCTATTTTACTCTTGATATGGTGGTACTCTTGAGGAGCAAGACTCTAAAGGTCATGTTCGTTGGGCATGTTGAAAATGAGTTGTTTGTGGTAGACTTTTCGGGGTCAACCAACACTCAAGCAATATGCCTATTCGGAAAGGCCGACGTGGGGTGGTTGTGGCATCGCCGCTTGTCCCATGTCAATATGAGAACTTTGCAAAGTCTTCACAAGGGTGGCCACATTCTTGGACTAAATGAGAATGTTTCTTTTTCTAGAGATCGTCTTTGTAGGGCTTGTGTTGAAGGAAAGATGCATGATTCTCCCCACCCAAGCAAGACCATCATCTCATCATCAAGGGTATTGGAACTTCTACATGTTGATCTTTTTGGTGCCGTACCTCAACCTAGCCTTGGTGGGAAGAAATATTGTTTGGTGATTGTCGATGACTATTCAAGATTCACTTGGGTTTTCTTCTTCAAGACGAAGGATGAAACTCAACAAACCATCATCGATTTCTCCAATGAAGTTCAACGTCAACACAATCTTCCCATATTGGCCATTAGAAGTGACAATGGCTCCGAGTTCAAGAACTACACCCTAAATGAGTTTCTTAGCGACGAGGGAATTCGACATCAATACTCCGCCGCATATACTCCTCAACAAAACGGTGTAGCCGAAAGGAAGAACCGGACTCTTATGGATATGGCTAGGTCCATGTTGGCGTAGTTTAAGTCTCCACTCTTCTTGTGGGCCGAAGTTATCTCCACGGCGTGTCACTCCTCCAACCGGTTATTCTTTCGCAAAGGGAAGAAGGAAACTCCATATGAAATGCTTACCGGCAACAAGCCCAACATCTCCTACTATCGAGTCTTTGGTTGTAAGTGTTTCTACAAAATCAAAGGTGTACATCTTTCTAAGTTTGAAGTTAAAGCCTTAGAAGGTGTTCTTGTTGGGTATGGTGCGAACTCTCACACTTATAGAGTCTATGACAAATCCTTAGGGAGAGTTGTAGAATCTTGTAGTGTGAGGTTTGATGAGAATGACGGCTCCCAAGTGGCGCAATTTCATGTTTGTGATGTAGATAACGAGGAACCTCAAGATGCAATACAAAGGATGGGTGTTGGATTTCATCGCCCCATCGAGATTCATCATGAGCCTCCTCAAGGAAGTACAAGCTCCACTCAAGTGGAGATTCTATCATCACAAGTTGAAGTGGCACCCTCTATGGAAGCAAATGAGACACCTATCCAAGAACAAGATCAAGTTCCTCCTCAAGTTGACCAAGAGGTCTCACAAGATTCAAGAACCCCTATTCTCAACCCTAGTCAAGATCAAGAGCAAGAGCATCCATCTTCTCCCATCATTGAAAATGTGCAACAAGATGGCAATGCTCATCAAAACCGTCAAGACGGGGACTCAAATGATCTAGGTGATCAAGCCGAAATCCCACGCAACAATGGGGATATCGAAACCCGTCGTCAAGAAAGAGTCAAGAGAAACTTGGAAATCAAGTGTCACAAGCTTGAAGCCATCATTGGTGATGTATCTCGCAAGGTCTCCACAAGAAGTCAATTGGCAAGCTTTAGTGAACATCAAGCTCATATCTCTATGATTGAACCAAAGAAGGTGTTTGAAGCACTTGAAGATCCGGATTGGTTGGAAGCCATGCATGAAGAACTCAACAACTTCAAGCGCAACAAAGTATGGAATCTAGTAGAAAAACCAAAGGATTGCCGCAATGTTATTGGCACCAAGTGGATATTCAAGAACAAGCAAGATGAGCATGGATTGGTTGTAAGGAACAAGGCGAGATTGGTAGCTCAAGGGTACTCTCAAGTTGAAGGCATTGATTTTGGAGAGACCTATGCTCCCGTGGCTCGTCTTGAGTCCATCCGTATCCTACTTGCCTATGCATCTCATTTTAATTTTAAGTTGCAACAAATGGATGTGAAGAGTGCATTTCTTAATGGTCCCTTAAAGGAGTTGGTATATGTAAAGCAACCTCCGGGATTTGAGGACCCACACTTCCCAAACCATGTCTACAAGCTTGATAAGGCCCTCTATGGTCTCAAACAAGCACCTCGAGCTTGGTATGAGCACCTAAGAGAGCTATTGCTAGACCGTGGCTTTGAAGTGGGGCAAATCGATCCCACTCTCTTCACAAAGAGGGTAAAAGGGGAACTTTTCATATGTCAACTTTATGTTGATGATATCATCTTTGGCTCATCTAACAAAGCTTTTAATGATGAATTTTCAAAGCTTATGACCGATAGGTTCGAGATGTCCATGATGGGAGAGTTGAAATTCTTTCTTGGTTTTGAAATCAAGCAATTAAGTGGAGGGACTTTCATCTCTCAAGCCAAATACATCCAAGATATGCTCAAGAGGTTCAAGATGCAAGATGCAAAAGAGAAGAGGTTTCCTATGGACACCAAATGCCATCTTGAACTTAGTCCAAAGGGTAAAGATGTCGATCAAAAACTCTATCGCTCTATGATTGGTTCTTTGCTTTATCTTTGTGCATCTAGACCCGATATTGTGTTGAGTGTAGGAGTGTGTGCAAGGTATCAAGCGGCTCCTAAAGAAAGTCACTTGATAGCGGTGAATCGAATCTTCCGATATTTGGTTCATACCCCAAGGTTTGGTTTGTGGTATCCTAGGGGGTCCAACTTCTCTCTTGCCGGTTACACGGATTCGGATTGGGCCGGTTGCAAGGATGATAGGAAGTCAACCTCCGGTGCATGTCAATTCCTTGGGAAGTCATTGGTGAGTTGGTCCTCCAAGAAGCAAAATTGCATATCACTATCCACCACCGAAGCCGAGTATGTGGCGGCCGCTAGTGCTTGCACTCAATTACTTTGGATGAGGCAAACTTTAAAGGAAATACGGTGTCCTTTGTGACAAAGTGCCTCTTTTATGTGACAATGAAAGTGCTATCAAGATTGGTCACAACCCGGTGGAGCACTCAAGAACGAAGCATATTGAGATTCGCTATCATTTTATTCGAGATCACATCAACCGGGGTGACATTGAGCTTGGTTATATTCCCACGAAGATTCAACTCGCCGACATGTTCACGAAGCCACTTGATGAAGCGAGGTCCACCTTTTTGAGGCATGAGCTAAATATCGTGGATTCTAGGAGCGTTGGTTGACTACCTTGCATGCACACCTCTATCTTAGCTATATAGTTGCTCTAGGTGTTGGCATGGACATAGGGGGAGTGCGGTCCTAATCCATTGGACTATCCCTCCCCCCATTATGCCGATAGCAAGTGTTCTTTTACCTCTATATTCATTCTTATGTCTAAATGAGCTAAAATGACGAGTATTGGTTATGTACCCAAGATATATCTTCGCGGTGACATGCCATACACTCCAACATGGTGGCCTCGGCCACCGCCCTCTTCTCCTTGTAAGAAGAGTTGGTTTTTCATGACATTTTCGTGGATTTCTTTTGCCTCATCTTGGTTTTGTGGGAAACACACTCATTTTGGTCTTCTTGAGTTTCATGTGTCTTGCAAAGTGCGTGTGAAGTACCACTCTCAGTTTGAGTTTCTATCCTAAGCCCTAACTCACTTCCCTAAAGCCCTTCTACCTCTAAATGCTTTGTTTCATGATCTTGGTTGTGTGGATGGTCGGAACCGGCGTGAAAAACGAGTTGTGGGCATCGTTTTGAGCCACAATATTTTTTTCCCCAGGCGCCGGTACTACCGGTCCCCCTACAGCGGTACTACCGGGCGCAGCGGCAGTTGCGTTCGGGCGCCCGACAGAACCGGGGCGGTACTACCGCTGGACCGAGCGGTACTACCGCCGCGGGAGATTTGGACTTAAGGGCACGGGGCTGGGCGGTTTGAGAGTGCATTCTCTCACTCTCCCCCAACCCCATCTCCTTCTCCTCCACATCCCCGCCGCCGCCGGCCACTCCACCGCCGGGAAGAGCCCTTCCCTGGCCTAGGACCTTGTGCTCCTCGCTCCGGGAGGCCTCTAGCTTCTCTCCTCCTCCTCGATCCTTCACCATGAGCTCCGGTAAGCCAAGTCCCTCTCTCTCATCTAGTTGATGGATAGAGATGATATTAGTGCTCTTCTTTCGGATATGTGGTGAATGAGTTGGTAGAGATGCTTCTTTATGGATTAAGAACCTTGTGTAGAAGTTTCATGGAAAGTTATAGGCTAGATTTAAAGTTCCCATCTTAGATTTGTTGGAGCAATCCTATTTAGGTCTAATGCTTGTCTTAAGCCTTACATCTATTCATTGTTGCACCTTCAAACCCAAATGTGGTACTTTACCTCTAGATTTACCCTTCCTAGAATTTTGTACACTCGTGTTCTTCGTTCATAATTCATGAAATTTGTGCATTCTCATCTATATGCTTTCCATCTCTTGCTATTCACAGGTAGTGGTCGTACCAAGTCCGTTGCGAGTAGGAAGAAGCAAAGGACCGCTTCCACTGATGAACAAGATGCCCTTGATGGATTGCAGCGCCGAAGGTTCCCGGCATCATCAAAGTCCCTTCCCAAGCGCCCGAAAACAGCTAGTCAACTAAGTGAGCCCGAGTTTGTGGCAAAGCGAGCTGTGGATTTCTATGTGATTGATCGTATGGATCAAATACCCTCCGTTCGCGGCAACAATCCGTTCTTCCACAACACCTTCCAAGAAGAGTGCTACCGGGAAATCCTTTTGAAGAAACCAAAGGACAACACCGTGATCCAACACCACATCAACGTTGAGTTCATGAGGTACAAGCCCAACTACTTTGGTGAAGCTTTGGAAATCTGTGAGGAATTTGACCTCTTTCACATCATGGAGCTCGAGCAAGACTATGATGAGGAGATTGTGGCTCAGTTCTTAGCCACCGTGCACATGGGCAATGAGACAACAAGAAGAATCAAGTGGATGACTAAAGAGAAAGTGTTTGAAGCCACTTGGGAAGATATTGCCGAGTCCCTCAACTATCAAGAGTTCGGCCCTTTTCCTCCGGAAGAGTTTGATGAGACTCACTTCCGTGTTCACTTCCAAGGAGGAAGTGCATTTGGTGTTGAGAAGCTTGCTCCCCTCTACAACCCGGATAGTGCGGATAAATGGAGGTATGGAGATTCCAAAGGCCTATACCCCACTTGGGACATCATGCACCGCATCTACCGTGAGACAATCAATCCAAAAGTAGGCAACATTGATGAAATCCATGGCTACTTGAAAAACTTGATGGTTCTCACTATGCAAATGAAGGGACAAGGCAAGAAGCTTGATGTGATGGACTTCATTTGGCATGAGCTATGGCATGTGATTAGCAAGAAGAAGAACATCTCCTTTGCTCCGTTGATCATGAGGATCGTGGTGTGGAAGTGGCTTGAGCACAATGACATTGATGATCTCGGTGACACCGAGAAGTGGACCCCTCACAAGGACAAGAGGCTCCTTATCAAGCCCCACAAGCTCAAGCCTAGGAAGGAGAAGGAAGTGGTGGATGAAGCCGAGTCCTCCAAACCCTCCAAAGGTGGCTCTTTTGCTTGGATGGCTCGTGCTATGAAGAAAATATTCCAAGTATCCAAGAAAGTTGAGAGGCATCAATATGAGGACCATAAGGAGAAGATGAAGGCTCGCCAAGTTGAGGTTGCTTGCCGCCGAGCCGAGGGGGAAGATGTGCCTTCCGGGTCCGAGCAACACATCCCCACGTGGGATGAATGGCAAGCCAAGGATGACGAGGGCGAGATCATCACGTGGTCGAGCCCAGAACATGATGGTGCTTCTTCCTCTTACACGGATTGGGACCCTTGGGGCGTGTAGGTCCGATCTTTTCCCTTTTTGGTGCTTTGGTGCCAAAGGGGGAGAGATAACTATTAGGTTGCTCTCGGGAATTTGCATGGGTGGGTGTCACGAGCTCGTTTTCACTTATTTCGACCTTTTTAGATTGTGAACACCTAAATTTATTAGTTCTTGTGGAACTCCTTTATGTATGCATGGTGTAAGACATGTGAAACTAGTTTTTCTATCTTGTGTTGCTTATTTGTCTTATGGTTAATATTGCATTTGTGATTGCTATCTTTGTGGCTTGGCTTGTAAAATTTAGGGGGAGTGTTGATTCTAGATGTTGTGTATTCGTGTATTCAAAGCACTCTAAGAATATGCACACATCTAGGGGGAGCTCCGTCGAAATTTTATGAACCCTCGCGTGTTATGTTGTGTTGTCATCAAACACCAAAAAGGGGGAGATTGAAAGAGCATCTTCTAATTGACCCTTGTTTTGGTGCTAATGACAACACAATATGTGTTCTAACATGGCTATTAAAGTTGCAGGTTGTATCTAAGATTCTAGCAAAAAGGAAACGATCGAAACGGGCGCTGCGAAAGCTATCCAGCAAGCCTTGCTCCAGGCAGCGGTAGTACCGCTGGCATCAGCGGTAGTACCGCTGCACTGGATGCTCGGGCCTTGGCTACCGCTGGCGGTACCGCCCGAGCTACCGCCGATTTCGGCGCTCTGTTGCGCGGTGCAGTACCCCCAGCGGTACCTAAGCGGTACTACCGTTGCACAGCGGTACTACCGGCCCTTCCAGCGGTAGTACCGCTGTGTGTTTTTCTGCAGGTTCCAAAGGCCAGCGCGAAGTCGAGGTACCGCTGGCGGTACCGCCGGAGGTACCGCCGTTTTCACCCGTCTGTTTCTCAGAGCGGTACCTCCAGCGGTACCGGAGCGGTACTACCGGGCTCCTCAGCGGTACTACCGGTACCGCCAGCGGTAGTACCGCTGCGTGAAGTTGGAGTCTCTGTATTGCGCGTGAAACGGGCGACGGCTGGATTCAAAGGTCCAGCGGTACTACCGCCGGGCCCAGCGGTAGTACCGCTGCGGGAGTTATTGCTCCAAACGGCCAGATTTGGAAGGGGCTATAAAAGGACCCCTTCACCTACCTTTGAAGATTGGAGCTTCTACACTCTCTCACCTCCATTGATGCAAAGCTAAAAGCTCCAAGCTCTCCCAATCCTCCCACCCAAACTCGTTGACCTTTGGAGGATTGAAGGAGGAAGCCCCGATCTACATCTTCACCGAGCCGTTCTTCATTTCCCCCTCATTCATTTGAGGGAACACTTGCTAGGGCTTCCACTAGGAAACCTAGCCCATTGTTGTACTTACCTATTGTCTTTGTGACAGATTGTAGCTGTTCGGGAGCCCCCAAGCCCTTTGTGGGTCGTGCCCCGAATCGTTGTTGTAAAGGCTCCGGATTCCGCCTCGAAGGATTCCGATAGTGGAAAGTGGACCAAACCTTTGTGGTGCGGTTCACCGGAGATTAGGGTGAGGCCTTTGTGGCCGTTGAACCATTGTGTTGGTTCACACCTCTCCAACGAGACGTACTCCCATTCAAGGGAGGAACTCGGGAATACATCCTTGTCGTCTCGTGTCTTCACTTCGGTTTCTTCTATCCTTATTTATTGCCTTATTATATCTTGCTTAGTTGCTAGCTTGTCATATAGGAAATTCACCTTAGTTGCATATCTAGTGAATTTACCTTTTGTGTCAAGCCTAATTTGAAAAAGAACTAAAATTTGAATTAGCACCTATTCACCCCCCCTCTAGGTGTCATACCGATCCTTTCAGAGAGGCGCCACAACACGAGATCATGTTGGGGGGGGGGGGGGAGGAGAGGTGTCGCGCCGCCGCCTCATCGTCTGATTCGTCTCCTCACAATACGCATTGCATCCCCCGATCGGATCAGATAGAGGCGCCGCAGCTGGAACGTGGACATCGGCCCCAAGCCAACGTGCGGTTCGATGCGAGCACGGCCGATCGATGGGACGATGGGCCAGGCGGAGATCGGCGGGCGGCGCAACGCGGTGGATCGAGGGGAGGAGGGGTCGAGGGGAAGGCGCGGCGCGGTGGACCGAGGGACTGTTGACTTTCCATACGGTGCGCTCGGCTCGATGGGGAAAGGAATAGGCTTTTTTCCGCGACGTGTGTGGGCTTTTGGTTAAACGGGCCGGGACGCACCAGAAAACACCGTTTTGATGCCCAGAGCAGCGTCCCTCAGGGACATTTGGCCCATTTAGCCTGCACACAGAAATCGAATAGTCAAGATTGTGAATTGGGGCGAATCCAATAGTTCAGAAGTGAAGTGACCTGAGTGAGCTTGAATTTGATTCAGTTATAATATCCTTAATTAGTGTAGGCATTTCTCATAGCAAATGATTAATTAGGGGTGATACCTTCAACGTGCTGTCGGCGTGAGCAGTGTGCACCGTTTTCCAAATGTAGCACAAGCGCGCAATGTAGTGGCCATTCCAACGGAAGAAAAGAAAATCCTGCCACATTACTACATGAGAAACACATTACTACATGAGAAACATGGGAAAATGTGTTTTAAGTCTTCTTTTAAGGGTTTTAGTTTTAAAGGGTTTATGGTTTAGGTTTAGAAATATAGCTCTTTATCTTTAATTATGCGTAATTTAAACTCTACAATGACGACGATTCTCTGATTTTTTCATGTGGACGTTTCTAAAGATAAATTAAGGTTCTAGTTTACAATTTTTGTTCTGTTACGCCATGTTCTACCTCTCCAACTGTAATTTGGATTCGTTGACTTAAAAAAGCGAAGGCATCAAAACTATAGTACCGTTTACCTTGCTCATTTCCGCCTATCGGATCAAGAACCGACAACGCAAATCGGATGCTGCAACAACCGGAGTTCGGTCTAGGCTGTCTGATTTCGTGGTTCACACGGCTTAAGTCATGCTACTGTAGCCGTCACTCCAAGATTCAAAGTCAGCCAAGCTACACAGTTGAGTTGTTTTTGAGAGGTACCTTACAAACGTTTTAAGATTTTCCTTTCTAGGGGTTACAAGTTTTGGGTTCCCCAAAGCAATTTATGGTGCAATTTTTTGACTTCCCAAAATAGATAGCGAAAAAGCTTTAAATCAAGGAGGAGCAAATTTTAATATTTTTTCATTTCCCCCTATTTCAATCCTTCCTCTTCTTCATCCCCCGCATCCAGCACCTATGATCAATTGTAGTGGGTTTTGTCCTCTGTCCTTTTCATGCATGACATCTATTGTGGCTTTTGTAAAAAATCAGATGAATTTGAGGAAACATGGTGAAATACGTCTGTACTTTTGTCAGAATCGAGACCATTGATTGAACTTGGCTGGATTGCGATGGGTCCAACAGCGGTTGTATAGGTGGAAGTTCCCTGTCACCAACCATCACGTGGCTTTTTAGTTTACTGAAAAAATCAACTCCAAAGCGCACCATTTTTTCGGTTGTATAAAGGATTCTTTCGATCTGTTTTTTTAACCCAAAATGTAAATCTGACTGTTATTTTTAAAGCAGATGTATTTAAGCTAGAGATGCTCTTATAATTGTAGTGGAGATTTGGTTCTTCCGAGCTCCAAAGATTCTTTTTTTCAAGAAGTCAAAAATATATTTAAAAGCTTCAAAAAAATCTGAAAACTAATCTTCATGTTCTAAATAATATATTCGATAAGTGTGAATCTCTCAATGCAAAATGACTTGCCTTTTAAGCTGCAAAAAAATGATAAATGTACAAATCTGAATATAGTGAACAATTTGTAGATTCAAATTTTGTTTGTTTTGTGTTGCTCAAAACGTATTGTATCATGCATTGAAATTTTCCATGCTTGTAGCATATATTATTGAGAACATGCATGCTAGTTTTTAGATTTTTTTTAAACTTTTAAATATTTTGTTTTGATTTACAAAAATTGAGACCACTCGAGCTCAGAATGTTCCCGTTATAATTGGTATTTTATAAAGTATTACCGCAGCTAATTTTATGGTATGTGTTTTTTGAGAGACATTTTAAAATTAGATTAGACTAGAAGACTACACTACACACATTGTCCTTTTTAGTTCGTTTTTATTATTTTTGCAGCCGGAAGCCTCGAAACTGGGGACGTGTCACTGGACAGGCCGCCCCTGCAGTGGCAGAACCGTAATAGATGGTGAACGCGCGGGGTAACGTGGGACGCGGGGTATGTACAGAGGAAGTTCCGGCACGCGGTAAAGGAAGCCACTCGCTTTCTTCCGCCAGACGTCTCCTCTCCTCCCCTAAAAATCCCCAAATCCGACCGACCAAACCCTAGCCAAATTCCCCCGCTTCCTTCGCTGCTAAGTATATCCCCCCTCGCTACGAATCTCCCAGCGGATTGGGCCTTGTAGTCGTTGGATGAGAGCTCGGCAGAGCGGAGGACGACGATGACGGTGATGGAGCTCAAGGCGCTGCCGCTCGGCTTCCGGTTCCACCCCACCGACGAGGAGCTCGTCAGGCACTACCTCAAGGGGAAGATCACGGGCCAGATCAAGGCCGAGGTCGAGGTCATACCGGAGATCGACGTCTGCAAGTGCGAGCCGTGGGACCTCCCAGGTAGTACTGCCTCTGCCGCTGCTTGCCTGCGACCGCGATCAATCGGCTAATTTTTGGGTGTTGTTTGTGGCGATTTGTTGTTTGGTCGTCTCGTACGAGGTTGTTGCGGTTGGATTCCGGGGGCTAATTTTTGTGTGTAGTTTTGCGGGGTTTGATTCTGATCGCTGCGAGTCGTGCCTAGTCTGGGGTTCTGAGCTGGATTTTGTCCCCTGCATCTTCCTTTTGGGCGCGTTGCTGTTCACTTGGCCAGTGTGTTCTTGCGATTCTCCTTCTGTCTCCGTTGCTGCTGCTGCTTTGTGGCTTGGGGTTCATGTGCGGGATTTTTATTTTGTTTTGGGAAAGTTCCTCTTGCGGGATTCAGATGGCTAATATTTTGTTAGTTTCGACTAGCTCACTAGCTTCTCGTGGCCTGCATCGTGCTGTTTTAGTGGTGCTAATTCTGTGAAAAGGTCTTCGGGGTGCATATCTTGATGCGATTCCCTCCAAATGTTTGTTTCTGTAATATACCTTCTTTCCGAGATGCGATTTGGTCCGATGCAGCTGAATTTTTTGAGCGTGGTGCTATTTTATTGAGGAACTTCGAAAAATGTCAAATCTCTGAAGTGAAGATTCCATTTCTTCTGACGACGGTATCATGGTGCTTGCAGATAAGGCATTGATCCGCTCTGAGGATCCTGAGTGGTTCTTCTTTGCACCTAAGGACCGCAAGTACCCCAATGGAAGCAGGTCGAATAGGGCAACGGAAGCTGGCTACTGGAAGGCAACCGGGAAGGATAGGATCATCAAGTCCAAGGGCGAGAAGAAGAAGCAGCATATGATTGGCATGAAGAAGACCCTCGTGTTCCACCGAGGACGTGCGCCAAAGGGTGAGCGTACTGGGTGGATTATGCACGAGTACCGCACTACTGAGCCGGAGTTCGAGTCTGGCGAGCAGGTATGAGCCTATCTCTTTCTTTCACAGTTTTTGGTGACATCTTCGTTAGATTCTGCTCAGAGTTAAGTTCAGGCCCATTGTGGATAGTCTTGTCAAACCTATCAGTTTGATTTTAGCTTGTAAAAGAATGTGATCATATAAATCAACACACAGCTTAAATTATTCTGTCGATATTCTGTGAATCTAGCTTTTCAAGAAATCAACATTTTGCTGGTCACTGTGTTGGAATTAGTTCATTGTCTGATGCTTGTGCTGTGATATGTGTACTTTCAGGGCGGTTACGTTCTATATCGCTTATTTCAAAAGCAAGTGGAGAAAACTGAGCGCTCCACGCCAGAAGAAATGGATAGAAGTGGCTACTCTCCCACTCCATCTCGTTCCACTCCTGACCATATGGAGGCAAATGAGGAAGCACTCACACCCTTAAATAAGGAGTCTCCTGAATCTGGTCTGCATGGATGTCCAATTGACTTGCCAGGTACAGTGGAAACTCCAGCTGCGCCTATTACGAGGTGGCTTGCAGACAGGAATGATAATTTGGTGACGAGTGAAGCAAACGTACGTGTGCCTTTTCATGGTCATGTTGATGAAAGACCCAAGGTGAGCAGAACTGTGTAACAAGCCTGTAAAACCTCTGTTATCATGCTATATTTCACTGTACAGTCTTTCAAAGTTGTTAGCTTCAGGTGATGACATCCCTATAATAATGTATGTTCTCTAATAACAAGCAGGCTGGTCCTTTGGTTGGATCTTCGACTGAACTAATTGATCCACAGAAGATAAATGTTGCTTCTGATGAGTTTGCAACCCTTGCTGCTCCCATGTTAGCTCATGACGTAGATGCTCTCTTAAATGATTTTGCCCTTCAAGGACCTTCATGTGACTTTCGTGGCACTCTGAAACCCCGTGATCCAGTGGAAGAATTCTTGAATGAAACAATTGCTGATCCAGATGAGCATTCATCATCAACATCTAAAGTACAATATGATTCAGACACTGCGATTATTCCTAACGAGTTTGAAAACAGCTGGGTTATGCAGGTAGGTTTTTTAGAAGTCTAGTCTATATGTTATCATTATTTTCCCCATTCTTATTTTTTTCTTCTACAGGGTGATTTTCCAGATGATCCAAACTGGTTCGACAATTTAAATTTTGTGCCAGATGACGTGAATCCACAGCTGAGTGGATTATATGAGAATGCAACATTGCTTCCTTATGACAGCACTAATCCGGATGTACTTTCCATGGACTCTGCTGATGAGTCCTTGCAAGATTTGTTCAATAGTATGGAAGATACTAGTGGGAAAAGGGAAGTATATGATCCTGGATTTAATGCCATGCATCAGCAGTTACAGTCTAATATGCATCCGAACTATTTATGGAGTAATGAATATGGTTCTGGTGCCGTGCATCAGCAGTTACAGTCTACTGTGCAACCAAACTATGTAATTTCTCAGCAGGGCATTGCAACAAGGAGGCTAAAGCTATGCGATTCAGTATCTAGTGTCAATGTTGAGAGCCGAGAGAGCATAACTGGAGATGAACCGGAAGAATCAGATATTGTAACATCGAAATATATGGGTGGATCTCTTGAGTCAACTGCAGATGTAGATGATGCTGAGTCAACAGGGGTTACTATTATGAGACGGCGCCGTGCTCCAAGTTTAAATGTGCCTTCAGATGGAGATGACGCTGAATCAACAGGGGTCACTATCATGAGCCGGCGCTCTGCTCCAAGCTCAAATGTGCCCTCGGATGGAGATGAAGCTGAAGACGAATCCACAGGGGTTACTATCATGAGCCGGAGCTCAAATGTGCCTTCAGATGGATATGAAGCTGAATCCACTGGGGTTACTAATATGAAAGGACATCCCTCTCCATGTGCATATGTGCCTTCAGATGGTGATGATAATGTGTCAACAGGGGTTTATATCACGAGCCAAGACACCGTTTCAAGTGCAAGCACAGATAGTTCATCAACTCAACAGGGTAAAGCAATGCGAAGGTTGCGGCTACAATCGAATCTGAACACAGGACCATGTTCTAGTGTTAATGGTTCGTCAAGTTGCATTACAGACAAAAATGGAAGTGGCAAAAGTGTGAATGCTGAGGTGAGAACATAGGCCCTGTTTGATCTGTTTTTACAATATGATCATCTTTCTGTCATTGAACTGCATTTTGTAAAAGCTACTTTGCTGAAAGATCACTAACAATATTTGGTGTTCGCCTTCAGATAGAAGAGCATGTGGAAACAAACTTCTCTGACAATGTTGGTTCTGTTGACAACAACCAGGCTGATGAACAAACAGACATGCCTGATCATGGTAACTAGTCTATTGAGCAATTATACATCTTCTAGTTTTGATATTGTTTAGTAATGCTTTGCTAAGCCCATCCCACATGTTAATGACATGCAGATGTTACCATGCTTGTTCTGGATGTCGATTCTGTTATGAGGCAGCGTAAGAGTGCCAAGGAGAACAAGCAAGAGTATGGTCCTCAGTCACATGTGAGAACACCAAGGAAGAGGGGTGGCTTCCCAGCTCACATTATCTGGCCAGTTCTCTCGGTGGCTCTGCTTGTCCTTGTCAGCGTTGGGATGTACGGTTGGGCCTAGTAGCTCTGTTGGAGTTGCATGCCATGTTCTACCGAGCCGTCTTCCTTTGTACATAAGGTGTACTGCCTGCGTTTAGACGTCTGTAAGATGCCCTCGAGTGTTTGTTCCCCTTCCGGCCATCTGAGGCAGTAGATAATCCAAAAAAAAATCATTTGAAAAGTTAGGTAGCAAATGAGAAGGGAGGAAGCAAGGAGTAAGTGTTGCTGTAGATGCCTGTGACTTAGTTCTAATTTTTGTTCTGCTGTTACTGCAGATGTTTTTCACCAGGTTTGTTAAGTAGTTGTAGCCTGGGGCCATCGCCATCCCTTTCGCGTGCTGTTCTGAAGTTGTACTCAAGATCTGAACCTAATTAATCTTATACAGATCCTTTTTTACATTTTGTAAAGCTATGTGCTTCATTTTTATACTGCTTGTGCGTATCTTAGTTGAATCACTGCATCTTTCTTTGGTACAGAGATCATAAATGTGATTGAAACTGTTGCTGTTTTGACGGTGAGCATCATCAAGATCAGGAGCTGTAGGGAAAGCTTCCTATCCGTTTTGATGCTGTTCAAGATCAGGAGCTGTAGGGAAAGCATCATCAAGATCAGGAGCTGTAGGGAAAGTACTCCTCTGTCTATAATTTTTCTTGATGCTTTAATGTGTACTGCATACAAACCGGCAAACACTAAAAAAAAGTTCATTCAGAAAAATCTAAAACATCTTGTAAATGGAACGAAAGGAGCACAATCCTTGTTTCTGTCTAGATACACGAAATTGAGATCAACTAAAGATAACAATGCTGTGGCATACAGCTTCGTCAAAGAACTAAAGATACCACTAGAGGCTAGAGAGCAACAAAACGAGCGTAGCAACGAAGCCGTAACGTAGCACGCGCCTTCCACCGCCAGACGGTCTTCACTTCTGAGTGTGGGAGACCAGACCTTTCTTTGCCTTGGTTCTTTCTTCTTTATTTGGAGTTCTCCACTTCAAAGTGTAAAAAACTGCCTCAACCGTACTGGAAACCCATCTAGTCTCATCCGCCCCTAGCAATGCTCCACTGTTGCACACATTTCTGACATTGTTAAGCCCGCTATGTTGATCTCCGCCTGCGTAATCTTTGGCAGCGCTGAGCCCCCTCTACTATTTCCGCTCTCGCTGAGCGCCGCTGCCTGAAGGTCATAGTCGGCTTTGCACCTGTTCTCCTCAAGCTCTTGGACCACAGTAAACAATCGCACCGCTTCCGCATCCCGATGGACTTTCTGCCTCTGATCGATTCAGAGCCGCTTCTGAGGTGGTATCAGGTGGAGAAGGCCTCTCCTTCTTCTCGTGATCCATCGCAGCATTGGCTGCTGTGACGCCCCAAAATCGGTACTATGTAGATTTAAACGATCCCGTCGAAATCCGCATAATAACGATTTTAGGTCACCCACCAGACATAATGTGCACGCCGAAACATACGCATTATGTGGTTGAAATTGTGATAACATTACAACAGTTCCGATACATTCACAACAATAAAAAGATATATATACAACAACGAATCGAACGAGTCAAGATACAAATGATACAATACAAAGATACAAAGATTTCAAATCTGTTGACTACACATAAAGCACAACCCAAAGAAGTGTCATCACACTCCCTGGCAAGCAAAACCAACATGTCTACTTTCTACAAGATCTCCCAAAATATAGGGTAGGTGAACTTAGCGGCAGCAGCACTAACAACCTAATAGAGACACGCTACAACTTCCGTCTAATTAGAGAGGGATAAGAGAGCGCATAAGTAACCAACTACAACTAACACCAATCATAACCCATTCTCCGATTAACCCCCTCAACCAAATATGAGTAAGCAATTCGAGAAAACTCACACATTGAACAATTTTAGTTACCATTTATTATGAAAGTAATTGTATGTTACCAGTCATGTAATTAACAATGATTAGGTGTAAGTTGTCTATGATTTTATTAGCCAGCATCATCACCAAGTCGTCCATAACCGTGGACATGGCTCATCGATAAGATTATACCCTGCAGGGGTGCACTACTGGACCCATACTCGTTCGATCAACCCCAAAAGCAAGCCAGGAGGTAGGGTATCTCAACACGTCAAATCTCTTCTCTACAACCCATCCAGGAAACCGCATGATTGTGCGCACGGTTACACAGCCCCATACCCGGAACTTCGTAACACTCTAAGAACGTGCCACCCTATATGAGAATCGACTACTCCATCATCATGAGATCGTTATGTAACCATATGCATGCATCAAATGGAAAGCCCAAACTACTTGCGGCGCCCTGGATAAGAAGCGGATTAGATCGAAACCACGTGGGGCTCCATAGGGCCTGCCACAAGTGGTTAGTGCGCTCAAAATTGGATCAGAGGATAAGAACTGAGTTCCTAGATCGACACTGAGCAGAACAAAGCACCTCACAAGGCCTTCCGCCGGTGCCTTACCATTTAGTTATAATTCCCAACAGAACATAACATTTTATTAAAGTAGAACAATCTATCATACTAAGCATGTGGAATATAAGACCAACAAACGACTCGCACAACCAACTCTAAGCATGCGCTACGTCTCGTAAGGCCAACAGATAAACGTGCAACATGTAATAGGTTGTGGGGATAAAACTGTATAGGCTGCAGGATAAACATGTGATAGGATCGGGACACGCGAATCGAATACTAGGATATCAGAGATCAACGGCAGGAATGAAAGACAATGTATAGGTAAACAAGCAAACTTTGCTTGCCTGGAATCCCCCATGGAAGAAGATCTTGTCGTTCCTCACACATCTCAACGTCTTATCCGCAAAGAAGCAACAAACACTGAAATGCGTAAAAGATGGATCTTACAACTATGGCAAAAGATTCAACATGATCATGAGAATGAATGCATGGCATGGCAAGATGCAATACGAGATGCACTTAATCCAAATTAATCGGTACCAGGATTCTGACAAGTAATATTTAGGTTCAAGTTATTTATCTACCCATCAAATTAAAAGTTGGTTAACATGGCAAGACATGGCATAGGTGTTATAGTCAAATTAAATGGAATAGGGCAATACACATATTATTTACCCCACACATTCCATATTTAATTATTTAGATGCAACTAACAAATTTACACTATGCAATGAAATTAAATGATGCAACATGGCAAAAGAATGGCATATTAATGTTCATTGTATTTTTATGATAAATAAACATATAAAGATTATTTAATTTGGAGTTATAGAATAAAAGTTATTAACAAAACAAGTTTAGGGTTGTTTCTGCAAAAGGCAGGGACCTGTTGGTGATGGAAAATGTGTCGGTGGGGGCTTAGACGCGAAAACAGGGAGCACGGGGGGCTCGGTGCAAAATTGGAGCACAAATCTCTCTTCTGGACTTTTGTCACCGCAAAGGGCTCTACCCGAGAGTCTGACAGTGGGCCAGGCGCATCGCTGGTGCTGACTGGGCGCCTATCTGGCACCACGGTCACTGACCGGTGGGTCCGGCCTGTCCCTGGTGCTGACTCGAACTTGCGTCGCAGGAGAGTGATTCGTGCGCCTGCGCTAGCCACTAGGTCGGCAGTGTGTTTTTGTCTAACAAAGCCACGTTTTTGTAATTCTTTCAACCAAAGAGTGTTAAACACTGACGAAACTGAAACCACCGGAAGGCCGTGCTCTGCGGCGGATGCAAACTTCCCAGCAACGACCATAATCGGGCGGCGCTGGGCGCGGGTGTGTGCGTTCGGGTGCGGTTGAGCATGCTCGTGGTTCTAAAGTGTGTGTAACGGCCGCAGCGAAGCGTCTCGAGCGAAGCTCGCAGCCATGGCGGCACGGCAAAGGCGAACGGAAGGTGGAGCGAACGCTCGCGACCCGTAGAGGATGTAATCGAGACGGTGGGGAGCGGAAATCGGGAGAGAAACTCACGGGAAAGTGGATGGTGTAGGCGTTCGTGTGCGAGGAGTCCTAGAGGCGGTGAATTGCGGCGGCGGCGCTCAGCCGGTGTCGGGGAAGAAGTGGAAGAGGGCGACGTCCGCAGAGGCTCCCAGTACAATCGTCTCGGGGAGAAGGACGACGACGAAGAGGCGCAACTCCTGGGTTCCTCTACTGGTCTTCGACGGCGTCGACACGACGGCTTGACGACGAGGTGGCTCCGGTGGGATTGTGGTGGTGGAGGAAACAGAGAAGGAGGGGAAAAAGAAGGCGGCGACGCGAGGAGGGAGAGGGGAGAGAGGCTAGGGTTCTGAGAAGAGAGGAGGGGCTTGCTTTAAGGTGGGGGAGGTAGAGCAGGTGGAAGTGGGGGCGACATGGCAGGTGCGGTTGAAAGAACATTTCTTAATCCCTAGTATTTTGTGTGTTAGTTAACAATACCAATGATATACTAATCCTATTGCTAAGTATTTCAGTTTGGGTGAAACTCATATCACAAATCCTAAAGCCAAATTGTAGAGAAAAAGAGTTTCTGGAATTCTTCCCAGACTCGGATATTCCGGTTCCCCAACTCGGATATTCCGAGTCAATCTCAGAAAATTGGCTAAGTCAAGATTCAGAAGTGCTACTGACTCCAATCGGAAAATCAGCTCGGAAATTTCAAGGACTCGGATATTCCGGTTCCCCAACCCGGATATTCCGAGTCAACCCCAGGAAAATTGGCTAAGTCAAGATTCAGTAGTGGTACTGACTCCAATCGGAAAATCAGCTCGGAAATTTCAAGGACTCGGATATTCCGGTTCCCCAACCCGGATATTCCGAGTCAACCCCAGGAAAATTGGCTAAGTCAAGATTCAGAAGTGGTACTGACTCCAATCGGAAAATCAGCTCGGAAATTTCAAGGACTCGGATATTCCGGCTCCCCAACCCGGATATTCCGAGTCAACCCCAGGAAAATTGGCTAAGTCAAGATTCAGAAGTGGTACTGACTCCAATCGGAAATTCAGCTCGGAAATTTCAAGGACTCGGATATTCCGAGTCAACCTCAGAAAATCGGCTAAGTCAAGTTCAGAATTGGTTCTGATCTCAACCGGAAATTCAGCTCGGATATTTTCAAAGACCCGGATATTCCGGGTGACCGGAATTTCCGGAGTTACTTAAACCGGAATTTCCGGGTGCGCAAGACAGCCAATGGCCAGATTTTGAGGGGGAGTATAAATACCCCCTCACTCACTCAAGAACAGACAGCTCTCAGATTTTCTCTCTCCTACCATTCTTGAAAGCTCAAATCATCAAGATCTCCCAATCCCCCATCCTAATTCATTGATCTTTGGAGGATTGGAGGAGAAGGCCCGGATCTACATCCTCACCGAAGGGATTTGCATTTCTCCCCCATTCACTTGGGGATTTCGTGGCTAGGGTTTCCGGTGGGAAAACCTAGTTCACCATTGTTGTACTCTTGGTGTTACCTTGGCCTTTTGTGGTCCTTGACCTTTTGTGGTCTTCTTGGGAGCCCCCAATTCAGTTGTGGGTGTGTGCCTCAAGCGTTTGTAAGGGATTCGATCTCCGCCCTAAAAGGGGATCAATAGTGGAAGGTGGACTCGAAACCTTTGTGGTTGAGTTCATCGGAGAAGAAGGTGAGCCTTTGTGGCGTTGCGGCTAACCTGTTGTGGTAGCGCACACCTCTCCAAACGAGACGTACACCCTTGGGTGAAACTCGGGATTACATCTTCGTCTCCGCGTGCTTCACTTGGTTCCCTTTACCTTTGCTCCCTTACTTGCTTATCTTGTTATTGCTTAGATTATCATTTAGGTAAATTCACCGTAGTTGCATATCTAGAGAATTTACCTTTGTGTTGAGCCTAAATTTGAAAAGACCTAAAATTTGTAATAGCACCTATTCACCCCCCCCTCTAGGTGCCGGATTCCCGTTCAGCGGTCACCTCTTTGTGTCCGTACGAAGAAGAAAGGTGAGGAGTGGGCTGGGCTGAAGAAGGAGTTGGGTCAACAGGAGAAGAAAAAGAATCGGCCCAACTCTGTTTTTTTCTTCTGGATTTAATTCTTTTGTTTTATTCTTTTCTTTTTTTGTGTTTTAAAGAAAAATAGAAAAGGAAAAGATATAGAACCTTTAACAAATATTTATAGATTCAAAATAGACATATTGATACACTAGTTGGAATATTTGGAAAAGATTTGAAACATCACATTTTAATTTATTTGAATTGTATTTGAATTAAAAGTGGAATTTGAATTTAAATGCAACAATTTAATTAAATTAGGTGACAAATGAAATGACATGATGATGCAAAAGAAAACAAACAAAATCTTATTGGGGAAACATCTCAGGGCGTTAAAGCTGCCTGGTCAGCGTCCTCTACTCAGCTCCAGAAGCAGCGGCAGCGGTCTCAGGGTGTTCGCTGGGTCGGAGGTAAAAGGTAGGCCCTAGGCTGGGTAGCGCTGGCGGTGAGGAGAGAACAAAGGGATTTTACTTCGTGTTGATTAAATTATTTTTAGAAAATAGGCCCACGTGGGGTGGCCATATGTCGGCATAGCCTCAGAATGCTCGTAGCCACCAAACGTATAACTTTAAGTACTCCCTGCTTGGCCCTTCCTTTTTTTTTGAGGGAAACCATGAGTTTTATTAAATCAAACCAACATAAGTACAATCAGCTAGTAAGCTGTTACTAAGAAAAGCCGGGCAAACATCTAGCCAGACTGCTCCCACATTATTCTCACACGCATAACGCGCACATTTGTGGGCAACAGTGTTGGCAGTTCTACCGGCAAAACAAAAATCAAAAGACTCAAAAGAAACTAAAAGTTCATCAACTTCACTAAACACTGGAGCAATCACAGAGCGTTGATTGTTCCTTCCTTTCCAAAGCCTAACAAGAGCCTCGCAGTCCGACTCACAGATGATACGTCGGTAGCCTTGTTGAGCAGCAAACAAAACTGCATCTCTGAATGCCAGGGCTTCAATAGACAGGGGGTCCTCGATGTCATGGTATAGCCGACACCATGCACCCTTAAACCCTTCATCACTTCTCGCCACCCCTCCTCCTGCTGCTATACCTTGTTCTTTGCAAATTGCACCATCACAGTTAAGCTTGATCATACGTGTGAAAGGGAATGTTTCCTCATGAATGGTTTTGGTAATTAATGACAATCCCTAAGGACTAATGTGTGTTTTGAGCATATTGCAAGTATGGCTTGAAGTTGTCAAGCCATCACCTATAAGAAGAAAGATGTTATCTTCCATGAGCTTGCAACAAGAAGATCAATTCATATAGCTCATGGAGGATGATGTCATGTCATGATCGTCATCAAGGTTGACTAGTGCAAGACCAAGGGAAGCTGTCAGAGACATGAAGACGAAGCTAAGCGAGACTCTCCCATGATGGAGTATGGGGGAGTATATGGAGGAGTCGACCAAGGGAAGTTGTCGGAGACATGAAGACGAAGCTAAGCGAGACTCTCCCATGTTGGAGTATGGGGGAGTATATGGAGGAGTCTTCATCAAGCATGTGCTAGCAAGCGCAATCAAGAAAGGTGGTCCACTTGAAGAGATCAAGATCGTCATCATCTAGCTCAAGTGGATTGCTCAAGGCAAAGGTATGATCTTGATAGGGCTATAGGATAGATAGGCGTACTATCAAGAGGGGCTCTCGAGTGAGTAACTTGATCACATCTTTGTGGAGTGCTCAAACCTTTGCATGCTTGGCATATCATCTATCTTGGTTCTTATTTGTCTTTTCTCCTTGTTGGTTTTTGGTTCTTGTCGTGATCTTCATAACAAGACCAAGTTCTTCGAAAACGGTTTTAGTTTGGAAAACTCGTTGCGTTTTCGGTGTGGAAATATTACCGGTTCAACCTTGAGGAAAGTTCCACACCTTTATGGTTTGCTCTATTTTTGTTGGGTACTCCTTGTCAGTGCCTTTCCAACGGAGTTGGTCTCAAATCATTCGGAGTTTATTTGCAAAAGATCTCTCAGTTCTGGTGTTTCTGCAGTTTTTCAAAAGGGCGGAAATGTCCGGACCTTGCTCGGAAATTTCCGGCGCTCGGAGATTTCCGAGCCCCAGTCCGGAGATCTCCGAGCGACGGAAGATTTTTGCTAAGTCCAGAACTCAATTGCGTACTGACTCAGTTCAGTTTCCCATCGGATTTTCTACCGGAGATTTCCGGCCCTGATTCGGATATTTCCTGTCACAAGTTGCAGTTTTTCGCCAAGTCTTATTTGCTTTCAGCACTGATCTTTTCTCAGCTCGGGTCGGAATTCCTACCGGAGATTTCCGGGGTCCGGAAATCTCCGGACCTCAGTCCGGAGATTTCCGGACTGGAGATTCCCAACGGCTAGAAATCTGGGAGGGGCTATAAATACCCCTCCCCTTCTTCTTCCTTGAGCTGACGACTTTCCCCTCTCTCTCTTGCCATTGTTGACCTTGGGAAAACTTGCCCCCTCTCAAATCCTCCCATGATTCTTGCATATCTTTGAGGGAAAAGTGAGAGGAGATCTAGATCTACAATTCTACCAATCCATCTCTCCTCTAAGTGAGGGGAACATAGTGGATCTAGATCTTTGAGTTCCTTTGTGGTTCTCCCCCTTTGTTCTTACTCTCTCTTATCCCCCCATTAGCATTAGTTGCTTGTGGTGGGATTTGAGAGTGTAGGATTTGTCTCCTTTGTGGTTTCTTGGTTCTTCCTCTCTTATTCCCCCATAAGCATTTGTTGCTTTGTTGGAATTTGAGAGTGAAGGACTTGAGCACTTTGTGTGTTCTTGCCATTGCATCTTGCATCGGTTTGAGCCCTCCACGAGGATTCGTGGTGGTGAAATTCATGAGCTTGTTATTCTTGGGTCTTGGACCCTAGACGCCTTAGTGGCCGCCTTTGTGGCATAGGACCTTTTGTGGTCAAGGCCTTTGTGGCTAGTTGGGACCTTTGTGGTCAAGACCTCTTGTGGTCATTTGGGAGCCCCCAATTCGGTTGTGGGTGTGTGCCCCAAGGTTATTGTACGGGATTGTTCTCCGCCCCAAAGGAGTTCATAGTAGAAGGTGGACTCGGACCTTTGTGGTCGAGTTCATCGGAGAAGAAGGTGAGGCCTTTGTGGCGTTGAGCAAACCTGTTGTGGTTGCTCACACCTCTCCAACGAGACGTACACATTTTGTAGTGGAACTCGGGAATACATCATCGTCTCCGCGTGCCTCGATTATCCCTATACCCGAGCTCTTTACTTATGCACTTTACTTTGTGATAGCCATCGTGCTTGAAGTTCTTTACCTTGCTATCCCATTGTTGTTTGTGTTGCATAGCATAAGTTGTTGGTGCACATAGCGAACCTAGTATATTTAGGTTGTGTCATTGATAAGTTAATCACTAAGTTTTATTCCGCATTTATCAAGCCTAAATTGTAAAAAGTGGTCCTCGCCTATTCACCCCCCCTCTAGGCGACGTCTTTCCTTTCAACCTGGTCCTTCCTTGCTTGCCGAGCGCGTCACCTCCCTGATGCCGTTTCGTGCGCCACTACGTCATGATGTCAATGACAACAAAATGCAGCCGATCAGGCCAAATGGCCGCATCCGAATCGATACGTCATTGAGAACTTGGCTGTGGCAAGATGGCTAGAAGGGTGGTTGTATCCTCAGCCTACCAGAGTTTAAATCCCAGATTTGACGCTGTTGTTTCTCGTTTAGTCGGAATATATTCTTCAGTGGGAGGCGACGTCAACAACGCATGGGGTCACTTCGTCAATCTCAAGACTAGATCCGCCGACTCAGTCTCTCGGAGGTGCTCATAGGGGTAGAGTGTGCGTGCGTTCATAGAGGTGAGTGTGTGCACGTGTATATGAGCACTTGCGTTGTACTGTGTTTCTAAAAAAAAAAAATCGATAGGTCATTCCGTGTGTCTATTGGGTGAGCGAGTGCGCTCAACGCGCAAGACACATCTCAAATTTTTAGCTTTTTATTAAAAAAATATGCTATATATGGACCGTTTTCGTTGTCGCATAGAGTGTGCCATAAACGACCATTTTAAATATATATACTCAAAAAGAAATAAACTAAAAATATTTTCCTTTATGCGTTTCTACTCGTCGTCCTCGTCGGAGAGGACGACTTAGTCTGGCGCCTTCCATAGATACGCCAGTGGGATGCTGACCGGTGGCTGCTTCAGCTCCGGCTTCGGCGGGAGCATGGGCACAATCCTTGCCCAGAACTGGCAGACTAGCCCTTCAGGGAGGGGAGGTACAGGAGGCCGGTCATCCACCACCATGTAGTCATACCATGGACGTTGCGCCTGATGCGCATCCATGGCCTCCTACAGCTGTCAGACAGTCTCTTGGTTACGCGGGGTGTCCTCCTTCTACCAGGCGACCTCCGCGAGGACCAGCTCCCACCACCGCTCCTCGTCTTTGGCCACAATGTGCTTGGACAACTCCAGCGTGGATAGGAGCTGGTCGTCACACTCCTCCTGCTTCGGCTCTGGCTTCTCCTCCGATGATGGCAGTGGCGAGCGATGACGCAACATGTGCGGCGACGGTGACCAACGGCCCCTCGACGCCGTTAGGGCCCGAGTGAAGAGCGCATGCCGCCGCAGGTCGTGCTCGTACTTGAACCACCTTAACCAGTTTGGGGAGGACGTCGCGAAGGCGGGGTTGCGCCGGTGCTCCGGCGGGAGGCACACGTGGCGTCAGGTGATCTCTTGCGCCCTCGCGCGGTGGCTCTGCATGATAGGTGGCACCAGAATCCGCTGCGGGTTCAGGTGCCAGTTGTAAGTCAGGCAACTTTGCATCTGACTACGACACCGGGATCACGTGGTTCCAGTACCACTAGTAGTCCTCCACGCGCATGTAGACGCGGCTGCGCCGCGCGACCTCGGCGCCGCACGACGGCGCAATGGAGAACAACAGTAGAGATGCCGAATGCGACAACTTCGGGGAAGGCGTGCGCATGCGGCAGCGGCCCGAGGACGACCCCACCTCGTAGTCGTTTTTGGCCTTATCAAAACCAGACCACCAGAGCAGCATCATCTCCGCTAGGGTTTGCCTTGGGTTTGCGAGGGCGGCGAGCTCAGTGGGGAGCGGGGACTGTGGGGTAGGTGGAAGCGGATCAAGGGGAGTGTTATTTATTTAATCATGTAATTAAAGAGATAATCCTCCCTTGTAAATCTCTCCTGCGGTTGCAAACTAGTAAAGATGACCACCCTCCAACCTCTATTGTGTCCCTTCCCCTTGTACTTGTATACATTTTGTGGTCATCGATGGGATAAGATTGGTTTGATTCAGTCGTCCACAATCTCTCACAACAAGTATATTGTCTGAAAAAACAAGTTTATGGTCGACTACAAGATCACAACTGATGTATCAATATTCTTCAAAATATATCATAATAGGAGAAGGGTTAGAATTTTCTTTTGATGTAACTACACAGCTGTACATGAACTTCTACCTGTATTGTTGGTCAAATGTTATAAAATTCGAATATCAGCTCATGCATGTGCCATAAAATTAACAAATGGAGTGGAGCTCTGGTTCCGGTATTGCTTGAATTTGAAAATAGTTATGCTGAATCTTGAGAAAAAGAAGAACCAGCTCGACCTATTGCAGTAGATTGGAGGCTGTACTCCAACCCAGATAAGGATGAGCATGTAACGTGGTCAAGCGAAAAATCCATCTTAAACTTTGTTAAATGAAGAGAGGCGTTTTGGCTCCCGATGCATATGTATGTTTTATTTGAAATGCATTATTTTTTATGTGTTTATAATGTCGTTTCATGAAAAACCGATATTTCATATGGTTTGTGTAAGAACAATAAATTTTGATGCTAAGATAAGCCATTACACAAGACATTTTTTATCCCTTTTGCGTAGACAAAAAACTAAATCAGATTTATACGAAATGACTTTATAAAATATACTTTTATAATATAAATATGCATACGTGAAATTTTATTTCAGGAAATTTGATATTAAATGTGTTTTTAAATACCGGATGAAGTGATTTCACACAATTAACCTTTTTTTATTAAGTGACGAACCCATCCTTCATTGGCTCAATCCAAGCTTTGCTACTTCTCCGCTGCGTCGATTATTTACGGCTCGACCACCCACTCTACCACCTGTCCATATGCCGGCGATGACCTCCGCCGCCGCCGCCGTCGTCATTAACTCCGCCCCTTCGTCCGCCCTCTCCCCGCACGCCGCTCCCTTCAGCCTCCCCTCCCGACCGGCCTGCACCCCTCCCGGGCGACGCCAGGATGGTAACCTCCTTCCAATCCCCACCCGCTTCTTGTTAATCTCCGCCTTGCTCCGATGCTCCGGTTTTTGTCCAGCCCACGCATCATCGTGTAGCCCCTGGGTATTGTGGTACGCCACTGGGTTAATCTGGTGGCGCTTGCCAGCTTGGCGAAAGATTTGACCTTTGTGCGATCCTGGGCGTTGTTATGTTTTCCGGTTTAGAGTAGTAGGCCACGAATCGACTGATCCTAGTTGATTTGAAGTATCCCTTCATGCACTATTCAAAATTTATGGTTTTAATTGTACTGTGCGTTTTTCTTTCACCCTCTCAGTCACAAGTAGATGATGATTTTATCCATAGATATCCCCAATCTGCACAATATTAAAAGTTGGATATTTGTGTTCTGGTTGTATACTACATAACCGACATTGAGTGTGCATTACGGTGCATAGGTGATGGTAGCTTTTTGGTGCGCGCCGAAGACTCAGCGTCACCAGTTGCAGGCGTCTTTGCGAAATCAAGCGGCACCATTTATCCAGCCTCTGCATATGAAATGCACGCTGGGCAGCCAAGTTCATGGTCAGGAGTTTGCATGGATGCATATCCCTCCTTGCCACCGGTCAGGATAACATCCATTTATAAGCAGCAAAGTACCTTGGCCTCAGGAATTGGGAGCAAATGTTCAGCAGTGAAGATCGAAAGGCCACCAAATAAAACACCAGAAACTAACAACAACAGTTCTGGTTTTAGGAGCAAGTTGGTTATAACAGAAAAGCCTAAACTAAATAGAGACATTGGCAAAGATACATCATCCCCCTATTTACAAGTCAGTAATCCAGTTGATACCAAGTGCAATTCACAAGGTACAGTGAACTGCTCCAAAGAGGCAGATCCTGTCCTCAAAGTGAAGCATCTTCATATTCCAACAACCTCTGCTGATCCTTATGGTTTCATGGCTGATGATGTGATGCCAGATCCATCAGAATGCTCTGTGGATTCACCATGTTGGAGAGGAGTGTCCCCCTTTGATGTTCTTCATACACCTCCTACCCAGTCAACCAATCAAGACTTAAAAGCTGCCAGGACGGGACAGAAACAGAGCTCTACCACTGTTCGACATTCTGAAGCTCCGTCTGATCTTCAAAATTTGGTCACTAGTAAGATTGAGCACGACCATTCCCAATCACAAACTGAAGCTGGTGGGTCAAAGAAATCTGGAGTCATAAGTATGGAGCAAATAGAAGATTCCCATGGGAGGGAACGCGAGTGTGCAAACCAATATGCAGCAAAGTGTGAAATACAGCAGAAACACCTCTTGGAGCTGAGAGATAAGTATGTGAAGCGATCTGGTTTAAATTCTGATGCGCCGGATTATGTACCTTCATCAGCTGGGAAACCGAAAATTGGCAAAGGTATGTCTAACTCCTTTGAAGTAATATATGATTGTACCTGCTTCTTGATATTGCAAATTTGCATTCCCTTCTTTTGCTTAATATGTTAAACTATTGACAATATATAGGACCCTGTTCTTCAACAGGAAGGAATAAAGTTCTCAAGGCGATCGAGAATCTAACTGAGATGCTCCAGAGTAGTTATTCTGATGATGAAGTTGAGCTAGAGGAACATAACTACATCCTCCTTGAATCAGTGATTGATCGTCTTCAGACTTGCCTTCATAAAACTAGAAAGGTGTGCTGTTTTGGGAAGTTTTGTCATCTAATTATTATTTAGAATAGTCATTCTGTAAATTTCGAAATATTTCCATATGAGCACACCCACATCCTGCAGCTTGCATTGTCTTGCATTAGTCAGATATAACATGAGAGAACAGGACTAAGCTTAAATACTTTGATTCATTCGTTCTCCGTGGCTTCACTTTGAACTTTGATTGCTTCCACTAATGCGGTTATGCCAGATATTATTACTTTATAAGTCCTATTTCATGTGTCGGGTAAGTAGATGATATATTACCGAGTTCTCTACATATTAGTTCTGGTAAAGATAGCCTTACATAGTTATGATACTTGAATGTTTTCCTTGTCGACAAAAAGGAACAAAAAAAAGTAAGACTTACAAAAGTATTCTTATATTTAAATCAGTGACCCCATGATAATGTGGTATTTTTTATTAAAAGGTTCCTATTAAGGTTGCTTCCGACAAGGCAGGGCCAAAGACTCCACCTTCTCAGACTACAGTTTTAAAATCTGATGCACGGAAATACAATGTTAGTTACATGGCAGATGGTGGAAAGGGCATAATCAATAATCATTTTGCTGGTTCTAGTCACATGCTCAATGATTTTGGAAGAAACAGCTTTACACGTGGCCAGGTAACCTTTTCTATGCATTGTAATTACGTTTGTTGTTTATTTTGTGCAGAGGGTTATCAAACTGTTTATGTCTCAAGGAGTGCAATTTTAAGTAGATGTGTTAAAATGTGTGTCTATTCTTATAAGATATGTGCGAAAGAATTCTGCTCCTTGCAAATTATTTCAGGAAAGGCTTATGAATATATGTACATGGTGATAAGTTTAGCAGTATTTATGGGCACTTACATCGAAAACCAAGTAGTTAAGTGCTATTTCAGTTTATTCACAAGCAATTGTTAATGATTGACCAGCCTTCACTGAACGATGTTCCAAAGAAGATGCTCTGTGAGGAAGAGCATCCACAGGTTCTTGTGTATAAGAAGCTATGGATTGAAGCGGAGCGTGCAAATTGTGAATTGAAGTATCAGCTGAAGCACACTTGTATAAAAATAGACCTAGAGTCCAGCATGGATCCTATTGGTGAGTGCATTTGGTCCGGAGGCAACGGCGCACAAAGCTGCTCTTCAAGCTCTAAAGTCTACACTAATGTGCCACAGAATAGGCATGTCCTAACAGGCTTGGAAGAAACCGCCACGCATTGTCGTGAACATCCTGGGCAGCAACTATCGCCAAACAGAGCTCGGCAGGAGTTGAACGGAGGCACTTTGGATGGTGTGCTAGCTCCCTCATATATCCCTGGAAGAGGTGGCATTTTGCGCAGCAATTCTGAGTACGGCTCGTCCGACTGGCAGCACGTGCTAGCCGAAGATTTTGGCTGGAGCTGAAGGTATCTGCCAGCCCAGATGGCGATGCCTGTATATATATGTGGAAGTAAGTTTGCTGGAAGCCATGAATTCCGGTTATACTTTTGTTGCTAACTCACGCTGGTGAAGCAGCACTGGTTGGCGGGAAACAGTGCCTCCATTATGCATCTTCTCTTGGAACAATGGATTCATGTATACAATTTGGATGCAACTAAGCGTATCTTGTGCTTTGAGCACCTGGCGCAGCTTGATGTCTTAAGATAAGATTATAATCCTGTCACATGGTACAACGAGTGCTTGGAGTAAACTGTACTAAAAATCGTTCATTCCTCCAGGTACTGTAATAAGCATCATTGCTGGATGAAGCACCAGGACGCTTAAAATTAGCCTATCCATTAATTTAGTTGATAGTTTACAAGCAATTTAAGCACAAATAGGAATCGGTGCTTGCATTCGAGGATGTATTTCTTGTTCGGCTGACACAATGGACTACGGAGTAGTTCATAGTCTTGGCTCAAGCTGGCTCGGGCACCTACGTGGTGTGCCATGTTGGCAAATTAGTCACGCGTGGCCTGGGTGTCGTGTAGCTTTTGCAATTAGGTCCTTATGGCCCTCAACATATTCGTGTGCAACGCCAGCTGGGAGCTTCACTTCCCTGGATGTCCTATACTCCTATGTGGGACTGTAGGCCTCTCCTATCATTGTATGATGATTTGATTTTGCCATGTCGTCCTCTCCATGGTGGCCTGAATTTATTCAATCAATCTTCTCGCTCCTTTGATTCAACCTGATGCTGCTCCCTCTTCATCCTTGTCAGCTGGAGAGTTTGACCCGAGCAGAATAAGCGAACTTTCTAGAACAAGCAATCATCGGTTGATCAAATGTTGGCCTGGGTCAAAGATGAGGCCAGGGAATGGCATTCGCGGGGGCAAATGAGCTGTGCAAGCTCACTTGGGAACCTCCTTGAAAGTGTATGACCGTACCCTTTGGCCTAGGTTATTTATTTTCTTTCTCTTCATTTCTTCAATTCCTTTTCGCCTAGTGCTATTCATTCCACTCCCTCTGTTTTTAAATATAAGTCGTTTAGACTTTGCCAACATACAAATGTATCTGGACATGTTTTTATTGTGTATGTTCACTCATTTTAAATGCATTTAAACAACATGTGTACTACCTAAAACATTTTATATTTAGAAATGGAGGGAATATTTGCTAATATTTGGAAAACCAACAATTACTAGAACTTTAAAAAATCCACCGAGCTAAGGGCATGCACAATAGAGTGACACCAGCCTTCTCTTAGCATTGACATGTAGGATATTTGTTTAGATGTAGAAGAGAGAATGAAGAAAGAGAAGATCACATTCCTTTAGGTGAAGAAAGAAAAGGCTAATTTCACCATTATACTATTTGCATTTCCTTATAAAATAACTTTCCTAGTAAAGTATAATTAATCATTAGGAATGGTAATAAGAGATAATGCGTTGTACAATTTAAAATTTCTAAATGACGTGGACGGCTAATTTCACCATTGTACCATTTGCCTTTCTTATAGGCATAATTTTTTTACCAAAATATAATTAATTCTCATTAATTATTAGGGATGGCAATAAGAAATAATACATTCTACAACTTATGATTTTTCCTTTTCTAGATGACATGTATGGATAAGAGAAGGCACATCTTCTGTACCATTGTATATGTCCTAAGAGAAGACGTGACTTCTCTACCATTATACATGCACTAACGGCTAACGGCCCGTACAGATGGATGCTTCGGAGTTCTGATCATAATCTGGATTAGAACTCATACACCCATATATGTGTACTTTGTTGAGAGAACTAATCAAGACTATATATGTGGATATCTCACAAACCAGAAAGTTTAAGTATTAACATTACGAATGCAACATGAAAGAAAATAAAAATATTAATTCATGTTTCCGTTATTCATCCCTACCTAGATGTTGACTAATCAAATGCGAACAAACTAAGAAGAAATCAAGGATCTTGAGAGTAAAGAAAAAACCATCTGAAACGCCGCTGCAGAGTTACTATATAGATCAATCATGATCTGGAATCCTATGGCCGATGATGACATCTACATGAAAGCTTGTTTACTAATGCTGCGAACTTAGTTTGTGCTCATTTTGTGACGATCACCTGTTCATGTCACAGATCGCATTTCTTCTTGTGCACATATAGGGAATTCGAGGAGCTTTTGCGAATTTACCCAGAAATCCGTATTCGCATAGTTCGCATGAGTAATAAGGTGGCATATTGTTTAGCGCAGTTAGGTTAAGACTAGGTCTACTGGTCTGTTGCGCGAGTCAGTGCCGGCCTGTGTGTCGGCGCTGTCGCGTTGATTGTATAAACATTATTACCGATATAAGTTAATAAAAGCTCGCGATATTCCTAAAAAAAGAAGAGGAAACACACCAAGAACATGAACAGGATGAACTAGCCATCATGCATCGATTCAACTTAAAGAATCATCTTCCCAGATTGAACAAAATCTAACTTTTCAACTCATCAGTAGCTTAGGATTAGCTAGAATCGCCACTTTCTACCTATGATTTCTCCACATTATCTCGACTTCCCTTCCCTGGCGTGCTCCTCTTCCACTACCGCCGTCGTCTCGTCGCCGGCGTCACACTCGACGGTGACCCCGAAGAGTCTGAAGCTCCTCCTAGCCAGGGGTCCAGCCTCGGCGTGATCATGGCCGGTGAGGACACTCTCCGCGTCCAAGACCATCGTCGACGCGCCGCCACCGCTGGCCGCGGCTCGCACCCTGCGGAAGAGCGGCATCGCCGGCACGGCGTTGGCGGCCGCGCTAAAGTCAATATCTCGGCGCCGGCGCTGGCAGTGGCGGTAGTCGATGAAATAGCGTCGGCCTGAGCGGGAGAATGAGACGGTATCCCCGGCGGCTAGGCCGGCGGCATGAACGAAGCGGCTCCAGCCCTTGGTCATGACGTAGCTCTGGCTGCTCCCCCAATAGGAGTACCGGAAACTCCACGGCGTCCCCGCGCGGTCCTCGAAGCACAGATCCGCCGTTGTGCCAGGCGCCGCCGCGGTGGGGAAGTAGCGCTCGGCGTGCTGCTTCGGCACAACGAGCCGGTTGAGCTTGCCAACGTCGCTCGGGGTCAACACCTTGTCGAACATGTGCTCGTCCTCCAGGCCGCCGCCGGCGACCACCTCGCCTACTTGGTGGCCGCGGCGACCTAGAGGCAAGTGCGCCGGTGTGAATTCTTGTCGCCGGTACAACTCTTCTTGTTGCTGCTCTTCTTGGTCTGCTCGGGTGGCTTCCATGTATATTGTGGGCTGTTCTAAATAGCAAATCTGAGGTTAGATTTTTTTGGATTCTTTGGGCAAATCTTGTCTTTTTGTGGAGCGGAAACCCTAGCTAGACACTTGTGCATGTAATGGGAGCATGATGGATCGATCTTATCTTGATTAGTACAGAAGACTTCAGGAAGATGATAGGGGGTTCGTGCGAGAGAGGGGGATAGAAGCTTAATTATTGCAAGGAGACGAGTACTTAGGGCGCAAATGCGTTTGTCCTTTCTGCAATTGGCAGGGACAAGAACATGCAAGGTGTGACTAATATAGTAATTTGTTGACTAATTTTATTTCAGTACCACTTAATGCCACCTGCAGGATGCAACTTGTTGCTAGGCAACTACTAGTCGTCGTCTCAACTACACACACGTAGTTAGTTTTTTTTGCTTGCTTAGTTGCTTAGATATACAGTATATAACCAAGTGGGGTTTAGCTACATTTACCGGGGCGCGCGACAACCATAAACAAATAATAAAAAATATACCAAGTTGTTAGGTGACGTCATCTCCTCCCTTGCTCGTGACGTCATCTAGTTCCATGTGATATGAGACAAAAAAATCATATTTCTTTTTTTAAAGCACAGTATAACACACCCCTATGAACACACGCACATACACCCTACCTCTATGAACACCTTCGAGAGACTGAGCCGACGGGTCAGGTTTTGAAATTGACGAAATCACCACAAGCAACTCGCTGTCGACGGGAACGTCGCCTCCCATTGAAGAATATTCCAAACAAATAAGATACACCAACGCCAAACCTAGGATTTAAACTCTGGTGGACTGGAAGTACAACCACCCTCCTAACCATCTTTGCCACATACAAGTTCTCAAAGATTCTTATTTTGATAGAGGGTTTCATGCACTGTTTGAAAAACTAGCAAACCTACACATTGATGTGCCACGGCTACGAGAGAAAAATGTTTCCAGCTCGTAGTACGACACAAATAAATCACATATGTCCAAAGACACTTTTAGCTGAAACATGCTTTCACCTCGCTTTACAAATAAATCGACCAGCCAAAGTGTACAATTGACCCGATTTGTGTATGATCATCCAAATCAAAAGAGAATCCAAATTGATCTGTAACTTTGAACCTCATGATGTCCACCTGGACGACCCAGGAATCTTCTCACCAGGTCTAGAGCAGTACAATCACAGGAAGATAACCATGTAAATACGTGTGGAGTAAAATGCATCACCGCAATTATATTTTTTTCACTGTGGCTCGGGCTTAGTCACCGTACACAGAAATATGTGATTTATGATAATGCAATGCAGGTTAGGAACCCAAGGACGGTTGTAGCGATATATTCGGTGGAACCCCATTTGTTGGGACACGTAAGCGTCAAGTGAAAGTAGACCCACATGAAATGGGGAGTTATTTACGGAGTACAAAATTTCACAGTCTAGTATCTCTCTGTCTCCGAGCGACTTCGTCCGGTCGAAAATCCGCAAATTCCTAATCCTAGATTGTATTGTCACCGGAGATGGTCCTCTACCATTGGTGCTCGTCATCGTTTCGCTGCCATTTCGGCCACAAGCTCTTCCTGTTCTCCTTGATCCCTCTATTTTGGTCATCTATTGCACGTTGGGTGTGTTGTGAATCAGTGGACACTTACATGGACTAACAAGTGAATCCGGACGTGTAGTCAGTGGTGGAGTCAGGAATTGAGACGAAGGTGTGTGCGTGTGTGATGGGTGGTGGTGGGGGGGGGGGGGGGGGGGAGGGGGGGAGGCACACAGTTTAAGGTGAGGCGATTTTTTGTACAACACATGTAATGCCCAATAGTATGGAAGGAACAATGTAAGTAAGTCGAAGCCTCACAATGTTAAAGCTCACAAAATTTAGGCAAAAATAAGTGTATTCAACACAAAAAAGGTTCAAACATATTCAATTTCATATCTCATCAAATACAACTAACAATGAGGCATTACATGTGTTTAAGGTGAGGCGATTTTTTGTACAACACATGTAATGCCCAATAGTATGGAAGGAACAATGTAAGTAAGTCGAAGCCTCACAATGTTAAAGCTCATAAAATTTAGGCAAAAATAAGTGTATTCAACACAAAAAAGGTTCAAACATATTCAATTTCATATCTCATCAAATACAACTAACAATGACATAAAAGTAACCTAGAAACAACTTAAAACTAGTAACATACTAACATGGACTCATGTCACTTGAGTTGAACAATTGACAGCCACCATATGATATCCCAATATGTAAGAGACACCTACAACGTATGAAAAATTTATGTGCGACCACCTGCGTGCGTCTGCTCTATTGTCAGCTCGTGCGCAGCCTTGCCCCCTTGAGATCGGTGTGACATGGCTACAAATAATGCAAAAAAAAACTTGGTTGTTTCACCATTGACGACAATTAAGCAATTCCGGTTTTTCTTTTCCCGGAATCGCGTATCGATTGTCTTGTGCACATGTTCTGGCCCACCGGCCCTAGTCCACTCAATCCTAGATCATTGAACTATAACGCAGAAAAGGCCCAACCTAAGCCCACTAGGAAGCAGCTGACGTCGCTCGGTCCTTCATCTCCATGAAACGGTATATCAGAGAAAAAGCTCTGTACACGGCTATAATGGCGGCACCATACCCAGTCAAAAAATTAGGAAAAGTTGGGGGGGGGGGGGTGTCCACCACGCCCCCTGGTGGCGCCGCCCCTGTGTGTAGTGGCTAGACGGACACATCAATACGGAGAAACCAAAGATGAGGGGTCTTATGGCTGGAATATGAAGACGAGCAGGAGCAAACCCAAGAAAAGACCGCAAGAGAGAAGTTAGTTACACGACAAATAAGTGACATAACCAACCGAAAATGAGTCGGTTTAAGAAACATATGCACATATGCAAAAACAGAGGATGACCAGATAAAAGGAGAGAAACCGACTGGAAGTGAAGGAGGAAATACGACGTACAATATAGTGGAAAATACCCCGAAGCAGAGAGCGGACACTACAAAGCCATGAAGAAAAGTAGGACCATTTCCCATTTCTCAAGGCAATACGAACCAAACAAACTTGCAACAAAGACTGACCAAAAATAGGCATGTGAAAAAACATGCAACATCAAAGGATGGTTACATAAGGGAAATCATAACCAAATGATCAGGCCCGGGCCAACTAGTGTGCTAAGTGTGCCGGTGGCACAGGACCCATGATTTTGAGGGGCCCAAAGTTTTTTAGATATATGTATATGTATATGTATATGGGTTTTAGCTGGGCTGCAGCTGCGCGTGCTGATCGCTGGCGCTGCTGGCGTAGGATTTGCTCTGCTCGCTGGCTTGGGTCATGTTAGAGTAGGATTAGGAATCTTAACCGTATCCTATTCTATTAATCAATCGGAGGCCACGAATCCACGATTCAGTAGAGACGATTCCGTCGATTCCACTCCTTTTGCATCTGTACATAGAATCAAACGACGATTCATCGTTGCGCCGACACACATCTGATTGGCTGATCGCAGCAAATCGTCGTTGCGTCGGTTCAAATTGTAGGTATATTTCTAATTTCCGATCATGTCCACAGTCTAATTTCCGGTTCAAAAAGAATGTTGATGTTCAAATAAACGGTATGCAACTTTCAGTTATATAGGTATGCTTTTAAGTATATTATATTGCTACGGAAAATTTTATGTTATATCAGAAGTATCTATTTATTTAAATTTTGGTATGAGATAGGCCCCATTTCATATTGTCGCACAGGGCCTAGGATTTTGCCGGCCCGGCCCTGCAAATGATGCAAACCACCAAAGGCTGGCAAATCAACGTGAAACTAAGATGAAGTAAAGCAAGACACACAAAAGCCAAGACAAAAACTAGTACAAAACTGAACTTTAGAGACTGCACTCAGAGCCGGTGTAACACTACAAACATTTCAGCCGCCTCACAACAAACCCCACGACCAGTTGTTATTCCAGGTCTGTCTCTAATGTTTTTAGTGTCGGTCAAATATTTTCACCGCCTCTGAAACTAGAGACGGTCAGCAACTCAACCTGACTATTTTTAATCGCGCATCCGGTTCTTATTTACAATCGTCTCTAATATATGTGGCTTCAATTCCTCCTCTCCTCTAGCGGCCCGACGGATCCTCTATCCCCCTCTCAATCCCTCAACCCCCACCCCCCCCCCCCCCCACCCCCACTCCACCCCCAAATTACCCAAATCTGAAGATTTGATCTGTGGATCTTGACTCCCTAGGTCCAAGAGGTAATCTCTCTCATTCCCCCGTCTTTTCACCCATTGGAAACCCTAGACATTCGAAATGATAGAAAATCTATGGGCCATAAGGTTTGTCTGTAAGTATGGTGAATTTGTTATGTTCGGTAGGGAATTTTTTATTTAGGAAACACTAGGTGTTCTTACTCTTGAAATTTTTCATTATTTCAGAAGGGTGTGCATGTTCTTCCTCTAGGGAATGTTTGATTTAGAAAAAAACTACTTGTTGGCTATCTTGTTATAAAGTTTAGGTGTTTGTCCTACCACATTTCTAAAAAGTTAAACATTTGTAACAGGATATGAAGTGTGGAGTATGCTACTCCAATTGCGGAGATGGATCGTACACAACATCATGTATCTTTATTCAACTCGTGGATGGTCGGACTAGTAATAAACTGGTATGAAAAATTTCACAAGTTATACCGTGCAATAAAAGGGTGGATTTTAACGAGCTTGTCGGGAACATTGTGGACTTTGATGTTCAGTGACCGTGTATTGGATCAAGGTCAAGAAAGAAAGCAATAGGACCTACTTGCACGAGACCGTTTGACGAACCTCCTCAGCACGTACAATATGAAAGCAGGTGATTTGCTTCATATTTATATGACGATAGAACAAACACCTCGGATCAGCGTTTATTATTTTGCCAATGCTTGTTCCGAGAATGCTGAGGAGGATGACGCGATGATGGAGTTGGATGACGAGAGTGGTGAGGACACTAGCGAGAGTGACGATGAGGAGCTGCACCGATGTCTCAAGGACGTATTCATCTCCCAAAGATTCACGATAGGTGGCTTGAGATGAAGCATCTTCATAAGAGAGTACCTCCCCAGACAACTACATTGGTGTGCCTTTCGTGCACCGTTTGACAGCAACTAATGTCGAAGGAAATATTATGATACCTATGTTTATAAAAAAAAAATCATCTCCTTATATTTCCTTATGTTACAATGTATTTGTTGTGGTATCTAACATTTTTTTTCTTCTTTCAGAAATTATCTAAGATATTCGCGAGGACTGCTTCCATGTCTAATGGGCGTGACCGCACACAATCTCTGCCACCCAACTGAGCGGGAGGAGAGGGTGCAGTCGGAGGTCTAGCAGGAGCTGCTGGTGCAGAAGGCACGGCAACACCAGCGCACACGCACGGACGGAGCCGAGGGCGGAGCGTCGTCAGGAGAGGCGGCAACGAGGTCGTCCACGAGCGTGTCATACAGGAGAAGGTGAACTATGGTGGCAACACCATTTACCCCACTCTGACGGTGAGGAACTACATCGAGTGGGCTCTAGTCATGAAGATCAACCTGCACATGCAAGGCCTGTGGAAGGCCGTCTACGACATAGGCATGCAAGGCGATCGTGAGGACATGGCAGCGCTCTCAGCGTTGATCAGTGCGGTGTCACCGGAGATGGTGCCAGTCTTGGCCGTCAAGGAGACCGCACACGAGGCGTGGGAGGCGATCCATATGATGCGCATGGGCGTGAAACACGTAGAAGGGCAAGCAACAAGTTCGTGACTACGGCCAGAACACACGAGAGTCTGGTGGCGAACGCAATTGGTCAAAAATGGCACAATTGCAATAAGTTTGCCAATAACATCTCCAGAGATTGCCTAGAGCCCCGCTGTGAATGGAAGGATCACGCCAACCTATCGCAAGGAAATGAAGAGGAGGTGGAGGAATCCATGATGTTGCTCGCGAATGTGTGCGTGCTCACAGTCCAAGGTGAGGATGCCACGAGCACGTCTTGCTCAACGAGTAGCACTCTTAGACGAGGGCGGCCGCTACGGGCGTCGACTGCGACACGAGCTGGTTCCTGGATATTGGTGGATGTAACCACATGTGTGGATATCGCGACATCTTATCCGACCTCGACACGGGAATACACGACTGGGTCTAGTTCGGCGACGGATTGCCGCGCAGATCAACGGGAGACGATCGATCCTCTTCCAGTGCAGGAGCGCAGAACACCTCGTCCTGATGGAGGTGTACTACATCCTGCGTCTTCAGAGCAACATCGTCAACATCGGGCAGTTGGACGAGATCGACTACGACACGTGCATCCATGGTGGTGTGCTGCAGCTGCATGACCCTAACGGACGGCTGCTCGTGCGGGTGCATCCCACACGAGGGCGCCAATATGTTCTGAACCTGAACTTGTTGCACCCATTGTGTCTCACCGTGCACAACGGCAACGACGCATGGCGATGACACACGGTACGAGCACGTCGGGTTCCAAGCTCGCAAGGAAATAGTGTGTGGTCTGCCTGTTCTCGACGAGGTAGATCGCATATGTGAAGTGTGCCTAGCGAGAAAGCAATGTCAAGCATCGCCCCCGCAGGTGGCGCTGAACCGAGTACAACGCAGGGAGGCAAGCGCTAATTCCAGCTTCTTGTCGACGACAACAACAGATTCATCTGGCTTATACTTTTCACGAGCAAGGACGAGGCGCAAAGCAGTTCCAGGAATCTACATAACTCGAGGTGGGAAGGCGTCTCATGGCTCTGCGGACTGATCGCAGAGGGGAATTCAATTCCATGAGTCTTAGAGAGTAGTTCGCAGACCAGGGGGTGAAGCGGCAATTGACTGCGCCGTACTCCCGTCAGAAAATGGCGTGGTCGAGTGGAGGAACCAGACCGTAGCCTGTTGAAAGCAAAAGGCGTAGCTGCACAGTTATGGGGAAAAGCAGTCACCACTGTCGTGTACATACCGATCTGATCGACGACCAAAAGCGTGTCAAAATGACACCGTACGAGTCCTGGTGCGGCAAATATCATGCCGTTCATCATCTGCGCATCTTCGGGTGCATCACCCATGTCAAGATGACGTACCAAAACCCACATAAGCTTGATGACAGGAGCCAGCCCATGGTGTGAAGGGGATCGTGTGCAGAAAACAAAAAATTTCCTAGCAACGATATCCTTAAACTAGCCAAGATCTACACTATGCAGATATAGTAGTACGGCAGATATCGGAATACATACCCTCGTAGACCGAATAGCGGGGATTACGCTCCCGCACAAGTGTTGACGACGAAGACGACGTAGCCGACCTCTAGGTCGCGGAGAACTCGGCGCGACGAAGATGACGAAGATGACCCCGAGGCCGGGTGGAGGAAGTAGGCCTCCGAGTACCGCTAGCACAGCACCTCGCAGGGCGTCACACACATACGGTGGAGACGACGGCCTCCGAAGCTCCAGTCCAGGACGAGCAGCGGAAGACTGGGACCGGAACACCAGCAGCACGACAGCGGGCTATGGTGGAAGATATCCCCCTCCTCTACTTGGCGCGGCTCCGACAAGGGAACCACGAGATCGAGAGAGAAATTGGGAATTAATTTGTGAATTAAAAGGCCAGGGGTGCCCCTTCTTATGTAGGCTCCCAGGGGGAGCCAACCTAGCCAGCCAGGCAATGTGGGACTATCCCACATGCCTGGTTCGGCCAAGGCTGGTGCGCCGGCCCTTGGTGGGCCCCATTTGGCCCACCTAGGCCGGCCAAGCCCCCCCACCGAATTCCCTTGAGGGTTCCCCCCCCCCCCCCCATGGGCCTTCTTTCCAAAAGGTCCATTTAGGGAAATCAGCCTAAATAAATTCGAAAAATAAATATATAAAATCATATTTGCATATTAATTACACTAATTAATATCAAACATAATATATATAATTTTTCCTAGCTCCGAAAACTCTTTCGGCGCTGCCCGATCTCCATCGGACCCCTCCCGGGACATTCCCGGTGATCTCTTTCCTTTCCGGTTGTCTTGTCGAAACCCCTTAAGTGTGTTACCCTAGCGGTTCGATATAATAACAGGTACGATCAAGACTCCTCTATGATCGACGACTAACTCGTAGGCCTGGACCCCATGAATTAATCCCTAACGAATGACTTTCATCTATCAAACCTGCACGTATAGTCTTAAACCCTTTGTCATGGCGATACTTAGCGTGTCCGAGCATCATTCTCAGATATCTCCATACCTAGCATGATCTCGTTACCGACATCGCTATATTCTACTCGTCTATGATATTATGTCAGCTGGTGACCTAGTCACATGTTTGCAAACTCATTTGACATAATCTCACCGAGTGGGTCCTAGAGTATCTATCCGGCTATACGGACTGAAAAATCCCGCTGTTGACCCCTCGTCTCAACTACCCCCTTCCGATACCCAAAAGTATCACCGTTATTGTCACACTAGATAAGATGCGACGTTTGGTGCGATCAAAGTATCTTTCAGGGATAACAATAAGAGTTGATCTCACGGTTTTAAGGCGTAATGACTATGTCCTATAAATACTGGGTACGTCCATCACATCGTTACTCCTAACGATATGACTTCCATTGCCGACCGGCGCCATGCCCTATGATCGGAAAACCTCGATCATCAATCGCGCAACGAAACTAGTCTTAGTAGAGGCTACTAGGGACCTGGTTGTTTATCTACCACACCTGTATTAATGTTTTCGCTTAATACAGTTATAGCATGGTATAAAACATATAATGAACGATTGGGATATTGCCAATAAACTATGTTTATTAAGTGCCTCTAGGGCATATTCCCTTCAGTCTCCCACTTGCACTAGAGTAACACTTAATCTAGTTTACAACCTGGTAAAAGCTCAACACCCATAGCATCTTGGTGAAGGGGATCGTGTGCAGAAAACAAAATTTTCCTACCGACGATATCCTAAAAGCATGCCAAGATCTATTCTATGCAGATATAGTAGTACGAACGGAGATCGGAATACGTACCCTTGTAGACCGAAAGCGGGGATTACGTTCCCGCACAAACGTTGTCGATGAAGACCGACGAAGCCGACCTCAAGGTCGTGTAGAGGAAGCAGGCCTCCGAGTACCGCTAGCGCAGCACCTCGCAGGGAGTCGCACACGTACGGTGGAGACGACGGCCTCCGAAGCTCCAGTCCAGGACGAGCAGCGGAAGACTTGGACCGGAACACCAGTAGCGCGGCAGCGGGCTATGGTGGAGGAGATCCCCTTGCTCTGCTCGGCGCGGCTCCAACTTGGGAACCACAAGATCGAGAGAGAAATCGGGAATTAATTGGTGAATTAAAAGGCCAGGGGTGCCCCTTCTTATATAGGCTCCCAGGGGGAGCCAACCTTGCCAGCCAGGCAATGTGGGACTAATCCCACATGCCTGGTGCGGCTAGCCTTGGCCCCCACCTAATCCCCTAGGGATTTTTCCCCCTCTAGGACCTTCTTTCGACCAGAAGGCCCATTTAGGGAAATCAGGCTAAATAAATTCGAAAATAAATATATAAAATCATATTTGCATATTAATAACACTAATTAATATCAAACATAATATATATAATTTGTCCTAGCTCCAAAAACTCTTTCGGCGCTGCCCGATCTCCATCGGACCCCTCCCGGGACGCTCCCGATGATCTCCTTCCTTTCCGGTTGTCTTGTCGAAACCCCTTAAGTGTGTTACCCTAGCGGTTCGATATAATATCAGGTATGATCAAGACTCCTCAATGATCAACGACTAACTCGTAGGCCTGGACCCCATGAATTAATCCCTGAGATATAACGAATGACTTTCATCTATCAAAGCTGAACGTAAAGTCTTAGACCTTTTGCCATAGCGATACTTAGCACGTCCGAGCGTCGTTCCATAGATATCTCCATACCTAATCCCGACCTCGTTACCGACGACGCTATCTTCTACTCGTTCATGATCTCATGTCTCCGTGACCTAGTCACATGCTTGCAAGCTCATTATACATGATCTCACCGAGTGGGCCCGAGAGTATCTATCCTGCTATGCGGACTGGCAAATCCCGCTCTTGACCCCTCGTCTCAACTACTCCTTTCCGATACCCAAAAGTATCACCGTTATTGTCATACTAAATAAGATACGACGTTTGGTGCAATCAAAGTATCTTCCAGGAATAACAATAAGAGTTGATCTCACGGTCAAAGGCGTAACGACTACGTTCTCCAAATCTGGGTATGTCCATCACATCGTTCTCTAGCGATATGACTCTCATTGCCGACCGGCGCCATGCCCCATGACCGGGAAACCTCGATCATCAATCGCGCAACGAAACTAGTCTTAGTAGAGGCTACTAGGGACCTGGTTGTTTACGTATCACACCCGTATTAATGTTTCCGCTTAATACGGTTCTAGCATGACACAAAAACCTATTATGAACAAACGAGATATGATAAAGAATACACTTTATTAATTGCCTCTAGGGCATATCTCCTTCACTTGGTGCCTGCTCGCCTCGTGGAAGAGGAATACAGTCAATAGACCTCACACATTGAGACCTATATGTGCTTTGCAACACTTCTATGTCACCTAGTTTGACATCAACCCGTATCTTACGATGACGGTGAAATATATCCCAGTGGATGGAGTGAGACTCGAGCATTCGCGTAGCATGTGCCTTAAAAGTCTAGATTACAACTTGGTAAAATCTTAACACCCATAGCTAACTGGTGTTGTTCATGCTTATCAAGCGGAAGAGGCTTCGTCAGCGGATCTGCCACATTCAGATCCGTATGCACTTTGCAAATCTTCACATCGCCTCCTTGTACGTACTGACGTATCACATGGAAGCGTCGGAGAATGTGTTTGGCGGTGGAGTGAGACCTTGGCTCCTTGGCGTACGCAATGGCACCCGTATTGTCGCAGAAGAGGATCACGGGGTCTTGCACGCTCGGGAACACTCCAAGTTCGATGACGAACTTCCTCAGCCACACAGCTTCATTCGCGGCTTCGCAAGCAGCGATATACTCCGACTCCATTGTAGATTGTGCGACTATGGCTTGCTTCCCACTTCTCCAGCACACGGCGCCTCCATTCACCTTGAACACGTAACCTGTCTGTGACTTACAGTCATCGGGGTCTGAGCAGAAACTTGCATCTACGTAACCCGTTACGCCAAGTTCTTCATCGCAGCCACCATACACAAGGAACATTTCCTTTGTCTTATTGAGATACTTAAGAATGCTCTTAACAGCTACCCAATGCGGCATTCCAGGATTACTCTGGAACCGGCTTGTCAAACTTAGAGCTAATGCCACATCCGGTATAGTACTCAACATTGCATACATGATCGATCCTATGGCTGAAGCATAAAGATGTTTCGTCATTTCGGCCTTACCCAGTTCCGTCACCGGACACTGCGCCTTACGCAATATTTTATTCTTGATAACCGGCAGAGAACCCTTCTTTGCCTTCTCCATACGGAAACGCTTCAGTATTTTATCAAGATAAGTACTCTGACTTAGTGCTAATAGGCGCCTTGATCTATCGCGATAGATTTTTATGCCTAAAACATACGCAGCTTCTCCTAAGTCCTTCATGGAAAATTTACTGTTTAAATATTCCTTCACGCTATTCAGAAGTTCCACATCATTCCCTATTAGCAATATGTCGTCAACATACAGTGCTAAGAACACAACCGAGCTCCCACTCATTTTCTTGTAAATACAGGTCTCTTCCACATTCTGGATAAATCCAAAACCTTTGATTACCTCATCAAAGCGAAGATTCCAGCTCCGAGATGCCTGCTTCAATCCATAGATGGATCGCTGAAGCTTGCACACCTTGTTAGCATTTCCCGGATCGACAAAACCTTCCGGCTGTACCATGTACAACTCTTCCTCAATGTTTCCATTTAGGAAGGCCGTTTTGACGTCCATCTGCCAGATTTCATAATCATAGTAGGCAGCTACCGCTAACAAAATCCAAATAGACTTAAGCATCGCTACTGGTGAAAAAGTTTCATCGTAGTCAATTCCTTGAACTTGTCGGAAACCCTTTGCGACAAGCCGAGCTTTATAAACGGTCACATTACCATCAGCATCAGTCTTCTTCTTAAAGATCCATTTATTCTCGACGGCCTTGCGCCCTTCGGGAATATCCACCAAAGTCCACACTTTGTTATCATACATGGATCCTATTTCGGATTTCATGGCTTCAAGCCATTTCTCGGACTCTAGACTCTCCATCGCCTCCTTGTAGTTCGTAGGTTCGTCTTGCTCGACTAGCATGACGGTGCAAACCATGTTGCCATACCATTCTGGTGCGATCCGAGATCCACCAGACCTACGAGGTAGAACATCTTCCTCGACAGTTTCTCCCACTCCTTCCACGGAGGACATTTCCGGAATTGCTTCCGTTGCGCCACTCGGAATCTCGAGTTCAGGATCAACGATTTCATCGAGGTCTACCTTCCTCCCACTTACTCCTTTCGCGAGAAACTCCTTCTCTAGAAAGGTACCGGTCTTCGTGACAATAGTTTTGCCCTCAGCTTGGTTGTAGAAGGTGTACCCAACGGTTTCCCACGGATATCCTACAAAGACGACTTTCTCCGACTTCGGTTCGAGTTTGTCGGGCTGTAGTTTCTTAACGTACGCCTCACAACCCCAAACCTTCAGAAACGATAACTTAGGCTTTTGGCCATACCATAATTCATACGGCGTCGTTTCAACGGACTTGGACGGAGCCCTATTTAAAATGAATGCGGCTGTTTCTAACGCATAACCCCAGAAGGACACTGGCAGATCGGTAACAGACATCATCGATGGACACTATCCAGTAGAGTACGATTACGTCGCTCGGACACGCCGTTACGCTGCGGCGTTCCGGATGGCGTAAGTTGGGGTACTGGGCCACAACTCTTCAGATGTGTGCCAAACTCAAAACTCAAGTACTCTCCACCACGATCGGATCGGAGATGCTTGATTTTCCTATTAAGCTGATTCTCAACTTCACTCTGGAATTCTTTGAACTTTTCAAACGTTTCAGACTTGTGTTTCATTAAATAGATATAACCGTATCTACTCAAGTCATCAGTGAAGGTGACGAAGTAACGATAACCATTGCGTGTCGAAACGCTCATTGGTCCACACACATCTGTATGTATGATCCCCAACAAATCCGACGCCCGTTCAACGAAACCTTTGAACGGTGTCCTGGTCGTTTTGCCCATAAGGCATGGTTCGCATGTATCGAGGGATCCGAAATCCAACGAGTCCAAGAGTCCATCGGAGTGGAGTCGCTTCATGCGCTTTATGCCAATATGACCAAGACGGCAATGCCACAAAAACATGGCGGTATCGTCACTACACTTAATCCGTTTGGCTTCTATGTTATGGATGTGAGTACTACGATCGAGATTCAACAAGAATAAACCGTTATTCTCGGGAGCATCAACATAAAAGATTTAAATGAAGCCACTGATATTGCAAGATTGCTTGACACTGATTTAAATGAATAACCGTCTTGTAACAGGCAAGACCCACTTATAATGTTTACACTCAAGGATGGCACAAAATAACACTTATTTAAAACCAAAACTAATCCCGATGGTAGATGCAGAGGGAGCGTGCCGACAGCCACCACGTCGACTCTCGATCCTTTGCCGACGCGCATCGTCACCTCATCCTTCGCCAGCCGCCTTCTATTCCGTAACTCCTCCTGAGAGTTACATATATGAGCAACAGAACCAGTATCATATACCCACGTGTTGCTCCGGGCGGATGTAAGGTACACATCTATAACATGTATATCAAATATACCTTGCTCTTTGTCGACCTTCTTGCCAGACTTCCTATCCTCCAGATACTTGGGGCAGTTGCGCTCAGGTGATCCGATGGTCACCACCATCTTCTTCAGCTTGATTTCTAATTCGGCCACTTCGAGCATCTTCAGGATTTCCGACAGGGGTTTTGACGTCCCTTTCATGCCGTAGTCCACTATGGTGTTCTTATAGCTAGGGGCAGAAAAATCAGCGCCCTATCAATAACCACCTCCTCTGGTATCACACTTTCCAGATCACTCAGAAGTCGAGCGCAGCCAAACAACTTGGCCAAGTGCTCACTAATATTGCCGTGCTCTTCCATCTGGGCTGAGAAAAAAAGCACAGATGCCTCGTACCTCTCAGCCTTGACTTGTCGTGCAAAAACAACCATGAGTTCAGTGATTATTTCATAAGCACCCTTGTTCATGAAGCGGTTTTGCAGGTCAGCCTCCATGGCAAAGAGCATGCCACTCTGGACATAAGAAGAAATTTCCGCCTTCACCCCATGGACAATCCTTTCGATTTCTGGGGCGGTGTTTGGGAGATCACCTAAGGGGGCATCAAGGATGTAGGCCACCTTGTGGGTTTCAAGGATGGACTTCAGATCGCGGAACCAGGACACGAAGTTTGACCCATTGGTCTTAAGCTTTTCTTTCTCAAGGAACAGACCTAGGTTAAACGAGGGGCGAGACATCTACAATGGAATTTGCAACAACATAAGACTTTGTTCATAATAATTTTGAGTTATAGTATTTTAGAAAATAACTAACATAACTCCCACTCAAACGAACATCCCTCCTGGTCGTTTAAGCGATTACACGACCCCCATCCATTGCACCACCCCTCATCATCAAAGCCGGCGGCACAACTTCAAGAGTAGACAAAATCGTTCGCCACACCAATTTTGTGACTCGTGCTCGACCTTTCGGTCTTCCTGTTCCGAGGCCATACCTCTGAGTATGCTAGGCTCGCCACCAAAGACCTCCACGCTGACGCTTGTGCAACATGGCTTACACCCACTGTATGCGAACGACGAGATGTATGACACCCGATCATCACGGCCTGCCTCATAACGTAGAACTTTCTTGGTGGTGCGCGTTGGAGGGAGAACACTAGTGGTATTTTGAAGGGATCATCTTATTCAGCTACCGCCGTGTAACTAATGTATACTATACACACAATCACACAAGATATGATGCACACAAAACATCAAATGTAATGCAATGTAATATAGTCCATTGCGCCATGGTCTTCTTGGCGCCCGTAGTTTATAAACATTTTAATAAACCTACCTTGACCATATCACATAGCCCCTGCAAAATAAAGTTAGACGCTTCTACTTTATCTTTTGCATATTTTACGTGGCTTGGGGCTTTCGTAAATAGAACCGCTTCATACCTACGAATCTTATGACCACAACAACGATCCAATAGTTGCATGTTTAAGCATCCCTTTCGGGCCCTCCATTGAAAATGCGAAGACCAACTAAAGAGAGAGAAACTGTCACCCGCCAGCCACATATACGGTACAAGCCGTATGTCAGTAGTGGAACCAGTCTCGCGTAAGTGTACGCGTAAAGTCGGTCTGGGCCGCTTCATCAACTCAATGCTGCTGGAATACACAAGTGCACGCTAGAGGGTAGCAAATAACAGGAATGGTGCCCCCGTGCAGAGCACGGGTTCTAACAGCGTACAACTATATCTACGATAGATCGGCCCTGATACCACTGAAGGGGATCGTGTGCAGAAAACAAAAAATTTCCTACCGACGATATCCTAAAAGCATGCCAAGATCTATTCTATGCAGATATAGTAGTACGAACGGAGATCGGAATACGTACCCTTGTAGACCGAAAGCGGGGATTACGTTCCCGCACAAACGTTGTCGATGAAGACCGACGAAGCTGACCTCAAGGTCGTGTAGAGGAAGCAGGCCTCCGAGTACCGCTAGCGCAGCACCTCGTAGGGAGTCGCACACGTACGGTGGAGACGACGGCCTCCGAAGCTCCAGTCCAGGACGAGCAGCGGAAGACTTGGACCGGAACACCAGCAGCGCGGCAGCGGGCTATGGTGGAGGAGATCCCCTTGCTCTGCTCGGCGCGGCTCCAACTTGGGAACCACGAGATCGAGAGAGAAATCGGGAATTAATTGGTGAATTAAAAGGCCAGGGGTGCCCCTTCTTATATAGGCTCCCAGGGGGAGCCAACCTTGCCAGCCAGGCAATGTGGGACTAATCCCACATGCCTGGTGCGGCTAGCCTTGGTGCGCCGGCCCCCAGGTGGGCCCCTTGGCCCATCAAGGCCGGCCACCTTGGCCCCCACCGAATCCCCTAGGGATTTTCCCCCCTCTTGGACCTTCTTTCGACCAGAAGGCCCATTTAGGGAAATCAGCCTAAATAAATTCGAAAATAAATATATAAAATCATATTTGCATATTAATAACACTAATTACTATCAAACATAATATATATAATTTTTCCTAACTCCGAAAACTCTTTCGGCGCTGCCCGATCTCCATCGGACCCCTCCCGGGACGCTCCCGGTGATCTCCTTCCTTTCCGGTTGTCTTGTCGAAACCCCTTAAGTGTGTTACCCTAGCGGTTCGATATAATATCAGGTATGATCAAGACTCCTCAATGATCAACGACTAACTCGTAGGCCTGGACCCCATGAATTAATCCCTGAGATATAATGAATGACTTTCATCTATCAAACCTGAACGTAAAGTCTTAGACCTTTTGCCATAGCGATACTTAGCACGTCCGAGCGTCGTTCCATAGATATCTCCATACCTAATTCCGACCTCGTTACCGACAACGCTATCTTCTACTCGTTCATGATCTCATGTCTCCGTGACCTAGTCACATGCTTGCAAGCTCATTAGACATGATCTCACCGAGTGGGCCCGAGAGTATCTATCCTGCTATGCGGACTGGCAAATCCCGCTCTTGACCCCTCGTCTCAACTACTCCTTTCCGATACCCAAAAGTATCACCGTTATTGTCATACTAAATAAGATACGACGTTTGGTGCAATCAAAGTATCTTCCAGGAATAACAATAGGAGTTGATCTCACGGTCAAAGGCGTAACGACTACGTTCTCCAAATCTGGGTATGTCCATCACATCGTTCTCTAGCGATATGACTCTCATTGCCGACCGGCGCCATGCCCCATGACCGGGAAACCTCGATCATCAATCGCGCAACGAAACTAGTCTTAGTAGAGGCTACTAGGGACCTGGTTGTTTATGTATCACACCCGTATTAATGTTTCCGCTTAATACGGTTCTAGCATGACACAAAAATCTATTATGAACAAACGAGATATGATAAAAGAATACACTTTTTTAATTGCCTCTAGGGCATATCTCCTTCACTTGGTGCCTGCTCGCCTCGTGGAAGAGGAATACAGTCAATAGACCTCACACATTGAGACCTATATGTGCTTTGCAACACTTCTATGTCACCTAGTTTGACATCAACCCGTATCTTACGATGACGGTGAAATATATCCCAGTGGATGGAGTGAGACTCGAGCATTCGCGTAGCATGCGCCTTAAAATTCTAAGAGATCTATTAAGGGGACCAGCTACGCTCGGAAAACTGCTCAGTCCAATCACACTTGCTACTTCTAAAGTCGCGATATATTTCTATACCTATGTAGATTATGCGACAGTGCATTCATATGCGACTTCGCAAACTAACCATGTCTATCTTCAAAATAAAGGACATCTCCTATATGAGATTTCTAGTCGTATGGGTCAGTGCAATAACTTGCATCATCGTAACCGCTTTACGGCAAGTTGCCATTCCACTCTTACCCGTTACTAGAAAACCTATCTTCAGTTCTCATAGACACTGAAGAATAAACTTAACGTTTTTTCATTGATCCACACAAGGATCACTCTAGAACCTGTTCTTTAACCAAGAACTCGGGTCACACTAAGTCGAGCTTTCAGCCTGATAGACTCTATGTGTGATACATAGAGAATGTCGAACATCATTTTCTATCACTGAAATAGCCAAGATAAACTTAATATTTTACCTAGTCATACAAGTAAGAACCTCTTTCTTCACTTGTCCTATTCTGAAACACTTCAGAATCTTGACTTAGTAAATATTCCGACCTAATGTTATTAAGCCCCTTCTGATCTATACAATTATAAATCGGATGCCTAATAATCCTAACTTCATTTCGTAGAAAATTTAATCACTTAAATAATCCTTTACACTCTACTAGAGGATCTGTGTCATTCAAGATGTCGTTACATACAAAATCACGAATGACACCTAGCTCCCACTCAAATATGCCTTCCGCATATAAGATCAAGGAAAAGCTACTTAGCTCCCACTCAAATATGCCTTCCGCATATAAGATCAAGGAAAGCTACTTTGCTCCCACTCACTTCTTTGCAAATGTAGGTTTCTTCAACTATTTTGGACAACTCCAAAATCCTTTGATCACATTATCAAAGTGAAGATTCCAGCTCCGATATGCTTGCTTCAGCCCATGAATGGACCACCAAAGTTTGCATACATGTTTAGCATCCTCAGGATTACAAACCATTCTTAATTACACTATTAAGAACCATGGTTTTATCATCCATCTATCAATTTCTCATTCGAAATTATAGTAATTGCTAAACGACCCAGAAAGATTTAGGCTTCACCACTTGAGACAAACTCTCATGTGGTCTGTCGGAACTGTTTCACGACAAATTGAATCTTCTCAATGTCTACTCTCTCATAAAATTCCATATACTATTAACATCCTAGATGCCATCAAGAAGATCTCCCAAGTCATAACCTGGTAATCGTATATGGATTTTATTTCGGATCATAAATGACTCATAGCCATTTCTCGGATTTGGGTTCACCATCTCTTCTTCGTAGTTCGTAGGTCTATCATATTCCATTAATATGACCTTCATAGCAAGATTGTCGTAACACCCAGTGTGGAACACAACCTCGTATGCCTACACTCTTAGTATGAGCTCAGAACATCATGATTTTGAATCATCAGCTTTTTCAAGCTGTGGAGCCTGACACCGAAAACACTTTCGATTGCGCCACTCTGATGTCTGGATAGGAAGTTCTCCAACTTCGTCTTGCTCTACTTTCTTTCTCGCTTATACCCTCGGACAAGAAACTATTTCTTTCGCAAGGTATATCCCGGCAAAGATTTTGCCTATGTCGTGAGACATGTACCCAACTAACTCTTTAGGTAGGGTATACTACAAAGATTAATCCATTTTAGGTTCGATTACATCGAAACACTAAATTTCTGAAACGACAATTCCAGGCTAAAAGCCATGCCATCACTCGTATGGTATTGTCTCCATGGATTCAAATGGTTTCCCTATTTGCTAACGTGAGTGTTTACGTTTCTACCATATGACTCTAATGATCACAATAATTCGGTAAGAGATTTATTTAACACACACTATCCGATAGAGTGTAATTACGACGTCCTAACACACCATGACACTATGGTGTTCCATGCGACGTAATTTGTGGAACTCTTCTCACAAGTCTTCCAATGATGTGCCAACATTATAACTCAAATCTTTATTTCCTCGATTTGCATCGCGGGAATTAGATTTTCTTGTTAAGTTTATTTCCTACTTCATTCTGAACTTCGTTTGATCGAATCAAAATTTCAGACTAACATTCCCCGGAGTGGATATCCATATATCTACTCGGAATATTCATGAAGTCTATGAAATAAAGACTTCCACTACACGTTAAAGTTCTTCATTGATTCACATACACCCATATGCACGATTCTCAACAAGCTATACTCAAAACGTTCAGTGAAGTTCACGAAATAAAGGTCTCCACTACCCGTCAATTACTTTATTGAACCACATACATCTCTATGTATGACTATCAATAAGTTATATGCCCGTTTTCCGAAAACGGTGTCACAGTTATTTTGCAAGTGTCAAAAGATCAAATCTTAGGACTTGTAGGTCCATTCAATGTGGAGCTAATGAATATAACATTGACATGACTAAACGGTAGTGCCACACATATGTGGTGTCTTTATTAAGTTTGTATCCTTTGGCATTAATATTATAAATGTGGGAGCTTCTACCATCTAAATTCAAATCGGCATATGATCATTACTTCATAAATATAGGACACCAATTTGTCACTATCATGTATGAACAAGTGTCTCGCTAGAGGAGACACACTTGTAACGATCATACTAACAGGCGATCATAAAGAATTTACCCAAATGGTAGATCTAGAGGGAGAGTGTCTATGGCCATCACAACAACTTGATTGCCATTATCAACACGCAATGTCGCCTCATCCTTTCAACCTACTCAAGCAGTAAACCTGGTTTTTCACAAAACATGACTAGTTCAAAACTTAGTCACTACTGCGAGTACTTGCTTAGCTAAAACATTCATAACATGTATATCATATATACACCATCATCATTGATGACTTCCGGCGATCTGTTTCATTTTCTTGATACTTCCACCGTAATCAAGAACCATGAAGGTGAACGATTCCCCTTGCATGACATAGTCTATGATAGAGGATTTGCACTTGGCAACGATGTCTGTCATCCAGTGATTGAGCTGAGCGAGGCGTCTCAATGTTCATTAATCATGAACATATGTTATTAAGTATGACCGCCACGTGCTCCCTCAATGTGTGTATTCTCTTCCATCTTGGTTGAGAAGACAATCAGTCAACATACTGATAAACTTCATCAACCCAACTTTAGGGGTACCCCGAGTTTTAGCGACCATATCATATGTCCGCGAACCAATAACTCGTACCCACCGTTGGTTCTCTATGGCAGAGATCATAGCATACACTGGACTATGATGATATCATCCGCTCAAAATCCGATAATCCAAATTATCTTTTGCTAGCGGAATCTCCGGGTTTATCTCCTAGCGGGTATTGTAACACAAAGAGCTAACAGTTTAAACAAGGAGTATCCTCAAGCTAAAGTATAAAACTATGAAGTTTGGACCCAACCTTTTAAGTTTCTCAATCGCAGGAATGCGCCTAATTTGAGAAGATGCTATCACAATGATTAATATCTACAAAGGTTTGCAAAGCAGACTCTGTTCATTATATTCTGAGTTCTAGTATTTTAGAAAATAACTATCCGAACTCCCACTCAAACGAACATCCCTCCTGGTCGTTTAAGCGATTACACGACCCCCATCCATTGCACCACCCATCATCATCAGAGCCGGCGGCACAACTTCAAGAGTAGACAAATGTACGCCACACCAATTTTGTGACTCGTGCTCGACCTTTCGGTCTTCCTGTTCCGAGGCCATATTTCTGAATATGCTAGGCTCGCCACCAACAACCTCCACGCTGACGCTTGTGCAACATGGCTTACACCCACTGTATGCGAACGACGAGATGTCTGACACCCGATCATCACAGCCTGCCTCATAACGTAGAACTTTCTTGGTGGTGCGCGTTGGAGGGAGAACACTAGTGGTATTTTGAAGGGATCATCTTATATAGCTACCGCCGTGTAACTAATGTATACCATACACACAGTCACACAATATAAGATGCACACAAAATATCAAATGTAATGCAATGTGATATAGTCCATTGCGCCATGGTCTTCTTGGCGCCCGCAGTTTATAAACAATTTAATAAACCTACCTTGACCATATCACATAGCCCCTGCAAAATAAAGTTAGACGCTTCTACTTTATCTTTTGCATATTTTACGTGGCTTGGGGCTTTCGTAAATAGAACCGCTTCATACCTACGAACCTTATGACCACAACAACGATCCAATAATTGCATGTTTAAGCATCCCTTTCGGGCCCTCCATTGAAAATGCAAAGCCAACTAAAGAGAGAGAAACTGGCACCCGCCAGCCACAGATACGGTACAAGCCGTATGTCAGTAGTGGAACCAGTCTCGCGTAAGCGTGCGCGTAAAGTCGGTCCGGGCCGCTTCATCAACTCGATGCTGCTGGAATCACAAGTGCACGCTAGAGGGAACCAAATAACAGGAACGGTGCCCCCGTGCAGAACACGGGTTCTAACAGCGTACAACTATATCTACGATAGATCGGCTCTGATACCACTGAAGGGGATCGTGTGCAGAAAACAAAAAAAATCCTAGCAACGATATCCTTAAACTAGCCAAGATCTACACTATGCAGATATAGTAGTACGGCGGAGATCGGAATACATACCCTCGTAGACCGAATAGAGGGGATTACGCTCCCGCACAAGCGTTGACGACGAAGACGACGTAGCCGACCTCTAGGTCGCGGAGAACTCGGCGCGACAAAGATGACGAAGATGACCCCGAGGCCGGGTGGAGGAAGTAGGCCTCCGAGTACCGCTAGCACAGCACCTCGCAGGGCGTCACACACATAGGGTGGAGACGACGGCCTCCGAAGCTCCAGTCCAGGACGAGCAGCAGAAGACTGGGACCGGAACACCAGCAGCGCGGCAGCGGGCTATGGTGGAAGAGATCCCCCTCCTCTACTCGGCGCGGCTCTGACAAGGGAACCACGAGATCGAGAGAGAAATTGGGAATTAATTGGTGAATTAAAAGGCCAGGGGTGCCCCTTCTTATATAGGCTCCCAGGGGGAGCCAACCTTGCCAGCCAGGCAATGTGGGACTATCCCACATGCCTGGTTCGGCTAAGGCTGGTGCGCCGGCCCTAGGTGGGCCCCATTTGGCCCACCTAGGCCGGCTAAGCCCCCCCACCGAATTCCCTTGAGGGTTCCCCCCCCCCCCATGGGCCTTCTTTCCAGAAGTCCCATTTAGGGAAATCAGCCTAAATAAATTCGAAAAATAAATATATAAAATTATATTTGCATATTAATTACACTAATTAATATCAAACATAATATATATATTTTTTCCTAGCTCCGAAAACTCTTTCGGCGCTGCCCGATCTCCATCGGACCCCTCCCGGGACATTCCCGGTGATCTCTTTCCTTTCCGGTTGTCTTGTCGAAACCCCTTAAGTGTGTTACCCTAGCGGTTCGATATAATAACAGGTACGATCAAGACTCCTCTATGATCGACGACTAACTCGTAGGCCTGGACCCCATGAATTAATCCCTGACAAATGACTTTCATCTATCAAACCTGGATGTATAGTCTTAAACCCTTTGTCATGGCGATACTTAGCTGAAGAGGTTACGGTGCAGAAAAAAATAATTTTCTAGCGAACGAAACCCTAATTAGCCAGGATCTATCTATCTAGTACATGCGATAACGGTGGCGGAACGGGTTACATTACCTCCATGTAGATCGATAGCGGGGATTACGCTCCCGCACGAGCGTTGACGATGAAGTCGTACGTAGCCGACCTCGAGGTCGCGGAGAACTTGTCGCGATGTCGGAGTCGATGACGCCGGGGTGTCGACGATGATCTGCGTCGACGGGCGTCAGGCGGAAGAAAGCAGAGCGCCAGCACCAGGGCTGGTGCGCCGGCAGCAGAGGGGGGAGGCGCGGCGGCTGCAGGGGGCGAGACGACGTCGCCCAAGCTCCTCAATAGAGTAGCCTCCGAGCACTCGCAAACATACGGAGCCTAGCGACAACTCCCGGTCATTCAGATCCAGCTGAAATCGCAGGAGTAGATCTTATCTGGAATCCCGCAGAGCAACGACGCTCTGCGGTATGGCTTAGGTTGAGAGAGACCCCCTTCCTCAGCTCGGCGCGGCTCCGACTTGGGAACCACGAGATCGAGAGAGAAACTGGGAATTAATTGAATTTCCTATGAATTAAAACAATTAATATGCCTTGCTATATAAAGGGGGAAGGGGGTGTGCCAACCCCCTTGGCTCCCCCATGTGGGACTAAAGGAGGAGAGGGGAGGGGGGTTTCGGCCGAACCCCCCATGGGCCCTCCAACTCCTAGTCCGAGTTGGACTAGGAGGCCCAGCCTTCCCCTTCCTTGTGGGGTGCGGTTTCCCCCTCATGGGCCCTCTTAGGGCCCATTTAGGTGGGAGCCCCCTTTTTCCTTTATTTAATTAATATTAAATTAATATAAAAATCCCATTAATTCATAATTAATATATTTATATATAATTCAATATCCCATGACTCCGAAACTATTTCGGAACCACCCGAACAACTTTCGGACATTCTCGGAACCATTCCATAGCTCCCCGGAACTCCTTCCGGACCACCGGAACCCTTTCCGGATCAATTTTCTCTCTCCAATAAAAACCAACAAAATTCCAGAACCTATCTCCTAGCGTCGCTAAGACCTTAAGTTTGTTACGCTACGGTTCGGGAATACTCCAGACATGGTTGAGACACTCCGCTCACCAATGATCGTATGGGATACCTGGAAATATATGACGACCCCTGTGCATTCCACGAATATCGTCGTTGAACCATAAGTATGATATTTATTCCCTTTGTCTCTGCGATACTACCTTATCCGAGATATGATCGTAGACACACCGATGCCTTTGCTGTATCTCGTTACCGACGAAGGTTATTAACTCGTCTGCGATATTACATCTCCATGACCTAGTCATAAGCTGCGCAGCTATATAGTTGCAATATCACCGAGTGGGCCCAGAGTATCTTTCCATTACACGAATGAACAAATCCCGCTCTTGATCCTTACGTCTTGATGCTCTTTTGGAATACCCAAGATGGACACCGTTATTGTCATGCTATATAAGACACAACGTTTGATGCTCTCAAAGCACTCCTACGAAGCAACAATAAGTACGGTCTCACGGTCTAAGGAATAAGCTATCATACTCTTATCTATTGCAAATGACAAACATCGTAATACGATCTTATTGCAATACTTTGCGTATGTCCACCACCTTATTCAACTAACAAGATGACCCCCTTGTCAACCGACGTCATTGTCCTTGATCGGGAATCTCGATCAACTGTAGCCCAATGGACTAGCTCATATAGAGGCTTGCTAGGGACCTGGTTGTCTATGTATCACACGTGTATTAATAATTCCGATTAATACAGTTATAGCATAATACACAAACCTATTATAAACTTATGAGATAATGCAATAAATATTACTTATTTATTTGCCTCTAGGGCATATCTCCTTCAGTGTCCCACTTGCACTAGAGTACAAATAAACTAGCTGCATTTTACTTTATCAGAATCCCTTATCAAATAAGAATCATTTGATAATGCTTGCTCGTGGAAAAGTGTTACTACACAATCCATGATTGTACATTCTTTTGCGATTCACTGGTATCAACTTGCTTGATATCATCACGTTTTCTAACAACATATATGCAAATGTCGTAACTAAGTGAGACTTCTGCTTCCCAGCGCTTACTCTGATTATACTAACCAGATAACTGCTCTGAAAAACACACTCAGCCATGCAGAGCCCCTTGTAACAATTACAAACTCGCGATATCTACATACTTTCACATCAATGTAGAAAACTTGACATTCAAATGTCAATCCCTTAACTAAAGCACTTCTACTTCCAGTAAATTCCAAATTTACTTTCATAACTGTTCTTTACTCCAAGAACATCGGTTATGTTTTATCGAGAAGATAATATGGTCTCTGTATGATGTCTAATATATACATAATAGACCCTCATGCCATACAACCATTACCTTCATGTATCATTACTCTTAATGACCAATTGGATTCCAAAGTACCATCCTTTTGATTCTATTCTGACTCCTCAGACATAATCCAACACAACTCGACTAACTATTTAAAATTCCCGTTCTATTTCCAAATAGACACTAGCTTTAAAATAGTTTCACAACTTCATCCTATTCTATTGGTACAGTTTCACAATGTGTTAACTACACAAGATGAATTCGACTCCCACTCAAAATATGTCTCCACATATTTGATAACACGAGCTCCCACTCAAAAACATGTTATCCACATATTTGAGTTCCTGAGCTCCCACTCAAAAACATGTTATCCACATATTTGAGTTCCTGAGCTCCCACTCAAAAATATGTTCTTACATATTCCACCTGAGTAAACCAACTATGACTCCCACTTGAATCGACATCTTGGTTAAACCAAAATCATTGATCTAACATCAATTCAAATTTAATACAAACCACAGTATTACACTAATACAAATCCCTCAGACTTCAAGCATATCTACATAAACGTAGTCAACAAATTTGATCTTGTGCAAGACACATTTCTTGACAAGACATGCTCCTGCGTCTTTCTTATAGTCACATTTTCATATAACACTTTATATGACGATTAAACAATCTTATTCCTCTAATAAGAATTGCAGCAACAATTACTCTCTTAATCCTTTTAAACGTAACTTGGATTTCCAGGCTGAAGAGCCTTTGTTAGTATTTCGATACTTTCTCAACTTTCCTTGTATTCATAAAATGCACCTTGATCTGTCAACAAGATCTGAAATACTTAATACAGTGCTGTGACCCGACAGCAATATTAAATATAACAGCACCTTATTCAGAAGTTTCTTTCATGAAAATATTATGATTTTTATGAAGAGGATTGCAAGCAGAAAACAATATTCTAGTCTCCCTCACTCTTAATCACTAAACTTTCAGTAGCAGACATATACTCTTTGGAACATCTTCCAACATAAGTCTGACACTTTATTCCAAACTTCTAATTTCAATCCATAAACCATAATTCGAAAAGTCTTCTTTTCTCGGAATTACACAGACAACAAACTGAACTTTGTTTCTATTTGGTTTTGGAATGCACTCTCATTCAATGCGAGCAATCTACAAAGAACCATTCATGTATATTCCGAATTATCGCATAACCATATACATGTCGACACTACTGTCGATCCTACGAATTCTCGTTGAGAAAAATATCTGTTTTCTAAAGTGGACATCGACTATAATGTTTTGAACGTATTAGGAGATTCTAAGACTGATTCTGATAGGCCACACTTTATTTAAAATAGAGCATGATTATAATTCCCCACATATCACTATATATGACATTATAATTATGTGAAGCAAATCACCACCAGCCTTTTGTGTTGAAAGCATAATTCAAAAATACTGTCCTTTGATCGAATTTCGTGAATACAACTTTCACTAATCTTTCTTCTGAAAAACCCCATTTGATCTATTATCAAATTAATCTCAGCCTCCATAATTTATCGGGCAAATACTCCTATTTACCAAAGTCATGGAGTAATTCGGATCAAGCAATAAACACCATTAATTAATCATTAAAAATGACACTCAATTAATTTCTGCCAGTATTGTAGCTTCAATACTTGATTTCAAGCTTAATCAACTCAGCACTCGAAATACTTAAATGGACCAAAACATCCATTACTTCTTTCCTTGCTTTTATGACTAAGCTCGACGGTGTTTGTTCTAGTAATAGAACTCTTATTCATAGGAGACGCTATTTTATCATTTCTACAATTATGAATTCTTATGATACAATCAATGTAACTGAGATGTGGAAACTTTATTCATAAGATAAAACAACTGACTTGTTCCATAACATAAAACAACTGAACTTGTCTTATTACATGAATAACTTTGTCTTGCAACAATCAAGACACACACACTCGCTCACTATTACAAAAGATCGTATCAAAAACTATTAATGATAACTATGATAACTTGAGGACGTGAACACCAAAAGTCCATCAACTCCTTGACTACCAGCTTTAGCGCCAGGTCACATCAAACTGCGCCGCATATACGTGATAATCAGGACCTGTTTCACAAACAGAGAAATTATCAAAAAATTCATCATATTCCATGGGCGAATTCATAATTCTGCATATATCAAATATATACCTGTAGCATCGAAGATCTCTCCTTCGATGGAATCAACCTTCAGGGACTGGAACTCACGTATGAATACGTAGAAGTTCATATCGTCGGCTTTCAAAATGTACTTACGTACATGCTTCTCATAGCTAGGAGGTAGAGATATCAGGACAGTCCGAATGGCACAAGAATCTGCCATCCAGTAATCGAAGACCATCGTCAGCTGGAAGTAGATGTCATACAATCTCTTCAAATGTGTCTTCAGACAGGTATGCTCCTCCATGTGAATGGTCTGGAACATTCTACGCTGCCTGAATTGCTCACGCTTTAATTCATCCCCGAAGTGCGTCTTTATCGCATCCATCATGACGCTTGGCTCCTTGCGTCGAAACATCTCTTTCAACTCGGGTGCCAGGCATATGGTCAAGGTGATCTCCACTTCAATGAATATGTCTCGACGCCTACGGAAATCATCTTCCTCCTCCTCGCTAGCAGAATCTCCTGGTCCTTCTCCTAACGGTTCATCGAGAACATATAGAATGTTGTTGTGTTCGAGAATGTTTCTAAAACCCATGTACCATCTGATGAAGTTGGACCCGTCGGCTTCTAATGTAGCATCCGGGCTCTTGAGGAAGTAACCGAAGTATAGTTGCGTAGTCTACAGATGTGATCGCAAAAGAGGTAAGGTTAAGTTTATAATATGTAGGTGAGTTTTAGTCCTATAATCTCATTATCAAAAACACACCACACCAAGATTATTATCCCTAAAATAATAGTGGCGACGACACGACCCCCATCCACTACACCACCCCCGATCATCACGGTCGGCAGCACAGCTTCAAAGGTGGACATAAAATGTCGATCATAACAACTCTATGACTCGTGCTCGATCTTTCGATCTTCCCGTGTTCCGAGGCCATACCTCTGAGTATGCTAGGCTCGCCAATCAAACCTCGAAGACCCTGCGCGTGCAACATGGCTTACACCCACTGTATGTGAACGACGAGATGTGTGACACCCAATCATCACGGCCTGCCTCATAACGTAGAACTTTCTTGGTGGTGCGCAACGAGGGAGAACACAATTTTGGTATTTGTTAGGGATCATCCTATTTATGATGCTACCGTTGTATATCTAGCATATAAGCAATCAATAGGATGCACACACAACAGCACACAATAATGATGCAATGAAGTGTGATGTGACATGGTCGATGCGCCTGGACCTTCATGGCGCCATGTGCCTGGCCCCCGGCGCCCCGGCATGACTCCGAGTCTACAGAGCCCTCCATTGCCTTCGACAGTACGAGTAATATCAAAACTTACCGTAACCATGTCACATAAAATAACGCCTCTGCAAAACAAAGTTAGACGCCTCTAGCTTTATTTAGTTTTGCAAGTTTTACGTGGCAAATAGGCTTATTCGTAAGAGAATCGCTTCCCTACCTACGAACTTTGTACCACAACGTCAATCGTATAATTGCATGTTTAAGCATCCCTTTCGGGCCCTCCATTGAAAATGCTTTGCCGACTAGAGAGAGAGAAACAGACACCCGCCAGCCACAGATACGGTGCAAGCCGTATGTCAGTAGTGGAACCAGTCTCGCGTAAGCGTACGCGTAAAGTCGGTCCGGGCCGCTTCATCAACTCAATACCGAAGGCATCGCAAGTGAACGCTAGAGGGTAGCAAATATAAGAAAGACGCCCTCATTGAACATGAGTTCTAACCGTACCAGCAGTACTACGCATAGATCGGCTCTGATACCACTGAAGAGGTTACGGTGCAGAAAACAATAATTTTCTAGCGAACGAAACCCTAACTAGCCAGGATCTATCTATCTAGTACATGCGATAACGGTGGCGGAACGGGTTACATTACCTCCATGTAGACCGATAGCGGGGATTACGCTCCCGCACAAGCGTTGACGATGAAGTCGTACGTAGCCGACCTCGAGGTCGCGGAGAACTTGTCGCGATGTCGGAGTCGATGACGTCGGGGTGTCGACGATGATCTGCGTCGACGGGCGTCGGGCGGAAGAAGGCAGAGCGCCAGCACCAGGGCTGGTGCGCCGGCAGCAGAGGGGGGAGGCGCGGCGGCTGCAGGGGCGAGACGACGTCGCCCAAGCTCCTCAATAGAGTAGCCTCCGAGCACTCGCAAACATACGGAGCCTAGCGACAACTCCCGGTCATTCAGATCCAGCTGAAATCGCAGGAGTAGATCTTATCTGGAATCCCGCAGAGCAACGGCGCTCTGCGGTATGGCTTAGGTGGAGAGAGACCCCCTTCCTCAGCTCGGCGCGGCTCCGACTTGGGAACCACGAGATCGAGAGAGAAACTGGGAATTAATTGAATTTCCTATGAATTAAAACAATTAATATGCCTTGCTATATAAAGGGGGAAGGGGGTGTGCCAACCCCCTTGGCTCCCCCATGTGGGACTAAAGGAGGAGAGGGGAGGGGGGGTTCGGCCGAACCCCCCATGGGCCCTCCAACTCCTAGTCCGAGTTGGACTAGGAGGCCCAGCCTTCCCCTTCCTTGTGGGGTGCGGTTTCCCCCTCATGGGCCCTCTTAGGGCCCATTTAGGTGGGAGCCCCCTTTTTCCTTTATTTAATTAATATTAAATTAATATAAAAATCCCATTAATTCATAATTAATATATTTATATATAATTCAATATCCCATGACTCCGAAACTATTTCGGAACCACCCGAACAACTTTTGGACATTCTCGGAACCATTCCATAGCTCCCCGGAACTCCTTCCGGACCACCGGAACCCTTTCCGGATCAATTTTCTCTCTCCAATAAAAACCAACAAAATTCCAGAACCTATCTCCTAGCGTCGCTAAGACCTTAAGTTTGTTACGATACGGTTCGGGAATACTCCAGACATGGTTGAGACACTCCGCTCACCAATGATCGTCAGGGATACCTGGAAATATATGACGACCCCTGTGCATTCCACGAATATCGTCGTTGAACCATAAGTATGATATTTATTCTCTTTGTCTCTGCGATACTACCTTGTCCGAGATATGATCGTAGACACACCGATGCCTTTGCTGTATCTCGTTACCGACGAAGGTTATTAACTCGTCTGCGATATTACATCTCCATGACCTAGTCATAAGCTGCGCAGCTATATAGATGCAATATCACCGAGTGGGCCCAGAGTATCTTTCCATTACACAAATGAACAAATCCCGCTCTTGATCCTTACGTCTTGATGCTCTTTTGGAATACCCAAGATGGACACCGTTATTGTCATGCTATATAAGACACAACGTTTGATGCTCTCAAAGCACTCCTACGAAGCAACAATAAGTACGGTCTCACGGTCTAAGGAATAAGCTATCATACTCTTATCTATTGCAAATGACAAACATCGTAATACGATCTTATTGCAATACTTTGCGTATGTCCACCACCTTATTCAACTAACAAGATGACCCCATTGTCAACCGACGTCATTGTCCTTGATCGGGAATCTCGATCAACTGTTGCCCAATGGACTAGCTCATATAGAGGCTTGCTAGGGACCTGGTTGTCTATGTATCACACGTGTATTAATAATTCCGATTAATACAGTTATAGCATAATACACAAACCTATTATAAACTTATGAGATAATGCAATAAATATTACTTATTTATTTGCCTCTAGGGCATATCTCCTTCATTAGCGTGTCCGAGCATCATTCTCAGATATCTCCATACCTAGCATGATCTCGTTACCGACATCGCTATCTTCTACTCGTCTATGATATTATGTCAGCTGGTGACCTAGTCACATGTTTGCAAACTCATTTGACATAACCTCACCGAGTGGGCCCTAGAGTATCTATCCGGCTATGCGGACTGAAAAATCCCGATGTTGACCCCTCGTCTCAACTACCCCCTTCCGATACCCAAAAGTATCACCGTTATTGTCACACTAGATAAGATGCGACGTTTGGTGCAATCAAAGTATCTTTCAGGGATAACAATAAGAGTTGATCTCACGATTTTAAGGCGTAATGACTATGTCCTATAAATACTGGGTACGTCCATCACATCGTTACTCCTAACGATATGACTTCCATTGCCGACCGGCGCCATGCCCTATGATCGGAAAACCTCGATCATCAATCGCGCAACGAAACTAGTCTTAGTAGAGGCTACTAGGGACCTGGTTGTTTATCTACCACACCTGTATTAATGTTTTCGCTTAATACAGTTATAGCATGGTATAAAACATATAATGAACGATTGGGATATTGCCAATAAACTATGTTTATTAAGTGCCTCTAGGGCATATTCCCTTCCTGGTGCTGCTGGGATACGGACCCGACTCTGTGGCATATCGGGTGTACTAGCCATCGACAGGAAAGGTACATGTGTCCAGGGATGCCATGTTCGACGAAGACGTCGCATGGGAGTAGAGAAAGACCGAGAAAAAGGAGGCGCAGGTGCCGGCGCACGACTCCTTCATGGTCGAACATGTGTACTGGTGATGATCCCTGAACGCATAGATGACTATGGAACTTTTGCTCCTTAGTACCCGCGTCAGAAAAATATGAGTTATGTTGAGACTCCAAGTGTAGAGTGTATAGTATGGGAAGACTGTTTTCCCCACGAGGGTGACTCAAGGGTAATATCGAACTCTCGGAAAACGGATAGACGTCGCCTAGAGGGGGGGTGAATAGGCGATTTAAAACTTTTTCGAGAAGCCGGATTATCCGGTCGAAGAAAGAACCGGATATTCCGGTATGCTTGATAAAGGCGGAATAAAACTAGACGTTTACTTTAACAAGCATACAACCTAGATAAATAAACTAGGCTCACCTATGTGCACCAACAACTTATGCTAAGCAATACAAGTAACAAGGTGATAGCAAGATAGATAACTTCAAGCACGAAGGCTATCACAATGTGAAGTGCATAGGTAAAGAGCTCGGGTATAGAAATAACCGAGGCACGCAGAGACGAGGATGTATTCCCGAGTTCCACCCAAAGGTGTACGTCTCGTTTGGAGAGGTGTGCGCAACCACAACAGGTTAGCCGCAACGCCACAAAGGCTCACCTTCTTCTCCTGATGAACTCAACCACAAAAGGTTGCGAGTTCACCTTCCACTATTGATGTCCTTTAGGGCGGAGATCGAATCCCGTACAACACTCTTGAGGCACACACCCACAACTTAATTGGGGGCTCCCAAGTCTTGAGGCACACACCCACAACTTAATTGGGGGCTCTCAAGTGACCACAAAAGGTCTTAACCACAAAAGGTCTTCGCCACAAAAGGCCGGCCACAAAAGGCGTCTAGGGTCCAAAGACCCAAGAGTAACAAGCTCACAAGTATCACCACCACGAATCCTCGTGGAGGGCTCAAACCGATGCAAATGCAATGGCAAGAGCACACGAAGTGCTCAAGTCCTTCACTCTCAAATTCTAACACAACAACAAATGTTTATGCGGGAATAAGAGAGGAAGAACAAAGAAAACCACAAAGGAGTCAAATCCTTCACTCTCAAATCCCACCAAAAGCAACTAATGCTTATGGGGGGAGAAGAGAGTAAGAACAAAGGAGAAGAACCACAAAGGAACTCCAAGATCTAGACCCACTAGGTTCCCCTCACTTAGAGGAGAGATGGATTGGTGGAAATGTGGATCTAGATCTCCTCTCTCTTTTCCCTCAAGAAATAGCAAGAATCATTGGAGGGATTGAGAGATCTCAAAGCTTTGGAGGTCAACAATGGAGGAGGAGAGAGAGCACCAAAACTTGGGAACCATTGGGGAAGATGACCTCTTAAATAGGTTCCCAACAAATCTGCCCGTTAGGGGCAGTTTTTTCCCACTCGGGCCGGAAGTTCCGGGCTTAGCCCGGAACTTCCAGACCCCCCAAACACCCCAAAACGCACCCGGGAAGTGTTCTCTGGTCAAACCGGAAGTTTGGGCGGAAGTTTGGCCGGCCGGAACTTCCGCCCCTGACAGAAACGTCAACACGAAAACGATGATATCTTGACCATACGAACTCCGTTTTCGATGATTTTTGGCTCGTTGGAATCACCACGAAGAACTCTATAAGATCATGCAGAGAAACATCATAGTCCACAAGTGAGGTTAAAACCAAATGGGGAAATGAAAGATCTCTAGATAAAAGAACAACCGATAAAACCTCAAACATCAAAAACGCAACAAGTTTTCTAAAGTAAAACCGTTTTCGATGAACTAGAGCTTGACATGAAGATGAACCAAGCACTAATTACTCACAAGGATAAAAGTCAAATAAGAACCAAGAAATATGATATGCCAAATATGCAAAGGTTTGAGCTCTCCACAACGATGCGATCAAGTTACTAACTTGAGATCCCCTCTTGATAGTAAGCCTATCTATCCTATAGCCCTATCAAGATAATACCTTTGCCTTGAGCATTCCACTTGAGTTAGATGATGACTATCTTGATCTCTTCAAGTGGTTCATCTTTCTTGATTGCGCGTCCAAGCACATGCTTGATGAAGACTTCTCCAAATACTCCCCCATACCCATAATGGGAGAGTCTCGCTAGGTTCTGTCTTCATGTATCCATAGCAAGCTCCAAGCATAGGATCTCTTCAAAAAGCTTCTCTTGGTCTTGCACATCTCAACCTCAATGACGATCACCACATGATGTCATCCTCCATGAGCTATATGAAATCATCCCAAGAGATACATGATCGCTCTTGATACATCTTGTAGCTTTGTGTGTTGATCAACCTTGTATCTTCCAACATTTCTTCACTAATATTATGTCTTGAATCATTCAAGACATAATTGCAATATGCTCCACTCAACACATAAGGTTCAAGAGTCCAAGACATGAACTCCACAATTCCATGGACATGATCTATAATGATATCTCAATGCAAATATTAGTGCATAGCGATTGTCATTCAATTACCAAAACCACACATGAGGGAAAATGCTCTTTCAATCTCCCCCATTTTGGTAATTGATGACAATCTCTTTTGAGAGGGTTTATAATATGGAATTTAACGAACAAGAATGGTTGCCCTAACATCAAATACTACAAAGGTATGTGATGTTAGTCCATCCACATATATAGAGCAAACCCCCCTCATAATTTATGCATGTGTGTATGAACATGAATTCATTGCATATATTATCGACCATTATCGATGGTGGAGTTTTCACTATATATATAAAACCAAGCAACGAATGCAAAGGCAAGGAAGGCAAATACTTAATAATAAACCAAAGTACAAATCCAATTCCATACAACTCTCCAAAACTTCTCCCCCATTGGCAACGATTGCCGAAATGGGCGAAAAGCTTTGGAAAGGTAACATAATAAGACCTCCTTAATTATTTATGCATTTCTCATGATATGAGTGAAATCAAATGCACTTATCCAATGACGAATAGATGAAGGGGATCAAACTATATTGAGGATCCAAAAATTGCACAAGAAAGATATCAATTGAAATCCACTGGAAGGATACCAATTGCAAAGGGGGAAAGCATTCACAAAGAAGCAAGTAATCAAGGGATCCAAAAACCAATTGAGCACAAGAAGATGTTATGATAAGATCAACCAAGTGTTCTAAAAATTAAGAGGGAACTCCCCAAGGTACATGCACAATGAAAAGATTTGTATTTCAATATGGTGTGCATAACATGGAATCCTCACTTCCTCCTAGATAATTTTGAACACAAACAAATGTTGAGCAACAAGAAAAAGAAAGGGAAAACAAAGGCTTCCTCAACCGGGAAAGGATGGGTGTGATATGGAAATACAATTTAGAGACTAAACAAGGATGAGCCTAAGAAACACCATAGTCTTTCAAATTATGAGGCACATAGTGCATATCATGTATTTCGCATACAAGCACACCAAAGAGGATACATCAAATAGGATCACAAGCTTATTGAGAGGCAATGTTATACCAATAGAAAAACAAATCTTGTGCCTTTTAGAGATCACCAAAGAATCAAGAAAGAAATAAAATGTGATCACTAAAGACTTTGAATACCAATTAAATATGTAACTACCTTCATGTGTATAAGTTTCTAAGTAGACACTAAGTCCACAAAGAAACATGCACACACAATGTAGATACAAGGTAAAGAACATGGTATCCAAGAGGAAGTTATAAGTACACCGATAAGATTTTGCTTAAAAGCAAAGCACATAGCTCAAATTATTCTTAGAGGGTATAGATGAACTTCCAACACCAAGTTCTCAAAGCATCACAAATACCCACATAGGATAAGTGATAGTTGGGATACTTCAAGACACAAAACAAATATCACATAAGGCAAATGATTTATGAGAATTCACCATTATTGCACATGAGAGACTTTGAAATGAATTTGCTAGATTAACATATTGGGGATCGGTGAATCATTAAGATGATTATATAAATCCCCTTGATGTGTAATCATCCCGGCTTACTCACATTAGCAATGAAGATATTTTGAAAGAAACTTTGCAAAAACCATATCAAATGCAACTTAGATAAACTCATGCCAAAGAACAACCTACACAAGGTTGAGAGCTAGAAGTATATGCATGAGTTAGATACTTGTTACCGAGATAGCATTGACGGTGTAGAAGATGAGAGTTCACAATCATCCAAGCTTGACTCCAAGAAGCACATGGTGAAGACATCTTCTTTAAAAAGAGGCAAGCTTCCAATGCATCTCCCATGTACCTAAAACAAATCAAGTACACTATGGTACCCAAACTAATTGGGTCCAAAGTAGTTAGATCAACTACAATACATAGTACAAACTCCACATAAATATGTGCATATTGATATGAAATAGAATTTCATGCACATCTTAGTCATTTAGGATTTGATGGAGTTTATCCTATATATTGGATCAAGGGAAGTAAGCATGCCACAAGATATACAAATAGTAAATATGCATGCACAAAACTTTCAAGAACCAAACGAGATACAATTTGGACAAAACACCAACTTAATCAAGAAGCTACACAAAAGTGTGGCAAGAGAAGGATTTGTCCTCATTGTATCAAAGACTCAAACCAACACATGATTGGAGAAACCAATATGAAAATATATCAAATGAAAACAAGGTCAAGGCTAAACCAATTAGCATAAGAAATAAAACAAGCAAACATGCTCGAAGGTTTCATCTCATCCAACAAGGTACACTAAGAACCATGGAATGAGATAGCCAACTCCACAAAGAGGAGTAAGATTTCAACAAATAAACCAAGCCCTCTACAATTTTCATGATGGCACAAAGTACCAAGACGAAAAATGTTTGTCTTTCAAAGAGACATGTCATCGGGATCAAAAACCAATTGAAGATAACTAATATTCAATAACGTATAGGATTGCTCCCCCAATATTAGTGCATTACTTATGATCTTGTATTTGAATACAAAATACACAAAAAATGGGATCATCACTTTCCATATACATTGTTAACCAATTAGTTATGTTCAAGAAGAGCAATAAGATACCAAACCAATTTTAAAGAATAGTGTTCTAAAGAGTATAGAGTAGCTTCCCCATGATTAGTGCATTTTTAAGATCTTGTATGTAAATACAAAATGCACACAAGTGGGATCATTACCCTCCATATATCTTTTTGAACACAAAGTTCAAGAAAATCAATAAGACCCGATAACAATTAAAAGGATGATGTTCTACTCAATGTAGGATAGCTCCCCCAAGGATGGTGCATTACTTAGAATTAAGTCTTCGAATGTAAATGCACAAGAATGGGATCCTTGCTTGTCCTAACTCAAGAAAGCACAACATAAATTATGAGTAGAGCAACAAGAAGATCCAAATGAAGCAAGGAAGACAAAAGGGTGGTTAGACCAAAACAAACTTGGCGATAGAATAAGACAATTTATGAACAAAAGCCAATGTAAATATGATCAATACATTTACCACAAATATAATTATCACTTGTCAAAGACAATGATTGTATATAGATAGTTCTCGGTGGTTCATGACATATATGTATTCAAGATCATATTCACAAAACAAGCATGTGGCAAAAGATAAGGATTGAAAAACATGCTTATATAGAGATTCTTGATGACTTCACATATTCAATGATCATACTAAGCATCAAGAAACTCTCTCACAAACAAGATACCAAAATATGGGTGAACAAAATGCATTTAAGCAAATATGGAACTTGTTTGAGTACCATGCCACCTAGGAACAAGATAATCAACAAATATCAACTCTAGATGACACTACCTCACATGTTCACATTTTCTAGGCTTGTAATATGCACATAGCTTATTACTCCCCCATAATGTGAGAATCCATTCTTTTTAACAAGAGGCAAAAGAAATCCAAGAGATAATTAATGGACATTAGAATTTTAATTTCTCATGAGTAAGACATACCACAAAGAGAGTAGATAACATTGATATATCACCACTAAGTGGTAGTCCTCATGAATACACATTTTAGGATAGTGTGTTACCAAAAAGCACAACACTCCCCCAAAATGGGATAGTCCATTAATATCCTTATAACAGCCAATTAAGATGAAAGCAAATAGGCAAGAGGCTCAAAACATACATGGTGTGCAAACCAACATACACAAGCTTGATTACTCAACATAAGTAAGTAGAGTGCACAACACATATAAACACTTGTAAGGTACAAAACAAAACACGTGCAAGGGTGCAAGTAACTTTCAATGAGTACATATGAATGAAATACAAGTTACCGCAAGGAGGAGCATTGGATATATGCTAAGACAATATAATCCACTTGACTTGACTTGAGATAATATGGATGATGAAGATCCCTTAATTCTTCATGATGTAGTCAAGTCTCCAATGTACTCTGTTTATACCTATTGATCAAGTTTTAGCTTGTTGGTCCCCAACCAAGTTGGGTCCTAAGAGGTTAGTCACAATAGGCTTGGCAACCCAAATGGTTCTTTTCTTGACACCACTTTGAGTACCAATAACTTTGGTAGACACATTGCCAACCTTATCCTTCCAAAGAGAATGAACATTATCAATAGTAGGAGGGTTGGATAAGGTACCATGAGTGCATGAAGAAGCAAAGTGATCCTTGAAAGGACAATGATGTCGCCTAGAGGGGGGGGGGGTGAATAGGCGGTTTAAAACTTTTCCGGTTTAGGCTTGATAATTGCGGAATAAAACTAGGTGTTTAAATTAACAAGCCGACAACCTAAATAAACTAGGCTCACCTATGTGCACCAACAACTTATGCTAAACAAGATAAACAACAAGGTGATAGCAATAGAATACTTCAAGCACGAAGGCTATCACAATGTAAAGTGCATAAGTAAAAGCTCGGGTATAGAAATAACCGAGGCACGCGGAGACGAGGATGTATTCCCGAGTTCCTCCTTGTTAAGGGAGTACGTCTCGTTGGAGAGGTGTGAACCGACACAACGGTTCAACAACCACAAAGGTTTCACCTTCTTCTCCGATGAACCGCACCACAAAGGCTTGGTTCACCTTCCACTATCGGAATTCCTTCGAGGCGGAATCCGGAGCCTTTCAACAACAATCCGGGGCACAACCCACAATGGGATTGGGGGCTCCCGAACGGCCTCCAACAACAATCCGGGGCACAACCCACAATGGGATTGGGGGCTCCCGAACGGCTTCAAGTGACCACACAAGGGTCCAACCACCACAAAGGCGTCTAGGGTCCAAGGACCCAAGAGTAACAAGTTCACAAGTTTTCAACTTCCACGAATCCTCGTGGAGAGCACACCGATGCACCAAATGCAAAAGGCAAGAGCACAAGTGCTCAAATCCTTCACTCTCAAATTCCAACAAAGCAACAAATGCTTATGGGGGAATAAGAGAGGAAGAACAAAGAGGAGATGCACCAAGAACTCCAAGATCAAGATCTACAAGGTTTCCCTCACATAGAGGAGAAATCGATCGGTGGAAACGTAGATCAAGATCACCTCTCACTTTCCCTCAAATATTAGCAAGAACCATGGGAGGGATTGAGAGGAAGAGCAAGCTTTACAAAGGGCAACAATGGAGGAGAGAGAGGAGAAAGACTTGCTCTAGAGCTTAGCAAACCAATGGGGAAGAAGGCCCCTTAAATAGCTCATCCCAAAAATCCAGCCGTTGCAGCAGCTTCTTGTTCCGCAAGTGCGGTAGTACCGGACTCAAGCCCGGTAGTACCGGCCCTGCGGTAGCTTCGTCAACACAGAAAACCGAGCGCGCGGTACTACCGGGGAAAAATACCCCGGTACTACCGGGCCCAAGTGCTGGGCTCCAACCCCGGTACTACCGGGGCCATCCGTGCCAAAACGTCCGAAAAACCAACTTCAGAGAGTAGTACCGCAGAAAGCCCGGTACTACCGCAGAGAGCCCGGTACTACCGGCTTACTGCGGTACTACCGGAACAAAACTCTCCGGTACTACCGGGCCTGTCCGAACACCAAAAACACAGCTATAACTTTTGCAAATGAACTCCGAATGAGGTGAGACCAACTCCGTTGGAAAGGTACTGACAAGGAGAAGGCTACAAAAAGTGAAAATATTGCATCCCATAAATAGAGTAAAATCACCACACATGGCAAGGTGTGGGACTTTCCTCACGGTTGAACCGGCAATATTTCCGCCACCGAAAACGCAACTAGTTTTCCAAGGTAAAACCGTTTTCGATGAACTAGAGCTTGACATGGAGATGAACCGAGCTCTAATTCCTCACCACCATAAAAGCCAAATAAGAACCAAGAAATATGATATGCCAAGTATGCAAAGGTTTGAGCTCTCCACAACGATGCGATCAAGTTACTCACTTGAGAGCCCCTCTTGATAGTACGCCGTCTATCCTAAAACCCGGTCTCCCACTAACACCATGAGACCGGTAAAAGAAAACCTATCAAGATCATACCTTTGCCTTGCGCATTCCACTTGAGCTCGATGATGACGATCTTGACTCTCTCAAGTTGAAACACCTTTCTTGATTGTGCTTGCTAGCACATGCTTGATGAAGACTTCTCCAAATGCTCCCCCATACTCCATTATGGGAGGGCCTCGCTAAGCATCGTCTTCATGACTCCTTTGCAAGCTTCAATCAAATGATATCTTCGAGATGCATCATATTGATCTTGCGCTTCATCTTCTTCTCTTGATATGTATGATGGCTTGGGGTAAAACATGATTGATCACTCAATCTTCTTTTCCAAGCCATACTTGCAATAAGCTCAACTCTTCACATGACCATTCTTCATATAAACCCTTGAGTAGAGCATTGATCATCATGTAAACTACTAGAGTCCAACACATGAACTCCAATCTTTTCCTATGGACAAGATCTACAAGTATATCTCAAAGCAAACATTAGGCCATAAGGATTGTCATTAATTACCAAAACCATGCATGGGGACAACCATGCACTTTCAATCCTTCCCACGACATTTGTAGCAAAGACGGCTTTTACCTTTGTTCTTGGGAAGGGAAAGTTCTTCAACTTGGGAAGCTTGAGTTTGGACTTGAGGTTGCTTCCCTTGTTGCTTCTTACTAGGAGGCTTCTTCTTCAAAGGGCAAGATCTCACATGGTGCCCTTCAACCTTGCACTTGAAGCACACAATCTTGGCCGAATCAATAACTTGTTCTTGGCCTTTCTTCTTGATGAACTTGTGCTTCATCTTGTTCTTGGACTTGTTATTGTTGTTGGAGTTGAATCCAAGTCCACTCTTGTCATGAGGAAGTTGTTGCACTCTCAACATGTTGTCGAGGGTGGACTTCCCTTCATGACACTTCTTCAAGTCTTTCTTCAAAGAAGTGACTTGTGCCTTGAGCTCTTTGAGTTCCTCTACATGGTTAGTTTCAACACAAATACTAGAGGAAGTAGTAGCTACATTGTTAGAGCAACAAGGCAAGGAAAGTAATTCATCACAAGATTTAGCAATAGTATGTGATGTAGAATTACTAGTACTAGCACATTGCAATAAAGCATTAGAAGTAGAAGTTGTGTTATTGTCCATAAGAGGCTCACAAGATTTTACCTTCGTAGTGTCCGCCTCATGAGCTAACTTTATCCTAGCATGGGATGCTAGAAGATCCTCATTAGAGCTTGAAAGCTTTTCATGATTTTCTTTCAATATCCCATACTTGCTAGTTAGCAAATCAAGTTGAGCCCTTAGCTCAACATTCTCCTTCAAAATAGATGCTTCACACAAAGTGGAGTTAGTAGCACATCATTAACATTATAAGTGGAAGAAGACATCATGACAAGCTCATTGTTTAACTTAGCATTTTCTTTACTAAGCACATTACATTTAGCAATAGCATGGTCATGTTTTTTAGTTTAGCAATTACTTCATTGTTTAACTCCTCACTAGATTCCAATCTCTCCTCGAGGGCAACCCTAGTTTCTTGCTCTTCCTCAAGAGCATTCTCAAGATTGTGGACCTCACCCGCGGAATCACGAGCAAGACCCCACCCTTCATGACAACGGGTCTCCATAGCCTCAAAGGTCTCCTTGAGCTCAACAAGGGTGGTCATGATTTCTAAGAAGCTCTCATGAGCTATTTTATTATTTAAGAGAGCATGAGAGACAATATCAAACTTCTCCTTAATTAGATCATCATCATCATCATGAGATATATTGGAGTGCACGGTAGGAGATACCTTATACTCCTTAGCCATTAGGCAAATGTGAGTAGTGGATGAAGACGATGAAGAGACACTTGAAGCACCTTTGAGGTCCAAGTCTTGTTCCAACAATTGTTGGGATTTCTCTACATTGTTAGCCAAAGTACTAGAGGAAATACAAACATTTTGATCATGGCAACAAGACAAGTAAAGCATATCATCATGAGATTTAGTTAAGCAACTACTACATGAAATGCAAGGACTATCAACACTAGCATGTATGACATTTGGAGTGCTAGAGGTGTTTAAGTCCAAAGATAGAGCATCGCAATAAGATGAGTGTGAAGTATATTCAATAGTAGATTCACCATCAAAAATGCAATTTCTATCACCACTCACCATATCCTTACCTTGTGGCAAACCACATGTCGGTGAAGTGGAAGAAGACGTGAGCTCATCACGACCGGATGTGGAAGGAGGACAAGCATCCTTAGAAATGTTGGACACCCCATATATATCTTGAAGTTTTGTCCATAATTCATGAGCTCTCCGAAAAGGCATGATCGACGCAAGGACTACATCGCTCAAAGCACATATAAGACCATTAGATGCTAGAGTATCGAGATAAGAGTTTTTCTCATCCTCTAAAGATAATTCTTGTGAATCCTTTGGAGGAGAAAAACCCATATCTACAATACTCTCTAAATTTGAACCCATGTCTCTAAAAATATTAAGCATGCGAATTTTCCAAACGTCATAATTTGTGCCATCGAATCTATAAGTGGGATTGTGCACTAGATCTCTAAACGACATCTTTATCTCTAGGCGGTTAGTCCTAATAATGAGATAACATGTCTCTGATACCAATTGAACGGATAGACGTCGCCTAGAGGGGGGGTGAATAGGCGATTTAAAACTTTTTCGAGAAGCCGGATTATCCGGTCGAAGAAAGATCCGGATATTCCGGTATGCTTGATAAAGGCGGAATAAAACTAGACGTTTACTTTAACAAGCATACAACCTAGATAAATAAACTAGGCTCACCTATGTGCACCAACAACTTATGCTAAGCAATACAAGTAACAAGGTGATAGCAAGATAGATAACTTCAAGCACGAAGGCTATCACAATGTAAAGTGCATAGGTAAAGAGCTCGGGTATAGAAATAACCGAGGCACGCAGAGACGAGGATGTATTCCCGAGTTCCACCCAAAGGTGTACGTCTCGTTTGGAGAGGTGTGTGCAACCACAACAGGTTAGCCGCAACGCCACAAAGGCTCACCTTCTTCTCCTGATGAACTCAACCACAAAAGGTTGCGAGTTCACCTTCCCCTATTGATCTCCTTTAGGGCGGAGATCGAATCCCGTACAACACTCTTGAGGCACACACCCACAACTTAATTGGGGGCTCCCAAGTCTTGAGGCACACACCCACAACTTAATTGGGGGCTCTCAAGTGACCACAAAAGGTCTTAACCACAAAAGGTCTTCGCCACAAAAGGCCGGCCACAAAAGGCGTCTAGGGTCCAAAGACCCAAGAGTAACAAGCTCACAAGTATCACCACCACGAATCCTCGTGGAGGGCTCAAACCGATGCAAATGCAATGGCAAGAGCACACGAAGTGCTCAAGTCCTTCACTCTCAAATTCCAACACAACAACAAATGTTTATGCGGGAATAAGAGAGGAAGAACAAAGAAAACCACAAAGGAGTCAAATCCTTCACTCTCAAATCCCACCAAAAGCAACTAATGCTTATGGGGGGAGAAGAGAGGAAGAACAAAGGAGAAGAACCACAAAGGAACTCCAAGATCTAGACCCACTAGGTTCCCCTCACTTAGAGGAGAGATGGATTGGTGGAAATGTGGATCTAGATCTCCTCTCTCTTTTCCCTCAAGAAATAGCAAGAATCATTGGAGGGATTGAGAGATCTCAAAGCTTTGGAGGTCAACAATGGAGGAGGAGAGAGAGCACCAAAACTTGGGAACCATTGGGGAAGATGACCCCTTAAATAGGTTCCCAACAAATCTGCCCGTTGGGGGCAGTTTTTTCCCACTCGGGCCGGAAGTTCCGGGCTTACCCCGGAACTTCCGGACCCCCCAAACACCCCAAAACGCACCCGGGAAGTGTTCTCTGGTCAAACCGGAAGTTTGGGCGGAAGTTTGGCCGGAACTTTCCGGCCGGCCGGAACTTCCGGCCTAGGGCCGGAACTTCCGCCCCTGACAGAAACGTCAACACGAAAACGATGATATCTTGACCATACGAACTCCGTTTTCGATGATTTTTGGCTCGTTGGAATCACCACGAAGATATCTATAAGATCATGCAGAGAAACATCATAGTACAACAAGTGAGGTTAAAACCAAATGGGGAAATGAAAAATCTCTAGATAAAAGAACAACCGATAAAACCTCAAACATAAAAAACGCAACAAGTTTTCCAAAGTAAAACCGTTTTCGATGAACTAGAGCTTGACATCGAGATGAACCAAGCACTAATTACTCACAAGGATAAAAGTCAAATAAGAACCAAGAAATATGATATGCCAAATATGCAAAGGTTTGAGCTCTCCACAACGATGCGATCAAGTTACTAACTTGAGAGCCCCTCTTGATAGTACGCCTATCTATCCTATAGCCCTATCAAGATCATACCTTTGACTTGAGCATTCCACTTGAGTTATATGATGACTATCTTGATCTCTTCAAGTGGTTCATCTTTCTTGATTGCGCGTCCAAGCACATGCTTGATGAAGACTGCTCCAAATACTCCCCCATACCCATAATGGGAGAGTCTCGCTAGGCTCCGTCTTCATGTATCCATAGCAAGCTCCAAGCATAGGATCTCTTCAAAAAGCTTCTCTTGGTCTTGCACATCTCAACCTCAATGACGATCACCACATAATGTCATCCTCCATGAGCTATATGAAATCATCCCAAGAGATACATGATCGCTCTTGATACATCTTGTAGCTTTGTGTGTTGATCAACATCTTGATCAACCTTGTATCTTCCAACATTTCTTCACTAATATTATGTCTTGAATCCTTCAAGGCATAATTGCAATATGCTCCACTCAACACATAAGGTTCAAGAGTCCAAGACATGAACTCCACAATTCCATAGACATGATCTATAATGATATCTCAATGCAAACATTAGTCCATAGAGATTGTCATTCAATTACCAAAACCACACATGAGGGAAAATGCTCTTTCACCCGTGTCCAAGCTGTGCAAGGCGGCAAAAACGGAGGAGAATGTTGTCTAGGCAGCGAGAACAGCACAAGTTGTTGTCATGGCAGCAAACTGTCACCCGATGCGCACCCATACGCAGTTGGCTGACTTTGTCTTGCTGGTGTCGGAATATAGCCTCCGAAAAAGCTAAGTGTGGGTATCGAACACAGGGGGGATTAGAGTGATGTCTCTGACCACACGAGGCTCGACGAAGGAGAAGAACTTCACTTCAGAGATTGCCACTTTGTTTACCCAGGTTCAGGCCACCGCGAAGGTGAATGCCCTACTCCTGCTTTGTTGTATTGCTTGGTGATACTCAAGGGGCTACAATGGTGGAACGCCTAGAGTTTCTAGGGTTTGAGCTTACAATGTCTGAACCCTTAGCCAGGCCGGGGTATGGCTCCTTTTATAGGCGGCTGGCGACCTTGGACTCCCAATTCCATTGCGGGAAGATCCCACATGCTTCCAAGAGACTTCCTGCTCTTCTGGGGCTGCTTTGGCAAAAGCAGCCGACCAAGTCATACCTACGGCCCTGCTCTGCTGCCCGTTGTTTATCTTCTTCTTCGTGCAACTCCAGTGGCTGCTCCTTTAGCACAAGACCGAATGTCCTCGGTAAAGGAGAGGAAAAAGGAGGGGCACAGCCTTAGCCCATGTCACCCTCTTGCACCGAAGTGGCAAGTCTTGGAGGCACGATCATGGGCGGTCGATCTGGTCTCCTCCTTTTATCACTGAAGAGGTAAGTCTTGACAGTCGTTGGTCTGCCGCGCAATGGGTGACAACGACCTCTGATGCCCTGGGGGGGGGCGTGCTTTGCAGATGCATGAGAGTCCCCCAAGAGGGTGACCTTTGGGAGACCTCACTTTAATCCTCCTAAGGGGGCCTAAAGAGGTAAACGGTCGCCCCCGTGGTGACGCTCGCGGGATGCCCTCTGTAGATGGGAAGATCATAGCCTCGTGAGGCTCGGCCCTTCCTGCCCCGTCCAGGTTAGGGCACGTCTTAGCTTCCTTCTTGCATTGCGGGGAAGTCCGGCCCAAGGTACCCTGGTTTCAAGTGGGCCGACAACTGTGCGAAGAGGAGAATTTGCCACTCTGTCTGCTGGCCGTAGAGGAGCCAACGTCCTACAACGAAGCCAAGGCATAGAAGGGATGGCACAACGCGATGGATGAAGTGATGCAGAGCATTGTCGACGAGCGCACATGGGAGCTGTGCGCGCTCTCACCTGGACATCGGGCCATTGGCCTGAAGTGGGTGTATAAGCTCAAGAAGATGCCCACGACATCGTGATCAAGCACAAGGCGAGGCTCGTGACGAAGGATTACGTCCAGAGCGCCAGGGAATCAACTTCAAGGATGTGTTCGCACCCTTGGTGCGGATGGATTCGGTGAGCGTACTGACCGCTATTGCTGCTCACCATTCTTGGCAGGTGCACCACGTGGATGTAAAGTCCGTGTTTCTGAACGGAGACCTGCTCAAGGAGGTCTATGTACAACAACCACTGGGCTACGAGAAGATCGACGATGAGGACAAGGTGTTTCCCCTTCGCAAGGCGTTGTACGGGCTGCTTCAGGCACCGCAGGCGTGGAGCGCGAACTGGACGACAGCCTGAACACGCTCGAGTTCGGGCGTTGTCCATGAGATTACGACGTGTACCAGCATGACATGGGCGACACGCCGATACGCTGCTGCTCGTCAGAGTGTACGTCGATGATCTCGTCATCACTGGAGTGAACACATAGGAGATCGACTGCTTCAAGCAACAGATGACCAAATTGTTCCGCATGAGCGACTTTTACATACTCAGATTCTACCTCGGCATCGAGGTTCACCAAGAGGGTGACCGGATCACGCTCTGTCAGATGGCGTATGCCAAACGCCCGCTGAAGCACGCTGGACTGGCAGATTGCAAATCTGTCAGTACGCCAATGGAGGCTCGCCTGAAGCTGAGCAAGGACGGCGTTGGGGATGTTGTGGACATGACGTTCTACCGAAGTGTCATCGGAGGACTACGCTACCTGATGCTCATGAGACGAGACCGGACATAACTTTCGCCGTTGTCTATTTGAGCAGGTTCATGGAGGCTCCCCCAACTGATCATTACTCAGCGATAAATCATCTTCTACGGTACATAGCTGGAACTGATCATTACTCGGAACATAGCTGGAACGCTTGATTATGGCTGCGTGTACAAACATGGAAACGGAGAACTGAAGCTCACTGGATATAGTGATTCAGATCACGCTGGGGATACTGACGATCTGAAGAGCAAGTCGCAGAAGCAACGAGTGGTGGCAATTTCATCATGTGAGGCTGAATATATAGTAGCCACCACTGCTGCGTGTCTGAGAATTTGGCTGGCACGGTTGCTCGGAGAAATGCTGAACGAGGAAGCAACATATTCGAAGTTGTTTGTCGACAACAAATCGGCTATCTCTCTGTCGAAGAACTTTGTCTTTCATGATCAAAACAAACACATCAAGATTGGCTTCCATTTCATTCGTGAATGCGTGAAAGAAGGGAAGATCGATATTGAATATGTTCGAACCACGGATCAGCTTGCAGATGTTTTGACAAAGGAACTTAGGCGCCTAGCGTTCCAGGTGCTAAGGAGGAGGATCGGCATGACTGAAGTTCTTAAGAAATAAAGCAGCAATGACAAGATAAGGGGGTAATTTGTTGACAACTTAATCTAGTTGTTGGTAGTAGGTAGTAGCTGTTAGTGTTAGAGTTTACGTTTTCAGTTAAGTTCAGTTAGAGCACAAGCTCGCGTTCCGTGTGTGCCGTGCAAGTAGCGTTCCGTGTGTGCCGTGCAAGTAGCGGCCTGGACCCGGTCCTAGTGTTCGTGACATGGCACGAACGAGCAGGCCGGATCATGGCGCCAAGGTAGGCTGGCCACCCTTTGCCTTTGTAAATGAATAAATAGCGAAGAGAAACTCCCGAAAAGTTGTGAAAACCTGTCTTCATCTCTCTCTGTCCTCTTCCTCCAATCATACCTCAGCTGCTACAACCAGGAACCTACAATTCTACCTGGTCGTAAAGGTAAATACGTTGTCTGCCAGAGCCGCCTCCAGCCGGCTGGGTAAAAATTAACACTGATGGTAAGTGGTGACATTGTTCTCTTCTCTGCTCATCAGAACCTCAAAAAGTGCACCGATGTGGAGGAAGTTGAAGCCAAACTCCAATCCGCGTATCCAAGCTCCAAAATTATCCTGGAAACTGACAACATCTCCGTCACCAACTGAATTCAGTCCCCAACCTCGGACAGATCAAGACTATGCGCAATGGTCGAGGAGATCAAGCTGGAGCTAAGAAAGTACTCTGTTTCCATAGTCTGGACCTGCGGAGAGCGCAACGGCGTCGCTGATGCCCTTGCCAAGTTGGCCACAGTTTCGTCTGAGTTTTTCACAATGATGTTCCGACGTGGGACTTAACCCACCGCAGTATATTTAATGGATTTTACTAATCAGCAAGCGCATGCTGTTTAGTGTATCTCTACGCACCCGGAATGCTGGTCACTAGGTAACTCCATCATTATTGGGTGAGTTTAACTATATTGGTTTTTTATTATCAGTACTGTGTGGTTAAATAACAATTTTGTGGTGGATAGCTGCACATGAAAAACAAAATGATAACTTTATCAGTAGTGGATGGTAAGTATTATCGAGAGAGTAGGGTAAATATAAAAAATTTGTGTTAGATAACTACATATAAAAACACATGATTTAACTTTGTTAATACTGGGGTAACTATATCAGTATTTGGATGATAACTATTACCGAGAGAGTATTAGGGAACCACATTGATTTCCTGTATGGATAAATACATCACGAACACATAGATAGATAAATTCATAAATACCGGGTGGTAAGTTCATCAGTATTAGACCAAAATAGTATGGTAACTATACTGATTTTGTATACCGAATGATAAGTTTATCAGTATTAGTTTGATAAATATTAAAAAAAAATATGCTAAATATTACTAAAATAGTATGGTAACTTACGTGTTACGGACGTGACGTGGTAACTTTGAGTAAAATCTTTTTTCTCAGAATATGTTAACATGGGATCTAGTTTCAAAGATTTCATCGCGACTAACTCATCGGTGAAAACGGATTCTAAATCAGATATTATAAAATATTTTACATTTCCGAATTTTACAATTAATGCTGAACATGCATGCATGCGCGGACATTTCCAACCAAAAGAGTGTCCGGTTTCGCCTGCTTCCAACCAAAAGAGCCTGCTTCCAACCAAAAGAGCGTCCGGTTTCGTCAGATAGCAGGCGCCTTTCGAATATATTTTCCAAATAGATTTTCCGTATTTAATTTGAAGCTTCCTCACCAATAATAATAATAATAACAATAATGTAGACACTATGTCTTAACCGCAAGTGCCCACATTTTATTTATTCTTCCCAACTTGGTTGGGCAAGTGTGTCGGTCTATACAATGATTTGTTCGGAGAAACATATGTACTACTGTGGTTGCAACATCATAAAAAGAAAATGAAATGAAGTGGTTGTACAAGGTGATCATGTTCCCTTTATGAAATAAACCTAAATCCAGCAAAGTGGACCAAAATTCCAAGTACTATCTTCCAGCAAATTATACAAAAATCAGAATTGCCTTTTACCAAGAAAGTACCATGAATAGGTGCTCAATGCTTAATTAACAGTCTGGAGGGCCTACTTGGCAAGCATTAACATACAATACACAATAAATTGAGTTTCGTGAAACACTGCATTGCAAGGACTGAGAAGTCCAACAGTAGCTTAGATGTAAATACTTATAATTTCTTGAAAATAAACTACTTGTAAAGGCCGTAATCATGTCATGGAAAGCAAATCAGGCAGAGGCTTCGCTGTCGAGGCGAATCCTCTTGGTACCAACCTCGTCACCAGCTGGCACCCTATTCTCCTTTGCTTCCACCGAGCACCTCTTGTAAGGCTTGAAGCCTGTCCGGCGGGATTTCATATTCAGGTGTGTCAATTCAATTGGAAAGGAAGCTTTTGTCCCAACCGGTGTATCGAGTTCAAGATCAATAATTGTGGGACTCTTGTTGAGGTCGACCGTCACTGTAGCTGCTTCATCCTGTCCCTCCTCGGCAACCGCCTTCGATCCTTCTGCTTGCAGAGGAGAAAAGCTTTGGGGAAGCTTTCCTCTACTGAACAGTGCATCGAAAGCCATACGACCCTGACAGCAGAAATGTGAATTAGAAAAACAGTGATAGATGCTCAAAGAGTAGCATACATATGAAACTGTGTAATGCTGGTAGACTACAACCTCTTCGGAAACTTCCTTCCATGAATCACTTGTGCTTGCGATGCTCCTAAATCTGCGGTGGTTAATGTCACCAGCTGAAGAATTACTGCAACATGCTTGCTGCGCCTTGTCGTTAGCTTGGTCTTGTTTCTCAGGAACATGTTCTGCCTCAACATCACTACTTGACGGCGTGTTGGAACCACATGAAGAGCGATCCTTCTTGTTTCCGAATGCGTCACTTGTTTCAGCTCCTGTGGCAGGTGCTGTCTCAGCTTTAGCAGCCGGAGATATCTCTAACTCAGTGTGGAGTGAAACCTCTTCTTTTCCATCCTCGCCAGACCCTGAAGATTCTACAACCATCATAGCTTCAGGTTGATCTTGCTCCTGAGTTACTTGGCATTCCTTCGACGAGTTGTCAACTGGGCAGTTCACTGAAGCTCTCTGAACATCTGCCGTGGGAAAGGAAGCACTAGGAACTGGGACAAATGGAAAAGCCATGGGGGGAGCAAAAAGAGGGAGAAGACCTTGTGTTGCCCACCATGCCGATGCTGCTGCAACTGTAGCTGCTACAATAGAAGCCATGCTGGGAGGAGAGCCAATATGTCTTCCTTGAGCATTCTCAGTAAGATTTTCTTCATTTAGGAGGATAGAAGTGTTGCTGTCTGTTGCTGGCCAGTATGATGCTGCAAGCCTTGCAGCTGCATGCACTGCTGGGTTTGACAACAATGTGGAAACAAGCATGCTGGAGAAGGTGGATGACATATCAAAAGAAGACTTGTATGCATCTAGGTTACTGTGACCTTGCATCATTGGTGCAAAGGGTGCATAGTTGTGGGGAAAGGGCTGCGCTGCTGAGCTGCTGTTAAATTTTGGATCCACAGGAAGTGCTGGATGGACGTCGTTCATGCTTCCGTTGGCTCCTCCCACTTGATCATTTGTTTGATCAGAATGACTTCCTTCAGTTCCAGGGACTGGAATGCCAGTTGCCCCAGTTTTACTTATTTGGCAGTGTGGAGCACTTGCAGCCTGTTGGTTTGTATATGTTACCTCCACTGTCTTTGGCCTTAACTTCATGTGTTGCCTTGAGTTATCCCGACAATCTTCATGAGAATGGTCATATTTACCACAGGTTTGGACTCTGTTGAGCCTTTCCGCTTGCTGATCATTAGTATCTTTTACATCCTTCTCCACATCAATGGATATAGAATTCCTTTCCATAGTTGCCATGTCTTTGATTTCTGTTTTAGCCAGTTCAATGTCCCTGGACACACCATGATTTGAAGACCTCTTGCTAATGGAAGAAAATGAGGCAGATGGAGCTTCTTGAAAGAGATTAAGAACTTCTGAGCAACTGCCGTTTTCGGACAACTCCATTCTTTGAAGTTGCTGGATGCAATCAAGCTTTGTGTTAAAACAAAATGAAGCATAGCAATACATGCATTAAGGATAGAATAAACAGAGCTCTAACCAAAGCACAGAAGTCCAGAGACATTTACCTGAAGAGTTCCATTGCTCTCCGTTTGTGCATTATTATTGTTGAAGCTTATACTTGATTTTGTTGGCTTGTCATTTGGAACTTCTCTGCCGGGTGTCTCAGAGCTGAGGAAACCTTTTCGAGGATATGGACAGTTAGGTTTTCTTTTAGGGCGTGGTGGAGGTATGTCAATATCATGAGCTTGTCCAGGAGAAGTGCCATTATTGATAGCTTCCTTTTCCAACTGCAATTTCCCAATTAGTTAGATACATATACTGATAATAAACCAGAATCGCATGCTGGAAGAACAGTAAGTTTGATGTGCATAGAACTGTTATTACTAGATTTTGTAGTTTTAAAAGGATATCATCTTTGAAGGTAACTGAAAACCTTTAGCAGTGAGTTTCTAGAAGCCACCAGTACCAGGAACATCCTTTTGTAGCTGGAGAGATTTCGCCTCAATTTACATACTTAAACCAACCAAGAACCAATTGGAAAATACATAAGTTCTTTACAGTGCTAAGCCATGAGGAGATTACTGATGATGACCATGTCAAGGTTCTTTACTGATCAGTTTTGTTTAGAATTGTATGAGGAGACACTATATTGTGAGGAAAAATGTGCGAAAGAGGCAAAAACCAACATTGGATCAGACATGAGAATTCTTTTAGACCCATTAGCCAAGCTATGAATTCATTGATGCTCACAAAAAATTATCTGTGATGTGATGAATCATCAGAATTGTAATCATACAAGATGGCTCGTCATGGAGGTTGGAACTGAACAAAACATGTCATTCTGCACGGAGCATGGTGCAATAGATGTTTTGAGATCACTGCTACAGGAAACATGTGCACAAGTTCCTTGCTGGTGATCTTGTTGGTTATGCTCCTAGAATCACTCAACTAATTGTCTATCTTCCAGTTATTTATTTTTCTAATGGACATATTGAGCATTTTTACCATTTCTTGCTCCTTAGATGCTAATACTAGTATTTAATCTTATTGGGATATTTGAATTTAACTTAAAAGGCACGGCAAACTCTACAGTCAGGACAAATCTTAAGAAGTTTTCGTTGACACAACAGTGCCGAACGGTATGAAGTTCAGTGTCTAGCATTGGCAGCTTTGCTATCATAAGTTCTTACAATTTTTCACTGCATAAGAAGAGTGACATCCTTATATCCTCATGGGCCCAGATTAACATGACGATGTTCAGTTTTGAACAACGTCAACCATGACGTCCATCATCACTGACCAATTAGGACTGGCTATAAGGACATTGGCAGACTGCCACCGAGAAGCATGTTATGGCATTTTAGCTAGATGCTAATATATATGACTGCAGTGACAGATGATGGGGTACCAAAACAAGGGAACAAACCAGACCATGTAGCTAATTGTGACACAAACCAACTTTAATCTGTTCAGTCCTAAATCAAGCAACATATTGAAGGCTAGTCACGATAAACTTCAAGCGACAGAGATGAGCTACTAGTTACAGATATATCGTCGCAATTACAGCTAGAAGCATAATGCTTTTTCATCTGAAGCTTTGGAATGGTCGTAAGTTCATAATCCTTCAGAGTCCATACTTAAACTGGCTCATTGATGGCATTTGTTACATAATTGTCCTGTGCTAAGAAATATTTAGAACCATCAACCCAAGGGCTTTTCACAACTGTAAGTTTTCCCTTTTCGGACCATCAATATCATGGTCATAGCGGTGTACGCGCGTGTTTGTGAGCGTCTGCGTCTGTATTGTGTTTCTCAAAAACAAAATCATGGTCATGGTTCAACAAACCCGGGGCAACTGACTTTGGTGCCCATTTTTTTGCCAAACTAGTGGTAACTGATTTTTTGTGTCCATCTTTGCAAAACAGGTGGGTATAGGTAAATATGCAGCTGGTACCCACTCTCTCGGCTTACCCCCTCCCTAAACCGCTTCCTCTCCAACAAACTTATATAACAATAGGCTTGTAATTCTTTCTAATTTACATCTTCCATAGTTTTATTCAAAATATCAAATGAAAATGAAGATTCTCAATGCCATTAAGCAAGGCACTTTTGGCAACCAGACTAACCGGACGGGTTGTACCAAAAACTAGAACCAACTGCACCTAATAACTCAAAAAAAAATCATGGTTGCTACACATAAGTTAAGGACTGTACATCCTGACAACCAACCCGTTATGTCATGCAAGGTCAGATGGTAATGGCTGGTCGGCAAAGCATGGAATTTGATGAACCAGAAAATCATCATGGTCAAAAGGCAAAACAAAAACTAGCTCTAGCCTCCTTCACTATCCATGACAGGATGAGAGTGCAATTCCAACAAGGCCACTATCTGGGACCTCCCCTACGGTTTTTTCTCCACCAAAAAAACAAGGCAACAAGTTGGTGTGTGTTGCAATTTACAGCAAGATGGCAATGTAGTCTCCACCATGTGGCAGTATCTCAGGATAGGCAGCAAAGAACAGAAAGCAGAGAAGCGATGAAGGACGGAAAAAAAGGGAAAGAAGATAAAATTTGCTGTTCCAACTCTCCATGCCAGTGTGTACTTTTGTGGATGAACATGATCCTTTGAAATGAAATACTCAAATAGCTCTCAATCATTTTACATAACGTAGATAGTGAAACATGTTAGATAATGCTTTTACCAACGTTGATGGTGGCTTCAACATGTTAACATAAATTTGCCATGCAGTTACTTAGGCATTTCCTGTAGTCCACTCGAGGGCAATTAGATATCCAATTTTACATTATGGACTCCATATGTAAATTTAACTAATACCATAATGTTTTCTTGCAGCATAGATATTTAAATGAATTAATGAGAGAACCAGAAGTGTTTAATATTATATTTCTGAGACATTACTAATTTAGTACATATCAGCAGAGACAGTTTAGCATATTTTATCCATTTTAACATGCACTTAATCTGTTCATTAATTAAATAAAATATCGTTGTCATGATATTCAAAAGAAATAAATCTTTGATTGTTCATGCTCAGCACTGCAGTACACAACTGTACAATGAAAGAAAGAAAAAAATCAGTAAACTGTGGACATAAGCATCATGAAGCAGAGAAGTCGTTCATTTTACAAGAATAAAGATGAATAGCCGAAAATTAAGTAGTCAGACAATGGCACTAGCCAAGAAGATAGAGAAAGAACCTTGGTGAAGAATTTTTGAGCATGGCTTCTGATTTGCACAGCCGTCTTTGTCCCAACATGCTCTGTACAACAAATAAGAAGGCAAATATGAAAATAAAGCAAATAAGTTCATATCAATAGCATAGTAAATTCATATACGTAGACCACTACTAATAATCACCGAGCATTTTCTTATACAAGATCATCGATGAATTCAGGAATGCCATACAATTACTCAAGGTATGATAGATACGAAAATTCACCTTCAATGCGCTGCCAAGCTCTGCCATACAGTTTGAGGGCTTCAAGGAACCGTTTGTGCTCTGCCTCGGTCCACCTCTCTCGTTGTTTTGTGATTGTGTACGGCTTCCGCACCTACAAACAAAGATCATGAAAATGTTGTTTCTTTCACCAAAATTAACAGGCGGATCCATGCACAACTCACCTTTATCACTGTTTCCTCACCAGAAGAATTCATCTCCATCTTTCCAGGGAAAAAAACAAAAATAGAAGGAAGTGTCGACAACTAGGCGCTTTGTCACTTGGAGTTGAGGTCTTCTACAAACAACACTTCTCCTCCTTCCGTGTCTGCAGCTAATCGCTGAATCTGATGCAAGTAGTATCTCATACCTCCTGCTACACCTCTCTATCACACCAACAAGATAAATATTTCAAATTTGTGCACCCAGCCGTAAAAGAGCAGCTAAATTAGTTGTTACAGACCAAAGACAAAACCTAGGGAATTCACCACTACTCATAAACTGAACTTGGATCCTAATCTACAGGGTCAAGTTCACTCACCTACTTGAATTGATCCAGCTGGTATCAATCTGCAAAATAATGCAACATGGCACGGCACCCTTTTAATACGCATTTCACCCCTTAAATAAATAAATTTGCACTCTCTCGACATTTGAAATATGAAGGCACTAAGAGAAAGAGAACTTCATTTCATTCTAAATCAGACATAGCCAATTAAGAAAATTAAAGAATTCTATCTACAGAATAAATTGATCTAACAATGCCAGGAACAGCACCATTCCACTTACCTACTGAAAGCCGTTATTGCAGTTGCCTTGTTGCACACATGAACTGAATCGGAAGAGTTTAACCTTCCTCCTATCTTGATCTTCAACTCTAGAATCAGATTAAAACTCTCAAGTATTCAGATCATGCAACCAAGCCACAAAAAGAATCAGATTAGACTCACAAAAGCAATCAAAACCACACAGAAGCTGACAAGAAATAACACAAGAAGCAACCTAACCCAGATCACCAGCTAAGGACAAACACCCCGCGCAACCTATCAGAGCAATAAAATCCACATTATTAGAGCAAGAGGTCCTATCAGCTTCCAGCTATGAGTGATAGTTCATGATTTAAATAATGCCAAAACTCACAATAGTTCCAGACATACTGACAAACTTCAAAAACTCAAATCAACCAAAAGCTAACAAGATTACAGCTACCTGAATAAACTGAGATTGGAAGTTTCAGTACTTTACTTGAAAGGGTACAGCGGGAAAAGTAGTCTATGAATCAAAACAGCAGGCACCTCAAATGCAGGACCTCAAGCTCAAGAATGATGATGTATACCCAGGGCAATTCCTACACTTGAAAGTTACTAAAATGAGATCAATCAAACTGCTTTTGCCAAACTCAAGAAACAACATATTTGAGCTGCCAAGAGAAGAAAAATGTGCCGCAGTGAGACTACAAGCTCTCTTGTTATACCTTATCCGGTTTGCTGCCTGGACTTAAAACCAGGTGAACTGTGAATGGTGTGTATCAACAACTCTAAAACATAAACTAATAATCAACCAACACCTTATGCATTTTTACAAGAAATGAATGAGAAAACAGACTGAAGCAATAGTCCGCAAAACATGAAAAAAAAACTTCATACAGAAAAGGATTTACTAGACCAAAGAACAAGTTCATGACACTAGAAATGATTTACTAGATTGGTTAGATCTTCAACAGAAAAGGATATTCGATTACACTGTGTTATTTTTTATTCAAATCAGATGTTTCTTATTTATCATTTGAATTAGATGATGTGATCCTAGGACTTAGAGCTAAGATTTTAGGAGTGGATTTATCCTGGAAATGATTTACTTTGATGTGATTCTTGAAACTGTGAGCTGTTATTGCCGCGCAGTATGGACGGGAGATGGCGCAATAGCCACAAGATGGAGAACAATTCTTTCAAGTTTCTTGCTTGATTCACATATTACAGCATTAAGTGGACTCTTCAAATGGGAAGAAAATCAGTCCCGACTAGGCCAGCGACAAACTGGTCCTACATCATTTTGCCTCGCTGCACTAGGCGAGTCGCAAGGGAAGCCCGCAGCTGAAAGACTTACCTATCGGTTTTGCATACTTGTAACAAGGATGGTGACATATTACTGAGTATCAACCCAATATACCTCTTTTAGGACATTGCACCAATGTTAGAAATCAGAGGCGGATGCCAATGATACAAGGACAAGCATGACAACACAACAACAAGATTTGTTGACGAGGTTTGATGAACTTGCCCACTCCCCAGGCAATGACTAAGGGTGCTCCTCCCATGTAACAAATCGACATAGTACAATGGATGACAAAGCCCATTGAGGCCATTGGACCCATGTCAAGCCCACACCTGGACCAGTTCGGTCGCCCTACCACAGGTGTGCGGACCGCCCCCTTCGTGATCTTTTCGTCTAGTCTACCGTTAATACATGCGGTCCATTTGTACATTAGGTTTGGGTCAACGTTTTCGACTCGAGAATCTAACCTTCCGCCACTTACAATTCCAACTATAGCCTAATTTGTACATTTGACAAAACAACCACCTTGACAAATATGTACACCTCCATCTTGAAGGTGCCATGGACAAACGCCTATGTAACTTTGACTTGATCCATTAATCATGAGCTCCGCTGCTACTTGAATTCACATTTTATTCCGGGAAAGGAATATCAAGGAGATACCAATTACACCCAGCCTCCGCACCATCACAATGTCAAGAACTTGTCTAGACATCAAGGAACTTGTCGCACACAACCAAAAACAAAAATGAAGAAAGAAAAAAAGACTCCACCAACCACAACCGGAACCAAACCACCGATGGCAACACACTGCCAAAGAGGTTCTCCAATAGTGATGCCAAGTGTCGTCATCACCCAATCATCAGATCATGGGTTTTCACTCCCAAGAAATTCTGAGTGATTGCTAGGTACAACCAATAAAGGTCAGCCCAGTTTTTAACTCTAGAAATCAAGACTCAGTACTCGTAGAGCACCACCAAAAATTGAAGCCACCTAGTGTTGCTGCCCCCACTTGCCGAGAATGCTATTGTTGATCACCAATCATCAGGTCAGAGTTATCACGAGTATGGTTTTGATGTGGACATTGTCCCGCAAACGAAACCATGCCCTCGCAATAACTATTGAAGCAATAACCCCTAACTTGTCTTTAAAATTGACCTTTGCTTGCTGATTCCAAACTATTTTTAAGAAGCAAGGTTTTGGCAAAATGAGCTAGACTAGCCCAGGGCAATAACACGCTTGGCGTGTCATGGTAGTTCTTTCTTCCATATCAGTTATTGGTTATTCCCATAACTTTGTTTGGGCGAGGTCGATTGCAACATAGAAAAAGATTATTATAACTTTACGGCACAACATTTTACCAGATTTACATCAATGGATCCCTTGGCCTCCTACACCTTAGGTTATTTCCAATTTCTTTCATCTGAGTTTGCGATTGCTGAAACTTTTAAATTTCGTTGGTTGGGTTGTGCATCATTGTTATTCTGAGGCCGTGTGTGAACTCAAGCCTTCATGCCCATTTGTGCATCATTGTTATTCCAAGGTCGCGTGTAATTTTCCGGTAAACTACCTTAACATGCATATGTTGCTTTAGGATTCCTAAACTTTTTTAAAGAGTAGTACATAAGCCAGTCCCGGATTTTTATCATAAAATATGTGTTGTCATAACTACAAGAAACCTACGGTTGTTTATTAGCAGAAAAAAAAAATCTGCTTGGTTCATTTAGCTATACCACCTACTTTAATCAAATTAATTCACCTGCTTAATTATGTAAGATTAAGATGCTTTTTCCTCACGTAGCAAATCCAACAAAATATTATATGGTGTTTTTAAAAACAACTTTAGATCATGAACAGCATCATATTAGATTCAGGGATCTGATAAAAGCACACCTAAAACAACTTCACCTAAAAAAAATTATCATGCCCATTGTGCATCATTGTTATTCCGAGGATGTGTATGATTTTCCGGTAAACTACCTTAATATGCATATGTTGCTTTAGGATTCCTAAACTTTTTTAAGGAGTAGTGCGTAAGCCAGTCCCGGATTTTTATCATAAAAAATGTGTTGTCATAACTACAAGAAAACTACGGTTGTTTGATTAGCAGACAAATAAAATCCTGCTTGGTTCATTTTGCTATACCACCTACTTTAATCAAATTAACTCACCTGCTTAATTATGTTAGATTAAGATACTTTTTCGCCGCATAGAAAATCCAGAATAATTGGTGTATTTAAAAAAAACGGATAATGAACAACATCATATTAGATTCATGGATCTGATGAAAGCACACCTAAAACAAAAAAACTTTTATCTAAATTAAGTGGTCGACATTACAGTCTTCAGCCTGCATAAACTTCAGTCGTCGTGTTGCATCCATCACGACCTAGAAAATCGAGACTAGCTAGAGCAAGAAGCACGCACGACCGACTAGACTCTACAGCCAAAAAAAAAACACAGTTCAATAGACTTAGCAGACCTGCTAGAGCAAGCCAATCTGAGAACTGCTTTCCCTCCCATTTGTTAAACACAAAAGGCACAATTCATCTGATCGGGGAAGCAGCACCGCTTATTGAACAGCTACAGTTCAAACGTCTCAGGTTGTGCATCCAATGATCATTGCAGCAGAGCAACGGTAAATCAAGTACAGAGAACGACCAGGCCGAGCAAACCGTGGGCTGCCTCACGAACTGAACTACCTCGTGAAACCGCGTGTCCAGTCAGTCCCACCAGAAAATTCTGGAAATATGTATCATGGGTTCTAGCTACGTTACCTCGGGCGAGCAGCAAGGGAAAAGCTAATTAACAGCCTCGTCGCCCGACCTCCGCGCGGCGGCCTGCACCGAGTGACCGAACAAGCAAGCCACCACGCGCACAAAATCAAATCAACAAAAACCAGCACAGTTCATTCATTCATCACGCAAAGCGGAATCTCCCAAGCACACGCACCTCAAGCGACCGCCGCGGCGGGGCGCTGGCGCAGCAGCTCCGCTCCGCTTGCAGAAGAAGCGCCTCCGCTTTGGGGATCTGGCTGGCTACGAGCTAGAGACTAGTAGCAGCGGGAGGAAGAAGCGATGATGGAAGGAGGAGGAAGGGTCGAGATGTCGGGTGCTGCCCTGTATGCTGCGGCTTGTGGAGACTCCAGGGTGGAGGCTGCGTTTGTGGCCGGAGGGCCGTGGGGGTCGCTCTCGCCGCCACGACAAATCTCAGCCACTATCTTTACTTGTGGGTTTCTCGCCATCCTCCCTCTCAATCTTGCTGCCGCACCCTCCTATCACACTCCAAATTGCAAACCGCCGCCTGTGAGATGTGTACCTGTGTTGTGTGGTACTACTACTAATTAACCTTGTTTCTCGTGATTCGTGGGTGAATTAATGTAGACCACATTTTTCTCCGGAGAAAAAAACAGGAGAAAGCATCAATAGATTATTCTAGGCTCTGTATGAGTGTCGTGGTTAGATTAGAAGCCTTTAAAGAAAATGAAAAATCATATTTCAAAGTTTGAAATAATTTGAAAATGCAAGTTATGCACCAAGATGTACTCTATGTTCCCATAAATTTTCAAAGGTTATTTTGTATCTAGCCAACTAGTTAACATTTTGTGTGATCTATATGTACTTGTGAATCGCGTGGAATACGTGATAAGATACCTCAAACCAATCATTAGGGAAAAAATGTACTTGTGAAAATTCATATTCTTTTGAAAATCCTAAATGTGTTTTTGGTTACCAAAAAAAGGAATCAAGTAGTGCATGATATATTTGTGTTTTCCACCTCTTATATATTTGACCGAGGGCATTTTCATCTGTTATATGGTTTAGACGGTTAAGGCATTTGATTATTGTGATATATTGTTAATTCCGGTGAGATGGTCGTAAATCATGTCTGCAGAGGATGTGAGAAAGGAAGCAGGCGGGACCAACAGAAACTCGGGGGATGGCGCTTCCCACTGTAGCGACCCGTGGCGAAAATGGCGGAACCACCTCGGGTCCCGGCCATGGCGATGGCGGGCCAGGGACTACAGCGCCGGGCAGCCACGCGGCGTACCACGGGCACCACGACGGCCTTCCTCTTCCCCTCGCGCCTCTCGCCTCCCCGACTCCCTACCTTTCACCATCTCTCCTCACTCGAACTCCTCGTTTCAGATCCAAAATCGACCGACGTTTGACGCTGGCGATCAACGCGAATGGAAGCGAGGATGATTCGAGCTGTGGCTCGCCTCCGAGGGCGAGGTGGGGGCCGAAGGACGGGGAGACGGAGTTCGCGACGGAGCTTCGGAGAAACCCTAGCCCTGATTGGGGGATTTTGGGGGAAGAAGGACCGGAGATCATCGAGAAGGCCGTCTCGTCTCTTCGGGATGAGGAATCGCCTGAGATCAGCCTCCGCCTTGGGACTTTCGGACCTTTCGCTCTCCATTCAGGAGTTCCTCGCAAGGGCTTGGGCGGCCCACAGCTTAAGCTTTGCGGTTTCGCGGCAACATCGAGTGCAGGGGCGGATGCGGCCGAGGAAGCAGCCGTGTCCGAGAAGATTCATCCCGCTTCAGACGCAGGAGGGGGGAGAAACGGCGGCGGGGGATGTACCTACAACCTCGGGATCCCCCTTGCTACCGATCGCTCGGATCCCTGCGGAAGAGCTGCAGTTCACTCTGAGGGAGGTCAGGGCGGCAATGGCGCTGTGCCAAATCAGCCAGAGTGCTCTGTTCATGCTGGATCTGATGCAAGTTACAGCGGTTGCAACTCTGCTGATGCTAAGCAGCAACGGCAGTCTCTGAGTTATCTGAAGAAACTGCAACTGAAGGAAGGCGGGAAATCGCAGTGGTTTCAAGCCTTTGGTTCACCGGGTACGGCAGGGAAGGGACCATGTGGTGGTACAGTTGGTGGTGCTTTTGATAATATTCATGGAGATGGGGTTGTGGAGGTCTTTTTCTCCCAGCTATGGAATATACCTTTCCTGCCCAACCAGCCACTACATAAGCTGCTGTGCAAGCTCCCACCTACCATTACCAAACCTAGGGTTCCTCCCCCCACTTTGGCGGCGGTGTCGGGAGACTCTGGCCACCAGAACCCGCGTGTTGAAGATCTGGGAGGATTAAAACCACCTTTGCTCTGTGGAGAGATGGGAGATCAAGGCAGAGGCAGGGGGAGAGGTAGGGGGCGGCAGATCAAGGCAACTGGCAGCAGAGGCCGCCGCCGCAGCAGATGCAGCAGCCTCAGCAGCAGCAGATGCAGCAGTTCGGCTTCGATCAGGGGTCTCAACAGTTTGGATTCCCACCGCAACCCTATGGTTTCCACCCTGGTAACATGCCTCCACCTTGGACTTTCCCGGGTGCTTTTCCCCCTTATCAGCAACAGTTTGGTATGCAGTCGAATCAGTGGATTGCTCCACAACAAACAGGGGCCCAGCAACAGCAAGCTCAGGAGGGACCAAGGAAGCAGGCAAAGACAAAAAAACGCCCTAATCTGGTCGTTCAACGTGAAGCTCCACTTCCTATTGGGGTTCCTGCGCAGATGAGCTACTCTAACTGCATTTGTATGTGCTGTGGAGAACCAGGGCACCATCAGGTGGCATGCGACCAAACACCGATGTGTTTCATATGTAAGAGTACCCTACATGCTGTGGAGAACTGCCCAGTCAAGAAGAGACCTCACCAGATAGCAAGATACATTGGGAGTGCTGCTAATGGTCTTGGCTTCTACCACATAGAGATGCCAGAGACGATCCAAAACCCTGTTTGCTCCACCAAGAACAGTGGCCTGGTACTGGTGGAGGAAGGAGAGATCTCAAAGGAAGAACTGGCCCTGGAATTCTCCAAGATCTACAAGACTAACTGGCCTTGGCAGATCAGAGAGTTGGGTCATGATGGCTCTTACCTGGTCAAGTTCCCACCTCACATCTTAGTGGACCAAGTTATTGGATATCCCGGGTTTGGTCTGGCTAAGGAGGGGGTCTGGGTTAAAGTGGAAGCATGGGCTGATGATCTAGACCCTGTAGAGTCTCTGCAGGCTGTCTGGATTACTGTAACTGGCCTACAGGCAATGTGGTGTGAGTGGAATACTTTAGATCAGGCTGTCTCTGTGTGTGGGATCTTATTGGATGTAGACTGGCTAAGCTGTTTCAAGAACAATGCTCAGAATGTCAGACTGAAGATCAACTGTAGAGACCCCTCTAAAATCCCAACAGGCAGGTTGTTTGAATTACATGGAGGGCTTTTTCATCTAGGGTTCACTCTGGACCTGGTGAATGGGGAGGCTGGAGCAGAGGTGCTGGGAGATGAGCTAGATAAGAATAGCAAAGGAAATGGGGGAGCTTCTGACACTCAGAGTGAGAGCATGGATACAGATAGCAAGACTAGTAACACCTCTAGAGGCACTGCTCACTCTCTGACCAATATGGGGGGAGCTGGTGGAAATTCTGTGCCAACCAGATCTTTGGCTGGGATCTCTGCTAGTAACAGTGAAGTCACAGAAGGAATGGATGCTTCGGCTGTTCTTCAGCTCCTGGAGAAGAAAGGACTGGTGGATAGCAAAGGTGAATTTCTGTGGGATACTTCCCCACTATCTCAGACCATGAAGGAAGTGAGCAATTTCTGGGCTGAGGAGCAACTGGACAAACTGACCTTCCAACAGAAAATCCAGCAATGTGAGTCAGGGGATGAGGAGGTCCAGGTGTTGGTAAACTCTTTGCCTACCATTGAGGAGTTTGGCTCTGCTATCTGTGAAGAGATCATGCCACAACCCTTGAAGAAACAGAAATGGGGGCCGGTGCAAGTTCAGAGGATTAGTTCTCGTATTGATAGATCCAAGAACATTCTGGAGAAAGCAATGGAGAGAAAGCAGATTGCCAACCTGGAAAAACCAAAAGCAGGGAAAGGTATATCTGCAAACCCCTTCTCTGTTCTACAGGATGTAGATGTAGCTAATGTCTCTGAAGTTATTGGTGTTAAAGTTAACATAGAGTTGATTAGCCCCACTGATAGTCCTAAGACACCATGTAATTGTGGTGATCCTGAGGACTGTGCAGAGGATTGGATAGAAGTAGTTAGGAAATCTCGGGGCAAGCACCCCAGGAAGCAGTTTTTATGATTAGTGCTTTCTGGAATTCTAGAGGGATTACTGCCCCTGGTAGAAAAGTGTTCATTGAGCAGAATATAATTCCTCTTAAAGTAGATTATATTGGTTTTCAGGAAACTATAAAGGATACTTTCAGTAAGTCCTTTTTGAAAGCTTTGTTAGGGAATAGAGATTTTGCCTGGAATTACTTACCTGCTGTTGGTTCTGCTGGAGGTATTCTAGTTGGCATTAATTGTGATCTCTTTGAGATCCTCTCTTGGGATATTAGAAGTTTTTCAGTTAGTGTTGTTGTTAAAAACAAAGTTAGTACTTTGATTAGTAGAATTACCACTGTTTATGGCCCTGCTTATGCAGACAAGAAGCAGGAGTTTATCTCTGAACTGCATGAACTTTACATAGATTGTGAGGTCCCTGCTATGATTGGTGGGGATTTCAATTTAGTTAGGTCCCATTTAGATAAAAGTAATGGTAATATAGATATTAGATGGGTAGAAAAATTTAATGCCTGGATTGACATGTGGGCTCTTATTGAGATCCAAATGTCAGGAAGGGCATACACCTGGGGGAATAATCAAGCTGACCCCATCATGTGCAAACTAGATAGAATCTTCTGTTCCACTAGTTATGATGCTTTATTTCCTCTTGCAAATGCTAGAACCTTATCTAGATCAGGTAGTGATCATACTCCTACAGTTTTGGACTCTGGAGAATTACATCCTCCCAAAAAATCATCTTTCAAGTTTGAAAAATGGTGGCTAGGGAGAAGTGATTTTAAAGATGTAGTAGCAAAAGCCTGGAGTGCTAGCTGTAATAGTAGTAATGTTGTGGATAGGTGGCAGAAGAAAGTCATCTACTTTAGAAGGCTTGCTAGAGGTTGGAGTGCCAACCTAGAGGCTGAGATTAGGAGAAATAGGAAAGACCTAATGGAGGAGTATGATGCTTTGGATATTAAATCTGAACATAATCCCCTCAATGAGGTGGAGAAAACTAGACTATATACTGTGCTTAGGGAACTCAATGGCTACTGGGTTATTGAGGAAACTAAAGCCAAACAGAGGTCGAGAGACAGGGATATTGTAGAAGGAGATAGAAACACTGCATATTTCCATGCTGTAGCTAATCAAAGGAGAAGGAAAAAACTAATTCATACTTTAGATGGGCCTGCTTCTGACACCAAAGAAATGCTTAAGATAGCAACTAGCTATTACAAGAACCTCTTTGGTAAAGAAGATAGGGTAGATATTAGACTTAGGGATGATTTCTTCTCCCTTGATGAGAAGGTCACAGTAGAGGAGAATGAGAATATCCATAAGCCTTTCTCAGAGGAGGAAATTAAAATAGCAGTCTTTGGTTCTTACTCTGATGGGGCTCCTGGTCCTGATGGCTTATCCTTTATGTTCTACCAGAAGTTCTGGGATTTGGTTAAGATTGACCTTATTGACATGTTCAATGCTTGGTTGTCAGATAAATTAGATATCTATAGACTAAACTTTGCTATGATTACTCTTATCCCAAAAGAAAATGATGCTAGAACCATGAATAAGTTTAGACCAATTAGCCTTTTAAACTGCTCTTTTAAAATCTTTACTAAAGTAATGACTAACAGGCTAGCTGTGGTCATTGATAGACTGATCTCTTATCAGCAATCAGCTTTCATTCGTGGGAGGTTCATCCTAGAAAGTGTGGTTACTGCTCATGAGGTAATCCATGAGGTCCATAAAAAATGAAAAAGGCTTAGTTCTTAAAATAGATTATGAGAAAGCCTATGATAAGGTTAATCTAGATTTCCTTTATGAGGTGCTGGAGTTGAGGGGCTTCTCCCCTCTTTTTATTAGGCTGATTAAGCAAATTACGCAAGGGGGCTCTGTAGGAATTAAAGTAAATGACATAGAGGGGGACTTTTTCCTTACTGGAAAAGGTCTTAGGCAGGGGGACCCCATTGCTCCCATTCTCTTTAATTTAGTAGTAGATGTTTTCTCTAAGATGCTAATTAGGGGGTGTGATAGAAACCTTATCAAAGGCCTCTGTCCCAACTTTAATCCAGGGGGGGTGGTCTGCCTGCAATATGCAGATGATACACTCCTGTTCCTTGGAAATGATGTTGATGCAGCCAGGAACCTTAAGTGTATCCTGACTTGTTTTGAACAAGTGTCATGGATGAGGATTAATTATCATAAGAGTGAGCTCATTCCCATCAACATGGACAATGTAGAACTACAACCTTTCTTAGATATTTTTAGATGCGTAGCTGGGGCTTTCCCTGTCAAATACTTAGGGATTCCCTTGCATTATGATAGACTTAGAAAAGAGGATCTTCTGCCTCTAATAGAGAATATTATTAAAAGAATAGCGAGTTGGAGAGGGAAATTGCTCTCGACAGCAGCTAGAATTGTCCTGATTCAGGCTTGCTTAGCTAGTATTCCAATCTATCTCTTGTCTTTCTTCAAATTCCCAAAGTGGGCGTTGCAACTAATTAATTCGCAACTGTCAAACTTTATGTGGAGTGATGATGAAGGCAATCATAAGATACATCTTGCTAATTGGACTTCAATTTGCATGAAGAAGGAGTTTGGGGGTTTGGGGATTCCTAACCTACAAGACCTTAACCTCTGTTTGTTAGGGTCTTGGGTTAAGAGATACATCCAGGGAGAGGGATCCCTTTGGAAAAGAGTTATAGATGCTAAGTATAACACTAGGGACCCAAATATCTTGTGTTGCCATGATGTACAACCTTCCCTGTTCTGGAAAGGAGTCATGTGGGCTACTAGGGTTGTTAAATTAGGCTATAAATGGCAGCTAGGAAATGGTAGATCAATTAGATTTTGGGAAGACGTCTGGTTTGGTAATGCACCTCTAGCTTCTCAGTTCTGGGACATCTATTTTGTGACTAATCAACAAACTCAAACTGTAGCTGAGCTTTGGGATGGGGAACAACTTAAGTGCACCTTTAGAAGGACTTTCTCTGAGGAGATGATGTCTCAGTGGCATGATTTAATTTCCATTACTAGAAGTTTAGTGTTAACTGTGGATGAAGACCAGCTGATCTGGCAACATGAATCCAAAGGAGTTTACTCCTCCAAATCCATGTACTCTATAGTTAATTTTAGAGGTGTCACACAGATTTATCTCCCTGTAGTTTGGCAGCTCAAAATTCCCCCTAGAGTTCAAGTCTTCCTCTGGTTGTTCTCTCAGAACAAGATTATGACCAGGGACAACCTGAGAAAAAGGGGGATTGCAAAACCTTTGGAGTGTGAACTCTGCAAAGAGTTTGAATCTGTTCGACATTTATTTTTTAAATGCTTAATCTCTTCACATCTTTGGCAGCTAGTGTTCGAAGTATTTGATATTGTGGTCTCTAACTTTGAATCTGTTGCTTCTAGATGGCTTTGTAATAAGAGATTTCTGCATTTTAATGTAGTTACTTCGGCTGTCCTATGGGGCATCTGGAACAATAGAAATAGCTTAGTTTTTAATCGCTGTTCTTGGGTTAACATGAAGCAGGTTTGGCGCTTGATTGCGAGTTACCTGAAGAACTGGCAGAACTCTTTCAAGGCCCTGGAGCAGGGGGGAACAAAGCTTTTCCTGGACCTGCTGCTCGCCAAGCTGAGGGCACCGCTGCAGTTGCCAGGGAGCTGAGTCCTCTGTGGACTGACTCTTGGCGATCTGAAGCAAAGCCCGAAGCCCACCTAGGTCATGCCTCTCTCCTTGCTGCTGCTGAGGGAAGAGGCATACGTGTGGTGGCGTGAAGCTGTCCGATCAACTCTGCTGCGAGCTGATCACAGGCGCGCGTGCCTGTCAAGCGGAAAAGCTCCCTCTACTCCGGTGTCTCTATTTTCTCTGGCTGTGTTGCCAGATAACTTGTAAGGCTTTTTGGCTGTCTAGGCTATAGGGTCGCTGTGTGCGAAAACTTGTCCTTGTAGTTTAGGTCCTTTTGTGGGTGATACTCGTTTTGGTTACTTTCGGTCTTCCGAATCCTGGTTTCGTTATGATTAATGGAACCGGGGGGTCGTTGGGCCTCCTGTTTTTCTAAAAAAAAATCATGTCTGCACTAATTTATTTTCTTCAAAACACTATTGTAAAGTATTGATACTGATAGTACCTCTTTTCTTTAGGAATTTGACGCACTTTCCTTATGGATGAAAATAATTAGTGCTTTTCCATTAGGGAATAGGAATATAACAATTATCAATGCTACTTCAGACCTCTCGTTCACATAGAATTTTGTGCGTACAATACCTTTATGGTCAAGAGACTCAATATCCATGGTGGTACTCGAGCGTGCATCTTTGTCATAATTTGGAAAGAATTAGCGATGTGTTTGTGAGTTTTCTAGTGTTTGTGTGTGTGTGTGTTTTTTTTGAAATTTAGTGTTTGTGTGTTGAAGATGCATAGAGTTGCCTTAATCAACGCATGTTACATCCTACTCGGTGAAGATTCACGTTAGGTCATTCTCAGCTTTTTTTTCATATCATCAATATGGAAAAAGAATTCACCGAGCTACAAGTTCAATGTACTCACAACTCTAACCTCTTGTAGGAGTGATCACTGTCTTTCCCACAAATTTTCCAACTCGAGAGGTCACTGTTCGTACCACCATATGTAGCAAAATCAAGTTCCGTAGACGCAAAGACCATGCATGGTTCCTGGAGTAACTCGCAAAACGCAGAGTTTCAGGGACCCTAGAAGCAAAAGCACAAAAGAGGGCCGTCAGTGCCACTAGCTGGATATTTGCGGCCAGAAATGGCTTAAAATAGCCTCAGCCCCGGGCCCATAGAAGAGGGGCACCTGGCTAAAATATAGTGGCCAGCCCTGCGCTTTTTTCCAGGACCCCCACAACATGTGGTCTCCGGCGTTCCACCACGCGCAAGGGTCATCGCGGCCGTCGGTCCCGTGCGTTCCCCCTGGACCGGCCGTCCGATCGCACGGAGGCGAACTCGTGGCTGGTGTCTGCCGGACACACCGGACGGCCCAGATTTCTCCACGCCCCAGACTGTTCGGCGATGCGGCTCTTGTGAACTTGCGGCTGTGGTAGAAAAGCGCATGGAACGCGGGGCCCACTCGGACGGGAGGCTGTGGATGCGTGGGTGAAGGAAGGAAGAGAGGTCAGAGGTCTCCGTTCCGATACGTTGGGCCCTACCCGTCTGGACGTCTGCGTCTTATCTTTATGGGCGATCGTGTGTGTGTAGGCGGTGATGTGGCGTGGCGCTTTGTTTATTCGAGGCGAACAAAGATGGCAAGTGTCGACTGCTGGGGGCTCACGAATATTTGCTGCCTATTCTTTTCTTTTCCATGCGATCCGGACCAGATCGATTTTTCCGCCTTTGATTCAGTTCCTGTGTTTCCTCCCGTCACAGTTTTCATACATTCGATGTATAAGAGCATCCTGTAAATTTGGAGATATGTATATATCTCCACATATACTCCATATACATCTTGATAAATTATACACCTTCTAATTTTTCAGTGGAACGTGTAAATTAGGATGTGTATATTATAACAGCTATATTTTCAAACGGATTATATTGCTCATTGCATAAATATTTTTATTGATAGCTGCATTACAAAGACGTTGATTACATCACTTATTGCATAAATTAAAACTAGATGAAAAGAAATGGATTACAAACTTATAACTAGGACATCACTCGTTTTCAAACTATTGCCACACATGATCTATTAGATCAAGTTTAAGATGATCATGTTCTTCGAAATTTCTAATCTGGTGAGTCATCTGAATAAAAGAGCTCAGTTGTTCCGCATGAGTACGAAAGACTGTGACTTTTTCTCCCATTGCCTCAAAACTGCAGCTTTGCCGACCAGTTTGCCGCTCCTCTTCAACAATCATATTGTGCATCATGACACAAGCTTTCAGGACATCAGTGATTTCTTTAACTTTCCATCCTTTAGCAGGTCCACGAACAATGGCAAAACGGGATTGCAGAACTCCAAAGGCTCGTTCCACATCTTTCCTAGCCCCCTCTTGCTTCTTGGCAAAAGTTTTATGCTTTCTGGTAGCTGGAGCTGCTATGGTTTTCACAAATGTTGCCCACCGTGGATAGATATCATCTGCAAGGATTGATGACCTCCAGACGAAGGCGGGATGTGGAGGTGAGGCAACGTCTTCTTTTCTCGTCTTCTTTTCGCGTCCACGAGCCTGGTTGCGTCGTGTTTACTTCCACGCCTGGTAGCGTCGTGGGTGGGGGCGTGGATGGATACAATCATATACACCATCCGCTGGAGAGGTTTTTTGGACCCACATGGTGTATATTTACCATCCACCTCCATATACATCATCCATTGGAGATGCTCTAATAAGTAGTATCTTAATTTTTGGTTGATCTATCTAGAGTTCGTGACCTACGGAACTTTTTGTGTCCGACAGGTGCATGTTATGAATCTCTCCTATAAGAGCGTGAGACCAACCGATCATACATGCATGTAAGTATTCTTTTGCATAACAGAAAATTTAAAATAAATTATCACTTCAATCATTAATATGACGAACGATCCGTTTTTACCTTGGGTTCGGATTAACGAAAACTTCAAAATAAGATCTCATTTTAAAATGTTTTGACAAACTTTTTTTTTGCTAGGTTATATTATCTATTATCGTAGTTGTCATATTACTAGTTAACACTTACCATCCAAATAATACTTTGTTACCAGGTAAAATTTATATGTTTTTGTTCATATCCATGATTTACACGTCAAATAGTGAGTATTTGATTAATTTGAAGCACGTAAAATATGAAAATACCATCATGAAATGATTATGTTGGTGACTAAAGAAGTTCAAATAATCAGGCAACCATTTGATTTTAATCTGACAACCAACTTGACAATACCTCGTGACTAAGTGACTATAATCTAGTAACTTGGTTCAGAAAAAAATATTGTCAAAACATATCAAGATGGGATTTAGTTTCAAAGATCACATCGCGACAACGTCAAGCGTGAAAGCGGATTTGAAATTTGATTTACGGTTTAGGTATAAAACATTTTTAAACTTTGATATAAAAAAAAATGTGCTTGCAACATCCAAGTCTCGGTTGCCATATTCTTTTCGTGCCCACGGAAAGCTAATCTGGTGCACATGCCCTTAACAGCACGGGCATTTAATTTTAATATAATCTCAATTTAGAACGGTGACACTTATTTTACATCAAAGGAAAGCAATGTTTACAGTACCATATACTAATCCTACTATAGGTGACTAGTATGATTTGATTAGACGGCTTAGATTTGTCATTTTAGATTAGGCCCAATAGGTCCAACGAATATTACTTCTAGAGAAAAAACTTGAGCGCGGGCCTTCAATTGTTGATAAATAGAACGGTAGGTGTGACGCCGACAATTGTTTTGCTCAAGCGAGTCGTGGCCCAACCGGGCGTCGCCATCCGCTTTGACATGGCCCGTAGCGGCCATCTCGCCAACACCCTCCTCCACTTGACCCGCCGTCACTGGATCTGGTTGATTCCACGTGTGATATTGAGGGAGGCGACAGTAAACGGAACACGGGAGGTAGACAGGGCCATCGCGCCGAGGTCCGGACTTAGACGCTGATGTCGGTAGTTGTACATGTAACATACATGTAATTCAATTTTGTCATTACACATGTTTGCCACATGTATGCTTCGTGTACATGTTCTTGTTCAAAGCACCCATCAGCGTTGTTTAGTGCTAATGAATTTATATTGTTTTAGAAACGAAAATTTAGTATCATTTACTCCTACTAGTTAGCAATTCTTAACCACTCCTAATTAGCCTGCTTGGTACTGAAAATGAGAACATAAGCTAACTTTGGAATCAATTTTGATAAAAAAAAGTATTTGACAGAATTAACCAGTTTTTTCTTTTTGTTCTAGTTGATGTTTTAATTAATTTAGGACCAGACTTGTTGATTTTTTCGCATTACAAGTGTTGCAGAACAAACTTCTTACGGCAAAATCTAACAGCTCTTTGTCTATAAAGTTTTGCCTTTTTGTCTCCTGCAGACAAACCACATTTACCTTATTGAGTTCTAATAATTCCGCCAACTGACCTCTTCTACCATTTAGTTCACATTTCTCTAGTATATAATACGGCTTAAGGTGTCTGGTACGTCTTTTGTTCTTCCAATTCTACCCCTGTGGTTTCTGAGATTTTACCCACCACTGCCACCGGCAAGTGAAAGAAAAATGATTCTATTCTTTTTCCCGGTGCGTGTCTCCTGCATCCCGCTGCGCCGCACCCCCTACCTTCCCCCGCCCACCACCAGAACCTGGGCCTCGAGTTGCCCGGCCGCCAGCGAAGCTGGAAGGCGTAGGCGGATGCAGATGACAAGGCTGGCTCAAAATCGCATCAAGAGAAGCCGCGGGATCGGAATCAGGGGGGCGGCAGGCACCATGGCCGGCACGGGCACGACCAGCGGAAGATCGTCCAGGCTGGAGCTGACTAGCAGGCCAAGGCCGACACCGCCTCATCCATGCTCGCAACGCTCTAGCCCAAGCTGTCGTCTTTGACGCGCAGCCTGCCGTTGACCCCCGCCTTGTTTTCCACGGAACCAACCCACCCAAACCACCTCCCACTCCTCTCCTCCCTCCCCCATCGTCGCCGCCACCGCCACCGGCGACGGCGACACCGATGGGCGCCACTGCCTCCGTACTCTCCCTTCCCGTGGCCGTCACCTTCCCCAGCGCCGCCACCGCCTGCTTCGCGCTCGGCTACCTCCTCGCGCTCGCCCGCCTCACCCTCCATGCCGCCTCCGGGGACGACGATTCCGAGGACGACTCGGAATAACATGATGAAAAAAATTCGGCTGCGGCAAGATAGCAAAGTGAACGGTCGGGCGGAAGCGAACCCGGTTCTGGCTGCTGTTCTGGATCGTGGTCACCAAGTCCGACTCGGCCAAGGAGGTGGAGAGGGCGCAGTCCGAGCCCGCCCCTTCCGCTCCACTGGAGATCGGTATTGGTGTTAGGGTTCTGGCTCTGTTACAGGCTCTGTTTTACATGATCATGAGAACAACGGTTAGCAATTTAGCATGCGTACCGCGCATGCATAGTACGCGGAGAGCATCTTTCTCGTGAGAAGCACGGACGACGAACCTGAAGTGGACGGACCGTCCGGAGGGACGGAGGGTGAAGTGAAGGAGATATGTCCTAGAGGCAAATAAATAAGTAGTATTTATTGCATTATCTTATAAGTTTATAATAGGTTTGTGTATTATGCTATAACTGTATTAATCGGAATTATTAATACATGTGTGATACATAAACAACCAGTATCCCTAGTGAGCCTCTATATAAACTAGTCCATTGGGCAACAGTTGATCGAGATTCCCAATCAAGGACAATGACGTCGGTTGACAATGGGGTCATCTTATTATTGGAATAAGGTGATGGACATACGTAAAGTATTGCAATAAGATCGTATTATGATGTTTGTCATTTGCAATAGATGAGTAATATGATAGTTTATTCCTTAGACCGTGAGACCATACTTATTGCTACTTCGTAGGGGTACTTTGAGAGCATCAAAAGTTGTGTCTTATATATCATGACAATAACGGTGTCCATCTTGGGTATCCCGAAAAATTATGTTGAGACGTAAGGATCAAGAGCGGGATTTGTTCATTCTTGTAATGGAAAGATACTCTGGGCCCACTCGGTGAGATTGCATCTATATAGCTGTGCAGCTTATGACTAGGTCATGGAGATGTAATATCACAGACGAGTTGATAACCTTTGTCGGTAACGAGATACAACAAAGACATCAGATGTCTACGATTAAATCTCGGACAAGGTAGTATCGCAGAAACAAAGGGAATGAATATCATGTTTATGGTTCAACGACGATATTCGTAGAATGCACAGGGATCGTCATGTGCATCCAGGTATCCCTGGCGGTCATTGGTGAGCGGAGTGTCTCGACCATGTCTGGAGTGTTCTCGAACCGTAGCGTAACAAACTTAAGATCTTAACGACACCGTGAGAAAGGTTCTGGAATAATATAGGATTTTATTGGAGAGAGAGAAATGATCCGGAAAGAGTTCCGGTGGTCCGGAAGGAGTTCCGAGAAGGTCTGGAATGATTCCAGGGATGTCCGAAAGATGTTCGGGTGGTTCGGAAAATGTTTCGGAGTCACGAGAGATTAAATAATATACAAATATATTAATTATGAATTAATAGTATTTTATGTTAATTTAATATTAATTAAAAATAAAGGAAAAAGGGGCAGCCCACCTAATGGGCCAATTGGGGCCCATTAGGGGGGAACCGCACCAAGGAAGGGGTGGGGCCCAAGCATGGTGCGGCCAGCCCATGCTTGGCCGACCCCCCCACCTCCTTCTTTTCTTTAGTCCCACATGGGGGAGGCAAGGTGTTTGCACACCCCCTCCCCCCTTTATATAGCAAGGCATATTAATTGGATTAGTTCATGAAAAATACAATTAAATTTGTAGCACACCGGCCGAGCTGTTTCTCCGCCCGTTTTGCCTTCCCTCTCCACCAAAGCTATACCGTCGGGCGCCGTTGCCCTGCGGGATTCCGGAAAAGTTCTACCCCTACGATTTCAGCTGGATCTGAATGACCGGGGGTTGTTGTTAAGCTTCGTATGTTTGCGAGTGCTCGGAGGCACCACCTTTGAGCAGCCTGGGCGACGTCGTCTCGCCCACCCAGCAGCCCTGCAGCTGCCCTCCCGCCGGCGCCTCACCATCTTCCGCCCGACGCCCGTCGACGCAGGTCATCGTGGACACCCCGGCGTCATCGTCTACATCGTCGCGACAAGTTCTCCGCGACCTCAAGGTCGGCTACGTAGGACTTCATCGTAAACGCTTGTGCGGGAGCGTAATCCCCTCTATCGGTCTACATGGAGGTAATGTAACCCGTTCCGCCACCGTTATCACATGTACTAGATAGATAGATCCTCACTAGTTATGGTTTCATTTGCTAGAACAATTATTGCTTTGTTCACCAGAACCCCTTCATGAAGCCCCATGCTGGCGCCGTGATGGCAGGGAAGAAGGGGCGGCCGAGGTAGCGGTGTCGGCCGGGCTGGGCGGTGCCTCTTCCTGCGGCCGCGGCGTGGCGACCACGTGCCCGCTCGGAGCGGCAAGCCTGTCGCGGCTGCCGGCGGAGGAGTTTTCCATCCTTGGTTAAGGTTTGGGTTTTAATGGGTAGGGTAGATGCCCGTGCGTTAGCAGTGGAGCAGCAAGAAGTCTATGGTCTCTGCTGGGAGCACGCTGCTTGGTCTAGGTACCAATTAACTTATGTCTCATATATAGCATATTTATTTGATCTGTGCCTAACTTTGGATGTCCATGATGTAAGGAAGCTTGATTGAAAATTTGCAAATTCAGTACTGATTGTTTCCTTTTATCTGGAGAGCAGGGGACAAAAATCACTATGAAATCATACGTGCTTTCAAATTTCAATGAGTATAAATCCTAAATCTTGATGAATTTAGGTTCTTTCTAAAAGTACTAATGGTATTTACCCAGAGGATGACACTTTGAAATTCAATAGCAATTGATTATGTTTTATTTTACATCTTTTTATGAAAATATATATATATATATGTTGCACCGTAGAATAAAAATGCAATTAAGTGTTTATATTTTCTATTTATGGAATCTTGGAAATGCGTGGCCATGACGCTGTCGTCAATCTGTCACGTCCGACCGATTTTCCTAGCCGCGAAGGATGGACCGTACGCATCACACTATTACTCATTTTCTCGACATGGAGATTTCCATAACGGAGCCGACAGATCAGTTACTCGCATAGTTGTCAATGCGGATGACGAGGGTGTAACTCGGCAAATCCCAGGGTTGTCCACCCCGGGTTGATTGAGGGGGAGAGAGATAAGTGTTGGTGATCACGACGGCTGACAAGCGGGGAATTTACCCAGGTTCAGGCTCCCGGAGGATAACACCCTACTTCCTGCTTGTCTGGTATTGATGGCGAGTAGCGATTACAATGGCGAGATTGCGATCTTGCTAGGGTTTGTGGTGGCGGCTATTGGCGTGTCCTTGAGACGAGCAACCCTCCTGGCTTATATAGGTAAGCCAGGTCTCGGGTGGTCGATGCCGATGGCAATTACAGATATGGCAGGTTATGAGACCTAACCGACTTGGACTAGGTTACACGGTGCCCCTAGTGGGCCTTCTGTGGGCCTTCTCAAGCTTGGCACGGCCCATGTAGCCTCACCGTGGGATTGTCGAAAAGTAGCCCCACGTCAGTAGCCCCCGAGTGCTTGGTCGAATCGTAGAGTCGGGCAAAGGACTTCTTCCTCCTGGGCCCGCCGCCGGATTGCTTGTTCTTGAGTTTGAACTCGCTTTCCTCAGTCGAACGGGACACTCCCGATGTGAGTAATCTCTACAGTTGAATTACTTTGCCTTGGCCTTCTTGTGAAGCTTGCTTCTATTCGGCCTGTTGGCTTACTTGTAGATGGATTCGGCTGCTTGAGCTTACTCAATTTTCTTTGCCACCCGAATTATTGTTTCGGGTTCTCGGATCAACACCCTGTCCTACTTGGTTGCTTTCAGCTGTGAAGCTTACTACTCGAATCGTGCATTCGAGTTGTCTTGCTGTTTCACGTCTTCTTCAGAGCCGTTGGCTTGATGACATCAATGATGACGCTCCGTGGCACGCCTCTGCGCCCGATGGGACGTGACGTAGCGGGGCCCGCTGTCCGAGTTGACTGCGGTCAGCAGTTGTCACGTCTCTCCGAACTGCGCGCGAAATTTTCGCGGCACGATGATGACACCTTGATTCCCGTGCGTAGTGGACGAAGTGGGCGGCGACGGTTAGTCTCTCCGCGCAACACGTGGATGGCTGGATACCGTTGATTGGAACAGTTTCTTTGCAGACGGCTGAGATGTATCTTGCACGGCATAAGTACTGCGCCGCAGCGCGAAGGCATATCATCTTATCCAATCGTCCGCGCCTCCTTTCCTCTGCTTTCTACCATTCTTGCCTCCATCGAAGCTTTGTGCCTCTTGTCCTCCCACCTTCTACGATCCCTCGAAGCCATGGGCAAGTCGAAGACCACCGCTGGCACCTCCGCCGCCGCCGTCGGAGCCGGGTTGATGAAGAAACCCGATGGCGACTGGCAGAGGTCCATGGTGAAGAAGACGGACCTCGAGCTGCTACGCATGCAGGGCCTCCTGCCACCGACGGACCAGGCCCAGGTACGTGCCCCTGGCAAGGAGGTGTACCCCACGCTTCGCGAGGGGGAGCGCGTATGCTTCGTGGATTTCCTCCCACGGGGCTTTGGGTTCCCTCTCCACGATTTCGTTCGTGGTCTCTTGTATGCCTATGGGGTTCAGATCCACGATCTGAACCCCAATGGCGTCTTGAGCATCGCGAGCTTAATCGTGCTCTGCGAGTGCTTCTTGGGGATCGCACCCCACTGGGCGCTATGGAAGTCGCTCTTCCTTGTTCGTAAGAACGTTGGGAAGAGCGGGTTGACATACTTAGTGGGTGGCTTCGGCATCCAGGTGCGCGGCGACACCGCGTACTTTCAGATGAAGAAGTCGGACTCCGTCCAGGGGTGGCGGAAGAGGTGGTTGTACATCCAGTGGAACCAGGACGGCCTGGCGCAGTTCGACGGCGAGCGCGGGTTGCGGAAGACTCGCGCCTGGTCGCACCCGCTTGCCGAGGAGGAGAGGGAGTCTGCAAGGCCGCTGCTGAGCCTGCTGCGCAACCTCCTCAAGACCCTGGGGCGCGAGTCGGGTGGCGTCTACTTGATGGCCACCTTCTTCCGGCTTCGCGTCCAACCGCTACGCGCTCGGCCCCACCCGATGTTGGTAGTCAAGGGCGTCAGCGACCAACTACTCGACGACGAGGAAGTGGAAACCAAGGTGAGGGGCATCACTAACCTCTGAGCCGCGGACCCTTGCAACGTCAAGTGTCCGGTTGCTGCGTACGGAGCAGCGAACCCTGTTCCCGAGGTGAGTTCTTGATTTATTCTTTTCCTGGTTTGCTTTCTTCTTCTTCTTCTTCTGTTTCTTGAGTCGACTTGGCTTTGCTTGCTGCAGGGTCGCTCTTTTCTGGTCAGCCTTCCTCCTCTCCCAGAAAACGGACCCGACGACGAGTCGAAGTTTGTTGAGGAGGAGGGTGACGACGAAGACCTCCCGTCCGCTCTCTCTCCTAACGAAGAGGTGGAGGACGATGACGAAGAGGAGGCACCCGCACGGAAAAAACTGAAGCGGCGAAGTGGTGGCGATTCTGCGACTGCTTCGTCGCCCACGAAGGATGCGGGTGTTTATATGGAGGAAGCCGGCATCTCCTCGTCGGGTACCCATCACGACTGGGACGAGGCCTTGGCCGTTCCTCCTGTCAGCTCCGCGCCGCCGCGCGCGTTTGCGCGGATGCCTTCCCTCTCTGTGGGGAGTGACGACGACCTCGAGACCACCAGGTGAGTTACTTTTTGCCCTGCTTCCCTCGGGTTGTAGTTTTGAGTCTCAGTCTTCGAGTTTAGTTTTGTCTTGCTTTTCTCCAGCCGTCACTCTGGCGATGTCAACTCCCCTCGTGGCGAAGTGGAGCACACATCTTCTCCCTCGACAGAGTTGGTGACGCAGGTGGTGATCGAGGAGCGCGCGCCGACTGGCGGCTTCGCGGCACCGAGTCGTGCTCCTCCTTCGACTTCGGAAGATGTCGACCTCCTAGACCACGTAAGTCTTGTTTTGTTCTTGTAGTCTTGAAATTTCATCGAGTGCGCGATCAGCGCTCCCGATGGGAGTAGACCCCGAAGGTGTGGGTGACTAGTATAGTCGCTCGCAACTTTATCAATTTCTTGCTTATTTTGCAGCCGTGCTACCGCCAGCAGCTTGAGGCAGCCGCTGCTTATGTTCGCCTGGAGAAAGAGAGGGACCAGCTGCGCACCTCTCTGGACCAGGCTACCAAGCGGGCTGAGGAGTTGGAGCTGAAGCTTCAGTCTCAGGTGGAGCTTGAGAAAACCCTGCACAAGTCCCAGGAGCGCGAGCGAGTGCGGGCCATCCAGGAGAAGACTCAAGTCGACCGCCTTCTCTCACTCGCCGGTGCCCTTGGAGGTGAGTTTTCGGCTTTAACGCCTACTTGTATTTGCTTTGCTCTTTGCTGACAGTTGGTATTTTTGTCCAGAGAGATGCGGTGGCGCTCCTCCGGAAGGTTCGGAGTGACGACGTTGACTTGGCGACCGTTGTCGGCTTCCTCGACCGCGTCTGCGCGTATGCGTCCGATGCGTTGCAGAAGTCGACGGCCGCGCTACGAAAATCGACGGGAGCGCTTACGACGGTGCACCGGAGCATTTTTCCGAGTGACCCACCGCCGGCTGTCGTTGACGCCCTCGCCGCTCCGTTTGAAGACGACGCGACCACCCTCACGGACTTCACTCGGGCGCAGACGGTACGCGGCTCCGAGCTCACATTCCAGCTTCTGCTAGGCCATCAGGTTGCTGGCGACTTTGAGAAGGTTGTCAGCGGCTTCCCTCGACGGCCTGATGGCAGGACAACATCTCTGAGCGGGGTGAAGACGGAGGCTACACAGCTAGCTATGAAGCTTGTGGCTACCTTTGAGAGGGCGCTCGCCAAGGCGACCGAGGTGGCTGCTGCTCGGAAGAGTCGCTCTCGGTCGGAGTCTGCTGCCTAGGGGCCGTTGTAGTTTAGATTTCTAGTAGTCGTGCTGGCCTGTACTTATGTCTTTTGCTTGTAATGACTGATGTTCTGTCGGGTCTTCTGGCCTTGAACAATATTTTGTTTCGAAATTAAGTGTTTCTTCCCATCGTCTTTTACTTTTGCTGAGTAGTCTCCTTTTTGTATTGACTCTGCGCATTCCTGGCAGACTGTCGTTCGCGGAGCCACTTCCACTGCTGCGGCGAGTGGCGCGAGTGGCGAGGGCTCTTCTTCTTCGGCTGTGCGCCGTCGTTGATCAATGTCGGCTCCGCCGTGAAGTACAAACGACCAGCGAATAATCACCTACTTGAAGAACAAGGTGGTTGAGCTTGAAGCGAGTCTTAAGCGTGCCGAGTTGGAGTTGCAGCGCACCAAGTCGCATCCTACTGCGGGGTTCTCCCAGCGTGAAGATTTTTTGCTTGGCGAGATCGATCTGATCAGTCAACAGCTGCAAGGTTGGTAGCGTTTGTGGCTTGCTTTCTTCCTTGAAGCTTGCTTGTTATAACTTGTAACTTCTGGGTGCAGATGTGAACCCGGATTGGCAGGCTGAGCAGGCTCGTGTTGAAGAGCGGGTCACCCGAGAGGCAACTGGCGATACGTACGAGGCTCGCCACTTCTGGTCAAACAAGTCGAGAGGGAGAATCCTCGCGTGCATGCTAGATCGAACTTGGCGAGGTGCCTTTCTTCTTGAAGATTGCCGGAAGACCCTCTGGCACATCCACCGTGTGTACTTCCCACACAATGGGTAGCCGCACGGGCTGGCCGGCTTGTTGGAGAGGTTCCGCGAGGGTGACGCGCTGAAGGAGGTAGTCCATGCGCAACTCGTCGCCGAGGCGAATGTGGCGCTGGCGTACGTCCGGCTGCACCGGCCGAACCTTCCGCTGGAGAGGTTGATGGGTGGCCTGCCCGGGGATGACGACTACGCCGACACCTTGGCGGCTGCGCGCCAAATGATCGAGCAGGTTCAAAAGCTGAGTGAGCGCCTTGTAGGCCCACTCGACGCGCCGAAGGACGAGCTTGCAGATTAAGGGTAGCTGTCTTCTGTTGCACAGGGTTAGCTATAGTAGGCGAATTTGCCAATGTAAATGACAATGTAAGAGGTTAAAGGAGTTCTCGAGTAATGAGAATGAAACTATTTGCATTAATGTGCGAGTATCTGCTGTGGTTTTGACCTGTATGGCGCAGCCCCCGAGTACCTTGGGTGACAGCGTAAGTCTGTGTTGTGAACCTGTGTGGCGCAGCCCCTGAGTTCTTCGAGTGGTGTCCTAGGATTTTTCAAGTGAGACCTGTATGGCGCAGTCTCCGAGTGTGTCGGGTGGCGACTTAGGGTTTTAGGACTTGACCCGTATGGCGCTGCCCCCGAATAGCTCGGGTGGCGACCTAGGATTTTTCGTGTGAGGCATGTATGGCGCAACCCCCGAGTGCGTCGGGTGGCGACCTAGGATTTTTGACTTGACCTGTGCGGCGCAACTCCCGAGTAGATCGGGTAGAGGCCTAGGATTTTGTGAGTTGTGCCTGTATGGCATAGCCCCCGAGTGATTCGAGTGGCGGCCTAGGTTTTTCTTTCAACCTGTATGGCGCAGCCCTCGAGTGATTCGAGTGACGGCCTAGGATTTTTGGTTGACCTGTATGGCGCAGCCCCCGAGTTGTTCGAGCAGCGGCCTAGATTATTGGTTGCCTTGATTGAGAAGGTAAAGTGGACATCATTTTCTTCAAATCACTTTATTGATTCTTGCGAACAGGCCGCCTCATTAAAACCCTTCCAGTCCCCTTAGGTACCCTGGTAAGGGAAAGAGTGCGTCTGAAACCTGTCGCGTTGACATGCTATCCTTGGTACAATGATTGGGTCGACTAGGCATAGAACCGACGAAGTTGTGCGACGTTCCATGGGTTGCTGCAGACTGCTCCTGTCTTCGAGTCCTTCAGGCGATAAGCTCCGTTGCCAATTGCCTCTGTCACAATGTATGGGCCCTCCCATGGGGAGGCGAGCTTGTGCACCTTCTTCTGCTTGAGGCGGAGGACCAGGTCGCCTGCGACGAAAGCTCTTGGTCGCAACCTCCGTCCATGGTAGTTGCGCAGGTCTTGCTGGTACACGGCTGATCGCGCCAGGGCGATGTCGCGGGTTTCATCCAGGATGTCCATGATGTCTTTGAGTGCCTCTTCTGCATCTGACTCTTAGTAGGCGACCACTCGTGGTGCGTCAAACTTGATGTCGCAGGGTAGTCCCGCCTCTGCACCGTACACCGTGAAGAATGGAGTGTACTGGGTGGATCTGTTAGGCGTGGTTCGCAAGCTCCATAGGACTGATGACAGTTCTTCCACCCATGCGCCTGCTGCGCGTCTCAGTGGTACCCGCAGGCGCTTCTTGATGCCGCTGCAGACTAGGCCGTTGGCTTTCTCGACTTGCCCATTGGATTGCGGGTGCGAAACAGACGCGTAGTTTAGCTTGATGTCTTGATCTGAGCAGAAGTCTTTGAATTCCTCGGCTGTGAAGTTCGAGCCGTTGTCCGTGATGATCCCGTTTGGCACTCCGAATCTGAAGATGATGGACCTGATGAAGTTGACCGCTGATGATGCAGTCGAACTTGTGATGAGTGCGGCCTCAATCCACTTGGTGAACTTGTCGACTACGACCAGGAGGTGAGTGTGTCCTCCGGGTGAGGATTTCTTCAGCGGACCCACCATGTCCAGCCCCCATTGGGCGAAGGGCCAGGCTAGCGATATTGTTTTTAGCTCGGACGCCGGCGCGTGTGGCTTGTTGGTGAACTCCTGGCACCCGGTGCATTTCTTTACTAGATCTTCGGCGTTTTGCATAGCGGTTGGCCAGTAGAACCCGGCTCGCAGCGCTTTGGCCACCAACGCTCGACTGCTGGCGTGATGCCCGCAGATACCCGCATGGATGTCGAGTAGGACGGCTTGGCCGTCGACTGGATCTATGCACCTTTGTAGGATTCCTGAGATGCTTCTCTTGTAGAGTTCTCCGTTGATGACGGTGAAGCTTTTGGAGCGCCTGATGATGCGCTTTGCTTCGACTGGGTCTACTGGCAGCCTCTGGTGCAGTATGTATGTCAGGTATGGCCCTGTCCACGCAGCTTCGACTAGCATGACCTTCATGGGCTCCTTTTCTTGGCTTGGCAGGTTCGCGGTGCTTGTTGCTGGTGTGGAGGGGATTGCTGCGGGTCGAGTCTTGATGGACCTCTGCGTGATGTGCTCGAGGAAGACACCAGGTGGTATTGGGACCCTATATGATCCCATGCTGGCGAGGATGTCGGCTTCCTCGTTGCTGTTGCGGCCAATGTGTCGCAGCTCGCAGCCGTCGAAGGTGCCCTCCAGCTGGTTGTACAGGTCTCTGTAGGCGATCATGTTGTCGACGATGGCGTCGCAGGATTTCATGGTTTGCTATACAACCAGATAGGAGTCGCCGTAGATCATGAGGTGTGTGGCGCCGCAGTTCTTGGCCATCCGCATGTCGTGGATCAGGGCCTCGTACTCGGCTTCGTTGTTGGAGGGTGTTGGGAAGTCCATCTACAAGACATACTTCAACTTGTCGCCTTTGGGGGAGATGAGCACAACTCCTGCCCCAGCCGCCTTGATTTTCTTGGAGGCGTCGAAGTACATCGTCCATGCGTTGGACAAGTCGGGGACATCTGGTAGCTGAGCTTCTATCCACTCGGTAGTGAATTCTGGAAGGACTTGGGCCTTGATAGACTTTGGGTGAGCGTATTTCAGCCCCCAGGGTCCTAGTTCGACAACCCACTTGGTGACTCGTCCTGTCGCGCGCTGATTTGCGAGGATGTCTGCTAGGCCGGAGGAGCTTACCACCGTGATCGGGTGCTCGGAGAAGTAGTGGACAACCTTCCTCGAAGTCATGAAGACCCCGTATGCCAGCTTGTGGTAGTGCGGGTAGTTTTGCTTGGACACTGTTAGAACTTTGCTGAGGTAGTAGACTGGCCTCTGGACAGGGTGACTATGCCCTTCTTCTTCCCGCTCGACTACGAGTACCGTGCTCACCACCCTGTTTGTCGCTGAGACGTATAGGTATAGTGGCTCGTTTTCCAGTGGTGCCACCAGGACTGGGGAAGTCGTCAGGGTCTTTTTGAGCTGGTCAAACGTCTCTTGCGCTTCTTGTGTCCACTCGAACTTGTCCGTCTTCTTCATCAGTTGGTAGAAAGGCAGGGCCTTCTTACCCAACTTACTTATGAACCGGCTGAGAGCTGCGACTCGGCCGGCTAATCGTTGCACTTCCCGGAGTTTGGTGGGTGCTGGCATCGTGAGTATGTTCTGCACCTTCTCAGAATTTGCTTCGATTCCTCTTGCGGAGACAAGGTACCCCAGTAACTCTCCGGCTGGCACGCCGAACACACATTTTTCTGGGTTGAGCTTGATCTGATATGCGTCGAGTGCCGAGAAGACCTTGCGGAGGTCGTCGACTAGGGTGTCTTCTTTTCTGGTCATGACGACGATGTCATCGACGTAGACTTGGACAATTTGCCCGATGAGCCCTTTGAGGCATGCTTGCATGGTGCGCTGATATGTGGCGGCAGCGTTCTTCAACCCGAAGGGCATCGTCTGGTAGCAAAAGACACCGTCGGGTGTGATGAACGCCGTTTTTTCTTCATCTTTGACTTTCAGCCTGATCTGCTGGTAACCTGAGTAGGCGTCCAGGAAAGACAGGCGCTCACAACCTGCTGTCTAGTCGATGATCTTGTCTATCCGCGGGAGCGGGAAGTGATCCTTTGGACAACATTTTTTGACTGCGGTAAAGTCCACGCACATGCGCAGTTTCTTCGTCTTCTTCTTTTCCACCAGGACAGGGTTGGCGACCCAGTCCGAGTCTTTGATCTCTCGGATGAACTTGGCGTGCAGCAGTCGGTCGATCTCCATGGTGATCGCATCCCGTTTGGGTCCTGAGAAGCGTCGCATGGCTTGTTTGACTGGTCTGGCGTCCTTGTGGACTTTTAAAGAGTGCTCGGCGAGATTCCTGGGTATTCCTGGCATGTCAGAGGGTTGCCATGCAAAGATTTTCCAGTTCTCACGTAGAAACTCGACGAGCGCGCTTTCCTATGCAGGGGTCAAGCTTGATGATACTTTGACCGTCTTGCTGTTGTCAGTCGGATGGACTTGGTGGGTTACGTTGTCATCAGTTGTGTTGAAGGCGGCGTATTTGGCTGGCTTCTTGCGGGGTGGAAAGATGGTTTTGTCGTTGTCGACTGATATGGCCTTGAAGTGCTCTTCGACCCCGAAGAACTCAGAGATCCTGCTGAACTCGCGGTCGCAGCTGTTGGAGCGGTCGAAGTCGCCGCGCACAGTGATTACCCCTTTGCGTCCAGGCAACTTGATCATCAGGTAGGCGTAATGAGGTACTGCCATGAACCTGTCAAAAGTTGGGCGCCCGAGTATGGCGTGGTACTGTGACTTCAAGTCGACGACCTCAAAGTCAATCGACTCTTTCCTTAAGTGCTCGGGTGTGCCGAGGATGACGTCGAGTGTGATTGTTCCCATGGGAGTGATTGCTTGCCCTGGTACTATGCCGTGGAAGGTGGTCTCCGACTCCGGCAATTTCTCCGTCGACTTGTTCATTCTTCTCAGGGTGTCGGCGAATATGATGCTGATGTCGCTGCCTCCTTCCATGAATACCTTCTTCAGGTTGTAGTCGCCAATTAGGGCTTCGATAACCAGAGCGGCGTGACCAGGTCGAGGTACCTCTGACGGGTGGTCTGCCCTGGAGAATGTGATTGGTGTCTCTAACCCTCTCAGGTAGTCTGGTACTGCGCGCGGGCTGGTGGTAGCCTGGAGGACTTGGCGGGTGATGAGCGTTTGGGCCTTGTTCGAAGGGCGTCCCTTTTGGATCATGTTGAGTTGTCCTCGCGCAGTCGGGTATGCGTCGTGCGCCGCCGACTGGACTTCATGCTGCGGCTGCTGCTGGGGGAAGGTCCCAGCCGCTTGTGTTGTGTTATTGTTTGCGGGTGCTGCCTGAATAGCGAGCTGCGGAGTTGTCGGCAGTGCTTGCACGGGAGTGATGATTTGCTGAATAGCCTGGTAAATCTTGCGTGCTTTGCGGCAGTCCTTCAGCAGGTGGTTGGCACCCCACTTGCATGTGTCCGGGTTGCGGAACGAGTGATGCTTGCAAGGTTGCATTAGTTCTTCAGCTGGGGTCAGCGCGCGCTTCCACTCGCGCTTCTGGCCTCCATCATTGTGGCTAATGCTGCCGCTGCTGCGGTTGTACTGTCCCGAGCTGGACTGTCGACCCTGATCATATTGGCGACTGTTATCTCGTGTGTCATCACGGGGGGGTTTGATATCCCGCCGCTACTAGCTCGATTGTGTTGGGATTGGTGAAACGTTGTTTCTTCTTCTGACGTCCATCCCGCTAGTTACTTGTTTAGGCTTCCTTCTTTGGAGAGGTGTCGCGAACGTAGTCGTCTCCCTCGGCCCACTGGTTGGCTATCTTCATGAGCTCGATCGTGGTATTCGGCTGGAGCCTACCAAATTCCTCGCGGAGGTCGCGGCGATCGACGCCGTGCATGAAAGCATCCATCACCCGGTCTTCTGAGACGGGTTCCATGGTGTTGCGGAGGAGTGTCCACCGCTGGATGTACGAGCGGAGCGACTCGTCTCTTCCTTGTTTGCAGGCTTGCAACTCGATGTAGGTCGTCGGCCTTGCGTATGTTCCAGAGAAACTTTTTATGAAAGTATCTTGGAATTCTTCCCAGGTTCGGAAGGAGTCCTTGGGCTGGCTGGTGAGCCACCCGCGTGCTGAGTCTGTGAGCATGAGCTGGATGTACTGCATTGCCGTAGTCGACGTCCCGCCTTGGCAGGTGCAGGCGATGAGGTAGTCTTCGAGCCACAGGCGCGGGTCTTGCTTCCCGTCGTACCTGGGGGTTCCCGCTATCAGCTTGAAGCCCTTGGGCATGTGGGTGTCGCGGATGTTGAAGCTGAAGCATTTGGCGCCGCACGGCTCGAAGTTGCGATCGGCCTGTTCGTCCAGGTTCGTCGTGTCAGCCGAACGCTGGCTGCGGTTGCGGTCCACCGTCCTTTGCGTAATGACGTTGCGAAGATCTTCGCCTGGTTGGGCTTGTCGTAGTGGCTGTACTGCCGGGACCTCTGATGTTGCTGGCTCGCGGGTTTGGTGCTCTCGCTCTTCACGTGCCCGGTTGCTTGGCGCCCTGGTCGCCAGAGCTTCCTCGATTGCCTTCATGGATATGATCTGCTGCTTGTGGAGAAGGGCGCGTGCGTCTCCCTCTGGTGGCTGCGTGAGCCGAAGGTATGTTTCGACTGCTATGATGGCGGCGTTCGCCGTTTTGGGGACAAGTATTCCGTTCTCGTCCTCGGTGATGAAGGACGAGTCGAGGTTGCGGGTGACCCTGGCTCGATCGCCGTCCGTCATGAGGGGAACACGAGCTCTGTGTCGCCGTCCTCCTTGGTTAACTTCTGTGGAGGATGCGACTCCCGCGGTGGGTGACGGCGAGTGCGGCGCGAGGGAGACCGATGCGGGTGTTGCCGCCGCGCGTGGCGCGGTTGCCGCGGACCTGAGTATTCCGCGACTGTCGACGAAATAGTATATGGAGCCAAAGGTGATGTGTATACCTTTGTACTGATCGGCGTACACCGAGCGGTGGGCCGGCGGGTGGAAGGCGTACTCGAAGGAGCCGAAGCGGATGGGCTCTTGGGTGGTGCAGACGTCGATCTTATTTACGGATGGAGCCGGTGCGACCATGATTCCAACGCTTGTTGTCTTTTCCCACAGACGGCGCCAATTGACGAGGGTGTAACTCGGCAAATCCCAGGGTTGTCCACCCCGGCTTGATTGAGGGGGAGAGAGATAAGCGTTGGTGATCACGACGGCTGACAAGCGGGGAATTTACCCAGGTTCAGGCTCCCGGAGGATAACACCCTACTTCCTGCTTGTCTGGTATTGATGGCGAGTAGCGATTATAATGGCGAGATTGCGATCTTGCTAGGGTTTGTGGTGGCGGCCGTCGGCGTGTCCTTGAGACGAGCAACCCGCCTGGCTTTTATAGGTAAGCCAGGTCTCGGGTGGTCGATGCCGATGGCAATTACATATATGGCAGGTTATGAGACCTAACCAACTTGGAATAGGTTACACGGTACCCCTAGTGAGCATTCTGTGGGCCTTCTCAAGCTTGGCGTGACCCAGGTAGACAAGTAGCACCACGTCAGCGGATGCAAAAAAAAACATAGGAAGGTTCTTATGACAACGCATCTGAAGACATTCAAAGGTTTTTTGCCCGTAGCAACAGACGGGCATTTTACTAGTCTAAAATAGTATCTTTATCTTGGGGCTCAGACAGTTTTTCTCAGTTAATGGATTTTCATGCATTAAAGTATAATGCTATAGTGGATCGTATAATTTGCAAAATAACTAAGCATTTTGTACGATATTATAAATACTATATTTATAGGAAGAAATCACATGTAGTAGACATTCACTCTAGAATACTGAATGAAACACCCGCGTAAACATAGTTTGATCTTCAGTCCAACCTCTGAGATAAAGTGACGCGGATATGGCCTTTGTTATCCTATCTAAGCTGTATGAAGCATAATGAACAAGAAGGTCAACCATGTGGCCCGATAACAAAGTAAAAGGAAGGACCATGGCGGCCCAAAACAAAAGTGCGCCTCAAGGAAAACGTAACCCTACTGATTAAGATTTTTCATGCCATGTAATTTTAGTCGCACATGATCTTTCAAGACCTAACCTCCTATATAAAGGTTGTGAGGGAGGACGACTAGAGAACACGCAATCTTAACACCCAATACCCTGGCGAGAACTCATTTTGTCAGATCGCCATTGTAACCACCTTTGTAAGCTCGAGATTAATACCCAGACAAGCAGGAAGTAGGATGTTACCCTTCAAGGCATGAACCTGGTAAACTCCTTACTTGTCAGCCGTCCAAAATCACAAACGACTACTTCATCCCCCTCATATGAAGTTCTAGGTACCTAACCATGGGGATTGGCACCGTATGTGTGAACGACAACTAGCGCTGGATTTATGAGTTCCACGGCTCCATCATCGACTTCATCATCTTCATCGACATTGATAATGCGCAACTCGCCGGTTCTGAGGACATGATAACCACAAGTGTAGGGGCTGAAATTTTGACAGGAGGTATTACCCAAATTTATAGTTCAACTAATGGGGAACACAAGAATATTGATAATACTTTAGCCATTGAGAAGTCACTCTTAACCACACCTGTGTATAAATTATCTCAAAAAGAAATTGGTGATTATAGAAATTTAATTTAAGCAGTAAAATTAAATAGTAACAATAGTAATGGTTTTCCAGTTTTCACTGAAAGTAGTGAATGTGTAACTTTCAGATCCTAAAAGCATATGCATGAGGTGATAGCGCGGTGTTGCATGAATAAAATTAATCATATAATAAAATACTAATCACATAATAAAATACTTATAACTTGTGATTCTTTTGTAACTCTGATGTGTGTACTTATGTCCCAAAATTAGTTGTGCGTACTAAGCAAGAAAAGTTGAACATCCATTGACCTACTCATTTTACCCGGGCCAATTTAGAACTACAGGCAATTAAAGTCTAATAAAATATGGGTCATGTATGGCAATACTTGCGTTGATAGTATATATCAATATGTGAACAGTAGCAAAGGTTTTAATCTATTTTTAATTATGGATATTTCAAATATATGCAAATATTTCTGCTATCAGAGAATAATATTTTGTCCAAACTAAAATATTTTTACATATTTGAATAGATATGATTTTTCTGAATCCGTACACATAAAGATCATTGATTTGTTATGAAGTTTACAAAACTCTCTATTTTTCTGGAAAACGAGATTCGGAAAAGTAAGGATGCCACTAACGTTCAGGTGACGTCAGCGTTGACATTTTTTTCAATACCAGATCAGATCTGAGATGGCCGGCGGGTCGGATTCGGCCCAGTTCTTTTTAGGCAGCCGAAACTTGTTTTTTTTATTTGGGTCAACTCGGGCCGGATTCCGCCCTGTTTAGTCTGGCTTCGTTTATTTTTCATTTTTCTTTTATTCCTTTTACGAGTACTATTTTCAACATAAGTTTGATTTCGGACTCCAAGTTGGATCAAACGACTTTGGAAATTTTTGTTACAACATTTTGATTCTAAATAACTTATTTAGAAATAATTTTACACAAAATAAAATATACTTATATATAATTTAAAATAGCTACGCGCCGTAACTATGCATGCGTAAACGTAACTTTTAATTTAGGAAAAAATTATATAAGAGAAATTGAGCTATTTTATCACCTAAATGCGCTAAGTAAACGATGTTTATGCATGCATGATTTTTAATTTTTTGCAAATTTTCGATGTCACGGGAGGTCGCGATCGTCAGGTCGGCTCTGGAGATGACTGTGCTGAGGAGGACGTGCTCTGGTGGATCATCGCCTGGTTCGGCATCAAGCCGTCAGAGAGACAACCCTCGCCTCCTCCTGTTGCGGCAGCACACCCGGAGAGATTAAAGATTGATGACGAGATCGGAATTATCGAGAGAGAGGGAAGAAGCCGAAACAGATCAAAGCGTACCTGAGCGGATACTTGCGTGATTCTCGGTGCGATTGAATGGATCGACATCACGTGGGATTTATTGGTTGTTCGGGAGACCACAAAGATAGACGAAAATTCAGGAAGGTGCCTTCGATGCGGGCAGTATGTAGGACAACTGTTGGACTAAACTAGAGTAGGGAAGGAGGAACCGGATTTTCTTTTTAATAGGACTAGTAATATGCCAGTGCGTTGTAACGGTGACAAAAATCAGCATTGTGGAGATTTACAAGGTAAATTCTCGTTGATACATCTATGATGTGTTACCGAAACCCACAAGTTTCATTGCATCCAGCATGTGTCAATATCACCATTATGTGAAGGAAAACGAATATATTATTATAAGAGGAGTCAGAATGTGAATGTGTCAATATCGTCTATTTGATCATCCTCAACACTACCAACAATGTCGAAACCTTCACTAATGAATTCTCATAACATAATATTATAGACATGACATACAATAATTAAATAATACATGTTGTATTTGACGACTCAAATTAAATGCATTCACTGAAGCCTTCATGTAGTAATATTGAAGGACGCAGTAGGCGCTCTAGTTGTCTAATATGTGTCCTCATGAGACAATCTAAATTCAAGAAATCCATATCCATGCCATTGCTAATTTCGTTTAGCCGATATCTTGTCATGTTTCCTCATTTTAATCTGAAAATATGTTAGAGTACATTTTATCCAAAGTAAAAAACATCACATAAACATCCCAAAGCTATTTCTTCAATAAACACTATTAGTTCCCACTCTCCTTCCCTGCAATAATGGTTCAGCATAAACCATATCTCAACAATAGAGACCTCTTGACAACATGAGTTTATACAAGTTTGCACTGAAACAATATTTCTATTGAACCAATCAAACAAAAGACACGAAATTACAAGATAATCGTGTACATCATTCTCCTCATTTCTTAACGGCTGCTCTGCTGCCAGCCCCGCCGCCCCTACACACACGGCTATTTTTTTAAATAATATTTTTTTATTGAAATTTCGAGAAATATTGCACAGATTTAGGATATTTTAAAAATAATACGGCCTCAGCCTGGATGAGGCCGACTGGGGCTCGTCGGCCCGGAGGAGGCCGACTGGGTCTCGTCGGCCCAGAGCTGGCCGACCAGGGGGAGAGAGGATCACGGGCCGGCTGAGTGCCTGATCGGCACCGAGCGGCCAGGCTTCGGCCACGTCACGGCCGAAAGGCCCGTCGGCCTCCTCCGAGCCGACGAGGTCCTCTTAAGAGACCAGGCCTCTTCTTCTTCCTCCCGCGGCTGCTCTCTTCTCTCTCTCTCTCCTGTTCTTCCCTGCTCGAAAACCAGCAGCGTTTTAGAGCATCTATCCACTGGCTCAACATGTACAACACTCCTCCTCCACCCCCCACACAGGATACACATCAGGCAGAAGACGGGTCCTTGGTTCCTCCACGAGTCACCCGCCCACCCCATCGGTTTGGATGGAGCACTCCTCAGCCACATCCGCCACGTCGTGGCAGAGGCGATGACTGAGACTCTACTTATGTATCAGAGACATATGTTCGCTATTTTCCATGTACCGTCAGACCTATGTATGAGACATATGTATGCTACTTCTTTCCCTCGAGGCGTGCAACGGTGGCCAGAGAAGACATTATGTATCGTTATGTACTAGACTTATTAGTACGATCTATGTAGCAATATTTGATATGTCCGTAACCGGTAGACATTGGTATGTAAGATAAGATACAACAAATCTCGATTACATACCGATCACACCACACAACAATAGGAAATGCAAGTACAACTACTAATTAATCGATACTCAAAGAAAGATACAACATAACTCAAATTAAGATTCTACCTATCTCCCATCAATGCAGCCTGCACCATCCGCAGATTTAGCACCCTTGCCATTTGACGATGATTCAGGCTTCTTTCCCGCACCCTTGATCGATGTTTCTGCCTTCTTCTCCTTGCCCTTACGCACTGCTTCAGCCCCCTTTTCCTTTGACGACGGCATGAAATCGTCGTCATCATCGCTGGAGTATACCCAGAGAAATGAACGACCGTACCTCTCACGTATGTCTTGAGTTCGATGAATCGGCTCATTAGTAACATGCCTATCGAATTTGTCCGCAAGCCTCAAGACTTCAGCACGGATTTGTTCTGTGGTCCTATACGGAAACCCATCTCGGCATAGCCTCGCCCCTAGCAAAGCGAGATGTCTCTCACTACCAACAATTTCTTCAAGTGGAACTTCCCTACCATCTACCTTCAAATAGGTGATAATCTTAGCTAGATGCTCGGATGCGGCTATATGAAAGCCGGACACACACTTCTCACAAGGTACAATACACACCATGCTGGCGCTCTGTGAGAGTACCCCGCTTAGCCTAGAGTGGTCTTTATAGGACAATGGTAGCGGGAGGAACAGGCGGGAAACGGTGGCGGGAGAAACGGGCGGGAAACGGTGGCGGGAGAAATAGGCGGGAACGGCTTGCGGGAGAAATGGGCGAAACGTTGGCGGGAGAAATAGGCGGGAACGGCTTGCGGGAGAAATGAGCGGGAAACTGTGGCGGGAGAAAAAGGTGGCGGGAGAAATAGGTGGGGGAGAAATGCCTGCATGCAGGCCTCGGCTTTCCCTGTGCCGACAGGGACCAATCGGCCTGCTCTGGGCCGACCAGGTTAATGCCAGATCCGTGCAGGCGCGGATGCGGCCGACGAGTCCTGGTCGGCCAGCTCTGGGCCGACGAGCCCCAGTCGGCCTCCTCCAGGGACGAGGCCGTATTATTTTTAAAATATCCTAAATCTGCGCAATATTTCCCGAAATTTCAATAAAAAATATTATTTAAAAAATATTAGCTACACACACGTACATCCATGCAATCACTTTTTTCTCTGTGATTTCCCTTGTTCTTACTCATATTCCACTTCACAATCAAGCAATCACATTTCTCATCTTGTCCTCCTCTCTCAAACTTCATTCATACAATCAACTGAGAGACTATCACTCGTCCAACAAAGATCATGCCGGTTCATATTGGTAGAAAATCAGATCCAAATCTCTTGTAAATAACGCCAACAAATATTTGCTGCGTAAGCCTTATGGCATCTGTAACAATAAAAGAACATCATTATACAAAATATAATGCTTCCTAAATTCTAAATAGTCCTTTTTTATGGAAGGGGAAACTTACTAAGCCAGTCCCATATAGATACATGTACCCCTAGGAAAAAGATCTCAAACTTTGGCGCTCCAAAAAGAGTGATGGCAATCGTGGGTATTCTGATCTCCTTATAATAGATAGTTCTTTGTCAGACTGAACAGAATATCAAAAATGCAAATGACAAGATAAAGTCGATCTCAAGCTTTGGCGCTCTTTTAGTGATGGTAATCGTGGTATTCTGCTCTTCATATAATAGATCGTTCTTCGTCAGACTGAACAGAAAATTAAAACTGCAAATGACAAGATAATAAATCGTGCTTTGTCAGACCGAACAGAATATAAAAACTGCATATGACAAGATAAAGTCGATCTCAAGCTTCAACGCTTCAAAAAGAGTGATGGTAATCGTGGTATTCTGCTCTCCATATAATAGATCGTTCTTCGTCAAACTGAACAAAAAATGAAAACCGCAAATCACAAGATAAACTCTCACCAATTTCTTGGAAGTTTTCATGGATCCCGACATCATTGCTACTCACTACCTCAGTGGTAACGGTAATAACTTAATCGGAAACAACACTTCCTTTCCACATATACAAAAGGAACTGACCAACGCAACAATAAGAAATATGCAGGTCGCCTATACTTTATCACTACAGTCAAGATGTGTGTGATTTAGCCAACCATACATTGACGTGATACAAAAAACACGAACGAACTAAAAAGTTGACAATTATAGGATCTTGTTTCTTTCTGATGCTAGCAAAAAAATGCGCAGGGTGAGCAGTAGTTAATAGTCGTGTTTTTTGTGATCATTTCGATTAATGCAGCAAGACTACATCTATTTAGAGGCCCAGATAACTTGACATTTACAAAGCATTGCCGAAACCAAGTAACTCAGCTACTGACCAACCCCCGCGTCGCCCACCTCTGGCGACACGGGGGAACCCTAGCCGCCGCCGTTGCGTGCGGGCGCCTCCGCCCCTCTCCCGCTTCGCCTCCACCGGAGGGGGCGCCGGCAAAGCCGTGCGCGCCCGGGGATGGTGGCGGTGGGGCGTTTTTCTCTCGCTTCCGGGCCGTGGAGGCCGTTGTGGCTGCTGACGGCGCGGGTGGCGTGCAGGAGGCAGGCTCGCTGCCGGCACGGGGCGCTCCTGGGCGAGGCGGAGGTGTCGTGGAGGGAGCGGGGGCGGCTGCGTGCGGCGCAGTTTTGTCCGGGGCCGATCTGGGCTGCTGCGGGCCCGCCCTGGGTCGCGCAGCTGGGGTCTTCGGCTTACGCCCTTGGCTGGTGGCGCGCGAGGACGGCGTCTGGGCGCTTCCGGTGGTGGCGTCGTGCACGTTGGTGCGGCGTCGCAGAGGTGCAGAGGGAGGAGGCGGGGCGTGTGTGCGTCTCAGTGCAGTTCAGCAGATGTGAAGATGGTGCTCCGGTGGTTCGTGTAGGCCGGTGGGTTTCGTTCGGTCGGCGAAGACGGCTCCTTTGCAACGCAATTCTCGGTGATCTTTGTGCCCTATGCACAAATTTCCCGCAGTGCTCCGGCGACCTGCAACGACGGCGGCGGCGTCAACACGCCCACGGGCCCGATCTGGGCCAGGCGGGTCTAGATCTGGGCCCTAGGGTTGATAGTTGTTGTGCACGTGTGGCTGGCTGCTGCGGGCTGGATCTGGGGCGAGGTGGTTCCAGATCCAGATCTGCCGACGGCTGCGCTGCTGTGCCCTCCTCCCGCGTCTGGACCGTCCTTACCCGCGTGCTGTTGCCGCGGTGCTGCTCGGCTTGCGACGGTGCCTTGGTCCAGGTCCGGAGGTTGTCCGGGATGGGTAAGGCCGGACATAGTGTAGGGGCGCCTCCTCTTGGCGGCAGGGCCGTGTCCGTTGTAGTGCTGGTTTGACGCGCCGCCCCCGGCTTAGATCTGGATCTTCGGATCCCATCTAGGTTTTAGGCGAGTCAGACTGAGTTCTCGATAGCACGGTCCACTATGCTCTGGTGTCGGAGAGCAGCTCGGATCTGGGGCGGCAGCGCTAACGTCGTGCCTTCTGCAACGCGATGGCGGGAACTTCACGGGCCTCGAGGGGCCCGGCCGGGTTTGCGGGCCTGGTGTGTTCCTGCTGTTGTGTCCGGTCGGTTACTGTCTTTGACAGTGGAGGTTGGTCCCTCCCGCACGTCGGCGGTGTTGCGGCTCCTAGTCCCGGCTCTTCTTCTTCGGAGTGTAGGCCTTTCCTCTGTGTGCCGGGGTGAGACAGTGTGAACGGCTTCGCGATCGGGCGCTGGGTTGTGGGCGGTATGGTGGAGTGCTCTAGAGCGTCTGGGGTGATGGAGGGGGTCGGGAGAAATCCTAGTCGGCGTTTTCGACTCCGGCGCGGTGGCGCTTGCGGGTGCCGCCAGTCCTTCCTGGAGGGCGTTCGGTGCCCCTCCTCCTCTCCTCGTTGCGTACCGGGGGAAACTCTAGGCAACAGCGTCGTCATCGTCGCATCCCTTCCTGGAGGTGTTGATTGGTACCGACGTTCTGGAGCACTAGGAGCTTGGTGGCAGGCCTCCGGTGGGCGCATCGGTTGTGGAGTTTGCTTACTGTTGTCTTGCCATCGTTGTCGGCATTTTTCTTTTTCGTTTTTTTCTTTCATTTTCTCTTCCCTTGTCTTTTGGGCGTTGTGCTGTCTGACCCAGCAGTGGTCTTAAACGGTGTGGCTTTATTTATAAAGCGGGGCGAAAGCCTGTTTCGAGGACATTTACAAAAGAGCATATAGACTCTATCTATGCAAACAGATAATCTCCCTTGTTGTTTCAGAGTAATATTGACCTTGTTGAGCTCTGAATGCATATACACTCTATCTCTGCAGAAAGCAGTACCGAAATAAGTTCCATCAGAAACTGAACTCATAACCAAATGCTCCAAAAACAGTTTTCCCACATTCTAACAATCTGCTTTCATAGTAAAACTAAATAAGAAGAGGTGTTCATGTTTCTTTCCGATGTGTGTGATTTATCCAACCATACATTGACGGAAGTAAAGAGTTGACAATTATAGAATCTTGTTTCTTTCTGATGCTAGCAAAAATGCGCAAGGTGAGTAGTAGTTAATAGTCTCTTTTTTTTGTGATCATTTCGATTAATGCAGCAAGACTACATCTATATAGAGGCCCAGATAACTTGCCATTTACAAAGCTAACAAAACCAACACATAATAATCATTAAACATTTTTCCTACAACATAGTCTATACATACTCCAAACCAGTAGACAAGAAAGCAGGACTTGACTGTCGAATGACAAAAAAGGGTGATCCATGTCTGAAAAAAGAGCAAGGGAAATGTTCAAACTTCTAATGAGGGAATCATAATTATCCTCCAAAAGAGACTTCAATATAGGTGCCACTACAGGGTGACTGATATGCATAAGATAACAGTGAGTTTTTGCATGAAGAATTGCATTAGAGCGACTTTACATGGTGGTTCCTCTACAAAGCCCACAACATTAGCTATTCTATCAAATTCCATTATTTGCAGCAGGTAACTTATAAAGAGTTCATCCAACAACAACAAAATTTCCGTCAAAATGATTGAAAGTGCAATTAAAGATTAGCTCAGCAAACCTCACCTCGGAAAGAGGAGCCACTCAAGATCAAATTCAAAGGAGACCTGCCTGGAAGCAGCCATTTTTTGTGTGCAAAATGTCCATCATAGCTTTCTCCATTTCAGAACATGGCAGATATTACTATTACTATCTTACTGTTGGATGCTATGTGTTGGTATCTTCCGGTCTTCCCTTCACAGCCTATGTAGCTTAAAACCAAACAGGGGCGGGATTGTGATGTCAATCCCATAAGAGGATTAATTACAGATAAGATCAACTATGTGGTAGTCTACAAAAATAGCAACTATGCGGCAGTCTACAAAAATCGACCAACTATGAGGCATTTAAGCAAACACGTAAAGAGCAGTTGAAATCACCTCATCAGATTGTGGTGGAGATGATCTGGAGCGGGGTGGTGAGGTATGGCGTGCACTGAGAGTGTCCCATGTTCGTAACCTCCCTTCTTAGCGGACTGCAGGAGCACAACACCACTCACGCCGGATGCTCCCAAACATTGTCATGGTTGGAAGCTCCGCCCCCATCAGAATTGACTTCTTTCGCGGCTTGGGCGAGATGGAGCGCTTTCCCAACCGGTGGCGGCGTGAGAGCTGTGGAGGACGCAAGCTCAAGACACACTACGCGCGTCATGGTGGAGTCGTGACCGGTGGTGGAGCAGACAGGAAGAAAGAGAGAGGTTCATACGGACCGTCGACGTCTCATGGCCTAGGTTCGAGAGCGTGAGGCATGGGGCGGCGTTGTCCAGGCAACCGAGGCAGGTGAGGTTAAAGGCAGTCGCGGCGCGGGAGTCTCGACGTTGTTGATGTGGCATGAGAGGAGCATATCATTAGGTCAAAAACAAAGGAGAAGAGATTGGCCGGAGTTGATTGCGTGCCTGTCTAAATTAACTGGATGATTTCCTTCCATCTAAATGCTCCACAATTAAATGCACAGGAGGATAGATCGGGTGTTGGAAAAAAACAGGTGGTGGACGAATATGAGGGGAGGGAAGGAGAGGAACCAAATTTTCTTTTTAGATATGAGATGAGATGAGATGAGAGAAGGGAAGAGAGATCCTGGTGCAGTTTGATTCAGTTAGCACGTTGGTAGTTCATGTTTGTACATAGATTCTAGTTCAGGAAAGAATGGTGCGGCTGGTTACGCAGAGTAACAAACAAGCTAACTACCCGTACTAATATTTGGCTTACAAATTCTACAGGAGCTTCGATGGTGATTATTAAAATCGGTTCACTGACCGGCAATGTATGTACTAGTAGTTCTCCAGGAAGTCATTGGTGCCCACGCTCACGATATAGGCGGTGTTGGAGACGATGTGCTTGGCCTTCTGAAGAGCAACAACGGAAGGTCGACGAAATCGCCATCTGAGAAGAGTTTTGATGGCCGGAAACGTGTGTATGAACGGCGGAGGCTCGGCTTTGAGCGTGGTCGTCGAGGAAGCTGCCTACGGTGTTGTTGTAAACGTCGGTCTAGAGACGTTGGCGATCTTGGCGATTCTCGCGAAGCTCCTAGCGCTCAGTTTCTTCTGGTATTGTCTGACGCGGGAGATCGAGAGATGACTACCATCGAATGCCATTCGGTTCACGAGTTCTATTGGGGAGGTTATGACCTTTGGGTGGGAAATGAACTCCGAATGAGACGCCCATATCGTTCGGCAGAACTTCTTGTTGAGGCGGAAGCTAAACGGTAGCTAAAGATGGGCCAAGAATTGAGAGGAGGTTTCAGTAAATTTTTAAAAACAAAAAAAAGAGAGGAGGCGAAATTCTTAAAAAAAGGCTTCTCTTCACGAAGTTCGCTCATGTGCTGACAAGTGTCGTAATTTCGTTCGTTTTTACTCACACATTTTCTTCATGCGGTGACAAGTGGTGGCTCCTGGTGGTGGGCAGAGAGATTTACATGCATTTATTTTAAGATTCATTTTTTTAAAATAAAATATCTTAAAACTGTTTATCCGATTTACGAACTGTTTTCATTTTTAAACTTCTCACATGGAGATCTTCAAAACTAAATCCCATATTGATAGGTTTCAACAAACTTTTTTTTGGTACTTTAGAACAACCTAACTGTAATTGTACATACAACCTGAATTTTGTAGTTGTACGTACAACCTGTTAGGTGTAGTTGTACATACAATCTGAAATTAGTTGTTGTACAAACCGGTCTGTGCTGCTGTACAACACGGTCTATTTTTTATATACAACCCGGTATATGTTGCTTTACAACCCCGTCCGTGTGTATTTAGTTGTATGTCTAAATCTGTGTAGTTGTACATCTATGTATAATTGCACGTACACCTTAAATTTTGTGGTTGTTGTCTACTTGTACGACTAAATCTGTTATTGCACGTAATGGTCGTGTGTTCGTGCAACACCGGTGTCAGCAGGGCCTTCGCGTACGAGTCGAATCGCAACCTTCGTACGAATTGCTTCGTGAGCCTCGTACCAACCGTTCCTTGAGCCACGTGGCGCGCGCAGCTACGTCTTTTTTTTTAACCGTACCCGGGAAATCATTAGAAAAAAAACTGTCTTTGTGAAGGGAACCCAGCGAAGAAGTGTGACGTGATGACAAATGTCAGTTTCTCCTTCATTGTAGTCTCATGGGTGCTTAAATATGTGACAAGTGGCAGCATAAAAAAAATTTAGGCATGTCCATTTATTTTGAGATTCGTTTAAAAAAATGAAATATCTTTATAATCGTTTATCTGAATTATGAATCGTTCTCACTTTTGAACTTCTCGCGTCGAGATGTTTAAAATTAGATTATATTGATAGGTGTCAACGATTTTTTTTTGTACTTTAGGACATGTATAGTTGTACAACCTGTTATGTGAAGTTGTACAACATGTATCTATATAAATGTGTCTATATAGTTGTACAGCATGTGTCTTTACAACATATGTCTATCTAATCGTATAACATGTATCTATATAGTTGTATAATCTGTGTCTTTACTCTAATTATATAACATGTAGTGTAATTATATAACATGTAGTGTAGTTGTACAACCTAAGTCTACGTAACGTGGTATATTTTATTTGTACTCTTGAATTTTTTTTGTTTGCAAGAACGCTTGAACTTGTACGGGACAGATGATCATGGACATACAACTGTCAAGCGCTCATGTACACGCGGGGGCGCCAAACAGCCTCGTACGCGCGCGAACGATTGGATCGCGGGTGGCTTTCGCACCAGGCTGCTTACGCCGGATGCGCTGATCGCACACACGACCATGTGGCGGCATTGCATGGCACGCCCGTGCAGGTAGGCCTTCACAAAGGCAAACTTCACGTAATGATACCCCGAGAGGAGGTTTCAGTTATGGATTCTGGAACTACCCATGTTGTTCGTGGGCGGCGCATATTTGACGACCAGGTCGTGCAGTATTACTGCACGACCACCTCCGATGCGCTTTGGGCCGGCCCATTAAGAGATAGAAGAGGAGCAAGGAAGAAGACGCAGACGCGGCCAGCCGAGACGTCGCCGGCGCGGACGCGCGGCGGAGAAGGCGACGTCAAGGATGAATCCCATGCCGAGGCGGCGCCGGCGAGGAGTAACTTAACGAGGGGGGTGCAGGGTGGCCGGCGCCGGAGAAGAAGGTGGATGTGGGGGGGGGGGGGGGTAGAGGGATGGCCGGCCGGGCGGCGGCGGACCGGCGGTGGGCGGCGGTTGCGGGCGAGAGGGGTGGGGGGTGGTCGTGCAGTATTAGTGCACGACCAGGTCGGGGAATAGGGGCTCCCTTGTTCGTGCTGGAGGTGAACCTTCGCTCGCTTCGCCCGATTCAGCCTGGTGGGCCAAGAATTTCCGTCCAGAAGAAAACAGGAAAAAAAAGGACATGGGCTGTTTGGCCCTGTTAGGTTAGCGGCCCTTTTTTCCTTTTCTGGATTTCTCTATTTCTTTATATGTTTTGTTTTAGGGCTCCAAAACAAGTCAAATCAACTTAAAGACTTATTAAAAAAAATCTATCCTTTTTAACTAGATGGGATTTTTTCAACATATTTAAATATAAAAATTTAAAGATTGCGTCCTTGCTTAAGTGACACTTTATGTCAAGTTGTAAATAGGTTTTTAATAAAGTCATTTGTGGATTAATAAATACATAAAAAATACACATTCCAGTATTGAAAATAAGCTAATTTAAAATTATTTAAAAATCATTTAATTGGATCAAAACCAATTCGTAAAATAGAGCAAGTTTAAAATAATTTAAAACACATTTAAGTGGGGTTTATTAAGAAATCAAAACTTATTTTCAAGTTTTGAGAAAATTATTTTATGCAAATAAAAAAATTAAAATTGTATTAATTTTTAAACATTTCAACTATTTGGGATGTCAAAACAAGTGTTCAGTTGGTTTCGTTGGTCGTTTGCAAAACTTTGTCGCGCATTATTTAGCCCATAGTTTAGAGTTTTCTTGTAAGTATGTGTGGTGTACTGGTGTGGTGTTCTCCTGGTTTATATCCGAGAAACAGTTTGTATTGATTCTATATTTTGGTGATCAATGAAGGGCACAGCGCTCAGGTTCTCTAAAAGAACCTCCAAGGCACGATGGGACGCTGAAGGTGGATGGATCGCCGGCATCGCTGTCAAGAGGAGCAAAAAGGCAAAATCGATTTTTGATCGCCTCCTCTCTTTCTAGCAGCCATATCGGTTTGGTAGAGAGAGAAAAAAAACCAGGCACTCTAATTTAGGGACTCAAAGACTTTTTACATAGCCTACAGAAAATTAAGAGTGTTATATAAACCACTATCAGAGCCTTCGTTTTAGGAAGTCGGCTAAGAGTTGTTTATACGCTGTAAATGTAAACTAAACAATCGGAGCTACTTTCACCAATGTTTCGATACTATAGTACAATCATGCATGCATGATGCGACATAAAGTGATCCAGGATAACCTGATACCTAGCGGTCTTGATTAGGAAGGTACGAAATAAATAGACGCACAAATGCATACGCTGGGAACTCCACACCATCCTCAGCTAACTTGACGTGGACAAGCACAAATGGCAATTAGAGCGTGCAAGTGTGTATATTCCAATCAATCCCAGGATCTGAACATAGTTGAGCGAGACCGAACACCATGGTCACCACTCGCTATGCCAGAGCTCCACCGTTGCTTCAGGTAGTAGGTAGCAAATTAACCTAAGCCAGCTAGTTTGCCGGTGTGACATAGTGTCTCCTCACATAACATTTGTTGAACAGAGTGGAAGGCAGCAGCGCCATGCTTGGAGTGGCAAATGAAAGCCAACAAATATATAGGCTAGAGCTTAGAGGTCTTGAAAAGAAAGTCAATCCATTGTTGTAAAAAGGAATTAAGATGAACTTTCGCTTTCTAAGTAGTGCACTCAGATTCAAACGAGATCAAACACTTAATATCGATTTTCACACCAACTAAAGATAGTGACCTGATCTTGCTTTCGTGGCTTGATTGTATGTCTTGGAGTATCTTTGAAATCTTAGGTTCACCTACCACACTCCACCAAACACTTGAAAGGTGACGCGACTTTTCACTTGCCACGGTTACGATTTGATCCACCTCCCTCCTGTGATTGGAGGAAACGAGTGGAAATCGGATATACTCAATAGCCTAACATGTCAGGACGCCCACTCGACGCCGTCATGGAGCACATCCGCAACGACGGATCGCTGCTCCAGACGCATGTGGTTCCTCCTCCGTCGCCAGTCTGAGCACGGCGCGCTCGTGCGCCTTTCGTCTCCTCCCGCTCGGCGTTGTCTTTGTCGCATTCTAGAGCCTCCTCCCTCCTTCCAACTCTCGCATGACCTCTCTACTTGCAACGAAGCCGAAGCATATGAAGGTGAAGGCGGAGCTGGGGCTGTCGCCACTCCTCGCCGAGCTCATTGCGGCGCAGGCGGGCACCGATGTCGCCATTGTGCAGGCCGTCACCACACGTCCATCGATGACGTGCCGCCACTCGGCCTCGCCTCTGCCTGTGTGTGGTCGGCGCTCGAGCACGCCAAGTCCAAGGGTGTGCCCTATGTCAACCACATCAGGGACAGCCCCAACGGAGGTCTAGCCGCCGCGTCGAGGAGGAGGACGGCGGCGGGGGGGGGGGGGGGGGGGGGGGGGGGGGGGGGGGGAGGGGGGACCAGCAATGGCGACGCCGGAGCCGGCGTCAAGATGGAGGAGGAGAACCCCTACGCCGTTGTCAACTACCGCCGCTATTAGATTTAGATTTAGTTTAAATTTTGTTAAATTTTATTCAAATATGTGAAAGTATCGTAAATTTTGAATGATATCCGTCCAATTTATATTTTACAAATAAAAATTGGGCGCCGCGAGTGGGCAACGACGACGTCCATTCGCAGAAGGCCGTCCGAAGGACGGGTAAATGCCCCGTCCGAAAGGTTTTGGGCGGCAATTTGGGCACCGCGAGTGGAGATACTCTTAGCTCTTGGAGCATTTGCAACAGCTTATCTAAATTTGGTCATCTATATCTCTATATAGGGTTATCCAAAAAAAATCCTTGTAGATATTCTCAAATTTACAGTAGAGTATGACATCTATATGGTCTCCCATATATTTTACTACTATCATTTAACAATTTTCTTTCCACCTCTTCGAATCCGGCCAATAGGAGTGAGCAATTGGGTCTGGATAATTCTCTAACGGTCATCCATATAGATGAGCCACTGAAAACCTTTTCTAACCCACGGTTCTATTTAAGCGTTTGGATGCCCATATAGGTGAGCCCTTGGGTATGCTCTTAACGCTCTACCTTTTGTGTATGAACGGAGTAACGTTGTACTTGAGGAACCAACAACATGATCATGCAATGTCCGGCTAAGGTAAATGCGTTGCCGCCCCATCTTTCATGTGCATGATTTGGAAGAATTTCAGTCCATTTGTGATGCACAGCGACACCACGGGTGACGATGGACCGATAAATGGGAACCAAAGGGGAGATTGTGACCGAGAGAAGTATAAGCAAAACATCATTTAAATCTGACAACCGCTAGTGGCCGAATAAGACTTTAGGTTGAAGCAAAAGCACACGAAAGGGAGATTAGCTATGTCCTCATGGTTTGGTTTGGTTTGGTTTGGTTTATCTATCAGCCAAATCATGTTGGTTGGTCGGTTGCAGTGTGGCCGTACCCGTACACACGTATGCCCGATCCTGCATGCAGGCCCGATGTATTTCAGTGGACGTGTTGGCGATGTTCTGACCGGTAGATTCTATGATATATCTATTATCTATACTACCTACTTTCTGTATATAAAACTCGCCATCTGCCACACGTCATGTTTCCTTATCGTGGCGCAAAGCCTAGTTACCTAATTCATTTGGTTGATATTCTGGGTGTTACTCACTACTCACAACATTTCTAGCATTAATTCTCCAAAATTTTAGTTTCTTATATGGACTCTAATCATTGACCCTTATATTTTGAATAGTTAAGGGGTGGCGGTTTCTAACGGAACCTCTATATTTCACTCTTTAAAAACTGCCAAAATATTTTTAGCCTCGCATACATTTTAAACCAATCCATGAAATTTTTGTGAATCGTTTGAATGATTCAAATTCAACATAGGAACAACTAAATAATAGACATACATATAGTTCATCGGATCGAACAATATAAATAAAACATGCATATAGTTCATCCAACAGTTAGCACCTATGTCAATTTTTATCCAAAATAAGCATAACATAACATGTCGTTGGACTAAAACCCTCCAAATGATCTAAACGACCTCAAACATCAAGGAAATCATCACCTATAAGGAAATCATCATCATCACACTACATTCATCAACATTCCCACGACCACCTCGATGAGCGGCCTCCGCTTCCGCCATGATCTCTCCACGACTGACCTCGCAATACCTTCTTGTCATGGCACGTCCATCTTGTTTGGTCCATGAACATGATAGCACGATCCGCAATCTTTCTTGTGCACGAATTTGAACTTCGTTCATCAACTTGGACCTCCACTTCTCGTCCTCCAAGGTCTTGAGATCTCTCCATCTTACCTCCTTGTCCTCCTTTCGTTCGGCCACAAATGATTTCTTGGTCTCAATCATGGCACAAAGCTCATCCTTATAACGTTGACACCTCTTCTCTTTTTTTTCTCTCCTTTGCAATATTTTCCCCTTCTGGCCTTTATTTAGGGTTTTCATCCTCCTCATCAGTGGCTTCAACGGAAATGTTAATGCATGATCTCTTGGTGTGGTCTCGTAGTTTATACGATTCAACCTCTCCTCATCACCAACTAACTCTTTGTAACAAGGGTGCAATGCAAATAGCTTGCCGCGGTATTCTTATCTCGGCGCTTGTAGAGCTCTTGGATGATGGGCCAGTACTCTATCTTAGGCACCCAGCTCAGAGTTGCAAGGTTCAATTGATCAACACAACCGTACCCATGCATCTTGAATCTCCATATCTTCTACTTTTACTCATAATATTTGTTTTCACGCGTCATCGAGGAATTTTTTGTGTGGACATACCGGTAATTCGACGACAAGCGTAGTGGTGCTAATGTTTATTTTGCTAGAAAGAGAAGGGACATGAACTAAGCTTCCTCAAAAACAGAATGGGGAAATAGAACTTGATCTAAGTATTACTCCCTCCGTATCAACATCTACATGCATGTGAACATATGTTGTGATAAAATATTTTATATTTTGGTATGGAGAGAGTATGTGACTGTCAAGTGTCAAGGATAGAAGAAACAACATATCAGCGTACGGTACCAAAACATAACAAGTCTCGTTTGCCCAAAGATCAGAGGGTCATCCGGCCATGTACTGAGGTGAAACCGAGACTGGGCTTTGCATGATGCGACAATACCAGGTGCGGTAGGTGGCTACTGTAGGTAATCGAGAAGATGTTGATCTCTCTTTACAGAATTGGACTGATGACGACTAAGTGCGCGAGGTGGCATGCTTACCAGGGTTTTGGTCACCTGTCGGGATTTTGAGTTACCGCCCGGTAACCGAGTTTCCCGGTCACCCACGGGAAACGTGCTAACCGGTCAAAAAATCTCAATTTTTTTAATTTTTTTAATTTGAACTCAACAAAACTGTGATAAAAAAGCTGTAACGTATGAACCAATACAAATCCAGTGTTGCAGCCAAGCGGTAGCAACCTTGTTTCCTATATCACAGATCCTGAGTTCGTGTTCTATGCTCGTATTAATAAGGGAAGGAACGGAGGTCTTACCGCTAGGCCAAAGAGGAGACTATATTTAAATACAGTTGAGGGCATAGTTAAAGTTTCAAGTTAATTTGAATTCGAATTTTGATTTTTGAATTCATCCGGTAAATATTCGGATTCCTCGGTAACCACGGTAACCGACAATCCCGAGCCCCCCCAACCCACCCAACGGGAATTTTTTTATTCAGGAACCAAAACCTTGATGCTTACTACAAATTATTTTTTCCACTCGGGTCGGGGTCGTCAAATTGGTATGGGGTCATTGCATTGACAACACAAGTCACTCCCACGCAGACCGCCAACCCGACGAGCCAACCCTTCCTCCTTTTTTTGCATGCTTGGACTTTTACAAACATGGTGAACTACTAAGAAACCAAGAACTAGGAGAAGATGTCCAGCTAGAATATATTTAAGTCAAAAACACGGAAGAAAAAGAGAGGACATTCCGTGCTCCCCGATTCTAATGATCTTGCTATTTTACAAAAAATAATACTTACGAGTTAAAAAAACATCTGAATGTAGCAAATGGCGAACCTGCAAACATAAACTTTAAATATTTTGTATTATGGGCTATATTAAAATGACAAAAGTGTGGATATCAATATGCATGTTTTTTTATCAGTAAAAATATCAGATTTGTCATTTGTGTGTAGCCCATACTGCAAAGTATTTAAAGTTGATTTTTACGCATGCGATATGATACATCATTGGCTATATCTAAGGGTTTGTTTTTAAAATTTTGTTGAAACTCATATTTATTATTCTTAAAATAACGACATCACCGGTGCCAAAGTACACTTTCCGAGAAAACACTACTAATAAGTATAGAAGGAGAACAATTAACAAGCAACTTTGAATTGCAAACAGTTCATCTCATTGAACACCCACTCCACCAAAAAAAAGCCTACTCTCTCACTCTAGTCCCTCCTCCTACTTCTCCTCCTCCAGACCTAAACTATTCCCTAATCCTCTGTATCAGCAGGTCAACTCCGCATTTTTCTCGGATGTTATTGAAAACTCTGTAATTCTCCTTTGCTTCCATAGCATCCAAGCCATCAGGGTCACCAGTGTGTCGAACTTTCTCGTGTCAATTGTGTCCACCGCTTTCCACATAGCCCACCACCAGTTGTCGATGTTGCATATGTATTGAGGTTCAGGAAGTTGAATCCCTACCTCTGCTTAACACCCTACCAGACTTACTTTGCATAGACACATTGCACTAGGATGTGAATGGTGTCTTCCTCCTGCAGATTGGAAACTCAGCTAGATTGGATCCCAACACCGGTTTGACCCTCTCCTCATGCACCCCACCTCTTATCAATCTTGCTCTGGTTTAATTGATCTTCAAACCCGAAGCTTCATCAAGGCCCAGAATTTGCCGGATTGCTTCGAGCTCGCGAGATTCTGGCCTTGCAAAGATCACCACATCATCAGCATACACCAATATCCGCTGGAATGGGGAATATTTCTGCCAAGTTATCAAGGAGCTACTCTTGTACTGCCTTAAAGATTGTAGCAGTAAGCACTTCCATCCCCATCACAACAAGCATGGGCGATGTCGGATCTCCTTGCCTGAGACCAGGAACTTGCTCGATACTCCTTCGTGGCATTCCAATCATGAAAATTTTGGTGATTCGTGTCCCTAATAGTAGGGTTATCCACTTAAGGAAAAGGTCTCTAAAACCCATCCGTCTCGAATAGAGAACTCCAGGATATCGAGTCAAAGCCCTCGAGATGTCTAGCTTTATTAAAACTTTGTTTATGCCTCTTTTGTTCATTTTCCTCGCAACTTGCCTCACCAGCACAAAGTTGTCGTGCAGGTTCCTGCCTTTCACAAACGCCGACTGGTTTGGACTGACCAGTTCCTTCAGTTTAGGGATCATCTTATTCACAATTACTTTGGAGAACAGCTTGGACAAGCTATGCTCCAAGCTTATTGGCCTATAGTCTCCGACCTCCACTACATCATCAGGTTTCTCCGACATCAACGTGATCATAGAGCGGTTCAGATTCTCGAATCCTCGTCGATCTCCGACAACTAGCTTCAGTAATGCCGCCATTATATCCTCTTATACTAAGGCCATCCACTATGTGGTGGCAAACCGAACCATAGAGCTTCATGAACCGGTGCAATACATAGCACAACATCGATGTAAAGATTCCACGTAGAGAAGCGAACTCCTGACATGGTTCGGTTCATAGGAGATTCCTTGTAGTAAAATATAGTTTCTCATCTCACAGATCACATGCAAAACTACTCAACGTTAACCACCTGTCCCAAGTGATGGAGGAAAACATTTTAATACTTGTAAGATGGATCCCATCTCTGTACTAGCGAACCTACACATAGCAGCCGAACAACACCTTGACTTGTTCTTTCTCTTCAACCGCATACACATACATACTGTATGGTCTAACATGCTCACAATTCACAAAAACCGAACCCGGTTGTTTGACATGAAAAATAATAAACTACACGATACAGCAGATTATTATCTTTCTACCCGCCAGACGAAAATAACATAATGCGGGCGTGGCAGTGTACTAAGTACACAAATGAAAATATGAAAACATAGGGAAACTTGCATTTTATTAATCTCTCAATGAAGAAATAAAAGTACATGATCCCTTTACAATATACGCTCCGTGACCTGCTAGTGTGGCCGACATGACTTGGGCGATTGTGAAGTTCTGGTTCACGGAGGCTCGAAAGGCTCCCGCTTAATTACATCCGTGAGTCGAAGTCACGAACCACCTCCGATTAAGCTGCTGTAATGGTCGTCGTCTTCAAGTCTAGTGTCTTCTCCATACACTTGGTGTAGATGATGGAAATGCGATGGTGAAGTGAAGGTGGAGCGGTACGTCCGTCGCTCTGGTGATGCTTAGTCGCATCCCTTCGACTTGTCGATCCCCGATGATGAAGATGTCTGGCTTCGTCAGGTCAGACAAGTAGGCGGCCTTCGCCTCGTCGGTACCTAGCCTGGTGGTGTCCGCCTCGTCGGTCGGACTTAATGGCTTGCCTCGCCTCGTCGGTGCCCGGCAAGAAATGGTTTACTTCATCGCACGTCGGCAGGCTGCCCGTAAGCAGCTCCTCACCCTCGTTGCCTTGGTCATTGGCGGTAGAGACGGCTCCGGACTACGCACCGACATCTACTCGATGTCGGCCAGCTATATTGTCTTCTGCTCCCGCACTGCTAGATAAAGAGAAGTGAGAGATCATATCAGGCGTAACAGATCATTACACATATGCATGTATCGCCGTCATGGACACGTGATGTAGCATGTTGGTGTTGATGAGAAAGGCGAGGCGGTTGATCTGCTCGCGGATGCAAGCGCTAGCTCGGATGAAGAAACGATCGATCGTCATCGGTCGTTTCTCGGCGCGCGCCCGCCGTCGTCATGCATGACATGTCCAGGGCGCCGCGGCCGTCGCCTCGAGGGCGTGTCCTCAATGGGCACCGCCCAGTGCTGCACCTACAGCCCTCGCGAGCGTGTCATGTGCTGCTCCTTAAGTGATTGACCAGTCTTCCAAATTCCTTCTTCCTCCTATGGCTGGCTGGCCGGAATGTTCTCCGGCGTTTGTCCGTCGTCTTGGGACGTCCGGGGCGTGCCGAGACTAGCAGCACGGGCATGTCATCGGTGCGAGCATCCACAGCCCGCCAGGCGTGTCATCTGCTGCTCCAATCTGAGTGTTCGCCCTCCCCTTCTCTGTGTTGTTCAGCTCCTTTTATAGACGAGGAATAGATCGCGACGGGCTATGCGCGCACGGTTCCAGAGTTGTTATGTCGTTGCTCTTTTTGTGGCTCGGCTGGGGACGTGCTTATCTTATCCTGTTAATTGGCTGGATTAGGTTCAAAGAGATACCCATCTGTTAGCTGAAATACCGGCTCCTGAACAGAAGTTCTCACGTGATCGATGCCATGCCAACATACGTAGACACATACGTACGTGAGCTCCCTAAACTCCTGCATGCAAATAAAGCTAGCTGCTAGAGCTCAAGTTAATTAACATAGGCCGGTTCAAGTGCATTGGACCCAAATCCACCCATGCAGCGTACGATGACTCAAATCAACACCTCTCTACATGCATGAAGGACTTAATAAAATATAAGAGGATTATCATGAGCAACTTAATTGATTGCACGGCCACTTTGACCTCCTTTTTAACATAAATCTTGATCCTTAATCAGTGACATATATATGTTCTGTACTTATAGAATAATCACGTGATCTTATCTATTATATACTAAAAGCAAAATGAGTTAGTTTTTAGACACACCAGGTTTATCCACATCATCTAAATTATTTTTGATGGTTAGATCTAAAATTAATGGTTAGGATTTAATAAAACATTATCATTTACGTTACCGTGTACAACGTTTAGATGTGTCCAGTTCCGTTTGACACATTTGCCTAATCTCATTTGTAAAAAAAAAACAAGGGAACACAGGAGTCCAAAAAAGAACAGGGAACACAATCTCCACGTGTATCTATCTACGTCCGTAGAAAAAAAGAAGAAGGAAAAACTGCGTACATCAACTTTTGAACGTGGTGGCAAAAACGTACCTCTACATACGTAGGAAAAAGAACCGCATACATATTAACAGGCTAGCTGGGACATCTTTGCTAGGTAGGATTTGACACTGGCCGATTCTGTTATTTATTGGGTTCGTCTATGTTAAAAATAAGAGTAGATCCTACTCTTCAAATGGGCGGGCATGAGCAACCACAAAGACTTCATGCACATGAACAGTATTGAGACAGTGAGACAAGAGCTAGATACTGCTGGTACGTGAATACCAATCTTTTGAATGCTTTGTCAATTTTGTTTGCTCGGTCTGGAGCATAAGATCTCATCTCCAAATATTTGTGTCTTTTGATTAACATTTTGTTTTGGAGGCATTGTGCATGACATATGGGACTTAACAACCCTAAATCAAACTATTCAATCCACTGTTCAATAGGTGTTTATTGTATATATATGAGAAGTTAAAATACGTATGACTGAGATTTTTTCAACTATTAAGAAAAATTTGAATGTCAAGTTTATGGTCGAACCGTGAATGTGATTTTACTATGAATATCATATACCTTTAATAAAGGGTGTACAACTATAGATTTTAAGATTTATAAATATATTCCGAATTACTTAAGTGCTTCAACTGACGTTTAGACATACATGGTTCATAATCAAAGTGTAAACTTGGAGAAACGATGGGATCATAAATTCTTAGAGGAAATAAGTTGTTGGTATTGACCGAAAATTATGATAATATGGGACAACAAAGCATGTGAATCAGAATGTGGAAGGATATATCGATGGGTGGAGGAAGATGAGATGAGTGGAAACAAATAAAAATAAGACTACTTTCGTTTCAATATAACACAATCTAGAATATTGGAGAGATAAAAAAAATAGTATATTTAAATTTGAGCACAAATATCATTATTGATTTCATTATTTTCTGGCCAATAGTTATCCGAAGTTTCAAATCTACAAGGAGATGGTGTGCGTGTGTGCATAAAACACGACTTACTTTAAAATGAATGGATAATGTCAAATAGTTCATAATCGAGGACCAAAGACATTGATTAGATCAACATAAAGTTCTCTATGTATACTTGCCCTAACAAGTTATCATTGATTAGGCCAAGATAAAATATTCTTTCCAGTAACAATTCTTTTCTGTTATTCAATAGAAAAAAATATAAATCTTCAATGGTAATACAAGAAACGGATCAAGTTATAGTGGAGTCGGCAATTTTCAATAGGCCGACAATAACCGACATTTTTTCTTAATTTAGTTATCTATTAGACCTTATCATTAACAGGAATGAACCGAACCAACGTATCTTTATAATTCGGCACTACATCATCTAACTGTTAACCAGACGTGTCATAGTATAATTGATCATATTAAATATAGTTAAATAATTATAGATCATTCGTATGGAAGTTATTATTTAGACATCAACATATAGATATTTTAGCTGTAAAGCGATATAAAATTTGCAAGTATAATCCGAGTTTTAAACTCACACTGAAAGTAACATCAAATAAAACTACCCTCTAGATTGTAATATAAATTATTTGTATGTAATATTTAATATTATATATGAAAAATGCACATATGAAAAGATGATTGAGAATTGTATTATTCTAATCCCATAATAAATATTCTATTGAACCATAGAAAAATGATTGAGAAATTTTCGAACGCCGCCCTCGCATTTGGGAGGGCCACCGTTCTAGTTTTACTAAGTAAAAAAACACGTCGAACACCGGCTAAGAATAAGGAGAGCCCAGCTCTCCAGGAAACCTCTCCCCTAGTTCTAGGGTGTGTTTGGTAGACTGCCCCACCTCAGATAATCTCTCCCCATGCAATTCTTGGCTGTTTGGTAGCCTGTGTCTTCCGTTTGGGCCATGCCCACCTCGCACCGAAAACCCCTCTCAGCCAAGCCCGTGAGAGAAGCTCAGATCGAGCTTCACAACTCAGCCTGGCTCATTTCATACGAAAAAAATCCCCACGCGTGGGCCCACCCGAGCGTCCGCTCCGCCAGCCCCTCCCGAAAAACAGCCTCATTTGCCCCACAGACTTTCTGAAGGGAATATGCACTAGAGGCACTTAATAAACATAGTTTATTGGCAATATCTCAATCGCTCATTATATGTTTTATACCATGCTATAACTGTATTAAGCCAAAACATTAATATAGGTGTGGTAGATAAACAACCAGGTCCCGAGTAGCCTCTACTAAGACTAGTTTCGTTGCGCGATTGATGATCGAGGTTTTCCGATCATAGGGCATGGCGCCGGTCGGCAATGGGAGTCATATCATTAGGTGTAACGATGTGATGGACGTACCCAGTATTTATAGGACATAGTCATTACGCCTTAAAACCGTGAGATCAACTCTTATTGTTATCCCTGGAAGATACTTTGATCGCATCAAACGTCATATCTTATATAATGTGACAATGATAGGTGATACTTTTGGGTATCGGAAGGGGGTAGTTAAGACGAGGGGTCAACAACGGGATTTGTCAGTCCGCATAGCCGGATAGACACTCTAGGGACCACTCGGTGAGATTATGTCAAATGAGTTTGCAAACATGTTACTAGGCCACCAGCTGACATAATATCATAGACGAGTAGAAGATAGCGATGTCGGTAACGAGATCATGCTAGGTATGGAGATACCTGAGAATGATACTCGGACATGCTAAGTATCGCCATAACAAAGGGTTTAAGACTATACGTCCAGGTTTGATAGATGAAAGTCATTCGTTATATCACAGGGATTAATTCATGGGGTCCAGGCCCACGAGTTAGTCGTTGATCATAGAGGAGTCTTGATCATACCTGTTATTATATCGAACCGCTAGGGTAACACACTTAAGGGGTTTCGACAAGACAACCAGAAAGGAAAGAGATCACCGGGAACGTCCCGGGAATGGTCCGATGGAGATCGGGCAGCGACGAAAGAGTTTTCGGAGATAGAATAAATTCTATAAAATATGTTTGATATTAATTAGTGTAATTAATGATTAAATATGATTTTATATATTTATTTTCGAATTGCTGGTTTCCCTAAATGGGCCTTCTGGTGGAAAGAAGGCCCATGAGGGGGGAAGAGTCCTCCCAGGGCTTTGGATTGAGGGAGGGCCGGCCTAGGTGGGACAAATGGGGCCCACCTAGGGCCGGCGCACTGCCTTGGCCGCACCTGGCATGTGGGGATAGTCCCACATTGCCTGGCTGGCAAGGTTGGCTCCCCCTGGGAGCCTATATAAGAAGGGGCACACCTGGCTTTTTAATTCACCAATTAATTCTCTAATTCTCTCTCGTTGTCGTGATTCCCTTTGTCGGAGTCGCGCCGAGTAGAGGAGGGGGATCTCTTCCACCATAGCCCGCTGTCGCGCTGCTGGTGTTCCGGTCCAAGTCTTCCGCTGCTCGTCCTGGACTGGAGCTTCAGAGGCCGTCGTCTCCACCGTATGTGTGTGACGCCCTGCGAGGTGCTGCGCTAGCGGTACTCGGATGCCTACTTCCTCCACCCGACCTCGTGGTCATCTTCGTCGTCTTCGTCGCGCCGAGTTCTCCGCGACCTAGAGGTCGGCTACGTCGTCTTCGTCGTCAACGCTTGTGCGGGAGCGTAATCCCCGCTATTCGGTCTACGAGGGTATGTATTCTGATCTCCGCCGTACTTCTATATCTGCATAGTGTAGATCTTGGCTAGTTTAAGGATATCGTTGCTAGGAAATTTTTTGTTTTCTGCACTCGATCCCCTTCACTTTCTTCCTCCTCCTCCCCGCAGGTTGGAGCTCTCTCCGTCGGCTCCTCCTCTGCTCTGCTCCGGCAACCGCCTGTCTCGCGCCTCTCGTCCTCCTCCTCCCCGTACGCTGTGCTTGCTCGCCGTGCCTAGAGACGGTTGTGCTTGCTCGCCGTGCCTAGAGATGGTCGTGCTTCCTCGCCGCGCCCAAAGACGACCGAATGCACCGAGCTCCGGCTTCCCGCGCCGCATCTACGCCCATCCTCGCGCCGCCTCTTCTGTCCCGAGCATGGATCCTCCGCCGCCGCAGATGCTTCCGATTCCCCACGTCTACTGCCGCCGCCCGGCGCCGGAATAGGAGCGCCGCCGCCGGCGATTTGCTCGGAACACAGAAGTTCGAGTGGAGGGACTTGATTGCCTTTTCAATTTCTTTCTAAGGACCTTTTTGTAAAACTTTGGACTTATCTGTAGTTTTAGTTTCTGGACTTTAGTCTCAGCCCATACAACCTACCAAACAGCCTCTCGGGTCAGCCCGTTTCAACACATGCAATCTACCAAACACACAATAATATCTCAGCCCAACCCGTATAACCTCAGCTTGGCATATGTGAGAAAGTTTTGTTGAAGCCATACGGGTTACCAAACACACCCCTAGTTGCTGTCATCCATCACTGCCCGAGTGACAAGCTGCTCACTCCAACAAACCTACTCTTTGATGGTGAGCGCACGCCCAACTGTCCCCACCGACCCCACACCATCTAGAACAACCAACTCAACTTTGCACCTCCACCAAGGGAAAAGCAAAATATCGTGGATTTTGTGAAGAAGATAGCATGGGAAGAGGATAAATCCATAGCATATATGTCTGCCGTGCGACTCGGTAATAATAACCGAGCTGACCTTTCTCATGTACTCCCATGATCGTGACTTTTCTCATGCGCGATTGTGATCGCACATTCTTCAGGAAAGAATCCAGACGACGACATTTTACGCTTGTTTTCTACTGAGCATTTAAATTGAAGGTATGTTAACTCCCACTGGATGGCGCATATACACCGCTCCCATCTTGTACTGTATTTACCATCTGCAGCAGTCTATTTCCAGCGAGATATATATGTTTTCAGTGCACTTAAACGCAGGATTATATGTAGAAAACCAATAAACTCCACCTACTCACTCACTCCTAACAATGATGTGAGAGTATAACTTTTCCGGTGCCATATTTTCCTCCCTACCTATTTGTTTTCTGCGAAGACCACGAAAAAACAGCAGTTGGTGTGGTGGTAGTAGGTGAAGCGAGAAGGCCTCGATATAACCCGTTCTCCCTCTCCCTGCAAACCACACCTCATCGCTCTCTCGCAGTCTCACTCACACCAAGAACAACCACCAGCACCGGCGTCATGGGCTCCACCGCCGCCGACATGGCCGCGACCGCCGAGGAGGACGCCTGCATGTTCGCCCTCCAGCTCGCCTCGGCGTCGATCCTCCCGATGACGCTGAAGAACGCCATCGAGCTCGGCCTCCTGGAGACCCTGCAGTCCGCCGGCGGCAAGTCGCTCACCCCCGCCGAGGTCGCCGCCAAGCTCCCGTCTTCGGCGAACCCGGAGGCGCCGGACATGGTGGACCGCATGCTCCGCCTTCTAGCCTCGTACAACGTGGTGACGTGCGTGGTGGAGGAGGCCAAGGACGGCCGCCTCTCCCGCCGGTATGGCGCGGCGCCCGTCTGCAAGTTCCTCACCCCCAACGAGGACGGCGTCTCCATGGCCGCGCTCGCGCTCATGAACCAGGACAAGGTCCTCATGGAGAGCTGGTGAGTGAGTGGAGTTAATTTCGATCGATCACTGCATCGTTCGTTCCTCTTCTTAGCTTGCCCATTTTTCCTGTCGTTGGCGTGTAGTTCCACACATAGACATAGTACGGAATAACTGTCTTTGTTTACCAAATTGAGCTTCGGTAACAGGCAATAGTAGTTCTAAATTCGTATTACGACCTAGAGAGCCTCATCTTTATATTCATCCGTGTGTCAGTTAGCTAGAAATGTTTCTGTACATCGCGTTGATGTTAGAAGAAGAATTTGCAGAATTGATCAAAAAGCTAGATAACTTTTCAATAGGCAAGTTCAGAGTTCAGTTCAGACAATCTTCAGTCCTCTGCTAGTCTGAAAATTGCATCTTTTTGCCTGTCGTAAAACACAAATATGGCAAGAAGAGAAAATGCTTAAGCTACTGTAAAGCAGATCATACTGGTAGCATTAATTGGATGAAGTACTATTATCATGGAAATGTTTTCATTGCAACCAATATTCACACGATGAAGAGTTGTTGGACTAAGGTGTGATGAATCTCAGGTACTATCTCAAGGACGCGGTCCTTGACGGCGGCATCCCGTTCAACAAGGCGTACGGCATGTCGGCGTTCGAGTACCACGGCACAGACCCGCGCTTCAACCGCGTGTTCAACGAAGGCATGAAGAACCACTCCATCATCATCACCAAGAAGCTCCTCGAGCTCTACGACGGCTTCCAGGGCCTCGGCACCCTCGTCGACGTCGGCGGCGGCGTCGGCGCCACCGTGGCCGCCATCACCGCGCACTACCCCACCATCAAGGGGGTCAACTTCGACCTCCCCCACGTCATCTCCGAGGCGCCGCCGTTCCCGGGCGTCACCCATGTCGGAGGAGACATGTTCAAGAGTGTGCCCTCGGGCGACGCCATCCTGATGAAGTGGATCCTCCACGACTGGAGCGACGAGCACTGCGCGACGCTGCTCAAGAACTGCTACGACGCGCTGCCGGCGCACGGCAAGGTGGTGCTGGTGGAGTGCATCCTGCCGGTGAACCCGGACGCCACGCCCAAGGCGCAGGGGGTGTTCCACGTCGACATGATCATGCTCGCGCACAACCCCGGCGGCAGGGAGAGGTACGAGCGGGAGTTCCAGGCGCTCGCCAAGGGAGCCGGCTTCGCCGCTGTCAAGTCCACATACATCTACGCTAACGCCTATGCCATCGAGTTCACCAAGTAGATGAGATCCATCGATTCAACCTTCACCGATTTTAAGAACGATCGTCTTCGATCCTGCTCGCAGCTGCTGCTCCTGCTTCGATCTGGATATGTACTTCTGCTTGGTTTTTTTCCTCTGTTTTCCATAATTTTCTCATGCTCTAAATCCATTCTAAGTTCTAATGGTTGTGTCGTCAATCTGTACCATTAATAATGCGGCTCTGAAAGGTTGCATATGTTATGATGTAATGACATGATTTCTCTCCTCTGTTGAATATACGAGTAAAATGAAGTGCCGTTGATCTTCATTCCAAAAAATGATTCCTGCAACAAATCAAGACTGTTCTACTCCCTCCATTTTAAAATGTAAGATGTTTTAGCTTTCCAAAATGTAAGTTGTTTTAGCCATTTCTAACCTATAAATATCTAGTCATGATTTATATAAACCTTGCACTAAAACATGTGTAGATATGTGTGGGCCAAAAAAGACTAAAACCTCTTACATTTAGTGAGTGGTATATCTTAGTTACGTCCAACCGTTAGGTTTATTCAACACTTCAAGATTCAAGTGCAACATTGATAAGTGCAGGCACCAGCTTCAAGATTCGATCACTGCCAAAAAAAAAAACAGAACTCTTACATTCGAGATGATCAATTGGGTTACCATCAAAACAATGAATAAGTGGATATTCGGGGTTTTCTTATCACAAACTGATCTTTCAGACAGTAGGTATGATTGAGCGGGAAGCAGATCACGTATGCTGTCTCCATGCATCGGGTAGAAGTAACCTAAGCCTAGGTTGCGGTGTAGTTGGTGAGGATAAGCCGTACTTTCCACCTAAGGTGAAATTATCCAACAACTTGCGGGAGAAGAAGACAAACAACTCAATCTAGAAGAAGAGATGTATATTAGATAAAGTAGGTTAAAAAACATTATCTAAACCCATGCAGCCAAACCGGTTCGTACCGGTTCCTGGGGAAAAAAATCGAGAAAAAAGTATGAGTTGCCGAGTTGTGTCTATACTTGTGCCTTTTCTCTCTCTTTTGAGAATTGTGTGCCTGCTCTGCTCTGTGGACTCTAGTTTTATTTTCTTTGGTTAGACTCTCTAGACTTGTCTTCGGATCAGTTAGATGGGCCGGTAGTGTGGGCAGCCATGAAGAAGGCCTATTTCTGCACTTTCCAGTATTTCCATCCCCCTTTTCGTTCCTTTTTTCCATTGCATTTTCTGCCAAATGGTACGTAGTATCTGTACAGCCTACAAGTGGCTCAGCTATGCAGCGGTTAACTTTAACAAAACTGTCCTTTCTCAAAATTCAGCCCAACTAATTTTTTCGTCACAATGCAGCCTAACTAAGTTGGGTAAATCAAGCATGAGGCGCCGCCCCAAGATCTTCCCCATGCGGCGGGTGCAAAATTGTAGTTTTTCCCATATAGGGAGAGCACGTGCATGATGTATGCATGCTTGGTACATCACATTAATTAACAAATTCGAAAATCTAAAATGATTTATCTTCTAAACCATTATTCCGATTAGACATATGTTCACACCGTTAGACTCGTCTCGACGAGGCGTTCAAAACTAAATCCATTATTAATATGTTTAGATAGAAATAAAAAAAATTACACCAGTTACCAGATTGTGGTACTATGGCTATCATATTAATACAAATAATTATAACGATAAGTATATATCGTTACCAGATGGATTCGAATCACTTGTGACAATCTATAATCTGGTGTGACAAATTTTCCCCGTCACATCAGTTACCATATTAAATATTATATTTACCAGATTTATATTGAATAGCTATCATGATAATTATGCATGGTTATCATGTAATTTTATTAAGATTTTTACACATTATAAGGATATGTATAACTAGTGAGTAAGAGTTTATGTATTTCTAAGACTCAAGAATTAATATCATTTCACGTAAAGTAGTATCTATCGACCTTATATTGACGTAGAATGGACGTACAAAAACCTGATAGCCAAGTTATTATAATGTGATAAGCTCGTTATAATAATCTGGTAACTACTGAAAGAAAAAAAAAATCAAAACATGGCAACATGGGATCTAGTTTTGTAGATTTAATCACGACTAAGCCAACGGTGAAAACGGATTTTGAATTATATTAATCATTTGAAAGATAAATTATTTTTAATCTAAACAATAAAGGGAATCTAAACGATGTCATCGGTAAGTCACTGCATGCATGCATGGGAAGGAGCTGCCGCACGGAGGGGAAAATATGCGGCGCGTGTAGTCCTGTCAACCAAGTTCCCTTTCTCACAATCCAGCCAAACTAAGTTTCGATACAGACACTCAGGGTTAGATAGCAGGTGGGAGCCTTATTCTGAAGGAAAAAACTCAAGGTATCGGTAAAAAAGTGTGACCTTGCGGAAGGTCTGGCGATCATTGGCGCTATGACACGTGTCCAAATTATATAGTATGTGCGCTTAAGACTAGTTATAGTATCATAGATAATATTATGTATGTCATGTTGGTGAAAAAATAATGTGTCAATTAAGGATGAGATAGATGATGATGGTATTATTAATAGATACCTACTATAACGAATTTTAAGTCAAAATAAGTATACAACCTAAAGATATGATACCACCCACATATTACTATCCACCATAAAAATAGTAATATTGTAGTTTTTTATGTTAAATAGTAATATTATAGTAGCATCATATGCATTATACTAATCTACGACCTTCCTAGATGAGGCTGATGGATCCAACGTTGTTAGTTAAGACAAAGCCAGGCACGGCGTCCTTATCTTAAAAAAAATGCAGACATCATGCTTGCTGTGCTGCAGCTTGCAACCGAGGAACCTTCAAAACGAAAAGAACACACAAAAAAGGAAAGTACAAGTACCTTGGTGAAGTACTATAGCTACATAGGAGAGTATAAATTACACGGGAAATGGAGTATAAAGTATAGAACTGCAAGTAGTACAATTACATAGATAAATTGAGTACATAGTCTAGGGAACACAAATACACAAAACCGTATATACAAAGTACCCAGATCACGAATTACAAAATATACATACACACGGATTACAAGTACACATATGACAAAGTATAAGGAAGCGGAAAAATAAATACAAATACCCAAAAATGGGAGTACAAAGTACACATAATATGAAGTACAAAGTATATAAAACATAGAGTACAACAAAAGTTTAAAATCTTTCAACATGAGATATAGTTTTGAAGAACTCGACGTGATGATTTCAAAAGTGAAACGGTTCGTCATTTAGATCAGTGGTTCTCACGATATTTTGTTTTAAGTTTTCGGTTTTGAAACAAAAAAAAACTCTGCGCACCCATATCATATATCCCTTTCTCCCTCATCTCCCCATTTTCATTCTGATTACAATATTTGGTGGACCTGCAAACAATTATGTGGACCACGTGAAGGAGAACACAACACTTGACGTGATGAAAACGACCTTTGTGAAGAGTTTCCTTTTTCCTAGTGATTAGTGACACTCATGTTTTGTTCATTCAGAAAAAAGAAACTCCTCACATCAAAAGAAAAGAAAAAAACTCAATTAAAATCACAACATGACAGATGTCTTTTTCTTCTTAAAATGATGATAATCAGTGCCTCACAAAAGTATTTATCGGCTCATCTCATCTAAAAGAAATGTCCTGGTACATTGTACAGATGGGAGATGGCTAAAGGCTACGCGGACGTTCATTGCCACGCGAGGCTGGTCCATGGTCTGCCCCCCACACACAAAACAGCCTGGAAACTGACCATTGCACGCGCGCGCACAAGGAGCCAGCGTCGTGACATGGACTGTACAAAAGCGCACCAAGGTTTAGGGTCCTTCCCTAGTGCTCCCGCAGGCTGTATCATTGCAATGTGGACACTGGACCAGACCAACCACCTCTCAGTGCTCTCACATTATAGTCATTTTGTTTTAGCACTCATACAAGTGCAACTCCACGCAAGAAAAAGGAGCAAGAAAATTGCAACTTCCACCATTTTCTACACATATGTAGCACAAATCATCATTTCTTTGCAGTTTTTTAGCATGTGGTGGCCCAATCTCTCGCAGCTTTCACCACTTGGCCATGTTTCAATTAATGAAAAAGATTAGATAATTTTAAAATTTCCAAAATGTTAATTATTCTAATCAATTTTAAGCTCTCGGAATAAATTTTATGTGTGAACTATATATTTTTCTAATTCGAACTATTTATTTATGATTGAATAATTTCATATGTGAGAACTGATTTAAGTTTGAAATGTGTGCGGACATGTTCGTGGACGTTTAGTACTTTAGGGTGCCGAAATAGCTCAATCTGGTTAGGGTTACCATGTAGTTCGGCAAAAAATAAAAAATCTTTTCACGTGACCCGCTGAGAATTCTAGGCCAAAATTTTGGGTTCATATACTGCACGTGTTTCTCCACCCTTAATGGGTAGATTTCTTCCTTCCATGCACCGGCGGAGCTTGCGATGATTTCCTGTGCGGGCCGGGCTAAAGCAACACAAAACTTTTCTTAGTCTTAAATGGTCGGCCCATCTAAAAATACAAAGGATTGGCCAAATCCTGGGCAGGTCACGACCCAGTCTGGCCTTCACGTAGCTCCGCCAGTACTTTCATGCGAGTCCAGAAACGAGTGCTCATAGGCGTAGGGTGTACGTGTGTGTGTTTATAGGGGTAAGTGTGTGTTTGTATGTGAGCGTCTGTGTTTGTAGTGTGTTTTTAAAAAAGATATTATTTTCAAAAGTTGTACAAACTTGGTATTTTGGTTTTAAAAGTTGAGCAGGTTTAGATGTTGCAGATCCCTGGAAGCGCAAGTAGGCTAACCACTCTTTTAGGCGATAATAATGACCCCCTGGATTTGTTAATGGCGCAGACTCGCGCGCCGGCCACTGCCAACAACAACACTATCGCAGGAGGACACTAGTGGTTTGGCTCTTCTCGCAGGACAGACAGGACATGGATGATTGATTGCGATGCCCTACAAAGCAAAGCTAATCCGACAAAAAAAAGAGCTCAATGTTGTTATCAGCTTTAATTGGACCTAATCCGCATCATTAGTTTAGCTTGGCAACAGCGTTGGCCACCAGATGTGCTATACCTAAATATTCTTCCTTCACGTCTCCGCGAGGGAAAGGGACGTCACTGAAACCGGAGAGAGGGGCTTCTAATAATTAAGAAATGTAAGGTATAAACCGTGATGGTCTCTTTCTTTTGTCCAAGCCTCCAGAGGATTCCTTTCATTTGAAGCGTTTACCGTGGAGATTCCCAGAGTGAACACTGAGTAATTTTGTTTGAGGCCAGAGCACTGTGTAGGAGTAGGACCATTTATTTGAAACGTTGGTATACTCTTTCTTGAGAAACGTAAGGTATACTACTCCGTATATACTCCCTCCGTCTGGACGGAGTATTGACAATCCAAAATACAGTATATTTTTTTTTTAGAAAAGGGGTAATCCCGGCCTCTGCATCAATCCAAAATACAGTATATGCTAATACTAAAATCAATCATACGTATATACTAATACAAAAATCAATCATTTTTTAAAGGACAGATAGTCAAAGGTTGAATGATGGATTAATGTAGTCGTGGGTGTGAGGAGGTGAGTAGATTAGTCACGGATCGGTCCTAGTAGAATCATTGAAGCGTTTGCACGAGTTGGACTGATTCGCTAGCAAGAGGAGGAATGGAGGATGGGTCGAGTCGTAGGGAGGACGATCCTGGTGGGCCCGAGTCGCCACGACGTTGTGTCGAGGATGATGCTTGGTGGTGGGCACCGCCGGCACTAGCACTTTCAGTCTCAACCATAGCCAGTCGAATCGGAATACTCAAGGTTTGCTGTTCTACTAGTGCCTGATTAAGGCGACGACGCTAGATGATTATTTATTTATTTAGCTGGGTGCGTGATGGGCTCTGTGATGTCTGTGCCCCGCTTTTGCGAGGCAGGGTTGTTAACAACAGTAAACAGGTAAAACCCCACTGCGCCTGCTCCAGCAGCTCCACCATGGAATAAAGGTGAAAACCACGAACTGAGAGATCGACGGAGAGAGTGGCAACACTGTTCTTGTTGCTCGGGGAGTCGGAGGATGGATCTGATGCTGGCTGACACAGCGCCGGCCGGCGTGGCACCCCATCCATCCACAACGACGGGCGGCAACGACTTGTACCGGATCGGCTGGAAAAAGACAATCACTCAGGGCAATGAGCAGCTCGATCGAACTAAGGTGAACTAGTTTAGACGCTGCGAGCGAAGACACTCTCCCAATCCTTTTCTTTTTTAAGTTGTTCATCAGACAGACACGGATTTGTGATGATACATCACACACACGAACATGCACCTGTCCGAAACAAAATAATTGTGACGCAACCATTTTGGAGGTGTCTATCATCCTTCCACCTAAATAAAAAAAATGTGGGCCATATGATATGCCTTTCCTTTCCCTGCGCAGGGTAGCACGAGGCTCCGGCCCTACCGCACACATGGCTTGCCCTCCCTCCGTCTAATCAAACCCAGCCCAACAACGCATCAATCACCCGACCCCAAACACGCACAGTGCTCCAATCTAAAGCAAGATCCAGAAGATTCCTCAACTGTGCAAGTGCAACGCACACTGAAGAATGAACCAAACCAAACCCTTCGCTCACAGGAACAGAGCCGATGCCTCTGCTCTGCTGTGTATCCCAAACGAGCAACGACTCGGCATAGAGATCTTCATCCGAGTCCGTGCCCAACCGAACCAGTGTTGAGGTCCATCAACTCAACGTACTACAGCGCAACGGGAAGAAGGAATCTCGTGTTAACAAACTGCAGCAGCGGTCAAGTGAGACACCAAACCCGCGTACGTGCGACCCATATAGAATCGATATATGCTACGGGTACCAAAGGTCCAAAGCTTCTTGGACACATCTAGCGAACGGCCGGCCGTTGGTTGGCTCGTCCGAACGGCCTGTCCCAAAGGTAAACCGCAAGCAAACCTTCGCAGGCGTCGCATCGCCCGCAGCGCGCCGCTAGCGCGACCACGCCCCCTGAGACCTCCGCTGATATATCCCCGCCTATGTTGGCCGCGAGTGCACGCGGAAGGCGCAGTGCGTGAGAGGCAGTACACGGCGGCGGCGCACGCCCACCCGTTCATGATAGTCCGGGACTGACGGAAAGGAGTCGCGGCCAGCACCAGCTCCGGTAGCGTCCGGCACTCCGCACGCCTCGTCGTACAGCAGCGTCCGCGTTTACTTGCCTGGAGGCAGAAAGTCACCCACGCTCAGCACAGCGCACGGGAGTTCAGCGCCGTCGAGCCAAGGATTCTTCCCAGAGCACGGCCTCGCGCGTGCGCGAGTAGGGGACGTCTGCATGTCGCGGGCAGGAGGGACGCCCACATATTTGTTGCCTTTTTTTGCTAATTTATTGCCTCATAATCTCTTATACTTGCTCAATTACATGAGTTAATATTAGTTGTTCAATCACGTCAGTATTTTTTGCGTGTATCAGCGTTGTGAAGTTGCTCATTGACGTTTTCAAGTTTCTCTGATTTATTGCCTAACAAACACACATTAACTGTCGACGGCAGTTTCTCAATTACCTCTATGTATATTAGTTGGTCAATTATAATAGTTTATTGCTCAATCATGATAATTGAGTTATGATAGTTTATTGCTGAAATTATTGCTGAAATTAAGGTAATTTGTCACGACTAGTTTCTTAATTACCACCCGTTGATTTGTTGCCTAACAACACACGCTAGTTGCTTCAATTAAGCTAGTTTATCGCCATATTTCTCAACTACGTTCTCCGCATATTAGTTGCTCAATTGTGATACTAGTTTATTGCCCATCGTTGTTTGTGAAATCGCCGGTAACAAATAACACAACTCTAGCTTTGAGTTAAGAATCTTTATAAGCAATTATAGGAAAGTTTCATAGTTGTGTTCATCAACTTCATAACAGCAGTAGGCAACCTTTATAGTAGAACTAGTCAATTTTATAACAAGTAAAGGCAAGTTTTGTAGGTGAGGAAACAAATTTTGTAGATGACGAAGCAGGTTTTGTGGGCGACGAAGCAAGTTTTGCGGGTGAGGAAGCAAGTTTTGTGAGCGTCCCAGCAACTTTTGTGGACGACGAAGCAAATTTTATTCGTGATGGATTAATTTTTGCGGGTGACAAAACAATTTTTGTGGGCGACCCATCAAATTATGCGGGCGGGGAAGCAAGTCTTTTTTGGACATTCAAGTAATTTTTGTGGGCGATGAAGCAAATTTTGTTGGTGACAGAACGATTCTTATGGGCGACCCATCAAGTTTTGCGGATGAGAAAGCAAATTTTATCGGCAGCGTGCGGGAGCAAACGGCGCAGGCGCGTGCGTGGGCGCGCTCTTGCTGGTCGTCGTTGGAGACGAGCGGGAACGCGGGAAGCGGCGACTGAAGCAGGCGCGGACGGCCGTCATCCAACAGGCGGGAGGCAGGGTCGGCGCCGGTGGGGGGCCGGCAGCGGTGGCGTCCTCGGCTGGCAGCATCTCAAAAGAGATGGATGCGCAACAAGGGAAAGGGGATTGGATTCTTGGCAGTGTCGACCTCTGCCTGTGGGGGAGGAGCAGGCGTGCCGACCTCCCGATGGTGCGAAAAGGAGCTGGGGAAGGATGGCGGGCCTGCGCCGTCAGGAGTAGCATGGTTCGGTAGGAGGTGGATCCGGTGCGGGAAGGTTGAAGAATACCAAGTGGGCTCGCTCGGTCTGATCCACCTGCACGCGCCCACGTTATCGTACGACGTTCAACGAACCAACGCGCGCGCGAGATTAAGCATTTGGGAAGCTTTTTTGGTCTCACAAATAGCTTCTCATTTAGCCACACCATAGTTATTTTTTCTCTTTCATTCTATTGAAAGAATCTACATAAAAAATATTATATTGCATTTGGAGAGGCCTCTTTTGAGATTCGTAAAAAGGAGGGGAATACGCCGATGATGGTTTTGAACTTACCAGATAGGGCACCGGCCTTGCTGATAACCAAATATATTGAGTGGAGCTTCATGTGCTTCTCTGAAACAAAAATAATAATCACTCATCTGGAAATTAATATTGGGTCTCGATAGCAGATCGATATATGGATGTATCAGTTTAATATTCTTAGCATTTTACCACGTATCTAGGTTCGTCTCCTCACGATATACACGTAAAGATCTACTCCTGCTTTCCTTGAAATTAGGGTTTGTAGACACGCATGACATGATGCGTCAAACGTAGTTTGCCCCTACCCCTTAGGGGTGCACCTGCTTGGTTTTACATAGTGGCCAAGGCTAGGGTTTACAAGTGTCATAGCCAGTTACGTAAAGGAGTTCTTGTCATCTCACCATGTTGGCATGCATCATAGAGTCGGCCTAGTGTTGTATCCAGTTGGCCCAAGCTAGACAAACTCCTCCTCCTCGCACGAGAAGGGTGACATGAGATGTTTAATCAAATATGATATATTTTGGGAGAGAGTTCGCAAGTTTCCTTCATGTAGAGTCCCAAAATGTTATCTTTATACAGTTCGTTACTAAAACTTAATTAGCTCCTCTTCACGTCGATGACGGAGACCAATTGTTTTTGGTTCTTAAGCAAAATCAGATTAGTTGTTGTGGCCACTCTGTTTTCTTAACTTCGAAGAGAATACATAGGAATCTTATTATTCCAATAAATATTGTAGGACGAGACGAATAAAAGTCTGAGAGAAAGAGATATAACAGGTGGAGCTTGGCTCGTTTCAAGTAGTGAAAACAAAGCACAAGCCGCTCAAAATAGACAAAGAGATAGACACTTGCATAATTAGAGAGCCACACGACCACACGCTGCTGACAATGAATGAAATGCTAGCATGAGGAAACCCTCTCGCCCAGGACAATCAGTACTTCATGCGTGTTTTCTTTTGCGTGGGAGTACTAATGTGTATTTTGTGCCGACAAAAATGAATCCGGTGGAAAAGGACCTTTAGAATCAAAATTAAAACGAGGACGGTGATATGTAGTACTACTACTAAATGTTCACCAATCACCATCCTCTCGTATATGTGTCACGCACTACATTTATAAAAAGACTCAGTTTTTGATACAGCCACAGAGATAAGAACCTCTCAATTACGGGCATCCCCGTAAATTTTATCACACACACCCAAGATGTGTCCAGTTTTTGGGTGCCGCAGGCGTGACCGAAAGTTTAAATAAAGCTTTCCGAAACATTTGCTAACTTTGAGCAAAAGACCAATTTGAAGGATTGCTAAACTATAATAAAACTTAAACTAAAACTTACACCACCACTAATTTCAAGCTAATCCTATTCTAATCTGGTGCCGGAAGGAGGTGGCTTGCTGGGGCCAGCCTCGTCATTGTTCCCTGCTTGGTGAGGGGCCAGCCTCGTCGCCGTTCACCCCAGCTCGACAAAGTAAGCTAGAGGGATGGGGGAGGCTCATCGCCAAGCGCGATCCGGTCGGACTTCACTACTTCATGGGCCTAGCGGAAAGGCTCTTCCACCTGTCGGCGCTGAGCGTTGGCCGTGTCCTCCAGGGGAGCCCCTCCAGGAGGGCCGGTCACTCGACGACGATGAGCTAGCGGCAACAACCTCATCCCTTGGCGTGGTCTCACATGACATCTCCTTGAGGCGAGAGTTGATGGTGGCGTTCGTCTACTCAAACACCATCCTCAACTCACAGTGGCCTCCTCCCCGCCCAGTCACGGAGGTTGCAGCTCCTCCTCCTTTTCAGTCTCATCGATGTTTTCGTCATCCGACGGTGAAGGAGTTGGGTCTGGAGGCGGGAAACCGCGGCGCCCAACATACCTAGGTGATGGTAGCCCATGAGGTGGCTACGCGGGGTGGCATGTGTTGTTATCGACGACGAGATATGAGGCTTGAAGAAGCGGCTTGACGTGCCATCTTATAGCCGACGGTTGGGTCGGAAAGAAGGTGGGGGAAGCGGCGGGAGAATGTTATGAGAGGGAACCAAGGGGTGGGTGGTGACCTGAGGCATCAGCTAATGCTCGAGACATGTCTCCATGTTGATTCGGTAGCGCCGCTTGGTAAAATGAGAAGATATGTCCGCAATTACATCTAACACGACTGTTGTGCGGATGACAAGTCAATCTATCTGAGCCTGCATAAGATGGACGTGTCCAAACATTATCCGACGCCGACTTACCGGAGCTCCAAACTTGGGAGTGGTCTGGATGGGCGGCCCGGACTAGTGTTCGTTGGGTGCAGGCCGATTCACGGTGTTGTAGACAAACGATCTTTGTGCCGATGGTTGGAGAGCCCGTACGGTGGTTGTCAGTGTCACGGGCAGACAAGGTCTATAAATCTTCCAACCGTGCACGTAGCCCGTCCATTCTCGCTCCTTGACATGTTTGTAGATGAGATAGGTTTTGTTTGTTTGCACGCGTAGCCGTAGCACCACTCTCCACTCTCCTCTCTCCTCTCCAAACATAGCATATGCCTCTCCAAACTCCCCTCTCCCTCCCTTGTGGCCTTGTATATATACACTACACCCCACCTCTCTCTCCTCCACCTCCCCACTCCTTCATCTAGTCTCACCCCTGCCGCGCTTTCTCTCTCTAGCTAGCTTCAAGCGCCCGTGCGTGCGTGCGTGCCGGCCGGCCATGGGGTTCCCGTCGGTCTGCTACTGCGTCATCCTCCCGCAGCCGCTCATACTCGTGCTGCAGCTGCTCGACTTCCTCCGGCACGCCGTCCTGCTCTGCCTCTCCTCGCTGGGCCTCGCCGCGCCGCCGGCGGCCGACGAGCATCCGGCCTACGCGCCTCTGCAGGACCTCTGGGACGAGGCGGAGGCGTCGCCTTCGCCGCCGCCGCTGCCGGCCGGGCCGGCTCCCGCGCCCGCGCTCATCAAGGCTCGCCTCCCCGCCGTCCGGTACGCCGACCTCCGCAGCCGCCGCGCCGCCGCCGGGTCCGCGGCGGCGGCGTCGACGTGCTGCGCCGTGTGCCTGGGCGCGCTCGAGGCGCGGCACCGCGTCCGCGAGCTCGGCAACTGTGCGCACGCCTTCCACAAGGCGTGCATCGACAAGTGGGTCGACAAGGGCCAGGCCACCTGCCCGCTCTGCCGCGCCCTCCTCCTGCCCGCCGACGCCGGCAAGCTGCCATCTTGCTCCTCCTGACCGGCCTCACGCCCCCAAGATAGATGCTCGCTGCTCTTGTAGCAGCACAGCCGGATCCAGATATATTAGGCCAGCCACCCAGGTCAGTCCGCATAGCTAGCTAGGCTCCTGCCCATCCATCCATGGATCCATGGCTTGTTAGATTCTTGAGCGAGAAATGAAAAAGGAGATGAAAGAGAGAGAGCAAGAAGAGAAGAGAGCTGTGCATGTGTGGTGGTGGAGTATTATTGGTTGGTGAGGCACTAATTATGAGGAGGACAAGGATGGCTACCTGCATTGGATCTGGTGAATGAGAGCACTATACATACATAGCACTAGCAGATCCCCTTCTCCCTCTCTCTCCTTCAGCTCATCTTCTACCTCACCCACTTTACTTTTTGTAATTCTCTTTTCATTTTACTAGGCTTCTATTAACTTATTTTTATGAGGGGAATTAAGAGAGAGAGATCAAGAAAGAGAGATGTACATAGCTGCCTCCACTTGAAGAAAATTAATAAGAATTGTCTCACGAATCAGTCAGATTAATTCGATATAACATCAGTACAATTTGTGCATTTGTTTGAGCTTTTGTGCATTTGTTAGAGCTTTGTGTCTTTTCGCAACTTGTATAACAAAAGGCATACAGTATGTGTGGATTGCAATCTGTGAAAACAAAAGGAACGTGGTGGATGGATCTCTATTGGGGTGTTTCCAATGGATGTGTTGCTATCATGTTTGGTGTCTAGGTGTTAGGCCTCACGTCAGTGTAGGGGGGACAATTAGGATAAGCTTTGCTTAAAGCAACCTGCAAAGTGCTTAATGGGTTGCTACTATGCACTGCACTAGTTACTTCCCCCAAAATACGATACTTGGACCATTTAACCTTTTTAGATAGCGGACTAATTCTTTTTGAGAAAAAATCTCTGACTCATTGAACATTAAGAAAAACAGTACAGGTGATTCACCATATAGCCGTCTTGGTAGTGCTCCTTTGGGCCAAAATTTAATAGTGATGCCTAGTAAGATATTAGCCGTGAGCTTGTGCTTCCAAGAGTTTGATTTCTGCGGAACATTTTCGTTAAAATATGCATATGTTTTGATTATAGCTGATTGCTTTTTCGATAGTTGCGTCGATGCACATAATCCCCAGAGGAGAACTGTGTCGAGCTCATCCCAACATTGCTCGTTGTGCATAGAGATAATAAAAAAATGCTAGTACTCCGTTTCTCGATAAGTTGACATTAGGATAGTCTTCAGTAGCTAACTTTGACTGCTATTTTCTATTGTCACGTATTAATGAAACACAACAAAAGTTAATGTGAACTAATTTACCGATACGAATTTATAGTTCTATAATATGAATATTTTTAGTAAGCATAGTATTTTAAGAAAGCTAGGAGTACTCCTGTTCCATCACTCAATGAAACTAAGGTTCACATAGTTGATCATCTATTGTTGGGTTGCTCCTTCGTGCATAACATTTGGGTTGAGGTATTCGCCGGTTTGGGGCGACGTGGATCTCGCGCCCTCGGCAACAGTGGAGATCGAATCACTTGCCTCGCCGCGTCCTTGGCCAGCTACCGAAGGGTCTAAAATGTTGACTATATATAACAATCATTAGGAAAAAACTGCTAGGATACACCATCATTTTTGGGACTTTGCCAAAACACACCGCTCAAACGTGTTTTTATCCAATACCATTACAATTTCATGATAACTTTTTGGTAAAACACACTGTACGGTCTAAAAGAGCAAGTTTTGGTTCTTTTTCTCTCTCACATGTACGCTTTTACCCTTCGCAAATATGACCGGAATTTGTATCGAAATGTTAAATTCTTAACGCACATTACAGCGGTTGACGGTAAACTCCTGCATCGACCAACGACGAACCCTAGCGAGCGCCATCCTCCATCTCGTTGGCCGCCCTACAGCCGTCACCCCCAACACTTGTTCTCACCTCCGGCAAGAGTGCCTTCGTCTTCCCCATCACTGGACTATGTGCGCTATCCCATCCCGTGCCTCGACGGGCACGCTCCAATGGCGACCGCCGTGGGAAGGTTCTGAACCACCCCGTGAGAATTCCTGGCCCTGCATCGGCCGTTCTCAACCACAGTCATAGGCGCTCTCCCACTGGACCACCTTGCAGCCTGCAACCATGGACATAGGCTTGTCTTGGGTGTCTTGGAACTAAAGGAAATGGTTTGAGTTTGTAACATCCCAAATTTTTGCAAATTTTGAAATGTTAAATATTTAAATAAGTTTATGAAATTCTGGAGGTTTTGAAACTTTTTGGTCTTGTTTAAAACTTTTCTCATACCTCGATTCAAAACATTTAAGAGTGGATTAATATGACTATCCAAAATATGAATCTTGGTTTGGAAAGTTTTCAACATATTCAACTCGTGAATTAAATTTTATATCTATTCTGGTTGTATTTGCAATTTATCCAAACATGTTAAATTAATTGAGGGAATAATATGACTTTCCCAAATATAATAAACATGTTGGAAATATTATCTTTGGGTGTTATTCGAATTTTAATGCATCTTGTATTCTTCACATATTTAAATCCATTTCCAAAATGTTGAATAAAAATAGAGATAAGAGAATAATATGACATTCTCAATATAATACTTTGGAAATGATTTATATATACCTGTTTGCACATTTGGGTCTTCTCAAAACATATACTCCCTCCGTTCTAAATTAGATGACTCTCTTTTGTTAAAAAGTGGATGTATCTAGATATGTTGTGAGTCTAGATACATCCACTTTTTGATAAAAGAGAGTCATCTAATATGAAACGGATGGAGTAGGATTTAATAAACTATATAAATAACTTTTAGGAGTTTATTAAGGCTATACATGTTTCGTAAACAATATTATTTTATAAAACGAAACTCTGGTGCAAATTATAATTTTTTAACCCATCATAAGTATTTTTGTATTGTATTTGTCTGAAAGTTCGAATATATTTTGGCAATTATATATACCATAAAATTTTCTGTGTAAATAGATAAATAGAAAATCCATTTAGAAATTCCAGAAATTCGCTTGGGCCAATTTTTGCCCATCACTTCATTCCTTATCCGAGTTGCGCCAGCCCACTTTTCTCCTTTTTTTTTCTCTCACCCCTCCTTGTATTTTTGTATTTTTCTTGTTGTGCTGCACTTGCCCATAGCCCATCGGCCAGCCCGACGGAACCGCTCGCTCATCTTCCTCCTGGAGCTTACGTCCAGGAACAGAAGAACAACAGACTTGGCTGCTTTCCCTTCCTCTCGTCTTCACACATAGAACAAGTATAATAAGCTTATGTAAAAGGATTATAAGGAATAAAATAATATTTATTAGATGACATGGAGGAGAGAGAAGGGGAGTGTGCTCTTATGTAATAGCCAGCTCTAGCACGTGCTCGTAGGCACTTTGTGAGTGTGGATGGTGGGTCATTTTTAATAAAGTAGTACATTTCCAAATCTAACTATTGTACATGTTGACTATATAGTTGGCTATAAATGACATGCTAATTTCTTATAGCCAATTGTTGGCTACACTATTGAACTTGCTCTTAGACTAGTCATAGTGGGAGTAACATAGCTAGTAACATAAGTGCCACATAAGCAAAAATAGTGATGTGACAAGTATTTAATGAAGAAAGAGGTGGTGGTGGTATCATAGGTAGATACCGTAATATAGCAGAATTCGAGACAAGATGAGTCTATAGACTAATAAATGCATGATTACATGATACTACTCTTATGATACTCCTCACTATTGAGATATTAACATAGACTAGTATCATATACATGATACCACTCTATAATACTCTCCACTATGACTAGTCTTAGAACAAGTACAATAGGTACACCTCATCTGGATATAAGCATATGTAGCACCCGCTGGAGCACAAGAAACAAAAAGTTGGAGACGGCATGCAGCCAACGAGCTTGCTGTAAGCATTAATTGTAAAATTTCTGTGCCTTGTATGCATGCACCAGGTACAAGCGAAATAATGTTTAAATAATCTAAATAGCTAATGTAGCAGCCAGCTTATTGTACTACTAACTGTTTCATGCAAACTTTAGCTAAGATGGCAGTCTTTGTAGCCGGCAGCGGACTGTATTATTGTTCTTGCTCTTATTCCCGTGGCTATTCTCCTTCGATTTTAACATGAAATCTGTTTAAAATTCTGTGGAGGTTCCATTCAGGCTATTAGTTTTCCACTTAGTTGAATTCATTGTCCAATCCCACTCGGTGACCCGAATGCCAACCGTCGGCATTCGTCTCTTGATCTCCCTCCTCACTCTATAAAACAAGAATCCGAGCGCGTCACTTCGTGTCGTCCGTCCTCCTCCTCCATTTCTCTACAGAAAGTTTTCCCCGATATGCTTTGTACACCACGCACCAACCATGCCAATTCCATCCATGAAATAAAGTTCATCTGTAGATCCCATTGCCCACGGTGCTCACCCTGGAAATTCCTCCGATCAAAAGACTCCCCTCTGTGTCGCCTACCTCCAGGACATGGTTGTGCATCGCGTTCTGCTGTTCTACACGACCACGACGAAGCCATGCCATCCACGATGATGAATACCACCGACGGAGAATGTCACGCACCTGCCATCTTCCACCACCGCGTTATGAAGTCTACTACGCCCTTGTGAAGTCTAGGTAAACTCCATCAGATACATCTCGAAGAAATACGAACATCTACATCAACGATTTCAATTACAACGAGTCAAGTTATCGTCTTCTCCCTCTACTCCGACGACATTCATTCTCATTGGTAAGACATCTTCCATCTATTCTATTCATACTTGTCTATTTTCATTAATCTCATATACCGTCACACTTTGTTAGTTTAGACGAGGTGTACTTATCCATCTTTTCCGTTCATTTCAACTTGTCAGGTTAGGATTGAGCCATGAGCCATCCGCTCAATAGCCACGTTGATATTTCATTCATAAATTTTAATCCATCGATTCATATATGGACATGCTATAAATGGTGCATCGTACCATTATTTTCTAATCTTTACCATTGAATGAAATCCTTAACACTATTTGCCACATCATTTTCTTTAGTTGTCAACTCTCGAATTCCTTACATTTTGATCTATAAACCCCTTTAAGGTGATTCTTTATACACCCTAAAGAAAGTTGTTTATCTTTAATTATCTTTGCGTCTATCCATTCAATATATATCAAACTTCAAGTTCAATCAATGTGGTTTCTATCATATCTTTCATATCATAAATATCTACCAATATATTCCTTGCACTAAATTCCTTAGGATCATATCTTCTATTATAATATTTAGTAATATTTGTGTTATAGAGTTTTTGAATTTCTGTTTGGATTTTATTTGGTGTTTATTGTATTGCAATTGTTTTCACGTGTATATTACCGGATTCTAATCGGAGAGTGGTAATTGTGTTATTAATAAATTTAATCTTCTTCAAGCGTCATCGATGATATATTTTATTCTTCTTCAAGAAGGAACACAAGTTGCACTTGATCATAGTTTGTCCTACTATTTTGATATGCATGTTTTCAACTATATTTTTGTATTATGCATCTGTAGGGAAATATATGTTTTCTATATCCAATAGAGCCTTAGGATCTTGCCATGTTCCTTGCAGCCATTTTATTAAAATGCGCTTGTGTGAGTGCTTAGCCAATTGCTTGGTAGACTAGGGACATGGGTTTGTAAAAGAAAATAAATCTTTATGAAATTTGGCATGTACCCATTATGGGTTAGTGTTATGAAAACTATTTTTGAAAATAAAATTATCAAAAATGTTTTCATCTGGGTGGAGTGGTAAGACGGGAGCGTCTACAAGGGTCACATACAGTGAACGGATCTGCAGTATGACTCACATTTTTTGTGGGGACCGCCGCCCAGGTTTAAAGAGATCTTCGAAGCCACGCGAAGGCCACGGCAAAAAGGATGGATTGTGACATGTGGGGAATGTGTACGACCTCTGTAGAGTGTATAAACTAATCGATTAGCCGTGCTCCTGGTTACGAGCAATTTGAGCAGCTGAAGATTGAAACCAAGAAGGATCTCCTTTGTTTTCAAAACCTTTTTCAAAAATTGTTTTGGTATACTACTTTCATCCAATGAATGGCTCTAAAGGTACGAGTGCCTAAAAGTTTTGTGGGTGCTAACTTTATCCAGTGAATGGCTCTGGAGTTAGTATTGCTAGTTTTGGGTACATGTTGGAATCCATGTGTTGGTTGGTGTAAAACCTTGGTGGAATCCTTGTGTTTATCCAACCGTATGTTATTTTGATTTGAAATATAAAAGTAGAAGTGTTTTTCAAAACAAAAAAAATGTTTTGTGCAACAAAATTGGCTTTACGCAAAAGAAACCTCATACTTTCGTTGACACATCCTAAGCATGTATTTCCATTATATATCCACCCCACTCTTGTGCAACTTGCGAGTACATTCAATGTGTTCACCTGCTACATATCATGTGCAAATGAGAGTAAGGACGGCTACGATCACGGGCCTATACCCAACAAGCCCTATGGCGTTGATGGAGCCCAAGATTACCATTTATGTTTCCATTGTAAAGTGAGCCAACCACTATGTTGTGCAACTTGTATTATGTAACTCGGACTCATCGAGTAATAAAATGACATATGTTTTATCTTGATATTCATTTGTTACTGTGTGCTAGCTATGATCCAGGGATATCACTGTAAGCACAGAGATACAAATCCTACCGGGTTCGGGTCGTTACAGAGTTGGAGCTAAATGATGTCCATTTTTCAATTTGCGTATCAATGTACAAACATTTAGACTTTCACCGGGCCACCATTTGAATTAGGGATTTTTCTTTTATGTGCTCAAAACTAGAGTTAGGGATGGTCAATCTAAGTAAAAATGTCAAACTTCCCTTTTAACCATGAGATGTGTTTCAACAAAAGTACCACGTAGCTGTAGTGGTATCGGGCAACAAATCTTGGTGGTGTGTCTCGTCCCTCTCGCGGCACCCTCGTGCAGCGACCGAGGTGGAAACGTAAACCCCGCTGCCACCACCTTCCTCACCCTCTTCTCTCGCCGCTGCTAGAGGGCGTGGTTGGACGAAGCCTGGCCGACACCGATGGAAGCGAGCGCTCCTATCATCCCTAGGGCATATGTGTGTGAGGGAAAAAGCGACGTGTGTACCAACTCGTTGGGACTCGAAGTGCAGAGTGTTGTAGGAAGCATCTTTTTCCTACAAGGGTGACTCGAGAGTTTATATCGAGCTCTTGGGTAGTTGCAGGGTTATGTTCTTCTGGTAGCCTATGAAACAAAATATTTGTATTGTATCCCAACTACACCATGTGGTTATCAAATACAACATTTCTTATTAGTATAACTAGAGTACAAATATAAATAATAAAAGTAACAATATCTATAACTAGGCAAGAAAGTAAATGCAATAAAGTAAAGTTCTTCTATTGGGTTTTGACTTGTGTTTGCAATAAGTAAAAGTATTTTCATTTTTTCGGATTTAATTAGTGTTGAAAATATAAAAGGCAATAAAAGTAAGGAAATGTGTTTCTTATAATAAAAAGTGGACCAGAGTTCATGGATTCACTTGTCTAACGGATCATAAATTGTGGTGGACATAAACCATGTTCATGAGTGATATAATTGATGAAATGTTATTATGTGTTTGATTAGTATTCATATGGGCATCACGTCCTATCATTAAGATGATGCAACACTTCTCACTTATGCTCCACTAGAAAGGGAAAACTCTATGCTATCTAGATTTAAGAATAAACAAAGTGTAGCCTTTGGTAGTCTGACATGATACTTGAATGACAAATATGCTACCTTGAATAAACAAGACCACCTTGGCTGTCCCCAGGTGAATCTATAACATATGCATTCACTTTATCCCTAGTGCGGTAACACAAACAGGTAAAAACCATAGTGGATCTCGAATTTTGTTGTCACTATCCAATAGCACCACCATGTTGCTCCAACTAATACACATGTTGCCCCCCACACGTCCTTGCATACAAGTATGATGAAAACAAATAATGTACATAATATGCATCTACCAATAAATCTTACACATAATAGTAATTAACGCTTGTGTTAATGATGAATGAATGACTCAGATGCATAGCTTAGTACTTGTCGTGGCTCATTCCTAAAAACCCCGCAACACGGCGTGGCGAGACGAGTGGCGCAGGAGGAGTATGTGTGAGTCTCTCCTCTTCTCATACTCATACAAGTGCTAGAAAAGCTCGCAAGCTGTCAAAACTAGCAATGTACGTGGCACTAAACTTTAGTCCTATCAACAACCATGCATGAATAGGCCGACGAGGATTTCACAATTTTGAGTTAGTTTATGGCCTAAGGCCCATTAGCAAAACAACCAAATTCCAACATAAAATCCGCTCTCTTATGTTCTTCATGTTTCGTCCCATCTGCCTTGAGATAAAAAAAGGGTGTTAGACAACAAGGCGAAGAAGGCAGAGCACATTTTAGGCGATAATTGGGAAGAGGCGGAGAGGTGGATTTTTTGTCACATTTTTTGTTGGATGTATATTTATGTTTGTTGTTGTGTATGTTTCTATTGATCTTTGTCCCTTACATCCGAGAATGTTGTCAAGATTCATATTATGCTGAAATATTTATTAAACAAAATGCATCTAGGAAAACGATAAAATATATTAAATAAACTACAACTAGCAATTAATAGAATTGGAAACAGAACAATTATGATATAAGAAGCAAGCGTATGTATCACACACGTTTTTTCCGGGAAAACTGGTGCCTAATAAACTATAGTTGAATGCCCGTGCGTTGTTGCGGACCTGTAAGTGTATTTTATAGTTATCCCACTGAAACAACACAACAACTGTATTCCATAAGAGCATCTCTAACAGCTGCCCCATTTTAGCCTCCGTGCCCTAAAAACCGTTTTTTAGGTCACGAGAGGGCAAAAACCGATTTCCAACAGCTGCTCTATCACGTGCCCTATTTTGGGGCAGCCCTATATTTTGGTTCTCTCTGCCCCATATATGGGGCACGGAGGGCCGCGCGGAGGCGTGCCCTATCCTTTCCAAAACAACGCGCGCGTGACCAACCACCACGCTGAAACTTCCTTTCCTCCCCCGATTTGGTCGCCGCCGGCCACCTCCGCCCATCTGCGCTCCAATTTTCGCACCTTCCCTTCTCAGATTGGAGCTGGCATGGCCTGTCCGTTTTTGCACCCGTTCTACAAAATCCGGCGGAGATGGAGAGCTCTGATTACGGCGGTTGTGGCCATGGAGGGCCTCCCTGCAACGGCCGTGGTCGTGGCCGTGGTGGCGGCGCTTCCCGTCGACCCTCTGCTCCCTCCTCCCGACTTCGTCGCCGAGCCCCCCAACGGCGGCGACCCCAAGCTCAGGCTCCTCCTCTGCTCTCCCTCCCGTACCCCAGGCTCCTCCGCGTTGTGCCCACGCCTGGTCGTCTCCTCCGCGACATGCCCACGCTGAAGCCGCGCCTTCCTTCGCCCCGGCAAGCCCCTGCGCCGCCGCCGCTACGGGCCCTGGGCCGTCGTCACCGGCCTCGCCGCCTCCGGCCTCGTGCTCGTCGGCCGAAACCCGGATAAGCTCGCCGCGATCTCCGAGGAGATCAAGGCCAATCACCCCAAGACTGAGGCCCGCACCTTCGTCCTCGACTTCGCCAGTGAGTGCCTCGCCGCCCGGGTGGAGATTTTTCGTTGCAGGTTCGCGCGCTTGGAGATTTTTCCTTGCAGGTTCGCTGGGTTGTTGCTGGTCTTCTTGTTCACGACGTCACGGGTGACGAAGGGAAGCACGGGAGGTGGGGAATTTTCCCGTGTTCTTCAACTCCACACGAACTCGCCGTCGGTGATGTTCCGGTGACCATTTGGTCTCAACACTGTTCGCTTCTGTATGCTCTAACTTTTGGTACACTCAATTCGGGATTCATATCTTGAATCAGTCGAATTGATCCTCGAATTCGAGTTCGTAGAGTAAAATGTGGTAAAATGTTCATGAAATTGGTCTAAAATAGGGCATTTGTTGGAGAAGAGCTGCCCTAAAATAGGGCAGCTGGAAGAGTGAAAAACTACTCGGTGCCCTAAAAACGCTAAAACAGGTGCCCTATATGTGCTGAAACGACATATAGGATAGGGAAACTGTTAGAGATGCTCAAAGGCTTGGTGTCTTGCAATATCAAATATATAATTTAGCATTGGTCAGCTTTCCTTGGTTGCTGCATTTAGGAACCACAAACGTACCACTCTATACATGCTTTTCCATGTACTCCCTCCGTCTCAAAATAAGTGTCTCAAATTTGTACAAAAGTAAATGTATCTAGACATGTTTCATATATAGATACATTCACTTTTATGCAAACTTGAGACACTTATTTTTGGACGGAGGGAGTAGCTTAATACACGTGTGTTGCTATATAGTAGATAATATTTGAGACACTGAAGTGGTGTTATATAAGTCACAAGTTTTCGAGATTCTAAAGACAAGGTTATATCTAACTAAACTCACTTCAGTGAAAATTTATCCCTATTATGCCAAGTTAAACATTCACCAACCATGAATGAAAAAAATAGACATTATGCCACAAGTAAATTATGTAAAATGAATCCCGTAGGTGTAGCATTTCTCGGAGAAAACATAGTAGATGAGTCTTTGGGTTTTGACATTTGTAAACGTTGAAAAATTTCTGGACATTCTTTAGTGAGCTCTGAGTTGAAAGTCCAAGAGAAAAATATTACCGAAATAAGATACTCCATCCATCCACAAATAAGTGTCTCAAGTCTCAAAAAAAGAAGATGTATCTTCTTTTTTAGAGACTTGAGACACTTATTTATAGACGGAGGGAGTAGGAATACATAGAACTGAGCAAACACATTATGTAGATAAATATATTTTTTTACTGTAAGATAGATTTAAAAAGAGACAAATTATAATCATGTAACCCTTGAAAAAATTCTGGACATTCTTGAATGAGCTTTGAACTGAAACACCAAGAGAAAAATATTACTAAAATAAGATATGAAACATGAAGCGAATATGCCCTAGAGGCACTTAATAAACATAGTTTATTGGCAATATCCCAATTGTTCATTATATGTTTTATACCATGCTATAACTGTATTAAGCGAAAACATTAATACATGTGTGGTAGATAAACAACCAGGTCCCTAGTAGCCTCTACTAAGACTAGTTTCGTTGCGCGATTGATGATCGAGGGTTTCCGATCATAGGGCATGGCGTCGGTCGGCAATGGAAGTCATATCGTTAGGTGTAACGATGTGATGGACATACCCAGTATTTATAGGACATAGTCATTACGCCTTAAGACCGTGAGACCAATTCTTATTGTTATCCCTGGAAGATACTTTGATCGCACCAAACGTCATATCTTATATAGTGTGACAATGATAGGTGATAATTTTGGGTATCGGAAGGGGGTAGTTGAGACGAGGGGTCAATAGCGGGATTTGTCAGTCCGCATAGCCGGATAGATACTCTAGGGCCCACTCGGTGAGATTATGTCAAATGAGTTTGCAAACATGTGACTAGGTCACCAGCTGACATAATATCATAGACGAGTAGAAGATAGCGATGTCGGTAACGAGATCATGCTAGGGATGGAGATATCAGAGAATGATGCTCGGACACGCTAAGTATCGCCATGACAAAGGGTTTAAGACTAGACGTCCAGGTTTGATAGATGAAAGTCATTCGTTATATAACAGGGATTAATTCATGGGGTCCAGGCCTACGAGTTAGTCGTTGGTCATAGAGCAGTCTTGATCGTACCTGTTATTATATCGAACCGCTAGGGTAACACACTTACGGGGTTTCGACAAGACAACCGGAAAGGAAAGAGATCACCGGGAGCGTACAGGGAATGGTCCGATGGAGATCGGGCAGCGACGAAATAGTTTTCGGAGCTAGAATAAATTATATAAAATATGTTTGATATTAATTAGTGTAATTAATGATTAAATATGATTTTATATATTTATTTTCGAATTTTTAGAGGCTGGTTTCCCTAAATGGGTCTTCTGGTGGAAAGAAGGCCCATGAGGGGGGGGGGGGGGGGGGAAAGTCCCCCCAGGGCTTCGGTTTGACGGTGGTCCGGCCTAGGTGGGACGAATGGGGCCCACCTAGGCCCGACGCACTGCCCTAGCCGCACCAGGCAATGGGGGATAGTCCCACATTGCCTGGCTGGAAAGGTTGGCTCCCCCCTGGGAGCCTATATAAGAAGGGGCACCCCTGGCCTTTTAATTCACCAATTAATTCCCTAATTCTCTCTCGATCTCGTGATTCCCTTTGTCGGAGTCGTGCCGAGTAGAGGAAGGGGATCTCTTCCACCATAGCCCGCTGCCGCGATGCTGGTGTTCCGGTCCAAGTCTTCCGCTGCTCGTCCTGGACTGGAGCTTCGGAGGCCGTCGTCTCCACCGTATGTGTGTAACGCCCTGCGAGGTGCCGCGCTAGCGGTACTCGGAGGCCTACTTCCTCCACCCGACCTCGGGGTCATCTTCGTCGTCTTCGTCGCGCCGAGTTCTTCGCGACCTAGAGGTCGGCTACGTCGTCTTCGTCGTCAACGCTTGTGCGGGAGCGTAATCCCCGCTATTCGGTCTACGAGGGTATGTATTCCGATCTCCTCCATACTTCTATATCTGCATAGTGTAGATATTGGCTAGTTTAAGGATATCGTTGCTAGGAATTTTTTTGTTTTTTCTGCACACGATCCCCTTCAGTGGTATCAGAGCCGATCTGTAACATCCCAGATGTTAATATAATTATTAATGCAAAAATGTGGGCCAACAAAAACTTTTTCTTATAAAAATGTGTGTATGTTTAATTCTTGAGTGTTGCTTGTTGCCTTGTTTGCAAAATTGTGGAATTCTAACTCTAATTAAAAATTTGAAGAAAAGGAAACAAATAAAAAGAAACCACAAAAACAAAACACCATGTGACAAATGCCCCATTATTTTTCCAAATTAAGATATATAAATTTATTTGCTCACCAAAATCAATGGAGTAATATTATTGACACTCCTAGATAATTTCACAAACTATTCCCTTTCAAAAATTCAAATTCAAAACTTCAAATTCAAATCAGAAATTCATGATTGAAATATTTCAAAATATTTCAAAAAGATTTTGTAACACTCACTAATAATATACTTAGCCTAGATCTTAAATTTGGACTCAAAATAATAAAGAGAAATAGGAGAATTAAAATAGAAAAATGCTACTGTTTTGATTCGGGCAATTCATCAAACACTTGGTGTTCATCCTCCTGTTCATCCCAAACCGAACCCAAACCTCGGATCAAATCGAGCAATGGAGTGTTTAGCTTGTCGAATTAGAGCCCCCACTGCACTCCTCTCCTCACCACGATCTCAGAGCGCTCGAGAACGTGAGAAAAATCGGCCGGGAGTACCGTTGGACGCCAGGGGACAGCCGCCGGCGCGCACGTCGCCATTGTCGGCACAGTGGCCGCGCAGACGCCGCGCCGTGCTGGCCGCTCCGTGCCCCCCCTCGCTCTCCCTCGCCTTCTGGCTCCCTCGCGCGGCAGCAGCTCGCTCCAGCACGCCCCGACCGCGCCGCGCCCGAGCCATGCCGTGCACGTCGTGCACCGCCCGAGCGCGCTCGCGGCCGGCCCGCCTCGCCCCGCACGCACCCAAGCGCGCCACGCCACCCCGCATTGCCGCTCGGTCCCCTGAGAGCCCCGCAACCCAGCCGCGCCCCTCCACCGGCCTACGGCGGCCTAGCTCGGCCACGAGCGCCCCTGCACCGCGCCCACCGTGCGCCGCCCGGCCGCTATAAAGCCGCCCGTGCCCTGCACTTCCCCACACCGCCTCTGCCTCTCCCCCTCACACCATTTCCCTCTCCCTTGTGCACAGCGAGGAGGCCAGGACCGAGGCCGAGGAGCCTCGGGTCGCCGTCCTCTTCCTCGAGCTCGCCGTGCCCGAGGTAGAAGACGACCACGGCACGGCCGTGCTGCCCTCCCCTTCCCTTCTCTCTGCCTCCCTTCTCTTGCCCTTGCGCCCGCACTCACCCGCCTCCTTTTTCCCTCTGCCCCGTGCCCAGAGTCGCCAGGAATCGCTCGCCGGAGTCCGAGCCCGCCGCGGAAGAAGGAGTCGACGCCGTCGCCGCTAGAGGAGTCCCCGAGCCTCGTCCTTGCGCCCAGGAGCTTCCCCGCCTCGCCGCCGTCGTCCTGCACCTGCCGCACGCCCTCCCGAGCCCCCGAGGTGAGCGCACCGTCCTCGACGCCGTCGCCGGAGCCGCGGCGCCGCCCGATTTAGGTCGCCGGAGACGCGGGCATCGTGAGCCGTTAGATTAGGATCGTGCGGTCGCGTACCGATTCGTTTTAATTATTAAAACCCTGACATGCGGGTCCCACACGTCAGGTTTAAATAAACAGCGCGCGCGCTCGCTGAGTCGCTGACCAGTGGGTCCCCTCTGTCAGATTTTTCAGCATTATCCACTCTGGATATTAAATTGAATTTAAATTCCATTTAAAAGTCAGTATTGAACTCAAACTTAGAAAATCCATAACTTTAGATATACAACTCCAAATTTAGCAAATCCAACTGTTCTGGAAAGCTTATGAAATTATCTATCCAACTAAACTAGTTTCACCCCATTTGGATATATAATAAAAATACAATATTCAAAATACAGTAGCATGTTTAAATTCTAAACTTGTTTGTTTCTGATACTCTGATAATCCAAATTAGTTGAAACTAATTTTATTAGATCACCTTTAACCATGGTTAGTCAATCCTAAAAGGATTTAATTTTTGGATGAGTATAATTTAAATAATAGCCAAAACCTTATTAATTGGCTTCTGGATTCAAACGATGTGTAGGGAGTTTGGTAACTCCAAATGACCCAAATCCAATTGTGTCATCTTCTACACATCCTTAGCTTTCTGTAGAATTTTAGTTTGTATTTTTGTGACAAACAGAACTCAAACTATGCAATTAAACATGTGCAACAAGTTTCTGCCCTAATTAAATTACAATGGAATAATGTTTAATTCAATTAAATTGAAACCACATGATATTGTTTGGTATGTGGAATGGTTAATTAGAACCTCTACGAGTGTATTGCTATGGTGATTGTTTGAATAGACTAGTGATGGGTGTATTGATTGCTTGTGTATTAGACGAGAACGTTGCCGGATATATCGAGGAGGAAGGATTTGCAGAACCTGAAGACCAAGACCAAGATCACTTTGCCGAGCAAGGCAAGCTACTCTCTGAGCTTGCACCCAACTTATGCATTTAGAATTACAAATCATTTTCAAAAGCAAAGGTTTACAAAAACCCTTTTTTTTAAAGTATGTAGAGATTATTTTGCCACCCTATGTAGAAGTAGATACTAAAACTATAGGATGGAAAAACAATGTTGTTTATTCAAAACTCCTTTGAAAACTTGTGTGGATATATATAGCACCAAGATGGTGTGTTGAGATAAGAAAATGGAGAAACATGGTTTTAGGAAAGCACATTGTGTCCTAGTACTCAGTCAAGCAACCGATACTCTCTGCGACCACATTTACCCACATATGGGAAAGGGCTTAGTCAGATAGTTTGCTCTTATTAGTATGGGACACTGCATCAACAGAGATGACTCTGTTATGCATGAGGGAGTGGTTTGGTGACCTAACCCTGACCTGGGTCCTCGCTCAAAAATCTATGAGTAGATAAAGAGGAGGATAGAAGGATGTCCGTATACACCGCCAGATAAAACCTATGAGTCCTCACACTTAGGGTTCCCGACGGGGAACTAGACTAGGTGTAGATGGAATGGTTCATAGGGGCAGGATCCTATACTAGCATGAGCAAAGGAAAGACTAGGGTCGGTGACTCAACTTCGCATACAACTGGTATGGCGAGACGTGGCTGACACGATGAGTTATCGGATGAGTGTGGGAAAAGCGTGCTACCTCTGCAGAGGGTAATTAAACTATTCGAATAGCCGAGTCCTCGGATATGGACAGTTGAAGACCCTACTTAGACCATGTGCAAGTTTTTGGAAAAGAGTTGAGTTTGAAAAGAAAAAGGACATGGAGAGTGTTCCATACACCTATACCAACGGATCGGTATGAGGTAGTTGGAAAGATATTACCATAATGGTTTATGGTTGGAAAAGGAGGAGTTTTGGAATAACACTAATAAAATTGAGATATCTAGTAGTCATAGTTTCCTTATCTTCTTCAACAAAGATACAGAGATGTTTTAAATAGATAAAAGTGAGAAACTAAAAATGGAACTAGAGCACTCATGTTGGAGTAGTTTGCGAGTACATTCAAATGTACTCATACTAGTTTGCTTCTGGCTATTGTCGTAGCCAGACATGGAGGAGTACTACGCCCAGGAGGAATATGGCGACATCTATGCCAACTAAGGATCTTTTCAAGTCGACTGCCTGTCGGGTCTACATTAGCTGTTGGATGGCTGCTACGTTCAAGTTCCGCTGCTTATGTTGATTGTTTTGGTTTGGCCCTTGAAGGCACCTATGTAAGACTTGGTCCAGATGACCATTTTATGTAAGACTCTAATTCGGTATTGTAATGGATGTAAACTTTGGTATTCAATTCGGATTATGTGCAACGACAGACTGATCACGGGATCGTTGCGTTAAGCATAATCGGGTATTTCGGACAGTTAGTCCGGGGTCCCCACAGAATTGGTATCAGAGCCATCTCGACTTTAGGAGCCTTAGATTAGCATGGTCGCTAGGTAGTGATTGCAAAAGTTGAGTTTCAAAGAAAAACACAGTAAGAAATTTGTTTAAGAAAATTGCTTATCTCTTACCCTCTCATTTGTGCAAAATTCTCTTCTTACCAACTACTAAGTTTTCTCTCATATTCATAAAAACTTGCCACACTTCATTTTAATAAACTTAAAATCCTGCTCACATATTTTCCCTTCCATTAAAAATTTGATATACTTGCCATCTCACTAACTTAAAATTTTGACTAAAAATTATAGATGGCGATCCATTTCACCGAGTTCGTTCAGCTGGAGAAGGACGGCAAGTTGATGTTCGAGAAGGACTTGTTCGAGTTGACCAAGCTGCTAGGTCGTCCCACTCCTGAGTTCAGGGGAGCCCAGGTGGACGCTCCCGGTAACGGGAACCTGTCCTGGTTGATCGAGGGGTCTGTTCGCGGGAACATCAAGTCCCCCGGATCCAGGGCACTCTCTTTCACCCTCATGGACGTCCACTGGGACGATGGACTGTGTCGTTCCATGCAGAGGATGCTATCCCGGCTTTGTGAGGAGCGCAAGGCGGAGCTGGTAAACTCTCGTTTCCAGTTCTACGGGAGGCGCACCATCGATGGACACCCAATTCGGTCCCCTCTGCACCCGACATTCGGAGAGTATATCCTGGACATGGAGATTATGCTCTTTCGCACCCAGGAGGATCTGAGGTGCGCTAGGCTTCGGTCTCACTTTGAGCGTCTCTCGCTCAAGGAGAGTCGCGAGAGCGAGGCACAGCTGAAGACTGAGAAGACCGCTCTTCTGAAGAAGGGAACCCAGATGAGGAAGACCATAGCGAAGCTCCGCAAGAAGGTTGCTGAGCAGGATGAGCTGATAGAGGATTTGGAGCTCCGTACTGACGAGATGGAGGAGGAGGGCGAGGATCTCCGCAAGGAGAACAACGCTTTCCTCAGTGACGATGATGACTTTCTGGAGGAGATGGACGATGATGATGAGGATGATGAGGATGAGGATGGCGAGGAGGAGGATCCAGAGGAGCCACCCTACCAGTCCGATGCTGACATGGCAGAGCCTGAGGTTCCACCTCAGTAGGCTAGTTACTTGAGTTCTACCGCAGGATTAGGTCGACCCCCTATCGCTAGTAGAGTCGAAGTTGTGGTTCTTTTGGAACTTGCTATATGTACATTAGTTAGGGAGAATGTTGTAAGCTAGATTTGGATGAACTCTTGATGTGATGGTTGTGCTATGAAAGTGTGTGCTAGTCTTGTTGACATGTGTTAAATGTTTTCCTTATAATCCTTAGTAAATCAACCTCTACGTAAAAACCCATCTTCCCTTTGTCAGAACCCCTTTCGCTTGCCCTTATTCCCGGTGTACTTCAGGATGGTGGAAACTCGTCGCACCAACATGGATGGAGGAGCACCACCACCCCCACCGGACCCAACCACCGCCCAACTGCTGGCACTCATCATGGAGGAACGTCAAGCTGCCCGGACTGAGCGTCAAGCTCATATTGCTGCCCTGCAGCAGATAGCTGCCGCTCACAACAACAACAACAACAACCATCACAACAATGGCAATGGCAATGGTGAAGGAAATCAGCGGTCCACTTTGAGCAACTTCCAGAGGACCAACCCACCCACCTTTTCCAAGGGACTTCACCCACTTGAGGCCGATGACTGGCTTCGCACCATCAACAACAACCTGGTAGTTGCAGCCGTGGGAGAGCCTGAGAAGGTGCTGTATGCGACCCACTATCTTGCAGGACCAGCACGGTCTTGGTGGGAAGCTACCAAGGCTCTACAGCAAGCTGGTTATGCTATCAGCTGGGATGAATTCCAGGAGAAGTTCCGCAAGAAGCACATTCCCCGCGGACTCATTGAGCGGAAGAAGGATGAATTCCGCAGGTTGCGGCAGGGAAGTAAGGATGTGGTCGGATACCTCGATGAGTTCACTGACTTGTCTCGGTATGCTCCTGATGATGTCGACACCGAGGGAAGGAAGATGGAGCGTTTCATGAACGGACTTCATGATGAACTGCAATGCGCCTTGGTTATCCATGACTTTGTTGATTTGGAATCACTTGTGGACAAGGCCATACAGTTGGAGACCAAGCGCAAATCCATGTTTGAGGGTCGTAAGAGGAGGATGATTGCCCAGGAAGGTTCGAGCAGTCAGAAACCTCGCACCCACCCACCAAACTCCAAGCCAGCATATAGACCACCCCCAACTTCGCACCCCAGCTACCCTAAGCCCCCATACACCCCAAACAAGTTCAGCCGCCCCAATGACAACACCCGTCCCGGAGGGAACTCTAGCAACCCCAACATCAATGCCAATGTGGTCTGTTTCAATTGTGGCACCAAGGGTCACTACTCCAAGGCATGCCCCAATCCCAAGAAGAATGGTCCGCGCCCCGATGCACAGGCGCCGAACAACGGCCAAGGCCACAATGGAAATGGCAAGCACCCCGCACCCCGCGGAAATGTGGCTGTTGCCAAGGGACGCCTGCACCACATCAATGCTGAAGAGGCCATGGATGCACCAGATGTTGTGATGGGTACGTTCCTTGTCAACTCAGTACCTGCAACTGTTCTGTTTGATTCTGGTGCTACTCATTCTTTTGTTACCCAAGAATTTGTTGCTAAGGGAGGCTTAGTCGGAAGTCTATTACCCAGACCCATGGTCATCCAAATCCCGGAATCCACCATAGATACCAAGTCATTTTGCCCGGATGTTTCCCTTGAGATCAAAGGGGAAAAGTTCCTAGTTGACTTAATCATCCTAGGAACCCAAGGAATAGATGTCATACTGGGTATGAATTGGTTAGCTAAGTACCATGGTCGAATTGACTGTGCCAGAAAAGCTGTAGCCCTCACCACCGACAAAGGAGTAGAAGTGGAGTATGTGTCAGAAACCAGTCGACCCCAACCAAGATGCCATGAGAGCATAGCTCGACCAGCCCTAGATGAGATCCGTGTTGTTCACCTGTTCAAAGACGTCTTTCCTGAAGAATTGCCTGGTATGCCACCAGATCGGGATATCGAGTTCATCATTGAACTTATCCCCGGGACAGCCCCCATATCCCAAAGACCCTATCGGATGAATCCAGAAGAACTGGTTGAGTTGAAGAAGCAGTTAGCAGATATGCTCAGCAAAGGGCTTATTCGCCCAAGTGCTTCACCCTGGGGATCACCCATTATTTTTGTGGATAAGAGAGATGGTACCACACGTCTGTGTGTGGATTATCGCAGGTTGAATGATGTGACCATCAAAAACAAGTACCCTCTCCCAAAGATCGAGGATCTGTTCGATCAAATGAACGGAGCCCGAGTCTTTTCCAAGATCGATCTTCGGTCAGGGTATCATCAGTTAAGAATCCGAGAGTCAGATATTCCCAAGACTGCCTTCACAACCCGTTACGGTTTATTTGAATACACCGTAATGTCCTTTGGTCTGACCAATGCCCCAGCCTATTTTATGAATCTCATGAACAAGATCTTCATGGAGTATCTTGACAAGTTCGTGGTAGTTTTCCTTGATGACATCCTTATTTACTCCAAAACTGAAGAAGAGCATGCTGAACACCTGCGTCTAGTTTTAGCAACCCTCCGAGAGCATCAGTTGTATGCCAAGTTTAGCAAGTGTGAGTTTTGGCTCAGTGAGGTCTCATTTCTCGGACATGTTGTGTCTGCGGGAGGAATTTCTGTTGACCCAGAGAAGATCCAAGCCATTGTGGACTGGAAAGCCCCAACTAGTGTGACTGAAATCCGAAGTTTTCTTGGACTAGCGGGATACTACCGCAAGTTCGTTGAGGGATTCTCCAGTATAGCCAAACCCCTTACCCAACTGCTGAAAAAGGACAAGAAATTTGAATGGACCCAGAAGTGTGAAGAGAGTTTCCAGGAATTAAAGAAGAGACTGACCTCAACCCCTGTCCTGATTATGCCAGACGTCACCAAGAGTTTCGACGTGTATTGCGATGCATCACGTCTAGGATTGGGTTGTGTTCTGATGCAAGGAGGCAAGGTGGTGTCGTATCTGTCTCGACAGTTGCGACCACACGAAGAGAACTACCCAACCCATGACCTAGAGTTAGCCGCTGTTGTTCTTGCCTTGAAGACGTGGCGCTCCTATCTGGCGGGACATCGTTGCGAGATTTATACGGATCATAAGAGCTTGAAGTATATCTTCACGCAGCGGGAGTTAAATTTGCGACAAAGAAGGTGGATGGAATTAATCAAGGATTATGATATCAGCATCAATTATCACCCTGGAAAGGCTAATGTAGTTGCCGATGCCCTTAGTCGCAAACCCTGCACCCTGAATGCCATGATCCAAGCAGAGCAGCCAGCCCTGTTTAAGGAGTTCAAAGATTTTGGACTAGAGCTTGTTAGCCACGGCTATCTCGCCCATTTAGAGTTAGCTCCAACTCTGATAGATCAAATCAAGGAGGCCCAGAAAGGTCATGAGAGCATAGAAGGAATCAAGAAGAAGATTTCTCTCGGTAAAGCGCCTGGTTTTACCGAGGATGCAGAAGGTGTGCTGAGATTCAATGGTCGTATCTGTATCCCCAATACCTCGGAACTCAAGGAGTTAATCCTAAAGGAAGCCCACGAGACCCCTTACTCAATCCACCCCGGCGGAACCAAGATGTACCAAGACCTTCGTGAAAGATTTTGGTGGCATGGAATGAAGCGAGAAATTGGTGCTTTCGTAGCCAAGTGTGATATTTGTCAGCGAGTCAAGGCTGAACATCAGCGACCCGCTGGATTGCTTCAACCCCTAAAGATTCCCGAGTGGAAGTGGGATGAGATTGGAATGGATTTTATCACCGGACTTCCAAGGTCCAACCGAGTCCATGACTCAATATGGGTCGTCGTTGACAGGCTGACCAAAGTGGCCCATTTCATTCCCGTCCACACCACCTATAGGGGAAATCAGTTAGCAGACCTGTATATTTCCAGAATAGTAAGCCTGCATGGTGTGCCTAAGAGGATTGTATCAGATAGGGGCACACAATTCACTTCAAGATTTTGGAAAGCCCTGCATGAAGCCCTCGGAACCAAGTTGGCATTTAGCACAGCATATCACCCCCAGACCGATGGCCAAACTGAACGAGTGAACCAGATATTAGAGGACATGCTTCGCGCATGTGTCCTAGCTTATGGATCCAAATGGGAAGACTGTCTTCCATTTGCAGAATTCTCATACAACAACAGTTACCAGTCTAGTCTGCAAATGGCCCCTTTTGAAGCCCTTTACGGCAAAAAATGTCGTACGCCCCTGAATTGGTCCGATACCGGAGAAGGCAAACTGTTTGGACCAGATACCCTTCGCGAAGCTGAAGCGCAAGTACAGCTTATCCGAGAGCGACTCAAGACCGCCCAATCCCGTCAGAAGAGTTACGCTGATCCCAAGCGTCGTGATGTCACCTTCAATATCGGAGATTATGTCTATCTCCGAGTGACACCCCTTAAAGGAATGCAGCGTTTCCATATCAAAGGAAAATTAGCGCCAAGATATATTGGACCCTTCAAGATCCTTGCCCGTCGAGGAGAAGTGTCTTATCAACTGGAATTGCCCCAAGAGTTAGAAGATTACCATGATGTTTTCCACATTTCCTTGCTCCGGAAGTGTCTTGAAGTTCCTGACCAGCCTGACGTTTTCAAAAACATCGATCACCAGTCCGTCGACCTGAATCAAGATCTGACTTACCGTGAGACGCCTCTCAAGATTCTCGACGAAGATGTTCGTCTCACCCGCAGGCGAGCAATCAAGTTCTACAAAGTCCAGTGGACTAACCACTCTGAAGATGAAGCAACTTGGGAACGTGAAGACTATCTTAGGAGCGAGTTTCCCAACCTCTTTAGTACCCAGGCCTAGCAAATCTCGGGACGAGATTTATTCTAAGGGGGGAAGTCTGTAACATCCCAGATGTTAATATAATTATTAATGCAAAAATGTGGGCCAACAAAAACTTTTTCTTATAAAAATGTGTGTATGTTTAATTCTTGAGTGTTGCTTGTTGCCTTGTTTGCAAAATTGTGGAATTCTAACTCTAATTAAAAATTTGAAGAAAAGGAAACAAATAAAAAGAAACCACAAAAACAAAACACCATGTGACAAATGCCCCATTATTTTTCCAAATTAAGATATATAAATTTATTTGCTCACCAAAATCAATGGAGTAATATTATTGACACTCCTAGATAATTTCACAAACTATTCCCTTTCAAAAATTCAAATTCAAAACTTCAAATTCAAATCAGAAATTCATGATTGAAATATTTCAAAATATTTCAAAAAGACTTTGTAACACTCACTAATAATATACTTAGCCTAGATCTTAAATTTGGACTCAAAAGAATAAAGAGAAATAGGAGAATTAAAATAGAAAAATGCTACTGTTTTGATTCGGGCAATTCATCAAACACTTGGTGTTCATCCTCCTGTTCATCCCAAACCGAACCCAAACCTCGGATCAAATCGATCAATGGAGTGTTTAGCTTGTCGAATTAGAGCCCCCACTGCACTCCTCTCCTCACCACGATCTTAGAGCGCTCGAGAACGTGAGAAAAATCGGCCGGGAGCACCGTTGGACGCCAGGGGACAGCCGTCGGCGCGCACGTCGCCATTGTCGGCACAGTGGCCGCGCAGACGCCGCGCCGTGCTGGCCGCTCCGTGCCCCCCCTCGCTCTCCCTCGCCTTCTGGCTCCCTCGCGCGGCAGCAGCTCGCTCCAGCACGCCCCGACCGCGCCGCGCCCGAGCCATGCCGTGCACGTCGTGCACCGCCCGAGCGCGCTCGCGGCCGGCCCGCCTCGCCCCGCACGCACCCAAGCGCGCCACGCCACCCCGCATTGCCGCTCGGTCCCCTGAGAGCCCCGCAACCCAGCCGCGCCCCTCCACCGGCCTACGGCGGCCTAGCTCGGCCACGAGCGCCCCTGCACCGCGCCCACCGTGCGCCGCCCGGCCGCTATAAAGCCGCCCGTGCCCTGCACTTCCCCACACCGCCTCTGCCTCTCCCCCTCACACCATTTCCCTCTCCCTTGTGCACAGCGAGGAGGCCAGGACCGAGGCCGAGGAGCCTCGGGTCGCCGTCCTCTTCCTCGAGCTCGTCGTGCCCGAGGTAGACGACGACCACGGCACGGCCGTGCTGCCCTCCCCTTCCCTTCTCTCTGCCTCCCTTCTCTTCCCCTTGCGCCCGCACTCACCCGCCTCCTTTTTCCCTCTGCCCCGTGCCCAGAGTCGCCAGGAATCGCTCGCCGGAGTCCGAGCCCGCCGCGGAAGAAGGAGTCGACGCCGTCGCCGCTAGAGGAGTCCCCGAGCCTCGTCCTTGCGCCCAGGAGCTTCCCCGCCTCGCCGCCGTCGTCCTGCACCTGCCGCACGCCCTCCCGAGCCCCCGAGGTGAGCGCACCATCCTCGACGCCGTCGCCGGAGCCGCGGCGCCGCCCGATTTAGGTCGCCGGAGACGCGGGCATCGTGAGCCGTTAGATTAGGATCGTGCGGTCGCGTACCGATTCGTTTTAATTATTAAAACCCTGACATGCGGGTCCCACACGTCAGGTTTAAATAAACAGCGCGCGCACTCGCTGAGTCGCTGACCAGTGGGTCCCCTCTGTCGGATTTTTCAGCATTATCCACTCTGGATATTAAATTGAATTTAAATTCCATTTAAAAGTCAGTATTGAACTCAAACTTAGAAAATCCATAACTTTAGATTTACAACTCCAAATTTAGCAAATCCAACTGTTCTGGAAAGCTTATGAAATTATCTATCCAACTAAACTAGTTTCACCCCATTTGGATATATAATAAAAATACAATATTCAAAATACAGTAGCATGTTTAAATTCTAAACTTGTTTGTTTCTGATACTCTGATAATCCAAATTAGTTGAAACTAATTTTATTAGATCACCTTTAACCATGGTTAGTCAATCCTAAAAGGATTTAATTTTTGGATGAGTATAATTTAAATAATAGCCAAAACCTTATTAATTGGCTTCTGGATTCAAAACGATGTGTAGGGAGTTTGGTAACTCCAAATGACCCAAGTCCAATTGTGTCATCTTCTACACATCCTTAGCTTTCTGTAGAATTTTAGTTTGTATTTTTGTGACAAACAGAACTCAAACTATGCAATTAAACATGTGCAACAAGTTTCTGCCCTAATTAAATTACAATGGAATAATGTTTAATTCAATTAAATTGAAACCACATGATATTGTTTGGTATGTGGAATGGTTAATTAGAACCTCTACGAGTGTATTGCTATGGTGATTGTTTGAATAGACTAGTGATGGGTGTATTGATTGCTTGTGTATTAGACGAGAACGTTGCCGGATATATCGAGGAGGAAGGATTTGCAGAACCTGAAGACCAAGACCAAGATCACTTTGCCGAGCAAGGCAAGCTACTCTCTGAGCTTGCACCCAACTTATGCATTTAGAATTACAAATCATTTTCAAAAGCAAAGGTTTACAAAAACCCTTTTTTTTAAAGTATGTAGAGATTATTTTGCCACCCTATGTAGAAGTAGATACTAAAACTATAGGATGGAAAAACAATGTTGTTTATTCAAAACTCCTTTGAAAACTTGTGTGGATATATATAGCACCAAGATGGTGTGTTGAGATAAGAAAATGGAGAAACATGGTTTTAGGAAAGCACATTGTGTCCTAGTACTCAGTCAAGCAACCGATACTCTCTGCGACCACATTTACCCACATATGGGAAAGGGCTTAGTCAGATAGTTTGCTCTTATTAGTATGGGACACTGCATCAACAGAGATGACTCTGTTATGCATGAGGGAGTGGTTTGGTGACCTAACCCTGACCTGGGTCCTCGCTCAAAAATCTATGAGTAGATAAAGAGGAGGATAGAAGGATGTCCGTATACACCGCCAGATAAAACCTATGAGTCCTCACACTTAGGGTTCCCGACGGGGAACTAGACTAGGTGTAGATGGAATGGTTCATAGGGGCAGGATCCTATACTAGCATGAGCAAAGGAAAGACTAGGGTCGGTGACTCAACTTCGCATACAGCTGGTATGGCGAGACGTGGCTGACACGATGAGTTATCGGATGAGTGTGGGAAAAGCGTGCTACCTCTGCAGAGGGTAATTAAACTATTCGAATAGCCGAGTCCTCGGATATGGACAGTTGAAGACCCTACTTAGACCATGTGCAAGTTTTTGGAAAAGAGTTGAGTTTGAAAAGAAAAAGGACATGGAGAGTGTTCCATACACCTATACCAACGGATCGGTATGAGGTAGTTGGAAAGATATTACCATAATGGTTTATGGTTGGAAAAGGAGGAGTTTTGGAATAACACTAATAAAATTGAGATATCTAGTAGTCATAGTTTCCTTATCTTCTTCAACAAAGATACAGAGATGTTTTAAATAGATAAAAGTGAGAAACTAAAAATGGAACTAGAGCACTCATGTTGGAGTAGTTTGCGAGTACATTCAAATGTACTCATACTAGTTTGCTTCTGGCTATTGTCGTAGCCAGACATGGAGGAGTACTACGCCCAGGAGGAATATGGCGACATCTATGCCAACTAAGGATCTTTTCAAGTCGACTGCCTGTCGGGTCTACATTAGCTGTTGGATGGCTGCTACGTTCAAGTTCCGCTGCTTATGTTGATTGTTTTGGTTTGGACCTTGAAGGCACCTATGTAAGACTTGGTCCAGATGACCATTTTATGTAAGACTCTAATTCGGTATTGTAATGGATGTAAACTTTGGTATTCAATTCGGATTATGTGCAACGACAGACTGATCACGGGATCGTTGCGTTAAGCATAATCGGGTATTTCGGACAGTTAGTCCGGGGTCCCCACAGAATTGGTATCAGAGCCATCTCGACTTTAGGAGCCTTAGATTAGCATGGTCGCTAGGTAGTGATTGCAAAAGTTGAGTTTCAAAGAAAAACACAGTAAGAAATTTGTTTAAGAAAATTGCTTATCTCTTACCCTCTCATTTGTGCAAAATTCTCTTCTTACCAACTACTAAGTTTTCTCTCATATTCATAAAAACTTGCCACACTTCATTTTAATAAACTTAAAATCCTGCTCACATATTTTCCCTTCCATTAAAAATTTGATATACTTGCCATCTCACTAACTTAAAATTTTGACTAAAAATTATAGATGGCGATCCATTTCACCGAGTTCGTTCAGCTGGAGAAGGACGGCAAGTTGATGTTCGAGAAGGACTTGTTCGAGTTGACCAAGCTGCTAGGTCGTCCCACTCCTGAGTTCAGGGGAGCCCAGGTGGACGCTCCCGGTAACGGGAACCTGTCCTGGTTGATCGAGGGGTCTGTTCGCGGGAACATCAAGTCCCCCGGATCCAGGGCACTCTCTTTCACCCTCATGGACGTCCACTGGGACGATGGACTGTGTCGTTCCATGCAGAGGATGCTATCCCGGCTTTGTGAGGAGCGCAAGGCGGAGCTGGTAAACTCTCGTTTCCAGTTCTACGGGAGGCGCACCATCGATGGACACCCAATTCGGTCCCCTCTGCACCCGACATTCGGAGAGTATATCCTGGACATGGAGATTATGCTCTTTCGCACCCAGGAGGATCTGAGGTGCGCTAGGCTTCGGTCTCACTTTGAGCGTCTCTCGCTCAAGGAGAGTCGCGAGAGCGAGGCACAGCTGAAGACTGAGAAGACCGCTCTTCTGAAGAAGGGAACCCAGATGAGGAAGACCATAGCAAAGCTCCGCAAGAAGGTTGCTGAGCAGGATGAGCTGATAAAGGATTTGGAGCTCCGTACTGACGAGATGGAGGAGGAGGGCGAGGATCTCCGCAAGGAGAACAACGCTTTCCTCAGTGACGATGATGACTTTCTGGAGGAGATGGACGATGATGATGAGGATGATGAGGATGAGGATGGCGAGGAGGAGGATCCAGAGGAGCCACCCTACCAGTCCGATGCTGACATGGCAGAGCCTGAGGTTCCACCTCAGTAGGCTAGTTACTTGAGTTCTACCGCAGGATTAGGTCGACCCCCTATCGCTAGTAGAGTCGAAGTTGTGGTTCTTTTGGAACTTGCTATATGTACATTAGTTAGGGAGAATGTTGTAAGCTAGATTTGGATGAACTATTGATGTGATGGTTGTGCTATGAAAGTGTGTGCTAGTCTTGTTGACATGGGTCCTCGCTCAAAAATCTATGAGTAGATAAAGAGGAGGATAGAAGGATGTCCGTATACACCGCCAGATAAAACCTATGAGTCCTCACACTTAGGGTTCCCGACGGGGAACTAGACTAGGTGTAGATGGAATGGTTCATAGGGGCAGGATCCTATACTAGCATGAGCAAAGGAAAGACTAGGGTCGGTGACTCAACTTCGCATACAGCTGGTATGGCGAGACGTGGCTGACACGATGAGTTATCGGATGAGTGTGGGAAAAGCGTGCTACCTCTGCAGAGGGTAATTAAACTATTCGAATAGCCGAGTCCTCGGATATGGACAGTTGAAGACCCTACTTAGACCATGTGCAAGTTTTTGGAAAAGAGTTGAGTTTGAAAAGAAAAAGGACATGGAGAGTGTTCCATACACCTATACCAACGGATCGGTATGAGGTAGTTGGAAAGATATTACCATAATGGTTTATGGTTGGAAAAGGAGGAGTTTTGGAATAACACTAATAAAATTGAGATATCTAGTAGTCATAGTTTCCTTATCTTCTTCAACAAAGATACAGAGATGTTTTAAATAGATAAAAGTGAGAAACTAAAAATGGAACTAGAGCACTCATGTTGGAGTAGTTTGCGAGTACATTCAAATGTACTCATACTAGTTTGCTTCTGGCTATTGTCGTAGCCAGACATGGAGGAGTACTACGCCCAGGAGGAATATGGCGACATCTATGCCAACTAAGGATCTTTTCAAGTCGACTGCCTGTCGGGTCTACATTAGCTGTTGGATGGCTGCTACGTTCAAGTTCCGCTGCTTATGTTGATTGTTTTGGTTTGGCCCTTGAAGGCACCTATGTAAGACTTGGTCCAGATGACCATTTTATGTAAGACTCTAATTCGGTATTGTAATGGATGTAAACTTTGGTATTCAATTCGGATTATGTGCAACGACAGACTGATCACGGGATCGTTGCGTTAAGCATAATCGGGTATTTCGGACAGTTAGTCCGGGGTCCCCACACGATCTATCGTAGATATAGTTGTACGCTGTTAGAACCCGTGTTCTGCATGGGGGCACCGTTCGTGTTATTTGCTACCCTCTAGCGTGCACTTGTGATTCCAGCAGCATCGAGTTGATGAAGCGGCCCGGACCGACTTTACGCGTACGCTTACGCGAGACTGGTTCCACTACGGACATACGGCTTGTACCGTATCTGTGGCTGGCGGGTGCCTGTTTCTCTCTCTTTAGTTGGTCTTGCATTTTCAATGGAGGGCCCGAAAGGGATGCTTAAACATGCAATTATTTGATCGTTGTTGTGGTCATAAGGTTCATAGGTATGAAGCGGTTCTATTTACGAAAGCCCCGAGCCACGTAAAATATGCAAAAAATAAAGTAGAAGCGTCTAACTTTATTTTGCAGGGGCTATGTGATATGGTCAAGGTAGGTTTATTAAATTGTTTATAAACTGCGGGCGCCAAGAAGACCATGGCGCAATGGACTATATCACATTGCATTACATTTGATGTTTTGTGTGCATCTTATATTGTGTGATAATATATATAGTATATATTAGTTGCACGGCGGTAGCTATATAAGATGATCCCTTCAAAATACCACTAGTGTTCTCCCTGCAACGCGCACTACCAAGAAAGTTCTATGTTATGAGGCAGGCCGTGATGATCAGGTGTCAGACATCTCGTCGTTCGCATACAGTGGGTGTAATCCATGTTGCACAAGCGTCTGCGTGGAGGTTATGGTGGCGAGCCTAGCATATGCAGATATGGCCTCGAAACAGTGAGACCGAAAGGTCGAGCACGAGTCACAAAATTGGTGTGGCGGACAATTGTCTACTCTTGAAGTTGTGCCGCCGGCTCTGATGATGAGGGGTGGTGCAATGGATGGGGGTCGTGTAATCGCTTAAACGACCATGAGGGATGTTCGTTTAAGTGGGAGTTCGGATAGTTATTTTCTAAAATACTAGAACTCAGAATATAATGAACATAGTCTGTTTGCAAACCTTTGTAGATATTAACCATTGTGATAGCATCTTTTCAAATTAGGCGCATTCCTACGATTGAGAAACTTAAAATGTTGGGTCCAAACTTCATAGTTTTATGCTTTAGCTTGATGATACTCCTTGTTTAAACCATTAGCTCTTTGTGTTACAATACCCGCTAGGAGATAAACCCGGAGATTCCGCTAACAAAAGATAATTTGGATTATCAGATTATGTGCGGATGATATCATAATAGTCCAGTGCATGCTATGATCTCTGCCATAGAGAACCAACGGTGGGTACGAGTTTTTTTGATCGCGAACATATGATATGGTCGCTAAACTCGGGGTACCCCAAACCTTGGGTTGATGAAGTTTATCAGTACGTTGACTGATTGTCTTCTCAACCAAGATGGAAGAGAATACACACATTGAGGGAGCATGTGGCGGTCATACTTAATGACATATGTTCATACTTAATGAACATTGAGACGCCTCGCTCAGCTCAATCACTGGATGACAGACATCGTTGCCAAGTGCAAATCCTCTGTCATAGACTATGTCATGCAAGGGGAATCGTTCACCTTCATGGTTCTTGATTACGGTGGAAGTATCAAGAAAATGAAACAGATCGCCGGAAGTCATCAATGATGATGGTGTATATATGATATACATGTTATGAATGTTTTAGCTAAGCAAGTAATCGCAGTAGTGACTAAGTTTTGAACTTGTCATGTTTTGTGAAAACCAGGTTTACTGCTTGAGTAGCTTGAAAGGAAGAGGCGACATTGCGTGTTGATAATGGCAGTCAAGTTGTTGTGATGGCCATAGACACTCTCCCTCTAGATCTACCATTTGAATAAATTCTTTATGATCGCCTATTAGTATGATCGTTACAAGTGTGTCTCCTCTAGCGAGACACTTGTTCATACATGATAGTGACAAATTTGGTGTCCTATATTTATGAGGTAATGATCATATGACGATTTGAATTTAGATGGTAGAAGCTCCCACATTCATAATATTAATGCCAAAGGATACAAACTTAATAAAGACACCACATATGTGTGGCACTACCATTTAGTCATGTCAATGTTATAGTCAATGCATTAGCTCCATACCGGATGGATATACAAGTCCTAAGATTTGATCTTTTGACACTTGCAAAATAACTGTGACACCGTTTTCGGAAAGCGGGCATATAACTTATTGATAGTCATACATAGAGATGTATGTGGTTCAATGAAGTAATTGACAGGTAGTGGAGACCTTTATTTCGTGAACTTCACTGAACGTTTTGAGTATAGCTTGTTGAGAATCGTGCATATGGGTGTATGTGAATCAATGAAGTACTTTAACGTGTAGTGGAAGTCTTTATTTCATAGACTTCATGAATATTCCGAGTAGATATATGGATATCCACTCCGGGGAATGTTAGTCTGAAATTTTGATTCAATCAAACAAGTTCAGAATGAAGTAGGAAATAAACTTAACAAGAAAATCAAGTTCCTGCGATACAGATCGAGGAAATGAAGATTTGAGTTATAATGTTGGCACATCATTGGAAGACTTGTGAGAAGAGTTCCACAAATTACGTCGCATGGAACACCATAGTGTTATGGTGTGTTAGGACGTCGTAATTGCACCCTATCGGATAGTGTGTGGTAAATAAATCTCTTACCAAATTATTGTGATCATTAAAGTCATATGGTAGAAACGTAAACACTCATGTTAGCAAATAGTGAAACCATTTGAATCCATGGAGACAATACCATACGACTGATGGCATGGCTTTTTAGCCTAGATTGTCGTTTCAGCAATTTAGTGTTTCGATGTGATCGAACCTAAAATGGATTAATCTTTGTAGTATACCCTACCTAAAGAGTTAGTTCGGTACATGTCTCACGACATAGGCAAAACTGTTGCCGGGATATACCTTGCGAAAGAAATAGTTTCTTGTCCAAGTGTATAGGTGAGAAAGAAAGTAGAGCAAGACGAAGTTGGTGAACTTCCTCTCTAGACATCAGAGTGGCGCAACTGAAAGTGTTTTCGGTGTCAGGCTCCACGGCTTGAAAAAGCTGATGATTCAAAATAATGATGTTCTGAGCTCATACTAAGAGCGTAGGCATACGAGATTGTGTTCCACACTGTGTGTTACGACAATCTTGTAATGAAGGTCATATTAATAAAATATGATAGACCTACGAACTACGAAGACGAGATGGTGGACCTAAGTCCGAGAAATGGCTATGAGTCATTTATGATCCGAAATAAAATCCATATACGATTACCAGGTAATGACTTGGGAGATCTTCTTGATGGCATCTAGGATGTTAATAGTATATGGAATTTTATGAGAGAGTAGACATTGAGCAGATTCGATTTGTCGTGAAACAGTTCCGACAGATTCAAAAGTTGACCACATGAGAGTTTGTCTCAAGTGGCGAAGCCTAAATCTATTCTGGGTCGTTTAGCAATCACTATAATTTCGAATGAGAAATTGATAGATGGATAAGGAAACCATGTTTCTTAATAGTGTCATTAAGAAAGAGTTGGTGATCCTGAGGATGCTAAACAAGTATGCAAACTTCAGTGGTCCATTCATGTGCTGAAGCAAGCATATCGGAGCTGGAATCTTGTCGGGGGGCTGCCCCCCGGGTAGGGGCAGATCCCGGAATAATTCAGTAATGTGCCAAGAGTACTTGACCTTTGGCGAGAGCAAGGGACACCTTCTGGTGTGCTGAAAAGACAACTTGACCCTTGAGCGCTGGTAGAGTGCAAAGTGCCTCCTGGCAGGCGCAAGGGTCAGCTCTGGCAGCTATAAATAGACACCCCCGGCCTTCTCAATGGCAGCACAAGCATCAGCGGGTGGTTCCTCTAGGAACTAGCTTCTCGAAGATGTCTTTGCTGATAGGCTAAGACATCTTCGGGAGGCTAAGCCTAGAGATACTCATCCTGAGACGAGCTCGGGCGCCTCCGGAAAGGATCCCGGATCTCGGGCTCCGAGGAAACTCCCGGAAGGAGGTGTACTCGGTTTTACCGGATAGATGGTCCGGGTAAGTGCTAACCGGAGTGTATGTCTCGGTCTTGATCTTATGCAGGAGAGGCTCACGGTGGCAAGCGAGGAGGTAGCCGGCATGAGGGATCCCGGTAGGCCATCAACGGTCTATAGCAGGCTTTCCCGTGTATTGCGGGGGGAAGTACCATTCCGCCTGACACGGAAGCATGGTCACCTCCTGCCTGACACGGAAGCATGGTCACCTCCCGCCTGACACGGGAGCGCGTCAGCCGGTACGACCACGGTACGACAAGACCTGACGTGCCTAGCCCGACAATCCGGAAAAGCCTATCCGGGATGGGCCAAGACATGTCTTGTCTCTGGCAGGGGGACAATGATGGTTCAGGACGGCGCCTGCTGTCCTTATCGAGATGATGACGCAGGGGCTATGCCGGATAGCGCGGCGACTAGCTCGCACTAGCCGGTGACGACATGCCGGTTAGGCCTGTCCGGTGGGGCCAAGCCGATTTAGGGTTTCCGGCCCTCCTGGCCGGAACTAAATAAAAGGCGCCATAACTGCTTCTGTGGGGAGAGGACCAACTTGGGAGCCAAAGCTATAGTTACATTTACTCCTAGAGCATTTACTTCTCCACAGCTTGAGTTCATCTAGTTCTTTGTGCTCTTCCCTTTGAGATATCTAGCAGCAAGTTGTAGCTCTTGTACCACAGTTATATAGAGTGGAAAGGCAGGAGTAGGGGTGTTACCTCCTCACGAGGGCCCTGAACCTGGGTATATCGTGTGTGTGTTGTGTGCCTTCATGCATTTGTTCGTGTTTGTTAGATCTTCCCCCTCGCACTTTGATCTTGTTTCACGTTCTTGGGAGATCTCGGTCATACCGGGATCCTCCTCGCGTGGGCTATTCAGCTCGCTATCCCTCCCCGGATCCACCAACGTCCATCGGCCCCACACATTAGCCATCCTATGGCATCTGCCGTGACACCACCACGACAGTTGGCGCCCACCGTAGGGCAGACGGAGGCGTTGGCTGGTGTACACATCCGGACGGGTTCCCCCGCTCATTTCGACATTCGGGTTCTCTCTGGCCTGGTCGTAAGGCTAGGGGAGATGGACTTCGTCAGCGACAACGCAGGATGCTTCCGGAACAGGCCCTTTCTGGTGAACGGATGTCTCATTGACTTTGGTGGTTTTACCACCTACGTCGCCACCGAGGTTGTCTGTAGTTACCCGGACATGGTCCTGGAAGCTGAGGACCCTCCCATGCTCTGCGCTGCTCGGGGTCTGCGTGCCGGTCGCCCCCCGAGTTCCGTCGCGGTGATGATGGTCATGGCAACCGAGGAGAAGTACCAGGACGCTGACGGCGATACCGGGAGCGGCCACATCCGTTTGGCCAAACCTCCTCAGGAAAGGGGTGCGGCCCGGGATGGCGATCCACAACCGTCCCAGCCACGACGTCGCCCGGATCCCCTCTCGGGTCTAGTGGCCAAATTGGCTGTACCTGTAGCCGCTGAAGCGGATACCCAGGCCACTTCGGCTGAGTTGGAGGAGCAGCGGAGGTTGCTACTCGCTGAAGCACAGGAGATCGCCGAGATCCGACGCGAGCTCAATGCCAGTCTCCGGGAATACAATGCAGCTCACGGATTCCTTAGGATCGACTCCCGGGACAAGCGCATCGCGGAGCTGCGCAAGAAAGGAAGAATGGTGAATGACGAGCTGGCAGGTGGAGCCACCACCAGTCAGACGGGAAGCCGGATCTCAGCGGGGAAGCCGGTGTACAGCTCACCGGCGAAAACTCTCAGAGCTGCCGAGGCCGCCATGGCAGAGTTGGTAGGGTTATCCTGTGAGGCCCTACGCAAGCAGTAGGAGCGAGTAAACGAGTTGGTAATCGAGGCCAACCGTCAGAATCAGGCATTCAAGAAGAAGAACCCCGGGGCAGGATCCCAAGTGCACTTAGCTAGACCCAATAGCCAGAAATCGGACGGGGAGGCCTCGTCCCCACATCCGAGCAAGAGAAAGAGCAAAAGCAAGAGCCGGAGCCGGAGTCGAGGTTCCGGGAAGAACAAGCAGCTACAGACCTATGATCCGGCCTTCGCCGGTATCCAGCAAGCTGGGCAACGTAACTCAGGGCAGGCGGGAAGTACCCGTGAGGACGGTAACCGGGGTGTAGGAAACAATAACCCGGTCGGCCGTGGTAATCCACCCCGGAATCCCCCTCATGTTCAGGGAAACCCACAAAGGGAGGTCGCCTCTGTTCCACAGCAAGCTGTGATCCCGGCGCAGGACAGGCTAAACGATGGCAACTCGAGATTGCAGCAGCTCGGATATCAGCCTGACGAGAACCCTTTGGGATCTCGTATAGGGACCAGGCAGCTGAATCCGGCAGATGCCAGATTCCGGCTCGACCGGATTCACCAATCTGAACTAGTGGAAGAGCAAGGGCCTCCGGGACCTGCCTGCTTTGGACCCCGGATCATGCGGGAGCCACCGGTTCGGAATTTTCAGCTCAATAGGGGTGCCAAGACCTATGACGGCAACAAGAAACCGGAGGACTGGCTAACCGACTATGTAACTGCAGTAAGCATAGCCGGTGGAAACAGACGATGGGCGGTACGATACGTACTGCAGATGTTGGAAGGACCTGCCCGAATTTGGTTGAACAACCTGAGAACCGGCAGCATAGACTGCTGGTTAGACTTTGAGGAGGCATTTATCAGCAACTTCACCAGCACGTACAAAAGGCCAAACAGGCCTCAGCAGCTCGCCATCTGTAGGCAAAGGAGTAACAAGACTGGCCGGGAGTATCTTACCCGGTGGAGCAATATTCGCAATTCTTGCGAAGGGGTGGTAGAGGCGCATGCCATCTCCTGGTTTGCACAAGGATGCCGGCATGGCTCAATGCTGTGGCAGAAGTTGCAGAGTAATATGCCAACAACCTTGGCAGAAACCATGCGCATCGCCGATACCTACACGCTTGGAGATCCCATGCAACCCCTAGTGGATGTCGGTGACTCCAGCAGGAGGAATGCGGGACCTCAGCGTTCGGGACCAAGCAGGAGCCATGATCGCCAAGATTTTGGCCAGAAAAGGAATCACCCCGAGTACCACCATGCCGCACAGCACGTCGCAGCGGTGACCCGGGAGCCAGAGGATGCCGGCAACAGCCAGCGACAAAAGACAAATGGCCCGACTTGGGGTCAGAGTCAGGAGGTGCAAAAGACCTGGGTGGAACAAAAGAAGCCCCTGACATATGAGGAGATGCTGAACAAGCCATGCTGCTACCATACTCTGGAGGCCAACAAGCCAGCAAACCACTCTACTCGGCAATGCAGTTGGTACCAGCGCACATTGCAGGAAGGCAGCTCGGGAGCTGTTCGACCGAGTGCTCCGGCATCTCAGCCCAACATTCCGAGACCCCCTCCTCCGATGTCGGGGGCCAATGCTATCCGAATCAACCCACCTCCGCGAGGACCCCCGCCTCGGCCAGTGAATACGGTGCACACCCGGAATGGCAACGGTGCAGGCCCCAGTAACCAAGCCGGACAGCAGCAGGGCAACTACCGGGAGGCCCATCAAAGTTATGTGGTTTTCGTAACCGAACCCACTGACCGAAGAAGTGTGCGGCAGCGTGCCTTGGAGGTGAATGCCGTGATCCCAGCAGTGCCCAAGTTCTTGCACTGGTCCGAGATGGAGATCACATGGAGCCGGAAGGATCACCCCAGGGTTATGCCCAAGCCGGGAGCATATGCCTTTGTGGTGGACCCAACCTTTGTCGGACCCAGCCTCAATGTCCGCTTCAGCCGAGTTCTGATCGACAATGGCAGTGCCATTAACATCATGTATAAGGACACGATGCTGAAACTGGGGGTGTCCATGAACACCTTGCTGCCTACCGAGACGACCTTCCACGGCATTGTGCCCGGAGTCTCTTGCTCACCCATGGGAAAAATCTGGGTTGAAGTGCTATTCGGAACTCGGGAGAACTGTCGAACCGAGAGCTTGGAGTTCGAGGTCGTGGACCTCGAGAGCCCGTATCACGCGCTGATCGGCAGACCGGCCCTGGCCAAGTTCATGATCTCAACTCACATGGGCTACCTGAAGATGAAGATGCCGGGACCTAACGGCGTGATCACCATCTCGGGAGACCACAAGCGCTCCATGGAGTGTGCCTCGGCGGGGTCATGCTTAGCTGAATCCCTGGTGATCGCAGAAGAGAAGAAGAGAATCCAGCAGGTGGTGGCAATGGCCAAGACCTCCCAACTCGGAATGCCCGGGATGGTGAACCCGGAGCATGGTGCGTCATTTCAGCCCCCCAAGGAGACCAAGAAGGTGTGTGTGGACCCCAGCAACCCGGAGCGCCAAGTGATCATTGGCAGCAACCTGGACAGCAAATAGGAAGGCGAGCTCGTCGACTTCCTCCGTGAGAATCGGGATGCTTCTGCGTGGTCGAGTGACGATCTACAAGGTGTCCCGAGGGAGTTGGCTGAGCACTCTCTGTTTGTTCGACCGGATGCGAAGCCGGTGAAGCAACCAACTAGGCGCCTCTCGGATGAAAGAAGAGCCGCGGTCATGGAGCATCTGGCTATACTGCTGACTGCGGGATTCATAATGGAGGTGCTGCACCCGGATTGGATATCGAATCCGGTCTTGGTAGAGAAGAAGAAGGATGATCCCCTCCTGCTTAAGGTGTGGCGCATGTGCATCGACTTCACCAACCTCAATAAGGCATGCCCGAAGGACCCCTTTCCACTGCCCCGGATAGATCAAGTGATAGATTCCACTGCCGGGAGTGAGCTTTTGACGTTTTTAGATGCATATTCGGGTTTTCACCAGATACCTTTAAATCCGGATGATCAATTGAAAACTGCTTTTATTACCCCTTATGGGGCTTATTGCTATCGTGTCATGACTTTCGGTTTGAGAAATGCTGGTGCTACATACCAGAGGTGCATGCAGAAATGTTTGCATGACCAAATAGGCTGGAATGCCGAGGTCTATGTCGATGACATAGTCATAAAAACAAAAGAAAAAGCCTCACTAATAGATGATCTGAGGGAAACATTCAAAAACTTATGAAGGTTCCGGATGAAACTGAACCCGGATAAATGCACATTTGGTGTTCCGGCGGGGAAGTTACTCGGTTTCCTCATCTCAAGCCGGGGAATCGATGTCAACCCGGGTAAAATTCGTGCTATCGAGAGCATGAAATTGCCCGTGCGTCTCAAGGATGTGCAGAAATTCACTGGGTGTCTTGCATCCCTGAGTCGGTTTGTCAGTCGACTTGGGGAGAAGGCCTTGCCCTTGTACCAATTGATGAAGAAAAGCAAAACATTTGTTTGGACCCCGCAGGCTGACGCGGCGTTCAACGATTTGAAGAGGATGCTCTCAACAGCACCCGTGTTGACATCACCGTTACCCAAGGAACCGATGCTGCTATACATCGCTGCAACCAACCGGGTAGTCAGTGTGGCAATGGTGGTAGAAAGGGAAGAAGGGGGCAAGCTGATACAAAGGCCGGTGTATTACCTCAGTGAGGTGATCTCGGAATCTAAACAGAACTACCCACACTACCAGAAAATGGCGTATGGGGTGTACATGGCAGTAACCAAACTCAAGCACTACTTTCAGGAACACCCGATCACGGTAGTATGCGAAGCTCCTTTGGCCGAGATCATCGGTTGCAAGGACGCTAGCGGCCGGGTAGCCAAATGGGCCATCCAGTTGTCTCCATATGCTCCGGCATATGAGAGACGAGATGCCATCAAGTCGCAGGCGCTGCCGGACTTTTTGGTAGACTGCGCCGAGATGCAGTATGAACCTCCGATGCCGGATTACAATTTCTGGAGGATGCATTTCGATGGCTCAAAGGCTAAAATCGGATTGGGTGCCGGAGTGGTCCTCACTTCCCCGAAGCAGGATGTACTGAAGTATGTTCTGCAAATCCATTTTCGGGCATCTAACAATGTCGCGGAATATGAGGCCTTGGTTCATGGACTGAACGTTGCCAAGGAGATCGGCATCCGCCGAATAGAGTGTTTCGGTGAATCCAACCTCGTGGTGCAGCAGGTGTCGGGGAATTGGGATGCCCTTGACGCAAACATGGCCTTATACAGGTTTCATGTGCAGAAAATATCCGGTTTTTTCGAAGGATGCGAGTTCAAACACATACCCAGAGGAGAAAATGAGGCAGCAGACGTCTTGTCCAAGCTAGGGTCATCTCGGGATGCCATCCCACCCGGGATAGCTCTGGAGCATTTGAGGAAGCCATCTATTCAACCCTCACCCGAGTCGGATTCTATCTTCATCCCCAAGGAGCCTGGTTCAGATGCCGCACCCATGGAAGTAGATGTCGGGAGCATAACATCGAACCCGGGGACTGCGGTACAGTGCTCAGAGAGGCAGAGAAAAATGATGATGGAGGTGATGTCGGCAGAGCCAATGGACATAGACGCTCCCGTGTTCCCGGTTCGACCTGTCCCGGGATGGGCACAACCCATTATGGCTTATATCTTGGAAGGAGCCCTCCCGGAGAATGAAGTGGAAGCCCGGCAGATAATGCGAAGATCAAAAGCATACACCGTCATCAATCAAGAGTTGTACAAGAGGAGTGTCACTGAGGTACTCCAGAGGTGTGTAGAACCGGCAGAAGGACAAGAGATGCTACTAGAAATACATCAGGGGGAATGTGGGCATCATGCATCATCCCGGGCCCTGGTGGCGAAAGTGTTCCGGCATGGGTTCTATTGGCCCGCTGCATTACAGCAAGCAGAAGATATTGTCCGGAAGTGTGGAGGATGCCAGAGGTTTGCTCACCGGATACATATGCCGGCGTCAGCGCTGAAGACAATCCCTATCACTTGGCCATTTGCAGTATGGTGTTTGGATATGGTCGGGCAGTTCAAGCTGGCAAGAGGCAATATGACACATATACTGGTTATGGTGGACAAATTCACCAAGTGGATAGAGGTCAAGCCAATCCGGAAGTGTGATGGACACACCGCTGTGCAATTCCTGAAAGACATCATCTTGAGATACGGGTACCCGCACAGCATTATCACGGATAATGGCACCAACTTTGCTGTGGGGGAATTCGCTCGATTTTGTGCTGAGAAGGGAATCCGGCTGGATGTAGCATCAGTTGCACACCCGGAAGCAAATGGGCAAGTCGAAAGAGCAAATGCCTTAGTCTTATCCGGCATCAAAGCTCGTTTGATCGAGCCATTGTTGAGAACTCCGGGATGCTGGATAGAGGAGTTACCGGCGGTTTTGTGGGGTCTCCGGACTACACCGAATAGATCTACCGGGTACACACCATTTTTTATGGTATACGGTGCTGAGGCAGTACTCCCGACTGACATACAATATGATTCCCCGAGAGTGACAATGTTCACCGAGACCGAGGCGAAGGAAGCCCGAGAAGATGATGTTGATTTACTCGAAGAGCCAAGAGAATTGGCACTGTCTCGGTCTGCAATTTATCAGCAAAATCTCCGTCGCTATCATAGCCGGAAAGTGCACCCGAGGGTGTTCCGAGAAGGGCAAGAGAATTGGCACACCGGAGTGCGCTCGCCAGTTCGGAGACCGAGGGCGTCGCGCGGATACTCGGCCACAGCGCGCCGTGGACGTGGATCGCAGCGCTGAGCAGTTCCGTCCCGATAGACCGGAGAGGCACTATCCGGGCCTTCAGCGCGGTGAGGTGGTCCTCAATATCCCAGGCGTCTGAGACAACACCCTTCCCGGCACGATTCTCCCGAGCAGCAGCAACGGCAAGAACAGCAGCCTCCCGGGAGTGCTCAAATTCCCCTTTAAAAAGAAGAGCTGTCAAGCGACTAGAGCATAAGAAGAACTAGAACAACAAAAAAAAAAGGAGAGCAAGGAAAGCATGGGGGATGTCGGTCCACTTACTGTTAAGGTCCCGGTTCAGTACGGTTAGCTCGGAGAGCCAGCTATCAGACTGTGACCGGAGAATAGCCAGCCCGGTCTCCGCGAGATGCGCGCGCTCCTCGGACTGATCCAAGGTTTCCCTCTGCTTCTTCGTCGCCTCAACGAAGCGCGTCTTCATCTCGGTCGCAGCAGCCTTGGCCTTTTCAAGCTCGCCGTTGAGTCGCGTGATCTCGGCTTGCGCGGTAGCAAGTGCGGCCTTCTGATCTATCGAGACCTTGCGTGCAGCATCCCGCTCCTCCCGGAGGCGCCCCTCGCACTTCTTGGACTGACCGAGGTCAGCAAGAACTCGGTTGAAGATGCTGCAGCGTTTCTTGCTGCACTCCTGAAATCAAAACAAAGAAGGATGAGACCAATTCAGAAAATTACGAGATCAGTAGCAAGTAATGGCTAACCGGTGGGGAGGATCTCGGGGACTCGATGTCCGAGTCCTAAAGTTTTCTCTAAGATTGGAGCCTAGTGGTCTGCTATTCGGTGGAATATAGAGCACTAAGCACCAATCTCGGGGACTAGTGGTGATGGAGCAAATTTTGAAACAAGTTACCCGATGGGGAGGATCTCGGGGACTCGGTGCCCGAGTCCTGAAAGTTTCTCTAACATTGGAGCCTAGTGGTCTGCTATTCGGTGGAATCTAGAGCACTAAGCACCAATCTCGGGGACTAGTGCTGATGGAGCAAATTTTGAAACAAGTTACCCGGTGGGGAGGATCTCGGGGACTCGGTGCCCGAGTCCTGAAAGTTTCTCTAAGATTGGAGCCTAGTGTTCTGCTATTCGGTGGAATCTAGAGCACTAAGCACCAATCTCGGGGACTAGTGGGGAAGGAACATATGTTTATGGGAAAAAGAAAGGAAACAAGCTTACCTCGGTCACCCGAGTAACATCCAGCGCGGCCACCTGGAGAGCGTGCAAGGCTTGAGCGTCGCGGCTTGGGCCCGCAGCGTGCAAGTCTCCCACGGTCTTGGAGGCGTCGGCGGCAAGCCAGGCCTGGTTGTATTAATCAACAACGCGTATGCCGGAGCCGTCGGGCGCGCGAATAGCAGCAACGTCCCGAGATCCTGGAGGCACAAAGAAGCTTACGGTTGCTCGCAACATCCGCAGGGCGGCAGTAGGGATCTCGGCAGGAGGCGGTGGTAACGGTGAAAACGTACCCGTGCGCAGCACCAAGTCTTGGGCCGAGGATGTCGGGGCAGCTGCAGGTTTGGCAGAAGTTGTTTTCTGCCCGGCAACCTTGGGGCGCGACTTCGCGGCAGGTTGATCAGCTTGCCGAGAAGAGGTTGTGGGACGTTTCTCCGGGGCGGTCTTGTTCGTGGCTTGCTGGGAGGGACCGCTTGGCGCGAGCTGCCGGCGAGGGCTCAGAATCTCTGCCTCAAGCCCGGGCACTCGGCGAGGACTTTCCGGAAGAAGAATGTATCCCGAGGTGGTCGTGGCCGGCACCGGGATCTCGTCGATCACCGGGCGTGCATCCGGAGTCACAACGGTAGCCGGTGCGGCACCGGAGGCAGCAGGCTCGCTTCCTCGAGTAGAAGGGCGAGGAGGAGAAGGGGAAGCCCGAGCCGGGATGGGAGTCCGAGTTCCGGGAGGAGGAGGAATAGCAGGTGACGGGAGGTCGAGTGCGTCCCTGAAAGAAAACATCTCAGTAATAATTTGTGGAGAAGGCAAAATCATGTGGCATAAGGCAAGGAGAATGTACCCGGAATCCACAGTGGGAGGGCCCCTCTGCCGGCGCCGAGGAGGCTTCTCGGCCGTTTGTTTATTTGGCTTGCTCCTCTTGGGGGGGTTGCCGGAGTTATCGGCAGCCTCGGTGTCGGAAGCCGCGCGCTTCCGGCTCTCGGCGCGTTTGGTCCCGGCCGTCGGCTTCGGAACCACTGTTGAGGCCCAGTTGAGAGGGAGAGCGTCAATCACATTGAGAATTTGGCAGTCAATCTCATCCTCATCATCCGAAGAAATGGAAACTGCCTCTGAGGTTGAAGGGTTACCCGGGGCGGCAGCTTTCACCAGAGGAACGGCGAGGTGCTCCTCACCATCAGGATCTTCCCTCGGCATCTCTTCCGGTGTTGGGAAGTTCGGCGCGAAATTCCCGTTGGCGTGCATAGCGTCTTCCTCGATTTGCCGCTCGAATAACTGCGCAAATAAATCACCACATGATACCCATGTCGGTGTCTGCCTGGCTGAGTGCCCAGGGGAGCACACCCCTCTCGGCTACACAACGTGCACGGAGGCGAGCGAATCAGCTGCAGGCAGGGTAACGGCTGCGATCTGCGAGAAGGACATGGAAATTATAGGGAGAGAAGTACAACACGCCGAGCGCCTGCCACCACCAGCTCAAGAGGAGGAGATGCTCTGCCCGCTCCTCCGTGATGGGATCCGCCAAGTGATGGAGGCGGCGCCGGGACGTGGTCCTCGGGGGTGCAGTGTGGAGGGCCAAGGCCGCTGGAATCCTCCATGGTGGCACGGAACATGGGACCACCAGCTCGCCCTCAGGTGCCTCCCGCAGCCATTCCTGCGCAACGGCGTGTGTAACGCCCCGGGATTTATCCCCTTTTAATTTTGTGAGTTTTTCTCTTTGCATCGACATGGCATCGTATCACATCTCATTAATTTAATTTGTTGCATTTAAATTAAATTTCCATAATTAAATTCAAATGCATTTCAAATTAATTAAAATTGTGTTATTTTCAAAAAAATTGCAAATGTTAAAAATTAGTTTATTAAATTGTCTATTTAAAACTAAAAATATTTTGTATAGTTTTCGTATTCAAATTCCTTTTCTTTTTTGTTTTAAAAATATAAAAACCGAAAAGAATAAAGGGGAGAGAAATAAAAGCCCAAGCCCAAGCCCACCTAAGCCAAACCATAGGGTTTCCCCCCTGGAAACTTATTTCCCACCCCCTGAAAATTTGCAGCCACCCTCCTCCTTTTTCTGGGATTTTTGCAAAAGTCCTTCCACCCCTTCTTTTCTTTTTCCCCCTCTTTTCCTTCTTTTCCTTTTTTTTTCTTTTTCTTTTTGAAGGGGATCGTGGGCAGAAAACAATAATTTTCCTAGCAACGATATCCTTAAACTAGCCAAGATCTATTCTATGCAGATATAGTAGTACGAACGGAGATCGGAATACATACCCTTGTAGACCGAAAGCGGGGATTACGTTCCCGCACAAACGTTGTCGATGAAGACCGACGAAGCCGACCTCAAGGTCGTGTAGAGGAAGCAGGCCTCCGAGTACCGCTAGCGCAGCACCTCGCAGGGAGTCGCACACGTACGGTGGAGACGACGCCTCCGATGCTCCAGTCCAGGACGAGCAGCGGAAGACTTGGACCGGAACACCAGCAGCGCGGCAGCGGGCTATGGTGGAGGAGATCCCCGACTCCTCTTGCTCGGCGCGGCTCCAACTTGGGAACCACGAGATCGAGAGAGAAATCAGGAATTAATTGGTGAATTAAAAGGCTGGGGGTGCCCTTTCTTATATAGGCTCCCAAGGGGAGCCAACCTTGCCAGCCAGGCAATGTGGGACTAACCCCCCACAGCCTGGTTCGGCTTGGGAGGTGCGCCGGCCCCCTGGTGGGCCCCTTGTGGCCCACCTAGGCCGGCCCTCCTGGCCCCCACCGAATTCCCCTAGGGAATTTTCCCCTCTTGGGCCTTCTTTCGTCCGGAAGGCCCATTTAGGGAAATCTGCCTTAATAAATTCGAAAATAAATATATAAAATCATATTTGCATATTAATAACACTAATTAATATCAAACATAATATATATAATATTTCCTAGCTCCGAAAACTCTTTCGGCGCTGCCCGATCTCCATCGGACCTCTCCCGGGACGCTCCCGGTGATCTCCTTCCTTTCCGGTTGTCTTGTCGAAACCCCTTAAGTGTGTTACCCTAGCGGTTCGATATAATATCAGGTATGATCAAGACTCCTCAATGATCAACGACTAACTCGTAGGCCTGGACCCCCTGAATTAATCCCTGAGATATAACGAATGACTTTCATCTATCAAACCTGAACGTGAAGTCTTAGACCTTTTGCCATAGCGATACTTAGCACGTCCGAGTGTCGTTCCATAGATATCTCCATACCTAATCCCGACCTCGTTACCGACGATGCTATCTTCTACTCGTTCATGATCTCATGTCTCCGTGACCTAGTCACATGCTTGCAAGCTCATTAGACAAGATCTCACCGAGTGGGCCCGAGAGTATCTATCCTGCTACGCGGACTGGCAAATCCCGCCCTTGACCCCTCGTCTCAATACTCCTTTCCAATACCCAAAAGTATCACCGTTATTGTCACACTAAATAAGATACGACGTTTGGTGCAATCAAAGTATCTTCGGGGAATATCAATAAGAGTTGATCTCACGGTCAAAGGTGTAATGACTATGTTCTCCAAATATGGGTATGTCCATCACATCGCTCTCTAGCGATATGACTCTCATTGCCGACCGGCGCCATGCCCCATGACCGGGAAACCTCGATCATCAATCGCGCAACGAAACTAGTCTTAGTAGAGACTACTAGGGACCTGGTTGTTTACGTATCACACCCGCATTAATGTTTCCGCTTAATACGGTTCTAGCATGACACAAAAACCTATTATAAACAAACGAGATATGATAAAGAATACACTTTATTAATTGCCTCTAGGGCATATCTCCTTCACTTTTCTTCTTTTTTTCCCCTTCCTTTCCTCTTCTTTTCCTCTCCTTCTCTCCCGCACGGGAGAAACTCATCCCGAGCTCGCTCCCGTGCCAGCCACCTCCGGCCCTAGCGCCGCCCACGCTCCCCCGCCGCCAGCGCGCCGCCGGCCGCGGCCCGCTCCCCGCCGCGCCTCCGCCGCCGCCGCGTGCGCCTCCGGCCCGTCCGTCCCCGTCGCCCGTCGCCTCCTCCCCGAACCGTCGGCGCCCTGCTCGCCCCGCCGCACCACGCGCCTACGGCCCAGCCTCCTCTGCCGCGCGCGGCACCCTCGCTCATGCCGCAGCCGCCGCTCGCCCCGAGCTGCTCGCCGCCGCGCGCCCGGCCACCAGTCGCCGACGGCCGCGTCGCGCGCCCCCTGCCCCAGCCGCCGCCGCCCTCCGCCCTGCTCGCGCCTCCCGCCGCCGCTGCCGGCCCCTGCGTCGTCGGTCGCCGCCGCCCCCACGCGACGCGTGCACGCCGCCACGCGCCGCCGCCGCCCCTGCTCCTCCCTCCTGCCTCCGGTCGCCGGCGCCGTCCCGCGCGCCGTCCTCGCTTCTCCCTGCCCCGACCTGCCGCCGCCGCTTCCCGCCGGCGCCGTCCCGCGCCATGCCGCCTCCCCGACCTCCTCGCGTCCGCCGCCCGCAAGGTGTTCGGTGGATTGCCCGCAAAAACTTCCGACGTTTCATTCGTGCCCGAGTTATCCACCTGTCGAGGTGCTGCACTATGTTGCCGCGAACGTCTACCATGACAAGATCTTCCGTCGACAAGGCCTCCACCCGTCGCGTTGTGCGCTTTGCGTTGGCCGCCTTCGTGCGTGTCCAGGAAGACCGTGATCCGCGAACGATGATGATCGGGTACAACGACTCCGACCACTCCCACGACATCGACAAACGACGATGACTCGGTTCCGCGACGGCTACTTCCCCGACGTCGACTACTTCCTCTACGGACCGAAGACGTCGATTTCGAACCCTATCTCTCCCGATACAACGTGCGAACCCAAACCCTAACCCTATACCTATTTTTATTAAATATCATCTATCTTGTGCATATCGCATCATACTTGCATGTGTTGCATCTCTTGGATTTGCTGGTGTAGCAAATCACCTGAATAATAAATATGGAATGTGTGGGGGCAAATCAATATACGTATTACCCCATTCCATTTAATTTGACTAGATCATCTTTGCCATGTCTTGCCATGTTAATAAACATTTAATTTGATGTGTAGATAAATAACTTTAACATTAATATTAATTGTCGGAATCCCGGTTCCGCTTAATTTGGATTAATTGCATTTATATTGCGTCTTGCCATGCCATGCATCATTCTCATATGATCATGCTGGATCTTTTGCCGTAGTTGTAAAATGCATCTTTTGCGCTTCCAGTGTTTGTTGCTTCTTCGCGGATAAGACGTTGAGATGTGTGAGCAACGACAAGATCTGCTTCCATGCGGGATTTCAGGCAAGCAAAGTTTGCTTGTTTACCTATACATTGTCTTTCATTCCTGCCGTTGATCTCTGCTACCCTAGTATTCGATTCTTTATCGCGAACCCATCACATGTTATCCTGCAGCCGATACAACTTTATCCCCACATCCCATCACCTGTTGTATGTTTATCTGTTAGCCTTGCGAGTCGTAGTGCATGCTTAGAGTTGGTTGTGCGAGTCGTCAGTTGGTATTTTATTTCATATGCTTAGCTTGATAGATTATTCTACCTTAATAAAATGTTATATTATATTAGGGTAATATAATTAAAAGATAAGGCACCGGCGGAAGGCCTTGCGAGGTGCTTTGTTCTGCTAAGTGTCGACCTAGGAACTGAGATCTTGCTCCCCTAATCCAAGACTGAGCGCACTAACCACTTGTGGGAGGCCCTATGGAGCCCCCCTCGACTTTGACTGGAACTTCAACTTGTCCGGGAGCCACACCTAGTTCGGGTTTTCCATTTGTCTCATATGCATTGATGATACTAGTATAGTATTTTACTTTGGCGGTGTGCCCTTTTACATGCATATAGGGCGCGGCCTGTTGGTGCGGAGGGGTGTGTCCTGCGGGAGTCCGCACCCTTTTGGCCGGGACCAGCATAACTCCCGTGGCTCCTGGACTTGTTGCGGTGAAGGAAAAGAGTTGGGTTGAAAGGCCCTAATGTTTTTGACTGGGTTGATCATGCGAGTATGGATCCAGTAGTGCACCCCTGCAGGGTATAATCTTATCGATGAGCCGCGTCCGCGGTTATGGACAACTTGGTGCGTTGCCGACTAATGAGATCTAGACAACTTACACCTAAATAATGTTAATTAATTTGACTAGTAATATAGAATTACTTTCATAATGAATGGTAACTAAAATTGTTCAATGTGTGAGTTTCCCGAATTGCTTCCTCATATTTGGTTGAGGGGGTTAATCCGAGAATGGGTTATGATTGGTGTTAGTAGTAGTTGTTTACTTATGCGCTCTCTTATCCCTCTCTAATTAGACGGAAGTTGTAGCGTGTCTCTTTAGGTTGCTAGTGCTGTTGCCGCTAAGTCCACCTCCCCTATATTTTGGGAGATGGTGTAGAAAGTAGGCAAGTCGGTTTTGCTTGCCAGGGAGTGCCCTGATCCTCTTTTGGCCTGTGCTTTATGTGCAGTCAACAGGTTTGAAGTATGACGACGTTAGCTTGGCAATCCCTCCGGCTTGGCTGGACAGGGATATGGCGCCATCGCTTATCTTCAGGACTCTTAGTCCAATTTGCTTCTTATCCGTAGTCGGATACTATTTTTTGCTTCTGATGTCATTTGTATCTTTGTATTGTAACATCTGTATCTTGACTCGTTCGAGTCGTTGTTGTATTTATATCTTCTGTTGTATTTGTGGATGTATCGGAACTGTTGTAATGATATCACAATTCCACCCATATAATGCGCATGTTTCGACGTGCACATTATGTCTGGTGGTCGACCTAAAATCGTCATTATGCGGATTTCGGCGGGAGCGCTTAAATCTACATAGTATCGATTATGGGGCGTCACAGCGTGCTCCTTCCGCCCGCAGACCTCCCGTCGGTCGCGTTCGCGGCCGTCGCCGAGCGCCACCGTTGCCCAATCGCGCCTTGTTGTCCTCATCGGCCACCAGGATCAAGCTTAGAGCTCCACCGCCTACCCTGACCTCGGTTCCATGGTCACCAGGAGGAGGGGAGGAGCTGGGGTGGGCGTTGATGTGGGTAGAAGAGGTGGCGGCGCAATTGGATCCAGAGCGAGGGGATCGGGGCGGCTTTTCCACTTACATGATCCGAGGGTGTATGTTTGAGCGTAGCGGTAGAGAGATCATTTGACGGCCTGGTTGCGTCAGATGGTCCGCCGGTCAACTCCCATTTAATAGTAAAGATACATGGATCATGCTTGAAGCATTCATTGACAACTATAAAAATGTAATAAACGGTGTATAAGTTTAATGTATGAGATTTGGGGAGCCTCTAAATAGGGAATTATGTTTGATTAAGGTCATTTGTGGCTCCCAAATTGCAATCCTATTTATTTCTCTCTTGTTTACTTGTTGTAATGGTTTAAAGGTGAGAGCAGGTATTTGGTTTAGATTAATGATGGGCTTTTGGAGGTCAGAACAGAGGATGGATCAAATTCTTATTACTGCAGTCACAACTTTACATCAGGATTTGTCTTTGCAAAACCATATGAATTTATAATTTGAAGGCCAGCAATTCATTTAGTGCATTTGCTAGTTCTTATACTTCAATTTTATTATTTTCTATTACTTGTTATATTACTTCTTGTACTATTCAATGTTGGGTATGGTATGCATGGTAAGATTAATTAGTTGAAAAGAGACGGTATATACATGCATTGTGGCTTTTTTGTAGGACAACAGACTGAAACCCTGAAAAATTAAATGAACCCTGGGTGTGAGATCATTAAGGTAACACGATTATCAAGTAAGACCTCAAGAAAAAACATGCCATGGATGTGGCTTCGTCATTTAGAGACCTGCAATGGCGTGTCAAGTGTTCATTGATCCAAATTTTGGAGTCAATATTGGGATTATATGTTCCTGATTTCTATCTTAACAAGTATATGGCATTTGACCTATTCGCCACCTTCACTTTTCAAGCAAACCCAACATTTATAGTGACAAGGCCGGCCTCTGAATGTGCCCTTCGTGCAACTTGTGTTGTTGTATGAGGACGAGTGGGTTTTCTTTATCTAAATAACAATGACCTACTACAAAGATTTTTCTCAACATGCAAAATATACACCTCATCAAACATCATTGAGCAATTATATCCCGCCACATAGGAAAATTTGTCATCTAATCAGAACCCCACTACCTACTTTTGTTCTATATGGAGCCATGCCATGTCATCATGTTTTTTCCTTTTATCTTGCAACGTCTGAAATTGTAGCCTTTTCCCTCCGTGTTCCAGTTTCTGTTATAGAAGATAGCAAGGAACGACGAAGAGCGGAACGATCAAACCAACGGGGACACGGGATTTTAACGTGGAAAACCTCTCCAAACAAAGGAGAGGAAAAAACCACGTGCGCTAGCCAACAATACTTCACTGTATCGGGGTGAGGTTACAAACGTCGTGGGTTTACAATGTGTGGCTTACCCCAACAGGCGACTTTCAAGATGTATTTATAGAGGGCAGAAACCCTAAGTCGGTTGCGATCCGACTCAGACACGATCCGTGGGATAACTTCCTCGCTACGCTACGCTCCGGCGGGCTAACTTCCTCGCTACGCTACGGCCCAAGCCTCCCGTCGACGGGCCTCCGCTTCGATCCGAAGTTAGCCGCTCACTTCATATTCATATGAATTTGGATCACCATAAAACAACACTCCACCTTGAGACAAATTCCATCTTGTAGTATGAACGATAACCTTCACCCCTGAAACAACAAAGAGAAAACTTTCAGCGCCAAATAGCCTCTTAGGCTAAATAGTGATACCAAATAAGCCTGAGCATAGCTCAAACTCAGATACAGGAACAGGCATTGTCATCATATCAGCTGGATTATCAAGAGTACTAATCTTGCATACATTCAACTTACCTTGTGCAACAACATCACACACATAATGGTATTTGATGTCAATGTGCTTTGTTCTCTCATGGAACATCTGATCCTTAGTAAGGTAAATAACACTCTCACTATCACAAAACAGGTTAATGCAAGTATCAAGTCCACAAAGCTCACCAAACAAACATTTCAACCAAACAGTTTCTTTAACTGCTTCTGCAATGGCCATGTATTCAGCCTCCGTGGTGTATTGGGCAACAACCGGCTAAAGTGTTGCTTTCCAACTAACAGCACAACCACCAATGGTGAACACATAACCTGTGAGGGACCTCCTCTTATCCAAATCGTCAGCAAAATCTGAATCCACATAGTCCCTCACCAGCTCTGCCAAACTTCAAGCAAGCATCAGACGTGCCACAGAGGTACCTGAAAATCCACTTAACAACTTTGCAATGTTCTTTACCAGGATTAGCCATGTATCTACTCACCGAGGACATATCATATGATAAATTGGACGTGAACAGACCATAGCATACATCAAGGAACCAACAACACTAGAATAGGGAACTCCAGACATGTACTCCAAATCATCATCAGTAGTTCGACATTGAGTAGATGACAACTTAAAATGAGAAGCAATAGGATTACTAACAGACTTTGCATCATGCATGTTAAAACGATGAAGAACTTTCTTAATATAACTTTGCTGACTAAGAAATAAGAATCCAGACTTTCTGTCACGTGTAATTTCCATACCTAGGATTTTCTTAGCAGCACCAAGATCCTTCATCTCAAATTCGCTACTCAACTATGACTTGAGAGCAGCAACATCTTTCATGCTCTTGGCAGCAATCAACATGTCATCGACATATAACAACAAGTATATAGGCGATCCATCAACCAACTTAATGTACACACAGCTATCAAATTCAGACCTCTTAAAGCCATGTGATAACATAAATGAATCAAACCTTTTATACCATTGACGAGGGGATTGTTTCAAACCGTATAGGGACCATTTCAACTTACAAACAAATAATCCTTACCCGGCACTATGAACCCTTCTGGCTGGTCCATGTATATCTCCTCCTCCAACTCTCCATGGAGAAACACAATTTTAACATCTAACTGCTCAAGCTCAAGATCACGCATAGCAACAATAGAGAAAAAGTCCGAATAGAACTATGCTTGACAACCGGAGAGAAAACATCATTGTAATCAATACCAGGGATTTGACTGAAACCTTTTGCCACTAACCTTGCCTTGAATCTTGGAGGCTCACTTGGAGACAATCTCTCCTTTCTCTTGAAGATCCACTTACACCGGACAACCTTCTTTTGTTTAGGCAAGCGCACAACATCCCATGTGCAATTTTTCTCAAGTGACTGCATCTCCTCTTGCTTAGCGGAGATCCACTTATCACGGTCACTTGTGGCAATAGCTTCAGTATACGTAGACGGTTCATGTCCATGCTCCACCTTTTTTGCACAACTCAGAGCATAATTAACAATGTTACACTCCTCAACTAACCGTGTAGTCAGCGATGGACTGATTTTCTGGCTGCAAAACAGGAGGTGAGTGCTGAACAGTATCATTATCAGAATCATCTTATCATTATCAGAATCATCTGATGTATCACCATCATTGTCAATGATGACATTATCCTTTTCCACAGGGTGCTCCACCTCAACACGAACCTGATCCTCATCAGAATTATCTGAAACATCTGAGGACAACTTATCGAAGTACATAACAGATTCATTGAAAACAACACTCCTACTCATGAATGCCTTGTTAGTTTCGGGATTCCACAACTTATATCCTTTTACTCCCGAACCATAACCAATGAAAACAGACTTAATAGCTCTCGGCTCCAACTTTCCATTATCAACATGAGCATAAGCAGTGCAGTCGAAAACCTTAAGCTGTGAGTAATCAGCAGGAGTATCAGACCATACCTCAATGGGAGTTTTCTTATCAAGGGGAATAGATGGTGACTTGTTTATCAAGTAACATGCGGTGACAGCCGCCTCAGCCCAAAAACGCTTACTCATGCGAGCGTTAGATATCATGCAGCGAGCTTTAGACATGATAGTCCTGTTCATCCGCTCCGCTACTCCATTCTGCTGAGGCGTGTACGGGATGGTGAGGTGCCTGACAATACCTTATGTTCTACAAAAATCATTAAAAGCATTCGAACAGAATTCACCACCATTATCAGTACGAAGTATTTTCACCTTCCTCTCAGTTTACCTTTCTATCATACCTTTCCACTCTTTATAAGCAGCAAACGAATCATCCTTATTTTTCAGGAAATAAGGCCAAACTCTCCTACAATAACAATCAATAATAGTAAGCATATAACGAGCACCACCATATGAGGACTTACGTGACGGCCCAAAACATTAGCATGTACATAATCAAGTGTACCTTTGGTGGTATGAACGGAAGCATTGAACTTAACTCTCGTGTGCTTACCAAATAGGCAGTGTACACAAAACTGCATCTTACCCAAACTGCAGTTATGCAACAACTTTCTCTTGATCAATTCTGTCATACCAAGTTCGCTCATGTGTCCAAGACGCTTGTGCCAGAGGTTAGTTTTATTTGCGTCATCATGAGAAACAACAACAATAGTTTGGCCTCCCGGCGACGGGCCTACACTTCGCTCCGAAGTCAGCCGCTCACTTCATATCGTAATATGAATTTGGATCACCATAAAACAACAGTTTCAAGCGTAGAGGCGTAGAGCATCCTCGTTTCTCCGAGCAATTATATCTCTCTAAGTATATCGCGAAACTTCGGGTATTCGCCAGTCCTCTCGCTCTACATTATTTACGGAACTACTCCACGTACAACGTTTTTAGTCTGATTCTTGTACAACGTTTAATCCAACGGGCTTCCTGAGTGACAAGATGCTCACTGACGGTTTGATTTGCAGAGTCCTACATAAATTGGATGCCTAGAGTTATGCACCGCCGCTCACAAAATCGATTGGTTATTTTCTTTCATAACGGCGACCTGAGCTCTCAGTCGGGGCATTTCTACCCAACATTTGTATATTCACTTTGTGTCATGCCCTATATTTTTAATTAATTTGTATTGCAGATTGTATCATTCAACTCAATTTGCTCAGCCAAATATTGGAATTATTTCAAGTTGATTGGGTTGTGGTATTTTTGTACAATTTGCAATTCCGTTATTTTTTACTTCCATGTACCTCCTCTTTTCGTTCATAAGTATTCATGTTAAGATCTATATCATATTTTTATCCATTCTTAACAATTTATTTACCTAATGGACGGGCGTAGCAACGCGTCTACATGATCTAGTTCACATGTGCTATCCGGACGATGTGTGTTGCATGGTGGAGCAAAAATTCTACTCCCTCCCTCCGTCTCGGTTTATAATCATCTACATATCCCTAGATTATAAATTTCAATAAGATAATATGATATATATGTATTATAAAAATATATAATTAAAAAATCAGACTTCATATTTTTTAATAATATAAATTTTGTATCATTAAATTTATATTATATTAGTTAAATTCATAACCTAGTATAATATTGTATAATCTGGGACAGAGGGAGTAATGATCTGGAGTAATAATTTGACACAAATTAAGTTCCGACCTCGATCTAGCCAATGCATATTTCATATCCTTTTTTCGAGCACGTCGCGCGAATTACAGCCTAGCACAGAACCAGGAGTGAAAGGAGAGCGAAGCAGCGCCGTCGACCGCCCGGTCCCGACGTCCACCCCCAACCCCGGCGGCCACTCTGGCCCCGGAGTACTCATATCCTTCTCCTCTCGGGTCTCTCTACATGGCGAGCTCTTCTTCCTCGTCAGGCGGAGCGCAGCTGCGTGTGGCGCGCGTTCTTCAATGGCAAAGGGTGCAGACGGCGGTGGAGCAGGTGGTCGGCCCGCGCGGCGAGCGGCTTCCTGTGTCTGGCATGGGGCTGTCAGCGGAGTCCGCGGGCCCGGACAGTCCAGGAGTGAACTCGGGGGTGCCGAGGAGGGAGGCGCTGGGAGGCGGTGAGGCAGGATCCGGCGGTGGGGGAGCAGATCTAAACAGAACGTCTGGGAAGCTCCGAGGCCATCGCGTAGGTCGCTCTGGAGAAGAAGGGTGGAGAACCGCGAGCACGCGGGGAACACGGGCCATCCGGCGGCGCCTGAGATACAAGGACTCTGCTTCAAGTTCTTCCAGCCGGGCCACCGCAAGAAGAAGTGCACTAACAAAGTCGTCTGCTTGCGGTGCGGGGAGGTCGACCATGTGGCGCTCGCGTGCAAGAGGCCGCGGAGCCCCTCGTCGGAGGACGAGATGCGCCGCGCGGCTCTGGCTAAGGCGGCGTGTCGTGCGCCGCCTCCGCGGCTGGGGCTCCAAGATCCAAGTCACCCGTGCCGTCAGGTCTCTTTTCTCCTCCGCGGGAACCAGCCTCTACGCCACGGAGGTGGCCGGAGCTGGGGCCTGAGGGGGCGCTAGAGGCCCTGCCTTGTGTGATCCGCAGATCCCCGAGGATCAATGAACTCGAGCGAAGGTTGCAGCACGCGGTGGTGGCGATCGTGGGGGGCAACCGGCCTGCCGTGTCCTGTGACCAGGTGAGGGAAGCGTTGATGCGCAAGTTCGGCATTCCAAGTGCACAGTTCTCCGTCCACCTCTACCACCCGGAGGACTTCCTCATCGTTCTGGCCATGGAGGAGCTTCGCGCTACAGTTATGGCTAGAGCTCAGGTGGAGCATGATGGTTTTGCGCTGCGCTTCCGCCCCTGGAACAGACAGGCGCAAGCCATGCATGACTCATTTTTAGGGTGGAAAAGAGTGCTCCATATCCATATATGTGCTTGGAGAGAAGGCCGCGTGAGCGTGTCCATATTGTGCTGGAAGGAGTCCCGGCTCATGCCTGGGAACGCGAGGTTGCAGAGGCGTTGCTCGGCACGTCCTGCATGGTCGAGGAGCTGGCGGAGGAGTCGGTGTCTAGGGCGGATTTGGCGCTGCTGCGGCTCACGCCCTGGACAAACAGTCTGGACAAGACCCCGGTGGCACGCACGCTGGTTCTGCCGGAGCCGGAGATGGAGGAGGGAGCGTCTAGGCGCACGGTCCTAAAGAACTTGCGCTACCGTGTCCTCATCCATGTCGATTCCGTGGAGGAGACGGTGCCGGTTGATGAGGCTTGGGGTCTGTTTGGCTCGTCAGGCAGTGACCAGAGTGGCCAGCCAAGCCCGACTAGCCCGCCGGCCAACCTGCGCTCTTTCCGGCGGGTGTCTTGGAGCAGAGGAGTACCTGACCGTCGCGGCGGCGCCGACGGCGGCCACGGCGGTGGTCCGGCCAGCCATGGTGTGGCGCGGTCTTTCCGCCAAGTCGTGGTGGGGCCGTAGGACTGGCAACTACCCCCCATGGAGGGTCAGATCCGGAGACACGTGGAAAGGAGAGGAGCGCGTGAGGTCAGCCATGGTTTGGCGGGAGTTACGGGCAGGAATTCAAACCCGGCCTTTCGCCTGGTCGGCGCTACGCTCCAGCGCACCAGGCCTGTCGACCATGCAAAGGATACTGCTACTGCCCCAACTGTCGGGGTAGTGGAGGTGCTGACAGAGAAGGGACAAACGCTCGCCTCAGATCGCTGTCCACCAAGGGCAAGGTCTTGGGTGAGACAGGTGGAGGAAAAGAAGGGGACCTGCACCAATTCGACATGGTGCCGCAGGAAAGCACGTTACCAGAGCATGTTAAGCGGGTTGTTATCACGATTCCGTCGGAGCACGCTAAGTCAGATGCAGCGGTTGTGCGAGAGAGCGCCAACGCTTGCTCTGATGTTGAGGCATCCAATGTTGCTACGGCAGACCACTTCCAGGTCTCGCTCACAGCTGAGACTGAAACCGGCGACACCCTGCCACAACAGGAGCCCGGTTTAGTCGCACGCTCCCCAGACTGTGGATCTTCAACTCGTGCGAGCAAGTCACATGAGGTGAGGGACCTGACGCAGCAAGAGGAAAGCTCGGACCGGACGATCTCGGCAACCTTGCCACGAGAGGAGTTGGCGCCTAAGGAGAAGGAGGCCATGATCAAGATGAAGAGCTTCTGTGCGCAGATTCTCAAGACCCTTGCGCCCCCGCTGCTTAAGGAGATCGAGGAGGCGTCCCAGCCCAGGTCGGAGGCAGAGCCATTCACACCACGCGTGACGAGACGCACTGCGGCGGGGGGCGTGAGGAAAATGCCGGCGACAACGGCCAAGCCGCCCAAGAAGGCATCGACTGCTGACATTACTCTGCTGTCCGCGCTTGGCATTGCCAAGCCCGATTTGGCAGTTGACGAGGAGCAGCTCAAGGAATTTCGGCAACTGTTTGACTCTCCAATCCGTGAACAGCAGTTGCATGTTCTCGCAGCTGTTTTCGGCAAGAAAATCCCTGACAGAGCCCGACAACAGGTGGAGATCATGGTGCCGCCCAGCACGAGGGCCATAGTGGCGATGCAGTAGCACATCACTGGTGTGTCCAGGAGCTTTCCACGTTTTTTCCATGGATTACAACCTCGAGATTGCGAGCTGGAACCCGAGGGGTCTCAATGACCCGACAAAGAGAGACGTCGTTAGAGAGTTTTTTGCTTCTATCAGTGTGAGCATAGTTTGTCTCCAAGAAACGAAATTAGCAGTAATCGACCGTTTTATCGTAATGCAATGTCTAGGCCCATCTTTTGATGGGTTCGCTTATCTGCCGGCAGAGGAGACGAGAGGTGGGATCCTCCTAGCTTGGAAATCAGCGGAGATCAGCATATCAAACGTTGTCTGTGACTCGTACGCGATCACAGGACAAGTGCTGGGGCCGGACGGTGTAACCTGGTGGCTAGCAGGAGTCTACGGGCCGCAAACTAATGAGGCAAAGACCAACTTCTTGTTGGAGTTGGAGGAGCGGAGAGCTTTGTGCCACGGGCCTTGGCTTGTAATAGGTGACTTCAACATGATCTTGCGAGCTTCGGATAAGAACAACACCAATCTGAACCGGACCATGATGGCTAAGTTCAGGCAGTTTGTGAGCAATCGGGAGCTCAAAGATCTATACATGCACGGGAGACTTTATACTTGGAGAAATGGTAGGGTAAACCCAATGATGACGCGAATTGATCGCGGCCTGGTCTTGGTGGATTGGGACATGCAATACCCGGACTGTGTGCTTCAAGCACTCTCGTCGTCTGTCTCGGATCACGCGCCCCTCCACTTGGCATTCAGCGCCGCGCCAAAGCCCAAGAAGAGATTTAAATTTGAACTCTTTTGGGCCAAGCTGGAGGGCTTTGAGGCTGCAGTCCAGGAGGGGTGGGCATGTGAGGAGAGATTCACTGACCCTTTTGAAGGAGATATGCCCTAGAGGCAATTAATAAAGTGTATTCTTTATCATATCTCGTTTGTTCATAATAGGTTTTTGTGTCATGCTGGAACCGTATTAAGCGGAAACATTAATGCGGGTGTGATACGTAAACAACCAGGTCCCTAGTAGCCTCTACTAAGACTAGTTTCGTTGCGCGATTGATGATCGAGGTTTCCCGGTCATGGGGCATGGCGCCGGTCCGCAATGAGAGTCATATCGCTGGAGAGCAATGTGATGGACATACCCAGATTTGGAGAACATAGTCGTTACACCTTTGACCGTGAGATCAACTCTTATTGATATTCCCGGAAGATACTTTGATTGCACCAAACGTCGTATCTTATTTAGTATGACAATAACGGTGATACTTTTGGGTATTGGAAAGGAGTATTGAGACGAGGGGTCAAGAGCGGGATTTGCCAGTCCGCGTAGCAGGATAGATACTCTCGGGCCCACTCGGTGAGGTCATGTCTAATGAGCTTGCAAGCATGTGACTAGGTCACGGAGACATGAGATCATGAACGAGTAGAAGATAGCGTCGTCGGTAACGAGGTCGGGATTAGGTATGGAGATATCTATGGAACGACGCTCGGACGTGCTAAGTATCGCTATGGCAAAAGGTCTAAGACTTTACGTTCAGGTTTGATAGATGAAAGTCATTCGTTATATCTCAGGGATTAATTCATGGGGTCCAGGCCTACGGATTAGTCGTTGATCATTGAGGAGTCATGATCATACCTGATATTATATCGAACCGCTAGGGTAACACACTTAAGGGGTTTCGACAAGACAACCGGAAAGGAAGGAGATCACCGGGAGCGTCCCGGGAGAGGTCCGATGGAGATCGGGCAGCGCCGAAAGAGTTTTCGGAGCTAGGAAATATTATATATATTATGTTTGATATTAATTAGTGTTATTAATATGCAAATATGATTTTATATATTTATTTTCGAATTTATTAAGGCAGATTTCCCTAAATGGGCCTTCCGGACGAAAGAAGGCCCAAGAGGGGAAAATTCCCTAGGGGAATTCGGTGGGGGGCCAGGAGGGCCGGCCTAGGTGGGCCACAAGGGGCCCACCAGGGGGCCGGCGCACTCCCTAGCCGAACCAGGCTGTGGGGGGTTAGTCCCACATTGCCTGGCTGGCAAGGTTGGCTCCCCTTGGGAGCCTATATAAGAAGGGGCACCCCCAGCCTTTTAATTCACCAATTAATTCCTGATTTCTCTCTCGATCTCGTGGTTCCCAAGTTGGAGCCGCGCCGAGCAAGAGGAGTCGGGGATCTCCTCCACCATAGCCCGCTGCCGCGCTGCTGGTGTTCCGGTCCAAGTCTTCCGCTGCTCGTCCTGGACTGGAGCTTCGGAGGCGTCGTCTCCACCGTACGTGTGCGACTCCCTGCGAGGTGCTGCGCTAGCGGTACTCGGAGGCCTGCTTCCTCTACACGACCTTGAGGTCGGCTACGTCGGTCTTCATCGACAACGTTTGTGCGGGAACGTAATCCCCGCTTTCGGTCTACAAGGGTACGTATTCCGATCTCCGTTCGTACTACTATATCTGCATAGAATAGATCTTGGCTAGTTTTAAGGATATCGTCGGTAGGAAAATTATTGTTTTCTGCACATGATCCCCTTCACCTTTCCATAGACTTAACGAGCGCCTAAGGAATGCGGCGGCCCATCTTCAGGCCTGGGGACAACGTGCGATTGGCAACGTGAGGTTGCGCCTGGCAATGGCGCACATAGTGATCCTCAGGTTTGACGTGGCTCAAGAGAGGAGGAGTCTGACATTGGACGAGCGCTGGCTACACCGCTCTCTTAAGCAGATGGTGTTGGGGCTGTCCTCGCTAGAGCGCACGATTGCCAGGCAGAGATCAAGAATGAGGTGGCTGCGCGATGGCGATGCCAACACCAAACTCTTCCATGCTGTGGAGAACGGGAGGCGCACGAAGAACTTTATTTCAGCGGTCACGGTGGAAGGGGAAATCTACACGAATCAAGCGCGGAAGGAAGAGGCTTTCTTCAGGATGTATCAGGGTCTGTTGGGCACGATCCACAATCGCACACACACGATCGATCTGGATGCCCTCGGTCTGCCGCGGTTAGAGCTCGAAGATCTGGACCGCATGCTCACAGAGGAGGAGGTCTGGGAGGTGATCAAAGACATGCCATCGGATCGGGCGCCGGGGCCTGACGGATTCATCGGGGCGTTCTACCAGCGTGCTTGGTCGGTGATCAAGGTGGATGTCATGGCAGCGTTGCATAAGTTCTTTCTAGGCGATGGTCGCGGTTTCGGAAAGTTAAACACCGCGCTAATCACGTTGATCCCAAAGAAAGCGGACGCTGAGGCAATAGGAGACTACAAGCCAATAAGTCTGGTACACAGCTTTTCTAAGTTGTGCTCCAAGATCATGGCTAACAGGTTGCGACCACATCTGGGCATGTTGGTCAGCAGGAATCAATCTGCGTTCATCCGGGGAAGGAGCCTCCATGATAATTTCCTCATGGTGAGACAAGTCGCAAGGAAATAAACGCTTCCCGCACTCCAGGAGTGTTGATCAAGTTAGACATCTCGCGGCCATTTGATTCCATTCATTGGGCCTTCCTCTTTGAGGTGCTAAGGCATATGGGGTTTAGCGAGCTATGGCTCAGGAGGGTGGCGATCCTACTCAACACGGCAACAACGAAGATTTTGGTGAATGTGGTGCATGGGAAGAGTTTCAGACATGCTTGCGGGCTGCGCCAGGGGGACCCGATCTCACCGATGTTTTTCGTGATCACTATGGAGGTGTTTACAATCCTAGTAGTTAGAGCTACAGAAGGGGAGATGTTCAGCAAAATCCCTGGAATCCAACCACTACAGAGGGTCTCGGCTTTTGCCGATGATGTCGTACTCTTCTGCCGGCCAGTGGTTGCGGATCTACGTAACGCCAGGGCGATGTTGGGAGTTTTTGGAGAGGCTTCGGGCCTGAGAATTAATCTCCAGAAAACGACGGCAACCTTGATCAGGGGATCGGAGGCAGAAGAGCAACGGGTAGCTGCGGTACTCAACTGTCGTATTGCAAATTTTCCGATACCCTATCTAGGGTTGCAGTTGGCTCTACGGCCTCTCACAAAAGGCGAGTGGCAACCGATGCTTGACAAAGCAATCGCATTCATGCCGCAATGGCAGCGAGGACTCATCGATCGACCGGGCAGACTCATCATCATTACGGCAGTGGTGGCAGCCCGGCCTGTACACCATCTGTTGGTGGCGGAGGCGCCGGGTTGGCTACTAGAGGAACTGAATAGCTGGATGCGTGCTTTCTTCTGGGCAGGAAAAGAAGAAGTAAATGGCGGGCAGTGCCTGGTGGCCTGGGATCGTATTTGTCAACCATACTGCTACGGAGGCTTGGGGGTGAAGAACCTTGAGCTGCATGGGCTTGCGCTGCGGACGAGATGGGCCTGGCTTGCTCGCACGGATTCGGAGAGGCCTTGGCAAGGGTTGCCAATGATCAGAGACAAGAATGCCCTAGCTGTCTTTCACAGCCTTGCAAAGGTTCAGGTGGGGGATGGTCGCGACCTGTGGTTCTGGAGAGATAGCTGGATCAACGGTAATTCAGTGCAGCAAATAGCGCCGGCCATCGCTGAGCTGGTGTTCACGAGAAGGAGAAACAATAGGACAGTACATGCAGACTTGGAAGAGAACACTTGGATGCTAGACCTCAGGCCGCTGACAGAGCAGGAGCATCATCTGCAGCTGATTAAGCTTTGGGCTGCAGTCTCGGAGGTCAGACTAGAGAGTCACAAGAGAGACAGTTTCAGTTGGCCATGCTCTAGCACGGGTGCCTACTCGGCAAGGGCAACGTACACGAGGCTTTGCCATGGAAGGGAGGAGATGAATGGCCAGGAGTGGATCTGGCAGGCGAAGGCGCCACTCAAATGCAAGATTTTCGCGTGGCTAGCACTCCAACACAGGCTTTGGACATCAGATAGAAGGCATAGGCATGGGCATGGGCTCCAGGATGCCCCTTCGGCATGTTTTGTCTGTCTTCAGGAGATGGACACGGTCGAGCACATGGCGCTCAAAATTAGAGCATTGGCGCCGACGCTCACTGATCGCCTGGAGCCTTGGTGGGAGCGGAACAGGTTGGGTTTTCAGAGCAAGGAGAAGAACCTGATGGATGCGCTAGTCATTTTGGTTACTTGGAGCCTTTAGAAAAACCGGAATGCTTTGGTTTTCAACATCGCTGACAAGCAATTCTCAACTGTCAGTTTAGCTACTAGGATCTTGGATGAGTTTCACTTGTGGATGTCAGCAATCAGATGAGGGAGAGACATGGTTGTGAGAGTGTAGCCTAGTTTCAAATTTCGGAGTTTTTGTTTCGCATCGGTTTGTCGATGCTGAAACTCTCTTATATATAAACCCTCTGCCTTCTATAAAAGTACGGTACCTTGGCGTACTCTCGAAAAATATCCTTTTTTCATACTTTTCCCCAGATCGCGAAGTTACCTGAAATCACGTAGACATCCAATTCGCGTGGCCTTTATTCGACGATGATGAATGAAAACGCCTCAATTTAAACCAAATCTGCCTCGAATCGAAGCAAATTTCAAGGGAATTCATTTTCAAACTCGCGAGATCAGAATCCAGACCGTTCTGTGGTAGTATCACTTTTGGCTCCCTCTCGCGCATCTGCGCCAAGACTCTGATTCTTCCCCACGCTCTCTTCCGCCCCTGCTCCGAATCCGGCACGCACCGTGTGATCTTCGCCTAGATCTAGTTGGTCGCCGGAGCTGCCCGCGCAGTTCCAGAAGCTTCCGCGGAGGAGGAGAGGCGGCGGCGGCGGCGGCGGCGGCGGGAGAGGTATCCGCGACAGCGGGGTTTTGTGCCTTGCTGGGGTTAGGGTTTGAGTTAACCCTAGCGGGCGATGGCGTACCGGCCGTACGCGCCGCCTCAGGGGACCTTCCCGCCGCAGCCGCCGCCGATGAACCCTTACGGCCAGCCGCCACCGCAGCAGCCGGGGTACGGCCACATGCCGCCGCCACCGTTTCACGCACCGCCGCCGCCTCCGCCTGGACCGCCCCCGCCGCACCAGCCCCAGTACAACTTTGGCCACGCCCCCCCGCAGCAGCAACTACAACAGCCACCGCCGCCGCCCCAGATGTATTATCAGCCCCCACCGCCTCCGTACGGTGGGAACAGCAATCAAGCGCCCCCTCCGCCGCCACCGATGTCTCCTCCCCCTTCGGCGCCACCACCACCACCTCCGGCCCAGCCATCCCTTCGGGATGCTCCGCCACCCCCAAGGGAGCAGCATGCCAAGTCGGCACTGCCGAGAGTGGAGACGGAGGAGGAGCGGCGGTCCCGGAAGAAGCGCGAATACGAGAAGCAGAAGGTGGAGGAGCGGAAGCAGCAGCAGATGATGCGCCAATCACAGGCTACCATTCTGCAGAAGACACAACAGGTGCGCGCCGCGCAACAGCAGCAGCCACAGTCACAGCCGCAGAGCCGGCACCTCCAGCCATCGGGTGGGACCCGGGTAGGGACAACTGCATCCCGCCCAGCCTCAGTGCCGAACACTGAGAGATTCGAGAATCGGCTAAAAAAGCCGACGACGTTCCTCTGCAAACACAAGTGAGTATAGCAAAGTTTAGGACTTTTGGTCTGTGCAAATGCTGGTTGGATGAAATTGGGGTCCGTTAATTCCTAAATGTGCGGTCAATGCTCACACACTTGGGTATAATTTTGTGGACAACCTTAGGAGTTGCCAAATGCTGTGATGCTGAATTAGGGTAACTTATTACAAGCGACAAACAACCTATTTGAATTTTGGTGCAACTTGAACATCATTGGTAAAATCAATGTGTTATGATTCAAACACCAGCCTTTCCTTTTTGCTTCTTGGGAATCTGTGCTTTGTTATTATGTGATCTGGGTAGTCATAGCTTATCAATGATTCTTATGTTTTGCTCATATTTGCTGTTTTCCTTGCTTAATTCTTGATAGTTTGATATGATGTACTCCCTCCAGTTTCATAAAAGTAGTTGTCTTGGATACAATCACCGGTCCAAATGAAGAAAGTACAACTTTGACCAATTTGCTGTGACAGTATGTTTTATAAACCCAAGAACATCACTTCTTAAGAAAGAACTTGAAACAAAATTTACATGTGTGATTTGTAAGTATGGATTATTGAATCTGAATATTTTAAGGGTATGGGCAGTTAAAGATTCGAAAGCTGGACTTTCTCGATGCCCGAAGTGAGAACTTCTATGAAACTGGAGGGGATATTATCAAAGGATGCATGAGCTCTTCTTTCCAGTGCTAACTCTTTTATGAAACTAAAAAAAAAGCCATATTGGGCTGTTGGTAGGCTCACCAGTAGGCTAACCGGTTCTCGAAGCATCACTCCATCAATTTGCATTTTCCTGTTCAAAAGTGTATCTGCAATGTGTTTCTAGATTAGTACAAGTTTGGAGAAGCTTTGCAAGAGTGACTAATTTACATAAGGTGTTTGTCATTCTGTGTCTCTCTGAATTAAATTATCTTATGGGTTATGACCCTATTTCCTTTTCTTTCATAATGCAGGTTCAGGAATGAACTGCCAGACCCAAGTGCTCAGCTGAAATGGCTGCCTCTGAATAAGGACAAGGACCGGTATATAGCCTAGTTTTTCTACTACTTTTCTTGGTCAGATTTCTCTGTTTTGTTGCACTTATGTTTGGTCCAGTAAAAGTCATTCCAAGGTTGGTTCTATAGTTTGACTTAATGTTGCTAAATGACCATTTTCTTTATTGAGGCAATGAGGATTGATCATATATTTGATCATATGACATATAGCAGGTCTAAGCTTGTGTTTCTATCTGCTGTCAGTCTCATGGTATTCGTTTGCTGGAAGAAACAGTCCCAAATCTTCAATGTCTGTTCAGTCATATCTGAAGCATAAATGACCAACATGTTATGTACAGGAAACACAATGGTATATTCGTGTTGACAGTACTGGGCGGCCCACATAAGTAGAGCAATCAGCAGTTGCTCAGATTTGAGTTTGTTCCAGATAGATTAAGTTGTTTAGGAAGGTAGAGAAATCATTGATAGACATCCTTAGAAAGATAAACATACCCTACTTTGATCCAGTTTCCTACATTAGCTGAAGTTTCAAGGATATATTTTTGTGTATGTGTTGCTGCATGCTTCATGGGGATGAATCAATAAATATGCTCCATAGCCACAGGCTGCCGGCCTCCATGGTGTCATTGTGCTACCCTGGTCCAGGACCAACTAGCCATAACACAACATATAACTTCCAGGCAATAGGCAAATAATGTGCATATTTTACCCTATTTTTGTTAACCTAATCCAGTTATTCGTGGTATTTATGTGTAAACAAAAGATCGAATCCGGAGCTGTTTCATAGGAAATAAGTCCCCTAAGTTGATTGATATTTGGCTACAATTTTTTTTTTAAATTCAAATATGGTCAGCATTGTTAGCCATATCGTCTGTGAGTGAATGGTTACTGTCTTTATAGACAAGTCCTGTGCCATTTCCATGAGATTTCCACTACCCTGCCTTTTATTACTCCCTCCGTTCCATAATGTAAGATGTTTTAGCCATTTTCCACATTCACATGTATACACATGTATCTAGACACGTTTTAATGTATATGTCTACTCATTTTAGTCCGAATCTAGACAATAGGTGCAACACCTAAATCTTGTATTGTGGAACGGAGGGTACATTGTTATTTTCTGTGTTTATCTCAGCTTTACTTCACTCTGATGTTGCAGTTATTTTGCGGCAGTAGTGCTCACTTTTTATTTTTCTCTGTATTCCCCTTCCACAGATATACCAAGTACAGGATCTCTTCATTGGAGAAAAACTTTATGCCTAAAATGATTGTCCCTGATGATCTCGGGATACCTCTTGACCTACTTGATATGACTGTATACAAGTAAGAATTAAGACGGCAATATATCTCCACAAGAAACACCTCTCTGATGATCCTTTATAGCATCCCTAACCTGAGTGCCGAATATGCATTTAGCCCTCCTGCCGTTCAGCTGCCCATGGCTCCAGAAGATGAAGAGTTATTGCGTGATGATGAGGTTCTCACCCCCGTTAAACCAGAAGGTATAAAGAAAAAGGAGAGGCCAACTGACAAAGGCATGTCTTGGCTAGTCAAAACGCAGTACATTTCTCCACTCAGTACTGATGCAGCCAAACTGGTAATGCCAACTGATTCTTTTGTAAATATGGTTACGACTCTGTGCTGGATTACTTCATTTATACTCCCTCCGTTCCAAATTAGATGACTTCTATTTGTCAAAAAGAGCATGTATCTAGACTTGTGTGTCACAAGTCTAGATACATGCTCTTTTTGACAAATAGAAGTCATCTAATTTGGAACAGAGGGAGTACTAAATAAAGAATTTGTCCATTCCAGTCCATTACTGAAAAGCAAGCAAAGGAAATGCGTGAATCACGGGAGGGCCGTGGTAATGTCCTGGAAAATCTTAATGACAGGTGTGACCTTTTGTTCTTAGTATAATCTTCAATTTCTGAAGGGCTGCCCTACTTTGCAATCCTGGTGCAGCCAATGACATGATTCTGTGATTGTGTATATCAGACAGAAACGGATCAAAGCCATCTTACAATCCTTCAGAGCAGCTAAATCACGCCCTGTCCATCAGACTAAACGTGGGATGGAACCAGATTTTGTCCTCCCTCTGGTACCTGATTTCGATAGGTATGACTTTTCAAATAATACATTATTCCATGCATTCATCATTCTTTTTTGGAAGACTAGATTCTTCAACTTCAGTCTTGGGCTCTTATATGTCTTGACCAGTCAGTTCATTGAAATATGTTCTGTTGCTTAACGTAAAGAAGAGTTTGTGCTGTTGCTACTTCACTTCCCTATCTATGTTACGAAACGAACGTGTTACTTACCGCCAGCTACAATCTCGTCAGTGTGCTACATAATTTATTATTGTTGGAAAGAGGATCTTCTCTTATGGTATATGACGTAATTTCTTCCGCCTTGCCATCAAAAGTATCACCATGATTTTTATGTGGCATTGGAGCCATAGCTGGTGGATGAAAATTGATCCCAAATTTGTTTTTCTGTTGACCTCTATAGGTATGATGATCCGTTTGTCATGGTGAATTTCGATGGAGATCCTACAGCTGATTCAGAGCAGTATAACAAGCTAGAGAGATCTGTACGGGATGAATGTGAATCCCGGGTGAGTTGCATTTCTTCGGTCTTAAGCTTTCTAAGTTTGTTGTAACTTATGGTAGCATGCTCACATGGATGTGTGTGTACCTAAATTTCAAGGGGCATTGTAGAAACTGATATTTTAGACTGGTTGCATGTCTATATTGAATGCATTTAAGATAAATTTATTTCCAGACATTATGTTAATATCTCACTGATGCTCTTTCTAGATGTATGGTTGCATATATTTGAGGTATTTCCATATTCTCATGTTAGGCTCTGATGAAAAGCTTTCAAGTCAGTGGTTCTGACCCTACAAAACAAGAGAAATTTCTTGCATACATGGCTCCAGCACCCCAAGAGGTATCCATGCTTTACTTGACTCTAGCACATTTTGTTTTAAAATTGTCACCAATCATAGTTCTACTTTGTTTCTATAGTATACCAGTCTGATAGTGACTATGGTTTCCTTTAGCTTGGTAAGGACTTGGATGATGAAAATGAAGATGTTCAGTACTCCTGGATTCGACAATATCATTGGGAAGTATGTATCATTTTGCTAATGTTTCCGTGGTTGTGACTAACATTTCATTCTGCTGGTGTAAAAATTCCTACATACCTTTTCTTGTCTTATGATTCAGGTAAGGGGGGATGCTAAACAGGATCCCACAACATACCTTGTTTCATTCGATGATGATAGTGCAAAATATTTGGTAAATTCCTCTGTGCATACTTTTATTTATGATATATCATGATGATTCATTATACACTTGTGTGACATTGTAATGTCTTTTTGCAGCCTCTTCCTACTAAGTTAGTATTGCAGAAGAAGAAAGCTAAAGAGGGGAGATCTGGGGATGAAATCGAGCATTTTCCAGTACCTTCCAGAATTACTGTGAGCAGAACAGCACATGGTGATGAGATGGAGCACGGAGAATCATCCAGCATGCATGTATGACTCATTTCATAGTTGCTGGAATGAAAGATTACTGAACAGTTAACTCTTAGTACTAAAACATATGGTCACTACTTTAAATTTTTCCTTCTTCAGTTCTGGGTTTTATTTTGTAGATTTTTAGGCTGTTCATCTTCGCAGTAAGCCATATGTGTATCTACTGGGTTTCCTGCTACCAATTCCACCTTTGCTCTTAGCATGTTCACCTTTTTTATTATCCATTATCCTTTTAATATCCTGAAATCCTCTGTGTTAGAGCATGAGTAGTCATATTTATGTGTTACCAGTACCTTTAACTATAGGTTTTCTTCCTTGTAATTGTAGGAGAATTCAAAGCGACGAAGATCTCTCGTTGATGATGATCTTGATGAGCATCCAAAGCATTCTCGTGTAGAAGACATGGACCAGTATAGTGCAGATGAATACTCCGATTGATCAACAGATATAGATCATCATTTTCTTGCGCCATCAAATTTTATCAGCACATATGAATCTTTGAAAATTCATACGCACATGGTGTGGTGCATCCGTAAGTAGATATAGGGTGCAGGGTTGATGAAAGAACATGCCTGGCTGCATTTGGGCAAGAGCAGATTTTGAAGTGCAGAGAGCGTGCAAAGCAAGGCGGAGTGTAACTGGACCTAAAGAGCGGTGTCAGTAGTGACGGTAGAAGGCCTCACCGTCATTGTAAAAACAAGGCTTTGTAGTCTTGGGAGTGTTCTCCACTGCTGTTTTGATAACATAGGCCACCATTTTTCTTCTGTTTTGCCTCCACTCCCTCTCTCCCCATTTGATTGTGTAAGTACAACAATTTATTTATGTCAGGATATTGGACAGCTGTACTATGGCAACTGTTCATTTTTTCTAGTAGAAATGATGATCAACATATCCATGGTAATGTATTTGTGCACTAGGAATGCTAAGGTGTGCTAGTGAAGATCAAGAGCAGAATTTCAAGAAGACTAAACTTATGTTTCATGTTTTTTGCATGTTGCAATGGTGTTGCAGTTGACAAACTTGTCTCGAGTTTCTCCCTTTTAATGAAAAAACATAATGAAAAATGGTACGCCTTAACTAACTCGAGTGGAATCATATTCTATTCCAATATGGAATTGTATTTTAGTATTGTTCCCTATCATATGCATAAATTATGGAGAAGTATTGAAGTAGATGCAACTGCAAACTTCTGAGAACAGGTATGTCCATATAATGTAGAAACAACATGTGACTGCTTATTGTGACTATTACAATTGAAGTGGGTACAACACTAACTTTTCAGGTGATCTACAAGTGTTCTCAACTGCTTCTAGGAATGTTGTGTTTGAGTTGTCATTGGAATATCAAAAGATCATTGGCTGGCTCAGTTTCTCAGTCACACTTGGTGGCAGCCAGGTATTATTATTCATCATCAAGTACTGTCAAACAGCTTTGTAATTGTTTATGACTTCATTTTTCTCTCTCTTATTGTTAGTTCAGAAGTTCAATGTACTTTTAGCTATATAAAAAGCAAAAATTAGGAAAGCATGATTATTTTCTAACATGCTACTCTCCTGATGATTCTTCCTAACCACCATGTTGCGTGATGCTGACAATGCAGATAGCATAAATTGATTTGAAACTGTTGTCGCATTAACTGTGTGATGTAGGTAATATCATGTGTTGTCATTAGATAAGTCTTGGATTCTCTATGCTCTTTAATCGAGCTTTCCGTATGCTTGAGATGCCTTGTCATTTTTATTGCAACTATTATACACCATCGGAAGATAGGTTGCACTTTGTTATTTCCTTCTATGCTACTTCTGTTTAGTCTCTGGTGGTTAATAAAATTATTGAATGACAAATACTGTTTCTGTTGCTTCATTGGGAACCTTAGGCTTGCAGAGTTTTAAAAGTCGTCTATGGATTACCAGCTCTGTGGATAATTAAACCGTGTGGTGCAGCTTGTGCAATTTCCTTCTGTGCTACTTCTATTTAGTCTCTGGTGGTTAATAAAATTGTTGAATCACAAATACTGTTGTCTGTTTCTTCATGGGAACCTTAGGCTTGCAGAGTTTTAGAAGTCGTCTATGGATTACCAGCTCCGTAGATATTAAAGTGTGTAGTGTATTGAAGCGTGTGGTGCAGTTTGTGCTGATAGACCTTACATACATCTTTTTGTTCTAATGCTGACATGCCAAGTTGATAGATCTTGCGCAAGATAACTTTCTGCACTTGGCAGCAAATTATTTTCAGCTTCAGATCTTTTATAATGAATTTTAAGTTAGATGTACTGAATAAAGTTGTGATGCTGCACCAACTTGTATCTACAGTTTGGGTTAGCAACCCAAATGCAGATTTTATTTTGGATATGCTACGTCGTATTGTTGATGCTTACCCTTTTTGATACAAGGGAAGCACTACATGTTTCTGAAAGATGGGATGACATTGTCTTTCTGAAACCAAGGAATATATGGATTCTCTACAAGTGCTGCAGCTTCATTCAACATTTGCACTTCTATACATGCCTGGTGCTTGTTTTTCTTCTGTTGGTGCAATGGACTGTGTGTAAAATGGGCTGTGAGGCCATGATGGAGTTTTTGAAACACTGCATGCTGTGTTGTTCTGATGGTTTCTGAGGGCACACGATCATCTAGCTCTATCATTCTTGTTAGTCCTGCCAGAAGGGTGGGCATGTCTAAGCATTGTGGTGAACTTTTCATGTTCTGTACGTAATGACTGCTAGGCCTCATTGGGTGTTAAACCGTACTATGAGTGTGACGTCTTCGTATTGTACAGTATCATCTGTTGAACACTTCTTGTTCGGAAACACAGGACAGCTTTATGGATTAATAGTTGAGGGGATTAGTTTAAGCTTGAAGTTTGGTTAGCTGCGAGTGTTTTCAGGTTATCTGCCACCTCTCCCGATTTTTATTGAGCTGCTGGACCGGCCTGCTGGAGAGCTCGACTCCTCTGGGTCTGAGCAGAAGACCCTAGCGTGTCGACGTCCCGTGGCTGGGTCGCATCTCGAGGAGGGCTGCGCTAGGAGGGTCTCAAGGAGCAAACAATGGCGACCAACCGATAAACTTGATGTCGCTTTTTTTTTGACACCTTCAGCTCCCTACCGATTAGCATGACAACAGAGTCTGTCATCTGAGGAAAGGAGGCTAAACGCCGGCAGCGAGGGCCCCGACCTTAGTCCTTCCAGAATTTCATGTGTGTCATTGGCCTTCAAAATACTTGATGAACCATTAGTTGCAAATAGAAATAAATAAGGTGAAACAGGATCACATGTCCATTAAACATCACGGAGAAGGATACTACCATGACATTGTGTATTGTGTACTGCTGTACATTAACTAACCTCATTGGCCATGGTGATACAAGGACCCGGACTTCAGGACAAAACAATCTCAAGCACCCATTTTATGAATTTGTTCTCTCCATACGAAATTTGAATCAAGAGAGAATTCATTCTATGAGACTACTCCTAAATTTGATGCGTTATATGATACTCTTAACTTTTTCCTTCCTTCTATGCTCACTTGTGTAAAATTTATGCCTCACACTCCTAACTTTTTCCTTCCTTCTATGGTCATTTGCATAATAACTTAATAAATTTTACACCAATGGCCATAAAAGGAAGAAAAAAATTGAAAGTGTCACATAAGACATCATATTTTAGGAGTAGTGTCATAGAAGGAATTCTCTCTTGAATCAATAGATTGCAAGAAGCAACATGTAGTGCTTCCCCTGGGCGTGTAGTCTAGGACGGGTTGGCCCCTTAAAGTTTTTTCTGATTTTCGGAAAATACATTAATGTTTTTTTCGAGATAGCAGACAAATTTTCCGAGTAGAGACCATTTTATTTACAAACCATAAATTTTCTGCGTACCCCCATAGACGCTAGCGGGCCGAGATTTTTGGCCCATGTCCTCTCCTAAAAACGGCCCAGTAAAATTTCCTCTTATTTTTACTTTTAATAAATGAATATTTTTAAATTCAAAATTTTCATGATTTTTTTCGAAAACTGATTTTTTTTAGTTTTAAACAAATTTCGGTTTGAACATTTTGAATTTTGATTTTTTAAAATATAAAGACATTACTAAATATTGAAAATATTTATAAAAACTGAATAATTTTTAGTTTTGAACAAATTTATTTATTGAACATTTTCAAATTTAAACATTAAAAAATTAAGAAAACTGAAACATTTTCTAAAAAAATAAAAAACATTACTAAATTTTGGAAAATTATTAATTTTTTATTTTTCATAACAAATTTATTATCTGAACATTTTAAATTTTGAACATGTAAAAAAATATCCACAAAAAAGAAAATATAAATGAAAAAAAACGAAGAAGAAAAAAATGAAACATCCAAAAAAGAAAAAGAACGAAAAGAGTAAAAAGAAAAAGCAAACAGAAAAAAACAAAAAACAAAGCGACGAACCTTAGTGGGCCGGCCCGTTCCGCCGGGGGGTGCGTGGAGCCGTCCTATCTCCGCACTACGCGGAGACTAGGATTTCCGGAGAAAAACCACTCCCAAAACCCTTTGCCCAAGCCCGTTCCTAGCCCCAAGCCCCACAAATCAACCCCGGTCATCCTCCGCCGCCGCCGCCATGAATCCGGCATGCGTCGAGGCAGCTGCTGGCAGCAAGTCCGGACACAAGCACAAGAAGGAAAAGAAAATGAAGCGCAAAGACACCACGGAGCACCACGGCGGCGAGGCCGAGGAGGAAGCCGTCCATAAGAAGAAGAAGAAGAAGGAGAAGAAGAAGCATACATCGGAGAAGGCGGATCCGAAGCGGAAGCCGACGGTGAGCATCGCCGTCGCCGGCTCCATCGTCGACAACGCCCAGTCCCTCGAGCTCGCCACCCTCGTCAGTACCCCATCTCCTGTCTCCTATTATTGCCCTCCTTGGACAATACCGATTCCCTGCATTTCTTACACTACCGATGCTTGTAATTTCAGCTGGCCGGTCAGGTAGCCCGTGCGGCTGCCGTATTCCGTATCGACGAGATCGTTGTCTTCGACAGCAGTCCGCCGGCGGAGAGCGGCGGTGCTGTTGGAGATGAAGAGGAGAGTGGTGCACGCTTTCTTATTCGCATACTGGAGTATCTGGAGACACCGCAGTACCTGCGCCGCAGTCTCTTCCCAATGCATAAGAACTTTAAATATGTGGTAAGAGATTTTGAGAAGGTGGTTGCCTGATATGTGGTGTCTTTTTAGAGGTGCTAATCTCGTTGTGCTGCTTCTGGCCTGCAGGGGTTGCTTCCGCCGCTGGATGCGCCACACCACGTGCGCAAGCATGAGTGGTCTGAATTTCGTGAAGGTGCTAATCTCTTTCTTGTGGTGTCGTTGCTGTCTATCTCGATTGCTGTTGTCACACCCATGAAATAGAGTTTCAGTTAATTTGAAGAGCACTTCAATTGTTGAACATGAATTTGGCAACTTGTCATGGATTCTTAATAATGGCTCTTTTTATATGAGGCCAAACGTAAGCATTTCATATACTAGGTGTAGTGCTTGTACCTTTTTTCTTTTTCAGTCATAACATAGACTATTTTATTCCAGTGTTCGATTGTTACTTATTGCATTTAAACTCTTATCAGTCCTGTCGTGTAAGGAGTATGCTTTTGTTGTTGTATTTTTTAAGGGATCCTTGAGCCCTCGATGGTACTTGGTTATATGGTTATGTGTATGTAGAATAATTGCTTCAGCAGGATGCTGCTTCTAATTTTTATCTCTAACTTTGCTATGATTAACTGTTTCTTATGGGTTAGGTCCTGATCATATTCCGCATGTATTCAACATGATGCTTACAATATACTGAATTTAGACAGGTGTAACATTGGGTGGGGATCGTTCAAAGGGTACACCTGTTGATGTTGGGTTAAGTAAGGTATGTATAATGATGTTAATGTGAACATTTTATTCTCCTGCACATGTTTCGGAAAGAGTTATGTTGAAGTTAGATTCTAATGAGTTATGGTTCATGTAAGTAAGTAATTCTTAGGTGTGTGGTCAGAGTTAACTGATTTTTAAAATACTCACTTTGTGCAAGTTATTTGAAAGAAACTAAGCAGGTAAATATAAGTTATGTCCACCCTAGAGTAATAGTTCATGTCAGTAAGCAACCGGACTGAGAATGAGACTTGCCTATTTCATTACAGGCAAGCACATTTAGTTTTTTCTCAAAACTATTTTCATCATGGAATCATTGTTTCTTTCTACTTACGGATGCTTCTCAATTAATTTCCATTTACAAACGGTCAAACATGTTATGATAATTGATCTTTGCACTTGCTTATAATGTGATTTTGTGAATAGTTCGATTCATGCTATTTTAGGGGTTATCTATATGCTTGCCTATTATGTGATACTGTGAATGTTTTGATTTATGTACTATTTTAGCGGTTGAGAGGCTGAGATCATAAAAGTACCTGCTCAATTCCAAATCATCATTTCTAGGAACACTGGGCTGTGGTTAAGACAATTTTTAGGTTTATAACAGCACTCAACTCGTCCTCGAGCTATAGAAGCTATTATCTTTTAGATAATGTGCAAACAAGTGCTTGCGCAACTTTCATTAAGAGGAGAAGCAATTAGATACACAAGACTTCGGGCAGAAAGTACCGGCATCAAAGATAACGCACAACACAGGCAACATGCACCACAAGCTAAGCTACTAATGACAGTTCACACAATCATTAGCTGAAAGCCTGCCTCTATGCTCCACTTCTGTCTAAATGTTATTTGCCACAGACTGAAGTCCTTGCTCACTTCCTGGAACACCCTGCTGTTGCGTTCCTGCCAAATGGACCAAACATTGAGGGCAACCATGGAGTCAAAATCATCCTTTTGCGCTTATGTCTGCTCTTGCGCATAGCAACTTAGCCAGCCACCAATTCTCCAGGGTGTCTGTCACAGTTGAAATGTCAGATTTGTGGCCAGCCGACTTAGGTGGAGAACCCAGAGTTATACTTCAACAATTTACTGTGTTTGGACTGTTTACCTTTGGGCAAACCCTTCTTAATTAGAATATTAGACAAATGCCATGTATATCGTCCAATCTACATTGAAATGTCCTCTATATAAGTATATGACCATCTTCATCTTATGGACATGGAATTAATTGTAGTTTCACATTCTACAGAACGTTCTGGTTGAGGAAATCCTGGAACCAGGCAAAAGAGTGACTGTGGCCATGGGAACCAACAGAGATATTACAACAGGTGAACGGCCATTTCATTTATGCCAGACATTAAACATGGTTATATTGATGTTCTGTGTAATTCTTTTGTAAAACCTGTAGAATTTAGGGATCTATGGATATCCTGTTAAGTACCCTTAGTAGTGATTTGCACCTTGTAGTTCAGTATTTCCAGTGTCAGGACGAATTTTCTATATATTGATTTTCAGTTTAATACACTTTCATTCTGGGGCCAGTCTCATTCCAATGGATCACTATAAGCTTAGTTATTTATAAAACAAAATAAAATCACATATATACATGTCTATAGGGATGCTCCTTGTTTCTTCACAACCATACATGATTTTTACGCCACAAAAATATTGTCTTGGAAGTCGAGAAAAATGTTAAAATAGACGAGACGTAATTTTTTTGTTTAAGCGACATACAAAAAAATGAAGTAAAATATTTTTTTTGTGTATTTACGCTGTTATGACTCATATATTACATTTCTTATGTTGATTATTTTGTTGTGGGTCAATATGAACGTAATTATTTGTATATACCAAACATAAATTCTGAATGTAACAACGTAAGAAAACATCTAGTGCAAAATAACATAATATGCACCCTGGCCGCTGAATAACATGTCTAGATATATTGGAGAGCCATAGCCAGTTGAGTTTTCATTGGCCAAATATATTTAATGTAGACTCCGTTTTATCTCTATGTCCTCATCTAGTTCTATCTCATTAACTTGAATTATGTTATTTTGCCATTCGATTGTTTTTTACGTGCATCTAGATTGTGTAAAGAAAGTTGTTCCGCCGTCCTCGCCCAGCGAAGAAATGGGATCATATTGGGGCTATAAAGTCCGGTATGCTTCAAATTTGAGTAGTGTTATCAACGGTTCACCATACAAGGTACTGCTTGTAATGCTGTTGCAATGCAAATATGAGGTGTTCTCAATTTTTTTTGAATTCAGCCATATTTTGTACAGAAATATTTAAGGTATCCTATCTTACTTTTTTCACTGCTTCTAGGAAGGATATGATCATATCATTGGCACTTCAGAGCATGGAGAAACCATTATTTCATCCGAGCTCATCTTACCTTCATTTAGGTATACCATCTGCATACCTTTTCTACCAACTTCTCGAGGAAGAAAATAAATCAGAATTAATGTGTAAATTTGTTCTTCCTAGACGATAGTGTTAAAATTTATGAAAAACATTTCTTGCCGATTCGTTACATTTTTCAGCTATAACTGGAGACATAAACTATACAGTCCAAATATGAAATGGCATACACTTTCAATTTTGTTTAAATTGAATTATCTGGCAGAATTCGAGAAAGCACAAGTTTGCTTAACAACATGTGCACCTCTTTTGTACCTGAAGTCCCAACTCCTAGTGATAATCTCACCGTGACTGGATTCTTCTTCAGCACAGTAGCAGAACCCATATTGTTTTGGCTGTACGAGATCATGAGCAGACAAAACATTGTGACACAAGGCAATTATGATAATGATCATTCACTTGGAAAAATAATGAACTAATACATGTTAGTTAAACCTTTTTACTCTTAGTTAATAACCAAGGTTTGTTAAACCGGTGGTTTTCTGTCCTGTAAACCAAACAATATCCTCTACCATTTTCTAGAGAGTGTCTGGTTCATTCCCTAAGCACCCGTAAATCGAACAACTTGCCCTCATATAGGATACATAACAGTTTCTATGTTAAGTTTTTTTCCCTATTTGTTCCCAAGATTTCAACCCTGGTTGTGCTCATGTGATTTCCTGTAAATCTATGAAGCCAGTCAAGCCACTATGTCGGGAGTGTGTGGTCAGTTATGTGTTCTTCATTGCACAGGCACCTTTTAATTGTGTTTGGTGGACTGGCTGGTCTGGAAGAAAGCATTGAAGAAGACATAAATCTGAAGGTATGGTTGGATATTACAGTTTCCTATATGTATTCTGATATTCACTTTTGTCGCAAAAAATGTGATGATGTATTGTCCTATAATATTGTGCAACCTGGTATGATAGTTCAGAATTATCACATCATGCACTCTGTTAAATGTGGATGAGAATATGAGATGATTTGGTAGCTGAAAGCTTTAGCCTATATGTGGAGTTGGTTTCTCTTCTCTATAATCAATTGATTTGTGCCATACTGTTGATGCTCTTATGTACTCCCTCCGTTACTAATATAAGCCTTTTAGCCTTTTCTTGATTCATACGCATACGGATGTATACAGATGTATTTTTGTGTGTAGATTCACTCATTTTTCTCCGTATGTAGTCCGTATTTGAATCTCTAAAATATCTTATATTATGGAACGGAGGTAGTAGTATTGAAGTTATTCTTCTGACAGGGCAAAGGTGCAAAAGATGTATTCCCATTGTATTTGAATACATGCCCGAACCAAGGTAGCAGAACAATAAGGACAGAGGTATGTGCCACTTGAGAGCTTGTGAAGTTATTCTTTTATGTGTAGCATATGTTGCACTGACAGAGTTAGCAACCATTTTCAGGAGGCTCTTCTCATATCCCTTCAATACTTCCAAGACCCTATCAGGCGAGCAGGATAGACAATTAGAAGGTTGTATACAGATATCTGTAGATCCAGGCGTGCCGCTTAGGGAAGGAAGTTGTGTGCTAGGGTATTTAATTGGCGTTGCCAGAGTTTGCTCACTGGATCTTTTAGGCATATGCGTAGAATCATCTAGTGGAGAGAGGTTGTCAGCTGCTCAGGATATTTTTGCACTCCGTTGTGTTGGGCGTTCCGTTGAACTAGACTATCGGGGAAGCTATTATTTTGATTTTACTGGAAGGGTCTAGTTTGTACTTACCCCATTTTGGTCTAGCTAATATCTTTCTCCTTGGGCATGGTATTATCATAGCTTCACGACGATTGTTGTTTCTTGGTCTGTTTTAACGCTTGAACTGGACATGGAATGCTGAGTCGTAATGTCTTGTCTAACATATGCACCTTGGATTTGTTTTCGGTGGACAGTCTCTGGATTGCACTCCCTTTTTCCATGGATACAATATCATTTACTGTTGTCTTTAAGTGAAACATGTTGAAATTTGACAAAGTTTATAGAGAAACATATCGACATTGACATAGTCAGTATAACTAATATATCATGTATTTATATGAGAAAGATCAGCGGTGTATGAACTTGACAAGGAGAGTAGTTTGGTTACACACACAGTAAGTTCACTTTTTACTAACTACGTGCATGAAAGTATGGCATACAAATTTTCTCAAAAGTCAAATAGTTTCAAGTTTGACCAAGCTTCTCTAAAAAATTGGTCAAAATTTATATTGTTTCCCTTATGCTTTTGAAGTTATATCCTAATTCAGGAGTAAGGTTCTGACCATACCTCACAGTTTATGCAAGCCATGCTATGTGTTTTACTTCGTTCATGAGTTCGGTTTACGACTTAAGTATCACCATCAATCATCAAATGTTTGTCGGATGTGAATCTGAGCTGTCAGAACCACAAAGACTTGGGACACATTTCATAACGATAAATTAGAAAATTGTTCATCTTATATCTTTCACAACATTAATGCAAATTCCTTTAAATTTTCACTTTAGGCTCCAATAAAATAAAACCACTTTTATGCAATACCCGAGTCAGTAATAACAACAATGATGAGTCATGTGAACGGTGGCACTTAAGGGCATATTTGACTCTTGCAGGATCCTAAAACATAGGACTAGAAAAAAAATAAGTGAATATGATAGGGTTTTATATTTTAAACATAGGATTGTAAAAATACATTTTTTTTGTGGAACTGGGTATTTGATTCACTGGAATAGGAAAACAAAGAAAACTTTAAAAGCATGATGGAATAAGGTTAAAACAAATACTCCCTCCATCCAAAAATTCTTTTTGACAAACTTGAGACACTTAGACTACTCCTAGTGGGGAGTATCATATAGTGGTATCATGCATATGATACTACTCTATGTTACTATGTCAATAGTGGGTGATAACATAGATGTAGTATCATATAACCATGCATTTATTAGGCTATAGACTCATCTTATCTCGAAATCCGCTATGTTACGGTACCTACCTATGATACCACCACCACTTCTCTACTCATTAATTACTTGTCACATCATCATTTTTGCCTATGTGGCAATTATGTTACTACCTATGATACTCCCACTATGACTAGTCTTATTTTTGAACGGAGTGAGTACAAAGGTAAGAGTGGATAATTATTATGCAACTTATGGTCTTTACCTCGTTCTTTGTGCATAGGAACATAAAAAATAGGTTTGAATAGCTTTGTTTTTCCTTGGAAATCTAAACCAAAGGAAAATGGAACTACCTTCCCATGATCCATTCATCTGAATCAAATGGATGAAAAATGCCACCTAAGGAGAATTTTCTATTCTTATTCTTTCCTCCAATATTCCTTTGAATCAAAGAGGCCCCATGTCCAACAATTTTATGTTAATTTACACTTGAGAACATAACAATGGTAATAGTAGTAGTAATAATAATAGCAACCTTTGGATAATGAATGAACTGAGGACTGAAAAGTTTCCGGAGACTGTAATACAATAGTCCATAGCTCAGGTCTTTTTAGCATTACAACTAAAGGGGATAAGTACAACCTAACAAGATACAGATAAAGCCCCCACTTTTCCTTGGCTAACAAATTATTGATCAAATGTTCGGGTTTCAACAATGTCCAGGTTTTTCGACGTCATGATGTCACCGGTAAGCCGTAGAATGAGATGCTGAGGTGATCAGTGATCACTGTACATCGTGTTGTTGGTTCATGTATTTCCCCACAAATCTTGTAGATTTGCCAGTTGGATTTGCTTCTTTTTCTACATTGGAAAATGCTCAGTGAATCGGTTCAGGGTTGAATTTGAGAGCTTCCCTCCAAATGAGTTCTTTGATATCTTCCTCGGTAAATGATGGCTGCTCAAAGTCGAAGCTGAAAGGCGCTGGGCACACAGGTTCATCGTTAATCTCATGAAGAGATGCTAAGTACGGATGACACAGAGCCTCATCAACTGCAATGCCACCGAAAAAATATGAAGGTTAGCATCTTTCAAGAGAAGACGGCATTTCAATTTAGCTTTCATAAATTTTCACGTACGACAGTTCACATTGTTAAATTTTTCATTTTGTAATCAAGCAAGATCATTGTCGAAGCTGCAAGATTACCAGTAATCCTCTTGCTCGGATCAAACACGAGCATCCTCTCAAGCAAATCCATGGCGCCAGTGGACATATTGGGGAATCGTGAACCAAATTGTTGCTTGGGGTATTGAGGAAGAGACCTCACGTATCTGCGGGCATTATCGCTGCGAAGAAACCCAAGACTTGTGTCGTCTGGTGAGCCTATCAGCTTTATATCAAGAATGAAGCAGGATCACAAACAGAATCAAGAGGATCCGTTCAACAGGGCCGTTAGTTACTCGTTATAGTTTGAAAATTATTTCAATGCTATGGCCTAAATCCAAAAAGACTTTTCTATTTAGTAAAACAAGAGCAGATGTTAGTCAGAGAAACCTAGATATAGTCTGAATGAAGAAAAAAATGCATTAAGTATCATGCTATAATAAGAGATGAGCATGGTAATAGCCTAGCAGCTGGAACCTATGTCAACAATAACAAAGTCTTGAGTTATGTAGTGGTGACTATACCTCAGTAATTAGCCTCAGCTGATGAACATAATCTTTTCCAGGAAACAGTGGCTCTCTTGTAGCAATCTCACCGAGGATGCAGCCCACTGACCAGATATCAATTGCTGCAGTGTACTCCGAGCAGTTGAGCAGGAGCTCCGGCGCCCTGTACCACCGAGTAACAACATACTCCATCATGAAGTCAGTCTCAGTGGTGGTCCTTGCCAAACCGAAGTCCCCAATCTTGAGGTCACATTTGGCATTGAGCAGCAGGTTGCTCGGCCTGAGGTCCCGGTGCAAGACATTTGCCGAGTGCACGTACTTGAGTCCTCGGAGGACTTGGTAGAGAAAATACTGTTTCATGAAATGTTAAGGTGAGAGGAAATCTGACGAATTGTGCAGTGTTTGAGCTGATACTGATGAGTTGATGGAAAGAACAATGTACCTGACAGTGATCATCTGTGAGTGGCTGGTTCGATCTTAGAAGGTGGTGAAGATCAGTGTCCATGAGCTCGTAAACGATGTAAACATCGTTGAAGTTCTCCCGCCTTGGTGGCCGTATGATGTCCTTAATTGAAATCACCTGCCAAGAGTCATATTTTGTCATGATCATAAGACCAAATTCAGGATCACATCATAAATTTTCCATATCGTCAGTGGAGTGATCGTCGTGTGCAACAATTGATGCAGAGGCTGGGACTAATGCCTCCTTTTTTAGGAAGTCATAAGTGTAGTTAAATCAACATCACATAGATTTATGACGCCATATACTTTAAACACCGTATTACAGGTGCAGAACTTCAACTTTTGTCACGCATATCGTTTGTGAGTAACTACAGAATTTGACAAAAAATGACTGAGTAAAAAATTACAGAAAATTCTGGCTTTGAAAGAAAATCACCAGAATTTCCGGCAGATCTCCTCAGGACGGCTTACCTTTGCTATAAACTACAGAGTTAACCATGGTCAAATAGAAACCACTGAACGATTCATGTGAACCACACAGATTTATCACAAAAGGCACATGACAGTGAAGGAGAGATGGCTCACATTCTCATGGTTCATGTGCCGAAGCAGCTTTACTTCTCGCAAAGTGCGTTTGGCATCGATCTGGTTGTCAAAGGCGTTACCAATCTTCTTGATAGCGACCTCCTCGCGGGTCTGGGCATTGACAGCAGCACTGGAGAAGAACACAGAAGCGAATTTGTCACCACAAACTCATAGTGAACTACAAATAGCTGAACAGGGAGGCACACACACGTTTCTCGATCTTGTTGCCGTTATAGGCAGCTCTAACTACTAGTATCAGAGCCTTATAATTTGTAGCTCTGATCAGCCTATGTGAACTCACTTTCAGTTGTGGAGTATAAACCGAAATTTGAAACTGGACCGCAACTAGCTGATCGAGCGAAGGAATCCAGATAAGGATTATAAGCAAGAAGATGTAGCCCATGATGCATGTACTGATGACTGACGTACCAAATGATACCGCAGGCGCCGCGACCGACGGGGCGGATTGGCGGGAGGTACTTGGCTGAGACCTCGAAGAGGTTGCCGTAGACATTGTACTGCACGTACCTGCCGCCGTGGGTCATCGTGCCCTTAATCTGCGCCTCGCCGCCGAGGCCATGGCCACCGCCTCCCGGCTGGCTGCCGCCGTGGCCTCCTCCCCCTGCCGCTCCGCCCTCCATGCGCATCGACCCACCAGCCTGCGAACGAACACCTCGATCGAGTAGCTAGCGAAGAAAGAGCAAGAGAAAACGCAGGCCGCGCCAAGAAAGGAAGAGAGATGGAGAGATTGCTAGCTTGATTGGATGGAGGAGGGAGGAGATAAGGCGTGGAGAGCGTTGGGGGAAAGGGGAAAAGGAGGAGCTTTTTGGAGGGAAAATGCCCGTGATCTGGCGAGGAGTTGGTTGCTGCTCCAGACCATTCCTGTCTCCTTTTTCTCTTCTCCCAAGCCCTTCCCTTCCCTTGGTGCCTGGCATGGGAGTGAGCTGCGAAGGTGGTGGTGATGGGCCTGATGGCTTGCTTCTCACTTTTTTCTTCCTTCTCAGCTATATTGGTCACTGTCCTCGATATATTTTGTCTAGTTTTTTCCCCCGCTTGATGCGATGACACCTGGCGGCCGGGTGCAATCAATTTTTCTTATAACATTTTGATTTTTAAAAACTGCTGGATTTTGTTTTGAAAATGCATGTGATTGGTTATATGAATTCGTGTAGATGGGTGTCATATGAATGTGTGTTGAAGAAAATGTGTATCCTATCATAAATTGATGGATGCTATTCTCAAAAAAAAAAAAAAATCAAGTTGATGTTATAGTATTTACACCGGTTAAAGATTTCAAACTTAATATTTTTTTGCGGGGTAAATATTGTATTAAATGATGGAAATAGAGTTACAATCTTTGTCGACCTGTTCCGTCAGTGAGTCGGGAACTGAGGCTAACCACACTTGAGTTCTACAATCTATCAAGCCAATCCTAGCCAACTCATGACTTAAAATATTACAAGTTCTAGGAATTTTAGAAAAGGAACTAATTCTGGCATCCACTAAAAGCAACCGAAGATCTTGCACAAGATGGCCGAGGCTGGAGCCACATCTGGCCGTGTTGTTTGCCATATTCACTAGCTCGAGGCAGTCTGACTCCACCATGATCGCATCGTTTGTATAGTTTAGCGCCAGCTGCACAGCTTCCATACACGCGTGCAGCTCCGCTTCCAATGCAGAAGAGCAGAAGATTTCGAACTTAATATAACTATACCATTGGTAACATACTCATTCCGCACAATAAGTTCAACAAAGAAAACCGCTAGAAGCGGTCATCACCTCATACAACTAATAAATATCAGACATAGGGTTTTCACCTCAACCTGTGGCGGAGCGAGGGGGAAAATAGGAGCCTGGGCGGGCCATAAGCTAAGTAAAAAAAGGAGAACTGCAACCAGATATTTGAGATACTGTAAATGTAAGTACACAACTAAAGAACTATTGGTATTGCAACATTCGAGAATTGTAAAGACAATAGGAGTCACGAACATTCATGATAATTTACAAAAGTGTAATCCATAAACTTAAGACAATAGGAGCACCAAATATAAGCACTGAACTAAAGAATATATTTGAGACAACATTCATGCATGATAGTTTGCAAAAGCGTAATCCCTAGCTAAAATCATAACTCACCAGACAATAAGAGTCATGAAGAGATACCATGATATCCAAATGCACATCCAACCATTGGTCAGCCTCCTACAATCGGGCACATATCCGCCGATATGGTGCCACAACGGTTCTATGAGCAAGTGGACGACAATCCCTGCAAGCTTTGGTGATCATGGTGGCGTTCTAGCTGATGCTGGTGAAGAAGTTGCAAATCAGGAAGAATCTTGTTTGCGTTCCCCTGTGGATATCCGCCAAATGGTGCAGCCAGTAAGTCCAGGTGGTGCGGATCAAGGGTCAACTGGTCTTGATGAAGGGCTCGAACACTGGCGGAGCTAGGGGGGGACCAGCAGGGGCCATGGCCCCCCTATGACACGCTGCAGCATGCTATAAATCCATGGTTTAGCCATTTTTAAATATGATTAGGTGCCTAACTACTATGTCCGGCCCCCCTCAAGTGAAAATTATGGTCATTGGCCCCTGTTAAGCTTTGATCCTGCCTCCGCCCTTGGGCTCGAAGAAAATAGCCAAATAGGTTCACCTAAAGGTCGGCAGCACCATGGTATTCAAGTACCACGATGAAGTCTTGAAGATCAAACTCTTCATGTCTAACTTCTCTACCAAGTCCTGGTTGGGGCGTTTCCACCATGGCTGATCACAGAGTTGTTTTTTTTAGGAACCAACGCAAGACAATCCCCCGTGGATCAGGCTGCTAAAGAGGCCGTGTTTTCACTTCGGCCCAGCCCAGCCCAGCCTAGCGCAGCTCCATTGCTTCTTCCCCGGAAGCGCGGCGCGGATGGCGGAGACGGACGTGGCGGCCGCGTCGCTCTTCGGCGCCGACCGCCGTCTCTGCTCCGCCGACGTCCTCTCGCCCCACGAGGTTGGTTAAACTTCATTCTTCTCTTACCCCCACTTCCCTCGTCGGCCGGCATCGCCGCTGCCTCTGATCAAATTGATGACGTGTGCGCGCGCGTGTGTGGCGAACTCGGTAGGTCAGGGCAAGGATCGAGGTGGCGGTGCTCAACTTCCTCGCGGCGCTTTCGTCTCCCTCTTCGCCGGCCATCTCTATTCTCCCCCTGGTACGGCGGTTGACAAAACCCCAACCCCCATTTCTGACTCTCAGTGCCGACTCTCTGCTGTATGCTCAGACAGTTTTGCAAAACCTGTAGGTGTAGCTTGCAGTTAAGATGATCTTGGCAGCTGGCGCGGATACTAACATTTTTCATCAATAAACGCATCATTCCTTTCTGACTTCAGTGTTGTCGGTATTGCAGATTGCCCGGAAGTCTGCCAACTGCAGCCTGCGCAGCGGTTTGCTGAGCGATGTTTCGTCAGTTTATCTGTCGTATGCCTTCTGCAAGAGGTCACTGATGAGAGAAAATGATGCCAAGGCATTCGTGAGAGGTGGATTTCTACAATATCTCAGGAGTGCATTCGTCATGTTTGGCCGCATCTTTTTGTCGTCTAAAGTGTATGTGTATTTTCAATGTAGTATGGAAGGTCATGGAAATGTGCTATAAGATCTTGGGTGAGGGGAAGCTAGTCACCCAGAGAGAGTTGTTCTACAAGCTATTGTCTGACTCTCCCAAGTACTTCAGTTGTCAGCGTCATGTCAACCAAAGCATTCAAGGTCATCAAAATTCAAATACTCCATTCTGTTCTTGTTTCATCATGTAGCATATCCATAGTTCTGTACTCAGATTTTCACCTTCTTCTTTGTGTGCAGATGTTGTTTCATTGCTCCGTTGCACAAGGCAGAGCTTAGGAATCATGGCATCAAGTAGAGGGGCACTGGCTGGCAGGATTGTGTTGCATGTCTGTGTGTGCTAGAAATATGTTTTACCTGATAGAAACATTTGCTGTCTGTTAAGGCTATCAATAAAGCTCTTGTTTATCTCTTCATGAAGCCACAACAGCCTGAACTTTCTTTTCATCTTAGGAGCCGGAGGAAGAACGCATTGACTGTTCCATTCTTGGACCTTCTGGACATGCCATTACTGGAGATCTGAACCAATTGGGAAAATTAAATTTGTATTCAGATGCCCGATATCTCATTCTCGTGGAGAAGGTACTTTTTTCCCTTTTTAGAATGAATTAGTGCAGTCTATGAAATTGACTACGAGCTGATAGGCCTCATATTCGAAATAGGATGCCATATTTCAGAGGCTGGCTGAAGATCGCTTATATAATCAGCTTCCATGTATCATAATCACTGCAAAAGGATTTCCTGATATTGCCACAAGGTTCTGTGCCTTTAATCTACAATCTACTGCCATGAAATTGGCGAAATTCTAGTTACTCATACTTACTCCATTTATCTCTGATTGTTTTGAAACAGGTTTATCTTGCATCGACTGACCCAGACTTTTCCAAATATGCCAATTTTTGCATTAGTGGACTGGTTAGGCCCTTTCTAATACTGATATGTATGATTTTCTGGTTGTTTATAGTTTAGATAAAGTTAGGTTTATTTTCAATTCAGGAACCCTGCAGGGCTTGCCATACTGTGCACTTACAAATATGGAAGCATATCAATGGGTTTGGAATCATACAGATATGGTAATTCTTGGAATTATCAAAGCTTGAAAGCCCATATTTCTAAATAATATTAGCGAGTATTCTTGATTTCCAGCTTGCAATGTAAAATGGCTTGGCCTACGAGGAGATGATCTGCAACTTATCCCTCAGAGTGCATTCCAAGAACTGAAGCCTCGTGATTTGCAGATCGCGAAAAGCTTGCTGTCATCTAAATTTCTCCAGGTGCGTCTGCTATTCCTCAACTTTCAGAGTATGCAGCGTATTGAAAAATATCACAATCTAAATTGAATACAGTCATTAAAATTCACAGGCCATTTGTTTACATTAGGTAATATGTTCTAAAGAAAATTCATGTGTCAACAGATGAACTTATGATATGTTCAGCATTCATATATGATGCCACTTGATACCACGTTGGCTCTGACAAAAAATGACGTGGTTTAGTTATTTGAACAAAAAAGTGGATCACAAAATCGAGAGCTATAAAGTGCGCCAAGCATCTTCCCTGGTCCATGGCCGAGTATGGGGCGGATGGAAGTGTCAGGCCAGCCTCTACCAACTGGTCGACGACTCGAAGTTCTCTTAAGAGTCAATTACTGTCCTCTGAAAGTCCAGTACATCACCAAGGATACTGCCTACTCCCCAATGCATTGACCCTCCGGCTTCGATGCCGATAGTCTTCTAGAGAATGAAGCAGTTTGAATTAAGGCGGTGTTTTGCCTGCAGGACAAGCACAGGGCGGAGCTGATGCTGATGGTTGAGACAGGCAAGCGTGCCGAGATCGAAGCTCTCTACTGCCATGGATTCGATTTCCTGGGGAAGTACATCGCCAAGAAGATTGTGCAGGGTGATTACATTTGACAGACACTGCAGCGTTGCTTGTTTGCCTCGTTTTTTCTCTCTGGTTGCGTGCATGGCTCTGACCTGTTTTTTCAACACCATGCTACTGCTGGGGTGGGTACCGTATGCCCTTCGCGTTTGCCGATACTGCCCAAAAGAAATCAGTGCCCATTACTCGCTTGAACGCACTGGAACATGCGTATAACAAGAGGTGCTTTAACCAGAATCAGAGCACGTATTGTACATTGTGTAATCTTTTCTTACCCCATCTTTAAGAGAGACTAGACAACTTGTGTGATTGTATGAGATGTTATAATATGTTTATAATAATGTTAAGTAAGGGTGTTTAAATTTTTTTAATTTTTCTGAACGGATTTTTATGAATGTAAATAGTGCGTAAAACATGGTTAAAGGAGAAAACATTACATGGGAGGTTATGGAGTTTGTTTTGTTGTGGTTAGCTAAACAAACAACATGCAAATTATAGTGACCTAATGCTAATAAGTTTGTGTAATCTGAAAATATCTCATATTGTTTTGTAGGAGAACATTTTATGTAGCTTAAATGTCAGTCATACCGTAAGCAATAGAGTTATATTGAAACAAAATGGAGCAAAGAAGTATTTTTTTATATAAAGAAGAGCAAACGGATCCATCCGATAAAGAAGATAAAATAATGGTAATCGTAGGATATGTACTTTTCATACTACATCTAGTTTAGATAGATCTGTGGCATGACACATAATATGGATGTGAAATCATAATATATTTACCAATGACCATCACAAAATAATCAACAAAACAGTTGAAGTAAACTGTGGCAAAAAATACATGGCTTGCCATAGTGTGGGTTTGTGGAACCATCTTCATCATGATGAAGAGGGAGTAGTCCACCCATGTACTATGGGTTTGTGGAAGTAGCCTATATATCTCTCCTCTCTCGACATTCATTGTATTAGTACCGTATGAGCTGCCTAATTTGATTACGGTCATCGTTGTATTATCCTTTGTGGTGGATCTTTTTATTAGTTAATATATGAGATTGCAATTGTTTTAAGTTTCAGTTATAAGAGTAGATGCATATTATGGCCCGTTCTTATTTACTTGTTTTGATCAAGCATTTTCATGAGGGCGTGTGAGGGGGAACATGTGCATTAGTTGGAGTAACGGGGGTAGCTAGTACGGGAAGGACAGTAAATCTCGGGATCAATTTGGGTGTTTACCTTACTTTGTTGCCTCACTAGGGATAAAGAAAATATCATGCTACGGGGATTTAGGTGTGACCATGCCACTTCTCCATGACTAGATCTAGCATGTTCTTATTTTTTTTACTTCATGTCATTGAACTTAAGGCTATACTCTGATTTATCTTAATACCAGGGTGGTCAGATTTATTTCCCATCCTAGTGGAGTATGAGAGAGATGAATAACCAAAACCTTCTATGTTTGGACGTGATGCCCGTATAATTATATTCTTTACATAAACATTGTTGCAATCAAATATGTCAATTCTAGTGTTTCATTATCCATCACGACTTTAAAGAGAGAGTGCATTTGTGAACCATGAACCCGAGTCCAAATTTAATCATAAGAAACACATTTCCAACAACTTTTATGCACTTTTTATTTCCATCCATTTAAAAATTCGAAAATACAAAACACTTTTATTTCTTACACTCACAAACCAAAACCAGAAAACATTATCACCACTCATATTTACCATCCTTGCAACTTTATTTACCATCATTACATATTTATTTCTTGTTTTGTATTTATTTACTTATATCATATTTTGCTTACACCTTGTGCTTGACAACCACTTGGTGAGGTTGAGGGCACAAAACTTTTTGATTTGTTTTGCAGGTCTTATAAGAGAAGGATAAGAAGATAAATCTACTACAGACAGCTTACCGAGAGTTCGATTAAACCCTCGAGCCACCCTCATGGGGAAAACAAATTTTCCACTTCTACACTCTATGCACTTGGAGTCTCAACCTAGGTGTATTAACTTCACTAGATCATGTAGGCGCGCGTTGCTACGCCCGTCCATTTATGAATATAGATTTATAAGAAATTATATATTATTTAAATTAATTTGAAAAAAAGAATGAATTTGAAGGTGTGACTTATGTGCTGCACTTTATTTACACTATATAACATACACGTCCCTTCTTTAGATAAATTGTTGTTAATGGATGGAGATATATTGGTAACCAAGTGAAAAGCATAGCTACACCAAGTATATTTCTAGTTTCCGTTAGAAAGAAAATAGCAACTTCTAAACACTTATCTCCCTAGCTAATGTTAACATAATTGGATGGTATTATGGTGACATGCTCTACTACGAAACTTCAAAAAAGATACACATTGAGTTCGTGTGCTCCAGTTGCAAACACTCTCATTTTCTGAAAGTACGTCACATAGTTTGTACATGAGATTCGTCCTCTATAATATGTACGTGCATTCCACTTGTGTAAAGTGGCAGAAATTACAGGACATACTCATGCCCTAAGAGTAGGACAGTCTCCTGGACTTGTGAACCTATAAAGCAACTATAAAGGAGAAACTTATAGTGTCAGACCCATGAATAATTGCTCAGCTGTGATGCACCTAAACCAAAAAAAAATGCTTCACATGAGAACACAAATATCTATGAAAAATAGTAGTGTGCAGCCTGTGAATTGATGGTATTGAAAAGTAAATGACTGTTGATGGATGCAAAAGAAAACTAACTTCATGAGCTTGTTATATTTATACTGCACGGTCGAACTGCCTTGGAGCAACACCGCACTGATGCCACTATACTTTTCCTGAAACCTAGCAGCACGGGAGATAGATCCAGCATCAATGTATTGTGGTTTTAATTGTACAGTACCAGCAACGTAGTATGAAGTCTGCATAGGCGGAGAACCAGGTCAGAAATAACAAAGTTGCCAAACTTGTACGATATCACAACAGAAATAACTTACAAATTATTTATGAGATTTAAAACAACCTATGTCGTCTGCCCAAATTCTGTAGACCGAACTTTAATGTCTCGTAAGAACACTGTATGTTTAAATCATATCTAATGCTTGAAAGTAATAGAGCCTCCCCTACTCTCAAGAAGCTCATATTTCCAATTTAAAGAAGTTTAGAAATATTAGCATGGAAACATCACAAAGAACACGACAACTGTGAGCACTAGTAGTAGAAAGCAAGAGGTTGCTGGCACTTTCTCAATGATTCTGCAAGCCTCATTTGCGTTTTTCTTATACATTGTTACAACATGTTCTTCAACCTTCGATGGAAGCAAAATGCAAACAGCTGCAACAGTCTGAAAGAATCAAAAGGTTAGACAAACCTTAGCTGGTAAGTGAATAATTAGAAATGGTACGAAGATGTGTTGACTTTCACCATCAAGAGATTTATGCAGCCTAATGAAGCCCAAAAGAGTTGTTATGTGATCAAGTTCTCTACTTTTTGGCGTTACTCCCATTAAAAATCTGAAACATGGTCTCTCCTTGTAGTTCGGTAGCTGAAATTTGGACGAGCGCATAACTCGTACTCCCTCCGTTCGAAATTAGATGACTTCGATTTGTACAAAAGTAGACGTTTCTAGACACGTTACAAGTTTAGGTACATCCACTTTTAAACAAACGAAACTCATCTAATATGAAACAGAGGGAGTATTACTTAACAAAGAAGACAAAAGGAGAATGCTATAAGCTGATTCATGCTATATTGAGTACATGAGTAGCTAGTTAGTCATCTTCTTAATTCATCAACACGATAGAGCGCAAGTACTTCTTCTATTCAGAGCAATAATTTCAGCTTCAGGTTACTATCCTGACTTTTGCTTCAAAAGGGTTGTTGTAAATTGCATCTGACATTTTTTTTTAGTGAGGAGACACGATTTGTATTTGGGATTGAATTTCAGGATTACGCAGGCATACATACCTCTAAATAGTTTTCAATGTCGTGGGAGCTGGAAAAAATTTACATTGTTGGATCCCATGAACACGGGGTATGTAGTATGTACACCAACCACTTGTTGTTGGCATGTGACCTACAGAGGTAGAAGGGGTAGTAGAACACGATTGCCACTGCGATTGTGATCTTGGGGCCTGCAATAACAGAAGAAAAAATATCAGCTTTTGTAAGGGACGCACCGAATACAGCAAGTGAATGGAGAAGTAGATATGCAATTACAGTTGAAGGCTTGAAGCCGACCTCGCGGAGGAAGTAGTAGTAGGTGGCCCTAATCTGAGCCTCCAACTCCAAGGCGGCGCCAACACCGTCCAACCTCAACACTGACCCGTGCTCGATCTCCTCCTTCTTCCTAAGGTACTACGACGGTTCTTGATCGCTCCCCGCCACGGCCATCTCCAACTAATCCGCCTCCAATTACAACAAGAATATAAGAACTTGATAGGCTGCTCCATCACATCTTCCCGCTTCATTGTGTGCTATTCCGCCGCCTCTTTTTCAGACACGGGCATCTAGCCCGATATAGTTAGAGAGATCCTTCCCTAACACATCTACGCTCGCCGCCGCCATGGGAGAAGAGAGGCGAGAAGTCGACGAGGGTTGCGGGTGCGACGAATGATGGATGAGGGAAGGGGATTCGCGTAGTTGGGCTATGGGCTATACGCTGGCTCAAATGAACCACATGCGAGAGATTTGTTTTCCAGAGCAGCGTCCCCTAGGGACATCTGCTCCACGCTGGATCAGACGGACGTGATGAAGCTAAGATATCGATTCGACAGCCAAAATTGCTAATAGCCTGAGAGAGCTCCATTTTGTGCCAGTTTTAATATCCTTATAATGCTCATCAAGGCTGTTTTCTTACGCCGTTGCCGAGCTAGTAGAAGGTTATCTCGCAACCAAGGTTTTGGTTACCGGTCGGGATCCCGAGTTACCGGGCGGTAACTGGGTTTCCCGAGCACCCTCAGGAAATGGGCTTCCCAAGCAAAAATTTCGAGATTTTATGAAAATATTGAATTTGAACTCTCTTAAGGCTTATAAATAGTGTGTATCCTTTAAACATATACAACTCCAATGTTGGATCCCTGTGGTTGCGACCTTGCCTACACTACAACAGGTCTTTGGTTTGAGTTCCGTTGGTTGTATCAATTTTTTAAAAATTAAAACATATTTCACACTAAACTGACTCAATGTACATAATAATGAAAAAAATGGACAACAAGGTTCGAAACTCGCGACCATTGTGACAATTGTTATGAACATAACGAAGCCAACCGCTAAGCCAAGTTCATAATTCTGTCTATATTGAGTTTAGCGGTAAATAACCAGTTCAAGATAATTTGAATTCAAAATTTGGATTTTAAATTCGTCCGATAGCCATCCGTTACCGCGGTAACCGGGAATCTCGAGCCCCCTCGGAATTTAGAAACCAAAACCTTGCTCGCAACAAAGTCAACTTTATCACCAAACGTGTGTAAACACCTAAGATTGGGGAGGCTGACCAACGATAAATTAGACGAAAGAAATTTTAAAATGGTATTTTAAGAAAAAATAGAAGGTCGGGTACACGACCTCACCGTTGTCACCACCGATCCTCGTGACGGCCGCGTCGCCGTCACCCTGCCCGTCCTCGACAAGTACAAGGACCATCAGCGGTTGTCGGTACACGTCCTTGCTGGAAGCCGAAACAGGATTTCGGATACGATGCCATCGTCCAGGTCGGTGGCACGACCACTGAGACGGCGGCGACCTCCGCCATCTATTGAGATGTATTTGTTTCTACCTGGGGCTCGTGATTGGCACCTGTAGGATCGAGCGTTGGTTTCGGTTGCGCCAGCGAAATCAATCGGTCTATCAACAGAACATGCGGTTTTAAGAAGAATCGTGAAGGATTGGATGAAAGATTTAACTAGGCAAGAAAAAGTAACTGAGAACCATGATTGAGCATGGAAATTACACTTACAACAAAAGGAAAAGTTTTTTCTTAGAGCATCTCCAACAGGCGCTAAAAAAATCACAGCCTTTTCGAAATAGTTGTTTAGCTTGTGGGGCCGTCGACTGCTTTTTCAGCCACGCTATATTTTAGCACTGCTGATTGCACTTGACCAGATACGTTAAAATGCAGAATGCGCGACTTGTCAATCTTGATAGATCTTATACAAGATGCCGACTCATACCTTTGGATCCTGGATCCGGTGCTTGCCAAATATTCCCTTCCTGTCAAAATTTAAGATGTTTTACCTAGTTTTAGACTATGTACATGTTTTGATACATGTGAGCCAAAAGTAGTTAGAACATGTTATATTTTGATACGGAGGGAGTATAAAACAACACGCACCATTTTGACAATATGAAACAAATGATGATCCATAAAAAAAGTGAAAGCATGACTTGACCAACATAATATAGTGCTCAGGACCGGTCCTGAGATTTTAAAGGCCCGAGGCGAAATTAAAATTTTGGGTCCCTAGACAAGTAAACATTTTTTTACGTGGAAAATCTTTACTGAAAAAAACCATGACGTGCGAAGGTGTAATTTCATATATACCCAAATGAACGGGTTCTTCATCAACACTATCATATTTTATAGGAGATGAATTAAATACGTGTTCATGATCACTCACATTGTTATCTTCTGCGTTGGTCTCAATATTGGTTTCTGTATGAGTCTCATTTTCCTAGTTCACTTACCCACAAGAACTAGCGCCAACTCTTCAAGAATTTGCGAATAGATGAATCTACCAATTTTTATCGTCTTGTCTCCTTTTCCATTTTGCCACCAGATAAATGCTTCATATTAAGGCTGAAATTAATAAGAATTATCAGTAAATATTAGGGCATATATAATATAAACCACTTAAACTAAAAAAAACTAGAGATCAGAGAACGATCAGTACTATACCTGATTCCGTCGGTGAGCGGCGGCCGGCGGGCAAGACGATCAGTCAATCAGACGAAATCTAGCGTCAAAATATAATCACATCGAGCTAACTATGTGTCATTTGCTAGCACAAGGGAATGAGACATCATGCAGCGATGGCGCGGATCAGGCCAGGAAGGCTGCCAATTCTCCAGCGAGCGCCGAGCGCATCGCAAGAAAAAAGGCCTACATGGCCCAATCTCCAGCGAGCCACGGCTGTCAATTACGTTTTATTATTTTCTACGTGACTACCAGTATAATACTGTATACATATACTGGGCTCCTAAAATTCGTGGGCCCGGGGCGGCCGCCCCTCTAGACCCCCCTCAGGGCCGGCCCTGATAGTGCTTGATGTTTTCCGTACGGAAATCATTAGAAAAAGGTTCCCTTCGCAAGGTCCACGCGCGTGCGTTCCGGTGCTGACAAGTGTCGCAATTTCGTTCGTTTCTGCTCCCACATTTTCTCCACGCGGTGACAAGTGGCAGCTCCTGGTGGTGGCAGAGGGTTGTACATGCATTTATTTTGAGATTCGTTTTTTAAAAATGAAATATCTTGAGAACCTTTATCCGATTTACGAACCGTTTTCACTTTTAAACTCCTCGCGTCGAGATCTTCAAAATTAGATCCCATATTCATAGGTTTTGACAAACTTTTTTTTGTACTTTGGATTGTGTATGTTTTGTACAACCTAAGTGTAATTGTATGTACAATCTGAATTACCTGTTAGGTGTAGTTGTTCGTACAACCCGAATGTAGTTCTGCGTACAACCCGGTCTGTGTTGCTGTACACCCCGGTCTGTGTTTCTGTACAACCCAGTCGTTGTTGCTGTACAACCCGGTCTATGTTTCTGTACAATCTGGTCTGCGTTGTTGTACAACGCGGTCTGTGTTGCTGTATAACCCGGTCTGTGTTGATGTACGTACAAACTGATTTGTGTTGCTGTACAGCCCAGTCTGTTGCTGTACAGTCCGATCTGTGTTGCTGTACATCCCGTTCTGTGTTGTTGTACTATCTTAATTTGTGTTTTGTATAAATCTAATAATGAATCCAGATCTAGATCTAGATCTGGATTTGAATCTGGATCTGAACATACAGTGGGACCGCTTGCTTAATTTGCGTCACGTGTCACAACGACAGCGTGCGCTCCGCTTTTCCCTTCGACCTTTCCCTAATTCAACCCTTTCCCGTACAAAAAAAGCAACATAACATAGTTCAAATTCATTGCATGGTTCAAACGCACTGAAAATTCCATGTAGCATGTCGCCTGGGGCTGCCACCCGTCGTTCATGGTCCATGTTGAGTAGCGAGGAACTCCTGGGCCCTGGCCCCTACAAGGCTACAACCCGGTTAGTTAAAGATGGTTCCACGGAGAGCGTATCCAGTTCTAGGCCAGGTGGGCCACCTGTCCTATAGATATTGCCTGCACATCCACAGCTGCGGAAAGATACAAATTGACAACGTCCACGTTCGTTAAATTAAACAGATCAAAATGGGTCATGGGAAAACCGTTCAGATGAAAGATTTATGCCATTAAGCAATAACTGAAATGACCAGTATCATTTACAGCAGGAAATAGGAAATAAACAACGGAAATATCATCTAGAGTAGGAAATAACAGGAAAAAGAAAAGGCCCGGGAGAACAGAGCAAAGTTTAGCCATGATGATACAAGTCTCGATGATGTAAATCAAAGATAAGTGGCTATTAAGATCCTGGTTGCTAGACAGGGGCAATAGCAGGGCGGGGTTCATCTTCATGGATCGTGGCAGCGCGTAACTCTCCGCGTTTTTCAAGGTATCGCAATGTTTCAGCATCGAGGGAAGGCCGTTTGCTCACATCTTTTTCCGAACATCGGAGGCCGAGGATGATGACGCGCTCCATCTCCACCTTGTCAAACTGGCTATCTAGCTTCTCGTCAGCAAAGTCCTCTACGAACGTCTGTGGTCGACCTGTGTGCAGTTTCTGGAAGAGGGTCGCGTCATACTTTCCATGCGCAATCTCTAGCAGGACGATCCCAAAGCTGTAGACGTCGGAGCTGCGGCGCAGGTTGGCATGTGCATCAGTCATGCACTGCGGATCCATGTAGCGCTCGGAAACTTGTGTCGGCCGCACAGATGTTGCGTCATTGTGTTGGGCAGCCCTCGGCAGGCCGAAGTCGCCGAGCTTGACGTTGAATTCATCATCGAGGAGTATGTTGCTTGGTTTTATATCTCTGTGCAAGATGTATTTGGGGCGGTCGTGATGGAGGTACTGAAGAGCAGAACATAAGCCCTTCACTATTTTGTACCTGCAAATATATGTATTTCCGTAAATAATGTGTGCCTGCACAAATTCAGATATTTTCCCTTTGTTCTAACGAAAGATAAATTTCACCGAAATAAGCCGGAGTAACATAACATAGGATAACATGCAGTACAGAAACATATCGCGGCCAGACATATATATATACCTCATTGCCCATGCTAGTACTTCTTCCCTATCGTAGAGGTGCTCGTGGAGGTTGCCGTTAGTCACAAGTTCATAGACAATGAAGAGCTGGATGCTCTGTCTGTCCAAGCACCAAAACAGGAAGTTGCTTATGCTACAGCACCAGCCTTCTATCTTCACCACGTTCTTGTGGCCCGTGTCGCCGATGGTGCCGAGCTCCGCGAGGAAGTCCTTGAACATCCCCTGCGAGTCCTTGAGAATTTTCTTCACGGCCACCTCCTTGTTCCTCAGAACCCCTTTGAATATTTGGCCGGAGCTACCCGCTCCGATCTTGTTCTTGTCAGAGAATTTGCCCGTCGCCGTGGAAAGGTCCTTGTACTCCAGTCGTTTAACCTGACTCCCCTTGCCAAAGGACTGGCGTTTTTGTTTCATTTTCCACGATGACAGGGTCGACCAGGTTGCCAACAGCAGGGCCGACGCGAGTGTCGCCAATCCTCCTTTAGCCAACGCTTGCTTCTTACGACCTGCACAAAGGAACGAGGGTAAGCAAAACTAAGAATCTCCTTGCATATCTACTATTGTATGAGAAAAAACCTTGCACCAATGCATAAACTAATAACGAGAAATCTATTTTGTGCCTGCGCACCGTCTGGGTGAGACAAAGTGCCCACCCTCGCGCGTCGTCGGATCGCCATCGTGCGGCGCCGAACCCATGTGTGTGTACTTTCGGGTTCCGACAAAACAAACCGCACGCGTAGCTTCTCGTTCCCCTTTCCTCTTCTCACCGCCGAGTCTCCATTCCACCGTCGCTGCGTGCGCGATTCGCCGGCGTCGCAGTGATTTCCGGCGTCGCTCTACTCTAAATCCAGCTGAGACCCTCGCCGCGACCTCATCTATCGTCTGATGAAGCTCGATCTGTTTTCTCCGATAGCAATCCCTCCCTCTTGCATGTACTGCTCTGCCCCTGGGCGAGCTTAGTCGTTGCCAAATCCCGACGGTGCTGACCTCTTCTTCCCCCCAGGTTCAAGCGCGGCGACCTAATCAACTGCTGACCTCTCCACCGACTGCCCGCGCTTGAGTTGTTTGTTGTCTGCTGCTTGGATTCGTTAGTCTCTTCCGGATATTTGTGCTTGATTCGATCCCTTCCAGCTCGATCCACTTGTTTGTACGGCATCTAATCCGTCATTGTTGTATAGGGTCTACAAGGAGGATTCATTGCAGAGCGACTAGACATGTTCTCGAGTTTCAATCGGTGAGCCAATTTCTATAGCTACAGTTTCTCGTCTTGTACTTTCTTCTACTCACATCTGTGGTGTTTTGTTTTGACTCCATCATGCCCGGGCTGTAGTACTTTTGCCATCTGGTACTGGTAGATAATATATAGGTTATTTGTACTTGGTAGAATGTAGTTATTTGTATTCTTTTAGCTGGTAGATATGCTGGTTGATGTATGCAGATGTAGTACTTTTGCAATCTGGTATATATGGTTGTATTCTATTGCAATCTGGTAGATTGCCGGATGATGTGTGTAATGTGCATGTCATTTTAAAGGTTTATTATGTGTGATCCCTGTAGTGATTATGTATGCAGATGTAGTTTAAATCTATTGGATTAGGGTGCATTTTGTGTCCGTTAGTTTTCATTTCTTTTCATTGAAACTACAAATGACACCGATATTTCTTTGATATTTAGAACTAATGGGGACATGTAGCTTCTGTTAAGGGAGAGATGTATTTTCTGTAATACCTATATGTAACTTCCGCTTACCCTTTTATTTTTCTCCATGTCAATTATGATATTAAAATTACAATAGACCATTTGTATTTTCTTGGGGACATGTAGTTTCCATGTAGGGAAATTTAACACATATGTAACTTTTATTTCCTTTTTGTAGTTTCACATCATCCCATGACACATATGTATCTTTTGATATTAAAATTACATCAGAACATCTTTTTTGATGTTGGAGATACGTAGTTTAAATGTGGGGAGATGTATCTCTTAATATTTATAATTACAATCTGACTTGTATGTAATTATTTAAATATCAATATAAATTTTGATAGTATATGTTCCTGCTAAAGCATGGTTATCGTTTCATCAGGGGATTTTCTTCGGGAAAGCTACATACAGCTAAAAACTTACCTGTCATACCTAAGTATGATCAGTTTTAGTTTTTCAGCTATATATCTAAACATGGCATGTAGATGTATGTTTGTAATTAACAAATATAAAGCATTATCAAAATAATTTGATGATTTTCTGAATGTTCTTATGTAGTTTCCTCACCAATATGTGTGTACATATTTTGTTTTCTCCACATGTATTTAGTTTCACTAAGCTATCACTAGTATGGAGATGTAGCACATGTAGTTCCCATAGAGAGAGATGACATGTACTTAGTTTCACTAAGCTATCACTAGTATGGAGATGTAGCACATGTAGTTCCCATAGAGAGAGAGATGATTTTACCATGGCATGTTGACGTTTTGATTCGCTCTGCCTCTCACGATTTCCCGGTTGGTATCACTAGACCACTTTTTGTCGTAATACGATGTATTTTATTCGGGTATATTATATGTACAATGTATCTTTACCACAACACGTAGATGTTTTTAATGTCAATTGTTTTTGCACAAATTACATGAAAGCTGCTTGTCAGGTTGCATACGTCGGTTTCTGGCATGTATTTTTTAATGGTACTTATATGTACTTTTTTTTGTTGTTAACATCACTCACACCTGCTCGAGGAGTTGCTGCTGCATGACGGATGGCTAGTCAAGCGGTGCTATGTTTGCCCTATTCTGCTGGAGGAGGTCAGCCAGCTACAACTTGTATGAAAACTTGTGGTTTGGGTACTAGGGAAGGAGTTTGCGGGGAGAAAACTACATGTCTCTGGGGCATCAAGTTCCTGCTTAAGATTACTCTCGGAAGATAACTACCATGGCACCAAGCTCCTGCTTTTAGAACTAGCTAATGGTCTCCTGCTTTTGGACTGTAGTTTGCATGAAGTAATGGTACTTTCGGTTTCCTGAAGCAAGTGGTTTACTGAACTATGTGCTTTCCACATATGTTTCTTTGAAATTGATTTTTTTTGTTGCCCTTTTTTACATCTGAAATCTTCAAAATACTACATTGTTTATTACCCGGAAGTTTCTTGGAGCTATAGCTGATGTATTTTATCTTGCCACCGCTCCTGGTTGTTCCCTTGTACTACTAGCTGATGTATTCTCTTAGTTTTTTTTGAAATCCTGATGATTCTTTTGTAGATGGAAATCCTGGGGCGTCGGGATGGATCTTTGTGTTTTTTTCAGTTTCTAAAGTAGTTTTCCTGTTGGTAGTTCCATCGGTCTGAGATGAGGTAGAACGTAGGACCCTCTCCCTGACAACTTCTGGATGAAACAGAGAAAAAGAAGAGAAAAGGAAGAGAAGAGGTGGCAGTTAGGATGGGGTTGCCTGTTTCTGTTTCTCGTCTTTTTGCTTGGGGAAGCGCACGCGATGCCGCGGGGTACGCTGGGATCGGGCGGAAACATAATTTTCCTTTTCTGGAAAGTGTGGGGACCATTTTCCCTTTTCGGAAATTTTGGGTTCGGACAGGGATGGGCACTGCAGAACGCAAAAGCAGTGCCCGGGCACTGTGTAGACGCGTCCAACTAATAATGGGTGGTGGTGCCAGCTACAGATAGTCTCGGCAAAGACGTGTGGTTTTTTGTAACCCGGGTTATATGTACTCCCTCCGATCCATATTAATGGACTTAACTTTGTCTAGATTCGTATGTATCTAGTTAATAGCTCTTTTTCGAAATTTTTGAAAACAATATTTTAAAGTTTCAAAAAATTCTGAAAAAATACCCTACGTGTAAATAATGATATATTACATCAATGTGAATTTTTTGAACACAAAATAGTGTATTATAGCGTGTGCGAAAATGACAAAAACGGATATTTTTAGTAGTCAAGAGTGCACAGATCTGAATTCAAAAAATTGTCTGTTTTGTGTAGCTCAAAATACAAAGTGTTTCGAATTGAGATTTTGCATGTTGGAAAAATACATCATCATCGTACCAATTTTTTAGCAGAATTTTTTGGAACTTTAAAATGTTGTTATCAAGAAACAGGCTACATGTAGCCGGGCTATATATGGACTTTTCGCAATATATTGTCATATATGGTTGATGACATGAAAGAAGAAGAGTTATTATACGGTGCATCAAAGCATTTCAGACCATTTACTTTGAGTGATCCAACGGTATAGATGAAAAATACTAGACCAATTTTTGTCTGAACCAAGGTAAAGCAACATCTTTGTTATCTTAACTCACTTACGTCAGCGGAAAATTTGACCAACAAATACTAATTAATATGTATCCCCTGTAGACTGTAGTTATAGACCATCTTACCACATGGTAAACAATAAATTAATCGTCAAAATATCCTTCTAACTTTTACTAGGATAATTGATTTTTGGTCTGAATCGGTCATAATATGTAGCATGTTAAATATCCATGTAGTTTGAAATAATATAAGAATATGTTATCATACTAATCATGCGTTATCTAAAGCATAAAATGGAATAAAATGTAGGATCAATATAATGAATAAGCTTCCATATATACCTTTAATGCCTAGAGTCTTGCCTTGCTTTGGATTAACTTCGTTAGATCCTGTGGTTGTTCCTGCGGAACACATTTATCAATTTCAAATACATTTTGAAGCCAATAAATTGGGATTATGAGTCTGGCCTCTTCCATCGCCTGAGAACATTCAGTATACAGGTACGGAGCGGCCACTGCACCTGCTACATAACTTGCCGGAAACCACAGGTGCGAGGGTGCTGATGATCAGATGTGGCGCATCTGGTATGTGCATAATCACACAACAAAGCAAAACCGAGCACTGAAGGATCTCGCAGGTTTCTGCTCAGCTATTTAGACTCAGTAACGCTTATGAAGCAAGACGCAAATGCCGATCCAGCAAAAGGGGATGAGGTTACTAATGAGCAGGGTTTAGGGTCCGCTCCTTTTTGTCATCTCAAGTGATCCCCTCACGCAAATTCTTGACTTAGCTACTAGAAACGGGCTCCTCCATAAGCGCCGTGGCCGTGGGAACATCTTGAGGACCTCCTTGTATGCGGATGATGGCGCAATTTCCGTGGCTCCAATTAAGGAGGATATCCGAAACCTTTCCTCTATCCTTGAGGGTTTCGGAGAGGTAACCGGGTTGTGCTCAAACTTTTAAAAAAGCTATGTGGTTCCTATAAGATGTGGCCTACTCGATCTTGATGTCATCCTTGCCGGTCTACCGGTGGCGTGCACCTCCTTCCCCTTGCGATATCTTGGCCTACCCCTCTCCGTTCGACGGCTTAATAGGATGGATGTCCAACACCTCGAAGACAAGGTTGTCGGGAGAGTACCCACGTGGAATGGAAACCTTATAACCACGGTCGGGCGCTTGGCTATTGTTAAATCGGTGCTTACTTCCCAAGCTATCCACCATATGTCGCCTCTCATTTTGCCGCCGGGCACTCATGAGTATCTCAACAAGGTGGAGCGGGATTTCCTTTGGGCGGGCAAAGACAAGGTCACTGGTGCGCAATGCAAAGTAAATTGGGAGACCGTTTGCCGCCCTTGATCTTGGCAAGCTAGGGATCCACGACAACATCAAGTTCGCATGAGCATTTTGGTTGAGGTGGACATGGTTCGAGTGGCGTGATAGGGCGAAAATTTGGGTGGGTACCGGCAACCCTTGCACTAGTGACGACATGAACCTTTTCTACGATGCAACCACTATCATGGTGAGATATGAAAGCTTGACTTCTTTTTGGGAAGCACCTTGGCTTGAAGGTAAGAAACCTAGAGACATTGCTCCAAAGATTTATGACTCCTCCAAAACAAAGAAATGGTGTGTAAAAAAAAATTTGGACAACAACGCGTGGGTGCACAAGATCACTTTGGATGAAGAATTATATCTTGAACATCTTACCCAATATGTGAACCTTTGGGTCACTTCTTGGGGTTACACTTGAGGAGAATGTGGAGGACAAGATTGTTCGGAACCTAGCACCTAAAGGCGAATACTCTGTGGCTTCGGCTTACAAAGCTCAATTTTTTGGGGCCGGATCGACAAACCTGATGAGCATGGTGTGGAAAGTTTGGGGCTCCCAAAAATCAAGGTCTTCGCTTGGTTAACTCTCCAAAATAGGCATTGGACATCCGACCGTTTGGCTACCCGAGGTTGGAGAAATTGTGTTATTTGCCGGCTTTGCAAGATAGCGCCTCAGACTTCGGCTCACCTACTCTTTGGGTGTCGATACACCATTCGTCTTCCGGGTTCAGACAACAATTGGCTTGGAGTGCATGCTTTGGATCCAAGTCAATGGTCAGACCTCGCACTCTATTCTTGGTGGCTAACAATGACGGGGAAGGTCACTCCGAACCGCAAAGCTATGGCGTCCATCACGTTGCATACATATTGGGTTATGGAATAAAAGGAACGCACACGTCTTCCGTAACAAGCATACGCCCCCCATGATTTTTGTAGAAAAGATCAAAACCGAAGCTTGTCTTTGGGTCATTGCGGTCGCGAGGTGTTTGGGTGATTTGTTACCTAGGGAGTAGTTCAGTTTGTTTTGTAATGTTGGTGGGTGCGGTCAAGTGAGACTTGTTCGTCTCTCTCGACCCATGATGTAAAAACTTCCTTTAATAAATTGGTTGGGGCAAACCATTTGCCCCCCCCCCCCTCGATTAATGAGCAGGACAGGGGAATGGGCAAGTCGCGTCCTAAGGATGAAAGGACCAAAGGAGCGTCAGAAGTCGGACGCACCAGGTGCATGCCGAGCTAAACTGAATGTGGATGAGTCTTATGCAGGGGAGGCGTCCACAGGAGCTGGTTTGGTCTTACGAGATCATAGAGGATATGTCACCTTCGCCAGTGGCGGATCCAGGATTCGCCAATGCTCTGGGCCAAAAGCTTGAATGCACAGAAAATCAGCCTAAACAAGCTTGAAACAAGCCCAATAGCTAATTAAACAAGCTTGAAACAAGCCCAAAAGCATGATTGTGCCGAAGGAAGGACTGGCATTAGCTTTACACAGGACAACACTGCCTTTCACAGCGGAGACGGATTGTGCCGAAGCATTGTGAGTTGATTAAAGAAACGACGCCGAACATATCGCTCTATGCAGCTAGAATCAGTGTCATTCGGGAACGTCTGGAGAAAGGGACACATCAGTCTTGTTAGAGTGATCAGAGATTCTAATGTTGTTAGCCATACTCTAGCAAAGACAGGAAGAGTACAAGTAAGAACCGAACTGTGTCATGTGCCATCTCGGAGGATTGTTATCTCTATTCCCTTTTAATTGAATTTTATTTCTCATGCAAAAATATTGACATTATGAGTTCTCATAATACATTAATAATATGCATATAATGCTTTCATTTTCGTGTAAATATTTCAATAAAACAAATATAAATGACCTGAATAGAACTTGAAACATTGTACTAAAAGAACTCGACGTAGGTGCAGCTCCGGTAGTTGTTAAAGAGGTACGCTAGGCATCGCGGCATGGTAGATCCCTATGAGGCGCGCTGGGTGGAACGGCACCCTACGTGTTGTTCACCACTTATAGGACGCAAACGTCCATGCCATACTTGTCGGGGGAGTCCATGGCGGCGACGCGCAGATCCTCCCGGCGGCAGCGCGCGGAGTGCCAGGGTGGGGGTGTGGTTCGCGAGCCGACGGATTTGAGGCGCAGGGGGCCGTGGTGCGGGATGCGGGAGACATAGTCGCGTCATGGTGCGGGCGATGGCGTGCTCGTTGCGCCGCCTCTTTGAGCTGATCAAGTCCAGCAGCGGGACTGCCGGCTCGGATGTGGAAAACACCAGCGCGTCTGTGTGGGTGTCACAGCGCTTTATAGCTTCCACACTTCTCTGAACTAGTCTACAGGCCAGCTTTCACAGAGTAAAAAGAAGAAGAAAAACTTCGAAAAAGGACCTAAAAATTAGAAGAAAGGAATTTTAAGACGGTATTTGTAGAAAGCACTCAGCCACGTCAAAGAACCTCCGTTACGACGGGGAGTGACCTACGCTCTCTCATAAACATACAACTTGTGACAATTGCACTATATATAATTTCGGTTTTGCTAGTTCTAAGTCGTCTGAGAACTCACGAGTTCTAAGTCGCGTCCACCACCATTTGATCATGCGTCAAGATGCGTGCGTTTTTTTTCTTTTCTTTTTCAGGTTTTTTCTAGTTACAAGTGGTTTGCAACTGAATTTTTTCCAGTTGCAAGTTGGTCGAAACTGATTTTTTTTTAGTTACAAGTGGGTTGTAACTGGATTTTTCGGTTACAAGTGGGTTGTAACGGAATTTTTTTGGAACAATTTTTGAATTTGAATATTTTTAGCCAAAACTCATACGTATGTCATGCTTACGTCACCCGACTTAGAACTCACGAGTTCTAAGTCGACTGAGCTCTAGGCACGCCCATATAATTTCCAGTTGGTGACACACAACTCATTCATGACAACTTGATGAACTTGCAAACGTTTTACTCTTATAAAATACCACCGACTCATCACAATAGTAGGATCCAGGGGAAATTAATAGTAGTAGGTAATATCCCTCTAGTTTTTCCAACATTTATTGACCTTTTGTCCAGTTTTCATCAAAAATTGTGACACGTGCTTTCTACATGTCGTTTGAAAATATATAATAATATATTAATTATGCTAATCATGTGGTACTGAATACGATTAAAAAAATATGGGATAATATTATCTGGAAGGACATTAGTAGCTCCCGTTGGTGTTTCCGCTGAGAAGATATATGTGAAACACATTTTAGTTCCGGATCATATGTAAGATGAGCCTAAAATGTAATCAGTTTTATTACATATTTACACTAGGATGCGTACCACGATACACGTTTCTGTTTCCTATTCTCTTTTAGATTTGAATACGGCCGGAAAATAAAATAGTTTAAAACCGATCATCTAAAATATTAACTATTTTTGTCACGTTGAGATCTTTAAAATTAGATCCCATGTTAATATGTTTTGATAAATATTTTTTATGCATTGTCTGAAGTATGTATAGGTTGTACTGACTTTCTATACAATGCAATGTTTTTTTTAGTGCACTGCCTCGGATAAATGCCTACTCTTTTTCGCAGGGCAGTGCAAGTGCACCATCTCGGTTCACTATCTTTTTTTCGCAGGGCAGTGCAAGTGCACCATCTCGATAAGTCAGTGCACTGTTGTAGCACCCCCGAGAGCCAAACTAGACAAATCCCAGATATCCATCTGAGATAAGCCTAACCTCGATCTCGAGAGCCAACAGCTGAACATTCGATAACACAGCAGTGACTCTACGACTCAAAGCAATATTATACAAACTCTTAGAAGAGTGAAGATAGCAAATATTACAAGCAGAGGTCACTGACCCAACAAAACATCAGACAGCGAAAGCAAATTATGTTATGCTACATAACAAGAACCAAAAGGCCTAAGAGGCCATAACATAAGCGACGTCCCGCCCATCGGTTCCAGGCTGCTGCCCGGGAACCCCGATCTACTCGTCGATGTCCAGGTAGAAACCGGCAGTGGAGTTGGAACCTTCACCTGTCCAAAAAGGTGCGCAAGGCTGAGTACAGGAGGTACTCAACAAGACTTAATTAACCTATTATATATCTGCCCGTTCAGGGAGTAATCATGAATGTCTTTGCATAAAGCCATCTTTGTTCTCAAATCGAGGGAGGAGAGAGAGTCTCGCATCAGTAGACTTTTAAAACGGGATAAGGGAACAACACCTCTGACTTCATCCTCCATCTTCTGCAGCCACTGGGATGTCATCGGTTGCACCACCCGCAGGAGTCACCCCCTCGCTCAACCCGAGGAAGTAACCCTGACCACCCTTAGTTGACAGTTTTATGATTGATTTAAGTTGTCTATGATCATCAGACATGAGGTACCAAGTCGTCCATAACCGTGGACACGGCTTTCCGAAAAGATTTACCCTGCAGGGGGTGTAACTACCCACACGCGCCAACCAACCGATACGCCAGACATTAGCACTCTACCTGGGAGTGCCGGCTGGAGAGTTGGCCACGACCTTTCCCAAGCTTCGCCTATGTCCATGAGCCACAGCAGTAGATCTGACCACGCGCAGCGGTCTCTAGTGCGGGTTGCCAGGGTCAACATGTGGACCGCAGCCCTGCTGCCCCAGCCCTAATCATCTTCCATCCTTCTTTTCTTCTACCTAACATGCAAATGGAAAACTCGAACTAGTGGCTTCACGTAGTAGGCTAGACAAGTTGGAGTCGAGGGGTTTCCGAGCCCCGTGTGGATGCACGAATGGTCTTGGTTCCAAAGACGAGAACTCGGATCCTAGTGTCGACAAGAACGAGACAAACCACCACAGTTCCGATGCGGCCTCTCGTCCAAGTCTTCAATATTAGATAAATCATGTGTACTTATTCCTTCCCAATCTTCTCAACTGGATGGAGGAAGGAATAACTAAGCAAGTCTAAGCGGCAATGCAACGCAGGTGACACTCTAAGCCTTGACCAAAACATCTTTGAACCGTATGCATAACACAAGAATGAAATACTTTGGAAATATTATATGTGCAGATATAAGGTTATGCTTGCCTTGCTCTTCAGTAGCTGGGTATTGGTCTTCGGAGGCGTTGCAAACACTCTCGGGCTCAAATCCTATCGCGAAGAACCAAATACCGGAAAGGAATGACACAATCAATACAGTATTGATGCAATGCACAATCACATGAATGATATGTCATTTTAGACTTTCCTGGATGCAAGCATTAGATTAAATGGATGAATATAACACACCCATAATTTAAATTAGGGTTTATTAAGGTGAGACTAATAACACTATTTTTTTCTTGTATGGAATATGTATGATTAAATTATAATTGAATAGATTTTATTTTTCTGAATATTTTGATATAAAAATCATATTTTTCTGATTTAAAATGAATTAGTTATGAATTTTCAAAGTTTAAACAATTTAATTCAAATTTCAAATTTATTTAAATAAATTGACCCCACATGTCATAATTTTAATTATTTCAGAAAGTAGTAATGGAAATTATTAAAACTCTGACAACATGGCCCCACATGTCATATTAAAACAATTACAGAAAAGAAATAATGATTTTATGAAATTTAAAAGGGATGATGACGTCAGCTGACGTCATCGATGCCCAAATCCTCTCTGCTGATCACGAACTGCTCAAACCAGAGGGAATTGGGGCGATTGGTTTGCAGCAGAAGGAGGAGGAGGCCGAGGCGGACCAGAAAGTGGCGGCGCCGCTCGGAAATGGTCACCGGAGCGCGGCCACGGCGCGGCGGAGCGGCGGCCGGAGCTCGGGTTCGTCGGCCGCAAGAACCAGAGCGAACGGGAGGAGGAGAGAAGGTCCATGAGGACCAGTAGCTCACCCTGGTGCTCGTGGGAGTGTCGGGGAGGCGAGGGGAGGTCGGGTTTCGCCGGAATGGAGCTCGCCGGCGTCGGACCCGAGCGGAGGAAATCGACGTTTCCCGCGGCTTCGCGGCTTCCCAGCACGAACTGCTCGAGGAGGAGGAAGAGGAGAGCGAGGCGGTGCTTCTGAGCTGCTCACCGGAGCAGGAGATGGCCGGAATCGGCGACGGTCGCCGGAGACCCGAGGCTAGGGTTCGGCGGAAAAGGGAGGAAGAAGAGGAAAAAGGAGGCGGGATTGAGTTGGCTAGGGTTCCTCCGGCGGCGGCAAGCTTCTTATAGTCCCTCGGCGAAGCGGCGGCGCGAATCTTGGCGCGGAGGAGGCAGGGGACGGCGAGGAGCTCGACAGCGCACGGCGGCGCCGTCGGAAGGAGGAAGACGGCTCCATTTTCTGAAAACCCCCCTGAGGAAAATAAAAATCCCCAGTTTCTTTCACAAACAGGCTCCTGGTTCCTTATTTAAAAGGTTTGGGCTTTTCTGTAAAGAGAAAAATTTGCAGAAAAATACTAGGAGATTCAAAATTTCACAAGGAAGCCATTGGAAGTCTTGGATTTTGAAATTTTGGAATATTTTGAGTTCACCAAGAATAACAAGAATTTAACCCTTTCTTTCAAAAGCAAACATGTGAATTTTAAATGCAAATTCTTGTCCAAATTAAATGAGATGCATGAAATGCTCAAAACACACCTTTATTTCTATTTAGCAAACTTGGGTTGTTACAGATCTACCCTCCTTACAAGAAGCTCGCCCCGAGATTCCTAGGTTTTAGAAAAGAAGTCGGGATACTCAGATCGGAGACGATCTTCGCGTTCCCAGGTTGCTTCCTCCTCAGAGTGATGAGACCACTGAACTTTGAGGAACTTGATGCTCTGACGACGAGTTTTACGCTCGGCTTCATCAAGTATACGGATAGGATATTCACGATAGGTTAGATCCTCTTGAAGGTCAAGAGTCTCATGATCAACACCACGAATGGGATTTTTGAAGCAACGCTTCAACTGGGAGACATGGAAGACGTCATGGACGTCTGGAAATTTTGAGGGTAGTTCCAATTGGTAGGCAAGCTCTCCACGCTTAGCAAGAATGCGAAAGGGACCAACATAGCGAGGAGCCAGTTTGCCTTTGATACCGAATCGACGGACACCCCGAAGAGGAGTGACCCTGAGATAGGCATACTCGCCAACTTCGTAGTGAACATCTTGGTGATGGCTGTCATAGTAGCTCTTCTGACGAGACTGAGCTATTTTGAGACGCTCACGGATGATATTGACTTGATCTTCTGCTTCTTTGATGATATCTGGCCCAAAGAGTGATCTTTCACCGGTTTCGGACCAATTCAGAGGAGTACGACATCTCCTGCCATACAAAGCTTCAAAGGGTGCCATACCAATGCTAGATTGGAAGCTGTTGTTGTAACTGAATTCAGCGAATGGAAGACACTTCTCCCAATTCTTTCCGAAGGATATGACACAGGCTCTTAACATGTCCTCAAGAATCTGATTGACTCGTTCTGTCTGACCACCGGTTTGAGGATGATAAGCTGTGCTAAAAGAAATACGAGTTCCCAAGGCTTGTTGGAAACTAGACCAGAACTTGGAGGTAAACAGACTTCCACGGTCAGAGATGATCTTCTTCGGAATACCATGAAGAACAACTATCCGGGATATATACAGATCTTCTAGTTGGATAGCAGTGATATCTTCTTGGACAGGAAGGAAGTGAGCAACTTTGGAAAGACGGTCCACGACTACCCAGATAGCATTGTTTCCCTTTTGAGTCTTTGGAAGACCAGTGATGAAATCCATACCAACTTCATCCCATTTCCAGACAGGAATAGAAAGGGGTTGAAGGGTACCAGCTGGCCTTTGATGTTCAGCTTTAACGCGACGACAAACGTCGCATTCTGCCACAAACTTAGCAATTTCTCGCTTCATCCGGGACCACCAGAATCTCTGACGAAGATCCCTATACATCTTAGTGCCACCGGGATGGATAGAAAGAGGTGACTCATGAGCTTCTCGAAGGATAATTTGTTTCAGATCTTGCTTCTTGGGCACCACTAGACGCTTGCCGAAATAAACAGTACCTTGATCATCGATGGTGAAGCATGTAGCTGCTCCGTCAGCAATGTTCCGCTTAATCTGAGTGATATCAGAATCATTCTTCTGGACAGCTATGATCCGTTGTTCAAGAGAGGGTTTCACCTCTAGATTTGCCAGGAATCCACTAGGGACAACTTCAAGGTTGAGTCGTGCAAACTCCTCATAGAGGGAGGGTTGAGCTTTCTTAAGTATCAGATTGTTGAAATAAGACTTCCGACTTAGCGCGTCGGCGACCACATTCGCCTTGCCGGGTTGGTAGTTGAGACCCAAATCATAATCTTTGATGAGTTCCAACCATCTTCTCTGTCTGAGATTCAGATCCGGCTGGGTGAATAGATACTTCAGACTTTGATGATCTGAATAGACCTCGCAGCGATTACCAAGGAGATAATGCCGCCATTGCTTTAGAGCATGTACAACAGCGGACAGCTCTAGATCATGGGTTGGATAGTTCAGCTCATGTGGTTTCAGCTGCCGAGAGGCATAGGCCACGACATGACCATCTTGCATCAACACACATCCGAGCCCTTGAAGAGAAGCATCACAGAAAACAACGAAATCCTTGCTCGTATCAGGATGAACAAGAACTGGAGCAGTAGTCAACTTGGTTTTCAATACCTGAAAGCTTTCTTCTGCCTTTTCTGACCATTCAAACTTCTTTCCTTTCTTGAGAAGATCAGTCAGGGGCTTTGCAATCTTGGAGAAGTTCTCAATAAAGCGACGGTAATAACCAGCAAGTCCGAGAAAACTCCGAATCTCTTTAGCTGATTTAGGTGTCTCCCAATCCAGAACAGCTTGAACTTTCTCCGGAATGACGGTAACACCATCGGCTGACACAACATGACCAAGAAAGATAAGCTCCTTCAACCAGAATTCACACTTAGAGAACTTGGCGTAGAGACGATGCTCACGAAGCTTAGTCAACACCAAACGCATATGCTCTGCGTGTTCTTCTTCGGTTTTGGAATAGATTAGGATATCATCGATGTAGATCACGACGAACTTGTCAAGGTACTCCATGAATACTGAGTTCATCAGCCGCATAAAAGTGGCTGGAGCATTGGTAAGACCAAAGGACATCACAGTATACTCATAGAGACCATAACGAGTTTGAAATGCCGTCTTTGGAACGTCATCCTCCCGGATTTTGATTTGATGATAACCAGACCTCAGATCCATCTTGGAGAAGACAGTAGCACCAGCTAGTTGGTCAAATAGATCGTTGATCCGAGGAAGGGGGTACTTGTTCTTGATTGTCACAGCATTCAACGGTCGATAGTCAACCACCAGTCGAGGAATGTTGGTGTCCCGCTTCTTAACAAAGAGTGCAGGGCATCCCCAAGAAGAGGTGCTAGGTTGGATAAATCCCTTTTCTTCCATCTCCTCTAACTGTCTCTTTAATTCCACCAACTCTTCCTTAGGCATGCGGTAAGGTCTTTTGGAGACTGGAGCAGTTCCAGGAACCAACTCAATAACAAACTCCACACTTCGATCAGGTGGCATACCAGGCAACTCCTCAGGAAAAACATCTGGAAATTCACGAACCACCTGAACGTCTTGAATCTCAAGGGTAGGTGTGGCGTCCATGGCACACAACTCTGAGCTTGGAAAAGATGTTGCGGAGGAAGGTACTGAGGAAAGAGACCAGTACCGAACAGTTTCACCAGAGGGGTGGGTCATATTTACAGATCTGGCTGCACAGTCAATAACGGCCTTGTACCGTACCAGCCAATCCATGCCCAAGATGACGTCAAGGTCAGTTGACTTGAGGGCAATGAGAGAAACGGGATAAGATAAAGAGCCTATAACAATGTTGGGCTCAGGGGCAGTCCAGATTGCCCGCCAACGAGATCCCGGGGTATTAATCTCCATAGAGATAGACATTTCCTCTAGAAGGATACCATGCTTTTGAGCAAATCCTTGCGAAATGAATGAATGCGACGCTCCGGAATCAAACAAAACTGTAGCTGGAATTGAGTTGAGATGAAGCGTACCAAGAATGACGCTTGGATCTTCTTCAGCAGCCTCAGCAGTGACATGGGTCAGACGACCACGTCCAGCTCCAGACGGTTTAGCATCCTGCTTTGGCGGAATGACTCCACCTTTAGCAGCATTCTGTGGGCACCCATAGGAGAAGTGGCCGGGCTGACCACAGGTGTAGCAGATAAGTCCAGTTGGAGCAGCACCTGAGGAACGATAACCTTGCCCACCACCATATGTCGAAGTAGAATGGGGTGCAGTTGGGCGAGGAGCATAACCAGCAGGCTTGGGTGCATATGGGGCTCTTGGAACAACGCTATATGGAATGAACACACGGCGCTTCTTGAAGCCGGAACCAGATGCACGAGGATCCCCGGAGACAGACCTCATAGCAGAATCCATTTCCTTCCTTCCATTCTCAAGGGTGATAGCCTGGTTGTACAGATCTTGGAAGGTCTGGAACTTAAAGGGTAACAGCTCATACCGAAGTGCTGGGTTCAGGCCCTTGCGGAATAGCTCTTGTTTATCCGCATCATCGGTAACATCTCGAGGGGCATAGCGAGCGAGACGAGTGAACTCACGCCCGTAAGCCTCGATATTCAACCTTCCCTGGGACAGTTCCAGGAACTCCTTTCTTTTGATGTCCATTACTGCTTTAGGGATATAGGCAGCACGGAAGGCAGTACGGAATTGTTTCCAAGTGACCTCATGTCCTGGCGCCTGCAACGCCAAGAAACCTTCCCACCAAGCGCCAGCTGCACCCTCCAGCTGGTAGGTGGCGAAGTTCACACGGTCATTGGCTTGAACATGGAGAGCAGCAAACTTACGCTCAATTGTACGGATCCAGTCATCAGCTTCAAGGGGCTCCTTGTATTCAGCAAAGGTAGGAGGCTGAGCTTTAAGGAAATCTCCAAGTGTAGCACAGACATTGGGACGACGTTCTGTGTTCTGGGCCACTCGCTCAAGGAGATGTTCAGTCCGCACGCGATTGTTCTCGATGTTCTGAAGAACCTGCGCCATTGTGGGAGGTGGTGGCAGTTCATCATCATCACCATGGTGACGACCACCACGGCCCTGGCCACGAGTACCACTTGACATCCTGATAGCATAGAACAGAGACCACGAAGGTTAGATCCACCGGTAAACAAGATAGATGAAAAGACGTGGAAAGTAACAGGATATCAATGATAAGAGATGGTCAAGCAGTAGAATTCAAGATTGGAAGAAGAAGGATACATGCTTCAGCGGAGTTGAAACATATAGAACACTCTGAGAACCGCAACCGAAAATAGGTACGAAAGAACACTACCCATCCTTCGAAATCCTAAGATTTTGAGATATGGGACGAGATGGTAAACCTTTAGAAACCAAATCAAGAAAAGAGGCTCCAAGAATAGATTCATGGATAAGGAGAAAAAGCATCCTATCAAGATTTTTGTCAATAGTTTTTAGCTTTCAAATAGTTTTCACAAACACTAAACTCAACATCGACCAACAAAAAGGGTTTCCTACAGGCAGTCCTGCTCTGATACCAAAACCTGTAGCACCCCCGAGAGCCAAACTAGACAAATCCCAGATATCCATCTGAGATAAGCCTAACCTCGATCTCGAGAGCCAACAGCTGAACATTCGATAACACAGCAGTGACTCTACGACTCAAAGCAATATTATACAAACTCTTAGCAGAGTGAAGATAGCAAATATTACAAGCAGAGGTCACTGACCCAACAAAACATCAGACAGCGAAAGCAAATTATGTTATGCTACATAACAAGAACCAAAAGGCCTAAGAGGCCATAACATAAGCGACGTCCCGCCCATCGGTTCCAGGCTGCTGCCCGGGAACCCCGATCTACTCGTCGATGTCCAGGTAGAAACCGGCAGTGGAGTTGGAACCTTCACCTGTCCAAAAAGGTGCGCAAGGCTGAGTACAGGAGGTACTCAACAAGACTTAATTAACCTATTATATATCTGCCCGTTCAGGGAGTAATCATGAATGTCTTTGCATAAAGCCATCTTTGTTCTCAAATCGAGGGAGGAGAGAGAGTCTCGCATCAGTAGACTTTTAAAACGGGATAAGGGAACAACACATCTGACTTCATCCTCCATCTTCTGCAGCCACTGGGATGTCATCGGTTGCACCACCCGCAGGAGTCACCCCCTCGCTCAACCCGAGGAAGTAACCCTGACCACCCTTAGTTGACAGTTTTATGATTGATTTAAGTTGTCTATGATCATCAGACATGAGGTACCAAGTCGTCCATAACCGTGGACACGGCTTTCCGAAAAGATTTACCCTGCAGTGGGTGTAACTACCCACACGCGCCAACCAACCGATACGCCAGACATTAGCACTCTACCTGGGAGTGCCGGCTGGAGAGTTGGCCACGACCTTTCCCAAGCTTCGCCTATGTCCATGAGCCACAGCAGTAGATCTGACCACGCGCAGCGGTCTCTAGTGCGGGTTGCCAGGGTCAACATGTGGACCGCAGCCCTGCTGCCCCAGCCCTAATCATCTTCCATCCTTCTTTTCTTCTACCTAACATGCAAATGGAAAACTCGAACTAGTGGCTTCACGTAGTAGGCTAGACAAGTTGGAGTCGAGGGGTTTCCGAGCCCCGTGTGGATGCACGAATGGTCTTGGTTCCAAAGACGAGAACTCGGATCCTAGTGTCGACAAGAACGAGACAAACCACCACAGTTCCGATGCGGCCTCTCGTCCAAGTCTTCAATATTAGATAAATCATGTGTACTTATTCCTTCCCAATCTTCTCAACTGGATGGAGGAAGGAATAACTAAGCAAGTCTAAGCGGCAATGCAACGCAGGTGACACTCTAAGCCTTGACCAAAACATCTTTGAACCGTATGCATAACACAAGAATGAAATACTTTGGAAATATTATATGTGCAGATATAAGGTTATGCTTGCCTTGCTCTTCAGTAGCTGGGTATTGGTCTTCGGAGGCGTTGCAAACACTCTCGGGATCAAATCCTATCGCGAAGAACCAAATACCGGAAAGGAATGACACAATCAATACAGTATTGATGCAATGCACAATCACATGAATGATATGTCATTTTAGACTTTCCTGGATGCAAGCATTAGATTAAATGGATGAATATAACACACCCATAATTTAAATTAGGGTTTATTAAGGTGAGACTAATAACACTATTTTTTTCTTGTATGGAATATGTATGATTAAATTATAATTGAATAGATTTTATTTTTCTGAATATTTTGATATAAAAATCATATTTTTCTGATTTAAAATGAATTAGTTATGAATTTTCAAAGTTTAAACAATTTAATTCAAATTTCAAATTTATTTAAATAAATTGACCCCACATGTCATAATTTTAATTATTTCAGAAAGTAGTAATGGAAATTATTAAAACTCTGACAACATGGCCCCACATGTCATATTAAAACAATTACAGAAAAGAAATAATGATTTTATGAAATTTAAAAGGGATGATGACGTCAGCTGACGTCATCGATGCCCAAATCCTCTCTGCTGATCACGAACTGCTCAAACCAGAGGGAATTGGGGCGATTGGTTTGCAGCAGAAGGAGGAGGAGGCCGAGGCGGACCAGAAAGTGGCGGCGCCGCTCGGAAATGGTCACCGGAGCGCGGCCACGGCGCGGCGGAGCGGCGGCCGGAGCTCGGGTTCGTCGGCCGCAAGAACCAGAGCGAACAGGAGGAGGAGAGAAGGTCCATGAGGACCAGTAGCTCACCCTGGTGCTCGTGGGAGTGTCGGGGAGGCGAGGGGAGGTCGGGTTTCGCCGGAATGGAGCTCGCCGGCGTCGGACCCGAGCGGAGGAAATCGACGTTTCCCGCGGCTTCGCGGCTTCCCAGCACGAACTGCTCGAGGAGGAGGAAGAGGAGAGCGAGGCGGTGCTTCTGAGCTGCTCACCGGAGCAGGAGATGGCCGGAATCGGCGACGGTCGCCGGAGACCCGAGGCTAGGGTTCGGCGGAAAAGGGAGGAAGAAGAGGAAAAAGGAGGCGGGATTGAGTTGGCTAGGGTTCCTCCGGCGGCGGCAAGCTTCTTATAGTCCCTCGGCGAAGCGGCGGCGCGAATCTTGGCGCGGAGGAGGCAGGGGACGGCGAGGAGCTCGACAGCGCACGGCGGCGCCGTCGGAAGGAGGAAGACGGCTCCATTTTCTGAAAACCCCCCTGAGGAAAATAAAAATCCCCAGTTTCTTTCACAAACAGGCCCCTGGTTCGTTATTTAAAAAGTTTGGGCTTTTCTGTAAAGAGAAAAATTTGCAGAAAAATACTAGGAGATTCAAAATTTCACAAGGAAGCCATTGGAAGTCTTGGATTTTGAAATTTTGGAATATTTTGAGTTCACCAAGAATAACAAGAATTTAACCCTTTCTTTCAAAAGCAAACATGTAATTTTAAATGCAAATTCTTGTCCAAATTAAATGAGATGCATGAAATGTTTAAAACACACCTTTATTTCTATTTAGCAAACTTGGGTTGTTACAACTGTCTGCATTGCCTCGAATGAGCATTGCCTTATTTTTAGGGTGCACTCGTCAGTGCACTGTCCTTATTCTACTGTGCAGTATCTTATTTTTGATGATATTGTACTTTTTTTTTAAAACACAGTACAACGTAATCATTTATATATACACATACACACTCACCCCTATGAACGTATGCACGCACACCACTACCACTATGAGCACATCCGAGAGACTTAGCCGGTGGGTCAGGTTTTGAGATTGACGAAGCCACTACCGACGCCTCGTTGTCGACGGAAACGTCGCCTCCCACTAAAAATATTCTGACTAAACGAGAAACACCAACGTTAAATCAAGAGTTTAAACTCTGTTAAGTTGAAATACAACCACCCACCTAACTATCTTGCCACAGTCGGATTTTTTTCAGCTAGCTAGCCGTCTCCCTTGCTCGATCATTGAACTAGCTAAGCTAGCTGCCTGTATCACTAGCGAAACGGATCGATATAGCTAGACTAGCTGGGTCGCTTGGTCGCGCGGGACCTGCAGCAGCGCGACATGTCTGGCTGTCGTTCGGCCGGGAAAGTGCTCGTTGGAACTAGCTGTGGAGCGCGCGTTTTCTAGTCATGCTCTAATAATATACAATTATGCTAATCATGTGGTACTAAATACAATTAAAAATATGGGATCAATATTACCTGGAAGGGTCTTGGTATCTCCTGTTGGTGTTTCCGCTGAGATGATATATTTGAAACACTAATTAGTTCCGGATCATATGTAAGATCAACGTAAAACGTAATCAGTTTTACTACAGATTTACACTCACTAACCTTACTAACAACTTTACTAGCTACTACCTCCATTCTAAATTAATTGACTCAGATTTAGTCAATTAATTCAGAACGGAGTGAGTAATAAACAGTAAATTACTACACCTATGACGATGAATACCTTAGGTTCTTCATTTTCATGAAATACCCCTAATAAAGACCTTATCACTTACAAATCGGATGTAAACACATATTTTAAGACAGAGTTATATGCCACAAAAATTATATTACTGCTTATTAACGCCTATGTACTTATGCATTTTTTTATTTAGAAAAGGGTAGTCCCGGGCCTATGTACTTATGCATGGTATTGGTCTATGTTTACTACTACTCGAAGTTCATGCAATACGTACCTCTGGCAGACAAAGTAGAATTGAAGGACCAAGAGTGTATCTGGTGCAGCTCAGTGTATCCACCGGTTCCAGCCGAGAACCCTACTGCCACCATAGGTGGGAGTAAGTCACCAAGCTGATCTGGTAACTGTGCCTTGACAGTAGCGGGTGCAAGAGAACGAGCGGCATCATAGTGCAGGGTGGCCTCCATAATCCGGGTGAGGTTATCTAAAGTGACCGTCACCATCATGGTGCCGTTGAGCCTCGGCAACGTCGCGGTGCTAGCCGAGCTCAGAGAGTTGAGATCGATACCGATGTGGTCTCCGGATGGCAAGTCGAACTCTGGGTTGTGGTACGGGTCAAACTCGACTGCAACGAACCGGTCTTCTCCGGTGGGGATAGTATTGTTCCAGTCCCTCAGGCCGAAAACACTACCGAAAGAATTGGCCGGTATTCTTGAGGGGTAGCCAGAGAGGAAAAAAGCCATGCCGTCCCCCCTTAAGGTTGTGTTGGGAAAGATGGAGAAGGTGAAGGTGGTGACGAAGCTAGCCACCTCGCCGGTGCTGTTGTCGTAGAAGGGCACCGGGTGATTGTAAGACATCCGCCCGCTGCAAAACAAGTCATGTGTGGAGGTGCAGGTGAGATCAACAAGGTCGTTGTTCAGGGTGGCGTTACCCTCGAACCGGAGATCTTCTAGACTGTAGCTGGAGGTGTTTGAGAAGTCGAAGCTGAAGGAAGTGGCGGCGGCAATATGGTTGGACAAGAAGAAGACTGGTAGGATGAAGATGCAGGCGGTGGCGAGGAAGTTGCGTGCAGTTGCACTATCAAGCGCCATAGTGGGAAGTGGTTGTCTATTCGAGTACTAGTGTGTGACACTGTTGGGCACTTGGTGTTATCCTTGCTTGGCATGGATATATAGGCAAAGGTACCTACATACATGAAAAATATATTAACGAGATAGCTCCTTTCGGTATCCGCAATCCGAATACAGAATGACACGATGACGACGGGATCTGGAAAATGATGACGATCTGGTGGCCAGCCGGGTCTGGTGGCCAGACATGATGAAGCAGAGTCTGAAAAATGGCCGGGACCTGATGTCTTGTTACAACAACGAGATAAAAGAAGTCTTTACAAAAACGTATGGCGTCCGTATGTTTTGCGTACTGTCCGCATATGTATATTTTCGAAAAAACAAACAAATAAGAGAATCTTGTATGCCAGTTTCCCACACGACCAGACGCTTGGGTTGTGTGCTATGACAACTAAAAGAAGCGGCACGAAGATTTGAGCATGCTAGTCTCTATAAATAGTCTGTCGGTACAGTAAAGTCAAATGTATAAAGTGGTTTCTTACCAAAAAATAACATTTTGTTTTTTCTTGCGGGTAAAAGATAGTAGCAACTTGTTGCGGTTATATACCTCTCTAGTTAAGTGAAGCTATAATCTTGTTTGCATGCGGTGCCTTTGAGGACATTTGACCTTTTAGTGTGGCCGTTTGGGGGGTGATCTGTTCCATTTCTTGGTTGATCCACATGTAGACTGTTCAGTTTTCGGTGTTTAACACGCATGACTTTGACCCTCACGATCTCTATCGCCCTTCATCTCTCTCAAATCATCATGCACCCGAGCTCTCCGCCTACCAATCTACGGACTGGGATCCAGTGACTGGTCATGGGCCAGTCACGCCGTAACTGTCCCCTGTAGCCACCGTTCATCATCCATCCAACGGATGATATTGACTAAAAAATGAACTCAAAATTAGAATGTTTCAGAAAAATTTGAAAAAATTCCAGTAATTCTTATATGGTCCGTTGTGTATTCTTTGTGAATTTCGCTTCATTTGGATAAGTGGTTTATCATAAAATAGCGTTTTATGTTTTAATTTTAAAAAATTATTAACTTATAAACGAGTGATCCAAATGACATGAAATTTTCTCAGAAAACCTATAAATACATACGCAACTTACTGAATTTTTTTCAATTTTTTCTGAAATATTTTATTTTCGAGTTTATTTTTTAGTCAATCTCATCCGTTGGATAGATGATGAACGGTTGCTAGAGGGGACAGTTACGTCGTGACTGGTCACTGAATCCCAGTCCCCAATCTACGCCTACCAATCTACAGAAGCCACCCCTCTCACAGCTTCCTCCACGGCTTCATCTCGACCACCATGCGGCCAAGAGAGAGAGCTCTGGGAAGCGGGTTGGGAGGCGGCGTCTTATTACAACAACGAGACAATTTTTTTAAAAAAAAAACTTATGTTGTCGTTGTATTTTGCATATGTCCGCATATATACATTTCTAAAAAAAACAAATAAGAGCATCTTGTACGCCAGTTGCCACATTCAGACGCTTGGTATGCGTGCACTATAAGAACTAAAAGAAGTGGCACAAAGACTTGATCGTGCTAGTCTCTATAAATAGTCTATCGATACAGTAAAGTCAAATGTACACATTGGTTTGTTACCAAAAAAAATAGTATTTTGTTTTTTCTTGCGGGTGGGGCGCTCTTCCTCCCACCCACGAACCCTAGCCGCCGCCATCTCCAACCCGCGCCGCCGCCGGCCGCCGCGCCCCTCCCGCCCGTCCTCCCCTTCCCCTCGTCTCCCGCGTCCGCACCGCCCCGCGGCGGCCGGCCGCGGCCGCGCCTCGACTCCACGCGACCCTCCCTACATCTCCTCCTCCTCCGCCGCCGTCGGCAAACGCCGCCGGGCTTTGCCCGCACGGTGCCGGCGGCGGCGGCGTCTCCTCGTCCCGGCGCAAGCACGGGAGGCCGTGGCTCGCGGCGGCGCCGCCATGGCTCGCGGCGGCGCGCCTCCACGCCTCCAGGCGGCAGGCGTGACGGCTCTTGGCGGGCGGGGAGCGGCTCCGGGCGGCGGTGAGGTGGATCCTGACGGTGGGGTGCTCCTGCGACGGCGCGCGGCAGCAGTCCGCGATCGGCCTGATCTGGGCCTGTTGCGGGCCAGGTTGGCCTACGGTGGCCTGGATCGGGGCGGACGGTTGTCGTGCTGCTGTCGTCGGTGATGGCTGCGGCGGTGCTCGTTGGGCATCGTACGCGGCCATGCCAGAGTTGGGCCAGGCGGGCCTGGATCTGGCAGCATCCTCGCATGTGTCGCGGTGTGCCAAGGCGTTTGCTTTGGAGCCTTTTCTCGTCGTACGAAAGGGGGCGCGGGACCCTGGACGGCGGCGGTGCTTTTCGGCGGGTGGCGGTCCGGCTCCGGGCAGTGATGTCTGTGTGTTGGGTGGACAAAGGCGTGGTGGCGCTGCCGTTGGCGGCAGGGCCGTGGTCGTTGTAGTGCTGGTCCGGCGCGTCGCCCCCAGCCCAGATCTGGGCCCTATGGGCCTATCTGGGTTTTAGGCGGGCTAGACCAAATCTTCAGTGGCGCGGTCCTCTATACATTGATGACGGAGAGCAGCTTGGATGGGGGGTGGCGGCGTCAACGGTGTGTCTTCTGCAGCGCGATGACGGGAGCTTCACGGGCCTCTCCAGGTGGTGAGGCCCGGCCGGGCTTGCGGGCCTGGTATGGTCCTGTTGTGGCGTCCGGTCGGTTACCGTCTATGATGGTGGAGGTTGGTCCCTCCCGCACGTCGGCGGTGATGCGGCTCCTAGTCCCGGCTCTTCCTCTTCGGTGTGTAGGCTTCTTTGCTCTTGGTCGTGGTGAGACTTTGTGAGCGACTCCGCGTTGGGGTGGCGCTGGGTGGCGGACGGTGTTGTGGAGTGTTCCGGTACGCCTGGGGTGATGGGGTCGGGAGAAATCCTAGTCGGCTTGTCCGACGTCGACGCGGTGGCACCCGTGGGTACCACCAGTTCTTCCTGGAGGGCGTCAGGTGTTTCCCCCCTCTCCTCGTCGGGTACCAGGGGAAACCCTTGGCAGCAGCATCGCCTGGGGTGATGGGGTCGGGAGAAATCCTAGTCGGCTTGTCCGACGTCGACGCGGTGGCACCCGTGGGTACCACCAGTTCTTCCTGGAGGGCGTCAGGTGTTTCCCCCCTCTCCTCGTCGGGTACCAGGGGAAACCCTTGGCAGCAGCATCGTGGTCGTCGCATCCCTTTGTGAAGGTGTTGTTTGGTACCTGCGCATCGGACCACTAGGAGCATTGTGGGAGGCCTCTGGTTGGCGCAGCGGCGCGAAGCTTGCTAACTTTGTCAATCCGCCGTTGTCGGCATTTTTCTTCTTCTTTTTCTTTTTCTTTTTCTCTTCGCTTTTCTTTTGGGCGTTTTTGTGTTGTCTCCGCCCAGCAGCTCTTTTGGGTGTTGTGCTGTCTGGCCCAGCAGCGGTCTCAAACGGTGTGGATTTATTTATAAAGCGGGGCGAAAGGCTGATTCGAGAGAAAAATAGCAACTTGTTGCGGTTATATACCTCTTGTTAACTGAAGCTATAATCTTGTTTGCATGCAGTGCCTTTGAGGGCATTTGACTTTTTATGTGTGGCCGTTTGTGAGGCTGATCCGTCAGGTTTCTCTGTTGTGCACATGCAGACTGTAGTGGTAAGTTTCGGTGTTTCACACGCGTAGCTTTCTATTGTACATTGTAAAATCAAATTTACAAACTTGTTTAATACCCCTAAAGAAATAACTTGGTTTGGTTGTATACATCTAAAACTGTAATGCCGGAGGGCTGGGAGCTCTCGTAGGCCCTTCTCCTCTATGTATCGCCGAGGATGAAGATGCAGGCGGCGGCGAGGAAGATGTATGCAATTGCACTTTCAAGCGCCATGGTGGATGTACTAGTGTGTGTGCGCAGGACTGGGATCCAGTGACATGGCCAGTCACGCCGTAACTCTCCCATGTATCCACCGTTCATACTTGATCCAATGGGTCAGATTGACCCAAAATTTTAACTCAAAATTAAAATATTTCAGAAAAAATTGAAAAAATTCCAGTAAAGTGCATACATCATTTAGGGTATTCTGAGAAAATTGCAAGTCATTTGGATCATTCGTTTATGAGTTAACAGATTTATATGATAAAAAACTAGAACGCTGTTTAATGATAAACCACTTATCCAAATGAAAAACAAAATTCTCAGAATACACAACGAACCATATGCAGTTCACTGGAATTTTTTCAATTTTTTTTGAAATATTTTAATTTTGAGTTTAAATTTTGAGGCAATCTAAGCCATTGGATCTAGTATGAACGGTGGATACATGGGAGAGTTACGGCGTGACTGGCCATGGGCCAGTCACTGGATCCCAGTCCGTGTGCGCATGGTTGTTTAGTGAGAGCAACCTAGCTAAACACGGTTGGGGTACGTACCACAGCATGCGAAAGATAATAAATGAGCTAGCCACCAAGTGGTGTAACGCCACCCTCATGCGCGTATTTGAATTCCGAATACAGAAAGACGACGACGAACGGCTAGAAGTAAGTCTTCCCTCATAAATTAACAGCTTGTCGCCGATCTCTAGATCTAGACTGGGACATAGCATCCATCATAATTACTGTGTGAGCAACACTTATAAATGATTGAAAGTCAAAACTGAAAGCCCAAGTGCACGTTAACAAGTAGAGGGTAAACATACGCGTTTGTGAGAGGGATCTGACTTGGGCTGGGTTCACTGATGCGTCGCCAACTCCCCATCATCCATGCCCGACCACTCCGTCAAAACGGGCTTAAGGTCCAGTTTTTTTGGTGGCTTCTCCGAGAAGCTGTCCTATCCCCAGCTTCTTGAAGAAGTTGCCTTACAATTTTAGCTAGGATTCTAAAATAGGAAGCTAACATTGAGTTTGGAAGCCCTCTTAAATTTTTAGAGCGGCTTCTCCAGGAAGCTGGGGGAAGGGCAGCTTCTCAGAGAAGCCGCCAAAAGAACTGGAGCTAAGTTAGGATAAATCCTGTATTTTGTGACAAGGTATACTAGTTTAGAATTTTCAAAAAAATAAGTATACTAGTTCATGAAAAAAATGGGTTTAGCTTAGCTAACATATCAGTCGTGATCTAGGTAAAATAGGTTTTAGCATTGACATAGGCCTTAATTTCACACTGTATACACGATGACTTAACTCGGTTATAGAGCAGTCTTTTCTCATAACTAACAACTTGCGACCAATTTCTAGATCTAATATAATGGGATAGAGCAGGCGATCATAATTAATACTATAAATGATTAAAAGTCAGAACTGACGAGAATTTGTCTGTGGTAAGATGGTTAGGAGGATGGTTGTCGGAGAGTGACTCCCACGGAACAGGGATAGTCACATCTTGAAGAGTAGTTCGAAGGGGGATTGAACACGGAGGTCAAACAACACTCAAGAGGCACAACGACAGTGTTCGCCGGGCCTGCAGAGGGCCAATCACGACAGAGATGGACACCGGCCCGTACCCAGGTTCACGACCCTCAGGAGGAGGTAACACCGCTACTCCTGCTTGTCTGAATTGCACTTCAGAGGTTACAGTACAATGAGCTTGTCGAGGTCTCTCTTGAAGCAGTTTGGTGCTTGGGGAGGGACACAATGGTTGTCTTCCTACTCCAGCAATTGGCTATCCTACTTGCTCGGTTAGGATTACAAGTGTTCAACAAGCAATTGGCAGATCTCTCTCTACGGTGGAGCTCTTGCTCCTTTTATATGCGCCTCGAGTATCTTCCTTGCGTAGTGCGTTCAAGGTGGGCTCCCACAGGTCAGTGGCGCGAAGGAGATGGACTCCACCGTTGTCGAAACCTCTATGGACGCGGTCCATCCACAATAAAGATGGGTGCGGTGGCCGACAGGCAGCAGACCGCGCAGAACGGCTCGCAGGAGTTGCAGTGGTCGTGGTAGAGCCCACGATGACGATCTTCTTGGAGCGTTGCGTCGTCCAGCCGCTTTATCACCAAAGAGGAAAGCCCCAGCTGTCCTGGTGCGGGCGGTGCAAATTTGTTGACTCCTTTATCACCAGAATGGTAACAGTAGTGCTCGCGTCACTCTGCGGCTGCTACAGAGGCCATGTGCGCCTTGCAGCGTTTGCTTGGCCGCGAAGGGTCTCCACAGGGCGCAGAGGCCTGTGGAGAGGTTTACGTTGACTTCTCTCCAGGCGAAGTGAGCCTTGGGGAGTCTCTTGAAGCGTGTGGTCCCCTTCAGGCCTTAAAAGGAGTTGCCTCTCGAGGCTCTCTCCAAGCGGTGGCTTGGTCCTTAGTCGTTTCGTCTGACCTGCCAGCGTGCGAGGCCTGAGGAGAGTGGGCTCTGCACACCCCAGTCCTCACTGGGCCGACAGTAACCTTCGGGCCCGTGATGGGCGCGACTGAGCCCATGGGCGCAGTTGGAGCATCGTGGGCCCAAAGTGTCAAGCCGGCCCGAGCCACGCGTCACTCAGACGAGTAACAGCCGCGCACGATCTGGGGCGCGCGTCGTGGGGGTTCCCATTGTGCCCCGGTAACTGCTCCTTCACGTGACATAAATTCTGAGCGTCGGGGCAGGGAGCCGTTACTGTTTCTATTTCTTCTCTTAGAAGCCTTCTCCGTCTTGAGCCCTTCGCTCCTGCTCTCCGGCGCTCTCGTCTCCTTTCTCCTCCAGCTTCTTTCGCCGCCGCGACCAACCCATCTCCGGCGATGAGTCCAGCCAAGAACGTAGGCAAGGCGGCTGCGGGGTCTTCTTCGTAGGCGGTGCCTGCCGAGGTCACGCACGGCGCGGCGCTGCTCACGGTGCGCGTCAACGACAAGGCGCTCGCCAAGGTCCGCTTCCTGGTGGCGGACCGGACCAACGAGCACGGCCCTACCACGCTCAAGGCCGCGGCACACGGGAAACGCCCGCGAGGGTTTTTCCTTGTCTTCCAGCACTGCGTCTCCGCAGGGTTGGTGTCGCCGTTCTCTCCATTCTTGGAGGCGGTGCTGGCCTTCTACCAGATTCAGTTGCTGCACCTCCACCCCAACTCCGTCCTCATCCTCGCCGTGTTTGCCTACCTCTGCGAGGCGTACTTGGGCCTGGGCCAACGGTGGGTCTCTTTCAGTGCTTCTACGCGCTCCGGAATACGGCGAAGAACGAGCGCTCCGGATGCGTTTCGTTCCGCGTCGTGGACGGCATGGGGAGTGTCTACATTCCCATGTCGTGGAGCGAGGGCAAGGCCATCACTTCAGTGACGAAGAAGGTGGATGACTTCAGCCAGCGGTGGTTCTTCGTTGGGGTGGAGCAGCCCTGCGCCTTCCTCAAGGTTCCTGACGCGCCGCCCGTGAAGAACTCGAACTGGGGCAAGGCCCCCTTCAACGGCACGCAAAACGCTATCTTTATGGGCCGTTTGATCTACCTCCGTGAGGAGGGCCTCACGGGGCAAATCATGGTTGCGGACTTCGTGACGCGCCGCATTGCTCCCCTTCAGGCGCATGCGACGCCCATGTGGATGTACTCCGGCCCCCAGGACAAGATGCGACTCCACCGCGAGGACAACGACAAAGACGCCGTCGACAATGTCCTGTCCGCGCTCTTCATCAACCCGGTGGTGCCGGCCATGGACCAGCTCACCATCACGCTCCGGCCGCTACATCTGTACAACATGACCGAGCGCCTGGCCATCTTGGAGGGGATGCCCTCGTTTACCCCGGCTGGCCTGGCGGGGAAGGAGGTGCATGTGCCGGTGGTGCAGGAAGCGGAGGGAGCAGACTCGCCCTCTGCCTCTAGAGCTGGGCGAGGCGACGAGAAGGCCGCGATAGGGGAGGTGTCCTCTTTGAGGCCCGGGCCCTTACTGACGAGATTTGCGACATCTCGTCATGCTACGACGACGCCTTTGTGGTGGCGCCCTCACGCCTCGTGGAGGAGGTGGAGGTCGAGGAGGAGGCCTCGGACAAGGAGGCCACGCCGGGGCGACGTGAGCCACGCACCAAGGCGGCCGTGGACCGGTCTGGGGCGAGGCCGTCCGACGTCCTGTCTAAGAGGAAAACCGAGGAGCCCCCGGAGGGGTCAGGAGACAAGGCCAAGCCCTCCTGGCGCTCGCCAGGCTTGGCATGGGTCGACACCGGCGCCAAGCCGTCAGGGTAAGTGCTTTTAGCACTTGGCTATTTAATTCTTGCTCTTTTCTTCTTTATTCTTTCCTGAAGATTTTTCCCTGGTGCTTGCTAGTGATCTTGTGCCTACGAAGCGCCGTAAGCTTCGCAAGGCAGCAGAGGTGAAGAAGGCCACGACTGAGACCGTGGTTGAGGAGGCCGCTGAGAGAACATTTCTTAATCCCTAGTGTTTCGTGTGTTAGTTAACAATACTTATGATGTACTAATATAATGGTAAGTATTTCAGCTTGTATGTGATTTAAGTTCATATGCATCAAAGCCAAAAAAGCGAAGAAGAAGTGGTTCTGGAATTGTTCCAGGAACCGGAATACTTGAGCCGGAAATTTCCAGGGCCGGAATTTCCAGTTCACCAGAACTTCACAGAAAATGGCTAAGTCAAGTTTGAGAAAGTGTTCTGGTCTCAACCGGAATTGTGATCGGAAATTTCCATCTACTGGAATTTCCGAGTGCACCTTGAAGAACTTTGAAGAAATCTGCTAAGGAAAGAAGAGAAAAAGGTTCTGACTCCAGCCGAAAATTCCTGTCGGAAATTTCACTTCTTCGGAATTTCGAGTGACCGGAATTTCTGGTGATGACTTATACCGGAATTTCCGGGTGGTCGACACAGGCAACGGTCAGAATTAGGGAGGGACTATAAATACCTCCCCACTCACTCAAGAACAGCTAGCTCTCAGATTTTCTCTCTCCTACACTTCTTGAAAGCTCAAATCATCAAGATCTCCCAATCCCCCCACCCAAATCCGTTGATCTTTGGAGGATTGGAGGAGAAGGCCCGAATCTACATATTCACCGAAGCGTTTTGCATTTCTTCCCCATTCACTTGGGGATTTCGTGGCTAGGGTTTCCGGTGGGAAAACCTAGTTCACCATTGTTGTAATCTTGGTGTTGCCTTGACCTTTTGTGGTCCTTTTGAGAGCCCCCAATTAAGTTGTGGGTGTGTGCCTCAAGCGTTTTTAAGGGATTTGATCTCCGCCCTAAAAGGGGATCAATAGTGGAAGGTGAACTCGCAACCTTTGTGGTTGAGTTCATCAGAGAAGAAGGTGAGCCTTTGTGGCGTTGCGGCTAACCTGTTGTGGTAGCGCACACCTCTCTAACGAGACGTACACCCTTAGGTGGAACTCGGGAGTACATCTTCGTCTCCGCGTGCTTCACTTGGTTCCTCTTATCCTTGCTCCCTTACTTTCTTGTATTGCTCTCTAGTTTATCTTAGTATTGCTTAGATTGTCATTTAGGTAAATTCAGCATAGTTGCATATCTAGAGAATTTACCTTTGTGTTGAGCCTAAATTTGAAAAGACCTAAAATTTGTAATAGCACCTATTCACCCCCCCCCCCTCTAGGTGCCGGATTCCCGTTCAATTGGTATCAGAGCCAAGTTCACTTTTAAGGGCTTAACCGCCTAAGTGCAACGATGACGGAATCCGATGCCGAGATGGCCGCCCGTGAAAAATTGGAGGCGGAGAAGGAGGCGTTAGACAAAGGGGCAACCATGGCCGATCTCATAGATATGAAATCGTCCTTGGAGACCAAACTCCTCAAGATGAATGAGATGCCCATGGCACTGTTGAAGTCCAAGGAGCCCGAGGCAACTTCTCCCTCTCCTCCTCCTAAGGAGCACGGTGGGAACTCTAAGGAGTCATCCTCGGATGGGTCCAAAGATGTTCCTCCAAGTGCTTTCCCCGAGAAGGCGGAAAAGGATGAATCACCTATCTCCTCTAATACCCTCAAAGGAGAGGAATTTCATAATGTTAACCATAATTACTCTTCTAACCCGCCTATCCCTCACCCTCATGTAAACTTTATAAGTGATCCTCCTAAGCTCAGACCTACTCATTTCTCTCAATGGCAATTTCAAATGAAGTCTCATTTATGTAGTGCCTCCATTGAGCTATGGCGCATCATTGAAGAAGGATTCAAGGCCCATGATCCAACAAACTTGACAAGAAGAGAGGTGGTTGATAGCCAACTCAATGCCACCACTCTTCATCAACTCCAAATGGCCGTTGTAGAGAAGGACATGCCGCTTATTTAACAATTCTCCACCGCCAAAGAAGTTTGGAATGCTATTTCCTACATCTTCGTCGGCAATGAGAGCATGAAGAAGAACCGGTATGATGCCTTATGCAATGAGGTGGAAGGGTTCTACAAGTTGGATGGAGAAAGTCATGAGGACATGTACCAGAGGTTGGTGTTGATTGCTAACACCTTCAAGAACCTCGGTGCGGTCTACATTGATGACGCTTGGATCAAGAGGAAGTTCGTGACCGCTCTTTTGCCCTTTGAGGAAACGGACTTGAAGACACTCCAAGGGAGACATGACTTCGCGAAGATGACATCCAATGAAGTCATGCAAGAGATGACCGCTTACAAGGTGACCTCCAAGATTGCACAAGATGCAAGAGCTAGAGCCATATGGATGCACAAGCATGCCTCAATTGCCTTGAAGGCCACCGTTGAAGAAGAGGATGAAGATGAGTATGATGATCAAGTCGAGCTATCTAGTGAGACTCTCTCAAGTACTCTCACCCAACACATGGGTCTTGCGGCAAGAACGTTTTGGAAGAACCCCGGAAGGGCCAAAGCGAGAATTGACAAGAAGTTCTCCTCCAATGGAGGAAAGCCAAGCAACAAGGTGAGGCTTTGCTATAATTGTGATGTCAAAAGCCACTTTGTTGTAGATTGCCCATGGGAAAGAAGAGATGATCATGGTGGGAGGCTCGTGGCCAAGACGAAGGGCAAGGGGCACATGCCCATGAAGAAGCCCTACTTCAAGAAGAACCAAAAGATTGTCTTGGTAACTCAAGAGCAATATCCCACCGATGATGAAGATAGTGACAAGGAGGATACCCCAACACAAGTGGCTGCACTAGCCATTTCATCCAGACCTCTGTCGCTCTTCTCCTCACCAAATGAGCGCTCCATCATCAAGAATGCAAGATGTCTTATGGCAAATACATACGAGGTAAAATTGTCCCCTACCTCCATATCCCATGAAATTGATGATGGTATGAGCCTAGAAGTCAAGAAAGAAATTATTGCTTTTGATAAATTCATGACTAACTTGCAAGGAGAAGGAAAGAAACACTTTGGCTCAATTATGAGTCGTATAGGTGAGCTTGAGGATGATCTTGAGTTAAAAGGTAGATTGAGAGAGATGATGCTCACACTAAAGTGTCTCTCCAATCCTCCCTTGAACATGAACAAGAAGTTCATGCTCTCCTCAAGGAGCAACTTGCTAAGATCACTAAGGATCGTGATCTTTACTTTGCTAAATGTAAAATTGTGCAAAATGAAAAGTTCGAGCTTGTAGTTGCTCATGCTAGACTTTGCGAAGACTTAGAGTCACTTGAAAATACTCACAAGGTATTGACAAGTGATCACGAACGTCTACTCAAGTCTCGTGATCAACTCCAAACTCGGATATCTACTCTTGAGAAAACTAGCACTTCTACTCATTTGAATACTAATGCAAATGTTGTCAAGGATAAAGCTAGGGTTTTGTTTGTTCCCTCCATTTCAACCGAGCCCAAGACCTCTCTTGATAAAGGTAAGGGGACACTCACTACTCCTCTTCATGAGCGATTGCCCCACAAGGGTAAAGAAGGTCTAGGCTATGTTGCTAAGAAGAAGGAGAAGATCAAGAAGAAGGCCAAGCCCGCACAAGCCAAGAAAGATGACATTGCAAGCGGAAATGTCACAAGGGACACTCCCACTCGTGATGAATTTGCGGGCATGTCTAACCCCAACTATGCTTTATATGTTGATTATTATGGGAATGTCTATGCTAGATACATTGGTCCTTTTGATGGCTATATTGAATGTGTTATTTGGGTCCCAAAGACTCTTGTTGCTAACCAAAAGGCACCTATTGCAAAATGGATACCTAAATCAAAGATTTGACTGTGTGTAGGGCCTTGCTTCCGGAGGATCAAAATGGATAATTGATAGTGGGTGCACTAGTCATATGACCGGAAGCAAGGAGATTGTAACAAGGTTGAAGCCTAATGATGATCAAATGACCGTTACATATGGTGACAATTCAAAGTCTAAGGTAATAGGGCTCGGCAAGGTGGTAGTGGAACCGGACATCACTCTTGTGAATGTCTTGCTTGTCGAGTCCCTAGGTTTCAACTTGATCTCGGTCCATTCTTTAACTTGTTTGGGTTATACCGTTGTCTTCGAAAAGGAAATGGTTATCCTTATGCGGAGCAAGTCTCTCAATGTGTCTTTCGTTGGGTACATTGAAAATGAGCTCTATGTGGTTGACTTCTCCGGAGTCACCACTTCCCATGCAATGTGCCTATTCGCTAAGGCGGACTTGGGTTGGCTATGGCATCGCCGACTAGCCCATGTCAACATGAGGACTTTGCAAAGTCTCCACAAGGGTGGCCATATCCTAGGACAAAAAGACCATGTTTCTTTCTCGAAGGATCGAATGTGTAGGGCTTGCATTGAAGGAAAAATGCATGACGTTCACCATCCAAGCAAGACCATCATTTCATCAACAAGGGTTTTGGAGCTTCTCCATGTTGACCTCTTTGGTCCCATTCTGGAAGCTAGTCTTGGTGGCAAGAAATATTTCTTGGTGATTGTTGATGACTATTCAAGATACACATGGGTTTTCTTCTTCAAGTCGAAGGTGAAGACTCAACAAACTATCATCGACTTCTCCAATGAAGCTCAACGCCAACATAGTGTCCCTATCTTGGTGATAATAAGTGACAATGGTTCCGAGTTCAAGAACTACACCTTGAACGAGTTCCTTAGTGAAGAAGGGATTCGTCATCAATATTCCGCTGCTTATACTCCCCCAAAAAAATGGTGTAGCCGAAAGGAAGAACCGCACACTTATTGAGATGGCAAGATCGATGATGGCCGAGTTCAAGTCCCCTCACAACTTTTGGGCCGAAGCCGTCAACACCGCTTGCCATTCATCCAACCGGCTCTTCTTTCGCAAAGGACTCATGAAGACACATTATGAAGTGCTTACCGGGAACAAGCCCAATATCTCTTACTTCCGAGTTTTTAGTCGTAAGTGTTTCTATCTCATCAAAGGTGTGCATTTGGGTAAGTTTGATTCTAAGTCTCTTGAAGGGACGTTTGTGGGCTACGGTTCCGAATCCCATACTTATAGAGTCTATGATAAGGCCTCGCCCATTATCATAGAAACTTGTAGTGTGGTGTTCGAGGAGAATGACGGCTCCCTTGTGGAGCAAAGTGGTGTTTCCGATGTAGGTGATGATCAATCTCAAGATGCTATCCGAAGGATGGGGTTAGGAGTCCACCACCCTGTTCAAGTCTATTATGAGGTTGCTCAACAAGGATCAAGCTCTACACAAGTGGTGGATACCCCAACACAAGAAACACCCAACAACAACATCGTGCCCAACACGCCCAGCCAAGAAGAAGCACAAGATCCTCCTGCTGCTCCAGGAATTTTCGGAGGGCTGGAAAATCCGGTTCAAACTGGAGTCGGAAATTCCGATGACTCGGAATTTCCGGTCCATACTGAACCCGGAATATCCGGTCCTGCTGACATTCCCGGTGGCAGCTCGCAGCAAGGCCAAGCTCAACCTACTCCCCCACCTATGGACGTCACTCCCATGGTTGATCAAGGCCATCAAAACTGTCAAGGCGGAGACATGAATGATCAAGATGATCAAGCGATCCCTCACACCACTAGGAGGGAAATCGAGATCCGCCGCTTGAATAGGGTTGGCACCTCACAAGAATTAAGAGCTCTATCTCTTGACAAGGTGCTTGGTGATGTGAGAAGCAAGGTCTCTACCCGAAGACAACTTGCAAGCTTTAGTGAACATCAAGCTCACATCTCCATGGTGGAACCCAAGAAGGTCTTTGAAGCTCTTGAAGATAAAGATTGGCTTGATGCTATGCATGAAGATCTCAACAACTTCAAGCGCAACAAGGTGTGTAAGTTGGTGGAAATACCCAAAGATTGCCGCAATGTTATCGGCACCAAGTGGATAATCAAGAACAAGCAAGATGAACATGGCATGGTGGTGAGGAACAAGGCAAGATTGGTGGCTCAAGGTTACTCCCAAATTGAAGGCATTGACTTTGGAGAAACCTACGCGCCCGTGGCTCGACTTGATTCAGTTCGTATTCTTCTTGCCTATGCCTCTCATCATAACTTTAAGTTGCAACAAATGGATGTTAAATCCGCTTTTCTTAATGGTCCATTAACTTGTTTATGTTAAGCAACCACCGGTGTTTGAAGACCTCAAGTATCCGAACCATGTCTACAAGTTAGATAAGGCACTCTATGGCCTTAAACAAGCCCCACGTGCGTGGTACGAGCACCTTAGAGAACTACTTGTAGATCGTGGGTTCCAAGTTGGGGAAATCGACCCCACTCTTTTCACTAAGAAAGTAAATGGAGAGATTTTCATTTGTCAATTATATGTGGATGACATTATATTTGGGTCTACTAACAAAGAATTTAACAAAGAATTCTCCAAGCTTATGACTGACAGGTTTGAGATGTCTATGATGGGTGAAATAAAGTTCTTCCTAGGATTTGAGATCAAACAATTGAATGAAGGAACGTTCATAAAACAAGCAAAGTACATTCAAGACATGCTCAAGAAGTACGGGTTGCTTGAGCTCAAGGGTGACTCTACCCCAATGCAAACCAAATGCCACCTTGAGCTCAACCCCAAGCGTAAGGATGTGGATCAAAATGTATATCGCTCCATGATTGGATCTCTTCTTTACCTTTGTGCATCTAGACCGGATATAGTGCTAGCCGTAGGAGTGTGTGCGAGATATCAAGCGGCTCCTAAAGAAAGCCATGATATGGCGGTCAAGAGAATCTTTAGATATTTGTCTTATACCCCAACCTTTGGATTGTGGTACCCCAAGGATGCACATTTCTCATTATGTGGGTACACGGATTCCGATTGGGCGGGAGATCAAGATGATAGGAAGTCAACCTCCGGTGCTTGTCAATTTATTGGGAGGTCCTTGGTAAGTTGGTCTTCTAAGAAGCAAAATTGTATATCTCTCTCCACCGCCGAAGCCGAGTATGTTGCCGCCGCAAGTTGTTGCACTCAATTGATGTTGATGAGGCAAACTTTAAAGGAATACGGAGTCGTTTGCGACAAAGTGCCTCTTCTATGTGACAATGAAAGTGCCATCAAGATTGAGGAAGGAAGGTTTTGCTTTTTGAGGAATGAGCTCAATATCATTGATTCGAGGTCCTTAGCTTGATCGCTTGCACACTCACCTAGGACGTAATTGCATCTTATCTTATTTAGATGTAGGCATGGACATAGGGGGAGTGCGGTCCTAATACATTGGATCATCCCTCCCCCCATTATGCCGATAGCAAGTGTTATTTTATCTCTATATTCATTCTTATGACTAATGAGCTAAAATGACGAGTATTGGTTATGTACCCAAGATACATCTCCGCAGTGACATGTCATACACTCCTACATGGTGGCTTCGGCCACCGACCTCTTCTCTATGAAGAGTTGGTTTTATTTGGAGCTTATTGTTGCTATTTGCCCTCTTATTCATGCATGTGGGAAACCTACTCAACTTCGCGCTTTATGTTTCGTTTGGGTAGTTGTGAGTTGAGTATGGTGTACCAATGACAGTTTTGAAATCTATCCTAAGCCCTTTCTCACCTGAAAACCTATTACACACAAGTCATCCATTTGAAATCTAGAAGTTTGGTTCGGCTGGTCGGAATTTCCGGCTCCCCTATGGATCGGAATTTCCGGTGACTTGGAATTTTCGGTGCAAAGTTACTCTCGGAATTTCCGGTGAATCGGAATTTCCGGTGTAAGTCACACTCGGAATTTCCGGTCGGGCGGTCTGTCTAAAAAATATAAGGGAGGCTCGGGGTGAAACTGTTTCCAGTTCTTCTTCCACCCCCGACCCCCCTCTCTCCAAAACCGCCGCCCCAGTCGTCCCAAGCTCTCCAGGAGTCTTCCAACCGCGGGGGATCTCTTCCCTCAGCCGGATCTGGTTCTCCTTCGTCCCGGGAACCTTCTCCTCCAAGCAATGTCCTCAATGGATGAGGGTAACTCCACTTTTCCCTAACCCTAGGTGCCTGCACTTGGATCTAGATGTGGGGTTATTTGTTTTGAAATTGCTTGGTAGAGGTTGTTCCTAGTGTCATTCCCTGCAATATATGTAGATTAGTTTCGCATTTTGTTGGATCGGTCTAGTTTTAGACATATCTAATCTCAAAATCTGCACTGTTTCGATAAACCGGAATTTCCGGTCTGAACCTGAAAACTGCAGTTTTCATATTTCCTAATGTTTAGCTATATGTGATCAACCTAATGCCTCTCTAATGTATATATGCACTCCTGACTTGTGTGTACTCATCTTTTGCTACCTACCTTTGCTATATTCACAGGTGATTCGAGTGGGAGCCCTACTCTCGCGGAGGAGAGTGGGAGTCTCGAGGTCTGTCATTCGGAAGGTCCGTGGTAAAGGGCCAACAGCCTCCTCCTCAAGCAATCCAAGGCCAAAGAAAGCTCTCGATAGCAAGCCCAAGTCAAAGAAAAGGAAGGATGTCACCCCTCCTCCCACTGCTCGTCAGCCATATACTGAGATGTCGGCTGTTGACTACTCTCAGTTCCGTCAGGAGACTGGTTTCTCAAGCCAAGGGATGAGACTCTGGATGATCGCAGCTTTTGGTGCATTGAGCAAGAATACGTCCTTAAGGACGTCTATTATACTATGTCCAAGCCTATTCGCAAGATGCATCCATACAACCTTCATGCTCTTCAATCCAAGGCCACTTTTGTTGAGGCTATTCATATTGTCAAGACCATGGGTTTGGAAAGGCTTGTGGTCACTCGGTGCAACTACAACTCTCAGCTTGTGATGCAGTTCTTTGCCACTCTTGTGATGAAGGGTGATTCGAAGAAGACCATCAAGTGGATGAGAGGAGACACTTACTGCGAGTCTGACTGGTATGAGTTCGCCAACGTATTGGGTTACAAGTTTGATGGAGACAATCCTCAAGGTTACCGCATGCACCACTCCTACCGGCTCAACAAGAAGGATACCGCACATCTCTATGGTAGGGGTGCAACCCCTGGTCTTGCTAGGAACCTGCTCCCTCTCTATGATATTCTTTTGCGCATCTTCCGGGAGAACATTGCTCCAAGTGGTGGCAACAAAGACAATGTGGTGTCTCCTCTGTGCAACCTGTTCCTCCGTGCCCACACCATTGCTATGAGCACGGATGAGACTACGGATTGGAGTGTTGATGTGATGGACTATCCCCATAATGAGATGTTTGAAGACATGACTTCTACAGGCACTATCCCATATGCTCCTTACATCATGAAGCTCATCAAGTCCAAGTTCCCAGAGCATTCTTTCAGTGATGATGAGTCAGAGGTTCATACTTCAAGAAGCTATATGAGAAGAAGACCGTGGTTGTGCCTCAGAGTGTGCCCACCTCCCGGTCCACCAGGGATGGCTCCTTCATGGGAGATGCTCGTAGGGCTGCTGCCCCATCTCATGCTCCCTCCACCTCCGAAAAGATGAAGAAACTGAACTGGTTCCAGCGCAACGTTCTCTGCATGAACATTGATATTCGCAAGGAATAATACACAGCCTACAAGGATCGCCGCCAGCTAGCTCATGATCAGAAGTTGACTCTTCACCACGCGTCTGGCTCTGCTGCTCCTGCTGATCTCACTGCTCCTCTCTCTTATGCTCAGTGGAACCAGGGTTCTATGGCTCTGTGGTCTCAGATTGAGAGTGACCTTGGTGGCAGCTGCTACTCCACGGGTCAGGCTTATGAGGATACTTCTGGTGATGAGTATGTTGATGATGATGAGGAGGAGATGGATGATGAGGACACCCCTTCTGATTGATGACCTCAATGGGACGTAGCATCGCTCTTCCTTCTTTTTGGCGTTTCGATGCCAAAGGGGGAGAAGTTGCTCTAGTAGGCACTTCGGGGATTTGCATGGGTTCGGACACAAGCTTGTGCGTTTACCATTTATTTGCGCTTGTGTCCATTTATCTTTCATCTTAGTTGTTGTGAACTATTTATGAACATCGTGTGTGTAATGAGACAATCATATGCTATATTTTCTATCCATGGTTGGGACTTCAAGCCTATTGTGTTGGCATTCTCTTCATATAATATATGCACAAGGTATAAAATTCTATCAAGTCTCTTTTGCTACCATAGCTTTGTGTACTGTCTCCTTACCTCTTGTTGATATCATGTGCAACTCTTTGCAAAATTGCTCCTATCCTGTTGTGTCCTGTTTTTCTTGGATGCACTTGCTAAGGGGGAGCCATTTTATCTAGAACATGATATAGCATTCGTATTTTCTTTCCAAATCTCGGTATTGTCATCTAACACCAAAAAGGGGGAGATTGAAAGAATATTTCTTAATCCCTAGTGTTTTGTGTGTTAGTTAACAATACTTATGATGTACTAATAGAATGCTAAGTATTTCAGCTTGTATGTGATTTAAGTTCATATGCATCAAAGCCAAAAATGCGAAGAAGAAGTGGTTCTGGAATTGTTCCAGGAACCGGAATATTTGAGCCGGAAATTTCCAGGGCCGGAATTTCCGGTTCACCAGAACTTCACAGAAAATGGCTAAGTCAAGTTTGAGAAAGTGTTCTGATCTCAACCGGAAATTGTGATCGGAAATTTCCATCTACCGGAATTTCCAATTGCACCCAGAAGAGTTCACCGAAACGGCTAAGTCAAGACTAAGAAGTGTTCTGATTTCAACCAGAAATTGTGCTCGGAAATTTCCATTCACCAGAAATTCGAGTGCACCTTGAAGAACTTTAAAGAAATCTGCTAAGGAAAGAAGAGAAAAAGGTTCTGACTCCAGTCGGAAATTCCTGTCGAAAATTTCACTTCTTCGGAAATTCCGAGTGACCGGAATATCCGGTGATGACTTATACCGGAATTTCCGGGTGGTCGACACAGGCAACGGTCAGAATTGGGGAGGGACTATAAATACCTCCTCACTCACTCAAGAACAACTAGCTCTCAGATTTTCTCTCTCATACACTTCTTGAAAGCTAAAATCATCAAGATCTCCCAATCCCCCCACCCAAATCTGTTGATCTTTGGAGGATTGGAGGAGAAGGCCCGAATCTACATCTTCACTGAAGCGTTTTGCATTTCTTCCCCATTCACTTGAGGATTTCGTGGCTAGGGTTTCCGGTGGAAAAACCTAGTTCACCATTGTTGTAATCTTGGTGTTGCCTTGACCTTTTGTGGTCCTTGACCTTTTGTGGTCATCTTGAGAGCCCCCAATTAAGTTGTGTTTGTGTGCCTCAAGAGTTTGTAAGGGATTCTATCTCCGCCCTAAAAGGGGATCAATAGTGGAAGGTGAACTCGCAACCTTTGTGGTTGAGTTCATCGGAGAAGAAGGTGAGCCTTTGTGGCGTTGCAACTAACCTGTTGTGATAGCGCACACCTCTCCAACGAGACGTACACCCTTGGGTGGAACTCAGGATTATATATTCGTCTCCGCGTGATTCACTTGGTTCCTCTTATCCTTGCTCCCTTACTTCCTTGTATTGCTCTCTAGTTTATCTTAGTATTGCTTAGATTGTCATTTAGGTAAATTCACCATAGTTGCATATCTAGAGAATTTACCTTTGTGTTGAGCCTAAATTTCAAAAGGCCTAAAATTTGTAATAGCACCTATTCACCCCCCCCCCCCCCCTCTAGGTGCCGGATTCCCATTCAGCCGCGAGGCCTATGGAGACGGACTCCACAGGCCCAACCGAGGAGATGCCTCAGGCGGAGGATAATGTGGCTCAGGCGGGAGCTGCAACGCCTCAGGCGGACGCAGCGGCGATGCCCCCCCCCCCCTCCCCCCCGAGCAGATGGTGGTGGAGCCGCAGGAGGAGCGGGTTGGTACCCCTCCGCGCCCCCCTACTCTGCCTCACGCGGCCACGCCACCGCGCGAGCCTACTCCACCGCGCGAGGCAACGCCACGGCTTCTCCGCCCCGCGCGTCCACGCCTCCCGTGCAGCCAGGGACCGAGGAGGGCCAGGGGCCCCTAGGCGCTGGCGAGTCTTTAGGGGGAGCTCCTTCTGAAGGGGTTCCGGTGCATAAAATAATAATTTCCTAGCGTATGAACCCCTAACTAGCTAGGATATATCCATGTAGTACATGTGATAACGGTGGCGGAACGGGTTACATTACCTCCATGTAGACCGGTAGCGGGGATTAGGATCCCGGACAAGCGTTCACGATGAAGTCGTACGTAGCCGACCTCGAGGTAGCGGAGAACTTGTCGCGACGGTGTAGACGATGACGCCGAGGTATCGACGATGACCTGCGTGTATGGGCGTCGGGTGTAAGATGGCATGGCGCCGGCGGCAGAGCAGGGCAGCGGCAAGGCTGCTGGGTGGGCGAGACGACGTTGCTCAGGCTCCTCAAATGTGGCGCCTCCGAGCATTCGCAAACATACAGAGCTTAACAACAACCCCCGGTCATTCAGATACAGCTGAAATCGCAGGGGTAGAACTTTCTGGAATCCCGCAGGGCAACGGCGCCCGACGGTATAACTTTGGTGGAGAGAGGGGGCAAAATGGACGGAGAAGAAACCCGGCCGGCCTGCTATACAATTAATTGTATTTTCCCCAATTAATCTGCCTTGCTATATAAAGGGGGGAGGGGGTGTGCAAACACCTTGCCTCCCCCATGTGGGACTAAACAAAAGGAGTCGGAGGGGGGTTCGGCCAAACCCACCATGGGCTGGCCGCACCAGCCATGGGCTGCCCCCCTGTGCGGCTCCCCCTAATGGGCCCCAATTGGCCCATTAGGTGGGCTACCCCTTTTTCCTTTATTTTAAATTAATATAAAATACTATTAATTCATAATTAATATATTTGCATATTGTTTAATCTCCCGTGACTCCGAAACATTTTCCGAACCACCCGAACATCTTTCGGACATTCCCGGAACCATTCCAGACCTTTCCGAAACTCCTTCCGGACCACCGGAACTCTTTTCGGATCATTTCTCTCTCTCCAATAAAATCCTATATTATTTCATAACCTTTGTCCAGGTGTACTTAAGACCTTAAGTTTGTTACGCTACGGTTCGAGAACACTCCAGACATGGTGGAGACACTCCGCTCACCAATGACCGCCAGGGATACCTGGATGCATATGACGGTCCCTATGCATTCTACGAATATCGTCGTTGAATCATAAACATGATATTCATTCACTTTGTTTCTACGATACTACCTTGTCCGAGATATGATCATAGACATCTGATGTCCTTATTGTATCTCGTTACCGACAAGGGTTATTAACTCGTCTGTGATATTACATCTCCATGACCTAGTCATAAGCTGCGCAGCTATATAGATGCAATCTCACTGAGTGGGCCCAGAGTATCTTTCCATTACAAGAATGAACAAATCCTGCTATTGATCCTTACGTCTCAACATACTCTTTCGGGATACTCAAGATGGACACCGTTATTGTCATGCTATTTAAGACACAACATTTGATGCTCTCAAAGCACCCCTATGGAGAAGCAATAAGTACGGTCTCACGGTCTAACGAATAAGCTATCATATTTCTTATCTATTGCAAAAGACAAACATCGTAATACGATCTTATTGCAATACTTTGCGTATGTCCATCACCTTATTCTACTAATAAGATGACCCCATTGTCAACCGACATCATTTCCATCACCTTATTCTACTAATAAGATGACCCCATTGTCAACCGACTTCATTGTCCTTGATCGGGAATCTCGATCAACTGTTGCCCAACGGACTAGTTTATATAGAGGCTCACTAGGGACTCTGGTCCTCTATGTATCACACGTGTATTAATAATTTCGATTAACACAGTTATAGCATAATACAAAAACCTATTATAAACTTATGAGATAATGCGATAAATACTACTTATTTATTTGCCTCTAGGGCATATCTACTTCACCTTCGTCTCCGCCGCGCGCCGCTGCAGAGAGCGAGCCGTAGGCGAGTTCGCACCAGGATGGCGAGGCCAGCTTGGGCGTCGCGGGACACGGAGCACGGCCTAGCCCCCAGGCGCGCCCCGAGGCCAGGTTCTCCAGGCTCGACGCCGGGGCAGGGCCCTCCACGCGCCGCGACCTGGTCCTTGGCGGCTGGGACTGGAGCGCGGGGCACCGCGAGGTCGCCTTCGGCCTCGTGAGAGAGTCTCTGGAGGGCCTGGAGGTGCACCTGGCTCTGGAGGATGCGCAGCTCGCTCGGCAGCGCGACGAGCTTGCGGGGGCGTGGGCGTCCTTCCACGCCGCGGTAGAGGCCCACCGCCAGGAGGATCAGGCGCTGCAAGCCGCACGTGAGGAGGCTGTCTGCTTCGCCAAGGTCATCCGCGAGGGGGCCATCCGCGACGCCGACGAGCTCCTTGGGCCCCTCCAGGACGGGCGCGACGCGGCTGCGGCGCTCCTGGCGGAGGTGAAGGCCGAGCGCGAAACCCTGGAGGGCTCGCTGGCGCAGAAGCGCTGCAAGCTGTCTCAGCTGGAGACCCAGCTCCTCTCGGTCCACCAAGCCGAGTAGGAGACCCTGGAGGAGGACCGCAAGAGTTTGGCGGAGCGCGAGCGGCAGCTGGCCTCCAAAGAGAAGGACGTGCTGCTACGCGACGAGCAGCGGCTCCAGGCGGAAGGCGAGCTCGCCACCCTGCGTGAAGAGCTCGAGGCGCGCGAGGGGAACCTGGCCCAGGCGCTCCAGAAATATGACGAGAACATCATCGCCCAGAAGCAAGGCCTGGAGCGCTTCGAGCGGCGGTACGCCGAGAAGAAGAAGGAGGCGGAGGACGCCCTTGTGGAGCGCGAGAAGGAGTTCAGGAAGACCACCCTCAAGGCGAACCGCGACAAGGCCAAGAAGCAGGAGGACCGCTTCGAGGCCAAGCATGTCGCGGATGCCCGGCGGATCGCGGAGCTCGAGAAGGCCAACTCCAAACTCGAAACCCGCCTCAAGCGTGCCAAGGAAGCCTACCACCAAGCCGAGGATGGTCGCAAGGCTATCGTCCTGGACCTGAACGCTCTTGTCAAGGACGTGGAGGAGCAGGTGGGCCCCGTGGTTGAGCAGGTGGCGGAGGCTGCAGACACTGTGCAGGCAGCTCGCGTGCTCTCCAAGCAGCAGGAGCGCATGTTCCAGGCTCAGGTGACCCGGAGCAACGAGCTAGCTGCCCAGCTTGGAGCGGAGGCGCCGCACGCTGAAGTCTGAGGCTGCAGCGACGTCGCCATGTACCTGGTCTACTTCGACCAGCTCTTCAGGGCGCTCGAGATCACTGTCGCTGATCTCCGTGAGGTGATCGAGGTCGAGAGCCGCCAGCTCCTGTGCGTGGTCGTTGATCGCCTCTTCACCAACCTCAGGCTCCTTACGTTGGGCTTCGACCTCTCCACCGTGACTGAGGCTCGTCAGGGCGAGGACGTGTGGCGGGTGCCCAACTCCCTCCGTGAGCAGGTCGACGCCTTCTGCAACCGCTTCAAGCGCGCGGAGGTCGCTGCGGAGGAGAGTGACGAGGAGGCCGCCCCTGCCGAGACGGAGGAGGGTGCCGCAGAGGAGGAGCACGATGGCGCGGACTCCGCCTGAGCCTGACTATTGCGCCTGTGTGCGCTTGTATCTGAAACAACTTTATGTTTAGACACTATGCAACTTTTGGGCATGTAACATATTCTCTGTGGTAACTTGTTTTTAGCTTGGGTGCCCCTCGAGAGGTCCCTTTTGTCTTATTTTCATGTCTATGTGTTCTCTGCGTCATTAGGACCCGTCTCTTCGCGCCATGACTCGGCCACTTCGGTATGCTAGAGCAATGACTCAGCAAGACCGGGGGGAGTTTAAGCCTTGGAGAGGTAAGAGCCTTGAGTCGCGATGCTCAAGTGCCCCCCTTAGACGTACGAGTAGTCCATGAAGTACAAGGGAAAACGAAATCGCTCGAGGGAGAAACGTGTGCTTGCGGAGGAAAAAGGCTCTTGAGGCCTGGGTGCTAGACTTAGCTTCTCGAGGCTTTTTGCCATGTAGATGTTTTGGTCTGGCGAGGAGGTTCTCTTCAGGGGATTTTCTCTTGTTGCCTCCTTAGACTTGCAGGGACATTTTTTCCCTGTAGGTGTTAGAGGGGCGAACCCAAACGCTTGTACACGGTACTGGGGATTCGTGCGCGCTTATAGGTCCCCTCAGGCGTTCCTCGCGAGGAGAGTAAGTACCAAGGTCTTCTGTAGAGATGGCGTGTTTGTGGGAGCTTGCCCTCCAGCCAGAGCTCGGATCCTTGGTTTTTGTAGTGCTGCTGGTGTGTTATTTGAGGCATTGGCACCATACTCAGACCCCGCTCGCGAGGTATACATGTGGAGAGATATAAGTGCACATTTTTAAGAAAATAATGCGGAAATAAAACTCACCACCAAATATTACATAGCGGCGTCGTAGCGCAAAGTTCACTTAGGAACGAAATTGTCTCATTATGCTTGGATTTGCCAAGTTAATGTATTGACCATGTCGAGGCATGGGGACCACCCATTAGTGGCAGAGACTCTCTACGGCCTGAGGTGCTCGTTACATGGAGAGCTCGGAGGGTTGACCCTCGAGAGAAGGCTTTGGAGCTTGGAGGTTTAAGCCGTGAGCTTTTAACCCCTAGAGACAAAAAATGCTTGGAGGTTGAGCGTAAGCTGCCTCTTTTGCCAGATGTCTTGACGTGACAATGATCACGGGCGTGACGATGATCACGTTTGCTTTTAATCCTTCTGGAGACAAGAAATGCTTGGAGGTTGAGCCGTAAGCAGCCTCTTCAGCCAGATGTCTTGACGTGACAATGATCACGGGCGTGACGATGATCACGGGTAGAACTTGCGCAGGTGCATGATGTTCCACGGATTTTTGACGGGGATGTCGTATTGAGTTTCGAGGCGAGCCGCGCCAGGCCTGGCGATGTGGGTGACCCTGTAGGGTCCTTCCCACATGGGTGACAGCTTGTGGAGCCCTTCCCTGGAGAGGATTCGCCTAAGGACGAGATCACCTGTCTCCATCATGCGCGAGCGCATGTTGCGGCTGTGGTAGCGTCGCAGGTCCTGCTGGTATTTTGCAGCCCGGAGGGCGGCACGACGGCGTAGTCCCTCGAGAAGCAGCATGTCGTCGTTGTTTCTCGTCCTCGTTAAACGAAAGGACCCGTGGGGATCCATGCTTAATATCAGTGGGGAGGACTACTTCGGCTCCATAGACGAGGGCGAATGGTGTTTCTCCCGTAGGCTTGGGCGGCGCTGTGCGGATGGACCAGAGCACCGATAGAAGCTCACTGATCCAGCCTTTGCCGTGTCCCTTGAGGATGTTGAAGGTCCTGGTCTTTAGGCCCTTGAGAACTTCTATATTTGCTCGCTCGGCTTGGCCATTGCTCTGTGGATGAGCGACCTAGGCGAAGCAGAGCTTGATGCCCATTTTCTCGCAGTAAACCATGAAGATGCCACTGGTGAATTGTGAGCCATTGTCAGTGATGATGCGATTAGGCACTCTGAAGCGGCAGACCAGGCCTCTGATAAATTTCACCGCCGTCCCTGCTGGAATTGTGCGCGTCGCCTACACCTCGGGCCATTTGGTGAACTTGTAGATGGCCACGAAGAGGTAGGGATAGCCCCCTTGCGCTGTTGGGAATGGTCCTAAGATGTCCAGCCCCCAGACCGTGAATGGCCAGGAGAGCGGGATGGTCTGTAGTCCCAGAATGGGTTGATGGATTTGCTTGGCGTGGAATTGGCAGGCTTCGCATGCTTGGACAATGTCAGCTGCATCCTGAAGTGCTTGAGGCCAGTAGAAACCACTCCTTAAGACTTTTCCTGCGAGGGTGCGGGCGCACGAATGGTGGCCACATTCGCCGCAGTGGATGTCCTTGATCAGCATTCTGCCTTCTTCAGGAGGGACGCATTTGAGCGCGATGCCATTTGGGCGCTTGCGGTAGAGATTTCCCTCGAGGATGTGGTAGGATTTTTCCGGGCGAGCGATTCGCTTTGTTTCGACATCTTCCTCGGGGAGAATTCCCTTGGAGAGGTAGTCCTTGAGCTCGTCGATCCAGCTTATCTCTTGATGCACCGCTGTGAGCAACAGGCACTCCCCTGTCTGGGGGCCGCAATCGGGAGCCCCAGTTGTAGGTGGTGGCGGGAGCACTTCGTCTGTGCTTGCGGGCATGGCCTCTTGAGGCTGATTTATGGATGCCTTGACGAGTCTCTCTTCAAAGACGCCTAGCAGCTGAGCTTGCCTCCTTGATGCACGCTTGGCGATGTCATCGGCCTCTTGATTTTCCTTCCTTGGGATGTGCATGAGCTCCTTGCCCCTGAAGTGCTTCTCAAGCCTGCAGACCTCTTCAAGGTATGCGGCTATGTGGTCATCCTTAGGCTTGTAGCTCTTGTTTGAGAAGTTGACGAGCAGCTGGGAGTCGCCCTTGATGAGTAGGTGCTTGATGCCTAGAGCGATGGCGACACGTAGGCCTGCGAGCAAGCCCTCGTACTCAGCAATGTTGTTGGAGATCTTATCGATTCCGAAGCACAGCTGGACCGCGTAATAGAGTTTGTCACCCTTGGGCGAGATCAGGACGACGCAAACCCCGCCATGGCGGCAGGAAAAAGCTCCGCCGAACTTCATGGTCAAGTGGCTGGGCATTTTGTCTCCCGAGGGCTCTGGCTCTTCTCCTAGAGGGTCTTCAGGGTTTGGATCAGTCCATTCGGCGACAAAATCTACCAGCGCTCTCCCTTTGATGACCCTTGTGGTATCGAAGCGCAAGTTGAATGGATGTAGCTCTATTGTTCCATCCCGCGACACGGTCTGTGGCGTTAGGGTTGCGCAGGATCTGCTCTAGGGGGGATGAGGTGACCACCGTGATGGGGTGTCCCTGGAAGTAGTGTAGCAGCTTTCTTGAGGCGATGAGGAGCGCAATGAGGAGCTTTTGCTGCATTGTGTACCGTTCCCGAGCATCCCGCAGTACTGTACTGACGAAGTAGACATGATGCTCGACAATGGTTGTCAGTTTAGGCGCAGCGCTGTCTGCGTGTGGAGGCTCTTCAGGGCCCTCAAGGGGGTTGGCCTGTGGAGGATTATCAGGGTTCTTGGCGAGATCGAGACTTGGGGCAGGCTCCGCTTGTGGCTCTGGGCCTGGCAGTGTGTTTGTGGGGCCTGTCCCTTTGTCGAGCTCTTCGTCAGGCGGTTTTGGCTTTGGAGTGGTTGTACTCTTCTTGTGGAGTACTGTCTCTTCTCTTTCTACCACCAGGACGGCGTTGGCGGTCTGCGGAGTGGCTGATAGATACAGCTTCAGGTGCTCGCATGTCCTTGGGGCAACCATGACTGGTGGGCTGGCCAAGTACCTCTTCAAGTCCTCAAAGGCTTTTTCCGCTTCAGGCGTCCACTTGAAAGTGCCAGACCTCTTCATGATTTTGAAGAAAGGCAGGGCTCTCTCCCCGAACTTAGAGATGAAGTGGCCCATGCTATCCATGCACCCTGCTAGGCGTTGAATGTCCTTGAGCCGGCGGGGAGGTTGTGTTTGCTCTATGGCCTTGATCTTGTCAGGATTTGCCTCTATGCCCCGGTGGGACACGAGTAAACCAAGCAATTTGCCTGAAGGCACTCCGAAGACGCACTTGGCGGGGTTGAGCTTGATGTTCACCTTGCACAGGCTGGCGAAGGTCTCTTCAAGGTCCCTGAGGAGAGTATCTCCCTCTCGAGACTTGACGACGATATCATCCACGTAAGCCTGTGCATTTCTGCCCATTTGCTCGCCAAGGGCTATCCTCATGAGCCTCTGGAAGGTGGCGCCATCGTTTTTCAGGCCGAAGGGCATGCATACATAGAAATACACACCACAAGGGGTGAGGAATGTCGTTTTCTCCTCGTCTTCCTTAGCCATCTTGATCTGGTGATAACCAGAGAAGGCATCGAGAAAGCAGAGGAGGTCGCGGCCTCCCGTGGAGTCCACAATCTGGTCGATTCTTGGCATGGGATAAGGGTCCTTGGGGCAGGCCTTGTTGACATCAGTGTAATCGATGTAGAGGCGGCCTCCTCCGGCGGGTTTTGGGACAACCACGCCGTTGGAGAGCCAAGTGGGGTGCGCGACTTCGTGGACGACTTTTGCCGCTTTTAGCTTCTCGACCTCTTTGACGATGAATGCTTGCTTCTCGGGGGCTTGCTTTCTTGCCTTTTGCTTGACGGGGCGTGCGTTTGGACACACGGCCAAGTGGTACACCGTACATGTCTGACAGAGTCCATGCGAACATGTCAGAGTTTGCCCGGAGGAAGGCGACGAGCGCGCTTTCCTATTTGGGAGGCAGAGCAGCGCCAATGGTGACGCTAGCCCCCAAGCCCTCAGACCCCGAGCTGCTGGAGCTCAGAGAGATCTTCTTCGTGGCGGCTTGCTCCTGAGAGAACAACTTCTTCTTCTTCTTTGGCCTCTCGAGAGACTCCATGTCCTCATTAGCAGGGAATTCCATGGCGGCTGCCTTGTAGGCTGTCTCGACCGCGTGTGTAGCATCCAGGACATGTCCACGGATGGCGATGGTGTCAGCGCTGCCGGGAATCTTGACCATGTTGTAGGCATGATGCGTGACGGCCATGAACTTCGTGAGGGCGGGGTAGCCGAGGATGGCGTTGTACGGCAGGCCGATGTGCGCAACATCGAAGTCGATGTGCTCAATGCAGTAATTCTCCTCATTGTCGAAGGTGACGGCAAGCCTGACCTGCCCTAGAGGTTCAATTGAGCCGCTGGTGACTCCCGTGAAGGGCCTAGAGGGCATGAGCCGCTCGTAAGGCACTTGAAGCGCTTCGAACGTCTCGATTGAGATGACATTCAGGCCTGCACCGCCATCGATGAGCGTCTTGGAGACGGCGATGTTGTCGATGGTAGGGTTGCAGACCAACGGGTGGGTTCCAACAGTTTTCGTGGACTTGGGGTGGTCCTGAGCATCGAAGGCGATGGTGTACTGCGACCACTTGAGGGGCCTGGAGGTCTCGACACTGGGGAGGGCGGCGTTGAGCTCGCGAGCGAACTGCTTGAACTGGTTGTTCGATTTGGGCGCTTGTGCCCCACCAAGGATGCACGCAATAGCGCCTCTTGGGGCCTTGTAGCCTCCATCTTCCTCGTCGGGGAGGTTGCCGTTCTTCTCAGCGGCGTTGTTCTGGTTGCCTGATGGCTTCTGGTAGCCGCCCTTGCGTCCGCCTCCGCGGTAGCCACGGCCTCGACCGCGGCTGCCGCTGCCCTCTGCTTGTTCGCGCTCCTTGCTCAGCCTCTTGAGGTCGAAGCAGGTCTCCGTAGAGTGGACGCGCCTGTTGTGGTAGATGCAGAATTGATGGTGGTCGTCCTTTCTCTCCCCAAGCTCGGGGGAGTCCCTGCGGGTTCCCTTAGCATCAGGCTCTGCCGCGAGGACCGCGGTGCCCTTGCGCTTGGGCTCCTCCTTCTTCTTGTGGCTCTTGGACCCCTCAGCATGGTCATCCCCTCGCGAGGATATTTTAACGAAGAGGAGTCCCTCTTCAGCCTTGGCGCACTTGTCAGCCAAGTCGAACAACTTCACCACAGAGGTGAGCTTGTCGTGGAAGCCCAACTTCTCGATCATCCTACTGTCCGTGACGCCCTCACGGAAGGCGGTGATGACTTGGGTGTCAGGGATGTTCGGGATATTGTTGCGCACTTGGTTGAAGCGCTGGATGTACTTGCGGAGGGTCTCATCCTTCTTCTGCACCACAGCGCACAGGTCGTTGTGGGTGAGCGCGCGCTCATATGTCCCCTTGAAGTTGGAGACGAACTGCTTGCAGAGCTCCTCCCAAGAGTTCACAGAGTCCTCCGGGAGGTTCAGGAGCCACGACAGCGCAGAGTCGCGAAGCGCCTGGGAGAACCAGTTGGCCATGACCTTGTCTTCTCCGCCTGCTGCCTGGATGGAGGTGGTGTAGAGCTGCAGGAACTCGATGGGGTTGCTGGAGCCGTCGTAGCCCTTGGGGAGAGCCGGCCTGAACTTCGCGGGCCAGACCACGCGGCGCAGGGAGCGGGTGAACGCCATGCAGCCCGTGGCGTACGTGGCGACTCCGTGCTGCAGCGCGCCGCGATTCTGCTGGCCCGCTTGGCCAATTTCTTCCACGAGGCGGTTCTGGCGGTTGCGCTGGAGCTCCATCCCCACGCGCGCGTCTGGCACGGTGCGTTGTACGATCAGACAGTCGTGAGGCGAGGACGCGTGGGAGGCAACCCTCTGCGTCGCGGCCGGTGCGAGCCCTGCAGGAGGCGGAGGCGTGTCTGGCGCGGCCATGCCCGTGAGGGAAGGGTGCACGATGGACTGCGACGGAGCGGGGCGAGTCGTAGCGATGCCGACGAGGTGGTTGACGCGCTCCAGCCACTGTTCGTGGGCCTCAGCGGTAGGCTGGTAACGGAGAAGTTCTTGTGCCATGAGCAGGGCGGTGTGCGGCGCGGGGTCCGTCCTTCTTGGGGCGGAGCCTCTCCGGCGCTGCGTCGGGTGCGAGGATTGTGCGTCCTCCTGATGCTCGGCGTCGTGCTCGGGCTCCTCCACATGAGGGCCGGAGTGTGCGCGCTCCTCACGGCGGGGACGTCCCCGCCGTCCGCGCGTGGCGGTGGCGCCGGGCGCGGTTTCTGACACGCGTCTGTTGGCGCGGGCAGCGCGGGTGTCCGTCATGGCGTGGAGGCGGCTCAAAGGTCGTTGATGCGCCTCAATCCCCTACCTGGCGCGCCACATGTCGGAGAGTGACTCCCACGGAACAGGGATAGTCATACCCTGAAGAGTAGTTCGAAGGGGGTTTGAACACGGAGGTTAAAAACCCTCGAGAGGCACGACGACGGTGCTCGCCGGGTCTGGAGAGGGACAATCACGACAGAGATGGACACCGTCCCGTACCCAGGTTCACGGCCCTCAGGAGGAGGTAACACCGCTACTCCTGCTTGTCTGAATTGCACTGCAGAGGTTATAGTACAATGAGTTTGCCGAGGGCTCTCTTGAGGCAGTTTGGTGCTTGGGGATGGACACAATGGTTGTCTTCCTCCTCCAGCAGTTGGCTATCCTACTTGCTCGGTTAGGGTTACAAGTGTTCAACAAGCAATTGGCTGATCTCTCTCTACGGTGGAGCTCTTGCTCCTTTTATAGGCGCCTCGAGCATCTTCCTTGCACAGTGCGTTCAAGGTGGACTCCCACAGGTCAGTGGCGCGAAGGAGATGGAGTCCACCGTTGCCAAAACCTCCATGGACGCGGTCCATCCACGATAAAGTTGGGCGCGGTGGCCGACAGGCAGCAGACCGCGTAGAACGGCTCGCAGGGGTTGCAGTGGTCGTGGTGGAGCCCACGATGACGATCTTCTTGGAGCGTTGCGCCGTCCAGCCGCTTTATCACCAAAGAGGAAAGCCCCAGCTGTCCTGGTGCGGGCGGTGCAACTTTGTTGACTCCTTTATCACCAGAATGGTAACAGGAGTGCTCGCGTCACTCTGCGGCTGCTGCAGATGCCATGTGCGACCTACATCGTTTGCTTGGCCGCGAAGGGTCTCCACAGGGCCGCGGAGGCCTGTGGAGAGGTTTCCGTTGACTTCTCTCCAGGCGACGTGAGCCTTGGGGAGTCTCTTGAAGCGTGTGGTCCCCTTCAGGCCTGGCTTCCTCTTCAGGCCCTCAAGAGGAGTTGCCTCTCGAGGGTCTCTCCAAGCGGTGCCTTGGTCCTTAGTCGTTTCGTTTGATCTGCCAGCGTGTGAGGCCTGAGGAGACTGGGCTTTGCACACCCCAGTCCTTACTGGGCCGATAGTGGTTGTATCCACAGCCCACCAGAGTTCAAACCCGGGTTTGAACTCTGGTGTTTCTCATTTAGGCGGAATATTCTTTCAGTGGGAGGCGACGTTCCCGTCGACAGCGGAGCGGCCTATGGTGACTTTGTCAATATCAAGACCTGACCCGTCGGCTCAGTCTCTCGGAGGTGCTCATAGGGGTAGCGTGTGCGTGCGTGCGTTTATAGGGATGAGTGTGTGCGCGTGTATATGATCGCTTGCATTGTACTGTGTTTCTCAAAAAGAAAAAGTTAGAACCGACGGCCCAAATGCAGTAAGTGGAGTATTGTTGTAGTCTAAAGATATATAAACGGCCGCACCTTGCTTAGAGCATCTCTAACAGATTTTAAAAAACAAAAAAAGAGCATTTCTAACAGATACCTCAAATAGCAGGAAAACCGTAAAATTCTGGCGACTTTACAGCCTTAGGCCCTTTTTGGGACATAGCAGAGCCCGTAAACATCGGCCGGACCATAAAATGGAATAAGGGTGTTCGTAGTTGCGAGCCACCGAACGGTATTTATGCTTGGTTCGGCACAACCGAGGCCAAAATCCTTATTCCGCACCGCCGCCGACAAGAAATCCGCCGCGTCCCCCGTCTTCTCTCTCGATCAATCCACCGCCGCAGAGCAAGATCGGCCGGCGTCGATGGCCCCTAAGCGTGAGTACTCGTCACCGTTGTCGAGCCGCGACCCATTTGACGGAAACTACTCCGACGAGCGGCGCGCGCGCAAGCGGTGAAGAGCGACGTCGCGCTTCTACAACAACCGCAACATCCGATCCCGCCGTCGTACTTCCGACGCGAGGTCGTGAAGTTCGACCGGCTCCGCGCCGAGCACGAGGATCGCCGTTGCCGCCCGCATCGACAGTGAGGGAAGCTCAAGCGGTGGCGTGAGCTCATCCACCGCGGTGGTGGCTCTTCCTCCAGCGGAGGAATATGACGCCACCCCATCTGTGGCGGAAGGCTTCGTCGACGACGAGACACTTAAGGCCATCACTCCTCAATTGCTTCTTCTTTCCTTGCGCGAGGCGGAGAGGAGGGGAAGGCGCAGGTCGCCCATGACGAGGAGATCGAGCAAATCCTTCTCCACCAGGGGCTCGAGGCAGACCGTCCTGTCTTCTGGGAGGCCGACGCGGAGGCCATCACTTACCACGTCGAAAGCTCCTCGGCCTCGACCTCGTCGCTGCCGCACCTGAGGCTTCGGTGAGCCGATTTTTGGTACTAGGGTTAGGGCGGCGACGATTTAATGCTAGTTTAGCTTTTGGATTATTAGTGTAGTTCTTATGTAATTTTCCTATGAATCGATGATGAACTCGTATATGCAATGAATCGATGAAGAACAAGTGTTTGTTCCAACCAAAATTTAAAAAAATGGAGTTTCTTTAAGGTTTCTGATATACGTCAATCGTATCTATGAGCAGAATTACCAAAAAAACGTGAACTTTAAAACTTATTTGAGGTTCCATGTTTTAAGGCTCTGTTAGAGATGCTCTTATATTGCAGCACCAGCCTTCTATCTTCATCACGTTCTTGCGGCCACCTCCTTTTTCCACAGAACCCCTTTGCATACTTGGCCGGAGCTACCCGCTCTGGTCTTGTTCTTGTCGGAGAATTTGTCCGTCGCCGTGGACAGGTCCCTGTACTCCAGTCGTTTAACCTGACTCCCCTTGCCAAAGGACTGGCGTTTCTGTTTCATTTTCCACGATGACAGGATGGACCGGGTTGCCAACAGCAGGGCCGACGCGAGTGTCGCCAATCCTCCTTTAGCCAATGCTTGGTTCTTACGACCTACAAAAATGAACAAGGGTAAGAAAAACTAAGCACCTCCATGCATATCTACTATTGTATGAGAAAAAACCTTGCACTAATGCATAAAGTAATAATGGGTGGTGGTGCCAGCTACAGAGTCTCGGCAAAGACATGTGGTTTTTTAAAACTCGGGCTATATGTAGCTATTTTTGAAAATTTTAAAAACAAATTTTAAAGTTATTGGAAAAAATCCTACGTGTAGATAATGATATATTACATCAATGTGCTATTTTAACACAAAATACTGTATTATAGCGTGTGCAAAAATGACAAAAACGGAGATTTTAAGTAGTGAACAGTGGGTACCTGAATGCTCACCCAAACGCTCCCGTGTCGTCCCCCAGGGCGGCGTCGAGGCGAAACCCTAGCGCCGCCACAGGCCGTGCCCTGCAAGGTTTCTCCTGCCGCCGCTGCCGCTGGCGTGGACCGCGGTGGCGGCGGGCCACAAGCCAAAGGCGGAGGGGATGGTGGTGTGCAGCAAGGATCGTCTTCCTTGGCCGGCTGGGGCGGCGCCGGTGAAGTCAACTGCGTGCAGCGGTCGGGGCGGCGACCCTGGCCATGAGGCGACGGCTGCCTCTCCCTCGTCGTCCTCGCGGATGGGTGGAGGCGGTGAGTCGTGGATCTGGGATCCCGCCCAGATCTGTCGTTGGCTTGGCTCCGGCCTTTCGACGACGATGCGGTGGGGGGCGCAGAGCTGCTGGAGCTTGGCGCTCGGCAGAGGATAAGGCGAAGCCATGGCGAGCTGCCGGCGCCATGCGGGCTTGGCTGGGCCGCGCGGGCCCAATCTGGGCTGGCGCGGGTCGCGCCCGTTCCGGCTCTACGGCTACTCGACCTACTGCACCAGTGGAGTGGTACCACGACGCCGACAACGGCATGGAGCTAGCTGCTGCGGATGGCTACAGCGGGGTGGCGGCCAGCCGTGCTCTCCGGCGAGTACGGCGACCATTTTGTGGATTGTGTGCAGCTGTTTGGTTGGGGATGCGCATATCGGACGAAAGTCCTGCAACTCCTCTTGGTGCCGGCGACGATGGCGCCTTCGGGCGTCTTTTTCCTCCATGGAGGCGTCGCCGTGAAACACCGGCATTCCCCATCATCGTGGTGTCTGTTCTTCGGGTGAAAACCATGATCCGGCCTCCCGGATTGGCGACGGCGGCGTTGCGACGTCGCTTCTTTGGTGAAAGCGTCGCTTTGGAGACATGACATAGTGGTGGACACATTCCGCGGTGCCGCAGTGGTGCCTGTTCAAGCCATGAGCCTCTTGGGCGCAATGTATGCGTTCGCCGGTATCTCCAAGTGAGCACTTCCTCTAGACTTGTCAAGCCTGCCTCTCGCCTGCCGACTCTTCTGGCATTCAAGGGTGGAGGTTTCTTTGGCGCGGTCAGTCTAGCTTCAGTTAGTTCTTTGGAGGTGGTTTGGTGGGGGCGTGACGCTGCCTGTGTGTTCATGTTGGGCATGGCGAGCTCTGTTGTTTTAGGTGTTGTGTGTGGTGTCTAATCCCTAATTAGCACCGTTGCCGAAAGGCATTGTAGCCATTCTTTGGCGTTTCTCGTAAGCTTAATAAAGATAACACGCAAGTCTTTCTGCGGGTTCTCGAAAAAAAAAGTAGTGAACAGTGCACATATCTGAATCTCAAAATTTTGTTTGATTTGTCTTTTTTTTGTATGGCTCAAAATACAAAGTGTTTTGAATTGAGATTTATCACGTCGGAAAAATACATCATTATCATCGTACCTATTTTTCACAGAATTTTTTAAAACTTTAAAATGTTGTTTAAAAAAATTCAAGAACATGCTATTTGTAGCATGGGCTATATATGGAATTTTCGCAATATATACTAATCAGGCTCTGAATGTAGGTTAATAAGACGAGCGATTCATGAAGATGGTGATGCAAAAGACACTTGTTGGTTTGAAGAAAATGATTGGTTTTATTACTACTCCTTTTAATACATAGTTTTATGTAAATATTAGAATATTTCCTAGTTTGTTATATTTTATATTGTAGTAGATTGAATTAGTTTGTAAAACTTCTTGTAAATGAGACCGTAAAAATTTCGTGATATTGTAATACCATTTTTTGAGCAATTATCGTTCTGCTAAACATATTTTTTTATAAGCTTTGTACCGAGATAGCACTCACAAGTTTGTAACAAAGAGAAATAACATACTATGTCTATCTTTCAAATTGGAGAACACAAAAAAAGTATGTTAAAATAGCTTTATCCATAGCCGTAGCCGTGGAGCAAAAGTTAAGAAACCAAACAATTAAAAGAAAATAGCAAAAACGGGCGCAAACCCTTACCAGAACCTTCTGGTTGTATTTAGACAAATCCGCAGAGTAACTAGCCTAGCTATTTACTGTACTGACTTCTCTGTCCGGCCACCACTTAAAAAAAATCTCTGTCGGCCACACACGAGTGTCAAGGATCTGCTTGTGCAGGTCTCCATCCTCCCGGTCCGGATTGGCCGAGAGCTGAGCGAGTGAGCGGCAGGCCGCAGCGCCGCAGCTACGTGCGGCCATGCCTGCAGCGGCGTCGTGGTGGTCGCCACGTAAGCGGCAAGCACCACGGTGGAACCGTAGCCCTCGCACGTGTCACCTCACGAGTCACCACTCACCACCCGGCCGCATTGACCGGCTCCAAGGAGTACCATTTCCGAGGAGCCTGACAGTCCAAATCCCATCGACCAGCTCCGATCGACCGCTTAAAACTTCGAACCGGCCGGAGAGACGTAGCAAGACGGCTAACTCCGGCCACACCATGTGCTGATGTGCAGTGCAAGAGATCGACTAGACGTGAGTAAAAGTGTCCAAGTATGGGTGATGCAAGTTTCTCACGTATACAAAAAGCTCCCCTGCAGGCTGCAGCCGGTATCTTCTCCGTGCGGACACAGCAGCAGCAGCTAGCCGACTAGTTGATCTCGCCGGCCAGCAGTGTGGAGATCGATCACCGGCGATCGACTGATACATGATGATGCTCGGCAGCGTGTCGCTGGACGACGTGGTGACCATCTGCGGGCTGTTCGCGGTGCAGTGCATCTTCGGGCTTTACATGATCTTCCTCAACCGTCTCCTCGCCGCCGGCGTCCCCTCGCTCTTCATCATCGTCGTCGCCTGCGCCGCCTCCTCCGTCGTCGTCCTCCCCTTCGCCGTCGCCTTCGAGAGGAAGAAATGGCCCAAACGCTGGAGCCTGATGTTGGTTATCCAGCTCGTCTTAATCTCGCTTGGAGGGTGAGAGACTGATCGATCGATATATGCATTTTGTCCTTTCGTGCACCTACAATCCATGGCTTCATTTTGAATTGCGCTTCATATTTCTTCGTTCTAGATGTATAGCGTTCATGGTTGATATTTTATTTTTTTGAGTTATAGATGTATAGCGTCCATGGTTGATATTTAAAACTCAGTTGCTGATATAAACTTGTTTATTTTGAGAAAAAATATTTGTTACAAGCTGGGTCGAAATATTAAGAACCTTAAAAGTGTTTATTCTCTAAAGTTGGCTGCAATCCTTATGGTTAGAGAACTGATGCTGATCTCTTTAAGCCTCCAAAGTTCAGTTATGGATTTACTTCGGTGGTGATTGACATTTACACCTACTTAGTAATTTGGGCATTATTCACGTTTGGTAAAGATAAAAAGACTTTCTAATTTGAACATTTTCCTGTTTCTAAGTTACATGGTAAAGATTCATATATTAAATATTTAAGAACGCAATTGACAGAAGATTCGTCGTTGTTATTGTTTAGGGTGTCCATATACCAGGTCTTCATGATGCTCGGGGTGGAACGGACCTCGCCGGCGATCGCCTCCGCCATGCCGAATCTCGGTCCTGGCTTCATCTTCGTCATCGCCGCTTGCCTTAGGTACAAATCCAAATCTTAAGATAACAAAGTATCATCACAAACCCACGTTATTAGCATTCAGACTGAACAAAACGAGTACTACTGTTCCTATGCAGGTTTGAGAGATTTGAGTGGAAGTGCAAGTACACCAGATCCAAGATATTGGGTACGTTTGTCTGCCTCAGTGGAGCAATGTGCGTGAGCTTCCTAAAGAGTCCGGATCCCGGCACAGCTCCGAAGTCTGTTCCTAAGTATGACGAAGGGCTTTCCGACATCAGAATCGACAGAGACTGGATCATTGGCTGTCTCTACCTTCTCTCTGGAGTCACGGTCTTCGCTTGCAACACTGTCCTGCAGGTACAAACTCCTTGTACACTGATAGGCAGACACTACTGAATAAAACTTTAGTTGTTCTGTCAGATTGCATTGGTATCTCTGGTCTGGTCGTTGCCTGAATCTGATGTTCGAGTGCAGGCAGCAACCCTGAAGAGGTTCCCCGCGCCGCTGTCGATCTGCGTGATCACCGCCATGATGGGGTCGATCTTCAGCGCCATTATCCAGGTCATCATGGAGGGAAAACTTAGCGCGGGCACGGCAGACAACGTCCCGAGAATCATCGGTGAAATTGTGCTTGTGGTATAGTATATGGTGCATCTCATGATATCTGTATGATCTGCATTGCTCGGGAGGAGCTAACTGAAACTGCTGGCTGCAGGGAGGCGGGGTGATTGGCCTGTGCACGACGTTCCAGGTGTCGAGCATCGGCCGTAAGGGGCCCGTCCTGGTGTCGATGTTCAGCCCATTCCAGACGGTGTTCTCGGCGTTCATCTCTTTCATCTTCTTCAGGCAATGGATCGGCTTCGGATGGTTGGTCTTTACTAGCCACGCACCTGCATAGTGAAAATTGTGAAATTTTAGATTGGAGCATGATTGATATCTAACATGATCATATTGGGTTTTGGTTTCAGTCTTGTGGGGATTGTGCTCATGTTTGCCGGCCTCTATGTGGTGCTATGGGCGAAGAACAGGGAGGACAAGATGTTCGCCGCAGCGCCATCTGACGAGACTGAATCTGATGTCGAGAGACCATTCTTGCAGTGATGAGCTGGGAGAAATCGCTTGCTTGGAAGCAAACTGTAAGAAATGTTCGAAGGTTGTAGCCCGAATCTACAGTGATCCTATCTACTGTTTGACTGTCCCTTTGCGAGGGTACTGTTTAAATGTGGTACTGAAAAGTCCAGTTGTTTGCTGCCTGACTGAGCAAAAGGAGAGTTTTTTCCGGATTCGCTACAGTGGACAAGCTCTTGGTGTTGCTTCGACTGGTGTATTATCAAGTGCTAGTGGTTCATCCCGACGCACTTGCTCTTTTTTTTGTTCGACGCCTCGAGCCTCTGAAGTTCAGCTTGTCACTTCTAAACTAGAACAAAGGCTTGAGCACAGCCCGGCTTTAAATTCATAAAGCCACAGCGACAGGGTAGAAAAGTCTGCCAAAGTCTGAGCAACACACAACAAGGAGTGAAGGACTGAGCAACACACGACAAGAAAGATAGGGCCGGAAGGCCAATGAACGCACACAACAGACAAGTCTCAGAGCCAAGCTCTAGAGACAACATACACTGTAAAATTATTTAGAGATTACCCGTAAAATATCATTTAGAGACAATGTTAAATACAGTAAAATTGCTCCATACTCTTGGAATCAAAGTGAGTGCAAGGAAGAGCAAGAACAACTTAATTGTAGGTAATCAATGAGAACATATGATGCCCTTGGAAATCAAATCCAAAAATCGTTGCAGCTAGCAGCAAAAAGGATCACTGTTTAAGATCAAAGTTACCCATCTAGAACTCCTTTGGTAACTTTTGAACCGGTTCTCCTTTGCAACAACTTAACAATAGTTCAACTAAAGACTAAGAAAACAATACAAGAGAGTTGCACCAATAGGTACATTGCTAAATGTCGCTCTGGATCACTTATTATTTCTAGGAATATTACTGCAGAACGTCCTATTCCTATGGAATTCACAATACATATCTGGACTGAGAGCAGTTTGAGAATCACATAAGAGTACTTTATGAATCAAATATGAAGAAGGAAGAAGCATTCACAATTGAAAGCAGGAGGCCGAGCTACCTTGTTAGAGGACGCGTCGGTGGCGATGCAGTTATTGGAGGTGGCTACCCGATGGTGGTGGAGTGCTCTTGGACGTGGAGCCGCCATCTGCGACATGGGTGGGGAGACGCCATGGTCCAGCAGGGGAGTCGCCCCGGTCCTGGAAGGCGACACAGCGGGCTTCGACAAGGAGGGACGTCGGATCCTTGCGGCGGGTGTACGACGTACTTCATCAAGGGGCGATGGAGGTGTCGAAGTCGCGAGCGCATGAATGGCGATATTTGGCGTCGACCATGGACTTGGATCAAGTTGGAGGTGGGTTTGTGGCCGCAGTGCACGTCAATCGAGAACTTGAGGCAACATCGGTGAGCAGGTATCTCGTGGACGGTGCACGGGACAACCACCTCCAAGCGGCGCCGCGGCCGAATCCGTAACCCTAGCCACTTGTGCTCCCATGAGAGCGGAAGGCAAATGGAATCTGAACTTGCAACGACAGACAAAATCAAGTCGAGGCGCAGTCCCACATGTCGGCGCAGGCAAGCAGTACCAACCAACTCCCATTCCAGTTCTAGTAGTAAGCGTAAATCCTATCGTGAAAAGCATTAGGTCTCACCTCATGGAAAAATGTTTTATCATAATCAAAGAGAATCTGTTCTCATGGTTTTCAACTTGACATAAAACATCTCAATCCTATAGGAATGGACTCCTATTCTTACAATTTCTCTATCTATGGATTAGGATTCCTCGTATGAATCATAAGAGCCCTAGGTGTGTAATAAAACAATAGAGATTTGCAGCACTTTTATATAGTGAATACATGCCATGCTGGAAAAAACCTTGTTTAACCATGGGAACATTTAAACACCTGATTACAGCTTAGTGTTAACTATAAAATATAACAGAAAATGAAGTGTTACTTTTCTGTAGTTGCTACATTGCATTTTGTTGTAATTGTTTCCATACAAAGATACGATGATGCTAGAAAAATACGCCATTGTGCATGCAAGCAAAACAGTAGAGACGAAATGTGAGTCATCAAAGGTTAAGCATTCAAAGAGAACTGTGCGCAAAATCTTGAGAGCCACATCAATCTCACATACTAGCAAGGCAAAGACTAGAGCCAGGATCCCCCATATCCAAAGAGAAAATTTCTTGATTGCTTAAAACAAATTCGAAGAAACTCAAAACATCATGCTCCCACAAATGTTTAGCTCTTGGTGGTCTTTTCCTTGGTCTTCTGGATCTTCAGAACCTTCTTCACAATCTTCTGCTCCTCAACCAAAAACGCCCGGATGATTCTGCAAGTGAAGCAACAGATTAGATACCCAGCAGATTAACAAGTAGGGTATGTGTTTTACATGATGTTACCTCTCCCTGACTGCAGGACCAGACAGAACACCACCATAAGGACGGTTCACAGTCCTCCGGTTCCTCGACAATCTGGACCTCTTGTACTCAGTAGGTCTCAGGTGTGGAATCTGCAATTTAGCAAAGGAAACTTCCATGAGAATGCAAAAGTTACGAAGTGTTAATGAAGCTGCTTAATGTACCTACAAAATAGCATAAATTTATGGGGGCTTGCTAATTGGCAAAGGTCTACTATGTATACTGCAGTAAGAAGATAAGTTAAAGGTAGCCGTCCAGCAGCATGGTGTATGTTATGGGCTCAAACGCAGCTTAAAGCAACAAATGGTTGGTGGACAAATTAGCACTCAGCGGCAACTCAGACCATTCCAACTCCAAGTAAAAGTAAAGGTGAATGTCAGCTAAAAGGACATTAGTAAATTCCTTTAATTTTTAAGCAGAGCAAATAGAAGACAAATGATTGACAGTTAGGAAAAGAAGAGTTTTAAATAGAACCCTAGTAATTAAGAAGTTAATCATTTGAACTACGGAAGAACACATCATATGCATAGTGCACCTTTCCTGTCAAAGGTAAACATAGGAGCAAGAAAGGCAGATATGCTTGTGCTGTTGTGCATCAATCATAAGCAAACGAAATATCACAATGCAGGGGGGGTCATAGAAAAGTGAGAGCAATCATCAGTTAAAACCAAATTCATAATATCACAACAAGAAAACGATTTACATGAAGACATGGGATCAAGTTTAACAGGCAAGATGGATTTAAATTCATGACCAAACAAGAAAACACATACTCCATCAGTTCCCATGCTTAAGGCATAAAATTCCTTGCGCTAGGATATTTTTTGACAGATACTGGCACTAGGATTAAGGGAGCATAGTGCAGTAGGAAATATTCCATTAGTTGGACCGTTGTGCCCCGGGTGGATCTTATGTGCAGTTATGAGTTTATTTGCCGTAAAGCGTGCAACCCGTTATTCCTGATCCCTGGATGCATGCCAGGCCCACATAGCCAATCAATAGCTAACTTTATGGAGGTGGGTGTTTAATTCAGCCGAGCGAGTAGGGGGCATTTACGGAAGATATGGTGTCAATATACTATCGCGCCTTGTTTAATAAATTTTTCTGAAGAAAAACAATATGTGCCCAGAATGGAGGAAGTACAAAATTAGAAAATATAGGACCAATCAAACATCATGGTATGATTTTGCTACAATGAGCATCTTATAGCTTGTGATGTTACGGTTAATAATTGGCAAATCAGTCAGAACGAAATAAAACGTAACCAAATGGAAATGAAAACCACACATAATGTCGCACATAGAACACATGTCAGTGTGAATATGTGCATTTCATATGCAGGTTCCTCTGCTATCCATCAAAAAATAAATGGCAACATCAATTTCAGAGGAAAACTAGTCTTAACAGATAAAATGACAGTCCACAGGTGCCTGAGTATACAACTCACTGGGGCTTACAAAACTCAGAAAGTGATACTACCAGAAACAACGAAATAAGAGAATATATGAAAATGGTCAATTCACCAGGAAGCAAAGCACGATTCAGCGAGCATCAAATGAACATGAAAACACATTCAGCAGGAAAATAATGCTGAAATACATTGGACGGGACCTCAAACGTAGTTAATTTTGCTTGGAGTATAATTCTAAATATTCCATAAGCGACCATTTTGCTGAATGCAGGCATTATCCGGTCGCAAAATTTAATACGGTCCATTAAAAAGAGCATGCGAAAATTGAAATGAAAGCATACTCCATGCAAAAATGAACACATACTCCTTGGATCTTTTTCCCGGTGACTGGGCATTTCGGCCCACTCGCCCGCTTCTTGGTGTACTGGTATACAAGCTTCCCACCTAATAATCAGTAACGCGAATGAAGATAAACTGTGAGTTATGATCCGGGGAGAAAACCAGACTACAAGGAGTGCGGTAAGACAGAAGTAAATTTCACGTTAATCCATCGTTCAATCTAAATCCAGTCACAAGCATGAAGAACATTAATCTTATAGAAGCACTTGCAAGATTGAACCACATGAAGTAGCAAAAGCAGGAGCCGCTGATCTCATTTACCTGGAGTCTTGACGACACGGGTCTGGTTGGACTTGGTTGCGTAGCTGTGCCGCTTCCGGTAGGTCAACCGCTGCACCATCTCGCCGCCCTCTCCCGGAGTTCTCTCGCGGCGCGCTTCTTCTCTCCCTCTCTCTGTCTCTCTCTAATGCAGCAGGGAGGCGGCGGCGAAGGGAAAGTGAGGGTTGGGGAGAGAGGATAGCTTTTATAAGCTGGTTCGTGGTTCGGGTGACCTAGATCTAACGGTGAAGGACGTTTCTCTAAGTGGGCGGACGGCTGGCATTGTTTCCGATGACTAATCTAGTCTTTTATTAAGAAACTAAGTGAACTAGATGATGCCCGCGCATTGCGTATTTTGTTAGCAAAACACAAAGTTTATAAGAGAAGGTTATTCTTGGTGGAAAATTGTACAAAAAATATCTCAAAATACTATTGTGCATCGAACATGATATTCCACTAACTATGACTACCTTGCAAATGCAACATCATCTACGATATCCTTTTATTTCATTTTAATTTCCTAATGTTTAGGATGTAGTTGACCAGAATTTCTTTGGCTTCAATGGAAAGGAGAAGAGGACGATGAGGGATGTAGTCAGTTTGTATTTGGTAATTTCTCAGCCGATGCATGTAAATAGGAAGTGATTGAAGAAAAAAAGGATTATTCCCATTTGTTTGTCTTCTCAGTTTTTTTCCATTAAATAGGTGGCTAATTTGTTTGATTAGGTGGCAGGTTATGATTGCTAAAAATGATTGATGAGGTGGACAACTTGCATGTCAAGAGAAATACACTTAGTGGGGATCTCCTATTTAGATAGAGAAGATGATGCAAGTGTTGAGAAACATTAACCAAAAGATAAATGAGTTCCTAGAAACTGCGCAGAAATTGTTGTATTCCTTGCGTTCTTTAAGCAATTCCTTATCAGCAAGATAAAAGATGGAAAATTTGAACCAACAAAACCATTGTGTAACAATTGGATTTGTGCCTTGTTTTGGGGTTTATTCTCTGATTGAGTGTATATGATAAAGTTTAACAAAAACGGCACAATGATTCTTATGTGAGATAACCATGACAACATTTTATTAAAAAAACGGTGAACACCATGTTTAATTGCATACTTTTCCAAACAAAAAAACTAGAAACTATGAGGCTTTCCAATAATATATTTTTAGATATTTCCCATGTCCATAATATATTAATTTATATTTAATGTTTTAAAATTATTTAAGTAGTAGTCCTTCTTATTTTCAAAAACGATGAAAAATAGAACGTTTTATTCGTTTTTACCTAAAAATACATGGTCCACGCTGCAGCAGGAATTTCATCTAATAACTTGGTGGAAATAAAAATATATACATGGATAGAAATATGAAGTTGTTTCTAAAAATGTTCAAACGTTCACATAGACAAGAGTTATATCTTTTTACGTGGAATTATTGTGTATTTATCTACAAATAATCGATGGGCAATTGTATGGCTACAGAAAATGAATGTTGTGGATAGATTGGATTACAATATATTGTAAGTCTATAAGCAATGAATATTAGTGGGGGTGATATAGGAAACTATCTGGCTAACAAATTGATCAATAAATTCATGTAAATAAAATTGTGTAGCACGAATTAAATATGAAGTTGTATACAAAAATACGAAAAAAGTCCACAAATGGTCAAGAGGTTATATTTAATTACTGTGAAACTGTTGTGCGTTTGATGACAAAATAACTGGTGATATGTATGGCTAGAATAATAGATGACATGGATAGATGCATGTACAAATAATATAATTATAGTGTATATTTGTAGGGTTGACATGAACAAATTGATTGGTTAAACAGACGAATGATGTGAATAGTTTGCATGTTGAGATAGAAGAATCATTAGGCTGCGATTGTATTGTTATGACAGAAAACTGTATCGAATTATTTTACGGGTTGTGCCAGATTTTCAGAAGGGGCTCGTTAGCTCTATGAGATAATCAGGTCGTTTTGGCTCATTTACGCCGAATCAATTGGGCCCTTAATGTATTTTTTGTGAGATTTTGCTCGTAAGAGATGTTGATTTGTAACTTCTACTCCCTCCGTTCCAAATTAGATGACTTCTATTTAGACAAAAGTGGATGTTATAAGTCTAGGTACATCCACTTTTTGACAAAGTGAAGTCATCTAATTTGGAACGAAGGGAGTACAAGTGAAAATATCACATTGACATATTAATGGTTGATGACCAAATCAAAACTTGCAAATATGCTTATGCCAAAAACATCTTGTGGATAAATTCCTAGATGTATCTTCGCCTTGTTCTACCTAGTAGACATATCCACTTGTATTATTGTGACGAAAAAAGCACAACTCTAATATTCTTTTCTTTTTCGAGAGTATGCAAATCGTAATACCGTAGCTTTAGTAGATTTTTGAGTAAATACTTGATAGAACCGTTGCAAACACAAAGATTCAAAGGTGTTTTGGCTAGTTTGGCGTCCTGCTATTACAAAGACGAAAGTTGGAAGAGAAAGGACAACCAAATAAGTATTTCTCTTCTTTTTTTCCTCGCCTCTCCACCACCTCCCGTCTTCGCATCCACCGCTCCGACCCCCGAGATCTCCCTGTGCCTCCCTCCCCGCCTCCGGCAATGGCCTCCCCCGGACCAGCTGCCGCCGGCGAACTTCTCCGCATCGATCCCATCGAGCTCAGCTTTCCCTGTACGCCCCCTTACCCGCACGGCCGCACCTCCCGTTATCTTCCCCCTTTGCGAAAGAAGATTTTTTTTGTTCTCCTTCGACCGGCTTGGATCGATAGGCCAGTGATCTTCGTCTGTTGTTTTTGTTTTGCAGTTGAGTTGAAGAAGCAGATCTCGTGCTCGCTGCAGCTATCGAATCTCAGCGACGACTACATCGCCTTCAAGGTCCGTCTGTCCTCTCCAGAAACTCTGTCTGATATATGTTCCATGCGGAATCGTCCTGGAACCCTAGAACTGGAGAAATCCTAGGGGCGGCTTTGATGCGTTGTACGTTTCGTTGTGGTATATCATGTATATACATGTCATAGGTGATATTCATCGAATTTTTTTTGACTCCGTGAATAGTGATCGATTTTTTTGTTCCACACGGAATCGTTGGATTTGACCTGATAGTGATAAAAAATGTGATCTAGATAGCTCTGTGTCACGATGCCTAGGGATTTATGTGGGCCTTGGTATTTGAAATTGTATTTGTTTTCGCTTATTTTGTAGCTTAATTAGTTTTGAGCTCTCTCTCTCTAAAATTCAGTTGTATTTCTTTATTCTTATGGTTTCATGTATATGTCTCTTTGTTATCTGATTGTCCAAAATCTAGATTTTGTGTGTGAGGAATTTGAACTCTAGGATTGACGGCATGCACCTTGGAGGGTGTTATGTTGTGTCACACAGTAAGTACCATACCAACTACTGCATGCTAATCATCATTTTTAATGTACTGTTTAATTTGTGTGAAAATACGGCCATTGGTGCGATAGGTTTATCCTTGATTGCATTTTTTCAACTAGGTTATTTCATTGTTTTCCTTGGCATTCAATGGTTAGAACTTGGGAAATTGAAACGTTCTGGTGTTTAACTGCCCGAAGACACTGAAATATTTTGGAGTGGTGTCACTGGAATCTAAAGCTTGCAAGAAATCAGGGATTCAAAGAGGCTGTATTATGTTTAATATATCGGTTCTCTTCGTTGTTTCAGGTTAAAACTACGAGCCCAAAGAAGTACTCCGTGCGGCCCAACACAGGGGTAGTCTTACCACGATCCACCTGTGATGTTGTTGGTTTGTGGCTTTTAGACTTTGCCCCCCACCTCCCAGTTTTCTTGGTATGATCCACTCATCCTTCTTTTTTCTGACATTTGTGTGTACATATTGTTGCAGTGACAATGCAAGCACAGCGGGAGGCCCCCTCTGAGATGCAGTGCAAAGATAAGTTCCTTGTCCAGAGTGTCGTTGCACCCTCTGGCATAAATGTCAAGGATGTCACAGGAGAGATGGTAATGTTTCTCTCCTTGATATGCTTTCTTAGAGAATCAAATAAGGCATTAGATATATGAGATCAAGCCATCTGTCTATGCAGCTGGAAATTTTATGTTTCGTAGTATTTATTTTCAATGGACTTTGGTGGTACACCTTTACTGAATTGATTGTTTGCGGATGGCTTGACAGTTCACGAAGGAATCTGGGAATAAGGTTGAAGAGGTGAAATTGCGAGTCACCTATGTTGCTCCTCCACAGCCACCATCTCCAGTTCCTGAAGAGTGCGAAGAAGGCTCCCCATCTAGGGGTGAATCAGAAAATGGAGATGGTCCTGCTGGGGGATTCACCAGAGTGAGTTGTCATGCTCGTTGAACTTACACCCATCCGTTTAGTTTCTTTTTGTTCTTTTCTCAAGAGGGGAATTTACTCGATTCTGTAATCATTGCAGGCACTGCGTGAACGCATTGAGCCTCAAGAAAAATCTCTAGAGGTCAGTTGTTCTCCTTATTCTCTTTATGATGTGACTATAATAAGCTCATCGGTCAATTAGTTGAGTCATAGTTTTGGTAACCTCAGAATGTCATTGCTATTCCCTTTGCCTTTTCCTGTGGTTTTACCTATTCTATTATCTTTCTGGATAATGGCTATGTTGTTTAGTATCTGGTGGTATACAATTCTTATGATCAAGTTTGTTCTGCAGGCTGGAGGATTGATCTCCAAGTTGACCGAAGAAAAGAATTCTGCAATTCAGCAGAACCATAAAATTAGACAGGAACTTGTGAGTGCAGTATTGCTCGTTATCTTTCTAGCTATTGCATTGTGGCTTCATATTGGAAATATTATTGGTTTAATTTTTGGACCTTATCTAGCACTGTACCACCTATCAGATGCTACCATTTTTTTGGCATCATATGCATAGAGAAAAAGGAAATCAAAATAGCTTCCATCATATGAAATTGAATGGTCTAATTCAGTTGGTGATAAGAGAAACATAAAAATGATTGTGAATGTTTTAGTTATCGTATTTTGCGAATTATTTTCTGTTGTTGAAAATTTCTCCTTTTTGTTTTCTTTATGACTGATTTAACATTTTGTTCATGCTCAAACTAACCAAGTTATTGCTATATAAAGCAGTTCCATGGCACTGAAATGAAGCTCAAAAGGCACATAACTGTTGTGCTTTGTACATTAAGGAACACCTGTGGCAATAAATGTACATGTTATTTCTGAATTAATGAATACACAGGCTCCAAAGTAGGAACTGTAAATAAAATGAAGTGTTCACACGTTATATTCAAATTGATGAATACAAAAGCTCCAACATTGCTATTCCATACTAAACCTGGAAAGATGAAAAAAATTATACCCTTTTAAAAATAAAATTATATCCAGGGAACCTTCAATTTATACATTTCAAAGATAGCCAATCCCTATTCAATTTATTTACTGTATTCAAATTGTATTCCAATTTGCTACAAACTCTAACTTTATATGCTGCTTTATCTATTATTTAGTAATTTAGTAATTTTGCATTTCAACCTGAAACCAGATCTTGTCTTCGTTATTTTGATTAAATTATAGGGATTTGTAATTTTGGTACTTACAGTCCTTGATCTATCAGAGTGAGGAGAAGAGTTTGCATTGAGAGCCACCCCGCTTACACTGTTACACACTTCTGGAATGTCATTAGTACTTCTGTCAGACAACCATTGATGTCAATACAAGAAACCAGTATGAATACTTCGCACCCTGAACCAGTTTTCAGGATATCACTTAACATTTGCTTCTTGGACGTCTTGGGATTAGAGATATCAGAAATTGGCCAATTAATTGATTTTATCGGTCGACTATTGATCAGCAAGTTTTTCTGTAAATCCCAGGTTTCCCAGCACTAAAATATTGTGTAAAGCATGCAAAGAGTAGGCAGAACACAAAAACAATATTGGACAAAAGAGTAGGCTTAGACCAAAACAACTCCTGGAGGGGCAGAACAAAAACAAATTGGACAACAAGTTTTGGTGGTTCGGCTGAGGGGCCTGACCGTTTAATCAGTAGATTCCTGATAAATCACTTGTCAGACCGATAAATCGGCCTCACCAATAAACAGAGCTGATTTGGGAATAAGGTTATCTTATCGGCTACCCCTGAATAGCGATGAATTGGACGATTAATCTCTGAACTGGATGATTTTTAAAATTGCCCTGAAATACTAAAATCCTTATTAGTAATGGTAAACCAGTATGGAACATAAACTATGGACTGCCCAAGGGAGCTGAAAGATGCAGCCATGCAGGGGTTTCGAGGGTCATCTTAAAATATGAATTCATGAACTCATGTTGTAACTCTTGGCAGTGAGAAATAGCTTCGCTCAACGAACAAGTCATTCGTTATTGTGATGTCTTAGACTTTACACGCTAATAAAAACAATTGTCTGAGAATTTGAGTATGGCAAATCAAAGTAGCGGTGCGTTGATGAAGCCAATAGACAACGAGATGAACCTCAAACCGTGGTGCTGTATAGTTGTACATAGTGATTCCTACATACAATATAAACTTCATATGCTATTCTAGCCAGCGGTGGACCATGGATCTGAAGTTTGCAGGGGCAAACTATTAGCATAAAAATCTATAGGCACCACGCGACTGCCTCAAATCTGACACATATTGTCAAGGTCTATGTTATATTACTATTAAAAAAATCCATGAAGCGTCAAGGGGAGACTAGAAAACGCGGGGTCTACATATCAGAGCTTGGAGCCCGGAGCACCATGGCCGTCTGGTGCAAGCCTAGGAAAGTAGGGGTAGTACCATAGCTATAATCCAGAAACCTGGAGCCGGGCCCTGGCTCGCCCTTGCTTGAGCCACCACTGATTCTAGCATCTAGGTCCCTGAAGAAATAATTCGTATTTACTGATTTACCCCTTTGTCATGAATTTGTGATTCAGTTTATCATGTATTTCTGTTCACATGGCAGGATATGATGAGACGGGAAGTCAGCAAGAGGCGTGGTGGTGGCTTTTCCTTTGTAATTGTCATAATTGTAGCTTTGATTGGGATCTTCCTGGGCTATATGATGAAGTCATAATTCTTTCAGCCCGTATCACTTTGCGGTGTCGAAAGGAACTGGACTAGGTCCATGCTAGTCATGTTTGGGAACTTGAAAAGACCATTCGAAATCAAATGTCTTCAAGTTCTCCTTTCTGTTTTGTCAATATAGTAGTGCATGTGTGAGAAATGTTAAGCTAGTTTAAGATTATTTGGCTGTTAATTTCATTGGTGAGTTGTGCGCTATGCTAACGCTTTAACTTAGACAACGCATTGATCAGTTTGTTCACATTTTATCTTGTAGCTGTGAATTGTCAGTCTATAGTTGAATGTGTGTGTGCCATTTGGAAAATAAAGTCTGAAGCTTCTCATGGTGATGTTCTGCTCTGTTCTAGAATATAAGGTATATTTTGATTGTTCGAGTTGGTTTTGACCAATAATTTATCTACGAACTAAATTTTACTTTAAATGAATCAAAAAATTATGAGGAGGAAGAAAAGATAAACTATTTTGTAACTATGTGTACAATAGGCTTCGAACAGGCATCTACGCTTTTTGCTTGCTGTCACCGATACAAACGAACAGCCCATGGTTTGAGGGCTATCTGCGGACATGTGAGAACAATGCTCATGCAAAATTTGGGACACATCGTGATATGTTTTATGAGCCTAATGTAATGTCATCATGAGAATAACCAGGAAAACGATTGCTGTCAGCAATTGAACGTCAAAACCCACAGTTTTATCCCGCAAATGTTAGGTGTGTAAACCACAAATTATCTTTTATCAAAACCGATGAAAATGAATAAACCCATACCATTTTGCCCCTTTGGAACAACAGTGTCATTTAACCTCAATTCTTAATTCCAATCTCTGAACTACAAGATGTATCTGCATTTACACGTACAAAAGGAGACCGAACATGGCCAACAGATATACTCAGGTCTCTACTTGTATAAAGGGATGATGTATTGATGTTCCCTTCTAAGTTCTAGCTACCCTAAACGACAATCACATAGTACAAGCTTAAATATGTGGTAATACAAGCAAACACAGGCCCAGCCTTATTGCCCATTTCGTATTTACAAGGCGCTAATGAGAACTATGTGTGGGCTCAGAGACTTTGAGGTGTTTTCACCTCTATCCTGTAAACCTGAAGGAAAAAAAAATCTGAACACACTTTCTCTACCCTCCGATACTCACCCTCCTGGAGCTTTTACGGGGCAAGCCACTCAGCCAGCCCTTTGCTTTATTTATCAGACTCACGGTGGAGGCGATCAAGAAGGTGATGGAACCAGAAAAATTGATTCCAATGCACAGACCCAATCTTGAGCATGAGCAGACTGTACCTACAACCTTACACTTGATCCGAGCAGGTAGCCTGCGCATCCGCGACACACTTGCTCACATTGGAGGACAACTTTCCTCTTAGCTCAGCACAGACAAGATGTGTCAAGAGGAGTCCGGCAAAAAGAGCTGCTGCCATCAACATCGTGAACACGGCGCTCCAGCTCTCCGTCGAGATGTATCCTGTCAGCAATGGCCCAATCGCGGCGCCAACCGACCCTGTCCCGTCGATGATCGCTGTAACAGTGGCCAGTGCCCGTGAATTACCATTTAATGAGCTGTGAGTGCCAAGGTCAGCTGACACTGCAGTTGTGATCAGGGCATAAGGACCATTGACAAACATGCCAGTGATGAACATGAGGCAAATGTTCCACGTCATTGACATGCTTCCGTATGTGCGATACAAGAAGAGGGCAGGTATCGCACAGTACATGAAGCTTGCAGCTGTGATTGCTCGTGCATTTAAGCGATCAGAGATGTGACCAGCAAGGATTCCTCCCAACACACCTCCAACATCGAAGATTGTTGACAAGCTGCCGGCCATCGCATCGGAGAGGTACTCGTTGCCAATAGCTGAAACAAGTGAGGGCCTATTAGGAATGAACACTATAAAGCACTGTTCTGGTTATAACAGAAAAGGATATCTCAGTTGGTACCAGAGCATCAAAATATCATACAGACTTGAAAGATGAATAAGAAGACTCACGTGTATGGCTGATGTAGAATGGTAGCCAATACAGGAACGTGTATGCGACCAACTTGGAGAAGAAGAGGCAGAGAGCAAAAGGGGCAACTCCAGGAATCCTCCATGCCTCTAAGAATCCAATTGGCTTATGTTGTACTTCTTGGCCTGGTTCCAAAAGGGGCTCCTTGGCAGTATCCTTGTCAGAGTTTATCTCCCCGTCATCAATCTCTATCTCCATTACCTCAGGACTAACCGGCAAGAATAAGAAGACTACCAACCCAACAAGAGCCATGATAAAGCTAGGGACGGCAAATGACCAACCCCATCCAAACTTCAGCAGAGATGCAGCAAGCAGTGAACCGGATATGTTTCCGATGGATGTATGTGCATTCCATATACCCATAATCAAGCCTCTCTTGCTCTTCCCAAACCAGTTCCCAACAACTGCAACAACTGAAGGCCATCCGGATGATTGAAATAAGCCAGCAATCATCTGAAAGACCAGGAAGTAGTAGAAGCTGTGAATATTTAACCAATATCCAGCACCAAAGAGGGCAGTGAATATGGCAGTCCCAATCATGCCAATTGTCAGAACTATCCTTAAGTCCATGCGGTCACCAAGATGCCCGGCGAAGAACATCCCAAGAGAATACACCGCAAGGAACGCGACATCTATCTCACCAAGCAAAGCAGAACCATCAGAGGTGTTAAACGGATACCAACCGACATTGAGAGTGTTGCGTGTGTGCAATCGTCCCCAGGCAGATCCCACCCTTGTCTGGGGATCAAGCTCACTCTTGACAATGCTTGTTATCTTCCGAGTCATATGGAAGCAAGTGTATGCCAAGAATGTAAGGACCAAGACAAGCATCTGGTAATTTCTTAGTGCCGTGGCACCTCTGAATAACCGAAGGCCGGGAGGTTTCCTAATCGTGGTGTCATGAGATTGAGCCATGACAACAAAGGAATGCTGGTACCGTTTAAACTGCAGCTAGTGCCAGAGGCCACAGCAGACGCACACTTCCTGCTACAAGAATGATCACCACCTGAAAGCATCAAAGGAGGGTGTAAGGCACTGGGCAAATGGAGTCCACCGATTATATGTGAAAAAGTTTGAAAATTTAGGCTATACACCTCGGAAGATAATTATTAGTAGCATTCACAAGTAATAATGCTTTAAAATAATATAACTTGAAAACATGATCCAACTGTAACTTTGTTGGTTACTACCACGCAGAAAGGGAAAAAATGGTGCATCCGGTGATCCAACGCATTTTCTAAAAACGGGCTCCCCTGCACGAATTGCTTAGCACGCGACATGGGCAAAATTGACGCATCTAATTATCCAAAGCATTTTGGTAAACAATTTGATCCATCTGTCGGCTACTAGCCCAGTTCAACGATGGCAAGCACAAGACATCCTCTAGATCACAATAATCAAGATCAGGCCATCCGTGAACTTGATCATTCACATGGTATACATCACCACAAATCAAAGTGATTTGTGACCATTCACCAAATAATACAAAAACAATGTTGATTCACCCCTATTCTTAGCAACCGGGCACGGGCAGGCATCCCAAGTGGATGCAGGTAAAAAGTTAACCTGACCTCAACCTCCCTGAATAAAATATTCAGAGTCTCCGTCACAGTAACTAAACTATTCAATATAGTATCAAATCCAAAATTCACTACTTTCAAATGCTCCATCCACGGCTACCAAGCAGCGCAATCGACCTAATAAAGCTCCCGATTCAGGGAAATAATACAGGACAGATTATCACACACTCTCTCTCTCTCTCCCCCGTGTAACCTCAGACTGAATCCCCTGCCCTGCGCCCAACCCAATCCAATCTCCCCAAAAGCCATGACATCCAACGCAGAACCAACAACCCAGCCACTCGAAAGAACCGAAGAAAACAAGCTAGCGGATTGGCCTAATGAATCGGCAAGTACAAGGAGATCAAGAAAGAGGGATTAGGGGCAAGAACACACCTGGCACCTCCTCGGGGGACAAGAGACTCTTCTCCCGATCTGCGGCGAGCCCGAGTAGGTTCAATCGGGGGTTTAGTAGGAAATGCGCAGGAGATACTAGATGGCCGGGGAAGGAAGAAAGGCGTTTCTTTCCCCTGTGTTTCTTGAGAGTTTGGGTGGCTCGAGGAGTCCGAGCGAGGAGTCTCGCTCGTATTTATTCAGATGGCAAAGCGAAGTCCCCGGAGGTATTTACGGTGTTACCCCTGGACCATAATGCCCTTTTGAACAATCTGAAACGAAGACTTTTCTGTTGAATAATCTACCGGAGTAATTGTCATATTTAGATGGAGTTATTCCAATCAGGAAAAGAACTCCTTTTGGGTGGAGTTATTTTTTTCAGTACAAAAACTTCTATTGGATGGAACACATTTACATATTTTATCGATAATCATGGTAAATCGTTAAATCCTTGAGCCATATCGTGAGATCTCTGTCGAGCAACACATGTATTGTAGCAACGAACAATGTGAAGATGGCATAGCTCATACTCATATGTTGCGCGAAGCGATTCCATAAAAAGGAGCAATGGTCAGTTTTTTCGAAATGGGGAGCGATGGTCTCTAAAACCCGCGCCGAGGGGCTACACTAGCATCCACAATACCTCATCAATACTCATTAGGAGGATGCATCCAAACTGAAACACCATGTACGAATCTTTTGTCTTGTCGACAAGTAAAAATTTCACAGCCTGGTTGTAGTCCAGGGAGATGGACGAAAGGACAACACACTTACATTAGGACTAGATCTAGAAGATTTGCATAGTTAATAACAAACTTGGTTGCACATGTCCGATTTGAAACTCACGTCACGGAGGGACACTTTTGTTTTTGCAATAAAGGTGTTTTTATTATACTCAAATTTTCACTATACATCAAAAGTATGCATCCAAACTCTACGTAGTTACAATGCACACAATCGATAAAAAATATTAGAAGAATATAAAAGGCAAATTACAAAGTCATGGATGTCTAAAAAAACGCGTAAGTCGATAGATATAAGATCCAGAGACTAAGCCGCCATATGTAGGGGATAGAGATATCCTTCGGCGCCTACTCCAGTCTCCAAACATGAGGACACTCTCGAAAACCGGCGTGATGTTCCGGTCTCTATAGAATACCCCTAAAGCATTATAACGTACATATAGTGTCGAGGAAGATGAATCTTACTAACTTTATTCCAAATATGGGCATAGATAAAGTTCCAATAATCAAAGTCAACCCACTTCTTTGATTATATTTTCATACTTGAGATTTGAAAATGTTTAAAAACATTAACCAGCTAATTAGTGGCTAAATAAAGTTGCCCGCCAAAAACAGTGTTAGCGTGCATAAAGCGTGTCATTGTGACACATGTGGTGTATTCTGTAATCGGCTCATGGAACGTGTGGCACAGTTTTATAACCGGCCGACACTACTCGTTGCATCTTCTTATGTTGGAACACGGCCAGACGGAAGAAATTAGGTACTAGTAGAAAAAGATACTGTGCTTCAAACGCGCTCAGAAAACTATTCCGGAGTACATTAATATATACTGGGTCGTCTTTTTGGCTAGCATTTTGTTTCAAAACTGAAGTAACAACTGAACAAGGCAATTATATGCGGCATGGAGGAAGGGCACGGTCCTGCAATTAGTTGAGGAGACGAAGGGCAGAGGGAGAAAGCACGGAGAGTCTCGTCTCCCATGTATAGCCAGGCCGGCGAAGGAGAGCGCAGGATCTCCGAATATTCCCTTCCCGCCAAGAGAATTATTCCGCGCGTGGGCGTGCCGTGCGGATTTCCTCCTGCCGCCGCATCACCTTCCGTGGCCTCCATCGCGTCTCGGCCATACCGGGGCCCGCCCACCACACAAGAACGCCCTCCTCCAACCGTTTTTGCCTCAGCCTTCCTTCCTTTGCCGGACGCCGGCATCGCAGAAACTGACCCCGACACCTTGCTATCCGTCTCTTGCTTTTTCGATTGGAACAGATTTTTTTTAGAGAGTACGCGACTGGTGTACTTATTTTTTAGAAGGAGAAACACAATTACAAACGCCGAGGAAGGGCACACAACCACACTATACCACCTAATAAATCCAAGCTAAAAGTCCTAAACTTATGGATGATTTTTTTTACAAACGTAGCCTTATGACTGTCCTCACATGTTCGATTGAAACAGATTTTTTAGGAGACCTAGAGGACTAATACCTTGATTAATCAAGGTTTGCACTTGAATACAGGTGACAAACAACTAATAGAAAATAGTTCTAGTACCTTACAAAAGCATGTCGTCAAACAAATCTAGACACACTACTAATGCAATCAAATAGTAACAATCAACTACATATGTAGTTTCATATTTTCATCGATTACTAGGCAGCGAAGTGTTGAGCCTACAAATAATTCAACATTGAGAAAGGTCTTCATGTTTTGAGGTATCACGATATATCACACATGCACCTCCCTGGTCTCGTCACGCCGCAGCTTCAAGGAGACCTGTAGCACCACTTATCCACGGGCAACAACAGTTTACAATTGCGTCCATGGTGTGAGCATTGTCCCCAGAATGGAGACACCGGAAAATCTGCATTTCTCGTTAAATTTGTACGTAATCCGTGTTGAGATTTAGGCTATTTTTGGATGAGTTTAATTAGTAAAAACACATAAGTCATACTAGAAAAATCTTACAGATCTGCATCTGGCTAAAAGACTATTGCAAAAAAAGAAAGGAGCAACACATATGTGTTGATCGGAAAGTTCAAGACATGGCGTTGTTGTTATGTTGGCCATGGCGATAAAGAAAAGTAGATGTATAGCTGACTTCGGAGTTAGAGTCGGGCTGAAGCGAGCAGCCGTGCCGTGACGCTCTCAAAAACCTTAACGCTCGTCTCCTGGTATAGGGTCTCAATGGACCGGGTTTTGGAGCCTGCTCTCCCGGACGCGGTCATCGAGGCAGAGAAGTCTGAAAGCAACACAAAAGAAGGAACGAGAGTGGGTGTGGATTGAAGATGAGCTATCTCTCTTGTCGTCCTCCCTTTCCGTCTCCCCAATATATACTAGGAGACGAGAGCGCGCCACCGCATCGTTATAAGTGTGGGACAAGTGGCCGCTTATAGGTTTCGAGTACACTGGCCACACAGTGAAAGAGTTAGGACTGCATATATGTACTTTGACATGCGTACACTCCACACACTGAGTGTGACACATACACGTGCAGGTGACGACTCACGCAAAATTAGCATTTCACATAAACGGGCTCTGACTTGTTTCACATAACAGGGGAAGTCAGAGGAGAGGTGTGCGTGAGCTCCTCCTACTGTACTGCACTTATAAACTGGTGGTGTCCATCCCTCACAATTTAAATATGTGGAACTTATCTTAATCGCCCAAAACTGAATGGGCTCCGATCGAGATTTCACAATTAACTTAGATGAGCTGGCCAGGGTTGTACATTGTCGATTTAAATTCGATATTAAGCTGGTACCCATCTCTCACAATCTACTATCAACAGGCATTATCTACAGTGTAGAGAGCAGCTGACCGCACACACGCGTACGTACGTACGTGGTTCCAGACAGCATGCCATAAATCATCGGTGATGGTTGTTTTGATGATTGATAAGATATAAGTTAATACACACATAGCTGTTTCGTGACGCGGCAGAGATCGATATATATGTATAGCTTGAAGAAATTGAGTGACCACAAGAAGCAACAATGACTACCCGATAGAGTAGTACATATACGCCATGAGGTGGCCAGTCCAGACACTTCGAGGCAGCTGGATCTCTTATACCCGAAACGTACACATCTAGCTATAGCTAGTCAAGTCAGCTCCCCAATCGTAGGGCGACACACATACATCAGTAGCTAATTCTGGCGATGTCGATTGGTGATTGGTGTTGACAATAGCGAACGTATCGCATCATGCAGATCATGCACACGATCCTACCAATTGAATAGTTTCCAACAGTCGTGGTCTTGTAATTTGAGTAAGATGTGTACTGGTATCAATTCTAGGCGAAATTTACGATCATCGTCGTAGTCGCCCTAGCTCGCACTAAACAACAGCTACTAGAAGCCATGGCAAGTCGCCGGAACGGAAAAGCGTCCGGCGTCGTCCAATCGGCCGGTGAAGTGCGTGGTCAGGCTCAAAACCGCTGCCGGCTTTTCGGCGCTTGGACAAGAGCGACGGTTCTTCTCTCTCGTCTGCTCCTCTCACTCCTCGGTTGATCTGGGGGCGGCCGCTGCTGCTCTAGCTAGCATTGACGTCGCCGCGAGTGGCTGGCCGGCGCCGCGATGTCAACTTCTCAACTCTGTATAATTCTATTCCCTTTGGTTGGCTGTGGGTTTATCCATCCTGCTGCGAGGGTACTAAAATATATACCACGTGGCTATAACCTGCTGTACAAGGAATCAATAGGCAAGTTGCCAGAAGCTGGTGCCGTGAACTCCGCAGCCACACGCGAGAGGAAACGGGGAGTCCAACAGTAGAGACGACTAGAGAACAAAATGGACAAAAAGGGTACTGCATGCTTAAGTTCGCCTCCCAAGAGAAAAAAATAACACAACAACAATGGTTGCTGTCGGTGCTCAGTTGCTCACGTAAGCGTATAGTTGTATAGTGCATGTAGCGTGCGCTCTAGAGTGCAAGCAACCTCTATCAATGTTTTTTTTTTGGATCCTCGGTTACAATATAAGGACCTCTTTGGATTGTAGAATTAAACCACAGAAATACGAAAAACATAAAAATCCAAAATGTTTACCGGTGCAAACCAAATTATCATAAAACACAGGAAAGCTGTATGAATAGTTGTTTGAATCAAACGAAGGAAAAACACATGAAAAATGTCTCGATCCTCCGCTCTTGAGTCTAAGAATGAGGTGAAAGTGGATGTTTAAATTCTTATGGACTTGAGACATAGGAATCCAGTCCATAGGATTTTGATAGTACAGTTCCTTTAAACCAAAGGTAATCTATAGAAAAAATTCAAAGAGCCCCTTACGATGTCTTTTGTTTTTGAAATTACTGAAAAACATGCTAAAAATTAATTAGGAAAACACGTTATTAGAATGTCAGGACACACTAAGTCCTACAGAGATTGAAACACCGGGATCAATAGCGGAAATTGTTCAGTTGCATCACGGAAAGAACACACAGGTTTTTAATTATAGAGGTTGAGTTCACATCATACTTATCGTGTAGTCGTGTACATGTAGGCCTTGTTTATTAACAGAAAGGAGGATTGGGGATGTGATGGGACATGGTGAACATCGCATCCCCATAAATCCTCATAAATACTTTTCTCTCGCAATACACTAGCATGGCTAGCTTTATTGTTCTAGGCAAATCTGAGATGCTTGGTTTTATTCCGACAATAAAGAAAAATCTTCGTCGCATATGGGCTTTACCTTGTATTTTATTCTTAAGTATATCTATGGTATTCTCAATTTAACTGCCTATTCAACAAATAAATGAAGTTCTATCTATCAATATCTATTGTCTCGGACGCTCAATAATGATTTTCCTTAGAATTTGGATACTTGATTGACTCACTTACCTCTAGTATGTTAATACAAATTACTATTGTGGGAATCCTGGTTCTTATTTATAGTGACGGTTATATGTCTCACAATGAAGGATATTTGAGATTTTTTGTTTATATAAGTTTTTCACTATTTCCATGTTGGGATTGGTAACTAGCTCTAATTTAATACATTGTTTTGGGAATGTGTTCCTATTTATTGATAGATTTTTGGTTTACACGACCAATCCCCGTGAGTGCTTGTCACAAAGCTTTTGTCACTAATCGTGTAGGAGATCCCTTCTAATGCCCTAAAATACACTAACAAACAACTCGGCATTCTATGAGATTTGAGATAATCCCCTCCAATCCGGTAAAATACATTAGAACTAAACAAAGTCGTAGAAATTTTGCCAAGATGTTTAGGGCCTCGCTAGTTCAAATAACTTTAAGTTAATGTTTTAGGACTCCAAGCAGAGAGACTTTTCCTATAGAGTCAATTTGGTTCAAAGAAATGCATTCTCAAAAATTACTATTGATTGCTTACACATCAATCTTAGAGCCCCTTCGGATCGAAGGACTTATGAATTTTGTAGACTTCCAAGCCATATGATTTTTTACGAGGAAGCCATTTAGATCAAGAGAATGACACCTCCAATTACTTTTTGCATAACTACACCTCAATCCTATTATAATTTCAACATCTACTCTAACCTATTTTCTACACTCATCCGCACATGATGGATGCACTTTTTTCTGTGTTCCATCCTGACTTTTCTTGCAGCTTCTCTAGTTTACAATCCTATGTTGTGTACCTCAAATGTTGTCATTTTTTTTCATATTGTCCATTTTGTGGTCCTATGATCCAAAGAAATTCTCGAAATGGTCTACCAAAGGATTATCAATGGATTTAAAGATACAATTCCGTAGGAATCTTTTCTAAGCAATTCATTTAGATTAAAGGAATGGTACTTTCCTTCGTTCCATCCAAACAACATTCATTTATCTGCTGACGTGGGGCTACCTTGCGGGTAGCCCACGATGATGCTACCTGGGCCGCGCCAAGGATGGGAAGGCCCGCAGAAGGCCCACTCGGGGTACCTCATATCCTAGTCCAACTCGGTTAGGTCTTGTAACCTACCGTATCTGTACCAACCACCCGAGACCTGGCTGCCTATAAAGCCAGGAGGGTTGCCCGTCCTAGAGGACACGCGGATAACCACCACGACAAACCCTAGCGAGATCGCAATCTCGCCATTGTAATCGCTACTCGCATCAATAACCAGACAAGCAGGAGTAGGGTGTTATCCTCCGGGAGCCTGAACCTGGGTAAACCTCGCTTGTCAGCCGTCGTGATCACCTTGCACCCATCTCTCTCCCCATCAATCAACCCGGGGTGCACAACCCTGGGACTTGTCGAGTTAACACCTCGTCAATTGGCGCCGTCTGTGGGAATTTCAAACAAGTGCTAGGATCATGGTCGCACCGGCTCCATCCGCAATGAAGAACGGCGCATCCGCCGTCAGGGAGTCGATCCGATTCGGCTCCTTCGAGTACATCGTCCAGTCGCCAGCTCATCAATCGTTGTACGCCGATCTGGACAAAGGTATTCATATCACCTTCGGCTCCATATTCTGTTGCATCGATAGTCGTGGCATACTCAGGTCTACGACTACTGCGCTACGCGCAACGGCGTCACCAAAATCGCCAACCATCGCGCTCGCTGGATCCGCCAAGATCGCATCTGCCGCACCCGCGGAGATCGCGACCGCTGAGTCCGCTGGGATCGCATCTGCCGCACCCGCGGAGATCGCGACCGCCGAACCCGCGAAGATCGCATCTGCCACACCCGCAGGGTTCGCGCCAGCTGCACCCGCGAAGAGGGCATCTACATCGACAATCTCGGCAACGGCCGCACGAATCAAGTCTACAACCCCAACCTCGGTCGTGCGGTCAATCAAGCCAAGATCCACCTCCACCGCCGCACCCGCACGGGCGACCAGGGCCCTGCGTCCAACAGCCATGTTGCGCGCGCCCTCGTCTTCGTGGGAATCTCAAGTCTACCCCAAGCCAATCGCACTCGCCCCGGCGAGTGTGAGCACATGGACAATCGTAAAGAGACGCGACAGCGGGTGCGCCGCGCGCGACGTTGCAGCAATTTTCGACCCCGAGCAAGAAGCGGGTGACAGAAGCAGCAGCGGCAGCACCAACTCCCAAACTCAAGTCTACCCCAAGCAAGTCTTCATGGCCGGCACAGCACCACATGACGACGAAGACGAACCCGCATACCCACTGGAGGTGGACATGCCCGACCAGACGAAACTTGTCATCACGCGGGATATGGCGATCCAAGCCATGAAGCATGTGGACGAAGGCACGTTCCCGCCACCCAACGCACCTCGAGAAGATCACCTGGCGGTCCAGTACTTGCTACGCAAGGAAGGCGAACGAATTCGCGCCGAAAAAGCCGAACTTCTCAGGCGCAAAAGGGACGCGGATGCATCGAGTGCCAGGCGAGCCGCCCTCTCCTTCACATCCTCCACAGAGGTGAACCAGGGAGCACGGCGAACCAGAGCCCGTGTCCCCCACATGGCAGAAGCTGATCGAACAAGGCTCACCCGCAACCTCGACTCGTCCTTCGTCACCGAAGATGAAAACGGGATACCCGTCCCAAAGACGGTGAACGCCGCCCTGATATCAGTCGAGACATACCTTCGGCTCACACAGCCACCGGAGGGGGACGCGCGCTCCCTTCTCCACAAGCAACAAATTGCCTCCATAAGGGCAATCGAAGAAGCTCTGGCGGCCAAGGGACCAAGTAACCAAGTGCACGAACCAACGACGTCGGGCATCCCGGCTGCGCAGCGACAGCCAGTCAAGGACCTCCGCGACGTCCTGACACAGAAAACGGTGGACCGCAGCCGCAAGGAACGTTCGGCTAGCGCGGCACACGCGAACGACAACGCCGACCGCGACTTCGAGCCGTGTGGCGCAACATGCTTTAGCTTCAACATCCGCGACACCCGCATGCCTAAAGGCTTCAAGTTGACGGCTGGCACACCAAAATACGACGGGAAGCAAGACCCAAAGCTATGGCTCGAGGACTACCTCATCGCTTGCACCTGTCAAGGAGGAACGTCGTGGAGTACATCCAGCTCATGCTGACGGATTCGGCACGCGGGTGGCTCACAAGCCAACCCAAAGACTCTTTCCGAACATGGGAAGAATTCCAGGATAACTTCATCAAAAGTTTCTCGGGAACATTCGCCAGGCCAACGACCTACATCGAGTTGCAGGCCTGCAAGCAAGGGAAGGACGAGTCGCTCCGCTCTTACATCCAGAGGTGGACACTCCTCCGCAACACCATGGAACCCGTATCAGGCGGCCTGTTCGCAAGAATCAATAAAGTGATTTGACGAAATTCTGTCCCCTTTACCTATAACCCAGAGGAAGCTCAAAAATCCTAGGCCGCCACTCGAACCACTCGGGGGCTGCGCCACACAGGTTGAAATATAAGCTTAGGTCGCCACCCGAATAACTCGGGGGCTGCGCCACACAAGCATACCCAAAATCCTAGGTCGCCACCCGAGCTACTCGGGGGCTGCGCCACACAGGTTGAAATAAAAAGCTTAGGCCGCCGCCCGAATTACTCGGGGGCTGCGCCATACAAGCGTAAAGTCAAAAAATCCTAGGCCGCCACTCGACCGACTCGGGGGCTGCGCCATACAGGTCAAGTCCAAAATCCTAGGGCGCCGTCCGCCACACACGGGGGCTGCGCCACACAGGTCACACTTGTAACCCTAGGCTACCACTCGACTTACTCGGGGACTACACCAAACAGGACCTCCCAGAAAAATCCTCAGCCGCCACTCGAACCTACTCGGGGGCTGCGCTGCACAGGTCAAGTTCCAAATCCTAGGTCACCACCCGACATACTCGGGGGCTGCGCCAAAATAGGTAACACTTGTAACCCTAGGCCGCCACTCGACCTACCCGGGGGCTGCGCCAGACAGGTCTTTGCCAAAATCCTAGGCCACCACTCGAGCGACTCGGGGGCTGCGCCATACAGGTCAAGTTACAGAAATCCTAAGTCGCCACCTGATATAATCAGAGACTGCGGCATACAGGTCACACTTGAGAAACCTAGGTCGCCGCCTAGCACTCTAGGCGACTGCGCCATACAGGTCGCAAACTCAAATCAGGCACTCACTTTCGAGTAAAAAGATCAACTCTTATAATTCCAAAGTATTTCAATCTATTGTCATACTTACATAGGCACATTTGCCACCCTATAGCTAACCCTGTACACCAGACGAACAACTACTCTACACTGCAGGTTCAGCCTTCGGCGCATCAAGGGGCCCTACAAGACGCTCGCTCAGGTCCTGAACCTGCCGGATAATCCGACGCGCAGCCACCAAGGTCTCGTCGAAGTCATCGTCACCCGGCAGGCCTTCAAGCACCCGCTCAAGCGGAAGATGTGGCCGGTGCATCCGGACGTATGCCAACGCAGCGTTCGCACCAGCCACAAGTTGGGCGTCGACGACCTCCTTCAACCCTTCACCATCACGGAACCTCTCCAGCAAGGCAGACAACCCGTTCGGCTGCGCATTATGTGGGAAGTACACACGATTGATGTGCAAAAGTGTCTTCCGGCAGCTCTCCAGAAGAAAAGAAGCGCGCCACGTGCGATCAAGCATGGTGGCAAGGACGCGCCCCCTCGACCGGTTCACCCAGAACTGTCGAGCTTCGTAGGAGTCGCCGGACGCCTCTCGGGTGACTCGCTCCTCAACGCGAACCCGCTCAGCCTCCCAGTCTGGATTAACATCTGCGCACATAAAATGCAAGTAAGAACGAGAAGGAAAGCCACAAAGGACGGCAGCCGCCAAAAAAGGATACATACCTTGCAGCTGCCGACTGATCAGGTCGATCTCCCCAAGCAAAAAGTCCTCACGTCGCGAGAACTCCGCCGTGGGATGCGACTGAGAACGATGAAGCAGCCGCTCCGTATTCTTCAGGGTCGCCTCAAGCTCCGCCACCTTGTTCTTCAGACATGTGATTATCCGCTGATCGTTGGCACTGCGGGGAGGAGCCGGCGCCGCCCGACGACGGCGAGCACCCGAAGAAGAAGCCGCGCCACTCGGCACGGCCACTGGAGAAGGCGGAGCATCATCGCGCGCAGCACTCTGCCAGGGACATGCAGAGTCAATATAATCATGCGACTGCGAAGCACAGATCAACTCAGGAGAAATAAAGCCAGCAAAATGAAATATTGAAGACCAAAAGACCCGACAAGGCAATATTCATTACAAGCATGAAGTTCAAAATACAGATCGCGGCGACTGCCGCATTCCTACAACTATGCCTACTCTAAGGCCGCGGACTGCGACCGGGAACGGCCCTTCCAAGCAACCGCCTCAGTCGCCTTAGCAAGGGCCCTCTCGAAGAGTGCCACAAGCTGCGCAGCCAGCTGCGAGGCGCGCTCCTTCACGCCACTCAGCGACGCGGTCCGGCCATCGGGTTTGCGAGGAAAACCGCTGATGACCTTCTCGAAGTCACCTGGAACTTGGTGGCCTAATAGGAGCTGGAAGGTGAGCTCGGAGCCGCGTACCGTCTGCGACCGCGTGAAGTCGGCGATGGTGGTCGCGTCCTCAAACGGTGCAGCCAGGGCGTCCACGGTCGCCGGCGGCTGGTCACCCGGGAAGATGCTCTGGTGCACCACGGCCAGAGCTCCAGTCGACTTCTGCAACGCGGCCAAAGACTTCTTCAGCGCGTCCGAAGCATAGGCGCATACCCGGTCGAGGAAGCCAACATCGGTCGCCAGGTCAACCGTGTCACTCGACGCATCTTCTGGAGGAGCTCCACCGCAAGTCTCTGCGCAAAAATTCAAAGTCAGGATAAGAAGAAGAACAAAGACTCAGTAGGCGTCAAGCCGAAACTCACCCCCAAGTACACCGGCGAGCGAAAGGAGACGACCAACTTGAGTTTTCTCCTTGGCGACCCGCGCCAGCTCCCGCTCTCGAGACTCGTGGAGAGCCTTCTCAAGCTCATCAACCCGCCCAGTAGCCTGGTCCAGCGAGGCACGCAGTTGATCCCTCTCTTTCTCCAGGCGAACATAAGCTGCGGCTGCGTCGAGCTGTTGGCGATAGTAAGGCTGAAACAAAAGCAGGATGTCAATAAAGTTGCGGGCGACTATACTAGTCACCCACACCTTCGGGGGCTACTCCCATCGGGAGCGCTGATCGCGCACCCGATGAAAAATCAAAGAACGCAAAGAAGAAGCATGCAAGACTTACGTGGTCCAGGAGTTCAAGGTCTTCCGGAGTCGAAGGAGGCACGCGGCTAGAAGATGCAATACCGGCAGGCTCAGCATGCACCTTCTCCACCACCACTGGCGTCCCCAACCCAGTCGAAGGGGCGGATGTGAGCTCCACGTCCCGAAGGGGGGAGCTAACATCGTCAGAACGATGGCCGCAGCAAAACCAAGAACACCAGTCGAATCAAAAACGCCCAAACTGCAAAGTACAACTCGATGGACACATTGCAAAGGAACTCACCTGGGGGTGCCGGCGTCGTCGTAGCTCTCCAGGGAAGGCGAAGGCATCCGCGCGAACGAGCGTGGCGCCGCGGAGCTGACTGGAGGAACGTTCAGAGGTTCCTCCCAGCCACCCGAAGACCGAGCACCCGGGGACGTCACGACGACCTCCTCCTCAGCAACGTCCACGCCCCGGGCAGGTGACGACGCAGTGGCAGACTCGCCGCGACTCGGAAGCTTCCGCTTCTTCCTCGCGGGTTCCTCCGCCTCATCTTCCTCCTCCACCTCGTCGCGGGGAGAATGCGCGGAGGGAATCTCTTCGTCCTCGTCATCCTCTTCGACAAACCTCGACTCATCGTCGGGTCCGTTCTCAGGGAGGGGAGGAAAGCTGATGAAAAGATCTCGGCCCTGAAGCAAATAGACACAAGTCGAATAAAAAAGAAAGGTAGACTCAAGTCGAACAAGGGCAGAGACAAGACTTACCTCAGTAACGGGGTTCGAGGCCCCGTAAGGAGAAATTGGGCACTTGCGTTGCACGTGTCCGCGGCTCGGAGGTTGGTGATGGACCTGACGCTGGCTTCCACCTCCTCGTCCTCCAGCGGCTTTGCGCTGACGCCTTCGGCGGCCCACATCGGGTGAGGCCGGGCGCTGAGCGGTTGCACCCGAAGACGGAAGAAGGTGGCCATTAGAAAGACGCCACCCGCATCGCGCCCAAGGGTCTGAGTCAGCTCGTGCAGCAGGCTCAGCAGGGGCCGCACGGCCTCCTTCTCCACGGCGGACAGCGGGTGCGCCCAGGCGCCGGTCTTCCGCAGTCCACGCTTGCTGTCGAACGCGTCCAGGCCATCGTCGTTCGACTGGACGTAGGACCATCTCCGGCGCCACCCTTGGACGGAGTCGGACTTCTTCATCTGAAAGTACGCGGTGTCACCGCGCACCTGGATTCCGAAGCCGCCCACTGGGAAGGTCAGCCCACTCTTCCCCACGTTCTTGCGAACGAGGAAGAGCGACTTCCACAATGCCCAGTGGGGCGCGACACCCAAGAAGCACTCGCATAGCACGATGAAGCCCGCGATGCTCAAGACGCCATTGGGGGTCAGATCGTGGATCTGAACCCCATAGGCATACAGGAGACCGCGCACGAAATCGTGCATGGGGAACCCGAAGCCTCGCGGAATGAAGTCCGCGAAGCAAACACGTTCCCCATCGCGGGGAGTGGGGAAGACTTCCTTGCCAGGGACTCGTACCTGGACTTGGTCGGCAGGTGGCAGCAGGCCCTGCGCGCGGAGCAGCTCCACATCGGTCTTCTTCAACGAGGACCTCTGCCAATCGCCTTCGGGTTTCTTCATCACCCCGGCGTCGTCGGCGGCGGCGGAGGAGCCAGCGGCGCTCTTCGGCTTGCCCATTGCCAAGGTCGCAAGGTGCGGGGACGGATTGCTCGGAGCTCGGGATGGCGGCGGAAATGGTAGAGCGCAAGAGGAAAGAAGGCAAGAATCGATTGGAGAAGATGACATCCCAAACGCCAAGGCGCAGTACTTATGCCTCGAGGATCGGCATCTCAACCGTCCATCGAGCACGGGCTCCGAGCGGGAACATCCAGCCATCCACGTGTCGCACGGAGAAACCAACCGTCACCGCCAACTTCCTCCACTACGCACGAGAACCGAGGCGTCGTCATCGTGCCGCGCAAATTTCGCGCCCACTTCGGAGACGTGACAGCTGTGGACCGTGGTCAGCTCTGACAGCGGGGCCCGCCACGTCACGTCCCATCGGGCGCAGAGGCGTGCAACAGATCGTCATCAACGACGTCATCAAGCCAACGGCTCCAAAATCAACCGAAGCAACTCGAAAGAGTTGTTCGAGTGGTAGGCTTCACAGCTGAAATCAGCAAAGTAGGGTCAGCCAATGATCCGAGCACCCGAAGAAACCATTCGAGTGGCAACGCAGTAAGCTCGAGCAGCCGAATCCATCCAACAAGTAAGCCAAAACAGGCTGAGTAGAAGCAAGCTTCACAAGAAGATGAAGACAAAATAATTCGACTGCACAGATTACTCCCATCGGGAGTGGCTGGTTCGACTGAAGGAATTCGAGTTCAAGCTCAAGATCAAGCAATCCAACGGCGCGTCCAGGAGGAAGGAGTCCTTTGTCCGACTCTGCGCTTCGACCAAGCACTCGGGGGCTACTGACGTGGGGCTACCTTGCGGGTAGCCCACGATGATGCTACCTGGGCCGCGCCAAGGATGGGAAGGCCCGCAGAAGACCCACTCGGGGTACCTCATATCCTAGTCCAACTCGGTTAGGTCTTGTAACCTACCGTATCTGTACCAACCACCCGAGACCTGGCTGCCTATAAAGCCAGGAGGGTTGCCCGTCCTAGAGGACACGCTGATAACCACCACGACAAACCCTAGCGAGATCGCAATCTCGCCATTGTAATCGCTACTCGCATCAATAACCAGACAAGCAGGAGTAGGGTGTTATCCTCCGGGAGCCTGAACCTGGGTAAACCTCGCTTGTCAGCCGTCGTGATCACCTTGCACTCATCTCTCTCCCCATCAATCAACCCGGGGTGCACAACCCTTGGACTTGTCGAGTTAACACCTCGTCATCTGCAGTACCATCAAATTCATTTACGTATTTTTTGTTTCCGTACGTGTTTTGTAATCCCAATCCGAAGAATCCCTCGAAGGACTAACGAAAGGATTTTCAACGGAATCTTTTACGATTTCAAACCATAGGAATCTTATTTATAGAATCTTTTTTTGTTGAAAAGAATGAGCACTACAATTTTTTATGGACTATATTTAGAACTCTTTGGAGTATTTTATCTTTATGTGCGACAACTATAACATACACTCAATCCAAAAAAGTTGACGTGGTTTTCCGCTAGTGCAATCAAACATCCTCGGTTGTTGATACCGGTCTCTTCTATTCCTGTAGGATTTCACGTGTCATGACATACAATTCCAGCATATGTTGCATATTTCCATGTCTTTCAGTTCCTGCGAACAAAAGAACTATGGAAGTATACAAATAAGAATATAAGATAATGTTTAGGCTTTGGAAATCCATGCAGTTGGATACACAACTGAAAATACAAGGACAAAATAAGCATATTGATACGGATCAACGTGATCCAAAAGGGTTTTAGTCCCAATCTTTCACGGCGAACCAAGAACAGAAACAAATAACTTCCATCATTGAGCAGATTAGATCAACTCCACAATGCGCAAACACAGACTCAAAGAATCAGCAATCAAAACGGACAACAACTCGATCTCGGCGACCCATCTTGGGACGAACCTCACGATATGTTTAAAACTCCAAAACATCACCCTCGATACATGGCAGCTGCCATGACCCTTATAAAGGGTGACTCAAACCTAACTCGGTTGGACATGCCCAAACCGACCCTAACACAAATACCGACCTATTGGGCAGGTTCGGCAATAAAACATAATAAGGCACACAGGCCTAAAATAAAACGTGTACATACTTAGACAAATATTACCGACTCGCTGGTTATCCTGTATGCAACACGTCTCTCACCACACCACCCAGACTAACCAAGTTGGCCTTACTTTGTTGGCCAAACTGAAACAACATAGGTGGTGTTTTAAAATTGGGTTTCACCTCATCTTGCGGAGGAACGGCAAAGCTGAAAGCTCCGACCACTAGAATATACGGAGGTGGTGGCGCCATGACAGGAATAGATATCCTCCCCTCATCATCCCCCCCAACTTGAAAGGAAACCGTCCTCGGTTTCAGCTTGTCACTTGGAACCTTGGCCATTGCAGGAAGAACATTCACTTTGATATCTTTGTCAAGCATAGGCTGTAGCACATGACGCTTCCCTTCGTGCCACAATGAATATACATTGGTCCTGCCTTCATGAGTAGAGCGCCTATCAAATTACCACGGTCGGCCCAGCAACACATGACATGCATCCATAGGCAAAACATTACAGACCACCGTGTCCTTATAATCACCCACAGAAAATTTTAGGCGCACCTTATGTGTTACCTTCAGCTTGCCTGAATTATACAACCACTCAACGCAATGTGGCTGCGGATGCTTCCACGTAGGTAAAGACAACGAATCAAGCTCTTGCTGACTAGATTGGTGTAGCTGCCACCATCCACAATCAGCTTGCAGCTGGTATTCTTGATCGTGCATTGGGTCTGAAAAATATTCCAGCGCTGCCCTTGTCCCTCTATGCGGTCTTGCGACACACGTTGAATCATCAAACTTTTGCAATTAGCAGCAAGTTCATAACCATCCACATCCAAGTGTTCAACTTCCTGAGACTTCTCACTAGTATGATCAATAACTTCCTCTTCATCACTTGCAGAGATATAGCCGTCCTGTATGAGCAAAATTTTCTTTGCATTGGGGCAGTCACGCCTCATATGTCCCCTGCCTCCACATGTAAAACACTCAGTATGTGCACTGGATTGGGTATTAGACGCAGCTCGTGACAATCCTGATTTTGACGCCTCGTTTTGCAAAGAATTATTCGAACGTGTAAAGGATGTTGGCCTAGAACTAGCACTAGCATCCTCCGTGGAAGAACGTCGCCATGTGTTTGTAACTGAAACTTGGCGTCGCTTAATTTGTTGCTCCGCACGCTTAGCTTGGTGCACCAGATCCTGAATATTATAATAAAGAACCATCTCCACACGATCTTGCACCTCAATATTCAGCCCATAAAAGAACCGAGACATAGTGGCATCTGGATCCTCACGTGTTTCTGTACGTATCATGAGCAACTCCATCTCTTTGTAATATGCATCAACAGATTTGTTACCTTGAGTGAGCTGCTGTAATTTATTGTGCATATCCCTCTTATAATGCTCAGGAACAAAACGACGTCGCATTATCTCTTTCATACCTGTCCATGTCGTTGGTCTTGTATGCATACGCAAAATTTGACTCCACCAAATCAGCACATACCCGGTGAATTCCACTGCAGCAAGTTGCAATCTCTTCTCCTCGGCATAATGGTGAGAAGCAAAAATCTGATCCATACGCATCTCCCACTCCAAATAATCTTCAGGTCCGTGGTTTCCGGAGAATGGAGGGATGGACAATTTGATACGGCCAAGACCACCATCATCAATGGGAATCCGAACTGCATATCCAACACGGTCACGAGCATGTTGCGGAACATGACGAGCACCTGCAGGACGAGCATTAAACGGCTGCTGTGGTGGTGCAAAATCAGCATCATCCGCAAGGTCTTCATCTTGATTGGGTGCCAGTAGTCGACGATCATAATTTTCAGCAGGGCGGAGTGGCATCTCATCACGGAGCTGGGCAGCAGGAGGGGGCTGGAGGGGTGCATGGGCAGGAGCGTCGCCCAAGGCATCAATTCTGTTAGCCAACCGTGCAATTTGTGCCGTCAACGCTGCATGACTCTGACGAATCGCATGTACTGTCAAAACCAGCCCGGACATTGGGAGCTAAATTGTCAGCAAAGATAGGTGGTACAAGCTCCTCCGTTTGTGCGACAATGGGTGCTGAATTCTCGCCATGAACGGAGTTCACCATCTTCAATGAAATCTCGTGCTTCCTTTCCGGCCGTGCCGGTACAATCTCTGCTTTCCTTTCTTGTTTAAATCGGAAACAGCTAGCGATCGTAAGGAATCGGGACTGCTAGCGATGCAACTAGCACGAGCGATCAGAACCAGACTCCTCGATCAAGACAAAAATCAATATCTCCAGGCGTACTCAGCAGGGACTCCTCGGCAGCAAACAGTATCCGAACCGATCTAGCGATCGTACAGGGACGAACAGCCAAAACAAATCACGATCGTGGCGGTGGCAGGAACTTGAAGGCCTTAGCGATCCGACAATCTTTCCTAGCAGAATTTAACGCCTCCAGCAAAACGAGCCCCACAACAAACTCAGGATGGACGAAACAAATAGCAGCTATGTAGAATTCTCTGTAGCTAGACGATCAAGGCAATATAAAACGATCGCAGCGGCCGGTGGTGATGCGAATTAAATATCCCTAGCAAAACGTGTCCAAGCAGTACTACTATATGATCAGGACGTAGAACTCCAGGACGGAAAAGCAATAACCCGTGATGGCAAGTAAACAGGTCGGAAGTTGGTGTCCTAGTGCCGCACGGCCGGATCGTGTCAGCGGCAGGGACTCCAAAGCTTTTCTCGAGTACAAGAACCGATCAGAACTTCAGTCTCGACAGATCGGAAACAGCGTCTCCACGATTTCAACCTTGCAATCAACAGAACCGGTGTCTTGGCGTGATGCCTCCGGCAGCAAAAAAACTCAGCAGATAAAGCTTAGAAGGAAAACGCCGTGAGAAACCCGACGAATCTGATACCAAGATGATACGGATCAACGTGATCCAAAAGGGTTTTAGGCCCAATCTTTCACGGCGAACCAAGAACAGAAACAAATAACTTCCATCGTTGAGCAGATTAGATCAACTCCACAATGCGCAAACACAGACTCAAAGAATCAGCAATCAAAACGGACAACAACTCGATCTCGGCGACCTATCTTGGGACGAACCTCACGATATGTTTAAAACTCCAAAACATCACCCCCGATACATGGCAGCTGCCGTGACCCTTATAAAGGGTGACTCAAACCTAACTCGGTTGGACAGGCCCAAACCGACCCTAACACAAATACCGACCTATTGGGCAGGTTCGGCAATAAAACACAACACAGGCCTAAAATAAAACGTGTACATACTTAGACAAATATTACCGACTCGCTGGTTATCCTGTATGCAACACGTCTCTCACCACACCACCCAGACTAACCAAGTTTGGCCTTACTTTGTTGGCCAAACTGAAACAACATAGGTGGTGTTCTAAAATTGGGTTTCACCTCATCTTACGGAGGAACGGCAAAGCTGGAAGCTCCGACCACTAGAATATACGGAGGTGGTGGAGCCATGCCAGGAATAGATATCCTCCCCTCATCACATATGCAATACATCGTCCCGGCCTGAATGATGCCTACGCTGCAGCTGGGCTCCACATGAACTCTCGGATAAAGAAGCTTATGGATCATCTAAGAATGAGAAATTCAGCATCGGAACCCACATGCTCTCTTCATGCAATGAGCTAAAATGGCATATTTTGACAAATAACTATGAGCTCCATATACGTATATATCCATATGTGTTTATCTCTATGATGTGGTGACAATCGATCGATTGCGCTTGGGCGGGTGACAATAACCCGGGCCGGGTGCGTGGGTGCGCAGCGTCCAGCACACAGTCGTCCACCTTGTCTCTACGGCCTCTCGATCCGTCGCGCGCTTGCTTTTGGTTCTTGGATACGAGCGGTCGAGGTTTTGTGAGGCTGCGTCAGCTTCCTTCCGGCGGCCACTTGTACCCCGTTCCGTTCCGATGGCTGCCGACGTAGGCAAGGCCACGCATGGCCTCTAATTAATTCCTACTGGAGAGAAACAAACCAAAAACGGCCAGTGAAACAGCTCAAGTTGCTCCTGCGAAAAACAGGAGGAGGAGGCGAGGATTGATTGCAATTGCATGATACTATACGGTGGGCGCCGCCGCCGGCTGCCTGCTGACTCCCCGAGACAACGATATATTGCTGATGTTGATGATGCATACTCCAGTTGCTAGCTGAATGCCCTTTCGCGGCGTCGGTTTGTAGTACGTCCCCGTGCTTTGCTCTTGTGGCCGACCACAAGCCGAAGCTGCTCTGGGAACCGAAAGCGGCGGCCGAGTTTGCTTTGGAAGGATCGTTTCCGTTGGGCCGTTGCCCGACGGCTGGATGATCGCTCTAACTGCGTCATGGTGTTTCTTCACTGCTCGCCCTTTCCGTTAGCTTCCGTGCAAAGGCCCTGCCCAAAAGGAAAAAAAATACTGTAGTATTCGCAAATTAGTAGTTTTTTTTGGACGGATCATATTACGTGCTCAGGCGGCGGGCAACGCAGGCTGCAGCCAATTTGGGCTTTTCTCAAGTAGGCCCAGGCTTCCTAAAATCAGATTAGCTTTGCCTACAGCGCCATTAACTGGACTGCAATGATGCAGCCCGTTTAACTTGTGATTTTATTTTTTTATTTTCTTATTCCTTCTTTATTTTTATTTTTAACAAAACATAAAAAATATTTTAAAATATCTACATCTGGACATTCTATGCATGCAAGTTATTTTTCGTGAAACTTGTGTGTGAACTTAAATTTTCAGATACAACACTATCATTTTTGTTTACAATTTTTGACATTTTAAAATATGTTTTTTTTTCAGTAGTGAGTGCATCTAAAACTACGAGTCGAAACATATTTTGGGTACATTCATTTATTTAATGCGACTTTTCACAATGTTGTTGCATTGTGTTGGCGAGCTCCTTGCTCTATTACATATCTGATAATGGAACTCCACCCTGTTTGGTTGTATGAAAAAACTTTCCATACTGTTTATGTGCTTTCACTCTCCAAAACATCTGCAACAAGAAAAATGTTCTACCTTTCCCCTCTACAATGTTTATATGCTTTGGTGTCTATCTAATCGAAACTGCTCCATGTACGATGATATGTGTATGATCCTTGTCTGATAATTATTCTGACAATGTATGTCCTCTTACCTAGAAAGTCTGACGGTTCGATTAGCAGGATCGTACATAAATCATAGAAGCATCATCAAACATTTGTCCAGGTTCCTATGTAATATACTATGCTTATTCACGTTGATATGGAGACCAAGAGTTTTAGCATTTCGTGCAGAAAAAAATTATGGGACACCTATTCACTGCCATCCATTCTATCTTGATGCGACGAGTAAAGAGATGAGCGGCAATAGTCAATGCGGAATGATGCGTTTAAGAGGGGGGGGGGTACTAAGAACGTGGGTCGATAGTTAGTCGGTTTCGGTGAAAGGCTGGATCAACGCAGAGGACAAAGGTAAATAAAATGAGTGATATGCCATCTATAGTCGCTAATATGAGTAACATAGGAACCACTCTTGATGTGGGTAGGGTCCCGATTTACACGAATTTTGGGGCGAGAGGAATAAACGTGACGAGCACACGAAAAATGCAAGTAGAAAAACAAGGGAAAACACAAGGGTAGAAGTGGGGATAACTAGCAAAACCTGCAAAGAACGATAAAATCGGCAACCGGGCGCGATGGTAGCCCTCGATTCTCAAGACCCAAGCCAATCTTACTCTCAATTAAAACCGTCTCCCTCAATGGTTGATCCACCAGTCCAAGAAATCCCAAAGGGAAAGATTGACAATTAGAAACTACAAGAAGAGGTCTTGATTCATCTCCATGAGGGAGGCCTTAGGTTTCCACATGGGAAACATAGGAGCATAGCTCAGCAACTCAAATCATATCATGTCTAACCCTAACCCTAGGCATAGAGGAGCTGCTAATTTATAGTCTACTGAACTGAATGGCAGTTGACCACCTAGAGGGGGGGGGTGAATAGGTGGTGACCAATTTTTATCTCTTTTTCAGTTTTTAGGCTAGCGGAAAGTAAATTGTCTAGATGTGCAACTAGATGATACAAGTGACAACCTACAAGGAAACTAGGCAAGTACAGGAAATAAAGATGCGGTAAAGGAGAGTGGAACGAAACAACCGTAGGGACTCGAAGACCAAGGTTTTATCCCGAGTTCCACCACATAGGTGTACGTCTCGTTGGAGAGGTGTGAGCTACCACAAAGGTTTGCTCAACGCCACAAAGGCCTCACCCTATTCTCCTGTGAATTCGACCACAAAGGTTCGAATCCACACTTCCACTAAGGACTCCTTTAAGGGCGGAGAAACTCCCGTACAAATTCGTGAGGCACACACCCACAACTGAATTGGGGGCTCTCACAACGACCACAACAGGTCACTTCCACAAAGGATCAAATACACAAGGTTGAACCTAGCTATCCACAAAGGAACCCTAGATTCGTTGCCCCTCAAGAAATAGAGGGGGAAAGTCAAATCTCTTCGGTGGAGATGTAGATCGGTGGCTTCTCCCTTAGATCCCCAAGTATCAACGGATTTGAGTGGCTGGATTGAGAGATCCGGGAGAAACGAGCTTCAGCACAAATGGAGGAGAGAGAAAATCTGGAAGCTTAGGAAGCTGGAGGTAGGTGGAGGGGTATTTATACCCCTCCTCAAAATCTGCCCGTTGCACAGCCGCCAGCCCGGGAATCTCCGGGTTGAGGACCGTAGATCTCCGGACCCCGGAAATTTCCGGAGCAATTTCCGGCTGTTTTTGAATCTGGATCAGTACTGGTTGGGCTTCTTGACTTAGTCGAAATTCCTCTGACACTCGGAGATCTCCGGACTGGGGCTCGGAAATCTCCGGGAGGATTTCCGGCTAAAATTGTTTTGGAGTCAGTACGCAATTTGTAATCTGGACTTGGTCGAAATTCCTCTGTCACTCGGAGATCTCCGGACTGGGGCCCGGAAATCTCCGAGCGCCGGAAATCTCCGGGAGGATTTCCGGCTCAGCTTGAGTTGGAGTCAGTACGCATTTGAATTCAGACTTGGTGATAAAAAAGTTTGGCTCGGAAATCTCCGGTCTGTGGACCGGAAATTTCCGGGCCCCGGAAATCTCCTGACTGAATTCCTGAACAAATACCAGGTGCAATTGAAATGATTTTTAGGCAACCTAAGTATTCCTCTTTGACAATCAACCTGTAAAATAGCCTGCATGCTTCATCACAAACATTAGAATACTTTTTTTGTGTTGTCATTAGTCACCAAAACTTGGGAGTACATAGAATGCACTTTCAGTCTCCCCCTTTTTGGCGAATGATGACAACACAAAAAAAAAGAGTGGATTTGCAAAATATGGACGGAGCTCCCCCTAAGTGAGTGCACTATTAAAGAATGTCTTTGAAATACAAAGTGCACATTCCTTAGGATCAACACTCCCCCTAGATTTTACAAAGCACACACAAACACAATAGAAGCAACAAACTTAGATAAATAGTTATTACAATAGAGAATTTAACAGTACTCATGTCTCACACACATGACAAAACAAACATAGTCACGAAATAAGAGAGCACTGAAGAAAGCAAAGCGAAAAGAAAGAAGTGCTCTCAGCCCATGCAAATCCCGAGAGTCCTAGAGATACTTCTCCCCCTTTGGCATCAAGATACCAAAAAGGGAGGAGGTTCCACTAACGCCCCATGACTCAAGAGTCGGAACCCGCGTCCTCATCATCTTCCTCTTCCTCCTCTGTGTCAGCATTCTCAAGATCGCTGTCCTCTGGCACAACATCATCCCAATCAAAAGTGAGACCATCTGCATTCCAATCCTTGAAGGGAACCCGAGGCTTCAAAGGTTGCTTCGGAGCAGGCATCTTCATGTGAGCCATCATTGCTTCTTGGCGCTGCATAATGCGATGGTTCTGAGAGTAGATTGAGTAGTTCTCACTGTGAATGCAACAGTTCATGTTCATGATTTTCTCAATTGCTCGAACTACCCCGCGGCGACTTTTCTTGGCAGCTTTCTTGATGTTGGGATCGGAGGGAGCCCGAGATGGACCACCAAAAATGTCATCCTGATCGATATCATGCATGGTGGCTTGTTGTTGAACCAAATGAGCAGATTTCTGGACAAGCAGGGCTGGCTTGTGAGGCTGAGTGGCAAAAGCTGTATCAAAGTCATCACCGTCTTGCTCAGACAGCTGGTAGAGGCTCTTGATGAGCAACATTATATAAGGAGCATATGGAGGAACTTTCCTCTCAAAGACTGCTAGGGACATCTCCTGGAAAATGAAGTCCATGACATCCACCTTAAAGATCTCTTGCTGAACTGCATACTCCCCAAGATAGGCATCATGAGCTTTACGCATCAAGTTTACTAGAGCTCCGGCAATATTATCTGCATTGCCGGCAATGGGAGCAATGGTCCAACGGAACATGCGCAGCAGGATATCATAAGTGGGCAGGAGGCCATTCTGAGAGCCAATCCTCCCTCCAGGCTGGTATAGATCAGTCATGACGTGTTTGTTGTAACGCCATGGACATGCATGCGGGCACCAGCTGCAGTAGTAAGACCACGGAAGGGGCAACCAAGAATCTGAGCAAACTCTCTGAAGGAAGAAGTCAAGTGCTGCCTGCCAAACATCCAAGTCATCCCAATATCCTCTGAGGAGTCAAACACCACAGTGGCATAGAACTGATGTATAAGAGAGACGCTGTAGCTGCACTCAGTTATCATCAAAGGCTCCAAACCCAAAAGACCACACACCTTCACAGCACCACCAAAATAATCTGCCTTCTTCATTAATTTGTCAAAGTCAATCCACTTCATGGGGCAGATTGGCTTGTCAATGGAGAACTTCTGGTAGACTTCCCTGTAGATCCATGCCATCTCAGTGCAAAAGTAAGTGGGATCATCAGACTCCACATCATAGGATAGTTCACTTCGCCACTTGCGAAAACTTCCTTTGTTGAAGTGTTCAAGACGGAGCTCGGTCTTCTTCTTCTTATAAGCACCAATAGGTTTCCTGAGGATGGCTGAGGACTCAGTGTGAGAGTTGTCTTCGCTAGAGGACCCACTGGGAGGGCGTGAGTGAACTGGTTTGGCTCTTCCGCGAGTAGATATTTGCTTAAAGCGGACACGAGGTTGGAACCTGCAGGTACACAACATAGAGTGGATGGAAAGCATATGGGGTAAGCACTCATGTCCAAGATTGAAAAAGGAATATACTAGAAAAGTTTTGGCAAACATAGTTTCTGGACTTAGCTGTTTTGATTCTGAGCAGGCCGGAGATTTCCGGGTGTGACTCGGAGATCTCCGGGGTCCGTAGATTTCCGAGTAAGGACCGGAAATTTCCGGTCTACACGAATTTTTGACAGATCTGAACAAGATCTATGGATGGAAAACAGATCTGTGCATATGGAAGGTAGAACATGCTGAACGAATAGACGTCGCCTAGAGGGGGGGGGGGGGGGGTGAATAGGCGATTTAAAACTTTTTCGAAGAGCCGGAATATCCGGTCCAAGAGTGACCGGAAATTCCGAGTAGCCGGAATATCCGGTACACAAATGACCCGGAAATTCCGGTATGCTTGATAAAGGCGGAATAAAACTAGAGGTTTACTTTAACAAGCATACAACCTAGATACATAAACTAGGCTCACCTATGTGCACCAACAACTTAAGCTAAGCAATACTAGTAACAAGATGATAGCAAGATATATGACTTCAAGCACGAAGGCTATCACAATGTAAAGAGCATAAGTAAAGAGCTCAGGTATAGAAATAACCGAGGCACGCGGAGACGAGGATGTATTCCCGAGTTCCACCCAAAGGTGTACATCTCGTTTGGAGAGGTGTGCGCAACCACAACAGGTTAGCCGCAACGCCAGAAAGGCTCACCTTCTTCTCCTGATGAACTCAACCACAAAAGGTTCGAGTTCACCTTCCACTATTGATCTCCTTTGGGGCGGAGATCGAATCCCGTACAACTCTTGAGGCACACACCCACAACTTAATTGGGGGCTCCCAAGTCTTGAGGCACACACCCACAACTTAATTGGGGGCTCTCAAGTGACCACAAAAGGTCTTGACCACAAAAGGTCTTGGCCACAAAAGGCCGGCCACAAAAGGCGTCTAGGGTCCAAAGACCCAAGAGTAACAAGCTCACAAGTAATACCACCACGAATCCTCGTGGAGGGCTCAAACCGATGCAAATGCAATGGCAAGAGCACACGAAGTGCTCAAGTCCTTCACTCTCAGATTCCAACACAACAACAAATGTTTATGGGGGAATAAGAGAGGAAGAACAAAGGAAACCACAAAGGAGTCAAATCCTTCACTCCCAAATCCCACCAAAAGCAACTAATGCTTATGGGGGAGAAGAGAGGAAGAACAAAGAAGAAGAACCACAAAGGAACTCAAAGAACTAGATCCACTAAGTTCCCCTCACTTAGAGGAGAGATGGATTGGTAGGATTGTAGATCTAGATCTCCTCTCAACTTTCCCTAAAGAATATGGAAGATTCAATGGAGGGATTGAGAGGGAAGTGAGCTTTCCAAGGTCAACAATGGAGTAGGAGAGAGGGGAAAAGCGTGCTGCCTTGGATTTTCTGAGGAGGAAGAAGGGGAGGGGTATTTATACCCCTCCAGGAAATATAGCCGTTGGCTGTTTCGACACTCGGAAATTCCGGTATAAGTTAGACTCGGAATTTCCGGTCACCCGGAAATTCCGGTCTAGAGAGACTAGGAAATTCCGGTCACCCGGAAATTCCGGTCTAAGAGAGCTCGGAAATTCTGGCTGGAGTCAGAGGCAAAACCAAACTTTTCGTTAGCCATTTCTGGAGGACTTTTCTGGGGGCACTCGGAAATTCCGGTAGACGGAAATTTCCGAGCACAATTTCCGACTGGAGTCAGAACCCTTTTTCTCCTTTCCTTAGCTGTTTTCTTGGATGAGCTGGGGAACCGGAAATTCCGGTAGGGCGGAATATCCGGCCCCAATAATCCGAATCAGCAGAACACCGAAACGAAAACTGCTATAACTTTTGCAAATGAACTCCAAATGAGGTGAGACCAATTTTGTTGGAAAGATAGCGACGAAATATTGCATCCCATAAATAGAGTAAAATCACCACACATGGCAAGGTGTGGACTTTCCTCACGGAAGAACCGACAATATTTCCGCCACCGAAAACGCAACAAGTTGTCCAAAGTAAAACCGATTTCGATGAACTAGAGCTTGACATGGAGATGAACCAAGCTCTAACTCCTCACCAACATAAAAGCCAAATAAGAACCAAGAAACATGATATGCCAAGTATGCAAAGGTTTGAGCTCTCCACAAGAATGCGACCAAGTTACTAACTTGAGAGCCCCTCTTGATAGTACGCCTATCTATCCTATAGCCCTATCAAGATTATACCTTTGCCTTGAGCATTCCACTTGAGTTGGATGAAGACTATGTTGATATCTTCAAGTGGTTCATCTTTCTTGATTGCGCGTCCAAGCACATGCTTGATGAAGACTTCTCCAAATACCCCCCCATGCTCACAATGGGAGAGTCTCGCTTAGCTTCATCTTCATGTATCCATTGCAAGCACCAAGCATAGGATCTCTTCAAGAAGCTTCTCTTGGTCTTGGTCTTGCACAACTCATCTTTTCTTCACTAAGATGATGTCTTGAATCTTCAAGACATGCTTGCAATAAGCTTCACTCAACACATGAGCTTCAAGAGTTCAACACATGAACTCCACCATTCCATGGATAAGATCTATAGGGATATCTCAATGCAAACATTAGTCCATAGAGATTGTCATTCAATTACCAAAACCACACATGAGGGAAAATGCTCTTTCAATCTCCCCCATTTTGGTAATTGATGACAATCTCTTTTGAGAGGGTTTATAATATGGAATTTAACGAACAAGAATGGTTGCACTAACATCAAATACTACAAAGGTATGTGATGTTAGTCCATCCACATATATAGAGTAAACTCCCCCATAATTTATGCACGTGGGTATGAACATGAATTCATTGCATATATTATCAACCATTACCGATGGTGGAGTTTCCACTATATATATAAAACCAAGCAACGAATACAAAGGCAAGGAAGGCAAATAGGCAAATACTTAAGACGATACCAAAGTAAAGAGCCAATTCCATACAACCCTCCAAAACTTCTCCCCCATTGGCAACGATTGCCGAAATGGGCGAAAGGATTTGGAAAGGTAACATAATAAGATCTCCTTCATGATTTATGCATTTCTCATGATATGAGTGAAATCAAATGCACTTATCCAATGACGAATACATGAAGGGGATCAAACTATATTGAGGATCCAAAAATTGCACAAGAAAGATACCAATTGAAATCCACTGGAAGGATACCAATTGCAAAAGGGGGAAAGCATTCACAAAGAAGCAAGCAATCAAGGGATCCAAAACCAATTGAGCACAATAGGATGTTATGATAAGATCAACCAAGTGTTCTAAAAATCAAGAGGGAACTCCCCAAGGTACATGCACAATGAAAAGATTTGTATTTCAATATGGTGTGCATAACATGGAATCCTCGCTGCCTCCTAGATAATTTTGAACACAAAAAGGTGCAAGATTGAATAAAGGCTTGCTCAACCGGGAAAGGATGGGTGTGACATGGAAATACAATTTAGGAGACTAAACAAGGATGAGCCTAAGCAACATCATAGTCTTTCAAATTATGAGTCACATAGTGCGTATCATGTATTTTGCACACAAGCACACCCAAGATGATAAATCAAATAGGATCACAAGCTTATTAAGAGGCAATGTGAAACCAATAGAAAAACAAAGCTTGTGACATTTAGAGATCACCAAAGAATCAAGAAAGTAGTAAAAGGTGATCACTAGAGATTTTGAATACCAATTAAATATGTAACTACCCTCATGTGTATAAGTTTCTAAGTGGACACTAAGTCCTCAAAGAAACATGCACACACAATGTAGGTACAAGTTCAAGCACATGATATTCAAGAGGAAGTCATAAATACACCGATAAGAATTTTTGCTTAAAAGCAAAGCACATAGCTCAAATTATTCTTAAATGGTATAGATGAACTTCCAACACCAAGTTCTCAAAGCATCACAAATACCCACATAGGATAAGTGATAGTTGGGATACTTCGAGACACAAAAAAAATATCACATAAGGCAAATGATTTATGAGAATTCATCAATATTGCATATGAGAGACTTTGAAATGAATTTGCTAGATTAACATATTGGGGATCCGAGAATCATGAAAATGATTATATATATTCCCCTTGATGTTTAATCATACCGGCTAACTCACATTTGCAATTAAGATGTTTTGAAAGAAACTTTGCAAAAACCAAATCAAATGCAACTTAGTGAAACTCATGCCAAAGAGCAACCTACACAAGGTTGAGAGCTAGAAGTATATGCATGAGTTAGATACTTGTTACCGAGATGGCATTGACAGTGTAGAAGATGAGAGTTCACAATCATCCAAGCTTGACTCCAAGAAGCACATGGTGAAGACATCTTCTTTAAATAGAGGCAAGCTTCCAATGCATCTCTCATGTACCTAAAACAAATCAAGTACACAATGGCACCCAAACTAATTGGGTCCAAAGTAGTTAGACCAACTACAATACATAGGACAAACTCCACATAAATATGTGCATATTGATATGAAATAGAATTTCATGCACATCTTAGCCATTTAGGATTTGATGGAGTTTATCCTATATATTGGATCTACGAAAGGAAGCATGCCATAAGATATACATATAGTGAATATGCATGCACAAAACTTTCAAGAACCAAGCGAGATACAATTTGGACAAAACACCAATTAAATCAAAAAGCTACACAAAAGTGTGGCAAGAGAAAGATTTGTCCTCATTGTATCAAAGACTCAAACCAACACATGATTCGAGAAACCAATTTGAAAATATATCAAATGAAAACAAGGTCAAGGCTAAACCAATGAGCATAAGAAATAAATCAAACAATCATGCTCGAAGGTTTATCTCATACAAAAAGGTAGACTAGGAACCATGGGATGAGATAGCCAACTCCACAAAGAAGAGTAAGGGTTCAACAAATAAACCTATCCCTCTACACTTTTCATGATGGCACAAAGTACCAAGACGAAAAATGTTTGCCTTTCAAAGAGACATGTCATCGGGAACAAACACCAATTGAAGACAACTAATGTTGAATAACATATAGGATTGCTCCCCCAAGATTTGTGCATTACTTATGATCTTGTATTTGAATACAAAATGCACAAAAATGGGATCATCACTTTTCATATATAATGTTAACCATTTAGTCCTGTTCAAGAAGAGCAATAAGATACAAAACCAATTTAAAAACCAAAGAATAGTGTTCTAAAGAGTATAGAGTAGCTTCCCCATGATTAGTGCATTTTTAAGATCTTGTATGTAAATACAAAATGCACACAAGTGGGATCATTACCCTCCATATATCTTTTTGAACACAAAGTTCAAGAAAATCAATAAGACCCGATAACAATAAAAAGGATGATGTTCTACTCAATGTAGGATAGCTCCCCCAAGAATAGTGCATTACTTAGAATTAAGTCTTCGAATGTAAATGCACAACAATGGGATCCTTGCTTTTCCTAACTCAAGAAAGTTCAACACAAATTATGAGTAGAGCAACAAAAGGATCCAAATGAAGCAAAGAGGACAAAAGGATGGTTAAACCAAAACAAACTTGGCGATAGAAAAATACAACTTAAAAACAATAGCCAATGTGATTATGATCAATAATTTTACCACAAATATAATTATCACTTGTCAAAGACAATGATTGTATGGAGATATTTCTCGGTGGTACATGACATATATGTATTCAAGATCATATTCACAAAACATAAGCATGTGGCAAAATAAAAGAATTGAAAAACATGCTTATCTAGATATTGTTGATGACTTCACATATTCAATGATCATTCTAGTCATCAAGAAACTTTCTCACAAACAAGATACCAAAAGATGGTTGATCAAAATGCATTTAAGCAAATATGGAACTTGTTTGAGTACCATGCCACCTAGGAACAAGATAATCAACAATATAAACTCTAGGTGACACTACCTCTCATGTTCACATTTTCTAGGCTTGTAATATGCACATAGCTTATTACTCCCCCATAATGTGATAATCCATTCTTTGTAACAAGAGGCAAAAGAAATCCAAGAGATAATTAATGGACATTAGAATTTGAATTTCTCATGAGTAAGACATACCACAAAGAGAGTAGATAACATTAATATATCATCACTAAGTGGTAGTCCTCATGAATACACATTTTAGGATAGTGTGTTACCAAAAAGCACATCACTCCCCCAAAATGTGATAGTCCATTAATATCCCTAAAAGAGCCAATTAAGATAAAAGCAAATAGGCAAGAGGCTCAAAACATACATGGTGTGCAAACCAACATACACAAGCTTGATTACTCAACATAAGTAAGTAGAGTGCACAACACATATAAACACTTGTAAGGTACAAAACCAAACACATGCAAGGGTGCAAGTAACTTTCAATGAGTACATATGAAGTAAATACAAGTTGCCGCAAGGAGGAGCATTGGATAAATGCTAAGACAATATAATCCACTTGACTTGACTTGAGATAATATGGATGATGAAGATCCCTTAATTCTTCATGATGTAGTCAAGTCTCCAATGTCCTCCACTTACACCTATTGATCAAGTTTTAGCTTGTTTGTCCCCAACTAAGTTGGGTCCTAAGAGGTTAGTCACAATAGGTTTGGCAACCCAAATGGTTCTTTTCTTGACACCACTTTGAGTACCAATAAATTTGGCAAACACATTGCCAACCTTATCCTTCCGAAGAGAATGAACATTATCAATAGTAGGAGGGTTGGATAAGGTACCATGAGTGCATGAAGAAGCAAAGTGATCCTTCCCACGACATTTGTAGCAAATGCGGCTTTTACCTTTCTTCTTGGGAAGGGAAGGTTCTTCAACTTGGGAAGCTTGAGTTTGAACTTGAGGTTGCTTCCCTTGTTGCTTCTCACTAAGAGGCTTCTTCTTCAAAGGGCAAGATCTCACATGGTGCCCTTCAACCTTGCACTTGAAGCACACAATCTTGGCCGAATCAATAACTTGCTCTTGGCCCTTCTTCTTGATGAACTTGTGCTTCTTCTTGACATTGGACTTGTTCTTGTTATTGGAGTCGAATCCAAGTCCACTCTTGTCATGAGGAAGTTGTTGCACTCTCAACATGTTGTAGAGGGTGGACTTCCCTTCATGAAATTTCTTCAAGTCTTTCTTCAAAGAAGTGACTTGTGCCTTGAGCTCTTTGAGTTCCTCTACATGGTAAGTTTCAAAACAAATACTAGAGGAAGTAGATGCTACATTGTTAGAGCAACAAGGCAAGGAATGTAATTCATCACAAGATTTAGCAATGGTATGTGATGTAGAATTACTAGTACTAGCACATTGCAATAAAGCATTAGTAGTAGAGTTTGTGCTAGTGACCGTAGGAGGCTCACAAGATTTTACCTTCGTTGTGACCGCCTCATGAGCTAACTTTAGCCTAGCATGGGATGCTAGAAGATCCTCATTAGAGCTTGAAAGCTTTTCATGATTTTCTACCAATATCCCATACTTGCTAGTTAGCAAATCAAGTTGAGCCCTTAGCTCAACATTCTCCTTCAAAATAGATGCTTCACACAAAGTGGAGTTAGTAGCACAAGCATCATTATCATTAGAAGTGGAAGGAGACAACATGACAAGCTCATTATTTAACTTAGCATTTTGTTTACTAAGCACATTACATTTAGCAATAGCATGTTCATGTTCTTTAGTGAGTTTAGCAATTTTGGAGTTATGAGACTCCATGATAGTTTCAAGTTGCTCTTGAAGGTGAGCATTAGTTTCTTGTTCATCTTCTAGAGATGATTGAAGAGATACCTTTTCATAGGCATCTTCTCTCTCAATCTCACCTTTTAGCTCAAGAACATCCTCAAGCTCACCTATACGGCTCATAAGAGAGCCAAAGTGTTTCTTGCCAACTCCTTGCAAGTTAGTCATGAAATGATCAAAAGCAATAATTTCTTGTTTGATTTCAAGACTAGTATCATCATCAACATCATCATCATCATCACCATGAGATATATTGGAGTGCACGGTAGGACCTACCTTATACTCTTTAGCCATAAGGCAAAGGTGAGTAGTGGATGAAGACGATGAAGAGTTGCTTGAAACACCATTGAGGTCCAAGTCTTGTTCCAACAATTGTTGGAATTCCTCTACATTGTTAGCAAAACAAGTACTAGAGGAAATATAAGCAATTTGATCATGGCAACAAGACAAGGAAAGCATATCATCATGAGATTTAGTTAAGCAACTACTACATGATATGCAAGGACCATCAACACTAGCATGTATGACATTTTGAGTGCTATATGTGCTTAAGTCCAAAGATAGAGCATTGCAAAAAGATGAGTGTGAAGTATAGTCAAAAGTAGTTTCACCATCAAGATTGCAATTTCTATCACCAATATCATTACCTTGTGGCACACCACATGTCGGTGAAGTGGAGGAAGTCGTGAGCTCATCACGACCGGAAGTGGAAGGAGGACAATCATCCTTGGAAATGTTGGACACCTCATATATATCTTGAAGTTTTGTCCATAATTCATGAGCGCTCCGAAAAGGCATGATTGACGCAAGCACTACATCGCTAAAAGCACATATGAGACCATTAGATGCTAGAGTACCGAGATAAGAGTTTTTCTCATCCTCTAAAGATAATTCTTGAGAATCCTTTGGAGGAGAAAAACCCATATCTACAATACTCTCTAAATTAGAACCCATGTCTCTAAAAAGATTAAGCATGCGAATTTTCCAAACATCATAATTTGTGCCATCGAATCTATAAAAGGGATTGTGCACTAGATCTCTAAATGACATCTTTATCTCTAGGCGGTTAGTCCTAATAATGAGATAACCTGTCTCTGATACCAATTGAACGGATAGACGTCGCCTAGAGGGGGGGGGGGTGAATAGGCGATTTAAAACTTTTTCGAGGAGCCGGAATATCCGGTCCAAGAGTGACCGGAAATTCCGAGTAGCCGGAATATCCGGTACACAAATGACCCGGAAATTCCGGTATGCTTGATAAAGGCGGAATAAAACTAGAGGTTTACTTTAACAAGCATACAACCTAGATATATAAACTAGGCTCACCTATGTGCACCAACAACTTAAGCTAAGCAATACTAGTAACAAGATGATAGCAAGATATATGACTTCAAGCACGAAGGCTATCACAATGTAAAGAGCATAAGTAAAGAGCTCGGGTATAGAAATAACCGAGGCACGCGGAGACGAGGATGTATTCCCGAGTTCCACTCAAAGGTGTACGTCTCGTTTGGAGAGGTGTGCGCAACCACAACAGGTTAGCCGCAACGCCACAAAGGCTCACCTTCTTCTCCTGATGAACTCAACCACAAAAGGTTCAAGTTCACCTTCCACTATTGATCTCCTTTGGGGCGGAGATCGAATCCCGTACAACTCTTGAGGCACACACCCACAACTTAATTGGGGGCTCCCAAGTCTTGAGGCGCACACCCACAACTTAATTGGGGGCTCTCAAGTGACCACAAAAGGTCTTGGCCACAAAAGGCCGGCCACAAAAGGCGTCTAGGGTCCAAAGACCCAAGAGTAACAAGCTCACAAGTAATACCACCACGAATCCTCGTGGAGGGCTCAAACCGATGCAAATGCAATGGCAAGAGCACACGAAGTGCTCAAGTCCTTCACTCTCAGATTCCAACACAACAACAAATGTTTATGGGGGAATAAGAGAGGAAGAACAAAAGAAACCACAAAGGAGTCAAATCCTCCACTCCCAAATCCCACCAAAAGCAACTAATGCTTATGGGGGAGAAGAGAGGAAGAACAAAGAAGAAGAACCACAAAGGAACTCCAAGAACTAGATCCACTAAGTTCCCCTCACTTAGAGGAGAGATGGATTGGTAGGATTGTAGATCTAGATCTCCTCTCAACTTTCCCTAAAGAATATGGAAGATTCAATGGAGGGATTGAGAGGGAAGTGAGCTTTCCAAGGTCAACAATGGAGTAGGAGAGAGGGGAAAAGCGTGCTGCCTTGGATTTTCTGAGGAGGAAGAAGGGGAGGGGTATTTATACCCCTCCAGGAAATATAGCCGTTGGCTGTTTCGACACTCGGAAATTCCGGTATAAGTTAGACTCGGAATTTCCGGTCACCCGGAAATTCCGGTCTAGAGAGACTAGGAAATTCCGGTCACCCGGAAATTCCGGTCTAAGAGAGCTCGGAAATTCCGGCTGGAGTCAGAGGCAAAACCAAACTTTTCCTTAGCCATTTCTGGAGGACTTTTCTGGGGGCACTCGGAAATTCCGGTAGACGGAAATTTCCGAGCACAATTTCCGACTGGAGTCAGAACCCTTTTTCTCCTTTCCTTAGCTGTTTTCTTGGATGAGCTGGGGAACCGGAAATTCCGGTAGGGCGGAATATCCGGCCCCAATAATCCGAATCAGCAGAACACCGAAACGAAAACTGCTATAACTTTTGCAAATGAACTCCAAATGAGGTGAGACCAATTTTGTTGGAAAGATAGCGACGAAATATTGCATCCCATAAATAGAGTAAAATCACCACACATGGCAAGGTGTGGACTTTCCTCACGGAAGAACCGACAATATTTCCGCCACCGAAAACGCAACAAGTTGTCCAAAGTAAAACCGATTTCGATGAACTAGAGCTTGACATGGAGATGAACCAAGCTCTAACTCCTCACCAACATAAAAGCCAAATAAGAACCAAGAAACATGATATGCCAAGTATGCAAAGGTTTGAGCTCTCCACAAGAATGCGACCAAGTTACTAACTTGAGAGCCCCTCTTGATAGTACGCCTATCTATCCTATAGCCCTATCAAGATTATACCTTTGCCTTGAGCATTCCACTTGAGTTGGATGAAGACTATGTTGATATCTTCAAGTGGTTCATCTTTCTTGATTGCGCGTCCAAGCACATGCTTGATGAAGACTTCTCCAAATACCCCCCCATGCTCACAATGGGAGAGTCTCGCTTAGCTTCATCTTCATGTATCCATTGCAAGCACCAAGCATAGGATCTCTTCAAGAAGCTTCTCTTGGTCTTGGTCTTGCACAACTCATCTTTTCTTCACTAAGATGATGTCTTGAATCTTCAAGACATGCTTGCAATAAGCTTCACTCAACACATGAGCTTCAAGAGTTCAACACATGAACTCCACCATTCCATGGATAAGATCTATAGGGATATCTCAATGCAAACATTAGTCCATAGAGATTGTCATTCAATTACCAAAACCACACATGAGGGAAAATGCTCTTTCAATCTCCCCCATTTTGGTAATTGATGACAATCTCTTTTGAGAGGGTTTATAATATGGAATTTAACGAACAAGAATGGTTGCACTAACATCAAATACTACAAAGGTATGTGATGTTAGTCCATCCACATATATAGAGTAAACTCCCCCATAATTTATGCACGTGGGTATGAACATGAATTCATTGCATATATTATCAACCATTACCGATGGTGGAGTTTCCACTATATATATAAAACCAAGCAACGAATACAAAGGCAAGGAAGGCAAATAGGCAAATACTTAAGACGATACCAAAGTAAAGAGCCAATTCCATACAACCCTCCAAAACTTCTCCCCCATTGGCAACGATTGCCGAAATGGGCGAAAGGATTTGGAAAGGTAACATAATAAGATCTCCTTCATGATTTATGCATTTCTCATGATATGAGTGAAATCAAATGCACTTATCCAATGACGAATACATGAAGGGGATCAAACTATATTGAGGATCCAAAAATTGCACAAGAAAGATACCAATTGAAATCCACTGGAAGGATACCAATTGCAAAAGGGGGAAAGCATTCACAAAGAAGCAAGCAATCAAGGGATCCAAAACCAATTGAGCACAATAGGATGTTATGATAAGATCAACCAAGTGTTCTAAAAATCAAGAGGGAACTCCCCAAGGTACATGCACAATGAAAAGATTTGTATTTCAATATGGTGTGCATAACATGGAATCCTCGCTGCCTCCTAGATAATTTTGAACACAAAAAGGTGCAAGATTGAATAAAGGCTTGCTCAACCGGGAAAGGATGGGTGTGACATGGAAATACAATTTAGGAGACTAAACAAGGATGAGCCTAAGCAACATCATAGTCTTTCAAATTATGAGTCACATAGTGCGTATCATGTATTTTGCACACAAGCACACCCAAGATGATAAATCAAATAGGATCACAAGCTTATTAAGAGGCAATGTGAAACCAATAGAAAAACAAAGCTTGTGACATTTAGAGATCACCAAAGAATCAAGAAAGTAGTAAAAGGTGATCACTAGAGATTTTGAATACCAATTAAATATGTAACTACCCTCATGTGTATAAGTTTCTAAGTGGACACTAAGTCCTCAAAGAAACATGCACACACAATGTAGGTACAAGTTCAAGCACATGATATTCAAGAGGAAGTCATAAATACACCGATAAGAATTTTTGCTTAAAAGCAAAGCACATAGCTCAAATTATTCTTGAATGGTATAGATGAACTTCCAACACCAAGTTCTCAAAGCATCACAAATACCCACATAGGATAAGTGATAGTTGGGATACTTCGAGACACAAAACAAATATCACATAAGGCAAATGATTTATGAGAATTCATCAATATTGCATATGAGAGACTTTGAAATGAATTTGCTAGATTAACATATTGGGGATCCGAGAATCATGAAAATGATTATATATATTCCCCTTGATGTTTAATCATCCCGGCTAACTCACATTTGCAATTAAGATGTTTTGAAAGAAACTTTGCAAAAACCAAATCAAATGCAACTTAGTGAAACTCATGCCAAAGAGCAACCTACACAAGGTTGAGAGCTAGAAGTATATGCATGAGTTAGATACTTGTTACCGAGATGGCATTGACAGTGTAGAAGATGAGAGTTCACAATCATCCAAGCTTGACTCCAAGAAGCACATGGTGAAGACATCTTCTTTAAATAGAGGCAAGCTTCCAATGCATCTCTCATGTACCTAAAACAAATCAAGTACACAATGGCACCCAAACTAATTGGGTCCAAAGTAGTTAGACCAACTACAATACATAGGACAAACTCCACATAAATATGTGCATATTGATATGAAATAGAATTTCATGCACATCTTAGCCATTTAGGATTTGATGGAGTTTATCCTATATATTGGATCTACGAAAGGAAGCATGCCATAAGATATACATATAGTGAATATGCATGCACAAAACTTTCAAGAACCAAGCGAGATACAATTTGGACAAAACACCAATTAAATCAAAAAGCTACACAAAAGTGTGGCAAGAGAAAGATTTGTCCTCATTGTATCAAAGACTCAAACCAACACATGATTCGAGAAACCAATTTGAAAATATATCAAATGAAAACAAGGTCAAGGCTAAACCAATGAGCATAAGAAATAAATCAAACAATCATGCTCGAAGGTTTATCTCATACAAAAAGGTAGACTAGGAACCATGGGATGAGATAGCCAACTCCACAAAGAAGAGTAAGGGTTCAACAAATAAACCTATCCCTCTACACTTTTCATGATGGCACAAAGTACCAAGACGAAAAATGTTTGCCTTTCAAAGAGACATGTCATCGGGAACAAACACCAATTGAAGACAACTAATGTTGAATAACATATAGGATTGCTCCCCCAAGATTTGTGCATTACTTATGATCTTGTATTTGAATACAAAATGCACAAAAATGGGATCATCACTTTTCATATATAATGTTAACCATTTAGTCCTGTTCAAGAAGAGCAATAAGATACAAAACCAATTTAAAAACCAAAGAATAGTGTTCTAAAGAGTATAGAGTAGCTTCCCCATGATTAGTGCATTTTTAAGATCTTGTATGTAAATACAAAATGCACACAAGTGGGATCATTACCCTCCATATATCTTTTTGAACACAAAGTTCAAGAAAATCAATAAGACCCGATAACAATAAAAAGGATGATGTTCTACTCAATGTAGGATAGCTCCCCCAAGAATAGTGCATTACTTAGAATTAAGTCTTCGAATGTAAATGCACAACAATGGGATCCTTGCTTTTCCTAACTCAAGAAAGTTCAACACAAATTATGAGTAGAGCAACAAAAGGATCCAAATGAAGCAAAGAGGACAAAAGGATGGTTAAACCAAAACAAACTTGGCGATAGAAAAATACAACTTAAAAACAATAGCCAATGTGATTATGATCAATAATTTTACCACAAATATAATTATCACTTGTCAAAGACAATGATTGTATGGAGATATTTCTCGGTGGTACATGACATATATGTATTCAAGATCATATTCACAAAACATAAGCATGTGGCAAAATAAAAGAATTGAAAAACATGCTTATCTAGATATTGTTGATGACTTCACATATTCAATGATCATTCTAGTCATCAAGAAACTTTCTCACAAACAAGATACCAAAAGATGGTTGATCAAAATGCATTTAAGCAAATATGGAACTTGTTTGAGTACCATGCCACCTAGGAACAAGATAATCAACAATATAAACTCTAGGTGACACTACCTCTCATGTTCACATTTTCTAGGCTTGTAATATGCACATAGCTTATTACTCCCCCATAATGTGATAATCCATTCTTTGTAACAAGAGGCAAAAGAAATCCAAGAGATAATTAATGGACATTAGAATTTGAATTTCTCATGAGTAAGACATACCACAAAGAGAGTAGATAACATTAATATATCATCACTAAGTGGTAGTCCTCATGAATACACATTTTAGGATAGTGTGTTACCAAAAAGCACATCACTCCCCCAAAATGTGATAGTCCATTAATATCCCTAAAAGAGCCAATTAAGATAAAAGCAAATAGGCAAGAGGCTCAAAACATACATGGTGTGCAAACCAACATACACAAGCTTGATTACTCAACATAAGTAAGTAGAGTGCACAACACATATAAACACTTGTAAGGTACAAAACCAAACACATGCAAGGGTGCAAGTAACTTTCAATGAGTACATATGAAGTAAATACAAGTTGCCGCAAGGAGGAGCATTGGATAAATGCTAAGACAATATAATCCACTTGACTTGACTTGAGATAATATGGATGATGAAGATCCCTTAATTCTTCATGATGTAGTCAAGTCTCCAATGTCCTCCACTTACACCTATTGATCAAGTTTTAGCTTGTTTGTCCCCAACTAAGTTGGGTCCTAAGAGGTTAGTCACAATAGGTTTGGCAACCCAAATGGTTCTTTTCTTGACACCACTTTGAGTACCAATAAATTTGGCAAACACATTGCCAACCTTATCCTTCCGAAGAGAATGAACATTATCAATAGTAGGAGGGTTGGATAAGGTACCATGAGTGCATGAAGAAGCAAAGTGATCCTTCCCACGACATTTGTAGCAAATGCGGCTTTTACCTTTCTTCTTGGGAAGGGAAGGTTCTTCAACTTGGGAAGCTTGAGTTTGAACTTGAGGTTGCTTCCCTTGTTGCTTCTCACTAAGAGGCTTCTTCTTCAAAGGGCAAGATCTCACATGGTGCCCTTCAACCTTGCACTTGAAGCACACAATCTTGGCCGAATCAATAACTTGCTCTTGGCCCTTCTTCTTGATGAACTTGTGCTTCTTCTTGACATTGGACTTGTTCTTGTTATTGGAGTCGAATCCAAGTCCACTCTTGTCATGAGGAAGTTGTTGCACTCTCAACATGTTGTAGAGGGTGGACTTCCCTTCATGAAATTTCTTCAAGTCTTTCTTCAAAGAAGTGACTTGTGCCTTGAGCTCTTTGAGTTCCTCTACATGGTAAGTTTCAAAACAAATACTAGAGGAAGTAGATGCTACATTGTTAGAGCAACAAGGCAAGGAATGTAATTCATCACAAGATTTAGCAATGGTATGTGATGTAGAATTACTAGTACTAGCACATTGCAATAAAGCATTAGTAGTAGAGTTTGTGCTAGTGACCGTAGGAGGCTCACAAGATTTTACCTTCGTTGTGACCGCCTCATGAGCTAACTTTAGCCTAGCATGGGATGCTAGAAGATCCTCATTAGAGCTTGAAAGCTTTTCATGATTTTCTACCAATATCCCATACTTGCTAGTTAGCAAATCAAGTTGAGCCCTTAGCTCAACATTCTCCTTCAAAATAGATGCTTCACACAAAGTGGAGTTAGTAGCACAAGCATCATTATCATTAGAAGTGGAAGGAGACAACATGACAAGCTCATTATTTAACTTAGCATTTTGTTTACTAAGCACATTACATTTAGCAATAGCATGTTCATGTTCTTTAGTGAGTTTAGCAATTTTGGAGTTATGAGACTCCATGATAGTTTCAAGTTGCTCTTGAAGGTGAGCATTAGTTTCTTGTTCATCTTCTAGAGATGATTGAAGAGATACCTTTTCATAGGCATCTTCTCTCTCAATCTCACCTTTTAGCTCAAGAACATCCTCAAGCTCACCTATACGGCTCATAAGAGAGCCAAAGTGTTTCTTGCCAACTCCTTGCAAGTTAGTCATGAAATGATCAAAAGCAATAATTTCTTGTTTGATTTCAAGACTAGTATCATCATCAACATCATCATCATCATCACCATGAGATATATTGGAGTGCACGGTAGGACCTACCTTATACTCTTTAGCCATAAGGCAAAGGTGAGTAGTGGATGAAGACGATGAAGAGTTGCTTGAAACACCATTGAGGTCCAAGTCTTGTTCCAACAATTGTTGGAATTCCTCTACATTGTTAGCAAAACAAGTACTAGAGGAAATATAAGCACTTTGATCATGGCAACAAGACAAGGAAAGCATATCATCATGAGATTTAGTTAAGCAACTACTACATGATATGCAAGGACCATCAACACTAGCATGTATGACATTTTGAGTGCTATATGTGCTTAAGTCCAAAGATAGAGCATTGCAAAAAGATGAGTGTGAAGTATAGTCAAAAGTAGTTTCACCATCAAGATTGCAATTTCTATCACCACTCACCATATCATTACCTTGTGGCACACCACATGTCGGTGAAGTGGAGGAAGTCGTGAGCTCATCACGACCGGAAGTGGAAGGAGGACAATCATCCTTGGAAATGTTGGACACCTCATATATATCTTGAAGTTTTGTCCATAATTCATGAGCGCTCCGAAAAGGCATGATTGACGCAAGCACTACATCGCTCAAAGCACATATGAGACCATTAGATGCTAGAGTACCGAGATAAGAGTTTTTCTCATCCTCTAAAGATAATTCTTGAGAATCCTTTGGAGGAGAAAAACCCATATCTACAATACTCTCTAAATTAGAACCCATGTCTCTAAAAAGATTAAGCATGCGAATTTTCCAAACATCATAATTTGTGCCATCGAATCTATAAAAGGGATTGTGCACTAGATCTCTAAATGACATCTTTATCTCTAGGCGGTTAGTCCTAATAATGAGATAACCTGTCTCTGATACCATTTGAACGGATAGACGTCGCCTAGAGGGGGGGGGGGGTGAATAGGCGATTTAAAACTTTTTCGAGGAGCCGAAATATCCGGTCCAAGAGTGACCGGAAATTCCGAGTAGCCGGAATATCCGGTACACAAATGACCCGGAAATTCCGGTATGCTTGATAAAGGCGGAATAAAACTAGAGGTTTACTTTAACAAGCATACAACCTAGATATATAAACTAGGCTCACCTATGTGCACCAACAACTTAAGCTAAGCAATACTAGTAACAAGATGATAGCAAGATATATGACTTCAAGCACGAAGGCTATCACAATGTAAAGAGCATAAGTAAAGAGCTCGGGTATAGAAATAACCGAGGCACGCGGAGACGAGGATGTATTCCCGAGTTCCACTCAAAGGTGTACGTCTCGTTTGGAGAGGTGTGCGCAACCACAACAGGTTAGCCGCAACGCCACAAAGGCTCACCTTCTTCTCCTGATGAACTCAACCACAAAAGGTTCAAGTTCACCTTCCACTATTGATCTCCTTTGGGGCGGAGATCGAATCCCGTACAACTCTTGAGGCACACACCCACAACTTAATTGGGGGCTCCCAAGTCTTGAGGCGCACACCCACAACTTAATTGGGGGCTCTCAAGTGACCACAAAAGGTCTTGGCCACAAAAGGCCGGCCACAAAAGGCGTCTAGGGTCCAAAGACCCAAGAGTAACAAGCTCACAAGTAATACCACTACGAATCCTCGTGGAGGGCTCAAACCGATGCAAATGCAATGGCAAGAGCACACGAAGTGCTCAAGTCGTTCACTCTCAAATTCCAACACAACAACAAATGTTTATGGGGGAATAAGAGAGGAAGAACAAAGGAAACCACAAAGGAGTCAAATCCTTCACTCCCAAATCCCACCAAAAGCAACTAATGCTTATGGGAGGAGAAGAGAGGAAGAACAAAGAAGAAGAACCACAAAGGAACTCCAAGAACTAGATCCACTAAGTTCCCCTCACTTAGAGGAGAGATGGATTGGTAGGATTGTAGATCTAGATCTCCTCTCAACTTTCCCTAAAGAATATGGAAGATTCAATGGAGGGGTTGAGAGGGAAGTGAGCTTTCCAAGGTCAACAATGGAGTAGGAGAGAGGGGAAAATCGTGCCGCCTTGGATTTTCTGAGGAGGAAGAAGGGGAGGGGTATTTATACCCCTCCAGGAAATATAGCCGTTGGCTGTTTCGACACTCGGAAATTCCGGTATAAGTTAGACTCGGAATTTCCGGTCACCCGGAAATTCCGGTCTAGAGAGACTCGGAAATTCCGGTCACCCGGAAATTCCGGTCTAAGAGAGCTCGGAAATTCCGGCTGGAGTCAGAGACAAAACCAAACTTTTCCTTAGCCATTTCTGGAGGACTTTTCTGGGGGCACTCGGAAATTCCGGTAGACGGAAATTTCCGAGCACAATTTCCGACTGGAGTCAGAACCCTTTTTCTCCTTTCCTTAGCTGTTTTCTTGGATGAGCTGGGGAACCGGAAATTCCGGTAGGGCGGAATATCCGGCCCCAATAATCCGAATCAGCAGAACACCGAAACGAAAACTGCTATAACTTTTGCAAATGAACTCCAAATGAGGTGAGACCAATTTTGTTGGAAAGATAGCGACGAAATATTGCATCCCATAAATAGAGTAAAATCACCACACATGGCAAGGTGTGGACTTTCCTCACGGAAGAACCAACAATATTTCCGCCACCAAAAACGCAACAAGTTGTCCAAAGTAAAACCGATTTCGATGAACTAGAGCTTGACATGGAGATGAACCAAGCTCTAACTCCTCACCAACATAAAAGCCAAATAAGAACCAAGAAACATGATATGCCAAGTATGCAAAGGTTTGAGCTCTCCACAAGAATGCGACCAAGTTACTAACTTGAGAGCCCCTCTTGATAGTACGCCTATCTATCCTATAGCCCTATCAAGATCATACCTTTGCCTTGAGCATTCCACTTGAGTTGGATGAAGACTATGTTGATATCTTCAAGTGGTTCATCTTTCTTGATTGCGCGTCCAAGCACATGCTCGATGAAGACTTCTCCAAATACCCCCCCCATGCTCACAATGGGAGAGTCTCGCTTAGCTTCATCTTCATGTATCCATTGCAAGCACCAAGCATAGGATCTCTTCAAGAAGCTTCTCTTGGTCTTGGTCTTGCACAACTCATCTTTTCTTCACTAAGATGATGTCTTGAATCTTCAAGACATGCTTGCAATAAGCTTCACTCAACACATGAGCTTCAAGAGTTCAACACATGAACTCCACCATTCCATGGATAAGATCTATAGGGATATCTCAATGCAAACATTAGTCCATAGAGATTGTCATTCAATTACCAAAACCACACATGAGGGAAAATGCTCTTTCACATGCCTAGGGGAGCAATTCTACCAAAGGAAACAACCAACAACCTCCTAAATCTGCTAGGTTAAACGAAAACAAGTTTCGTCCTAGATTTGAAATAAGAGGAGTTACCGGAAGACATTGCGAAAAGCGTGCGGATGGAAACAAAGCCCTTGACGAGGAGAAGCAGATCCCCGAAGCACGCAAGAAACCCTCGAACGATCCACCCGCGGCGAGGAAAGGAAGAATTGGAGATTTTCGGAGGAGAGAGAGGATTAGGGCACGGGGTGGATGAACTGGCCGAACCGGCCGGTCCACCCGTGCCCTTATATAGACAGGAAAATTTGAACCGGAAATTTCCGGACTGAGGCTCGGAGATTTCCGGGTGCCGGAGATTTCCGGGGCTATTTCCGGATAGGACTTAGCCCTGGAAAACTTTGGCACACTCGGAGATTTCCGGACATCGGACCGGAGATTTCCGGACCCCGGAGATTTCCGGCTCTAATTCCGATTCAGTTTCGCCTGAGGTCAGTTCCGAAATTGAAAAGGACTTAGGTGCCAAAAATCGCAGGGGCCGGAGATTTCCGAGTCTCAGCTCGGAAATTTCCGGACGCCGGAAATTTCCGGGACTATTTCCGGTCAAAAATCAATGCAGGTCAGTACTGATTTTTGAATGGACTTAGTCTCGAAATTTTCTGGTGGCCCGGAGATTTCCGAGTAAGGCTCGGAGATTTCCGTTCAAACCCAAAAACTCCAATAACAAGATACCAAAAAGGGACATGAGTGGGGAAAAGCATGTTTACAGGATAGTGAAAGGCTTAAGATAGATACTCAAACTGAAAAGAAGACACACTCAAGTTGCAAAAACCATAAAACACAAGAGAAGACCAACAAGAGTGTGTTTTCCCAAAAGAGCCAAAGACAATGCAAGTGAGAATAAGAGAATAAAACCAAATGGAATCCAAAGAGAAAGAGTGTTGGTGGCCGAGGCCACCGTGTATGAGTTGCAGCATGGTACCGCGAAGATATATCTTGGGTCCATAACTACATCTCAACATTGAAGCTCACAAATTAGATTCAATTTGAAGTTTTAGCAATGATATGTCACTATATGCATAATAGGGGGAGGAAGAGTCCAATGTATTAGGAAAACACCCCCCCTAAGTCCATGCGTACCTCTAGGTCTTATAACACCTTAAACGTTGGAGTGTGTGTACGGAGCTCAAGCCAAGGCCCGAGAATCTATGATATTGAGCTCATTCCTCAAGTAGCAAAAGCGGGCTTCATCAAGGGGTTTCGTGAAGATATCCGCCAATTGATCCGTTGTACCAACATATGATAGATCAATATCTCCTCGTGCCACGTGATCGCGGATGAAGTGATGACGAATCTCAATGTGCTTGGTCCTTGAATGTTGCACCGGATTGTACGCAATTTTGATGGCACTCTCATTGTCACATAAAAGCGGCACTTTGTCCAAGAGGACACCGTAATCCTTTAAAGTTTGCCCCATCCAAAGAAGTTGAGTACATCCGCTTGCGGCAGCAACATACTCGGCCTCCGCCGTGGATAATGAGATACAATTTTGTTTCTTCGAGGACCAACTCACCAAAGATCTTCCAAGAAATTGACACGTCCCGGATGTGGACTTCCTATCATCAATGTCGCCCGCCCAATCGGAGTCCGTATAACCACAAAGAGACAATGTGCCATCTTTGGGATACCACAACCCAAAGCAAGGGGTATGAACCAAATATCTGAAGATTCTCTTTACGGCCATCAAATGACTTTCCTTAGGCGCGACTTGATAACGTGCACACACTCCCACGCTTAAAACGATATCGGGCCTAGACGCACACAAATAAAGAAGAGACCCAATCATAGAACGATACTCCTTTTGGTCTACCTCTTTACCGTCGGGGTTGAGTTGGAGGTGGCACTTGGTTTGCATAGGAGTCGTCACACCGTTAAGTCCAAGCAATTTGAATTTCTTGATCATCTCTTGAATATACTTGGCTTGACAAATGAAAGTCCCTTCCCTCAATTGCTTTATCTCAAAGCCAAGAAAGAACTTGAGTTCACCCATCATGGACATCTCGAACTTGTCGGTCATTAGCTTGGAAAACTCATCACTGAACACACGGTTAGTAGAACCGAAGATAATGTCATCGACATATAATTGACAAATGAAGAGTTCACCATTAAACTTTTTAGTGAAAAGAGTGGGATCGATTACCCCAACCTCAAATCCACGGTCTACCAAGAACTCTCTCAAGTGCTCGTACCAAGCACGGGGGGCTTGTTTAAGGCCATAGAGAGCTTTGTCCAAGACATAAACGTGGTGAGGATGGTTGGGGTTTTCAAAACCCGGGGGTTGTTTTGCAATGGACCATTAAGAAAAGAAGATTTTACATCCATTTGTTGCAATTTGAAACCATGGTGAGAGGCAAAAGCGATGAGAATACATATCGATTCGAGTCTTGCGACCGGCGCGAAAGTTTCTCCAAAATCGATGCCTTCGACTTGAGAGAATCCTTGAGCCACCAACCGCGCCTTGTTCCTCACAACGATACCATGTTCATCTTGCTTGTTCTTGAAGATCCACTTAGTGCCGATCACGTTGCGGCAATCTTTAGGCTTCTCAACTAGACGCCACACTTTGTTGCGCTCGAAGTTGTTAAGTTCTTCATGCATAGCCCCTAGCCAATCGGGATCTTCAAGAGCATCAAGGACTTTCTTGGGCTCGACCATGGAAATGTGTGCTTGATGCTCACTAAAGTGAGCTAATTGACTTCGTGTGGAGACCCTTGCACGAATATCACCAATGACCTTGTCGAGAGATAATGCTCTAAGTTCCAAAGACTTTGCAAAGCGAGCTTGACGACGAGTTTCAATTGCCGCCCTTGTGGTGGGGACAATTTCTTGACCATCTTGATCCTTTGGATCCTCGTCTTGACCTTCTTGTGGGACTTGATCATCATGAGAAGTCTTTTCATGAGGTGGAGAAGGATGATCTTGCCCTTGAGTAGAACTTGGAGAAGTGGAGTTGGCTTCGATAATCTTGGTGGAGGAGGCATGATCTTTTTGTTGATTAAGATCTTGTTGAGGTTCATCATGAGCTTCATCTTGAGAAGAAATAGCATGCCCTTGTTGAGGAGGACCTTGAGATTGTTCTTGAGGGGAATCATCATTTTCTATGGGTGAGCCACCTTGTGGTTCTTGTGATGGGGAGGTTTCCTTGATGGGAGAACTTGAATCATCTTGAACAACTTCTTCATGGACTTCAATTGGGCGTAGAAAGCCCACCCCCATCTTCTTAATAGCATCAAAAGGTTGTTCATCACCCAACCGGACACCCTTGACTAGATAATAGCACTTACATCCAAACACTCGGAAGTAGCCAATGTTGGGTTTATTGCCGGTGAGGATCTCATATGGAGTCTTCTTCAAACCTTTGCGGAAGTAGAGGCGATTAGATGAGTGACAAGCGGTGGAAATAGCCTCTGCCCAAAAGTTGATGGGAGACTTGAACTCCGCCAACATAGATCTCGCCATATCGATGAGAGTCCGGTTCTTTCTTTCGGCAACACCATTTTGTTGAGGAGTGTAAGCAGCGGAATATTGATGACGAATGCCTTCTTCACTAAGAAAGTCGTTAAGAGTGTAGTTCTTGAATTCCGACCCATTGTCACTACGAATAACCAAAATGGGAAGGTCATATTGGCGTTGAACTTCCTTTGAGAAGTCGATGAAGACTTGTTGAGTTTCATCCTTGGTCTTGAAGAAATAGACCCAAGTATATCTTGAATAGTCATCAACAATCACGAGGCAATATTTCTTGCCACCAAGACTTATCTCCGGAACTGGTCCAAATAGATCAACATGAAGGAGTTCCAAAATCCGGGATGACGATATGATGGTCTTGCTTGGATGAGGAATGTCATGCATCTTGCCTTCCATGCAAGCTCTACAAATTCGATCCCTTGAAAAGGAAACATGATCTTTTAGTCCAAGAATGTGGCCACCCTTGTGAAGACTTTGCAAAGTACGCATGTTTACGTGAGCTAGTCGGCGATGCCAAAGCCAACCCACGTCGGCTTTTCCGAAGAGACACATGGCTTGAGAAGTGGTGGCTCCGGAGAATTCCACCACATAGAGCTCATGCTCCACGTGTCCCACGAAAGCCACTCTTAGCGACTTGCTCCACAAGAGGACCACAATGTCCTTGTCAAAGAAGGGAGAGATCCCCATCTTTGTTAAGGCACGAACCGATAACAAATTATAGCCAAGAGATTCAACAAGCATGACATTGACAAGAGAAATGTCGGGGTCAACTACCACTTTGCCAAACCCGGTTACCTTAGACCTTGATAAGTCACCAAAAGTTACGGTTACTTGATCTTCATTAGGTTTCAACTCCGTAACAAGTTCTTTGCTCCCGGTCATATGACTTGTACATCCACTATCAATTATCCATTTTGAACCACCGGGAGCAAGATCCTACAAGAGATTAATTCTTGCATTTAGCAACCCATTGCTTCACAATGGGTGCTTTATGGTTAGCGACAAGAGATTTAGGAACCCAAATAGCATATGAAATAAAACCATAGTAGGGTCCAATGTAACGAGCACAAACATTCCCATAATAATCGACATATAAAACATAGTTAGGGTTGTTGTCCCCGGCGTGATCTTTACGAGTAGGTTTGCCCCTTGTGACATTCCTACTCGCAAGACCTTCCTTGGATTGAATGGAGTCGGCCTTCTTGGCTTGAATGGGTTTGATGCTCTTGGGAATGCCCTGCTTGGCATTCATCTTGATGGGAGGCACATATCCAAGACCTTCCTTTCCTTGTCGAGTGTGAGGCTCCACGATGGGAGTCTCAACAACTTGTTTACCTTTAAGAAGGATGATCTTGGATGTGGCGGCCTTAGTCATCTCACTCTTCAACCTAGCATTCTCCTTCACAAGATTAGCATTATCACAAGAACACTTAGAGGTAGAGATGCTAAGAGAATCAAGATTAGTTAGCCGAGTTTGAAGTTGGGCATACGACTCTTTTAGAAGAGCATGTTCACTCTCCAAAGCTTTGTGAGCTATGACGAGATTTTCCATGTCCTCAATGAGTCGAACATGCCCAACCGCAAATTCGGCTTTATCTTGTTGAGCCATCTTGAATTTAGCAAAGTACATGTCACGATCCTTAACGAGCTTAGCATGTGAGGAGTTTGAGTTTCCTCAATAGTTTCAAGTTGCTCCTCAAGACGAGCGTGAGACTCTTCAATCTCCTCAAGAGAGGACTTCAAATAAGATAGAGAAATAGCGTCTTCTCTTTCTATCTTACCCTTCTCTTCATTGAGATGCTCTAGCTCACCAATTCGAACCATGAGGGCACCAACATGTTTCTTGCTATCACCTTGCAAGTTAGTGATAAAGGAGTCGAACGCCACAAGCTCTTGCTTGATTTGAAAGCTAGAGGCATCATCAAGCTCATTCATTTCATTCATGAGAGAGGAGGAGGATGAAGGTACCTCCGATGCCTTTGCCATAAGACACTTTGAGCTCTTGGTGATGGGGTTCTCATTAGGCGATGTGAATAGAGACGATGAAGAGCTTGTCGTAGTTGAAGGAGTTCTTGTCGTTGATGGAGAGATGATAGTTGTCGAGGTAGTGGCAAGGGCCGCCACTTCATTTGGGGTTTCTTCCTCCGACTCTTCATCATCGGTGGGATACTCCTCTTGAGTCAACAACATGATGCGAGGCTTCTTGTTAAAAGGCCTCTTCTTTCCATAGGCCTTCTTGGGAGGCATCTTGGTTTTGTACTTGAGCACTAGACGTCCACCATGCTCTTCTCTTTTCTCATAAGGGCACTCGGCGACGAAATGGAACTTGTCTTGACAATTGTAACATGTCCTTGACTTGGAGGGTGAGACCCTATCGGCTTGAGGTGCATTCTTGTCAAAACGCATCTTGCCTCTTGAGGGATTGTTCCAAAAGGTGCGAGCTGCAAGAGCAAGATGGTCATTGTAAGCAATCTTGAGTGCTTCCTCGGACATGGCGGAAAAGCTTCCAAGATCATCATCATCGTTGTCTTCCTCAACGGTAGCCTTCAAAGCAAGGTTGGTTGTGCCTCTTTGCATTCCAAGAGCCCTTGCTCTTGCATCTTGAGCATTCTTCGTGGCCACTTTGTATGCGGCCATCTCTTGAATAACCTCATTAGATGTCATGAGATGATAGTTGTGTCTTCCTTGAAGACTCTTGACGTCGGTAGGCTCACAAGCCATCATAGAGCTAACATACTTCCTTTTGATCCAAGCATCATCAATATGAGAGGCACCCACTTCTCGAAAGCTTGTGGCTATGGTCACCAATCTTTGATACATCATCTCATGGTCTTCACCATCAAGCTTGAAGAAGCCCTCGGCTTCATTGCTCAAAGAGTCATAGCGGTTCCTTCTCATGCTATCATTTCCAACGAACAACTCGGATAGACCATCCCATGTCTCCTTGGCGTTGGTGAGATGTTGAATGCGAGCCATGTCCTTGTTCCCAACCGCCTTTTGGATCATGTAGAGAGCGGTGGCATCAAGTTGAGCCTCCACCACTTCTCTTCTTGTTAGGTTGGTCGGATCATGCGGCTTGTATCCAACTTGAATGATGCGCCACAACTCGATTGAAGAGCTGTAAACATGAGACTTCATCATGTATTGCCATTGAGAAAAAGTGTAATCTTTAAGCAATGGGGGATCACCCCTATGAGAAACTTGCGGCTGAGGAATAATGGGATCGGGGGTATGGTATTGGGATGGGGGAGGAGTGGCGTTGTAGCCTTTAGGCACTTCATCATTGGATGATGGAGTGTTTTGATGGGTTGAGGAACTACTAGCATCACCCTTCCCATCCAAAGGCAATTGCTTTCCCTTTATCAATTCGGGGTCCACATCAAGAGTAATGCACGGAAGCACCGGAGGCTTTGAGGGCAATGCAAGAGAGGTTTCTTTAGATGTCTTGAGAGACTCAAGCATATCATGAAACTTCTTGAACTCGGTTTGTATAGACGATGTCAACTTTGTTTCCAAATAGTTGATATCGGCCATAGTGGCACCTTTCTCTTGCATTGCCGCCAAAGTCGCGGCGTCCGTTTCGGAACCCTCTTTTGGGTCAACTTGCATTGTACAAGGTTGGTCTCAAGTGGTGAAGCTTTTAAGAGACAACCCGGCTCTGATACCAATTGAACGGCAGTTGACCACCTAGAGGAGGGGGGGTGAATAGGTGGTGACCAATTTTTATCTCTTTTTCAGTTTTTAGGCTAGCGGAAAGTAAATTGTCTAGATGTGCAACTAGATGATACAAGTGACAACCTACAAGGAAACTAGGCAAGTACAGGAAATAAAGATGCGGTAAAGGAGAGTGGAACGAAACAACCGTAGGGACTCGAAGAACAAGGTTTTATCCCGAGTTCCACCACATAGGTGTACGTCTCGTTGGAGAGGTGTGAGCTACCACAAAGGTTTGCTCAACGCCACAAAGGCCTCACCCTATTCTCCTGTGAATTCGACCACAAAGGTGCGAATCCACACTTCCACTAAGGACTCCTTTAAGGGCGGAGAAAGTCCCGTACAAATTCGTGAGGCACACACCCACAACTGAATTGGGGGCTCTCACAACGACCACAACAGGTCACTTCCACAAAGGAATCCACAAAGGATCAAATACACAAGGTTGAACCTAGCTATCCACAAAGGAACCCTAGATTCGTTGCCCCTCAAGAAATAGAGGGGGAAAGTCAAATCGCTTCGGTGGAGATGTAGATCGGTGGCTTCTCCCTCAGATCCCCAAGTATCAATGGATTTGAGTGGCTGGATTGAGAGATCCGGGAGAAACGAGCTTCAGCACCAATGGAGGAGAGAGAAAATCTGGAAGCTTAGGAAGTTGGAGGTAGGTGGAGGGGTATTTATACCCCTCCTCAAAATCTGCCCGTTGCACAGTCGCCAGTCCGGAAATCTCCGGGTTGAGGACCGGAGATCTCCGGACCCCGGAAATTTCCGGAGCAATTTCCGACAGTTTTTGAATCTGGATCAGTACTGGTTGGGCTTCTTGACTTAGTCGAAATTCCTCTAACACTCGGAGATCTCCGGATTGGGGCTCGGAAATCTCCGAGCGCCGGAAATCTCCGGGAGGATTTCCGGCTAAAATTGTTTTGAAGTCAGTACGCAATTTGTAATCTGGACCTGGTCGAAATTCCTCTGTCACTCGGAGATCTCCGGACTGGGGCCCGGAAATCTCCGGGAGGATTTCCGGCTCAGCTTGAGTTGGAGTCAGTACGCATTTGAATTCAGACTTGGTGATAAAAAAGTTTGGCTCGGAAATCTCCGGTCTGTGGACCGGAAATTTCCGGGCCCCGAAAATCTCCTGACTGAATTCCTGAACAAATACCAGTGCAATTGAAATGATTTTTAGGCAACCTAAGTATTCCTTTTTGACAATCAACCTGTAAAATAGCCTGCATGCTTCATCACAAACATTAGAATACTTTTTTTTGTGTTGTCATTAGTTACCAAAACTTGAGAGTACATAGAATGCACTTTTATGAACGAAATAGTAAGTTGGGGAGGTTTACATGGGTTTCAGCCCGAGTATGCGGCGGTAGTACTGTTGGATGTACCAGTAGTAGCGTGCCTTGAAGGGGCGGTAGTACTGCTGGCATCTGGCGTTAGTACTGTTGTATACTCTCGAATTTATTTTACATGGTTGGCAACGGTAATACGTGATTGCTAACTGTGATGTACCGGAGACGATAAAGAAGCATTTTTGGAGCTGGTAGCGTGTACGGCTCACCTCTTGTCCATCTCTTCAGGGCCATACCTGATTACACACAAGGTATCAGAATGAAGTAGCATATCATTCAATGAGGGTGTCTAGATCATACTAAGAGAGGAACGATTTAACCTATCATGAAGTGCCTCGACTTGAGCTCGAGTGAGAGGTCCTCTTGGTGGGCATGTTAGTCTTGATGTGGATAGTCCAAACTCCAAAGGGCGTTTCATATCAACTCTGCCTTTTCTTCTTTATCTACCTTCTCTTTGCTTGACCACTCTCATCTCCCAATATAGTTCTCCCGACAGTTCGGTTGTTTTTCCTGTGGGACCAGTTTTCACATTTGACTAGACTTGTCTAGATACATCTCTTTTTTGATAAACTTGAGACATTTATTTGTGGACGGAGGGAGTATAATCAAACAATCTAATCTAGTATGTGTACCTATCAAGTCAGATCTTTTCATTCAAGGATAATTTTCTTAACGATTTCAGCTACATTTAATCACAACACAATATAAAAAACATTAACTTTTTCTTCAACTTAAGAGCAATTTGTCAAGAAGAAACAATCTAACCCTTTGTGGTTTTTAGCCCAAACTTAGCCCAATCAAAATATTGGGTGAAGATTTTGCTTGATCATGAGTTTGACCAAATATGACGAAAAAATGGACTATGGACAAGGAAACATTGGCATGCCAATTTCCAAACAATTGGTAATCATCCAGACAATAAAATCATAGTTTGGGTCGTGTCAATTTTGTTGGCAAGATACACTTGGACACCTATCCAAATCCTACCAAGAACTAGGATTACCAATAGATTTAGACAGGCTAACAACTTAGAACGATTTTCCTCCAAAGACCAAAGTATCATCAACAACCAAACAAGTAGGACAGTGAGTCCGTTGTTGTGAACTGTGATGAAGAAAAGCGAAGCATCATCGCCTTTTTTTTTGCGAATGAATCATCATCGGCTTCATTCGCAAAAAAAAAAAGCATCATCGGCTATCTCGTCTTTGTTTAACAGTCCCAACAACACACGCCCTCTTTCCTTCAACCTTTTCCCGTTAAACAAAAAGATTCTATTTGAAGTGAGCGAAAAAAACAAAGAAGCTACCGCCCACGTGACGGCATCAGTCCTCCCCTCCCTCTAGTCTCCAGTCTCCACTCCCCTCCGCCGCGCTTCTCTCGCCCCGCCGCTCCGCGCCGCATCCCGGCGCTCCGCCTCCCTGCTCCCCCCGAGGCGCAGCCCACTTCCAGCTTCTCCGTCCCGCCCGCCGTCCACCACCCCCTGCGCCGCCCTCCCGCAGCAACGGCACCAATGTCGGCAGGCATCTGGCGAAGGGGCGCCGACATGCTGGTGGCCGACAGGCGACGGTGACGACTGCACCGACGAAGCTATTCCTGGTACGCAGCACCTTCTCTGTGCTCTGTAGTGGCGAATCGGACAGCCAATCGGGCGAGCCCCGATCTAGATCGACGGATCGGGGTTAGCTAAGGAAAAAGGCCTAAACTTTGCAATCCTGACAGGCATCTCTCCGACATTAGCTCCAAGCTTCAAGGAATGGGCACCGTGCTAGCTCTCTCATTGTGCTGCCTAGTCTTGCTTCCAAGCTCCGCCTATGGCCTCGGCTCCATGGGATCCATCTCCGTGTCCTACGGCGAGGACGGCCCGGTGTTCTGCGGCCTCAGCTCGGACGGCTCCCACTTGGTCGCATGCTCAGGCGCGGACGCATCCGTCGTCTACGGTGCTCCCCTGAGGATCCCGTTCCTCGGCCTCACAGCGGGGGATGGGTTTGCTTGCGGTCTCTTGTTAGACACCAGCCAGCCTTACTGTTGGGGGAGCAACGCCTATGTCAAGATTGGGGTGCCGCAGCCGATGGTCGAGGGCGCCATGTATTCTGAGCTCAGTGCTGGGGACAACCACCTCTGCGCGCTGCGATTGCCTGACAAGGGGACTCCTCGTGTTGCTGTCCCTGATACATCACTGATTGATTGCTGGGGCTACAACATGACTGCAACACATGAAGTCGCTGGAGCCGTGTCGACCATCTCAGCCGGTTCTGTGTTCAATTGTGGCTTGTTTTCGCGCAACAGGACCGTGTTCTGCTGGGGTGATGAAACAGTGAGTGGCGTCATTGGGCTGGCGCCGAGGAATGTGAAGTTCCAGTCCATAGGAGCAGGGGGTTACCATGTCTGTGGGGTGCTGGAGAATGCGCAAGTCTTCTGCTGGGGAAGGAGCTTGGAAATGCAGCAGGTGTCACCAACCGGTGCTATCGGTGCAGGTGACGTGAGCATAGTACCGATGGATGCCATGGTCTCTGTCGTCGGCGGGCGATTCCATGCTTGTGGTATCAGGAGCCTTGATCACCAAGTAGCTTGCTGGGGTTTCCAACTTCAGAACAGCACGGCAGCACCCAAAGGTCTCAGGTTGTATGCAATAGTGGCTGGGGATTACTTTACTTGTGGGGTGCCTGCTGAGACATCGCTCAAGCCAAGGTGCTGGGGCAATAGTGGGCCATTGGCCCTGCCAATGGCGGTATCCCCTGGGATTTGTGTATCTGCTGCCTGCAGCCCTGGGTACTTTGAGTACATGGACCATGGCGAGGTTGGCGGCGGCAAGGTGTGTAAGCCTGGAAACTCTAGACTCTGCTTGCCCTGCAGTGCTGGCTGCCCGGACGACTCGTATGAGTCATCACCCTGCAATGCCACGGCTGACCGTTTGTGCCAGTTCGATTGCTCGAGATGTGCCTCGGATGAGTGCGCATCAGTCTGCACATCCCAGAAGCGAACAAAGATTCATAAGTTTATGGATTTTCAGATGCGCATTTTTGTGGCAGAGATTGCATTTGCTATCATATTGGTTTTCACTGTGACAGCCATTGCTTGTCTGTATGTCCGGCACAAGCTTCGAGATTGCCGATGTTCAAAGAGCCAGCTGAGGATGGTAAAGGGTACAACATACTCTTTTCGAAAGGATAATACAAAAATCCAGCCTGACGTGGAAGATTTGAAGATCAGGAGAGCTCAGGAGTTTTCCTATGGAGAATTGGAACAAGCAACCGGCGGCTTTTCGGAGGATTCACAAGTTGGCAAAGGCAGCTTTTCATGTGTATTCAAGGGCATCCTGAGAGATGGGACTGTTGTTGCTGTGAAGCGTGCAATAAAAGTATCGGATGCCAAGAAAAGCTCAAAGGAGTTCCATACTGAACTTGACCTCCTCTCCAGGCTCAACCATGCACATTTGCTCGACCTGCTGGGTTACTGTGAGGATGGCAGTGAGAGGCTCTTAGTTTATGAGTTTATGGCTCATGGATCCCTGTACCAGCATCTGCATGGCAAGGATTCAAACTTGAAGAAGCAACTGAATTGGACCAGGCGGGTTACCATTGCTGTCCAGGCTGCTCGTGGAATCGAGTACTTGCATGGTTATGCTTGTCCACCGGTTATTCACCGAGACATTAAGTCCTCAAACATATTGATTGATGAGGATCACAATGCACGTGTTGCCGACTTTGGTCTATCTATAATGGGCCCTGTAGACAGCGGCACTCCACTCTCTGAGCTGCCAGCAGGGACACTTGGCTACCTTGACCCTGAGTACTACCGTCTCCATTACTTGACGACAAAGTCCGATGTCTACAGCTTTGGAGTTGTTCTTCTGGAAATACTAAGTGGCAGGAAAGCCATTGACATGCAGCTTGAAGAAGGGAATATTGTTGAATGGGCAGCCCCGTTGATCAAGGCTGGGGACATTTCTGGCATCCTTGATCCAGCCTTGTCTCCTCCCTCTGATCTGGAGGCTCTCAAGAAGATTGCAGCTGTTGCATGCAAGTGTGTCAGAATGCGCGGCAAAGACCGACCTTCCATGGATAAGGTGACAACGTCTCTAGAGGGTGCACTTGCGCTCCTGATGGGTAGCCCATGCGTTGAGCAGCCCATTCTGCCAACTGAAGTTGTTCTTGGGAGTAACCGAATGAACAAGAAAGTATCACAGAGGTCATCTAACCTGTCATGCTCGGAGAATGAACTTGTTGATGGAGACGACCAGCGGATTGAGTATAGGGCACCATCTTGGATAACGTTTCCAAGCGTGACCTCATCACAGAGGAGGAAATCATCAGCATCGGAAGCTGACCTGGATGGCCGAACAACCACTGATGGGAGGAACGTCGGGAGCAGCATAGGAGATGGTCTTCGGTCACTGGAGGAAGAGATCGGGCCGGCCTCCCCACAGGAGGTCCTGTACTTGCAGCACAACTTCTAATGAAATGCCAAGATCAGCTGAAAACACGGAAACCGTCTGCCATTTTAAGTTCAGACTTTGTGACCTGTTGCTTTGTATATCAACTGTAACTGACCATTTCGAAGAGGGAGGTCTAGTTATAGAGTAACGGAGGCATTTCTTTGTAGATTGATTTGGTTTCACATTATTATTGTCGGTTCTATTTACGGGGTGGTGGGTCAGTTGATGAAACCTCTTCTGTAGCTCACAAATCTGTGTAAGTGTGTAGCTCTTGTCCATCGTGTTAAGCATATGTTCGCTTTCACAAATTAGCATGATGTTTTGCCAACTGGAATGCAGCTTTGAAGACGAAACGCATATCTGAATTATCATAACTAACATTAATTCATTCAAGATTCATTCACATTCTCCTTTTCATTTCCTTAGAACATCATGATTTGGCTTCGCAATTTTCAGTGACAGGTGAGGTGCAGTTTTCAGTGGTCTGGTTCAGGCGATTCCCATGATCTTCTCAGTTGTTGCTTTCGACATAATCAAGGCAGGTCGTTGATAATCAATCAATGTTGCTGCGAACTAAATAGACTCCACTGTGTTGGTTGTAAGTACTCCTACCTTCAGAAGTACTAACCTGGTACGATGGTACTTAATATTTTAACATTTTTTCACATTCACATGGGTTCGCGTATCTAGACAGTTTTTAGTGTGTATGTTTACTCATTTTGTTCCGAATCTAGTCAACATGTATAACATCTAAAACATCTTATATTTAAAAACGGAGAAAATACTAATGAAATAGGGTTGCTTTTCTTTTCTTTTGGGGAAAGGTTTGTTGGTTTTATTGCTTGTACAAACTGAAACAATTAAAGTATCCCATTAATGTCATCTGTGTGATGGATGTTTTGCAAGCATCGTTCTGCTTTAGACAGTTAAGCCATCCTGTTCTTTCTATCTTATTTATTCTATTCTTCTATTATATATTGAAAGCAATATATAGATGTCTAATAAAACCATCACGTTAAGCCATGTCATCATAATTGTTTTTAACAGTTATATCTAAAATTAACAGTTAAAATTTAATCGAGGGCTAAGAGTTGTTACGTACAACATTAAACAGGGCTGGGATCCTCTACAGTAGTGTAGTGCAGTTTACTGCCGCAGTGCCGCTGACATGTGGGTAGCTCATTTTCAAAATATTTTTGTATCTTCTACACATGTTTACATTGGAATAAAGAACAACAAGGGTCAAAAGTAGATTGCATATTTCTATTTAGGCAAGCAAGACCAGGAATACAAATTAACATTTTTTTTGTAGAGATTGCAAAAATATCTTAGAGTTGAACACTTTTGATCTTGTCGAAGAGAAAATCAATAGTATTTAGACACACAAATTTAAGGGTATCAAAACCATATGCAACTCTCAAGATTGTAGTAGTGTTATATTATATGTCTGATAATATATTTTATGCATTGATGATGATAAATTACATTAAGGTTCAAAGATTTAATTAGTTAAAACAATTTGTACATTTCATTAATGGTGTGCAGGCTTCAAATTGTTCCTATAATGGATACAGCAAATGAAATACCAATTGCCGTTCTTTTAAAAAGTTCCTTGCCTTACTAATGTAATAGTTACATAAAGCTCTTCCTTCCCCATCCGCCCTTTTCGGTTTAATTGAATAAGACCGGCCCGAGCCATACTTCTAAATATAGAGTTCAACTATTCATGAATCTCCGACTGATATAATTGATTTTAATATTCTATGCTTCTCTATAATTCTTATTGTACTATGTGAATTTCTGTATGTACCTAATATTTATGTTTCTTGAAAAGAGCTAGATGTGCGTTATCTCTCCTTGGCTTCTTTGCATGCACTTACAATCCATATTGAAGCACTACTCATAATATCAAATAGCTACACTCGAACATTAACCGCTAACTTCTTAAAATAGATAAATACAATTTGTGATCAACTCAGATATTCGAGTCAAGATTTATGTCCTAGTAGCAACTAATTAACTAGGACTTGTTAAAAAAATATGGCATATTCATTGTTCTTATAGAAGATGCTCAAAGTACAATGAAAATGCTAACTATTTAGTTAAGAACGTAAATGCTATCGGGATAAACAAATTTGTGTTTAAATTATTAATAATATTTTGCAACCTGTTCAAAAGGTGATCTAAGCATCGTCTAACAATTCTCAAGCGAACACTATCTACTGTGGCACATATCTAATATATTTTTCAACTATATATCCAATACCTAAGCAACCGAGGTTCTGAATGTGAGCCTCGCATATTAATTTAACATCACACGATGTAGCGTTAGTTACATGCATTAGCCTTATATAGCGTAAAAAAGACACAAATGTCAATAATATCGTGTGTTCAGATATAAGAACCATTCAGACATAAGACTGAAAATTATTAAATATGTTTTCGCATTTTTTACAAAATGTTTCCACATATTTAATTATGTCATAAATGTATTATAATTTTTGTCGTAATATCAATACTAATATTTTGCAACATTTGATTCATTTCTCTCCCACATTCAGCGCAGTAAATAAGACTGCCCTCGGATTTGAGAGAATAGAAAGAAGAAACTTTAAATGTCAAGACCATATTTGTGCAGTGATGAGGTGCCAACTACCAAACAGAGTAACTTTATAACATCTATTCTTGATAGGTCCTTTTTCTCACACATTCTAGCTAGGATTATATCTGTCATTTGGAGATCATCATCTCATTGCTTTTGTCGAAAAGTCAGCATTATTATAGAATACCTTTAAAAACCATCTAAGTGGGAATCATCAATCGTTAACTGGTTAAGTACCCTCTAAAAACTGGTTAAACATTTTAGTGGACTAGTTGCATGTATGTATCATATAAACAAACCAGTTGATGGTAATGACCCGTTCGTTTTGGGATCATACCATCCGCCCGATTTGATATCAACAATTGAGAGGTTGGGATATGATTCTTTCCAGTGTCTGAAAACACACTAGTACTATACAAACCAGTATACACTGAATCTGAAATCCCGTTATTATTCAGCCAACACATTCACAATATGTATGTGTATAAGCCTGTAAGGGTACAGTGATAATAAAAGCTGCTTGCCGAGGCCATATAGAGGACAGAAATGACTGAAACATGCAACACGGTATGGACTGGACGGATCAATGTGGATGGGAACACTGGAGAGGATAGGTCTATAGACTATAGCCAAGCCAGCTACTGCTCGTCGTCGTCGATCTCCACCATCACCTTCTTGGTCTTCCTGCCGCCAGCGTCGTCGGACTTCTTCTTGCGGTACTCCTCCTCGTAGCGCTTGGCGGTGTCGGCGCCGTGGCAGGCGAGGTGGCGGAGGTTGGGCACCTTGTAGTTCTGCGCCGCATACACGCCGAAGGCCGTGCCGAGCAGGAACGGGAACAGCCGGAAACAAACCATGGCTCCGAGCTACTGCTGATATCTCTTGTTTCAGTTGGGAATGAAGTAGAACTAAATGAGAGTGAGTGAGCGAGATGGATAGATATGCGCCATTCATGGATGGACATTTATATGTCTCTGGCGCCACCGTTTCGGATGGCGAACAGATTAAAAATTGTGCATTCAGAATCTCAGAGCTAGCATTTCTTGAACAAGGGTTCAAGAAAGGAATTGTGCTGCTGATGCATGCCTAGCCTAGTGGCCATGTAGCAGGGAGCGCATCTTCTCTTCTGTTTTGGGACGACACGGTTTCGTACAGATTGATACGAGGCGTCAGAGTTTCAGAATGTCAACAACTTCTTCTCCAAGGGTCAAAAGTTGCAACGTACACAGGTTGGTGGCTCATATTTATTTAAACAGTGGTTTATTACATACGTGACGAGCAACTTCCTGGGTCAACGTTGCTGTTATGTATATCGCTCTCATCCATCTGTGCTGCTTAGGAAGCTTGATGTTGTTTGACGATTTACTTATTATTGTGATTTTTCTTGAGGGGCTTTATTTTACTTATCCGGGACAAAAACAACCCTCTTTTGTTTTGTGATGCTGCAAATTCAATATATGTATATTTAGATAAAGGTTAATTTTTACTATACATACTTCTTGAAGATCGCACAGTTGTAATCTTCCTGATGTTTGTAACCTCTCCGAAATAGTGTTTTGGATTTTCTGGTCATGTATTTGTCGGTCGAATTATAACTGAGTAGTTACAGTCGGCTCTGTCGCAGTTCAACAGGCTAGTCGGCTGTAACGCCACCGAACAGGTCCCAACTGGCAGCTTGCCGTCGACCGACCAGCATAACAGTTTAGCCGTGGCTGACAGGATCCTGTTGGCTATGTCACCAACAAAAGTGTAATATTTTTTAACAAAAACTCAAAATACATATTATTTATGTGGAAATTATAGAAAATGGGGTTGTATAAAAATATAGCTATATTCACAGTCGTTGCTATAGTAGCGCTATTATGCTGGTTTTCTTTTCCTTATTTGAAATTATTTCTCCTTTTGTGAGGACCTACACAGAGGATTATTCGTGTGCATGTGACAAGTGCGTATACAAACTGCTCCACAAGGCGACGACAAGAGATTTAATTAAACGAGGTAACCGACATGATACAAGTTGTGCACAATGTCAATGAACACAATAAATGAGAAGAAATTGCCATAAGAGCAAGAACAATAATATAGCCCGCTGTCGGCTACAAGCCATGCAATCTCAGCTAAATTTTGCATGGAACGGCTAGTAATACAATAAGCTAGCTGCTAGGTTGGCTATTTCTATTATTTGAACATACATGATGCATGCATGCAAGACACAGAAATTTTACATTTAATGCTTGCGGCCATCTCCCATCACTCACTGTGGAAGTAACAGACCAGACCGACGTCATTTGCGGTCGGCCTCACGCTGAAAACACTCGGCGTACACGTAGTCCGACGGTGGCCGCCGGGCTAAGGCCGTCGGCGTGTAATCCATCGGACTCACGCCGTTGCCGTTGGCGTCGCAAATGTCGCCGGTCTCATAGCTAGCTACGCCGACAGCATTGCCGTTGGGCTCATACATAGCTCTACAAAAAAAAATTGAAAACCAATTTTTCAAAAAAAGTAGATTTTTTTTAACTTTTTTTATTATTATTTCAACTCCAATTTAGTTATATATTTAATCTCATATCACACACTTAATCATAATCTTACCTCAAACTATCCACTATTAGTCAAACTTTCCAGACAGTCACTCATCCTCAGATTGGTACATGCCAAGCATGCTTAACTATTGAGTTCTATTCTAATGAGATTCCAGTTGAGATGGCATAACTTGCTACTATTAATATGATAGCAATCATATTAACCCTCATTTGAGATATTATACTTTTTAATCTTTAAAATTTTAAAAATAAGATTTGAATGAACAAAATAATTATGTTTAATAATACTTGAATAATAACAATAAATATTTTAGTTTTGTCTTTTCCATTTAATAAGAAATAATTCATATCTTCATATTTGTATATTAAAATTTACTAAATAAAATGTCTATGTCGATCATAAGAATGAGAAGAATTCAAATATGACATCCATGTCATCATTTTCATAATGAATGATGTCTTTTAAAACAAACAAGAACCAACATAAATCAGCATAAAGTCAAATAAAGAGCCGAATTAAGATAGAAAGTAAGGAAAATCCTCATATTCAAATATTATCCATCAAATATGTACTACTATTTGTGAAAATTAAATGAGTGTAATTTTGGATCACATTTTATGTACTTGCTTCACAAAAAAGTCATTTTTAGCACTTAAAAATGAAAAATGATATTTTCAAAAAGAATTTTGAAAATCGCTTCAGCGACGTTGTTTCCCATACCATGACACACATATGTGCTGAATATGGGCACTTTATCACAAACTACGACATGATAATGGTCATACATTGGTCATTTGTCTTGAAACTTATGCATGTTTATAGATAATTGACATTTTTTATGAAGTTTTGTTTTGAAAAGTTTGCCAAAATCAAGTTTATCATTTTTCCTATAAAATAGTACACGTAAAAGGACTCCATGCTAAAGGGTTTCTTTTTTTGAGTATTTGTTCATATTTTTTCATTTCTTTCAAAAAACTGTCAAAATGGAGAGCATGTTTATTCATCAAAAGTGGTCGAATTTTTCAAAACTATTGACGGTTCCATGTTGTAACCACTACTTGTGTACCTTAAAATTATTTTTGTAAGCATTTCAAAGCAACCTATCACACAGTTGTAGTTCAAATTTGAATTACTTCCGGAAAATTGACATAAAGTTAATTAAAGAGCCGAATTAACATAGAAAGTAAGGAAAATCCTCATATTCAGGTATTATCCATCAAATATCTATTAATATTTGTGAAAATTAAATGTGTGTCATTTTGGATCATATTTTATGTACTTGCTTCAGAAAAAAAATCATTTTTGGCACTTAAAAAATGGAAAATGATATTTCCAAAAATAATTTTGAAATATCTTAGGCGACGTTGTTTCCCATACCATGACACACATATTTGCTGAATATGGGCACTTTATCACAAACTACGACATGATAATGGTCATACATTTGTCATTTGTCTTGAAACTTATGCATGTTTATAGATGATTGATATTTTTGTGAAGTTTTGTTTTGAAAAGTTTGCCAAAAATCATGTTTATCATTTTTCCTATAAACTAGTACACGTATAAGGACTCCATGCCAAAGGGTTTCTTTTTTTGAGTATTTTTTCATATTTTTTCCTTTCTTAAAAAAAAGGTCAAAATGGAGAGCATGTCTATTCATCAAAAGTGGTCGAATTTTTCAAAACTATTGACGGTTCTATGTTGTAACCACTACTTGTGTACCATAAAATTATTTTTGTAAGCAGTTTAGAGCAAACTATCACACAGTTGTAGTTCAAATTTGAATTATTTCCGGAAAATTGACATAAAGTCAACTAAGAGGCGAATTAACACAGAAAGTAAAGAAAATCCACATATTCAGGTATTATCCATCAAATATGTACTAATCTTTGTGAAAATTAAATGGGTGTCATTTTGGATCATATTTTATGTACTTGCTTCACAAAAAAGTCATTTTTTGGCACTTAAAAAATGGAAAATGATATTTCCAAAAAGAATTTTGAAAATCGCTTCAACGACGTTGTTTCTCATACCATGATGCACATATGTGCTGAATATGGACACTTTATCACAAACTACGACATGATAATGGTCATACATTGGTCATTTGTCTTAAAACTTATGCATGTTTATAGATGATTGACATTTTTATGAAGTTTTGTTTTGAAAAGTTTGCCAAAAATCAAATTTAGCATTTTTCCTATAAACTAGTACACGTAAAAGGACTCCATGTCAAAGGTTTTTTTTTGAGTATTTTTTCATTTCTTTCAAAAATGGTCAAAATGGAGAGCATGTCTATTCATCAAAAGTGGTCGAAATTTTCAAAACTATTGACGGTTCTATGTTATAACCACTACTTGTGTATCTTAAAATTATTTTTGTAAGCATTTCAGAGAAAACTATCACACTGTTGTAGTTCAAATTTGAATTACTTTCGGAAAATTGACATACAGTTAATTAAATAGGAGAATTAAGATAGAAAGTAAGGAAAATCCTCATATTCAGGTATTATCCATCAAATATGTACTACTCTTTGTGAAAATTAAATGGGTGTCATTTTGGATCATATTTTATGTGCTTGCTTCACAAAAAAGTAATCTTTGGCACTAAAAAAATGGAAAATGATATTTCCGAAAAGAATTTTGAAAATCGCTTCGGCGACGTTGTTTCCCATACCATGACACACATATGTGCTGAATATGGGCACTTTATCACAAATTACGACATGATAATGGTCATACATTGGTCATTTGTCTTGAAACTTATGTATGTTTATAGATGATTGACATTTTTGTGAAGTTTTATTTTGAAAAGTTACCAAAACTCAAGTTTATCATTTTTCTAAAAACTAGTACACATCAAAAGATTGGATGCTAAAGGGTTTCTTTTTTGAGTACTTTTTCATATTTTTTTAATGTAATCTATTTTTTTTAAAAAACTGGAAAACAGTATAGTGAGCGTGACGGTAATACCGTCGGGCTCACAATGGGATTAAATGGACGCTGACGGCACTCTAAATACGACGGTGGCCGTCGGGCTCATTGAAGGTATGCTGATGGCACTGTGAGCCCGACGGTGGCCGTCGGGATGACAACTAGGACGCCGAAGGTAAAACGATGCCGACGGTACTTCTCGGTTCGTCGGTCTTACGTTGTGACGCCGACGGCCCCAACAAATTACCGTCGGCGTTGAAAATGCCATCGGCCTGCGTTGTGACTCCCGCTAGCTGCATGCTTGCTCTAAAATACGTGGACATGCTTATAGCCAGCTGAGGTGTACCTATTGTACTTGCTCTAATAACCAAACCTCATGTGCATGTGACAAAGTGCATAAACAAAATTGCTTAACTGAGCGACGAGTATTCCTTAAGAAGGGATAAACAACAACATAACTGGTACGCGACATGATACAACATACAAGTTGTGCAGTGCCATGTCAACGAACACAATAACAAGAACAAATCACCCTAATAACCATACCTCATGTGCATTCATGTGACAAGTGCGTATATAAAATTGCTCAACCGAGGGACGACTATTCCTTATAACAGAAGGGATAAACGACAACATAACCTATACGCGACATGATACAAGTTGTGCAGTGCAATGCCAACTAACACAATGAATGAGACGAAAGTACCCTAATAACCACACCTCATATGCAAGTGACAAGTGTTGAATAATTAGGCGATTTAGCATATAATTTAATTCCCAATAACAGTGAACTAAAATTCCAGCAACAAGTGCGTAAACAAAATTGCTCAACCGAGCAACGACTATTCCTTATAAAAGAAGGGATAAACGACAAGTGATTTTAATTAAACGAGCATACATAAGACTTGATACAAGTTGTGCACTGCAATGTCAACGAACATGACTTACATGCATGATTAAGCAAGCGCGATTTGACTACGCGTAGTACTTTCTTTTGATAGAAAGTAATGCTTCGAAGATTCCTGCGAGCACGCCACTGATGGATATCACCGCGATTATGGTCTTGACGTTGTTGTAGACGAAGCTATAGATGGCTATCCGCCGGCGGCGGCTCCTTTTGTACTGCTCAAGCCGTCGTAAGATGTCGTAGAACTCGTAGCCTGGACGCAAGTTTCCTGCATGGCGGCCCTTGAAGAAGTCGAGCGTCTGCTTGTTGGTGAACTCGCCTTGGACGAGTCGCTTGGCTCGCAGCTCTTGCACGTCTTCCACTCGGTGCATGAACATGGCAAAGAGGGCCAGGTACGAGCTGACAGTGTAATCGCAATCGTATACCGCAGTGCAAACCTCGAAAGCCGCCATGTTGACGAGCCAGCACGCGGTGTTCTCGTTGAGGCGCAGTGACGGTAGGAAGATCGTCCGGAAGAGGAAGCCTTCCGTGACGCCAATGTCCTTGAACTCTGGTGTCTTGCTTCGGGTCAGCTTGATGCCGGTTTCGGCAAGCTCGATGGCGCTTGTGCCTAGCGGCAATGTCTCCAGAACCAAAGCGGTCGCCGTTCTGTCCCATGATAACCGGGCGGCAGGCTGGGTGGGTAATTCAATTCCGGAGGACGGCGGCGGGTGCGGGTATATTCGAGAACCAATTTCAGATTCCATGATGTTTTCTCCATCATGACCCGAATGTAGGGATGCAAAAACGGGACCCAATTGTTCCACTACACATGCATAAAATGAAGAAAAAGTGGAACTAATGAGCCCTGTTTCCGCATCCTTACTTGCGGCTGCATGGAGATCCTGTGGGCACAGTCGCTCCCTGGCCATCGCGTTGCCTGACTGGTAGAAACGGAAGAGGCCTAGAAGATGCGGTGGTTTGTAATTGCTGAGATCCAAGGGCCTTGCCTGGCGATAAATGCGGGATTGGACATTCATTCCCATCTTGGCAACGAATGCACTCAAGTTGACCTGAATCAAGGTCAAGAGGGCTTCCAGCACCACCCAAGGGATCTGGTTCTCCAGCAGAAACATGTCTGTCACGACGACAGGTGTGTTGGCGCCGCCCAGGCATAGCACCTGCAGAACCCGCGCTTCGGGCACTGTGATGGCAGTTATGATGGCCAGCAAGAAGCAAGCATCATGGAACATCATGGACGCAAAGTCAGTGTCGCTGATGCCCTCGACTGAACCAGCGTCGTAGTAGCTTCGGGCGGTGCCTGCGACGGCAAGGACCCGTCTCTGGCACTCTTCCAGAGAGGCGCCGTCCTTGCAGACGAACATTGGTGCAGTCTTCTTGACCACTTCCATCGCTTGCACCTCAGGGAGGTGGCGGTGGTAAGGGCCTATAGCCACCATCTTTGGGGCAATATAGTGGCGTTCCTCACCGACCCCTCGCAGCGATGCAGGGAACCTATGCATTTTGGCTGCAAGACCGGTGTCAAGATCAATCCCTATGGTATTTTCCTCTAACACCCTCAACTCATCATGGGTAGGCATTTGATGAGAAACGATACATATTGCTTGCTCAGCAGTAGCAGGAATAGGATCACTAGGTATTACTCCCTTCGTTCTAAATTAATTGACTCAGATTTAGTACAACTTGTATTAAATCTGAGTCAATTAATTTGGAACGGAGGGAGTATTTGTGTAAAGGTAGGTAGTAGTTGGGGGCTGCAGAGACAGCAGCGTCACTAGGATTAGAATCTGCCATAATCGTATAGACTCTTCTATTCCGATCAGCGCAGTGTCTTGCTAACCGGCTCAAGCTAGATGTGGTTGTGAAAAGGATACACTTCCATAGGTGGGCAGCCTTCTATTTATAGCCGAGGAAGATAACCACTGCGTTGTGGGTGCCACTCAACTACTGTTTTTTCTAGGGGAACGAAGCACCACTGCACTGTTGCGTGCAGAATAAAATACGCTCTGGCGAACAGCTTAGTACAGCTAACACACCCATCTAAACTGATACACACGGGCTAACTACTCACAATGTTTTCAACCCTTCTACTCCTTTTTCTAAATGGCTATTGACTTCACACAGGCGATCGAGGCGAAGGAAACTTGGCACCTAATATTGAGAGGTTGGGATATGTTTCTACCCTTTTAATTTTTGTTCCACTTGCTATCAATACTTTCTTGCTAGCGTCTGAAAACACACTAGTACTATAGAAACCAGTATACACTGTATTGAAATTTTCGTTATTATTCAGCCAACACATTCACAGTATGTATGTATAAGCCTAGCTATAAGGGTACAGCGATAATTAAAAGCCACCTGCCGTGGCCATATAGGCAACAGAAATGAGTGAAACATTACAACCCTGGTATGGACCGGACGGATCCATGTGGATGGAAATACTATGGTAGGTCTATAGCCGAGCCAGCTACTGCTCGTCGTCGATCTCCACCATCACCTTCTTGGTCTTCCTGCCGCCAGCGTCGTCGGACTTCTTCGTACGATACTCCTCCTCGTAGCGCTTGGCGGTGTTGGCGCCGTGGCTGGCGAGATGGCGGAAGTTGGGTACCTTGTAGTTCTGCGCCGCGTACACGCCGAAGGCCGTGCCGAGTAGGAACGGGAACAGCCGGAAACAAACCATGGCTCCTCTGAGCTACTATACTGATCTCGCTTGTTTTAGTTGGGAATGAAGTATACCTAAACAAGAGTGAGTGAGTGAGCGAGATGGATAGATATGGCGCCATGGATGGATGGACATTTATATGTCTCTGGCGCGAACGTTTCTGATGGCGAACAGATTAAAAATTGTGCATTCTGAATTTCAGAGCTAGCATTTCTTGAACGAGGGTTCAAGAAAGGAATTGTGCTGCTGATGCATGCCTAGCCTAGTGGCCAACTCCTCTGACTTTTGCTGACTTTGAGTCACTTGCGTGTAGGTCCCATCTATGGTGGGCCTCCCGTGTCAATGACCAAAGTTAGGGAAATGGAGAGGATCCCAATCCGTGGCCATGTAGCACGGAGTGCACATATTCTCTTCTGTTTTGGGACAACACGGTTTAGGGCATCTCCAGTCTCGCCGGATCCAAAACACCGTTGTTTAAAACACCGCTGTTTTGGGGCCGCCGTGGCACCAAACGGCGCAAATCTAGAACTTGGAGGGCGCGGTTTTGTTCCGCAGTCCAAGTTTCGGCCCATAAAATAAATAAAAACGGCGATTAGAAAAAGTGGCGATTTCCATTCATATTTTGGCTCAAACAGTGGCGATTTCATTCATATTTCGCAAACTCGCCGATTACATTGCAGAAATTTAAATTAAAACATGAAACATAAACAGGCCGAGACTGGCGGCGATCACCTGGCAGTAGTCGGGCTCACCGCCGTCGTCGTCTGAGCTGTCGTTGTCGCGCCGCTTGCTCGACCCTGCGGCGGCGTCGTCGCCGCACCACCTGCTCAGGTGCAGGGTGCACTGGAGGGACGTGGCTGCGACCTGCGGCGCGTTGTTCCCGCTCTGCACGATTCCGCTCCGCCTCGGTGAGGAGTTGGCGCTGCCGCTCCATCTCCTGCACCGTGAACTCGCCGAGGCTCCATTCCTCGGCGAATCCTTCCTCCGCCGGTTGCACGGTGTTGAAGGAGGCCTCTTTCAAGCCGGGCCATTCTTCCTCCTGCTCCTCCTCCGCCGGCTCCGGCTTGGGCTCCTTCTTCGGCTTCATGACGCGCCGGAAGAGCGAGCTGCCGCGCAGCGATGGGAGGAGGCGCGCGGCTCGCCGATGCGCAGGGCACCGTTGCGCATGTGGGTAGGGCGCCCGGAGTTGAGGAGGGGTGTGTGAGGGACACCGGGCGCGTACCTAGCAGAGGCGCTGACCGCGCTGCGCCGGAGGAAGAGGAGGTGGCCGAGGAGGAGTTGCACGCTCCCATCCGGCGCGGCGTCGACGTCTGCGGCAGCATCGTTAGCCGGGGCTCGTTGCCAGCGTAGATGTAGTCTAGCACCCACTGGAGAGAGCGGTGCTCGCCGCCCCACCAACGTTTGCGCCCGGTGGAGTTGCAGCGGCCCTCCACGGGGCCGTTGTTGCTGCGGTCTGTGACGTCCTCGTCATGGCGGCGCTGTAAGTACGCCGTCCAAAACGCATCGTTGCCTTCTGGCCTCCAACGTCTTTCCGCGGCCTGCTGTGGCGTCAGGTCGGCGCAAACCTCCGTAATCGCCCACCTGAACTTCTCGTCGGGAGGGACGTGGATCATGGAGACGCCTCCCGCGCTGAGCTTCCACGCCCCCTGGCCGTCGGAGGCGCCGAGAACGCGCATGTCCGGCGCGTCATGAAGACGAAGGGCCCAGGTGCAGGGCCCATGCCTCGTCCTTGTGGAGGTGGCGGCGGCCTCAGCCGTTCGCGGCGGCGTCGTAAGCCATATCATCGGTGGCAGGTGGGAGAGAAGAGAGTGGGAGGCAGAGGCGGCGAGGGAGAGGAAGTGTGGAGAGACGATGAGGTCTCGCGGAGGTTTTATAGCGCGGTGCCAGGCGAATGGGTGGTGCCACGCCATTAACTCCGGCAGCGCGCCGCGTGACCCTTCGGATTGGACGTCGCAGCCCCGTCGCCCACCACGCCTTAACTCCGGTAGCCTTTGACCGACGCGGGAGCCAAGGGGATGAGCACGCGGCCTCACAGGCAGTTTCTGTTCCCGCTATTTTCTGTCACGTCGCTGACGGCGCTGCCCGCGTCCCGTTTCGCGCCGGACGTAGTTGGGTGATTTTCACCTGGTGTGTGCTGGCGGAAAATAACGTCGAAACGGTGCTAACTGGCCTTATAGGGGGAGGGGCGAGTGGTAGAAAAAACGACGCTTTTAGTTTGCGCCGGTGCTAAAATGGCCTCATGGGGCTCTGGGGGACCGACTGGAGATGCCCTTAGTAGATTGATACGAGGCGTTAGAGTTTCAAAATATAAACAGCTTCTTCTCCAAGGGTCAAAACTTGCAACGGACGGAGGTTGGGTAATCATATTTATTTAAACAGTGGATTATGTACATACGTGACGTTGATGTTATGTATATGGATCTCATCCCATCTATGTTGTGTAGGAAGTTAAACGTTGTTTGATGTTTATTGATTATTATTATTGTGATATTTCTTGAGGGGGTTTATTTTGCTTTATCCGGAATAAAAACAACCCTCTTTTGTTTTGTGATGATCCAAATTTAGTACATGTATATATGTTTTTTAACAAAACAATTTTATTAAAAAAGTAGGAGAGAATATGCTACTCCCTCCGTCCATAAATAAGTGGCTTAAGTTTGTTAAAAGAAGATGTGTCTATACAAAACCATGTCTAAATACATCTTCTTTTTGGCATACTTGAGACATTTATTTATAGACGGAGAGAGTAGTTCATTAGGGAACCAGACGAAAATCGTTTCAAGTGTCACAAGACATCAAATAGCATATGTATTCACTTAATCCCTAGTGGGGTTACTATGAAGGTAAAAATCAAACTGGAACTCGAAGATTTCCCTCACTACCCGACAACCACCACTGCTGCTCCATCTAATGCACATGTTCCCTCTCACCCGCACTCTCATACATGCTTGATCATACATAATATGCATTTACTCATACATCTTAAACACAATGAAATTGCAATCACAAATATCAACTCATAAAATAAAGATCCACCACAAGGGACTTACATAGATTACCATAATCATGTTAAGCAAATGATGTAAGTAAAATACATACATGAACTTTATATTACTTTACTTGTTATTCTATCATATTTGCATCATATGAGGGTTATATTAATTTTTTATATTGATTTATGGAAACAATTCACTGTTTCCCTATTTTTCTGGAATTAACCTCTCTAGTCAGAAACCCTATTTTCCTATATTTTGATGTTTCAGGGCTCAAACGACGTCCAAATGACCTAATATTTAACGGGGATCATTTTTGGAAGAAAGGAAACGTACAAGCCAAGGATCGTCAAAAAATGAAGTCCGAGGAAGAAAAGGGGGGCCCGTGCGGCCAGATTCCCTGGACGCGTGGGGGTGCCCTTATCCCCCTCAGGCCTCCGATGTCGTCGATCTTCGTCTCTGTGCTTTCGTCTTGACCTAAAAACGACTATTAAAATACTACCCCGACGGCTTTCTGAAGGGAGCGCCGCAGAAATATAGAACCACAAAACAGAGACCTGGAGCTGCAGATTGGAGGGGGAAACTCCAGCGGGGCGCTGCCGGCGTGGTCTCCATCTTCTCCAACGACTACACCATCGTCACCATGATGAAGAGGGAGTAGTCCACTCCTGGACTATGGGTTTGTGGAAATAACTTATGTATCTCCTGAAGGGGTTCCAGTGTAGAAAATAATAATTTTCTAGCGTAAGAACGCCCTAACTAGTCAGGATCTATCTATCTAGTACATGCGATAACGGTGGCGGAACGGGTCACATTACCTCCATGTAGACCGATAACGGGGATTACGCTCCCGCACAAGCGTTGACGATGAAGTCGTACGTAGCCGACCTCGAGGTTGCGGAGAACTTGCCGCGACGATGTAGACGATGACACCGGAGTGTCGACGATGACCTGCGTCGACGGGCGTCGGGCGGAAGATGGCGTGGCGCCGGCGACTGGGGGGGTGGCGCCGGCAGCAGGGGCAGCGGCTGTGCTTCTGGGTGGGCGAGACGACGTCGCCCAGGCTCCTCAAATGTGGCGCCTCCGAGCACTCGCAAATATACGGAACTTAACAACAACCCCCGGTCACTCAGATCCAGCTGAGATCGCAGTGGTAGAACTTTTCTGGAATCCCGCAGGGCAACGGCGCCCGACGGTATAGCTTTGGTGGAGAGAGGATGCAAAACGGGCGGAGAAACAACTCAGCCGGCCTGCTATACAATTAATTGTATTTTCTTGTAATTAATCCAATTAATATGCCTTGCTATATAAAGGGGGGAGGGGGTGTGCAAACACCTTGCTTCCCCCATGTGGGACTTAAGGGAGGAGGAGAGGGGTTCAGCCGGCCAACCCTTGGCCGGTTCGGACTGCCCCCTCCCCCACACTCCTTGTTTGGTGCGCCCCCCCCCCCCAATGGACCTTTCTAGACCCATTTAGGTGGGATGCTCCTTTTTTCCCCTTTTTAATTAAAATTAAATTAATATAAAATATAATTAATTCATAATTAATATATTTAAATACTATTTAATACCCCGTGACTCTGAAACGTTTTCTGGACCACCCGAACATCTTTCGGACATTCCTGGAACCATTCCAGACCTTCTCGGAACTCCTTCCAGACCACCGGAACTCTTTCCGGATCATTTCTCTCCCTCCTATAAAATCCTATAATATTCCAGAACCTTCTCCAGGTGTCGTTAAGACCTTAAGTTTGTTACGCTACGGTTCGAGAACACTCCAGACATGGTCGAGACCCTTCGCTCGCCAATGACCGCCGATACCTGGACGCATATGACGGTCCCTATGCATTCTACGAATATCGTCGTTGAACCATAAACATGATATTCATTCCCTTTGTTTCTACGATACTACCTTGTCCGACATATGATCGCAGACATCCGATGTCCTTGTTGTATCTCGTTACCGACAAAGATTATTAACTCGTTTATGATATTACATCTCCATGACCTAGTCATAAGCTGTGCAGCTATATAGATTCAATCTCACCGAGTGGGCCCAGAGTATCTTTCCATTACAAGAATGAAAAAATCCGGCTCTTGATCCTTACGTCTCAACATACTCTTTCGGGATACCCAAGATGGACACCGTTATTGTCATGCTATATAAGACACAACGTTTGATGCTCTCAAAGCACCCCTATGGAGTAGCAATAAGTACGGTGACGTGGGGCTGCCTTGCGGGTAGCCCACGATGATGCTACCTGGGCCGCGCCAAGGATGGAAAGGCCCGCAGAAGGCCCACTCGGGGTACCTCGTATCCTAGTCCAACTTGGTTAGGTCTTGTGACCTACCGTATCTGTACCAACCACCCGAGACCTGGCTACCTATAAAGCCAGAAGGGTTGCCCGTCCTAGAGTACACGCTCAGAACCACCACGACAAACCCTAGCGAGATCGCAATCTCGCCATTGTAATCGCTACTCGCATCAATAACCAGACAAGCAGGAGTAGGGTGTTATCCTCCGGGAGCCTGAACCTGGGTAAAACCTTGCTTGTCAGCCGTCGTGATCACCTTGCACTCATCTCTCTCCCCATCAATCAACCCGGGGTGCACAACCCTGGGACTTGTCGAGTTAACACCTCGTCAATTGGCGCCGCCTGTGGGAAGTTCAACAAGTGCTAGGATCATGGTCGCACCGGCCCCATCCGCAATGAAGATCGGCGCATCCGCCATCAGGGAGTCGATCCGATTGGCTCCTTCGAGTACGTCATCCACTCGCCAACTCATCAGTCGGTGTACGCCGATCTGGACAAAGGTATACACATCACCTTCGGCTCCATATTCTGCTGCATAGATAGTCGTGGCATACTCAGGTCTACGACTACTGCGCTACGCGCGACGGCGTCACCAAAATCGCCGACCATCGCGCCCGCTGAAGCCGCCGAGATCGCATCTGCCGCACCCGCGGAGATCGCGACCGCCGGACCCGCTGAGATCGCATCTACTACACCCGCGGAGATCGCGACCGCCGAACCCGCGAAGATCGCATCTGTCGCACCCGCAGAGGTCGCGCCAGCTGCACGCGCGAAGAGGACATCTACATCGACAATCTCGGCAACGGCCGCGCGAATCGAGTCTGCTACCCCAACATCGGTCATGCGGTCGATCAAGTCAAGATCCACCTCCACCGTCGCACCCGCACGAGAGACCAGGGGCCCGCGTCCGACAGCCATGTCACGCGCGCCCTCGTCTTCGTGGAGATCTCAAGTCTACCCCAAGCCAATCGCACTCGCCCCGGTGAGTGTGAGCACATGGACAATCACGAAGAGACGCGACAGCGGGTGCGCCGCGCGCCACGTTGCGGCAATTTTCGACCCCGAGCAAGAAGCGGGCGACAGAAGCAGCTGTGGCAGCACCAACTCTCCAATTCGAGTCTACCCCAAGCAAGTCTTCATGGCCGGCACAGCACCGCATGATGACGAAGACGAACCCGCATATCCGCTGGAGGTGGACATGCCGGACCAGACTAAACTTGTCATCACGCGGGACATGGCCATCCAAGCCATGAAGCATGTGGACGAGGGAACGTTCCCGCCACCCAACGCACCTCGAGAAGACCACCTGGCGGTCCAGTACTTGCTACGCAAGGAAGGCGAACGAATTTGCGCCGAAAAAGCCGAACTTCTCAGGCGCAAAAGGGACGCGGATGCGTCGAGTGCCAGGCGAGCCGCCCTCTCCTTTACATCCTCCACAGAGGTGAACCAGGGAGCGCGGCGAACCAGAGCCCGTGTCCCCCACATGGCAGAAGCTGATCGAACAAGGCTCACCCGTAACCTCGACTCGTCCTTCGTCACCGAAGACGAAAACGGGATACCCGTCCCAAAGACGGCGAATGCCGCCCTGATATCAGTCGAGACATACCTCCGGCTCACACAGCCACCGGAGGGAGACGCGCGCTCCCTTCTCCACAAGCAGCAAATTGCCTCCATAAGGGCAATCGAAGAAGCTCTGGCGGCCAAGGGGCCAAGCAACCGAGCGCATGAACCAACGACATCGGGCATCCCAGCGGCGCAGTGACAGGCAGTCAAGGACCTCCGTGACGTCCTAACACAGAAGACGGTGGACCGCAACCGCAAGGAGCGTTCGGCTAGCGCGGCACACGCGGACAACCACGCCGACCGCGACTTCGAGCCGTGTGGCGCAGCATGCTTTAGCTTCAACATCCGCGACACCCGCATGCCTAAAGGTTTCAAGTTGACGGCTGGCACACCAAAGTACGACGGGAAGCAAGACCCAAAGCTATGGCTCGAGGACTACCTCATCGCTTGCACCTGTCAAGGTGGAACGTCGACTACAGCAATGCAGTACATCCAGCTCATGCTGACAGATTCGGCACGCGGGTGGCTCACAAGCCAACCCAAAGACTCTTTCTGAACATGGGAGGAATTTCAGGATAACTTCATCAAGAGTTTCTCAGGAACATTTGCCAGGCCGACGACCTACATTGAGTTGCAGGCCTGCAAGCAAGGGAAGGATGAGTCGCTCCGCTCTTACATCCAGAGGTGGACACTCCTCCGCAACACCATGGAACCCATATCAGAGGATCGAGTGATGGACGCCTTCATGCATGGCGTCGCTCGCCGCGACCTCCGGGAGGAATTCGGTAGGCTCCAGCCGAAGACCACAATAGAACTCATGAAAACAGCCAACCAATGGGCCGAAGGAGAGGACTACGTCCGCGAAACTTCTCTCAAAAAGGAAGGCGAAACAAGCAACTGGCGCGAGACACGACAAAAGAAGAAGGCACGTTACACCCACGATTCAATCGAATTAGTAGCGGCGGGTTATGAAACCCCCGTGAGGACAAGCGTGACGGCAGCCGACAGTACGAGCAAAGTCGGCAGCCCAGCTCGAGTCAGTACAACCGTGGCAGCAGCAGCATCGACCACAATGATGGAAGTCAGAAGTGCGAGTGGAAGCGCCCGCTGACCCCAGCAGAAGAACTGATGCAACCCTGTAAGCATCACTCGTTCCGCAACCCGGCAACAGGAAAGTGGGGTTCAAACCACCTGTTGAAGGATTGCCGCAAAGCAAGAAAGATCTACCATGCCATGCATCAAATCATCGCCCCGGTGCAGGCCATACAAGCGGCACCACAGCTAGCCATCCAGGCAGCACCCGCAAACAACAACCAAGTGCAGGCGGCAGGAGCGTTCCCCCCAGCCGCAGCAACAGCAACAAGGCCCGTCGGCAGCAGCCGACACGTACCCAGCCGCACGGGGACAGCTGAACATGATCCAGAAGGGACCCCCGTCGAACAGGCGGCAGAAAATCATCACACGCCAAGTACTTCAAGCCATCAAAAGCCCGCGCGCGGTACCAGACTACCTGCGCGGGTCGGAGACACCAATCACATTTTCCAGGTCAGATCACCCAGCGGAGGTAGTCCGACCCGGTCACGCCGCACTCGTGATTGAGGCCTTGATCGGCGACTACAGCCTGAAGAAGGTATTCCTGGACGGAGGCAGCGGCATCAACATTATATTCGCCGATACCCTCAGACGAATGAACAGGTCGACAGAGAAATTGCCGGAATCGGAGACCACCTTCCACGGCATAGTACCAGGGCAAGCAATCACGCCCATGGGAACAATCACACTCGACGTCATCCTCGGTACACCCGAGCACTTCAGGAAGGAATCGATAGACTTTGAGGTCGTCGACTGGAAGTCACAATACCACGCTATCCTCGGACGCCCAAGCTTTGCCAGGTTCATGGCAGTACCCCACTACGCCTACCTGATGATAAAGTTACCCGGGCCGAAAGGAGTGATCACCGTCCGCGGCGACTTCGGGCTCTCCAACAGCTGCGACCGCGAGTTCGCCAAGATCTCCGAGTTCTTCGGCGTCGAAGAGCACTTCAAGGCCATATCAGCCGACAACGACAAGACCATCTTCCCGGCTCGCAAGAAGCCTGCCAAAGACGCAGCGTTCAACACGAACGACGACACTGTCACCCACCAAGTCCACCCGACCGACAGCGGAAAGACGGTCAAGGTCTCATCGAGTCTGACCCCCGCATAGGAAGGCGCGCTCGTCGAGTTTCTACGTGAGAACTGGAAAATCTTTGCATGGCAACCTTCTGACATGCCAGGGATACCCAGGGAACTCGCCGAGCACTCTCTGAAAGTCCACAAGGACGCAAGACCAGTCAAGCAATTCATGCGACGCTTCTCAGGACCCAAACGAGACGCGATCGCCATGGAAGTCGACAGATTACTGCACGCCAAGTTCATCCGAGAGATCAAGGACTCGGACTGGGTCGCCAACCCGGTTCTAGGTGAGAAAAAGAAGACGAATAAACTACGCATGTGCGTTGATTTCGCCGCAGTCAACAAATGCGGCCCCAAAGACCACTTCCCGCTCCCGCGGATAGACCAGATCATCGACTCGACTGCAGGTTGCGAACGCCTATCTTTTCTGGATGCCTACTCAGGTTACCAGCAGATCAGGCTGAAAGTCGAGGACGAAGAGAAGACAGCCTTCATCACACCCGACGGCGTCTTTTGCTACCAGAAGATGCCATTCGGGTTAAAGAACGCAGGTGCCACGTACCAGCGGACAATGCAAGCATGCCTCAAGGGGCTAATCGGGCAGATCGTCCAAGTCTACGTCGACGACATCGTCGTCACTACCCGAAAGGAAGATACCCTAGTCGACGACCTCCGCAAGGTCTTCGCCGCACTGGACGTATATCAGATCAAGCTCAATCCAGAGAAGTGCGTGTTCGGCGTACCAGCCGGAGAGCTACTAGGGTACCTTGTATCCGCAAGAGGAATCGAAGCAAACCCCGAGAAGGTGCAGAACATACTCACAATGCCAGCACCAACCAAGCTCAGGGAGGTGCAACGATTAGCTGGCCGAGTCGCAGCTCTCAGCCGGTTCATTAGTAAGTTGGGAGAGAAAGCCTTACCTTTCTACCAACTGATGAAGAAGTCAGACAAGTTCGAGTGGACACAAGAGGCGCAGGACGCGTTCGACCATCTCAAGAAAACACTGACAACTTCTCCAGTCCTCGTGGCACCACTGGAGAATGAGCCGCTGTACCTATACGTCTCAGCAACGAACAGGGTGTTAAGCACGGTGCTCGTAGTCGAACGCGAAGAAGAAGGGCACAGTCACCCGGTGCAGAGGCCCGTCTACTACCTCAGCGAAGTACTCACCTTGTCCAAGCAGAACTACCCTCATTACCAGAAGCTGGCATACGGAGTCTTCATGACCTCCAGGAAGGTCGTCCACTACTTCTCCGAGCACCCGATCACGGTGGTAAGCTCCTCTGGACTAGCAGACATTCTCACAAACCAGCGCGCGACAGGACGAGTCGCCAAGTGGGTTGTCGAACTAGGACCATGGGGGCTGAAGTATGCTCACCCGAAGTCCATCAAGGCCCAAGTTCTCCCAGAATTCACCACCGAGTGGATAGAAGCCCAGCTACCAAATGTCCCCGACCTGTCCAACGCATGGACAATGTACTTTGATGGCTCCAAGAAATTCAAGTCAGCCGGGGCAGGAGTCGTGCTCATCTCCCCCAAAGGCGACAAGCTCAAGTATGTCCTACAGATGGACTTTCCGACGCCGTCCAACAACGAAGCCGAGTACGAGGCCCTGATCCACGGCATGCGGATGGCCAAGAACTGCGGCGCCACGCACCTCATGATCTACGGCGACTCCTACCTGGTGGTACAGCAAACCATGAAGTCCTGCGACGCCATCAGTGGGAAGGCAACTTCGACGGCTGCGAGCTGCGCTACATTGGCCGTGAAAGCAACGAGGAAGCCGATGTCCTCGCTAACATGGGCTCAGACAGGGTGCCAGTCCCACCCGGCATCTTCCTCGAGTGCATCACGCAGAGATCCATCAAGACTCAGAGTACAGCAAGCACTGCAACAACAAAAGGCGATGCCAACCCGCCAAGCCAAGACATGGTCCCCATGGAGGTCATGCTAGTCGAAGCCACATGGACAGGACCGTACCTGGCATACATACTACATCAGAAGCTGCCAGCCGATCCAGTCGAAGCAAAGCGCATCATCAGGCGCTCCAAAAGTTTCACCGTCATCAACGGAGAACTCTACAAAAGAAGCATCTCAGGAATCCTGCAAAGGTGCATAGATCCAGTCGACGGCCAAGCCATCTTACTCGACATCCACGCGGGTACCTGCGGGCATCACGCCAGCAGTCGGGCACTGGTGGCCAAGGCGCTACGAGCCGGGTTCTACTGGCTGACAGCCATGCAGGACGCCGAAGAGCTGGTGAAGAAATGCACAGGGTGCCAGGAATTTGCCAACAAGCCGCACGCCCCAGCATCAGAACTCAAAACAATACCATTAGCCTGGCCCTTTGCCCAATGGGGTCTGGACATGGTGGGCCTGCTGAAGAAATCCTCACCCGGAGGTCACACTCACCTCCTGGTCGCAGTCGATAAGTTCACAAAGTGGATCGAAGCCGTGCCCATCACAAGTTCGACTGCATCCACAGCGGTCAACTTCATCAGGTCAATCATCTTCAGATTTGGAGTACCAAACAGGATCATCACCGACAACGGCTCGAACTTCACAGCCGAAGAATTCAAAGACTTCTGCTCAGAGCAGGGGATCAAGCTCAGCTACGCGTCAGTCTCGCACCCGCAGTCCAACGGACAAGTGGAGAAAGCCAACGGCCTCGTCTGCAGCGGCATCAAGAAACGACTGCGCGTGCCCCTAAAACGCGCAGCGGGCGCATGGGTGGAAGAACTGCCATCGGTCCTCTGGAGTCTACGAACAACGCCAAATAGATCCACCCAGTACACCCCATTCTTCATGGTGTACGGTGCAGAAGCGGTCCTCCCCTGCGACATCAAGTTCGACGCACCGAGAGTAGTCGCCTACGACGAGTCGGAAGCAGAGGAGGCACTCGAAGACAGCAGAGACACCCTGGATGAAGCGCGCGACATCGCCCTGGCACGATCAGCCGTGTATCAGCAGGACCTGCGCAATTATCACACTCGGAGGCTGCGACCAAGAGCGTTCGTTGCAGGCGACCTGGTTCTTCGACTCAAGCAAAAGAAGGTGCACAAGCTCGCTTCCCCATGGGAGGGCTCGTACATCGTAACAGAAGCAATAGGCAATGGAGCTTACCGCCTAAAGGACTCGAAGACAGGAGCAGACTGCAGTAACCCGTGGAACGTAGCACAACTCCGCCGGTTCTACGCCTAGTTCAAAACAACCATTGTACAAGAAAATCAGCGCGGCAGGTTTCAGACGCACTCTTTCCCTTACCAGGGTACCTGAGGGGACTGGAAGGGTTTTAATGAGGCGGCCTGTTCGCAAGAATCAATAAAGTGATTTGAAGAAATTCTGTCTCCTTTACCCGTCACTCAGAGGAAGCTCAAAAATCCTAGGCCGACACTCGAACCACTCGGGGGCTGCGCCACACAAGTTGAAATAAAAGCTTAGGTCGCTACCCGAACCACTCGAGGGCTGCGCCATACAAGCATGGCCAAAATCCTAGGTCGCCAACCGAACCACTTGGGGGCTGCGCCACACAGGTTGAAATAAAAGCTTATGCCGCCACCCAACTTACTCGGGGGCTGCGCCATACAAGCATAAAGTCAAAAATCCTAGGCCGCCACCCGACCGACTCGGGGGCTGCGCCATACAGGTCAAGTTCAAAATCCTAGGGCGCCGCCCGCCACACACGGGGGCTGCGCCACACAGGTCACCTAGAGAATGACAGGAGAAGTGGGTAGGAGAAATCACCTAGTAAACCATATTAGAAGATCACTTTGCATCACTAGGATTAGTGTATGATTAAGATTCCAGATGACACGAGAAAAAGGAAACCCGACTAAGTAAGCTTTTGGAAGTAAATCTTCTCGACCATTCATATTAGGGTGGATTAGGTATAGTGTCATTACCAAGGTTGGTTCAAGCAAAACTAAATTGTACCGTAGTAAGACTTCCTAAAACCTTAAGTACCTTCCAAAGTAGGTCAGCTATTACGTGAAGAAAGTTACTTAGAGCTATTAATATGACTAACAAGGATTTGATAAAGCCTGATCCCAGGAGATTTTCAATAAGACATGCCTAGAAGTGGAATATTCCAAGAAGGAATCACAGAATCAAAGGAGTTGACAGTTAGCAAAGTACTAAGTCAAAAGAGGATTCAAGGAAAAATATGGATTTGGGGATACACCAATTATCTCCATAAAGAATTAACATGAAGTTCGAGAAGTGCAACTTATGTACAAGATGGATCCTAAATCCAAAACGTAAGAGAGTACGAACTTCGGGGACGAAGTTTAGTTTAAGGAGGGGAGACTGTAACATCCCAGAACTTAGGGTCCAGAAATAGAGTGGACACAGGAGTGTGCATTGCATTCATGCATCAGAAAATCCGGATAATTTTCGCGCATTTAATTTTCAAAACACTAAGTGATTGAAGTTTCACTTGAGTTAGTGGAGTTGAAGTAGATCATCAACTTGAGCGTTATAAACTTTGAGATGATCTTGGTTTAAACCTTATTTTGGGGTAAAGAGATATACAATGAGAGGTTACACTAAAGAAAACAAAATTGTTACATCAAAACAATATTTAGGAGATAATGACCAAAACAACTATTTTTAGTTATTCTCTGATCATCTATTCTTATCAATTGTGCTAGACATATTTCTAGTACATGGAAACCATGACCTTCTTGGAGACCAATTGAATTACCTAAAGCTTAACCCAGATCTTCCACTTTTATCTTGACATCATATCTTCTTATCTCCCAATCTTCTCGAAGGCATCAACAAGGGAAGATATTGAGAAGGGAAGAAATACAACAAGAAGACATAGAGAAGCATTCCTTAGATGGGCATAGAAGTGTTATGCCAATCTATCATGAAGAATTGGAAACTCTTTTATCTTCAACCATCTTTATTAAATTCTCAGGAAATGGTAGGACATTACAATGTTAGTGTGATATAGAAATAGGTTGATGACAAGCTTTGCAACCTTGTTGACAACTCATTTTGGTATGCACAAACAATGGAGTGCCATATACATATGAATAGCGGGATAGATCATCCAGTACATCAAGTTCTTTGATGTCATAAAATACACATACATTCACATACCACCAATTGGTGTACTCCAATATTTCAATATTTTAAAATCCATAACCTATATCATTTTAGAAGTTGATGGAAAGAAATTAGAAATAAATAAAAAAATAAGGCCATAGAAATAATTTCACATGGTTATAATGCACCATAAAACAAATAAGTGAAAACCATGAATAGAAACAAATTGGATAATTATTTTATCCAAAGTCTTTTAACCAAAATCTCAAATGAACTTAATTGGAATTATAACAAAGAAAATATTTCGATGTGCGTAATATGAACTACCAAAAATTATTTAAGTAAAAGACATTAATGAAAGAAATATAGCAAGTGGTCCAAATTCACTTTATGAGATAAAAGAATTCAAAACACACCAAATATTCAAAATATATCAAATATAAAAATGTCTTAATGTAAATAAACATTTTATTTCAAATATAAAATTCTCTGTACTTGTTTGCAAGTTTCAGAATCTAAAACAGATCCAGAAAAACATAAACCAGGGGCCTGTTTACACTGCTTTTGTAATTTCCTGGAAACCCAGGGGGTTATTCGCAAACTTCATTTCTTTTCTCTTCTCCTTCCTCTGGCCAGAAGGATGCCGATGCCGTGTCCTCGCCTCCGAGCAGCCGTGCTCCTCCCTCTCGCTCTCTCCCGTGGATAAGGTCGTGGAGGAGACATCCTCATCCCCTATCTCCCTCACTCGCGCCCTCTCTCTGTCTTTCTTCCTCTAAACCTAACCCTAGTTGATCCCGGCCGCCGCCGTGCGCAGGCGATACCCGACTACTCCGGCCATGACCTGCCGTTATGAGAAGCTAGGAAGCTCCGCCGTGAAGCCCTCTACCTCCTCTGCAAGCTACGCATCCAGGAGAGCCCGGGAGGTGGAGAATCGCGCCATCTTCTCCAACTCCGGCCGCCGACGCCGCGGACGAGTTCGTCGCCGCCAGACCACCTATCGCTTCACCGAGCCATCCATCGTGTTCAGGGTGAGATCGTGCACCTTCCTAGACCCTCCGTTCATCCCAATTCGTATTGAGTTTGTGGCCCGACGGGAGCCGAGCGCCGCCGCCGCAAACCTCGCCGCCGGCGATGTTCCGGTGACCTTATGGTCCAAGCGCCGCCACCAGATAGTTCACCTCAACGCCCTCTAGCTCAATCCGGAAGCCGTTTTTCCCAATTTACACCAAAACGTCAAATTTGTGTCCGGATTGGAGATGAACTCCGGAATGACGTCAGCTAACGTCAGCACACGAATTTAAATCATTTTCTTGTTTTCCTTTTTCATTTATTAAATCCAGAAATTTCAGAGAAACTTTGAGAATGCATAAGTAATTCATATCATATCAGAAAAATACGATTTTTATATCAATACAATCAGAAAAATAAAACCCAAATAACCATATCATTATAATTGGAATTTGAATATAGTTTAAAAATAATAAATTTAGAAAACCAATTATTTAATCTTTTAAATAAGAAGTTATTTGAAATGCTATTTTGGATGCATTTCAAACTTCATTTAAAATGTCTCACTTGCAATAACTAAAATTCTAAAAACCATGTTTTCATTATAATATGTGATATTCTTATCTCAATTATACCTATTTGAAACAATACTTTATTTTAAAATATACTAAAAGAATTATATTCTTAATTATAAAAACTAAGTTACAAAATCATAAAACTTGTTCTACCATTGATTACCACTCATTTAATATAAATGAAACAAACATTATGAATTACTTCCATTTGATTACATGAGTTTCCTTTAAAATAATAATAATAATAAAAAGAGAGAGATATTTCCATTTCAACAACTATTTTGAAAATGACACTTTATTTAAGAAAATATTTACCAAATATTATTTTCCTAAATTCTAAAAGATAAAGTTATAAGCTTGTAAAGGTTGAATCATCCCTACTTGGTACTCATTTCAAATAAATAAAAATCCAATAACATCTGAAAACTACTTACATCCACTTTGTATGAATGATCCACTTATTCCATGTAATACCTACTTCTTGTTTGCTTATAATTTGGTAAAGTGAAAAATCATTGACAAACACCTAATGAATTGTTAACACTATGGTAGTTTGTAACTTGTTATGTTCCAAACATAAGTCATTCATCCACAAGGAACAAATCTAAGTTTAGAGGTAAGTGCTTAACTGAAATAAAATCTTATTGCAATGTCTTGGGTAAAACACACAAAGAAGAATAATGTTATACGATCTCTATTAACCATGTGTTTTGGTATCAACAATGTTAGACATTATTTATGTTCTTCAAAAGTTATTCTTTTTGCCATCATATAATATAACACTAGGACTCTTTAATTAAAGTTCATACATGCTTTCCACCAACATAAGATGAACACAACCTAAAGCAACCATTGAGTGTTTATATGTGATTTTACTTTACTCTTAAGCTTAATATGATACATGAACATTAATGTTAAACAACTCATCTTGCTTGGGAAGTAAACTTGAAGACCAAACAACTCTAAATGAAAACACCCAACCCAAACAAAATACAATCTCTGAGAGTGAGATACGGGGTACTTTGCGATGCATCTCATACTTATGCATTAATCATGCTGCTTCTTTAAACATTAGTCCTTACCGGACCAATGATGTTGTTTCCAGATTTCTTGGAATTATATTATATCAAAGACCCTGGCTGCATAATCTTGCAGTCAGAAAGGCAAGTTCATCCCTTTTATACATGTCCTATTGGAATATTTGATAAGAAACTATTTTCAAAATGCTATTATCACATGCACTACAAAAAGGACCGAAAACTTATTTTATAATGATATGACTATGATTATCCACCAGTGTGGTGGTAATCTCATATGGGAGGCAGATGGGACCACGGTAAGAATGTTGTGGTGGAGGTTCCATTTACACGTGAAAGTATCACCTAGGACTTAACAACCAATGTCGCCAGTGATTCTTGCGCTGAATATTACGCGCAACCATAAGATTCAGAATGGGACGGAGAAGTCAGCTGTACCCTTTTCCTCTCGTACACCAACGGGTGACTAGATCAAAGCCGGGCGGTGTGTAAATCCGCTGAGCTTGAGGTGGCCAGGATAATAACCTCACCTTCGGGTTGTGGCTTCTAGCATCTATTGAAGGTTGGCTTCAGGACTGATTTGATGCGGTTTCCAAATAGTCAGCAAGTTGTAGGTTGGGATGGTTCCCACTAGCTTGCAACTGAAGTAATGGGGGGTGTGCGGGGATGGTGGAAAGGCGCAGTGATTGGCTTGGATTACTGACTGGGCCCCACACCAAGGAAGTGTGGACGGGAAAGATTCGCCCGGTTGTGCAACAAGGTCTTGATCTCTTATGGGTAAAGCAGCGCACCTCTGCAGAGTGTATGAATGTGACATGTTACTCCACGTTCCAGGACGAAACGACGAACGCAGCAGGAAAGGAGGCTCCTCAAAGCCCTAGCCATGTGACTCCTGACGAGCATAGTCTTCAGAATAAAAGCAACCTTTTAAAGAAATGATTTCGAAAACTTGTATTAGCCTACGACAATCCATTGTCTGTGGCTGTATTTATGCATCAAACTTCCCACCTTGCATAATGAACTTGCTGGGTAACGCTGTTACTCACCCTTGCCTCCTAAACCCCTGCTAGACATGAAGAACCACAAGAAGGCAGCACTTTAGGTTGTGAAGATTCTGAAGACGGATAAACTCAAGATACCAAAGAAGGCAACTACATCGAGTTGAAGCAATTGAAGGAAGACGGAGGACAAATGAAGGTGTAGTGTAAAATAGGATAGATTCCTAGTCATAGAACCTATCTCTGTAGGCGTTGCTATAGCGCAATTGCAAGCCTAGCTGTATTAGAAGTAGGCTTAGTATAGGTTAGTTCCTCCGAGATTTCCATTTGATGTTCTTTCATTAGGGCCTTGCCTCATTGTTTCGAGGAGGTTCTAAAGATCTGTTGTTTTGGATCTTCTGTTTGTAATCTATAGTCATGCCTTGGACCTGCGATGTTTCTGTTGTACCACTCTGATGACGTAACACTGGTGGACGGTGATCCATTGGTGCTATGTCAATGACTAGAGCATACTACACCATGCAGTGGTATGCTGGGTCACCACAGCTGGTATCAGAGCAAACGCTTTGACCCTAGGATTAAAACCCTCTAAAGGAGACCTGTAGGTTGGGTAGTGACTATAGGTAGTCATCTTATCTGAACCAAACTTCTAAAAGACTTGTGATGGATATCCACTTGTGAATAACCTTATCACTCTAGAGTAAAAATCTTCTTCATATCTTATTGGAAGAAGTATTTCCTATACGGTTTTAGATAAAGTTATGTAGGTATTCTTTAACGAATACGTACATATCTCATCCTTAGTATGTATGACCAGTACAGCTTATCCTATAACCACTAGTGTTTAATGAAGTGAAGTAGGACCAATTTAGTAGCACCTATTTGTGTTGATGGTGGTATCGTGTAAAGAGAAGGCATCTGAGGTAGTGTAACCACGACTACAAGTCACGTGAGATTCACTTGTGATTCTTTACATGATGGCGTAGCATCCTTGAGCCAAAAATAGTATGACATAAGATAAGGAGTATGATGATAGTAGCTTAATAAAAGAAAGTCTCATGGTGAGTTTAGCTCCTAAACCATGATAGGAAAGTTAATTGTGACAATTTCTTAAGGAAATAACTTTGAATAAAAGTGTATAGGATCAACATATGTGAGATAGACATAACTTGGTTAGGTTAACGAGGAGGTATTAGAGGCTAATAACAACTTGTGTAGCCGTTGTGAGAGATTATGTGAGGTTGGTACCTAGATGAAACACAATTGGTAGCATGCATAGTAACGAAGTTAGATCACATTTAGTGCTAGACAACTACTACTTTAGATCACTTTGGCGTTATTTATCCTGTTGCAAGTGGTCAACTGGGGTAATCAATGAGATGAAGAGTAGTATGAACCCTATACCTTACCAAACAACGGTAGAGACCTATATATTACCATATGTGTGCATCATACTATAATACTTTATAAAAGCCTTAGTACGAGAGATATTATACTCGAAGTGCTATGTTATAGGCTTTACTTATGCCTGTATGCATATCATTTGGATTTCTTGGATTTTATTGGTTCTTTGTGTGACTAGATCTAGTCATGAAGCTTCGCTTGATGTGCAAATGCATGATGCATCACCAAGCTATGGCTTAATGTTATAGATCTAGATAGAATAGGAATTCGTGAAAGGAAGAGACGAGTTCTAAAGGACAAGGATGAAGACTTGCATGAAGATGAAGAGTTAAGGTTCTTGGACTCTTTGTTATGCAGTTTTGGCTATGCCCGTGTTATGGCGCAACTAAGGGGTTGTGTGCCGATGATCCATTCCGAGCACGCCTACCGATGAGCATCGGTCTGGGATTGGTAAACCCAGGGACCCTTGGTTACGTTGCATGACCAGTGACACATAGCATTTCTGTATAGTTCAGAGGTCGAGTCCGACAACAACAAGATTCTAGAACTCTTTGTTATGCATTATTGGTTATGATTAGCATGGTAGTCTTCCGAGGGGTTTGTGTGACCGGTGTTCCCGGCACGCCTGCAGTGCAATTCTGCCTGGAAGTGGTACCCCAGTAACTCTCGGCTAACATGTCTAAGAGCACATAACAGTTGTGAATAACTCTGAATTCCGGGATTCGCCAGAAGTATTGGCATCAGAAGAGACGAAGGACCTTCTAGCGTGAAGATTGTATGGAGAATTTACCCCGGATATCCACAATTGTGTGGGTACACCGTAGATTTCCTTTGTAAGATTAGATAAAGGTAAATGTAAGGTATACAAAAACCATGATCCCAAACCTAAGACCCAAGTTGGTACACCCGAAGTGTGGAAACCATTACAAAAATCTAAGGAGGGGAGTAAATAAAGGAGTAGATTTGAAGTGGTGATTGACAAAACCAAGTTGTTGAACTGCTTTTGTCAGTAAAGGGCATCCCTTGGTTCCAACCTAGAGAATGACAGGAGAAGTGGGTAGGAGAAATCACCTAGTAAACCATATTAGAAGATCACTTTGCATCACTAGGATTAGTGTATGATTAAGATTCCAGATGACACGAGAAAAAGGAAACCCGACTAAGTAAGCTTTTGGAAGTAAATCTTCTCGACCATTCATATTAGGGTGGATTAGGTATAGTGTCATTACCAAGGTTGGTTCAAGCAAAACTAAATTGTACCGTAGTAAGACTTCCTAAAACCTTAAGTACCTTCCAAAGTAGGTCAGCTATTACGTGAAGAAAGTTACTTAGAGCTATTAATAGGACTAACAAGGATTTGATAAAGCCTGATCCCAGGAGATTTTCAATAAGACATGCCTAGAAGTGGAATATTCCAAGAAGGAATCACAGAATCAAAGGAGTTGACAGTTAGCAAAGTACTAAGTCAAAAGAGGATTCAAGGAAAAATATGGATTTGGGGATACACCAATTATCTCCATAAAGAATTAACATGAAGTTCGAGAAGTGCAACTTATGTACAAGATGGATCCTAAATCCAAAACGTAAGAGAGTACGAACTTCGGGGACGAAGTTTAGTTTAAGGAGGGGAGACTGTAACATCCCAGAACTTAGGGTCCAGAAATAGAGTGGACACAGGAGTGTGCATTGCATTCATGCATCAGAAAATCCGGATAATTTTCGCGCATTTAATTTTCAAAACACTAAGTGATTGAAGTTTCACTTGAGTTAGTGGAGTTGAAGTAGATCATCAACTTGAGCGTTATAAACTTTGAGATGATCTTGGTTTAAACCTTATTTTGGGGTAAAGAGATATACAATGAGAGGTTACACTAAAGAAAACAAAATTGTTACATCAAAACAATATTTAGGAGATAATGACCAAAACAACTATTTTTAGTTATTCTCTGATCATCTATTCTTATCAATTGTGCTAGACATATTTCTAGTACATGGAAACCATGACCTTCTTGGAGACCAATTGAATTACCTAAAGCTTAACCCAGATCTTCCACTTTTATCTTGACATCATATCTTCTTATCTCCCAATCTTCTCGAAGGCATCAACAAGGGAAGATATTGAGAAGGGAAGAAATACAACAAGAAGACATAGAGAAGCATTCCTTAGATGGGCATAGAAGTGTTATGCCAATCTATCATGAAGAATTGGAAACTCTTTTATCTTCAACCATCTTTATTAAATTCTCAGGAAATGGTAGGACATTACAATGTTAGTGTGATATAGAAATAGGTTGATGACAAGCTTTGCAACCTTGTTGACAACTCATTTTGGTATGCACAAACAATGGAGTGCCATATACATATGAATAGCGGGATAGATCATCCAGTACATCAAGTTCTTTGATGTCATAAAATACACATACATTCACATACCACCAATTGGTGTACTCCAATATTTCAATATTTTAAAATCCATAACCTATATCATTTTAGAAGTTGATGGAAAGAAATTAGAAATAAATAAAAAAATAAGGCCATAGAAATAATTTCACATGGTTATAATGCACCATAAAACAAATAAGTGAAAACCATGAATAGAAACAAATTGGATAATTATTTTATCCAAAGTCTTTTAACCAAAATCTCAAATGAACTTAATTGGAATTATAACAAAGAAAATATTTCGATGTGCGTAATATGAACTACCAAAAATTATTTAAGTAAAAGACATTAATGAAAGAAATATAGCAAGTGGTCCAAATTCACTTTATGAGATAAAAGAATTCAAAACACACCAAATATTCAAAATATATCAAATATAAAAATGTCTTAATGTAAATAAACATTTTATTTCAAATATAAAATTCTCTGTACTTGTTTGCAAGTTTCAGAATCTAAAACAGATCCAGAAAAACATAAACCAGGGGCCTGTTTACACTGCTTTTGTAATTTCCTAGAAACCCAGGGGGTTATTCGCAAACTTCATTTCTTTTCTCTTCTCCTTCCTCTGGCCAGAAGGATGCCGATGCCGTGTCCTCGCCTCCGAGCAGCCGTGCTCCTCCCTCTCGCTCTCTCCCGTGGATAAGGTCGTGGAGGAGACATCCTCATCCCCTATCTCCCTCACTCGCGCCCTCTCTCTGTCTTTCTTCCTCTAAACCTAACCCTAGTTGATCCCGGCCGCCGCCGTGCGCCGGCGATACCCGACTACTCCGGCCATGACCTGCCGTTATGAGAAGCTAGGAAGCTCCGCCGTGAAGCCCTCTACCTCCTCTGCAAGCTACGCATCCAGGAGAGCCCGGGAGGTGGAGAATCGCGCCATCTTCTCCAACTCCGGCCGCCGACGCCGCGGACGAGTTCGTCGCCGCCAGACCACCTATCGCTTCACCGAGCCATCCATCGTGTTCAGGGTGAGATCGTGCACCTTCCTAGACCCTCCGTTCATCCCAATTCGTATTGAGTTTGTGGCCCGACGGGAGCCGAGCGCCGCCGCCGCAAACCTCGCCGCCGGCGATGTTCCGGTGACCTTATGGTCCAAGCGCCGCCACCAGATAGTTCACCTCAACGCCCTCTAGCTCAATCCGGAAGCCGTTTTTCCCAATTTACACCAAAACGTCAAATTTGTGTCCGGATTGGAGATGAACTCCGGAATGACGTCAGCTGACGTCAGCACACGAATTTAAATCATTTTCTTGTTTTCCTTTTTCATTTATTAAATCCAGAAATTTCAGAGAAACTTTGAGAATGCATAAGTAATTCATATCATATCAGAAAAATACGATTTTTATATCAATACAATCAGAAAAATAAAACCCAAATAACCATATCATTGTAATTGGAATTTGAATATAGTTTAAAAATAATAAATTTAGAAAACCAATTATTTAATCTTTTAAATAAGAAGTTATTTGAAATGCTATTTTGGATGCATTTCAAACTTCATTTAAAATGTCTCACTTGCAATAACTAAAATTCTAAAAACCATGTTTTCATTATAATATGTGATATTCTTATCTCAATTATACCTATTTGAAACAATACTTTATTTTAAAATATACTAAAAGAATTATATTCTTAATTATAAAAACTAAGTTACAAAATCATAAAACTTGTTCTACCATTGATTACCACTCATTTAATATAAATGAAACAAACATTATGAATTACTTCCATTTGATTACATGAGTTTCCTTTAAAATAATAATAATAATAAAAAGAGAGAGATATTTCCATTTCAACAACTATTTTGAAAATGACACTTTATTTAAGAAAATATTTACCAAATATTATTTTCCTAAATTCTAAAAGATAAAGTTATAAGCTTGTAAAGGTTGAATCATCCCTACTTGGTACTCATTTCAAATAAATAAAAATCCAATAACATCTGAAAACTATTTACATCCACTTTGTATGAATGATCCACTTATTCCATGTAATACCTACTTCTTGTTTGCTTATAATTTGGTAAAGTGAAAAATCATTGACAAACACCTAATGAATTGTTAACACTATGGTAGTTTGTAACTTGTTATGTTCCAAACATAAGTCATTCATCCACAAGGAACAAATCTAAGTTTAGAGGTAAGTGCTTAACTGAAATAAAATCTTATTGCAATGTCTTGGGTAAAACACACAAAGAAGAATAATGTTATACGATCTCTATTAACCATGTGTTTTGGTATCAACAATGTTAGACATTATTTATGTTCTTCAAAAGTTATTCTTTTTGCCATCATATAATATAACACTAGGACTCTTTAATTAAAGTTCATACATGCTTTCCACCAACATAAGATGAACACAACCTAAAGCAACCATTGAGTGTTTATATGTGATTTTACTTTACTCTTAAGCTTAATATGATACATGAACATTAATGTTAAACAACTCATCTTGCTTGGGAAGTAAACTTGAAGACCAAACAACTCTAAATGAAAACACCCAACCCAAACAAAATACAATCTCTGAGAGTGAGATACGGGGTACTTTGCGATGCATCTCATACTTATGCATTAATCATGCTGCTTCTTTAAACATTAGTCCTCACCGGACCAATGATGTTGTTTCCAGATTTCTTGGAATTATATTATATCAAAGACCCTGGCTGCATAATCTTGCAGTCAGAAAGGCAAGTTCATCCCTTTTATACATGTCCTATTGGAATATTTGATAAGAAACTATTTTCAAAATGCTATTATCACATGCACTACAAAAAGGACCGAAAACTTATTTTATAATGATATGACTATGATTATCCACCAGTGTGGTGGTAATCTCATATGGGAGGCAGATGGGACCACGGTAAGAATGTTGTGGTGGAGGTTCCATTTGCACGTGAAAGTATCACCTAGGACTTAACAACCAATGTCGCCAGTGATTCTTGCGCTGAATATTACGCGCAACCATAAGATTCAGAATGGGACGGAGAAGTCAGCTGTACCCTTTTCCTCTCGTACACCAACGGGTGACTAGATCAAAGCCGGGCGGTGTGTAAATCCGCTGAGCTTGAGGTGGCCAGGATAATAACCTCACCTTCGGGTTGTGGCTTCTAGCATCTATTGAAGGTTGGCTTCAGGACTGATTTGATGCGGTTTCCAAATAGTCAGCAAGTTGTAGGTTGGGATGGTTCCCACTAGCTTGCAACTGAAGTAATGGGGGGGTGTGCGGGGATGGTGGAAAGGCGCAGTGATTGGCTTGGATTACTGACTGGGCCCCACACCAAGGAAGTGTGGACGGGAAAGATTCGCCCGGTTGTGCAACAAGGTCTTGATCTCTTATGGGTAAAGCAGCGCACCTCTGCAGAGTGTATGAATGTGACATGTTACTCCACGTTCCAGGACGAAACGACGAACGCAGCAGGAAAGGAGGCTCCTCAAAGCCCTAGCCATGTGACTCCTGACGAGCATAGTCTTCAGAATAAAAGCAACCTTTTAAAGAAATGATTTCGAAAACTTGTATTAGCCTACGACAATCCATTGTCTGTGGCTGTATTTATGCATCAAACTTCCCACCTTGCATAATGAACTTGCTGGGTAACGCTGTTACTCACCCTTGCCTCCTAAACCCCTGCTAGACATGAAGAACCACAAGAAGGCAGCACTTTAGGTTGTGAAGATTCTGAAGACGGATAAACTCAAGATACCAAAGAAGGCAACTACATCGAGTTGAAGCAATTGAAGGAAGACGGAGGACAAATGAAGGTGTAGTGTAAAATAGGATAGATTCCTAGTCATAGAACCTATCTCTGTAGGCGTTGCTATAGCGCAATTGCAAGCCTAGCTGTATTAGAAGTAGGCTTAGTATAGGTTAGTTCCTCCGAGATTTCCATTTGATGTTCTTTCATTAGGGCCTTGCCTCATTGTTTCGAGGAGGTTCTAAAGATCTGTTGTTTTGGATCTTCTGTTTGTAATCTATAGTCATGCCTTGGACCTGCGATGTTTCTGTTGTACCACTCTGATGACGTAACACTGGTGGACGGTGATCCATTGGTGCTATGTCAATGACTAGAGCATACTACACCATGCAGTGGTATGCTGGGTCACCACAGCTGGTATCAGAGCAAACGCTTTGACCCTAGGATTAAAACCCTCTAAAGGAGACCTGTAGGTTGGGTAGTGACTATAGGTAGTCATCTTATCTGAACCAAACTTCTAAAAGACTTGTGATGGATATCCACTTGTGAATAACCTTATCACTCTAGAGTAAAAATCTTCTTCATATCTTATTGGAAGAAGTATTTCCTATACGGTTTTAGATAAAGTTATGTAGGTATTCTTTAACGAATACGTACATATCTCATCCTTAGTATGTATGACCAGTACAGCTTATCCTATAACCACTAGTGTTTAATGAAGTGAAGTAGGACCAATTTAGTATCACCTATTTGTGTTGATGGTGGTATCGTGTAAAGAGAAGGCATCTGAGGTAGTGTAACCACGACTACAAGTCACGTGAGATTCACTTGTGATTCTTTACATGATGGCGTAGCATCCTTGAGCCAAAAATAGTATGACATAAGATAAGGAGTATGATGATAGTAGCTTAATAAAAGAAAGTCTCATGGTGAGTTTAGCTCCTAAACCATGATAGGAAAGTTAATTGTGACAATTTCTTAAGGAAATAACTTTGAATAAAAGTGTATAGGATCAACATATGTGAGATAGACATAACTTGGTTAGGTTAACGAGGAGGTATTAGAGGCTAATAACAACTTGTGTAGCCGTTGTGAGAGATTATGTGAGGTTGGTACCTAGATGAAACACAATTGGTAGCATGCATAGTAACGAAGTTAGATCACATTTAGTGCTAGACAACTACTACTTTAGATCACTTTGGCGTTATTTATCCTGTTGCAAGTGGTCAACTGGGGTAATCAATGAGATGAAGAGTAGTATGAACCCTATACCTTACCAAACAACGGTAGAGACCTATATATTACCATATGTGTGCATCATACTATAATACTTTATAAAAGCCTTAGTACGAGAGATATTATACTCGAAGTGCTATGTTATAGGCTTTACTTATGCCTGTATGCATATCATTTGGATTTCTTGGATTTTATTGGTTCTTTGTGTGACTAGATCTAGTCATGAAGCTTCGCTTGATGTGCAAATGCATGATGCATCACCAAGCTATGGCTTAATGTTATAGATCTAGATAGAATAGGAATTCGTGAAAGGAAGAGACGAGTTCTAAAGGACAAGGATGAAGACTTGCATGAAGATGAAGAGTTAAGGTTCTTGGACTCTTTGTTATGCAGTTTTGGCTATGCCCGTGTTATGGCGCAACTAAGGGGTTGTGTGCCGATGATCCATTCCGAGCACGCCTACCGATGAGCATCGGTCTGGGATTGGTAAACCCAGGGACCCTTGGTTACGTTGCATGACCAGTGACACATAGCATTTCTGTATAGTTCAGAGGTCGAGTCCGACAACAACAAGATTCTAGAACTCTTTGTTATGCATTATTGGTTATGATTAGCATGGTAGTCTTCCGAGGGGTTTGTGTGACCGGTGTTCCCGGCACGCCTGCAGTGCAATTCTGCCTGGAAGTGGTACCCCAGTAACTCTCGGCTAACATGTCTAAGAGCACATAACAGTTGTGAATAACTCTGAATTCCGGGATTCGCCAGAAGTATTGGCATCAGAAGAGACGAAGGACCTTCTAGCGTGAAGATTGTATGGAGAATTTACCCCGGATATCCACAATTGTGTGGGTACACCGTAGATTTCCTTTGTAAGATTAGATAAAGGTAAATGTAAGGTATACAAAAACCATGATCCCAAACCTAAGACCCAAGTTGGTACACCCGAAGTGTGGAAACCATTACAAAAATCTAAGGAGGGGAGTAAATAAAGGAGTAGATTTGAAGTGGTGATTGACAAAACCAAGTTGTTGAACTGCTTTTGTCAGTAAAGGGCATCCCTTGGTTCCAACCTAGAGAATGACAGGAGAAGTGGGTAGGAGAAATCACCTAGTAAACCATATTAGAAGATCACTTTGCATCACTAGGATTAGTGTATGATTAAGATTCCAGATGACATGAGAAAAAGGAAACCCGACTAAGTAAGCTTTTGGAAGTAAATCTTCTCGACCATTCATATTAGGGTGGATTAGGTATAGTGTCATTACCAAGGTTGGTTCAAGCAAAACTAAATTGTACCGTAGTAAGACTTCCTAAAACCTTAAGTACCTTCCAAAGTAGGTCAGCTATTACGTGAAGAAAGTTACTTAGAGCTATTAATAGGACTAACAAGGATTTGATAAAGCCTGATCCCAGGAGATTTTCAATAAGACATGCCTAGAAGTGGAATATTCCAAGAAGGAATCACAGAATCAAAGGAGTTGACAGTTAGCAAAGTACTAAGTCAAAAGAGGATTCAAGGAAAAATATGGATTTGGGGATACACCAATTATCTCCATAAAGAATTAACATGAAGTTCGAGAAGTGCAACTTATGTACAAGATGGATCCTAAATCCAAAACGTAAGAGAGTACGAACTTCGGGGATGAAGTTTAGTTTAAGGAGGGGAGACTGTAACATCCCAGAACTTAGGGTCCAGAAATAGAGTGGACACAGGAGTGTGCATTGCATTCATGCATCAGAAAATCCGGATAATTTTCGCGCATTTAATTTTCAAAACACTAAGTGATTGAAGTTTCACTTGAGTTAGTGGAGTTGAAGTAGATCATCAACTTGAGCGTTATAAACTTTGAGATGATCTTGGTTTAAACCTTATTTTGGGGTAAAGAGATATACAATGAGAGGTTACACTAAAGAAAACAAAATTGTTACATCAAAACAATATTTAGGAGATAATGACCAAAACAACTATTTTTAGTTATTCTCTGATCATCTATTCTTATCAATTGTGCTAGACATATTTCTAGTACATGGAAACCATGACCTTCTTGGAGACCAATTGAATTACCTAAAGCTTAACCCAGATCTTCCACTTTTATCTTGACATCATATCTTCTTATCTCCCAATCTTCTCGAAGGCACCAACAAGGGAAGATATTGAGAAGGGAAGAAATACAACAAGAAGACATAGAGAAGCATTCCTTAGATGGGCATAGAAGTGTTATGCCAATCTATCATGAAGAATTGGAAACTCTTTTATCTTCAACCATCTTTATTAAATTCTCAGGAAATGGTAGGACATTACAATGTTAGTGTGATATAGAAATAGGTTGATGACAAGCTTTGCAACCTTGTTGACAACTCATTTTGGTATGCACAAACAATGGAGTGCCATATACATATGAATAGTGGGATAGATCATCCAGTACATCAAGTTCTTTGATGTCATAAAATACACATACATTCACATACCACCAATTGGTGTACTCCAATATTTCAATATTTTAAAATCCATAACCTATATCATTTTAGAAGTTGATGGAAAGAAATTAGAAAAAAATAAAAAAAATAAGGCCATAGAAATAATTTCACATGGTTATAATGCACCATAAAACAAATAAGTGAAAACCATGAATAGAAACAAATTGGATAATTATTTTATCCAAAGTCTTTTAACCAAAATCTCAAATGAACTTAATTGGAATTATAACAAAGAAAATATTTCGATGTGCGTAATATGAACTACCAAAAATTATTTAAGTAAAAGACATTAATGAAAGAAATATAGCAAGTGGTCCAAATTCACTTTATGAGATAAAAGAATTCAAAACACACCAAATATTCAAAATATATCAAATATAAAAATGTCTTAATGTAAATAAACATTTTATTTCAAATATAAAATTCTCTGTACTTGTTTGCAAGTTTCAGAATCTAAAACAGATCCAGAAAAACATAAACCAGGGGCCTGTTTACACTGCTTTTGTAATTTCCTAGAAACCCAGGGGGTTATTCGCAAACTTCATTTCTTTTCTCTTCTCCTTCCTCTGGCCAGAAGGATGCCGATGCCGTGTCCTCGCCTCCGAGCAGCCGTGCTCCTCCCTCTCGCTCTCTCCCGTGGATAAGGTCGTGGAGGAGACATCCTCATCCCCTATCTCCCTCACTCGCGCCCTCTCTCTGTCTTTCTTCCTCTAAACCTAACCCTAGTTGATCCCGGCCGCCGCCGTGCGCCGGCGATACCCGACTACTCCGGCCATGACCTGCCGTTATGAGAAGCTAGGAAGCTCCGCCGTGAAGCCCTCTACCTCCTCTGCAAGCTACGCATCCAGGAGAGCCCGGGAGGTGGAGAATCGCGCCATCTTCTCCAACTCCGGCCGCCGACGCCGCGGACGAGTTCGTCGCCGCCAGACCACCTATCGCTTCACCGAGCCATCCATCGTGTTCAGGGTGAGATCGTGCACCTTCCTAGACCCTCCGTTCATCCCAATTCGTATTGAGTTTGTGGCCCGACGGGAGCCGAGCGCCGCCGCCGCAAACCTCGCCGCCGGCGATGTTCCGGTGACCTTATGGTCCAAGCGCCGCCACCAGATAGTTCACCTCAACGCCCTCTAGCTCAATCCGGAAGCCGTTTTTCCCAATTTACACCAAAACGTCAAATTTGTGTCCGGATTGGAGATGAACTCCGGAATGACGTCAGCTGACGTCAGCACACGAATTTAAATCATTTTCTTGTTTTCCTTTTTCATTTATTAAATCCAGAAATTTCAGAGAAACTTTGAGAATGCATAAGTAATTCATATCATATCAGAAAAATACGATTTTTATATCAATACAATCAGAAAAATAAAACCCAAATAACCATATCATTATAATTGGAATTTGAATATAGTTTAAAAATAATAAATTTAGAAAACCAATTATTTAATCTTTTAAATAAGAAGTTATTTGAAATGCTATTTTGGATGCATTTCAAACTTCATTTAAAATGTCTCACTTGCAATAACTAAAATTCTAAAAACCATGTTTTCATTATAATATGTGATATTCTTATCTCAATTATACCTATTTGAAACAATACTTTATTTTAAAATATACTAAAAGAATTATATTCTTAATTATAAAAACTAAGTTACAAAATCATAAAACTTGTTCTACCATTGATTACCACTCATTTAATATAAATGAAACAAACATTATGAATTACTTCCATTTGATTACATGAGTTTCCTTTAAAATAATAATAATAATAAAAAGAGAGAGATATTTCCATTTCAACAACTATTTTGAAAATGACACTTTATTTAAGAAAATATTTACCAAATATTATTTTCCTAAATTCTAAAAGATAAAGTTATAAGCTTGTAAAGGTTGAATCATCCCTACTTGGTACTCATTTCAAATAAATAAAAATCCAATAACATCTGAAAACTACTTACATCCACTTTGTATGAATGATCCACTTATTCCATGTAATACCTACTTCTTGTTTGCTTATAATTTGGTAAAGTGAAAAATCATTGACAAACACCTAATGAATTGTAAACACTATGGTAGTTTGTAACTTGTTATGTTCCAAACATAAGTCATTCATCCACAAGGAACAAATCTAAGTTTAGAGGTAAGTGCTTAACTGAAATAAAATCTTATTGCAATGTCTTGGGTAAAACACACAAAGAAGAATAATGTTATACGATCTCTATTAACCATGTGTTTTGGTATCAACAATGTTAGACATTATTTATGTTCTTCAAAAGTTATTCTTTTTGCCATCATATAATATAACACTAGGACTCTTTAATTAAAGTTCATACATGCTTTCCACCAACATAAGATGAACACAACCTAAAGCAACCATTGAGTGTTTATATGTGATTTTACTTTACTCTTAAGCTTAATATGATACATGAACATTAATGTTAAACAAATCATCTTGCCTGGGAAGTAAACTTGAAGACCAAACAACTCTAAATGAAAACACCCAACCCAAACAAAATACAATCTCTGAGAGTGAGATACGGGGTACTTTGCGATGCATCTCATACTTATGCATTAATCATGCTGCTTCTTTAAACATTAGTCCTTACCGGACCAATGATGTTGTTTCCAGATTTCTTGGAATTATATTATATCAAAGACCCTGGCTACATAATCTTGCAGTCAGAAAGGCAAGTTCATCCCTTTTATACATGTCCTATTGGAATATTTGATAAGAAACTATTTTCAAAATGCTATTATCACATGCACTACAAAAAGGACCGAAAACTTATTTTATAATGATATGACTATGATTATCCACCAGTGTGGTGGTAATCTCATATGGGAGGCAGATGGGACCACGGTAAGAATGTTGTGGTGGAGGTTCCATTTGCATGGGAAAGTATCACCTAGGACTTAACAACCAATGTCGCCAGTGATTCTTGCGCCGAATATTACGCGCAACCATAAGATTCAGAATGGGACGGAGAAGTCAGCTGTACCCTTTTCCTCTCGTACACCAACGGGTGACTAGATCAAAGCCGGGCGGTGTGTAAATCCGCTGAGCTTGAGGTGGCCAGGATAATAACCTCACCTTCGGGTTGTGGCTTCTAGCATCTATTGAAGGTTGGCTTCAGGACTGATTTGATGCGGTTTCCAAATAGTCAGCAAGTTGTAGGTTGGGATGGTTCCCACTAGCTTGCAACTGAAGTAATGGGGGGTGTGCGGGGATGGTGGAAAGGCGCAGTGATTGGCTTGGATTACTGACTGGGCCCCACACCAAGGAAGTGTGGACGGGAAAGATTCGCCCGGTTGTGCAACAAGGTCTTGATCTCTTATGGGTAAAGCAGCGCACCTCTGCAGAGTGTATGAATGTGACATGTTACTCCACGTTCCAGGACGGAACGACGAACGCAGCAGGAAAGGAGGCTCCTCAAAGCCCTAGCCCTGTGACTCCTGACGAGCATAGTCTTCAGAATAAAAGCAACCTTTTAAAGAAATGATTTCGAAAACTTGTATTAGCCTACGACAATCCATTGTCTGTGGCTGTATTTATGCATCAAACTTCCCACCTTGCATAATGAACTTGCTGGGTAACGATGTTACTCACCCTTGCCTCCTAAACCCCTGCTAGACATGAAGAACCACAAGAAGGCAGCACTTTAGGTTGTGAAGATTCTGAAGACGGATAAACTCAAGATATCAAAGAAGGCAACTACATCGAGTTGAAGCAATTGAAGGAAGACGGAGGACAAATGAAGGTGTAGTGTAAAATAGGATAGATTCCTAGTCATAGAACCTATCTTTGTAGGCGTTGCTATAGCGCAATTGCAAGCCTAGCCGTATTAGAAGTAGGCTTAGTATAGGTTAGTTCCTCCGAGATTTCCATTTGATGTTCTTTCATTAGGGCCTTGCCTCATTGTTTCGAGGAGGTTCTAAAGATCTGCTGTTTTGGATCTTCTGTTTGTAATCTATAGTCATGCCTTGGACCTGCGATGTTTCTGTTGTACCACTCTGATGACGTAACACTGGTGGACGGTGATCCATTGGTGCTATGTCAATGACTATAGCATACTACACCATGCAGTGGTATGCTGGGTCACCACACTACGGCATACAGGTTACACTTGAAAAACCTAGGCCGCTGCCTAGCATACTAGGCGACTGCGCCATACAGGTTGCAAATCAAATCAGACACTCTCACTTTCGAGTAAAAAGATCAACTCTCATAACTCGAAAGTATTTCAATGTGTTATCATACTTACACAGGCACATTTGCCCCCTATAGCTAACCCTGTACACCAGACGACAGCTACTCTAAACTGCAGGTTCAGCCTTCGGCGCATCAAGGGGCCCTACAAGGCGCTCGCTCAGGTCCTGAACCTGCCGGATAATCCGACGCGCAGCCGCCAAGGTCTCGTCGAAGTCGTCGTCACCCGACAGGCCTTCAAGCACCCTCTCAATCGGGAGATGTGGCCGGTGCATCCGGACGTATGCCAACGCCGCGTTCGCACAAGCCACAAGTTGGGCGTCGACGACCTCCTTCAACCCTTCACCATCGCGGAACCTCTCCAACAAGGCAGACAACCCGTTCGGTTGCGCATTATGCGGGAAGTACACACGATTGATGTGCCAAAGTGTCTTCCGGCAGCTCTCCAGAAGAAAAGAAGCGCGCCACGTACGATCAAGCATGGTGGCAAGGACGCGCCCCCTTGACTGGTTCACCCAGAACTGTCGAGCTTCGTAGGAGTCGCCGGACGCCTCTCGGGTGACTCGCTCCTCAACGCGAGCCCGCTCGGCCTCCCAGTCGGGATTAACATCTGCGCACATAAAATGCAAGTCAGAACGAGAAGGAAAGCCAACAAGGACGGCAGCCACCAAAAGGATACATACCTTGCAGCTGCCGACTGATCAGGTCGATCTCCCGAAGCAAAAAATCCTCACGTCGCGAGAACTCCGCCGTGGGATGCGACTGAGAACGATGCAGCAGCCGCTCCGTATTCTTCAGGCTCGCCTCAAGCTCCATCACCTTGTTCTTCAAACATGTGATTATCCGCTGATCATTTGCACTGCGTGGAGGGGCCGGCGCCGCCCGACGACGGCGAGCACCCGAAGAAGAAGCCGCGCCACTCGGCTCGGCCACTGGAGAAGGTGGAGCATCATCGCGCGCAACACTCTGCCAGGGATACGCAGAGTCAATAGAATCATGCGAGTGCGAAGCACAGATCAACTCAGAAGAAAGAAAGTCAGCAAAATCAATGTTGAAGACCAAAAGACCCGACAGGGCAATATTCATTACAAGCATGAATTTCAAAATACAGACCGCGGCGACTGCCGCATTCCTACAACTATGCCTACTCTAAGGCCGCGGACTGCGACCGGGAACGGCCCTTCCGAGCGGCAGCCGCCTCGGTCGCCTTAGCAAGGGCCCTCTCGAAGAGTGCCACAAGCTGCGCGGCCAGCTGCGAGACACGCTCCTTCACGCCACTCAGCGACGCGGTCCGGCCATCGGGTTTGCGAGGGAAACCGCTGACGACCTTCTCGAAGTCACCTGGAACTTGATGGCCTAACAGGAGCTGGAAGGTGAGCTCGGAGCCGCGTACCGTCTGCGACCGCGTGAAGTCGGCGATGGTGGTCGCGTCCTCAAACGGCGCAGCCAGGGCGTCCACGGTTGCCGGCGGCCGGTCGCTCGGGAAGATGCTCTGATGCACCACGGTGAGGGCTCCAGTCGACTTCTGCAGCGCGGCTGTAGACTTCTTCAGCGCGTCTGAAGCATAGGCACAGACCCGGTCGAGGAAGCCAACAACGGTCGCGAGGTCAACCGTGTCGCTTGACGCATCTTCTGGAGGGGCTCCACCGCAAGTCTCTGCGCAAAAAATTCAAAGTCAGGATAAGAAAAAGAACAAAGACTCAGTAGGCGTCAAGCCGAAACTTACCCCCAAGAACACCGGCGAGTGAAAGGAGACGACCAACTTGAGTTTTCTCCTGGGCGACCCGCGCCAGCTCCCGCTCTCGAGACTCGTGAAGAGCCTTCTCAAGCTCATCAACCCGCCCAGTAGCCTGGTCCAGCGAGGCACGCAGTTGGTCCCTCTCTTTCTCCAGGCGAACATAAGCTGCGGCTGCGTCGAGCTGTTGGCGATAGTACGGCTGAAACAAAAGCAAGATGTCAATAAAGTTGCGGGCGACTATACTAGTCACCCACACCTTCGGGGGCTACTCCCATCGGGAGCGCTGATCGCGCACCCGATGAAAAATCAAGAACGCAAGAAAAAGCATGAAAGACTTACGTGGTCCAGGAGCTCAAGGTCCTCTGCAGTCGAAGGAGGCACGCGGCTAGACGATGCAATGCCGGCAGGCTCAGCACGCACCTTCTCCACCACCACCGGCGTCCCCAACCCAGTCGAAGGGGCGGATGTGAGCTCCACATCCCGAAGAGGGGAGCTAACATTGTCAGAACGGTGGCTGCAGCAAAACCGAGAACACCTGTCAAACTAAAAGGTCGAAACTGCAAAGTACAACTCGAAGGACACATTGCAAAGAAGCTCACCTGGGGGTGCCGGTGTCGTCGTAGCTCTCCAGGGAAGGTGAAGGCATCCGCGCGAACGAGTGTGGCGCTGCGGAGCTGACTGGAGGAACGTGAAGGGGATCGTGGGCAGAAAACAATAATTTTCCTAGCAACGATATCCTTAAACTAGCCAAGATCTATTCTATGCAGATATAGTAGTACGAACGGAGATCGGAATACATACCCTTGTGGACCGAAAGCGGGGATTACGTTCCCGCACAAACGTTGTCGATGAAGACCGACGAAGCCGACCTCAAGGTCGTGTAGAGGAAGCAGGCCTCCGAGTACCGCTAGCGCAGCACCTCGCAGGGAGTCGCACACGTACGGTGGAGACGACGCCTCCGAAGCTCCAGTCCAGGACGAGCAGCGGAAGACTTGGACCGGAACACCAGCAGCGCGGCAGCGGGCTATGGTGGAGGAGATCCCCGACTCCTCTTGCTCGGCGCGGCTCCAACTTGGGAACCACGAGATCGAGAGAGAAATCAGGAATTAATTGGTGAATTAAAAGGCTGGGGGTGCCCTTTCTTATATAGGCTCCCAAGGGGAGCCAACCTTGCCAGCCAGGCAATGTGGGACTAACCCCCCACAGCCTGGTTCGGCTTGGGAGGTGCGCCGGCCCCCTGGTGGGCCCCTTGTGGCCCACCTAGGCCGGCCCTCCTGGCCCCCACCGAATTCCCCTAGGGAATTTTCCCCTCTTGGGCCTTCTTTCGTCCGGAAGGCCCATTTAGGGAAATCTGCCTTAATAAATTCGAAAATAAATATATAAAATCATATTTGCATATTAATAACACTAATTAATATCAAACATAATATATAAAATATTTCCTAGCTCCGAAAACTCTTTCGGCGCTGCCCGATCTCCATCGGACCTCTCCCGGGACTGTCCCGGTGATCTCCTTCCTTTCCGGTTGTCTTGTCGAAACCCCTTAAGTGTGTTACCCTAGCGGTTCGATATAATATCAGGTATGATCAAGACTCCTCAATGATCAACGACTAACTCGTAGGCCTGGACCCCCTGAATTAATCCCTGAGATATAACGAATGACTTTCATCTATCAAACCTGAACGTGAAGTCTTAGACCTTTTGCCATAGCGATACTTAGCACGTCCGAGTGTCGTTCCATATATATCTCCATACCTAATCCCGACCTCGTTACCGACGATGCTATCTTCTACTCGTTCATGATCTCATGTCTCCGTGACCTAGTCACATGCTTGTAAGCTCATTAGACAAGATCTCACCGAGTGGGCCCGAGAGTATCTATCCTGCTACGCGGACTGGCAAATCCCGCTCTTGACCCCTCGTCTCAATACTCCTTTCCAATACCCAAAAGTATCACCGTTATTGTCATACTAAATAAGATACGACGTTTGGTGCAATCAAAGTATCTTCGGGGAACATCAATAAGAGTTGATCTCACGGTCAAAGGTGTAATGACTATGTTCTCCAAAACTGGGTATGTCCATCACATCACTCTCCAGCGATATGACTCTCATTGCCGACCGGCGCCATGCCCCATGACCGGGAAACCTCGATCATCAATCGCGCAACGAAACTAGTCTTAGTAGAGGCTACTAGGGACCTGGTTGTTTACGTATCACACCCGCATCAATGTTTCCGCTTAATACGGTTCCAGCATGACACAAAAACCTATTATGAACAAACGAGATATGATAAAGAATACACTTTATTAATTGCCTCTAGGGCATATCTCCTTCAGTCTCCCACTTGCACTAGAGTACAATTTAATCTAGATTACAACTTGGTAAAAGCCTAACACCCATAGCTAACTGGTGTTGTTCATGCTTATCAAGCGGAAGAGGCTTCGTCAGCGGATCTGCCACATTCAGATCCGTATGCACTTTGCAAATCTTCACATCGTCTTCTTGTACGTACTGACGTATCACGTGGAAGCGTCGGAGAATGTGTTTGGCGGTGGAGTGAGTCCTTGGCTCCTTGGCGTTCGCAATGGCACCCGTATTGTCGCAGAAGAGGACCACGGGGTCTTGCACGCTCGGGAACACTCCAAGTTCGATGACGAACTTCCTCAACCACACAGCTTCATTCGCGGCCTCGCAGGCAGCAATGCACTCCGACTCCATTGTAGATTGTGCGACTATGGGTTGCTTCCCACTTCTCCAGCACACGGCGCCTCCATTCACCTTGAACACATAACCTGTCTGTGACTTACAGTCATCGGGGTCTGAGCAGAAACTTGCATCTACGTAACCCGTTACGCCAAGTTCCTCATCGCAGCCACCATACACAAGGAACATTTCCTTTGTTTTATTGAGATACTTAAGAATGCTCTTAACAGCTATCCAATGCGGCATTCCAGGATTACTCTGGAACCGGCTTGTCAAACTTAGAGCTAATGCCACATCCGGTCTAGTACTCAACATTGCATACATGATCGATCCTATGGCTGAAGCATAAGGATGTTTCGTCATTTCGGCCTTACCCAGTTCCGTTACCGGACACTGCGCCTTACGCAATACCTTATTCTTGATAACCGGCAGAGAACCCTTCTTTGCCTTCTCCATATGAAAACGCTTCAATATTTTATCAAGATAAGTACTCTGACTTAGTGCTAATAGGCGCCTTGATCTATCACGGTAGATCTTTATGCCTAAAACATACGCTGTCGAGGTGCTAACTCGGCAAGTCCCAGGGTTGTGCACCCCGGGTTGATTGATGGGGAGAGAGGAGAGTGCAAGGTGATCACCACGGCTGACAAGCAAGGTTTACCCAGGTTCAGGCTCCCGGAGGATAACACCCTACTCCTGCTTGTCTGGTTATTGATGCGAGTAGCGATTACAATGGCGAGATTGCGATCTCGCTAGGGTTTGTGGTTCTGAGCGTGTCCTCTAGGACGGGCAACCCTCCTGGCTTTATAGGCAGCCAGGTCTCGGGTGGTTGGTACAGATACGGTAGGTTACAAGTCCTAACCGAGTTGGACTAGGATATGAGATACCCCAAGTGGGCCTTCTGCGGGCCTTTCCATCCTTGGCGCGGCCCAGGTAGCCTCATCGTGGGCTACCCGCAAGTTAGCCCCACGTCAGTAGCCCCCGAGTGCTTGATCGAATCTCGGAGTCGGACAAAGGACTCCTTCTTCCTGGACGCGCCATTGGATTGCTTGATCTTGAGCCTAAACCCGAATTTCTTCAGTCGAACCAGCCGCTCCCGATGGGAGTAATCTGTGCAGTCGAATTACTTTGACTTCTTTTTGCGAAGCTTTGGCTTACTTGTTGGATGGATTCGGCTGCTTGAGCTTACTGTGTTGCCACCCGAAAGGTTACTTCGAGTGCTCGGATCACTGGCTGATCTTACCTTGTTGATTTCAGCTGTGAAGCTAACCACTCGAATGAATCTTTCGAGTTTCTTCGGTTAATTTCGGAGCCGTTGGCTTGGTGACGTCATTGATGACGGTTGTGCTGCACGCCTCTGCGCCCGATGGGACGTGACGTGGTGGGCCCCGCTGTCAGAGCTGACCACGTCCACAGTTGTCACGTCTCCGAAGTGGGCGCGAAATTTGCGCGGCATGATGACGACACCTCGGTTCTCGTGCGTAGTGGAGGAAGTTGGCAGCGACGATTGGTTTCTCCGTGCGACACGTGGACGGCTGGATGCTCTCGCTCGGGGCCCTTGCCTGATGGACGGTTGAGATGCCGATCCGCGAGGAATAAGTACTGCGCCTCGGCCTTTGGTATGTCATCTTCTCCAAACGATTCTTGCCTTCCCTCTCCTCTTGCGCTCTGCCATTGCCGCCGCCGCCCCAAGCTCAAAGCAATCTGTCCACGCACCCTGCGACTTAGGCAATGGGCAAGCCGAAGGGCGCTACTGGCTCCTCCTCCGCCGCCGCCGACGATGCCGGGGTGATGAAGAAGCCCGAGGGCGACTGGCAGAGGTCGTCAATGAAGAGGCCCGACGTGGAGCTGCTCCGCGCGCAAGGCCTGCTGCCACCCGCGGATGAAGTCCAGGTACGAGTCCCTGGCAAAGAAGTGTTTCCCACTCCCCGCGATGGGGAGCGCGTTTGCTTCGCGGACTTCATTCCGCGTGGCTTCGGGTTCCCCATGCACGATTTCGTGCGCGGACTCCTGTATGCCTATGGGGTGCAGATCCATGATCTGACCCCCAATGGCATCTTGAGCATCGCGGGCTTTATCGTGCTATGCGAGTGCTTCCTGGGCGTCGCGCCCCACTGGGCACTGTGGAAGTCGCTCTTCCTCGTTCGCAAGAACGTGGGGAAGAGTGGGCTGACCTTCCCAGTGGGCGGCTTCGGAATCCAGGTGCGCGGTGATATCGCGTACTTCCAGATGAAGAAGTCCGACTCCGTCCAAGGGTGGCGCCGGAGATGGTTCTACGTCCAGTCGAACGACGACGGACTGGACGCGTTCGACGGCCAGCGCGGACTGCGGAAGACCGGCGCCTGGGCGCACCCGCTGTCTGCCGTGGAGAAGGAGGTTGTGCGGCCCCTGCTGTCTCTGCTGCACGAGCTGACTCAGTCCCTTGGGCGTGATGCGGGTGGCGTCTTTCCGATGGCCACCTTCTTCCGTCTTCGGGTGCAGCCACTCCGCGCCCGGCCTCACCCGATGTGGGCCGCCGAAGGCGTTAGCGCCAAGCCGATGGATGACGAGGAGGTGGAGACCAACGTCAGGTCCATCACCAACCTCCGAGCCGCGGACACATGCAACGTCAAGTGCCCGATTTCTCCTTACGGGGCCGCGAAACCCGTTCCTGAGGTGAGTCTGATCTTGCTCTCTTTTTGTACTTCTTCGACTTGAGTCTACTTTGCATTTTGATTCGACTTGCGTCTACTTTGCTTTAGGGTCGGGCTCAGTTCATCAGCTATCCTCCTCTCCCTGAGAACGGACCCGACGATGAATCGAAGTTCGTCGAGGAGGAGGGCGAGGACGAAGAAATCCCTTCCGCACATTCTCCTCGCGATGAGGTGGAGGAGGAAGACGAAGTGGCGGAACCCGCGAAGAAGAAGCGGAAGCTTCCGAGTCGCGGCGAGTCTGCCACCGCGTCGTTGCCTGCCAGGGGTGTGGATGTTGCTGAGGAGGAGACCGTGGCGACGTCCCCGGGTGCGCAATCTTCGGGTGGCTGGGAGGAACCTCTCAACGTTCCTCCAGTCAGCTCTGCAGCGCCTCTGTCATTCGCGCGGATGCCCTCGCCTTCTCTGTCGAGCTTCGACAACGCCAGCACCCCCAGGTTAGTTTCTTTGCAACATGTTCTTCGAGTAGTACTTTGCAGGTTTGCCGTTTAGTTGACTTATGTTCTTGATTTTGCTGCAGCTACCGCTCTGACAACGTCAGCTCCCCCCTTCGGGACACGGAGCTTACTTCTGGCCCTTCGACTGGGCTGGAGACGCCTGTGGTGGTGGAGAAGGTGCATGTTGAGGCCGCCGGCCTGGCCTCGTCTAGCCGGGCTCCTCCTTCGGCTGCCGAGGACCTTGAGCTCCTGGACCATGTAAGTCTTCTCGTGTTTTCCTTGTATTTCTGATTTCTCATCGGGTGCGCGATCAGCGCTCCCGATGGGAGTAGCCCCCGAAGGTGTGGGTGACTCGTATAGTCGCCCGCAACTTTATTGATACCTTGCACTTTTTTATTTTCAGCCATACTATCGCCAGCAGCTCGATGCAGCCGCGGCTTATGTTCGCCTGGAGAAGGAGAGGGACCAACTGCGTTCCTCGCTGGACCAGGCTACTGGCCGGGTGGGCGAGCTTGAGAAGGCTCTTCGTGAGTCTCGAGAGCGCGAGCTGGCGCGGGTCGCCCAGGAGAAAACTCAAATCGGTCGTCTCCTTTCACTCGCCGTTGTTCTTGGGGGTGAGTGTCGGCTTGATGGTTACTGAGTCTTCGCTCCTTTTCTTGTCCTGACTTTGAATTTCGGCGCAGAGACTTGCGGTGGAGCTCCTCCCGAAGACGCGTCGAGTGACACGGTCGACTTGGCGACCGCGGTTGGCTTCTTCGACCGGGTTTGCGCCTACGCCTCGGATGCCCTGAAGAAGTCTTCCGCCGCGTTGGAGAAGTCGACCGGAGCCCTGGCCGTGGTGCATCAGAGCATTTTCCCGGGCAGCCAGCCGCCAGCGACCGTGGACGCTCTGGCTGCACCGTTTGGGGACGCGACCACCATCGCCGACTTCACGCGGTCGCAGACGGTACGCGGCTCCGAGCTCACCTTCCAGCTCCTATTAGGCCACCAAGTTCCAGGTGACTTCGAGAAGGTCGTCAGCGGTTTTCCTCGCAAACCCGATGGCCGGACCGCGTCGCTGAGTGGCGTGAAGGAGCGCGCCTCGCAGCTGGCTGCGCAGCTTGTGGCACTCTTCGAGAGGGCCCTTGCTAAGGCGACTGAGGCGGCTGCTCGGAAGGGCCGTTCCCGGTCGCAGTCCGCGGCCCTAGAGTAGGCGTAGTTGTAGGGATGCGGCAGTCGCTGTGACCTGTATTTTGAACTTCATGTTTGTAATGAATTTTGCCCTGTCGGGTCTTTTGCTCTTCGGTATTGATTTTGCTGACTTTTCTGCCTTCTGAGTTGAACTGTGCTTGGCAGTCGCATTTCTGTATTGACTCTGCGTATTCCTGACAGAGTGCCATGCGCGATGATGCTCCACCTTCTCCCTTGGCCGAGCCGAGTGGCGTGGCTTCCTCTTCGGGTGCTCGCCGTTGTCGGGCGGCGCCGGCTCCTCCGCGCAGCGCAAATGATCAGCGGGTAATCACCTATTTGAAGAACAAGGTGGTGGAGCTTGAGGCGACCCTGAAGAATACGGAGCGGCTATTGCAGCGCTCCCAGTCGCATCCCACGGCGGAGTTCTCACGTCGTGAAGACTTTTTACTTGGAGAGATGGACCCGATCAGTCGGCAGTTGCAGGGTATGTATCATGTTGGCGGCTGCCTTCACCCTTTTTTGCCCTTCTCGTTCTGAATTGCAGTTCGTGTGCGCAGATGTTAATCCCGATTGGGAGGCCGAGCGGACTCGCGTTGAAGAGCGAGTCACTCGAGAGGCGTCCGGCGACTCCTATGAAGCTCGCCAGTTCTGGGTGAACAAGTCGAGGGGGCGCGTCCTTGCCACCATGCTTGATCGTACGTGGCGCGCTGCCTTTCTTCTTGAGAGCTGCCGGAAGACACTTTGGCACGTCAACCGCGTGTACTTCCCACATAATGCGTAGCCGAACGGGTTGCCTGCCTTGCTGGAGAGGTTCCGCGATGGCGAAGGGCTGAAGGAAGTTGTCGACGCTCAGCTTGTGGCTGGTGCAAACGCGGCGCTGGCGTACGTTCGGATGCACCGGCCACATCTTCCGCTTGAGCGGGTGCTTGAAGGCCTGCCAGGTGACGACGACTTCGACGAGACCTTGCCGGCTGCGCGCCGGATTATCCGGCAAGTCCAGGACTTGAGCGAGCGGCTTGTAGGTCCTCTCGATGCGCCAAAGGCTGAACCTGCAGTTTAGAGTAGCTGTCGTCTGATGCACAGGGTTAGCCATAGAGGGCAAGTATGCTTGTGTAAATATAATGTAACAAATTACAGTACTTTTTCGAGTAATGAGAATTGATCTGTTTATTCGAAAGTGAGGGTGCCTGATTCGATTTGCGACCTGTGTGGCGCATCTGCCGAGTGTGCTAAGCAGCGGCCTAGGTTTTTCAAGTGTTACCTGTATGCCGCGGCCTCTGATTTTATTAGGTGGCGACTCAGGATTTGTAACTTGACCTGTACGGCGCAGCCCCCGAGTCGTTCTAGAGGTGGCCTAGGGTTTTGAATAATTCCTGTCTGGCGCAGTCCCCGAGTAGGTCGAGTGACGGCCTAGGATTGCAAGTGTTACCTGTTTGGCGCAGCCCCCGAGTATGTCGGGTGGTGACCTAGGATTTGGAACTTGACCTGTGCAGCGCAGCCCCCGAGTAGGTTCGAGTGGCGGCCGAGGATTTTTCTGAGTCCTGTTTGGCGTAGCCCCCGAGTAAGTCGAGTGGTAGCCTAGGGTTGCAAGTGTGACCTGTGTGGCGCAGCCCCCGTGTGTGGTGGGTGGCGCCCCAGGATTTTGGACTTGACCTGTATGGCGCAGCCCCCGAGTCTGTCGAGTGGCGGCCTAGGATTTTTGATTCTGTGCTTGTGTGGCGCAGCCCCCGAGCAAGTTGGGTGGCGGCCTAAGCTTTTATTTCAACCTGTATGGCGCAGCCCCCGAGTAGTTCGGGTGGCGACCTAGGATTTCTGGCGGGCTTGTATGGCGCAGCCCCCGAGTGGTTCGGGTAGCGGCCTAAGCTATTATTTCAACCTGTGTGGCCAGCCCCCGAGTGGATCGAGTGGCGGCCTAGGATTTTTGAGCTTCTTGAGTGACGGGAAAGAGGAGACAGATTTTCTTCAAATCACTTTACTGATTCATGCGAACAGGCCGCCTCATTAAAAACCCTCCAGTCCCCTCAGGTACCCTGGTAAGGAAAAGAGTGCGTCTGAAACCTGCCGCGTTGACTTTCTTGTACAATGCTTGCTTTGAACTAGGCGTAGAACCGGCGGAGTTGTGCTACGTTCCACGGGTTGCTGCAGTCCGCTCCTGTCTTCGAGTCCTTTAGGCGGTATGCTCCATTGCCTATTGCTTCTGTTATGATGTACGGGCCCTCCCATGGGGAAGCGAGCTTGTGCACCTTCTTTTGCTTGAGTCGAAGAACCAGGTCGCCTGCCACGAACGCTCTTGGTCGCAGCCTCCGAGTATGATAATTACGCAGGTCCTGCTGATACCCGGCTGATCGTGCTAGGGCGATGTCGCGTGCTTCGTCCAGGGCGTCTCTGCTGTCTTCGAGTGCTTCCTCTGCTTCTGACTCGTCGTAGGCGACTACTCTTGGTGCGTCAAACTTGATGTCGCAGGGGAGGACCGCTTCTGCACCGTACACCATGAAGAATGGCGTGTACTGGGTAGATCTATTCGGCGTTGTTCGCAGACTCCAGAGGACTGATGGCAGTTCTTCCACCCATGCGCCCGCTGCGCGTTTTAGGGGTACGCGCAGTCGCTTCTTGATGCCGTTACAGACTAAGCCATTGGCCTTCTCTACTTGTCCGTTGGACTGCGGGTGCGAGACCGACGCGTAGTTGAGCTTGATCCCCTGCTCTGAGCAGAAGTCTTTGAATTCCTCGGCTGTGAAGTTCGAGCCGTTGTCGGTGATGATCCCGTTAGGTACTCCAAACCTGAAGATGATTGACCTGATGAAGTTAACCGCTGTGGACGTAGTCGAACTTGTGATGGGCACGGCTTCGATCCACTTTGTGAATTTATCGACCGCGACCAGGAGGTGTGTATGACCTCCGGGTGAGGATTTCTTCAACGGGCCCACCATGTCCAGGCCCCATTGGGCAAAGGGCCAGGCTAGTGGTATTGTTTTGAGCTCCGATGTTGGGGCGTGCGGCTTGTTAGCAAATTCCTGGCACCCTGTGCACTTCTTCACCAGCTCCTCGGCGTCCTGCATGGCTGTGAGCCAATAGAATCCGGCTCGTAGCGCTTTGGCCACCAGTGCCCGGCTGCTTGCGTGATGTCCGCATGCACCCGCGTGAATGTCGAGTAGGATGGCTTGGCCGTCGACTGGATGTATGCAGCTTTGCAGGATTCCTGATATGCTTCTTTTGTAGAGTTCCCCGTTGATGACGGTGAAACTTTTGGAGCGTCTGATGATGCGCTTTGCTTCGACTGGGTCAGCTGGCAGCTTCTGATGCAGTATGTATGCCAGGTATGGTCCTGTCCATGTGGCTTCGACTAGCATGACTTCCATGGGGACCTTGTCCTGGCTTGGCGGGTTGACATCGCCTTTTGTGGTTGCAGTGCTTGCTGTACTCTGAGTCTTGATGAATCTTTGTGTGATGCACTCGAGGAAGACGCCGGGTGGGACTGGCACCCTGTCCGAGCCCATGTTAGCTGGGGCGTCGGCTTCCTCGTTGCTTTCACGGCCGACGTGGCGTAGCTCGCAGCCGTCGAAGTTTCCTTCCATCTGATTGTAGAGGTCTCTGTAGGCGATCATGTTGTCAGCGATGGCGTCGCAGGACTTCATGGTTTGCTGTACCACCAGGTAGGAGTCGCCGTAGATCATGAGGTGCGTGGCGCCGTAGTTCTTGGCCATCCGCATGCCGTGGATCAGGGCCTTGTATTCGGCTTCGTTGTTGGACGGCTTCGGGAAGTCCATCTGCAAGACATACTTGAGCTTGTCGCCTTTGGGGGAAATGAGCACGACTCCTGCCCCGGCTGACTTGAATTTCTTGGAGCCATCAAAGTACATTGTCCATGCGTTGGACAAGTCGGGGATGTTCGGTAGCTGGGCTTCTATCCACTCAGTGGTGAATTCTGGGAGGACTTGGGCCTTGATGGACTTCGGGTGAGCATACTTCAGCCCCCATGGTCCTAGTTCGACAACCCACTTGGCGACTCGTCCTGTCGCGCGCTGATTTGTGAGGATGTCTGCTAGTACGGAGGAGCTTACCACCGTGATCGGGTGCTCGGAGAAGTAGTGGACGACCTTTCTAGAGGTCATGAAGACTCCGTATGCCAGCTTCTGGTAATGCGGGTAATTCTGCTTGGACAAGGTGAGCACCTCGCTAAGGTAGTAGACGGGCCTCTGCACCGGGTGGCTGTGCCCTTCCTCTTCGCGTTCGACTACGAGCACCGTGCTCACCACCCTGTTTGTTGCTGAGACGTACAGGTAGAGCGGCTCGTTTTCCAGTGGTGCCACGAGGACCGGAGAGGTTGTCAGTGTCTTCTTGAGATGGTCGAGTGCGTCCTGCGCCTCTTGCGTCCACTCGAACTTGTCTGACTTCTTCATCAGTTGGTAGAAGGGTAAGGCCTTTTCTCCCAACTTACTAACGAACCGGCTAAGAGCTGCGACTCGGCCGGCTAATCGTTGCACCTCCCTGAGCTTCGTTGGTGCTGGCATTGTGAGTATGTTCTGCACCTTCTCGGGATTTGCTTCGATTCCTCTTGCGGATACAAGGTACCCCAGTAGCTCTCCGGCTGGCACGCCGAACACGCACTTCTCTGGATTGAGTTTGATCTGGTATACGTCCAGTGCGGCGAAGACCTTGCGTAGATCGTCGACTAGGGTATCCTCCTTTCGGGTAGTGACGACAATATCGTCCACGTAGACTTGGACGATCTGCCCGATTAGCCCCTTGAGGCATGCTTGCATTGTCCGCTGGTACGTGGCACCTGCGTTCTTTAACCCGAATGGCATCGTCTGGTAGCAGAAAACGCCGTCGGGTGTGATGAAAGCTGTCTTCTCTTCGTCCTCGACCTTCAGCCTGATCTGCTGGTAACCTGAGTAGGCGTCGAGAAAAGATAAGCGTTCGCAACCTTCAGTCGAGTCGATGATCTGGTCTATCCGCGGGAGCGGGAAGTGGTCTTTGGGGCAGCATTTGTTGACTGCGGTGAAGTCCACGCACATGCGTAGTTTCTTCGTCTTCTTTTTCTCAACTAGAACCGGGTTAGCGACCCAGTCCGAGTCCTTGATCTCTCGGATGAACTTGGCGTGCAATAATCTGTCAACTTCCATGGTGATAGCGTCTCGTTTGGGCCCCGAGAAGCGTCGCATGGATTGCTTGACAGGTCTTGCGTCCTTGTGTACTTTCAGAGAGTGCTCGGCGAGTTCCCTGGGTATCCCCGGCATGTCAGAAGGTTGCCATGCGAAGATTTTCCAGTTCTCACGTAGGAACTCGACGAGCGCGCTTTCCTATGCGGGTGTCAGGCTTGATGAGACCTTGACTGTCTTTCCGCTGTCAGTCGGATGGACTTGGTGGGTGACGGTGTCGTCGTTCGTGTTGAACGCTGCGTCTTTGGCAGGCTTCTTGCGAGCCGGGAAGATGGTCTTGTCGTTGTCGGCTGATATGGCTTTGAACCGCTCTTCGACGCCGAAGGACTCGGAGATCTTGGCAAACTCGCGGTCGCAGTTGTTGCAGAGCCCAAAGTCACCGCGGACGGTGATTACTCCTTTTGGCCCGGGTAGCTTTATCATCAGGTAGGCGTAGTGGGGTACCGCCATAAACCTGGCAAAGCTTGGGCGTCCTAGGATGGAATGGTATTGTGACTTCCAGTCGACGACCTCAAAGTCTATCGACTCCTTTCTGAAGTGTTCGGGTGTACCGAGGATGACGTCGAGTGTGATTGTTCCCATGGGCGTGATTGCTTGCCCTGGTACTATGCCGTGGAAGGTGGTCTCCGATTCCGGCAATTTCTCTGTCGACCTGTTCATTCGCCTGAGGGTGTCGGCGAATATGATGTTGATGCCGCTGCCCCCGTCCAGGAACACCTTCTTCAGGCTGTAGTCGCCGATCAAAGCCTCAATCACGAGTGCGGCGTGCCCTGGTCGGACTACCTCCGCTGGGTGATCTGCCCTGGAAAATGTGATTGGTGTCTCCGACCCGCGCAGGTAGTCTGGTACCGCGCGCGGGCTGTTGATGGCTTGAAGTACTTGGCGTGTGATGATTTTCTGCCTCCTGTTCGACGGGGGTCCCTTCTGGATCATGCTCAACTGTCCTCGTGCGGCTGGGTACGCGTCGGCTGCTGCCGACGGACCTTGTTGCTGCTGCTGCGGCTGGGGGAACGCGCCTGCCGCCTGCAATTGATTGTTGTTTGCGGGTGTTGCCTGGATGGCTAGCTGCGGTGCCGCTTGAATGGCCTGCACCGGGGCGATGATTTGTTGCATGGCATGGTAGATCTTCCTTGCTTTGCGGCAATCTTTCAACAGGTGGTTTGAACCCCACTTTCCTGTTGCCGGGTTGCGGAACGAGTGATGCTTACATGGTTGCATCAGTTCCTCTGCCGGGGTTAACGGGCGCTTCCACTCGCGCTTCTGACTTCCATCGTTGTGGTCGATGCTGCTGCTGCCACGGTTGTACTGACTCGAGCTGGGCTGTCGACTTTGCTCGTGCTGTCTGCTGCCCTCACGCTTGACCTCGCGGGGGGTTTCATAACCCGCCGCTACTAACTCGATTGAGTCGTGCGTGTAACGTGCCTTCCTCTTCTGACGTGACTCGCGCCAGCTGCTTGTTTCGCCTTCCTTTTTGGGAGAAGTTTCGCGGACGTAGTCCTCTCCTTCAGCCCATTGGTTGGCTGTCTTCATTAACTCTATTGTGGTCTTCGGCTGGAGCCTACCAAATTCCTCCCGGAGGTCGCGGCGAGCAACGCCATGCATGAAGGCATCCATCACCCTGTCCTCTGATACGGGTTCCATGGTATTGCGGAGGAGTGTCCACCTCTGGATGTAAGATCGGAGCGACTCGTCCTTCCCCTGTTTGCAGGCCTGCAACTCGATATAGGTCGTTGGTCTGGCGAATGTTCCCGAGAAACTTTTGATGAAGTTGTCCTGGAACTCTTCCCACGTTCGAAAAGAATCTTTGGGTTGGCTTGTGAGCCACCCGCGTGCCGAGTCTGTCAGCATGAGCTGGATGTACTGCATGGCTGTAGTCGACGTTCCGCCTTGACAGGTGCAAGCGATGAGGTAGTCCTCGAGCCATAGCTTTGGGTCTTGCTTCCCGTCGTATTTTGGTGTGCCCGCCGTCAACTTGAAGCCTTTAGGCATGCGGGTGTCGCGGATGTTGAAGGAGAAACATGCTGCGCCACACGGCTCGAAGTCGCGGTCGGCGTGGTCGTTTGCGTGTGCCACGCTAGCCGAACGTTCCTTGCGGTTGCGGTCCACCGTCTTCTGCGTCAGGACGTCACGGAGGTCCTTGATTGCTTGTCGCTGCGCCGCTGGGGCGCCCGACATCGTTGGCTCAGTCGCTCTGTTGCTTGGCCCCTTGGCCGCCAAAGCCTCTTCGATTGCCCTTATGGAGGCAATTTGTTGTTTGTGGAGAAGGGAGCGCGCGTCTCCCTCCGGTGGCTGCGTGAGCCGGAGGTATGTCTCGACTGATATCAGGGCGGCATTCGCCGTCTTCGGGACTGGTATCCCATTCTCGTCCTCGGAGACGAAGGACGAGTCGAGGTTGGGGGTGAGCCTTGTTCGATCAGCTTCTGCCATGTGGGGGAGACGGGCTCTGATTCGCCGTGCTCCCTGATTCACCTCTGTGGAGGATGTGAAGGAGAGAGCAGCTCGCCTGGCACTCGACGCATCCGCGTCCCTTTTGCGCCTGAGAAGTTCGGCCTTTTCGGCGCGAATTCGTTCGCCTTCCTTGCGTAGCAAGTACTGGACCGCCAGGTGATCGTCTCGATGTGCGTTGGGTGGCGGGAACGTGCCCTCGTCCACATGCTTCATTGCTTGGATCGCCATATCACGCGTGATGACAAGTTTCGTCTGGTCCGTCATGTCCACCTCCAGTGGGTATGCGGGTTCGTCTTCGTCGTCCTGCGGCGCCGTGCCGGCCATGAAGACTTGCTTGGGGTAGGCATGGATTGGAGAGTTGGTGCTGCCGCTGCTACTTATGTCACCCGCTTCTTGCTCGGGGTCGAAAATTGCCGCAACGTGGCGCGCGGCGCACCCGCTGTCGCGTCTCTTCGTGATTGTCCATGTGCCCGCACTCGACGGGGCGAGTGCGAGTGGCTTGGGGTAGACCTGGTATCTCCATGAAGACGGGGGCGCGCGTGACATGGTTGTCGGACGCGGGCCCCTGGTTGGCCGCGCGGGTGCGACGGTGGGGGTGGATCTTGACTTGATCGACCGTACGACCGAGGTTGGCGTAGCGGACTCGATTCGCGCGGTCGTTGCCGAGATTGTCGTTGTAGATGTCCTCTTCGCGGGTGCAACTGGCGCGACCTCTGCGGGTGCGACAGATGCGATCTTCGCGGGTTCGGCAGATGCTATCTCTGCGGGTGCTGCGGCTGCGATCTCCGCAGGTGCGGCAGATGCGATCTCCGCGGGTCCAGCGGTTGCGATCTCCGCGGGTGCGGCAGATGCGATCTTCGCGGGTCCAGCGGACGCGGTGGTCGGCGATTTTGATGACGCCGCCGCGCGTAATGCGGTAGTCGTAAACCTGAGCATGCCACGACTATCGATGCAACAGAATATGGAGCCGAAGGTGATGTGTATACCTTTGTCCAGATTGGCGTACACCGATTGATGAGCTGGCGAGTGGATGACGTACTCGAAGGAGCCGAATTGGATCGACTCCCTGATGGCGGGTGCGCCGATCTTCATTGCGGATGGAGCCGGCGTGACCATGATCCTAGCACTTGTTTGACTTCCCACAGACGGCGCCAATTGTCGAGGTGCTAACTCGGCAAGTCCCAGGGTTGTGCACCCCGGGTTGATTGATGGGGAGAGAGGAGAGTGCAAGGTGATCACCACGGCTGACAAGCAAGGTTTACCCAGGTTCAGGCTCCCGGAGGATAACACCCTACTCCTGCTTGTCTGGTTATTGATGCGAGTAGCGATTACAATGGCGAGATTGCGATCTCGCTAGGGTTTGTGGTTCTGAGCGTGTCCTCTAGGACGGGCAACCCTCCTGGCTTTATAGGCAGCCAGGTCTCGGGTGGTTGGTACAGATACGGTAGGTTACAAGTCCTAACCGAGTTGGACTAGGATATGAGATACCCCGAGTGGGCCTTCTGCGGGCCTTTCCATCCTTGGCGCGGCCCAGGTAGCCTCATCGTGGGCTACCCGCAAGGTAGCCCCACGTCATACGCAGCTTCTCCTAAGTCCTTCATGGAAAACTTACTGTTTAAATATTCCTTCACGCTATTCAGAAGTTCCACATCATTCCCTATTAGCAATATGTCGTCAACATACAGTGCTAAGAACACAACCGAGGTCCCACTCATTTTCTTGTAAATACAGGTCTCTTCCACATTCTGGATAAATCCAAAACCTTTGATTACCTCATCAAAGCGAAGATTCCAGCTCCGAGATGCCTGCTTCAATCCATAGATGGATCGCTGAAGCTTGCACACCTTGTTAGCACTTCCTGGATCGACAAAACCTTCCGGCTGTACCATGTACAACTCTTCCTCAATGTTTCCATTCAGGAAGGCCGTTTTGACGTCCATCTGCCAGATTTCATAATCATAGTAGGCAGCTACCGCTAACAAAATCTGAATAGACTTAAGCATCGCTACCGGTGAAAAGGTTTCATCGTAGTCAATTCCATGAACTTGTCGGAAACCCTTTGCGACAAGCCGAGCTTTATAGACGGTCACATTACCATCAGCATCAGTCTTCTTCTTAAAGATCCACTTATTCTCGACGGCCTTGCGCCCTTCGGGAATATCCACCAAGGTCCACACTTGGTTATCATACATGGATCCTATTTCGGATTTCATGGCTTCAAGCCATTTCTCGGACTCTAGACTCTCCATCGCCTCCTTGTAGTTCGTAGGTTCGTCTTGCTCGACTAGCATGACGGTGCAAACCATGTTGCCATACCATTCTGGTGGGATCCGAGATCTACCAGACCTACGAGGTAGAACATCTTCCTCGACAGTTTCTCCCACTCCTTCCACGGAGGACGTTTTCGGAATTGCTTCCGTTGCGCCACTCGGAATCTCGAGTTCAGGATCAACGATTTCATCGAGGTCTACCTTCCTCCCACTTACTCCTTTCGCGAGAAATTCCTTCTCTAGAAAGGCACCGGTCTTCGCGACAAAAGTTTTTCCCTCAGCTTGGTTGTAGAAGGTGTACCCAACGGTTTCCCGCGGATATCCTACAAAGACGACTTTCTCCGACTTCGGTTCGAGTTTGTCGGGCTGTAGTTTCTTAACGTACGCCTCGCAACCCCAAACCTTCAGAAACGATAACTTAGGCTTATGGCCATACCATAATTCATATGGCGTCGTTTCAACGGACTTGGACGGAGCCCTATTTAAAATGAATGCGACTGTTTCTAACGCATAACCCCAGAAGGACACTGGCAGATCGGTAAGAGACATCATAGATCGGACACTATCCAGTAGAGTACGATTACGTCGCTCGGACACACCGTTACGCTGCGACGTTCCGGCGGGCGTAAGTTGGGGCACTATGCCACAACTCTTCAGATGTGTGCCAAACTCAAAACTCAAGTACTCTCCACCGCGATCGGACCGGAGATGCTTGATTTTCCTATTAAGCTGATTCTCAACTTCACTCTGGAATTCTTTGAACTTTTCAAACGTTTCAGACTTGTGTTTCATCAAATAGATATAACCGTATCTACTCAAGTCATCAGTGAAGGTGACGAAGTAACGATAACCATTGCGTGTCGAAACGCTCATTGGTCCACATACGTCTGTATGTATGATCCCCAACAAATCCGACGCCCGTTCAACGAAACCTTTGAACGGTGTCCTGGTCATTTTGCCCATGAGGCATGGTTCACATGTATCGAGGGATCCGAAATCCAACGAGTCCAAGAGTCCATCGGAGTGGAGTCGCTTCATGCGCTTTATACCAATATGACCAAAACGGCAATGCCACAAAAACATGGCGGTATCGTCACTACACTTAATTCGTTTGGCCTCTATGTTATGAATGTGAGTACTACGATCGAGATTCAACAAGAATAAACCATTACTCTCGGGAGCATCAACATAAAAGATATCATTCATATAAATAGCACAATTGCTTGACACTGATTTAAATGAATAACCGTCTTGTAACAGGCAAGACCCACTTATAATGTTTACACTCAAGGATGGCACAAAATAACATTTATTTAAAACCAAAACTAATCCCGGATGTAGATGCAGAGGGAGCGTGCCGACAGCCACCACGTCGACTCTCGATCCGTTGCCGACGCGCATCGTCACCTCATCCTTCGCCAGCCGCCTCCTATTCCGTAACTCCTCCTGAGAGTTACATATATGAGCAACAGAACCAGTATCAAATACCCACGTATTGCTCCGGGCGGATGTAAGGTACACATCTATAACATGTATATCAAATATACCTTTCTCTTTGTCGACCGTCTTGCCAGACTTCCTATCCTCCAGATACTTGGGGCAGTTGCGCTTCCAGTCACCCTTCCCCTTGCAGTAGAAACACTCCACGCTAGCTCTGGGACCAGATTTGTTAGTCCTGGGCTTGGCAGCCAACTTTGCCTCCCTCCGGGACTTCCAGCTCTGCTTTCCCTTGCCACCGTACTTCTTGAAATCAACGGTCTTGTTGACCATCAACAGCGTGTGCTCCTTCTTAATCTCTACCTCAGCAGTCTTGAGCATCACGAACACTTCACCCAGGGACTTAGCCATGCCCTGCATGTTGTAGTTCATGACGAAGCCTTTGTAGCTTGGTGGCAACGATTGCAACACCCTGTCAATCGCCAGCTCATCGGGAATCTTGCACTCCAGAGCATTCAGGCGTTGAACGTAGCCAGACATCTTGACTACATGCTCGCTCACACTGCTATGCTCTTCCATCTTGGCTGAGAAGAAAAGCTCAGAAGCCTCATATCTCTCAGCCTTAGCCTGCGGCGCGAAGACAGCCTTAAGATCCGAAATGATCTCAAAGGCGCTCATCTTCTCAAAGCGCTTCTGCAGGTCGGCTTCCATGGCGTAGAGCATGCCACTCTGGACAAAGGCAGAATCCTCCGATCGGGTCTGGAAGACCTTCTTCTCATCCTCAGAGGCATCATCTGCAGGAGGGTCACCTATGGCGGCCTCAATGACGTAGGCCACCCTATGGGGAGTGAGGAGGATCCTCAGGTTGCGGAACCAGGCCATGAAGTTTGACCCATTGGTCTTAAGCTTTTCTTTCTCAAGGAACAGACCTAGGTTAAACGAGGGGCGAGACATCTACAATGGAATTTGCAACAACATAAGACTTTGTTCATAATAATTTTGAGTTATAGTATTTTAGAAAATAACTAACATAACTCCCACTCAAACGAACATCCCTCCTGGTCGTTTAAGCGATTACATGACCCCCATCCATTGCACCACCCCTCATCATCAAAGCCGGCGGCACAACTTCAAGAGTAGACAAAATCGTCCGTCACACCAATTTTGTGACTCGTGCTCGACCTTTCGGTCTTCCTGTTCCGAGGCCATACCTCTGAGTATGCTAGGCTCGCCACCAAAGACCTCCACGCTGACGCTTGTGCAACATGGCTTACACCCACTGTATGCGAACGACGAGATGTGTGACACCCGATCATCACGGCCTGCCTCATAACGTAGAACTTTCTTGGTGGTGCGCGTTGGAGGGAGAACACTAGTGGTATTTTGAAGGGATCATCTTATTCAACTACCGCCGTGTAACACACAATCACACACAAAATAAGATGCACACAAAACATAAAATGTAATGCAATGTGATATAGTCCATCGCGCCATTGTCTTCTTGGCGCCCGCAGTTTATAAACAATTTAATAAACCTACCTTGACCATATCACATAGCCCCTGCAAAATAAAGTTAGACGCTTCTACTTTATCTTTTGCATATTTTACGTGGCTTGGGGCTTTCGTAAATAGAACCGCTTCATACGTACGAATCTTATGACCACAACAACGATCCAATAATTGCATGTTTAAGCATCCCTTTCGGGCCCTCCATTGAAAATGCGAAGACCAACTAAAGAGAGAGAAATTATCACCCGCCAGCCATAGATACGGTACAAGCCGTACGTCAGTAGTGGAACCAGTCTCGCGTAAGCGTACGCGTAAAGTCGGTCCGGGCCGCTTCATCAACTCAATGCCGCTGGAATACACAAGTGCACGCTAGAGGGTAGCAAATAACAGGAACGGTGCCCCCGTGCAGAGCACGGGTTCTAACAGCGTACAGCTATATCTTACGATAGATCGGCTCTGATACCACTGAAGGGGATCGTGGGCAGAAAACAATAATTTTCCTAGCAACGATATCCTTAAACTAGGCAAAATCTATTCTATGCAGATATAGTAGTACGAACGGAGATCGGAATACATACCCTTGTAGACCGAAAGCGGGGATTACGTTCCCGCACAAACGTTGTCGATGAAGACCGACGAAGCCGACCTCAAGGTCGTGTAGAGGAAGCAGGCCTCCGAGTACCGCTAGCGCAGCACCTCGCAGGGAGTCGCACACGTACGGTGGAGACGACGCCTCCGAAGCTCCAGTCCAGGACGAGCAGCGGAAGACTTGGACCGGAACACCAGCAGCGCGGCAGCGGGCTATGGTGGAGGAGATCCCCGACTCCTCTTGCTCGGCGCGGCTCCAACTTGGGAACCACGAGATCGAGAGAGAAATCAGGAATTAATTGGTGAATTAAAAGGCTGGGGGTGCCCTTTCTTATATAGGCTCCCAAGGGGAGCCAACCTTGCCAGCCAGGCAATGTGGGACTAACCCCCCACAGCCTGGTTCGGCTTGGGAGGTGCGCCGGCCCCCTGTTGGGCCCCTTGTGGCCCACCTAGGCCGGCCCTCCTGGCCCCCACCGAATTCCCCTAGGGAATTTTCCCCTCTTGGGCCTTCTTTCGTCCGTAAGGCCCATTTAGGGAAATCTGCCTTAATAAATTCGAAAATAAATATATAAAATCATATTTGCATATTAATAACACTAATTAATATCAAACATAATATATAAAATATTTCCTAGCTCCGAAAACTCTTTCGGCGCTGCCCGATCTCCATCGGACCTCTCCCGGGACTGTCCCGGTGATCTCCTTCCTTTCCGGTTGTCTTGTCGAAACCCCTTAAGTGTGTTACCCTAGCGGTTCGATATAATATCAGGTATGATCAAGACTCCTCAATGATCAACGACTAACTCGTAAGCCTGGACCCCCTGAATTAATCCCTGAGATATAACGAATGACTTTCATCTATCAAACCTGAACGTGAAGTCTTAGACCTTTTTCCATAGCGATACTTAGCACGTCCGAGTGTCGTTCCATAGATATCTCCATACCTAATCCCGACCTCGTTACCGACGATGCTATCTTCTACTCGTTCATGATCTCATGTCTCCGTGACCTAGTCACATGCTTGCAAGCTCATTAGACAAGATCTCACCGAGTGGGCCCGAGAGTATCTATCCTGCTACGCGGACTGGCAAATCCCGCTCTTGACCCCTCGTCTCAATACTCCTTTCAAATACCCAAAAGTATCACCGTTATTGTCATACTAAATAAGATACGACGTTTGGTGCAATCAAAGTATCTTCGGGGAACATCAATAAGAGTTGATCTCACGGTCAAAGGTGTAATGACTATGTTCTCCAAAACTGGGTATGTCCATCACATCACTCTCCAGCGATATGACTCTCATTGCCGACCGGCGCCATGCCCCATGACCGGGAAACCTCGATCATCAATCGCGCAACGAAACTAGTCTTAGTAGAGGCTACTAGGGACCTGGTTGTTTACGTATCACACCCGCATCAATGTTTCCGCTTAATATGGTTCCAGCATGACACAAAAACCTATTATGAACAAACGAGATATGATAAAGAATACACTTTATTAATTGCCTCTAGGGCATATCTCCTTCAGAACGTTCAGAGGTTCCTCCCAGCCACCCGAAGACCGCGCACCCGGAGACGTCGCGACGACCTCCTCCTCAGCAACGTCGATATCCCGGGCAGGTGACGACGCAGTGGAAGACTCGCCGCGACTCGGAAGCTTCCGCTTCTTCCGCGCGGGTTCCTCCACCTCATCTTCCTCCTCCACCTCGTCGCGAGGAGAATGCACGGAGGGAATCTCTTCGTCCTCGTCCTCCTCCTCGACAAACTTCGACTCATCGTCGGTTCCGTTCTTAGGGAGGGGAGGAAAGCTGACGAACAGAGCTCGACCCTGAAGCAAGTAGATGCAAGTCGAATCAAAAAGAAAAGGCAGACTCAGGTCGAACAAGGACAGAAAGAAAACAAGACAAGACTCACCTCAGGTACGGGGTTCGAGGCCCCGTAAGGAGAGATCGGGCACTTGACGTTGCACGTGTCCGCGGCTCGGAGGTTGGTGATGGACCTGACGCTGGCTTCCACCTCCTCGTCATCCAGCGGCATGGCGCTGACGCCTTCGGCGGCCCACATCGGGTGAGGCCGGGCGCTGAGCGGCTGCACCCGAAGACGGAAGAAGGTGGCCATCAGAAAGACGCCACCCGCCTCGCGCCCAAGGGTCTGGGTCAGGTCGTGCAGCAGGCCCAGCAGGGGCCGCACGGCTTCCTTCTCCACGACGGACAGCGGGTGCGCCCAGGCGCCGGTCTTCCGCAGTCCACGCCCGCTGTCAAACGCGTCCAAGCCGTCTTGGTTCGACTGGACGTAGAACCACCGCCGGCGCCATCCTTGGACGGAGTCGGACTTCTTCATCTGAAAGTATGCGGTGTCACCGCGCACCTGGATTCCGAAGCCGCCCACTGGGAAGGTCAACCCGCTCTTCCCCACGTTCTTGCGAACGAGGAAGAGCGACTTCCACAACGCCCAGTGGGGCGCGACACCCAGGAAGCACTCGCAGAGCACGATGAAGCCCGCGATGCTCAAGACGCCATTGGGGGTCAGATCGTGGATATGAACCCCATAGGCGTACAGGAGACCGCGCATGAAATCGTGCATGGGGAACCCGAAGCCGCGCGGAAGGAAGTCCGCGAAGCAAACACGTTCCCCATCGCGGGGAGTGGGGAAGACTTCCTTGCCAGGGACGCGTACCTGGACTTGGTCGGTAGGCGGCAGCAGACCCTGCGCGCGGAACAGCTCCACATCGGTCTTCTTCATCGAGGACCTCTGCCAGTCGCCTTCAGGTTTCTACATCACCCCGGCGTCATCGGCGGCGGCGGAGGAGCCAGCGGCGCTCTTCGGCTTGCCCATTGTCAAGGTCGCAAGGTGTGTGGACGGATTGCTCAGAGCTAGGGATGGCGGCGGAAATGGTAGAGCGCAGGAGGAAAGAAAGCAAGAAGCGATTGGAGAAGATGACATCCCAAACATCAAGACACAGTACTTATGCCTCGAAGATCAGCATCTCAACCGTCCATCGAACAAGGGCTACGAGCGGACACATCCAGCCGTCCACGTGTCGCACGGAGAAACCAACCGTCACCGCCCACTTCTTCCACTACGCACGAAAACCGAGGCGTCGTCATCGTGCCGCGCAAATTTCGCGCCCACTTCGGAGACGTGACAACTGTGGACCGCGGTCAGCTCTGACAGCGGGGCCCACCACGTCACGTCCCATCGGGCGCAGAGGCGTGCAACAGATCGTCATCAATGACGTCATCAAGCCAACGGCTCCAAAATTAACTGAAGCAACTCGACAGAGTTGTTTGAGTGGTAAGCTTCACATCTGAAATCAACAAGGTAGGATCAGCCGATGATCCGAGCACCCGAAGAAACCATTCGAGTGGCAACACAGTAAGCTCGAGCAGCCGAATACATCCACAAGTAAGCCAAACTGGCTGAGTAGAAGCAAAGCTTCACAAGAAGATGAAGGCCAAGTAATTTGACTGCACAGATTACTCCCATCGGGAGTGGCTGGTTCGACTGAAGAAATCGAGTTCAAGCTCAAGATCAAGCAATCCAACGGCGCGTCCAGGAGGAAGGAGTCCTTTGTCCGACTCTACGCTTCGACCAAGCACTCGGGGGCTACTGACGTGGGGCTGCCTTGCGGGTAGCCCACGATGATGCTACCTGGGCCGCGCCAAGGATGGAAAGGCCCGCAGAAGGCCCACTCGGGGTACCTCGTATCCTAGTCCAACTTGGTTAGGTCTTGTGACCTACCGTATATGTACCAACCACCCGAGACCTGGCTACCTATAAAGCCAGGAGGGTTGCCCGTCCTAGAGGACACGCTCAGAACCACCACGACAAACCCTAGCGAGATCGCAATCTCGCCATTGTAATCGCTACTCACATCAATAACCAGACAAGCAGGAGTAGGGTGTTATCCTCCGGGAGCCTGAACCTGGGTAAAACCTTGCTTGTCAGCCGTCGTGATCACCTTGCACTCATCTCTCTCCCCATCAATCAACCCGGGGTGCACAACCCTGGGACTTGTCGAGTTAACACCTCGTCATACGGTCTCACGGTCTAAGGAATAAGCTATCATATTACTTATCTATTGCAAATGACAAACATCGTAATACGATCTTATTGCAATACTTTGCGTATGTCCATCGCCTTATTCTACTAATAAGATGACCCCATTGTCAACCGACGTCATTGTCCTTGATCGGGAATCTCGATCAACTGTTGCCTAACGGACTAGTTTATATAGAGGCTCACTAGGGACTCTGGTTGTCTATGTATCACACGTGTATTAATAATTCCGATTAATACAGTTATAGCATAATACAAAAACATATTATAAACTTATGAGATAATGCAATAAATACTACTTATTTATTTGCCTCTAGGGCATATCTCCTTCGTCTCTCATCTCTGGACTTCATTGTATTAGCACCGTATGAGCTACCTAACATGATTATGGTCACCGTTGTATTTCCCATTTGTGGTGGATCTTTTCATGAGTTAATATATGAGATTGATATTGTTGTATTCAGTTATGAAAGTATGTGCATATTATGTACCCCGTTCTTGTTAACTTGTTTTGATCAAGCATGTTCATGAGGGTGTGTGTGGGGGAACGTGTGCATTATATGGAGGAACGGGGTGGTTAGTACGGAAAGCTGTCAACTAAAATCTCGTGATCCACTTGGAGTGTGCTTTACCTTACTTTGTTACGTCACTAGGGATAAAGAAAATACCATCCTACCGGGGATTTGGGTTTGACCATGCCACTTCTCCATGACTAAATCTAGGATGTTCTTATTTTGACTTCATGTCATTGAACTTAAGGCTATACTCTCATTTCTCTTAATACAAGGGTGCTTAGATTCATTTCCCATCCTAGTGTAGTATAAGAGAGATGAATAACCAAAACATCTCTATGTTAGGACGTGATGCCCATATAACTATAATCCTGACATAAACATTGTTGCAATAAAATATGTGAATTCTAGTGTCCATTATCCATCACCACTTTAAAGAGAGTGCGTTTGTGAAACCATGAACCCCGGTCCAATTTTAATCATAAGAAACACCTTTCCAACAACTTTTAAACACTTCTCATTTTCAGCTATTAAAAAATCCGAAAATACAAAAACAATTTTATTACTTGTATTTACAAAACAAAACCCAAAAACACTATGACGGCTCATATTTACCATCATTGCATATTTATTTCTTGTTTTGCATTACATCTTTATTTTCATATCTTGCTCACACCTTGTGCTTGACAACCACTTGGTGAGGTTGAGTGTACAAAACAATTTGTTTTGTTTTGCAGGCCTTATAAGACAAGGTCAAGAAAATAAATCTAATACACACAGCGTCCTGAGAGTTCGATTAAACCCTCGAGTCACCCTCATGGGGAAAACAAGTCTTGAACCGCTAAACACTCTGCACTTGGAGTCTCAACCTAAGCGTGTTAACGTTACACTCATCAGCAACTCATATGGTACTAATACATTAAGATGAAGATACAATAGGCTACTGCAACAAACCCGTAGTCCAGAGGTGGACTACTCCCCCTTCATCATGGTGACTATGGTGGAGACGTTGGAGAGGGTAGAGATCCCACCGGCAGCGCTCCGGTGGTGTTTTCCCCTCCATTCTTGGCTCTATTTGTCTCCGTTTTGGTATTTCTGTGTTTCTGTGGAGCTTCTCCCGAGGATCGTGAAAATGATTCTTATATAGGCGTTTTTAGGTCACGAGGGATTTTTAGGTCAAAAGATGGACGGATGGAGGCGCTCGAGCGCCGAACGGATGCGCTGGGCGCGGCCACCCTGCTGGGTTGTGCATGGGGTGTCCATTTGTCCCTCAAAGCTCGCCTCCCGATGATCCAGTGCCCACTGGCCTTCTTTCTTCCAAACATAAATTGTCAAAATTCACAAAGTCTTTTTGGCGTCGTTTGGGTCCCTGAAACTAAAAAATACACAAAACAGGGTTTTCCTGGGTTAAAACCAAAGTAAGGGGGGTCATCCGGCATATCCCAAAAATCATCATTAAACATAAACATAATCCACTTCATCAGTCTTATTCTATTGTTGTTCTACTTAGTTATGTCTGTTCACTATGTGAGAGTATGGAATAATAAAGTATAAAGTTCATGTATGCATTTTACATGTATCACCATCCACTTCATCAGTCCTAATCCTTTGTTGTTCTACTTAGTTATGTCTTTTCACTAGTTTGGTTAGATTTGATGCACTGTCTGCATACTGGGAGTGAATAGGAAGCTTGACAGCATACATTTTGAGAAGTTGAACATCTTAAACATTTATTTTCATGTGTTTGTAGATACTTCTAGTTTAGCTACTAGCGATATTATTACATGGCTGGACACATTTTTCTCAAGTCTCACTCCAAAATCCGGTATAGAAGCTTGTTTGGGTGGCTGCTAGTGCTAGGTATTTTTCTTAACTTGGGTTCTACTAGTGCTAGAATTCTTCTGTACTAAGCCTTATGACTTGGATTTATGCATAGATCTTGCAAGTTCTTATGCATAGATCTTGAACTGTACTACTCCACTGATGTAGCTTAACTGCTTAAGTTTCACTTGCTCTGTTACTAGGGTACATGGACCATGTAGCAAAAGTACTAGATGTTAGCATATTCTAATTTCTAAGTGAACAATTTAAATTAGCACATATCCTGAAACTTAGCACTATTGTAGCATTGCTCTGTTTATGATCACTGTGTTGTGCGGTTAGGCAGGGAGTACACATGTACATGTGTTTTTTGTCGATGATTGGCTGCACTTGATGACCAAGAATTAGTTTACAGTCTAACTTGTTTCTTTATTTACGGATTTTCCATAATAACAGTAGGAGGAGGCTACTGAAATATATGTGATGAGAGTTCTAATAATGTTCTAAAATAGCCAGAACCTATATTATGTGCTTGTATCTTCATTAAAAATGTACTGGCCTGAAATATCAAGTAGGTTGTCATGTTGTGCCTGTTGGACGTGATGGTGTTGTTGCATCCAGCGGAGTTGTTTCTTAGACCCCAAAGGACAACTTTCATCACACACAAGGCCACAACATCGTCTCAAGGTTATGTACTCCATTTCTCCTCTTTGTAATTATAGAAATGAAAATGGCTAGGCCTGATGCGCCTATTCTTGTATCTATTGCTGATTTTTTTATGATATGATTCATTGGCAACGATGCTTCTAATATCTGGTACTAAGATATATTTCCATATGTAGATGCCCTTTAGTTATTATCGAAGGTTCAAAATGGAACATTGAGGGATGTTTCTAATTTGGTTGTGGTAGAATAATGCATTAACATGTTCGACAATGTATGATCTTTCATCACTATCAATTGCTTTTGCAGGAGCATGAAGCTGTTAGGCCAATTATGAAGCTATTTAGAGTAGCATACCATATTTATCTATTGTAATCGACATGTTTGGGTCATAATATAGTTTCTAAATATTTTAGTAGACTAGTTATAATATATGGGTTATTTGATGAATTTATGTCGTTGTTCAGTTTTAAAAATTGATTATCTATGTGATTTGGAGTAATTTGGAAGGGTGTAAATGAGACCTGAAATCTAACCAATGGGAGAAATTCTGTTTGAAATTATCTGAACTGTGTGATTAATTTTTTAGTCTAGCCTGACTTGTGGGACCTAGGCCATTTGATTCCTGACATGTGGGACCAAGTTGTGTCAAGTGGGGCCATTTGATTTCTGACATATGGGACCAACCTATGACAAGTGGAGTCATTTTATCTCTGACATGTGTGACCAAAATATGACAAGTGGGCCATGTAACCCACCAGAATTGTTGGGCTTGGCTCATGTAGCCCACCAAAATTGAGTGAACGGCTAACTGGAATGGGCTTAGTATGGTCTATGACCATCTCATCTGGTCACATATTTACCACGTCAACCTTTCCACGTTGGATCCTACGTGGCCAGGTCATAGCGTAGTAACCAAAAACATGGTCACAATACCTTTTAGTTTGGTCGTAATTGTTTATGACCAATCCCAAAAAAGTCGTTGAGTTTAACTAGTGACGCTCAAGTTTTGACCAAGAGTTTTTGTTATAAAAAGGTCACAAATCAAACACTATGACCTTTCAGTGACCAATATGAAGGGTCATGTATTAGCAAATTTTTAGTAGTGGCGGGTTGAGGAAAACGACACCGTCGAGCCACGCTCGGCGCCTCACGCCGACGACAGTGGGAGGGGAGAAGCGGTAGGGAGACGCAACGCCAACCACCATGGGCTTGCACGGATGCAGGGGTGGGGAAACTCCTTTTCCTAACGCAGGTCCGGATGCGAAACACTCCTCAAAGCTCTTCCTCAAGCCATTTTGTGTCTGGCACAACCGAAAGGGCTTCCAAGTTTGGAGGCTCTCACGGGGGTGTCTGACATGAGTTCGACATACCCTCTGGCATGGGTAACCTGCTCGTCATACACACATCGTTGGTAAATCGCACCATCTCGACACCCTTGTCGTCATGAAAGTCAATCGTACCTCTTTGGCCAAGCCTCATCGACACGCGGGTCTCCGACCTTGTCTTGCGTCGGTGAATCTAATTCATCCGTGTAAGCATCTTCCTCCATCCCACCATGCATGATGGTGCTCGACCATTCGTCCATAGGCTCATTTCATGCTTTATTTTATCTAGTAGGCTATGGACAACGACGAGGAGTTCATGTTTTACCAAATGATGTGGGAGGATGCCGCCCTTGTGGGCGATCAAAGGAATATTCCCAATCAGGCGGCGCCGGTTTGAGATTTCCATGTCTTAACTCGAATTTGTATTAAAATTTTGCATTAGTATTATACTTTTAAAGAATCAATGTACTTGTGTTGTAATAATTTATACGTTTTCTTTATTTGACTTCATATTTAGATTTAACCTCCGCCCGCAGGTAAAAATGAAAAAAGAAGGTGTTGGTTTGAGGGCCCCCGTTAAGGGTTGCATCCTCCATTGGACCGAACAAATATCCGGCGCCCCTCTGCTAGTATGGCACATGTTGATAAAGTGGCCTGGTATTACTCACTGCTTTGAAAAGAAAAAGGAACATTGATAGCCTTTACTATTTTTAAAAAAAACTTCATATATTAAATCAACAAAGAGTACATGATTATATCGATTAAAAAAACAAAGCTAAAATAGACTAGTAAATCTATGAGATCTTTAAGCACTTTTTTCATCCATGACACAATCTTCTATTTTTCTGAAGCCAGCCGTAGAATAACGCCAAAACAACCAAACGACACTCCTGTGAATACCATCTAAGGTTCTCACTTTTTTATTTTAAGCTGATGTGCCAAGACTTTGTGCACGCACGTAGCCATTAAATTAATCAAGAAAAATCGGCAAGAGCACCACCACTGATATTTCAAGGACAAATAACCGAGCCACTTTGTCGATTACGCTGGGAGCCGAGAGAACGAATCACCATTGCCGAAGACGTACTAGCCAGGATCGATAATACGAGGACAAACCTCCTCGTGGCAACGAGGACAAACCTCCTCGTGGCAACGAGGACAAACCTCCTCGTGGCAATCATGAGAAACAATTCAAAATTGATCTGGTGAAGCAAGATCTGAGGAACCAAATCTCGACAAATTTAATCTTCCAAAGCCACCATTGACGTCGAGAAGGAGATCTCGCCGACGACCGAAACGCGGAATATCACTTATTGCAAATGATGCCATCTCCATTGATGAAGAAGACTATAACCAAAACCAAGATCTAACATTAAGGACCCTAGTATAACGCCCTTCGCAGGTCCGAGGTCCCCACCCCTCCTAGTGCCAGAGCGGCACCTAGAGGAGTTGAGTACCCGTCAATTCTTAGATAAAAGCGACGATGAGGTTGCAGATGACGCCGACGGCGATGACTAGGGTTGAAACCCTAGCCGCTGCTTTTCTCTTTCTTTTGAAATGCTAACTCGAGGCTTATTCAACCACAAAACAGAGAAGCCGCAAATATATGCCACTCTTGATTCCTGAGTCCCTAAACCTCTACAAATACGTCTCCTCCTCCGAACCCTTAAAAAGTCATCACTTCAAGTCCCAACTCCAAACACATCACATATAAAAGACAAACAAGACACAGAAATCCGTGAAGAAATCAAGGGACCATAAACCCGTGGAGAAAAGGGCCAGGGGGTCGAGGAGAAACAAGGACCGGCTGCAGCCATGCACTTGGTCCACCTCCTCTTCCTCCTCTATCTTTCCTCCGCCGCCTGCGCGTCCACCAGCCTGAACCACCAGCTCCTCCACACTGCCGCTGGACCTATCGGCGCAGCATCCCCTACACCGTCGATGACGACGTCCCGTCGCCTTCTCCGCGACACAATGGTAGGGGCGAGCGCACGCTCATTCACCTCATGATGCATGCAGTGCAATGCAAGCGGCTTCCTTACATTGTTGTGTTTTTGCATCGTGTGATCATGTGTATACTGCAGCAATCGTCGGCATCTTCCTTCAACGCGCATGTGCAAGACGCGATGCAGCAGCAGGGGCCTTCTGCATCGCCACAACCGGGCGTGAATCTGGCCAGCGACGACGTCGAGGAGAGTGGCGTCCCACCGGCGGAGCAGGAGAGCGCGACCATGATGGTAATGACGCCACCGCCGCCGCCACGAGGGAACGACGGTGGGGCTGAAGAAGCTGATGGGGCCAGAGATGCCGTCGGCGGTGTGGGAGGATCGTCCGATCTGATCACCGATGATCAACCGGAGGGCGATGCGGTTGACATCGGAACCGACTACGTTCCACCCGAGACGCACCCTCCGTCACACAACTAGTTGGTCCTCGATGATGACGACAAGTTCTATTAGCTACACATCTCGAACTCGAGTAGATAGATCAATTTTCTTTCTTAGTAGTGTTTATGGTCTCATTGGTGCATGGCTCCCCTTATTCCACCAAATTATGTGGAATACTAATGAAGAGACGGCGGTGAATCACCGCCGCCGGTGATGTTGCCGTGATGCATTCTCATTGTGCATATATTTTGCTCGAGAAAAAGGTTCAATATACCATGTTGCTAAATCAAATAATTAGTTTCCTTTTTTTCGTAAGCAGGCAACAACTTTCTTATTTGGTCGCAATTGACGGTGAACTATGAGCCGGTACATGAGCTGACGCAGTGCTACGAGATAGGTGCATCTAGGAGATAAAATTGCGTATAGATGCATATATACTACCAGATGAAACTAGAGTCGAACCATGACTCCATGAGAGAAAAGGAGGAGGACCTCACTCAAGAGGTTTGGGTTCATGACATCGGCGAACAAGTTCGGATCTTTCTTGAAGCTTCGGTGGCTCTGGCTTGTGATGATCTCGACGGCTCTCTATCTTATACACGTGACGTAGCTACCCCATTCTTGGTACTAGATGTCTGCTAGTAGGATCGGCGCTCCACGGCCCAGAGCGAGAGGGCAGACGGCCCTCTACGCGACAGCTGGGTGGGTGCGGGGTGACCAGGTCCAGTGTTTTCACGAGGAGGCGCATTGAGTTTCTCCTAGTCGGTAGTCTTGCCTGTTTCTTGGAGGATGCAACTTCTCCTGTACTTTATTTTTGATATGTTGCGTAAGAGGGTTTTCTCATCACTTTGTATCTCTGTCGTGTGGCTTTATTTATAAAGCGGGGCGAAATCCTATTTCGTGGTTCATGCACTACACTACACTACATAGGCAGGGGATCCGCACCCTATTTTGTAAAAATACTACACTACACCACAGTACGAGATATCAAGGGCAATAAAATGAGCTACAGGTGAGGTATGATCTATGGGGATCCTAGTGCCACTGTGTTGTGTAAGTGGCTTGCGTTCGGGACTTCAGAACTTGTGCTCCCCAAGCATGGAAGGATGATGAGGGAACTGTAATTTTCCTTTGAAGGAGGACTCCCTTCTCTCCCGCGACCCGCGCCGCCCCCGCGGCGGCGGGGCCGCGCCTCTGCCCTCCGTCCCAGCACCTTCCTTCTCGCCTCCCTCCCGCCGTCGCTGGTGGGCGGCGCCGGTAGCGGCGGACCCTCTATTTCTCCCCTTCTGTACTTGGGCAGCGCGGGGCAGCCAAGGTCCAGGAGGTGCATCTCGGCGGCGACGGTCCTGGCGCGGCGGCGGGGTCTTCCTGGTGCGGCGCCGGTGGGCGAGGTGGTGGTGGCACCACCGTTGGTGGCTGGGGCGGTGTTGGTGAAGCTCCAGGCCTGTAGGCCCAGATCTGGGCCCTTCGGGCTTGATATGGATTAGGGCGGGCTTTGCCTCAGCTACCTCTGGTTGGCTTGTCTAAGTGGCTCGCGACGGAGATGGCAGCGGTGACATCGCATTTGTCTGCAGCGTGATGGCCAGAGTTTTGCGGGCCTGTTTGGGTCCGGCCGTACCTATGAACCGATCGAGCAAGAGGTTGGTGGTAGTGGCGGCTTACGTGCAGCAGTGTGGTGGCGGAGACTTTACGAGACTCCGGGCGGGGGGTCCTCGGCCGGGCCTGCATGGCCTGGTATGTTCATACTGCCGCGTCTGGTCCGCACCCACCATGGGTGGTGGAGGAGGTCCTCCGGTGGTTGTGTTGCTACCGTCCTCCGGCTTCAATGGTTCGGTGTGCTCCTGTCGGTGTGTCTGGTCGACTACTATCTACGATGGTAGAGGTTGTTCCCTCCCACGTGGGTGTGATACTGTCGGACCATGTCTACGGCTGCTTCTTCTCAGGATGGCCGACCTTACAACCTTTGCCTTGGTGAGACGACGATGGTGACTATAAGACCGTGTGGGGTGTGTTGGTGGCTGGCAAGATTGGTGGTGCGCTTCAGGTTGTTGGGGTTGTGGTTTTGGGAGTTGGGAGAAATCCATGGCATTTTGCCTCTGACACGGTGACGCTTGCGAGTGTCACCCTTCCTTCTTGGAGGGCGTCAGTTGTACCTCTTCGCCACTTCTCGGAGAATACCGGGGGAAACCCTAGGACATGTCCGGGCAACAGCGTCGTCGTCGCTTTCCTTCTTGGAGGTGTTGTTTGGTACGTGGCAATCAGAGTGCAAGGACCACGGTGGACATACGCCTGAGAGGTCGCAGCGGTTGCGAGTCACTTTAGCTTTCGTTGATCCGCCGTTTTCGGCATTGTTTTCTCTTCTCCTTTTCTCTTTGTCTTTCGTTTCTTTTTGGGCTTGGTTGTGTTGTTTGCCCCAGCGGTGGTCTCACAATTGTTTTGGGTGGTTGCTATATTAATATAGCGGGGTTTTTTAAGTCGGTTCGCTTCTCCAATCTCACAATGTCGGTGGTCAATTACAAGTTGCCAAAGTTCAAGTTGACACGGCGTGGCAAAAAAGGTGGATGTGTTAATCATGATAATATTAGAGGTCAAAGGTTGCGGCATGATGCGAGAGGAGGAGGTTTGGGGGGATACAGAGGATGGCGGTTAGTTGTCATGGATCGTTATTTTTTCTTTAGGCAAGGTGAGTGGCAGGTCAACGCACAAAGAAAATATAACGAGAAAAGAGATACGGTGTTGGTAGTTGCATGAAAAGGACGGGTTAATGGAAAGTGTTCCGATGTTGAGAGAGTTGGTTGTATGTTTCAGATAAATCCAGTAGAGATTCATTGATTATGTTCTAAGAAAAAAAAATGTTTCTTGCTAACTTTGGTAGACTCTTTTTTTTAGAACAGCTAAGTTTCCATTATAGCCTAGCCTCTATGTCAGTTTTCTAACATCTTCTCAATAAACGATTGCACTCCCAGAACTGAAATTAATTGCCCCTTCTTACGTTAAAGCATGATTAATCCGGTTATACAACATGGTCGTTCACTGGTCACGGATGGATACTAGGAGTGGTAGCGCTACCTAGGGTTTTGATAACTAGACATCTTGGGATTTGGAGAGAGTGGCAGGCCAGGCCAAGACAAGCCACCCCTTCCTCCTTGATCCCTTGCATGCGACATGGATGAATGGCCGGCTACTGGACACCAATAGGTCAATGCATGCACCGTTAATATGTGTACAGAATATCATGATGAAGTCCACTTGCCCAAGAAAGAGCAAAGAGTATTAATCAGCAAATAGCAAAACGTGTCCAATATATTCATCAGCAAAACGTGCAAAGAGTATTCATCAGAATTGTATATCTGAGTTTCAAAAAAAATGAAAAAATATCTGGATATAGGTGATGGTGTATCGAACAAACGTGTAAAATATTGATTTCAAATACTTTGTATTATGGACTACATAGAATGTAGAATGTGTTAAAATTTAGATATTTAAAACTATGCATACCCAATTCTACACTTTCGTCATTTTTGTGTAGATCAGAATACATAGTATTTGATATACCGTTGGGTACATTCAGATTTTTTTACAGATTTTTCTAAAACTCTTAAATATAATTTTCGATTTTTTATATGGGAGTACTGTAGTTACGGGAGCCAAAAATCTCCACTCGAGAGGAAAGGGAGTTGCTCAAACGCCATGCATGCCTGGGTGCAGGTACATATATCTTGGGCATTTGACAAAGAAGTAGAGGCTGCAAGGTCGGATTGTTTTTGGATTCTGACATTGATGCACAACAAAGACGTTGTCTCAATTTTTTAGTCCATCCACCAAAGTACTAACTCGAATCACTTTCTATTGTTTTCTCTTCTTCCTTTTTCTTGGTCCAGAAAAATCATGACTTACGATGTCTCTTTCTTTTCTTGTTCCAGAAAAATCAAGGCTCACAATAAGGCTGTGATCATCAAATGCATCAAGAAGCCATGACTAACTTAGAGCCCAGCGTATATTAGAGAGAGCTGCTCACTGAAATGTGAAGGTATTAAAACATGAGATTCCACTGATTTCCTTTTTTTTCCTTGTTAATCATTTCATGTCTGAACCTTTAGTTTGGCCAAATCCTGGCTATGACACTGTGACAATTGGGAGGCGCAGTACAATAGAACCGAGACCCATCACTTCTAGAAGTCCCACCTCAAAAAAAGTTATAAAAGAAGGATTCCCAATATTCTTTTATCTAAACGAAGGTTAGTTGTATGAAAATTGATTCTAATAGCAAGATACCTAAGATTCTTTATAAAAGAATAAAGATAATAGTAGGACAGGCTTATAAAGCAAATATCTGTATAAAAAAGTCTATTATTTTAACAACCAATTGCTATATCATGAGAATGACGTGGAAAATTATGAGCTCCAGCAAGCATTTTCGTTAGCACACACTGAAACGTTTTTAGATATGGGTCGTCCTCTCACTTATACTGACCAGTACTGTGCGACCAGCAGTAATATCTACTCATTGTATACACCCTCTTGTGCTGGACCGGACCGTCAGATACAAGAAGAGTAACGACAAATACTCCACATTCTCTCCCAGATAAACATTATAACCTAAAAACACCCCAACTAAGCTCTGAACATCCTTTTAAATGGAGGAAGATTTTGTGGATGCATCAAAAGCATCGGGCTATAATGTTACAGAGACAGTGGACAAATCATAACTCAGAACTGCTGTGCAAGCCAAAATTAACTCAGACACCAAGAGATTTCTGCTTCTTAGCAGTATTGATGTACGGCCGTAGAACATACTCGTTCTGCGCTTCACTTTGGTCCATGGTTCCTCGTTTGATCTGTTCCGACAAATAGCACATAATGGATAGTCAGCGCAAGAGCCAAAAAATATATTCTAATAGCACAACGATGGCCAGATGGAGACAATTCTTCACCTGGTAGAGTCGCAACTCAAAACGGGGGCCAACCTCCTTCAGGTCGATGGATTTGGGGCCACCATGTTTCTCGAAGATATGATGTCTGCCATGACCAACAAGAAGATTACAACACAGCCAAAAGTGTCCTATAGTGTGTTTCATGAAGAGAAATTTCAGATACATGGAAAGTCTATAAATTTTCTGGACTACAAAATCTGCAAGTATGACTACGAGAATCTACCATGAACTGAAGCAAGTACTGACACCATCAAAATACCAGCTGGGATGATAACAGAGTAAGATGTTAACCTGAAAGAGATGTAGTCATCTCTATTGGCCAAGGTGATTAGTCGCTTCGATTCCGGCTTCGGCACAGGAAAGAGATGCTTCATTATGTTAGCCGTCCTTTCACCAGTCTGCAATTATTGAAACTAATCAAGCAGAGAAAACTTGAATTCCTCAATAAAACAAAAGTAGAAAGATAACAAAGAAAACTATGGTTAAAAAGCAAGCTGTTCCAGTTATGAGAACTCAGTTTGTCTAGTTGAATATAATAAGATAGTAAGATGGACTGAAACAATATCAAATGATGCAATAGGACAAACGAAATAATTTTAGGACCGAGAGAGAAAATCCTAACAAAATTTAAAGTGTCAAGCTAGATATTAAAGTGTTAATGACAAAAAGGCTTCAAGCCGAACAAGCAAAGATTAGAAATGATAAATAGTTATAAATGGTATGAGTTTGTCTTCAGATCAGTAAGCACATCTGAGGTTGACAAGAAAAACATCAGAGACCAAATATCGTAGCAAAGCTAAATCCCAAACAGAGAAGGAACAGAACAAGAGAGATTTATTTTTCTATGCAAGAGTACAAGTGGAGGTTGCTCAGGTTAATAGTTTTGAATGGTTTGAGGTTGACTTCACATTAGTAAGCACTTTTCAGGTTAACGAGAAAAACATCACTGCAGCCTCCAAATTTCATAAAAAACTGAGATCATAAAAAGAAAAGGAACTGAACAACCAAGAATCTTTTTCTAAGAACAGAAGTGAACCAAGAATTTTTATTCCAAGCAAGAATAGAAGTGGAGCCGCTCAGTTCAAAGGTTTTGAATGGTTTGAGTTTTTCTTCATAATAGTACACACTTCTCAGGTTAACGAGAAAAACATCACCGCAGCCTCTACATTTCATAAAAATTGGTAACCATAAACAGAAAATTAACTTAACAGAAAGACAGGAAGATAACAATATTTATGTTCTATGCAATAGAAAAACTGGAAGAGCTCAGTTTAAAAGTTTTGAATGGTTCAAGTTTGTCTTCTAATTAGTAGACATCTCACTTCCCGGGTTAACGAGAAAAACATCACAACGGCATCTAAATTTTGTAAAAACAATGTAACCATAAACAGAAAAGGAACTGAAAGAAAACAATTTGTGGCCTTAACGAGAAAGTGGAGGCACTCAGTTTAATAGCTTTGAATGGTTTGAGTTTGTCTTCATAATCATAAGAACTTCTCAGGTTAACGAGAAAAACATCATTGTGGCCTCCAAACTTCATAAAAACTGAAATCATAAACGGAAATGGAACTGAAAAAATACTAAGCAAGAATAGAAGTGGAGGCACTCATTTAATAGTTTTAAATGGTTTGAGTGTCTTCATACTAGTAAGCACATCTCAGTTTAAAGAGAAAAACAACACCCGCCTCAAAATCCCATAAAAAGAACTTTAAGCAGAAACAGAAAGGAACAGAACAAGGAAATATCTCTGTTCTATGCAATAGTAGAACTGGAAGCGCTCAGTTTAATATTTTGAATGGTTCAAGTTTGTCTTCATAATAGTAAGCACTTCTCAGGTTAACGAGAAAAACATCACAGCAGCCTCCAAATTTTGTAACAAGCTTAAACAGACACATAAAAGTAACAGAAGAAAAAAGGTATACACATGCTGGGATGAAAAGTACTGAAAATTCAAAAAACAAAATATAATAGAGAAATGGGTGCAACATCATCCTTCTACAAACTACCATAAAGAAAGCTTCTCAGATATGTAGTTTTGAATGGGTAGATATTATACTCGTAGGTCTCAGGTTAACAGGTTAACGAGAAGACAATTGTTGCATGCAGCCACCGAATTATAAGGATCATCAATCTTTTAGCTAAATAAGCAACCAAGTATGTGTCCCAGTAAGTTCCCCAATAATAAAGCTGGATACTATATCCTCATAGGAGGTCCCAGGTTCACGAGACGTAACATACAGCTGCAGCTTGAAAATTTTCAACAATAAAGGACAACTTATACCAAGGCTGCTCAGTTAAATAGTTTTGAATGGATATATTGTCCTCATAGTAGGTCTCAGGTTAACGAGAAAACCATCATTGCAGCGGACAAAGATAAGAAGCAAACTACTGTTCGCAGTGTGAGTAGTTATGCACGTAAGAAACCAGAAATAGTGACAAAGCGACAAGTTGCAGCAGAAATTATACAAACAAATATTCTAGAAACAACATTAACAAGCAAACAAACCAATAGCTGCAGATTTAAAGTTTTCAACAATAAAGGAAAGCTGGCACCAAAGCTGCTCAGTTGAATAGTTTTGAATGGATATATTGTCCTCATAGTAGGTCTCAGGTTAACGAGAAAACCATCATTGCAGCCGACAAAGATAAGAAAAACTATTGGATTAGTTATGCATGTAACATAATCACAATTAGTAACAAAGCTGACAAGTTGCGGAGGAAATGAGGATAGCAAATATTCCAGCAACAACAAACGCAGAAGAGTCCATAAAACTGGAGGCTTTCTGAATGCAATGAACAATCATGAAAGCATCATCAATTCATCATAAATAGCAACATTTGGGTAACAACTAACAAGTTGGTTTTACCGGATACTCTTCTTGAGAATGCATGTGTGAGAACAACATATGAGAAAGAGGGAGACAGGTAATCGTTGCTAAGACGAAATCATCACAACAGCCACCAGTTCCAGTGTAAGCACATATGCATGGGTGAATGGACTACTGTTACATGGTAGGTTGGGAGAAATCAACAAATGAATGAGATAAACTGTTGATACTAACTCTTTTAACATGGATGCCAACCCAACTACTTTCCAGGCACACACGGGGAACAATTACAGTGAACATAAATAAAACATGAGCACTATTGCTAACTGTTTTCTGATTGCATGAGGTGAGCATCCACAGAAGGATTACATCGAACCAAGGGATCGAAGGCTTGAAGTTTGTATTACCTTGGTTGTGAAGTTGTCCAGTATCAAATGAGGGTAAGCTTCTGACATTTTTCCCATGGCCTTCCTATCTTTGATATCATGCCGTGTTACCTGCCCGAAATGGATAACAAATTAACACCAGATATGGCATCCCATGTTGTACAACGCCTCAGGTTGCCATGAATAAAGCAGAGATGCACACTTACCACATTGAGTAACCCAAAGTATGCAGTTGGACCTAATGGGAGATGGCAGACAATCAAACCATCAGGCTGACCACGATGTTCATGCACCAAAATAAGATCAGTGATCTCATGTGATCGGCAGGACTCGACGATTTCAGATATCACCTGCCCATTAGAAAAAAAAATGGATCAATACAAACCACAAAACCTCAAATAAAATGGAGTCCAACCAAATTTTGTTCACTTTCATATCATCCAAATCGTATATAAATGTTCATTCCGATATCAAAGTAAACACAACAGGAAATGCTTTTGCGATATACCTGACCACCACGGTTCATCCTCTGCGAGTTTGGAAATACAACTTTGAGCTCCTAGCAAATGAGCAAGATCAACAGGTCAAGTCCATGTAATGCACCATTTTAACCGGTCGGGGCAACTTCGAATTAATAAAGGCTAAACACACCTTTACAAACTGAGTAAGGGGCGCGCTCGGGTTGCGCGACGTGGTCAAGAGAATCTTGGGCTCGCGGAGCGTGGAGCCGGCGTACTCGTCATCTATGATGCTCCTCGGAACTGCAATCGATCAAACATGAGAAGAGAGCTACGTACAGAACACAACGAAATAGGAAGGGGGGGCTGAACCAACCTGCCCGGTCCTGGTCGTCGAGGTCGATCTCGCGGCGGAGGGCTTGCTCCTCGTTGCGGAGCTCGGTGGGGATGGGCTTGCCCTCCTCGAGCGCCTCCCGGACGCGGCGCTTCTTCTCGTAGTGCTGCCGCTCTTTCCCCTCGAGACTCTTCCGGTAGAGGTACTCCCGGCGCAGCCGCGTGTTCCGCCGCAGCATATCGGCGAAACCCTAACTAGGCGCTTGAGCAGGGAGGGCGGCGCGATAAACCCTAGAGAGCGGCTACGAAGCTTTGGCGGCGCGGCGCGAGCTTGGGCACGGAGTTGAGGGAAGAATGGCTTCTTTTAATAGCGACGCATATGGGCTTCTTTGGGCCTATCCGATCGGGCAAATGGCGGGCCGCCAGCGGGAAGTTGCCAAGTTGGGGGTGCCCGTGTACAGTGGACACTCCTTCTGATCCGAAATTAGTGACGTGAGACCTTTATACATTTTTTTTACTAGCATAGTACTCTTCCTCCGACATTTAAAACGGTTCGGAGGGAGTATAAAAAACAATAATAAATGTGCTGCTATTATTTGATGGATATAGTCCTCCATAAAAAAAACTACTTGATGAAGAGGTCGGAGGCTAATCCGTGTGTTTGGTGAGAGCAAGAGGTGATGGCAAGGCATCAGTTAGTGCGTCTATTCCGTACCTTTGAAATTATGTGTTGTCCTTCCAAGCGTGTAAAATACCCGCTCCGGATGCAAAAGGAAAGGTACCAATGGTACCTAGTGCTAATAATGGTTCAGCGGGCTCATCGATTCCGTGGTGGGCAGCGCCGATGGAAGGTAACTTGAAGTGCAACGTGAATAATGGTTGGGACGCGATCAGTAAGAAGGCGGGAATCGGGGGGCTGATCCGAGATAACCACGGGCAAGTGGTTCAGTCCTTCTGGCGATTCGTGTCGCAATGTGGTAGTGCGGAGGAGGCGGAGGCTCGGGCTTGCATTGAGGGGCTCTGCATGCTCTCTGGTGAACATTGCATGGCGGCAGTCCTGGAGTCTGATTGTTGTCTCCGGGTGGTACAGGCGCTTGCTGGGCTGGACATGGACCAGTCGTGCATTTGGAGTTTGGTGCGGGAGGGGAGGGACATGCTTACTGTTTTTCAACATATTAGAATAGCCAAAGTTGACCGTGTGAGTAATTGTGACGCGCATTGTTTAGCGCAATTAGGCAAGAGTGGCTCGAGTGGTAATCTTGTAGGATCGGTCCTGACGCATGTGTTGGAGACGATTATGAATGATCTGTAATTGCTAAAAGCAGCAAGTTTCTGACGCACTCTTTTCCTTAGCAGGGTACCTAAAGGGACTGGAAGGTTTTTAATAAGGCGTCTTGCTTGCTAATATATTGATGGTCTTAGTTTCAAAAAAAAGGAGGAAGATGACAGGAGACGCAACACTCGCCGTCGACAAGGATGGTGCGTCTGGCTGCGAACTCGTCGACCAAGCCAAGAATTGACCTCACCGTAGCCGGTGATGACTCGGCTCGCCACGGAGGCACGGGTGACGTGAGGCAGTGCCTTATCCTAGATGGGTGGGGTGGGGATCGGGAGCTCTCCAACGACGAGCTTAGCATTTTGGGTGTATGGAGTTTACGGAGTTAGGGTTAGGGTGGGGGTGGGGGATAGAGGAATGGTCAGTCGGGGGGCAGCGGAGGAGATGGCGGCTCGAGCAGGGCGGAACGTGGAGGCGGCATGGTAGCGATGCCGAGTGCGGGGAGGGGTCCAAGCAGTTAGACCGGTGGTGGCGACATGGGATCGACGAGAGGCGGAAGGAATCTAGAGCGGGCACAAGATGGGAAAAAAATGGAGGCGGAGATGTGGGCCGCAGCCCATACGACTGGCGCGCGGTGGAGAGAATTCTGCTTGACTAGGCGCTCCCCATATGTCCATCATTTATCCATTTGGATCGTACAGTACACAACGTCAGCATGTGGTTCTAGGCTAGCCAATGATAGAATGCTTAGGAACCAAAGCCCATCGGAGTTTAAACTCTTGGATTGATATTGTGTTTCTGGTGATATTTTCATTGACAGCGAGGTCACTTCTCTTTACTTGTGATGATTTCGTCAATCTCAAAAAGTGACCCACTGTCTTAGTCTTTTAGATATGCTCAATTGGTAGGGTGTGCATGCGTGAGTGTGTGCGTTTACAGGGGTGAGTATGTGCACGTGTTTGTAAGTACTATGTTTCGCAAAAAAAACTGGGTAGCCAAAAAAATTATCTACTTCCACTATTTATGCTATTTGTACACAAAAATAGTGAACAAGTAATAATAAATATAAAGGTTCATAATAAAACAAGCAACATAGTTCCTATAATCAAAAAAATGTGAGAAAATTACTATTGGTTCATATGTTAGACCATAACCAAATTATTTTGAAGTTAAAACCTCAAAAAAAAATGAAGTTGATTGTTGACCGATCACGGATCTCTTGGTGCACATGAAGTTTTGGGGTTTGTGGCTATGGATTCACTCGTTTGCTATGTTTGTGAATCTCACTAAAGTCTTACTCTCTTTTCCTTTTTCTCATCGTGCATTCATCAATATTTTAGTGTCGAAGAGAGCAAATATATGTCATCTCACTTGTATTGGAAGTTTGGAACAAGAGATGATTACCTCGGCTGCCGATTTGCACATCATAATCAAAATACCAAGCTATTCCCATCAACAATTGGCATGCTTGCCTTTTTTTGAGAAACACAGTATAACACAATCGCTTATATACACGCGCACACACTCATCCCTATGAACACACGCACATCCTACCCCCTATGAGCACCTCCGAAAGACTGAGCCGGCGGATCAGGTCTTGAGATTGACGAAGTCCTCACATGCGCCTCGCTGTCGACGAGAGTCGCCTCCCACTGAAGAATATTCTGCCTAAATACCCACTGAAGAACATTCCGTCTAAATAAGAAACGTCAGCGTCAAATATGAGAACTGAACTCTTGTGGGTTGGGGTATAACCACCGTTTTAACCATCTTGTCACAAGCAAATTCTCATTGGCATGCTTGCCTTGCCACCACGACACGCCACGTTACCCTTGATCTTGATACCTCTCAACTGAAAATTGAACAATGACCTTGTTACTTACTCACAACGATCCACAATCATCATGCATTGCATATTGTACAATCATCTAGATATGAACTTGTAATGTTATTGCAACTTTCATCGTCAACAATAATGTGGCAAACCCTGTTAGTGATGCATGGTGCCACGAGTGCAAAAAATATATGTCATTACCTTTCCATTCTCTATTTGCATTAATATCGAGCACACGACAGGAAACAAAACAATTCCCCAAGTCTCAACCTATCACATGTACCATTCTCTCCTTCTTCATTCTCATGCTCAACTTGTGTTACGTCATCCTTAAAGTTCGGTGACAGATTCCCATTTACTTTGTTAATGAACAATAAAACTTTTTACTCAGGCACTTAAAAGAGATGTGACCATGTCCATTGCACTTCCAACACTCAATATCTCCGTCTCCAGAAAAATGTTGCAGCTGCGGGAGTAGTGGACTAGTGGAACTTGCAGCAACAACGACACCCTTGTCACCACTGTCAGGAGTTGGTGATGAGGTCTATGAAGCTGTTGGTCGCTGGGTGGGAGTAGGAGTGTGTTGAAATTGAGAACCACCATGAGATACACTCAAGAATGAATCATTGTCCTGCCCTTTCCCCTCTCCTCTCCCTGCTTCTCCTCCTCCTCCTCCTTGAGAGTCGACTTCTGCTCGCCGACTCTCCCTCTTCCTCTCCACGGCGGCGATGTCGTCCGGTGGGGATGGATTAGGGGAGGCCGGATATGTGTAGATAGGTTTAGGATTAGGTTTTCTTCTTGGTCCCATGTGGCGTCTTGGAGTAGGTCGTCGGCTTCCATCGGCCGGATCTAGCGTGCCTTCGTCAAGGTGTTCATCGATGTACTGCTCTGGTGGCGCGAGCAGCTGCAAGCATTGGAGCTGAGGCGAAGCATCTCTGATAATAAGGCCATCTTCCCCGCCTCGAGCTCGTCTGTTCCAGTGCCATGGCGCGGTGCTGGGCAGGATATACTCTGCATCTCCGGTAAGTTTCCATGGTGGAGGTTTTGAAAGAACATTTCTTAATCCCTAGTGTTTTGAGTGTTAGTTAACAATACCAATGATGTACTAATCCTATTGCTAAGTATTTCAGTTTGTGTGAGTTGCATACCACATATCCCAAAGCCAAAATGTAGAGAAAAAGAGTTTCTGGAATTCTTCCCAGAATCGGAATATTGGAGCCGGAAATTTCCAGGATCGAAAATTCTGGGTCTCCTATATCTATCAGAAAAATGGCTAAGGAAAAGTTAGGAAGTGGTTCTGACTCAAACCGGAAATTCAACTCGGAAATTTCATTGACTCGGAATTTCCGAGTCACCCAGAAAACCACTCCAGATTTGGCTAAGGAAAGAAGAGAAAGTGGTTCCGACTCAAACCGGAAATTCAACTCGGAAATTCTCATTGACTCGGAATTTCCGGGTCACCCAGAAAACCACTCCAGATTTGGCTAAGGAAAGAAGAGAAAGTGGTTCTGACTTCAACCGGAAAATCAGCTCGGAAATTTCACTGACTCGAAATTTCCGGGCAACCCTCAGAAATTTGGCTAAGTCAAGATGTCGAAGACGTTCTGATCTCAACCGGAAATTCAACTCAGATATTTCACAGACTCGGATATTCCGAGTGACCCGGAATTTCCGGGTGTCACTTATACAGGAATTTCTGGGTCTTCGAGGCAGCCAACGGCCAGATTTTGGGAGGGGGTATAAACACCCCCTCACTCACTCAAGAAAAGTTAGCTCTCAGATTTTCTCTCTCCTACTATTCTTGAAAGCTCAAATCATCAAGATCTCCCAATCCCTCCACCCAAATTTGTTGATCTTTGGAGGATCGGAGGAGAAGGCCCAGATCTACATCTTCACCGAAGGAATTTGCATTTCCTCCCCATTCACTTGGGGATTTGTGGCTAGGGTTTCCGGTGGGAAAACCTAGTTCACCATTGTTGTAATCTTGGTGTTGCCTTGAACTTTTGTGGTCCTTGACCTGTTGTGGTCATCTTGAGAGCCCCCAATTAAGTTGTGGGTGCGTGACTCAAGCGTTTGTAAGGGATTCGATCTCCGCCCTAAAAGGGGATCAATAGTGGAAGGTGGACTCGCAACCTTTGTGGTTGAGTTCATCGGAGAAGAAGGTGAGCCTTTGTGGCGTTGCGGCTAACCTGTTGTGGTAGGGCACACCTCTCCAAACGAGACGTACACCCTTGGGTGGAACTCGGGATTACATCGTCGTCTCCGCGTGCTTCACTCGGTTCCCCTTATCTTTGCTCCCTTACTTGATTGTCTTGTTAGCTTATTTATCTTGTTATTGCTTAGTTTGTCATTTAGGTAAATTCACCATAGTTGCATATCTAGAGAATTTACCTTTGTGTTGAGCCTAAATTTGAAAAGACCTAAAATTTGTAATAACACCTATTCACCCCCCCCCCCTCTAGGTGCCGGATTCCCATCAATTGGTATCAGAGCCAGGTTCACTTTTAAGGGCTTAACCGCCTAAGTGCAACGATGACGGAATCCGATGCCGAGAGGGCCGCCCATGAGAAATTAGAGGCGGAGAAGGAGGCGTTAGCCAAAGGGGCAACCATGGCCGATCTTATTGATATGAGATCGTCCTTGGAGGCCCAACTCCTCAAGATGAATGAGATGCTCATGGCACTCTTGAAGTCTAAGGAGCCCGAGGCTACTTCTCCCTCTCCTCCTCCTAAGGAGCATGGTGAGAACTCTAAGGAGTCATCTTCGGATGGGTCCAAAGATGTTCCTCCAAGTGTTTCCCTCGGGAAGGCGGAAAACGATGAATCACCTAGCTCCTCTAACACCCCCAAAGGAGAGGAATTTCATAATGTCAACCATAATTACTCTCCTAACCCTCCTATCCCTCACCATCATGTAAACTTTAGAAGTGATCCTCCTAAGCTCAAACCTACCCATTTCTCTCAATGACAATTTCTAATGAAGTCTCATCTATGTAGTGCCTCCATTGAGCTATGACGCATCATTGAAGAAGGATTCAAGCCCCATGATTCAACCAACTTGACAAGAAGAGAGGTGGTTGATAGCCAACTCAACGCCACCGCTCTTCATCAACTCCAAATGGCCGTCGGAGAGAAGGACATGGCGCTCATTCAACAATTCTCCACCGCCAAAGAAGTTTGGAATGCTCTTTCCGACATCTTCGTCGGGAATGAGAGCATGAAGAAGAACCGCTATGATGCCTTATGCAATGAGGTGGAAGGGTTCTACAAGTTGGATGGAGAAAGCCACGAGGACATGTACCAGAGGTTGGTGTTGGTTGCTAACTCCTTCAAGAACCTCGGGGCGGCCTACATTGATGACGCTTGGATCAAGAGGAAGTTCGTGACCGCTCTCTTGCCCTTTGAGGAAACGGATTTGAAGACACTCCAAGGGAGACATGACTTCGCAAAGATGACATCCAATGAAGTCATGCAAGAGATGACCGCATACAAGGTGGTCTCCAAGATTGCACAAGATGCAAGAGCTAGAGCCATAGGGATGCACAAGCATGCCTCAATTGCCTTGAAGGTCACCATTGAAGAAGAGGATGAAGAGGAGTATGATGATCAAGTCGAGCTATCTAGTGAGAATCTCTCAGGTACTCTTACTCAACACATGGGTCTTGCGGCAAGAACGTTTTGGAAGAACCCCGGAAGGGCCAAAGCGAGGATTGACAAGAAGTTTCCCCCCAATGGAGGAAAGCCAATCAACAAGGTGAGGCTTTGCTATAATTGTGATGACAAAAGCCACTTTGTTGCAGATTGCCCATGGGAGAGAAGAGAGGATCATGGTGGGAGGCTCGTGGCCAAGACGAAGGGCAAGGGGCCCATGCCCATGAAGAAGCCCTACTTTAAGAAGAACCAAAAGATTGTCTTGGTAACTCAAGAGCAATATCCCACCGATGATGAAGATAGTGACAAGGATGATACTCCAACGCAAGTGTCCGCACTAGACATTTCTTCCACACCTCTGTCACTCTTCTCCTCACCAAACGAGATCCCCATCATCAAGAATGGAAGATGTCTTATGGCAAAGACATCCGAGGTAAAATTGTCCCCCACCTCCATATCCCATGACATTGATGATGGTATGAGCCTAGAAGTCAAGGAAGAAATTATTGCTTTTGATGAATTCATGACTAACTTGCAAGGAGAAGGAAAGAAACACTTTGGCTCAATTATGAGTCGTATAGGTGAGCTTGAGGATGAGCTTGAATTAAAATGTGAGATTGAGAGAGAGGATGCACACGCTAAGGTGTCCCTCCAATCCTCTCTTGAAGATGAACAAGAAGCTCTCCTCAAGGAGCAACTTGCTAAGATCACTAAGGATCGTAATCTCTACTTTGCTAAATGTAAAATTATGCAAAATGAAAATTCCGAGCTTGTAGTTGCTCATGCTAGAATTTGCGAAGACTTCGAGTCACTTGAAAATACTCACAAGGTATTGACAAGTGATCACGAACGTCTCCTCAAGTCTCGTGATCAACTCCAAACTCGGATATCTATTCTTGAGAAACCTAGTAGTTCTACTCCTTTGAATACTAATGCAAATGTTGTCAAGGATAAAGCTAGGGTCTTGTTTGTTCCCTCCATGGCAACCGAGCCCAAGACCTCCCTTGATAAAGGCAAGGGGACACTCACTACTCCTCTTCATGAGCGAGTGCCCCGCAAGGGTAAGGAAGGTCTAGGCTATGTTGCTAAGGAGGAGAAGAAGATGATCAAGAAGAAGACCAAGCCCACACAATCCAAGAAAGATGATATAGCAAGTGGAAATTCCACAAGGGGCACTCCCACTCGTGATGACTTTGCGGGCATATCTAACCCCAATTACGCTTTATATGTTGATTATTATGGGCATGTCTATGCTAGATACATTGGTCCTTTTGATGGTTACATTGAATATGCTATTTGGGTCCCAAAGACCCTTGTTGCTAACCAAAAGGCATCCATTGCAAGATGGGTACCTAAACCAAAGAATTGATTGTGTGTAGGTGAAGGAGATATGCCCTAGAGGCAAATAAATAAGTAGTATTTATTGCATTATCTCATAAGTTTATAATAGGTTTGTGTATTATGCTATAATTGTATTAATCGGAATTATTAATACACGTGTGATACATAGACAACCAGGTCCCTAGCAAGCCTCTATATGAGCTAGTCCATTGGGCAACAGTTGATCGAGATTCCCGATCAAGGACAATGACGTCGGCTGACAATGGGGTCATCTTGTTAGTTGAATAAGGTGGTGTACATACGTAAAGTATTGCAATACGATCGTATTACGATGTTTGTCATTTGCAATAGATAAGAGTATGATAGCTTATTCCTTAGACCGTGAGACCGTACTTATTGATGCTTCGTAGGAGTGCTTTGAGAGCATCAAACGTTGTGTCTTATATAGCATGACAATAACGGTGTCCATCTTGGCTATTCCGAAAGAGCATCAAGACGTAAGGATCAAGAGCGGGATTTGTTCATTCTTGTAATGGAAAGATACTCTGGGCCCACTCGGTGATATTGCATCTATATAGTTGCGCAGCTTATGACTAGGTCATGGAGATGTAATATCGCAGACGAGTTAATAACCTTCGTCGGTAACGAGATACAGCAAAGGCATTGGTGTGTCTACGATCATATCTCGGACAAGGTAGTATCGCAGAGACAAAGGGAATGAATATCATATTTATGGTTCAACGACGATATTCGTAGAATGCACAGGGGTCGTCATATATTTCCAGGTATCCCTGACGATCATTGGTGAGCGGAGTGTCTCGACCATGTCTGGAGTGTTCTCAAACCGTAGCGTAACAAACTTAAGGTCTTAGCGACGCTAGGAGATAGGTTCTGGAATTTTATAGGAGTTTGTTGGAGAGAGAGAAATGATCCGGAAAGAGTTCCGGTGGTCCGGAAGGAGTTCCGGGGAGGTATGGAATGGTTCCGGGAATGTCCGAAAGTTGTTCGGGTGGTTCCGAAATAGTTTCGGAGGGATATTGAATTATATATAAATATATTAATTATGAATTAATGGGAATTTTATATTAATTTAATATTAATTAAATAAAGGAAAAAGGGGGCTCCCACCTACATGGGCCCTAAGAGGGCCCAAGAAGGGGGAGCCGCACCCCACAAGGGGGGTGGGCCCCATGGGAGGTTCGGCCGGCCCATGGTGGGGTGCACCACCCCCCTCTCCTCCTTTAGTCCCACATGGGGGAGCCAAGGGGTTTGCACACCCCCTTCCCCCTTTATATACCAAGGCATATTAATTGATTTAATTCATAGGAAAATCCAATTAATTCCCAATTTCTCTCTCGATCTCGTGGTTCCCAAGTTGGAGCCGCGCCGAGCTGAGGAAGGGGGTCTCTCTCCACCTAAGCCATACCGCAGAGCGCCGTTGCTCTGCGGGATTCCAGATAAGATCTACTCCTGCGATTTCAGCTGGATCTGAATGACCGGGAGTTGTCGCTAAGCTCCGTATGTTTGCGAGTGCTCGGAGGCTACTCTTTTGAGGAGCTTGGGCGACGTCGTCTCGCCCCTGCAGCCGCCGCACCACCTCCCCCTCTGCTGCCGGCGCACCAGCCCCGGTGCTGGCGCTCTGCCTTCTTCCGCCCGACGCCCGTCGACGCAGATCATCATCGACACCCCGGCATCATCGACTCCGACATCGCGGCAAGTTCTCCGCGACCTCGAGGTCGGCTACGTACGACTTCATCGTCAACGCTTGTGCGGGAGCGTAATCCCCGTTATCGGTCTACATGGAGGTAATGTAACCCGTTCCGCCACCGTTATCGCATGTACTAGATAGATAGATCCTGGCTAGTTAGGGTTCCGTTCGCTAGAAAAATTATTGTTTTCTGCACCGTAACCCCTTCAGTGGTATCAGAGCCGATCTATGCGTAGTACTGCTGGTACGGTTAGAACTCATGTTGAATGAGGGCGTCTTTCTTATATTTGCTACCCTCTAGCGTGCACTTGCGATGCCTTCGGTATTGAGTTGATGAAGCGGCCCGGACCGACTTTACGCGTACGCTTACGCGAGACTGGTTCCACTACTGACATACGGCTTGCACCGTATCTGTGGCTGGCGGGTGTCTGTTTCTCTCTCTCTAGTCGGCAAAGCATTTTCAATGGAGGGCCCGAAAGGGATGCTTAAACATGCAATTATACGATCGACGTTGTGGTACAAAGTTCGTAGGTAGGGAAGTGATTCTCTTACGAATAAGCCTATTTGCCACGTAAAACTTGCAAAACTAAATAAAGCTAGAGGCGTCTAACTTTGTTTTGCAGAGGCGTTATTTTATGTGACATGGTTACGGTAAGTTTTGATATTACTCGTACTGTCGGAGGCAAAGGAGGGCTCTGTAGACTCGGAGCCATGCCGGGGCGCCGGGGGCCAGGCACATGGCGCCATGAACGTCCAGGCGCATCGACCATGTCGCATCGCACTTCTTTGCATCATTATTGTGTGTTGTTGTGTGTGCATCCTATTGATTGCTTATATGCTAGATATACAACGGTAGCATCATAAATAGGATGATCCCTAACAAATACCAAAATTGTGTTCTGCCTCGTTGCGCACCACCAAGAAAGTTCTACGTTATGAGGCAGGCCGTGATGATCGGGTGTCACACATCTCGTCGTTCGCATACAGTGGGTGTAAGCCATGTTGCACGCGCAGGGTCTTCGAGGTTTGATTGGCGAGCCTAGCATACTCAGAGGTATGGCCTCGGAACACGGGAAGATCGAAAGATCGAGCACGAGTCATAGAGTTGTTATGATCGACATTTTATGTCCACCTTTGAAGCTGTGCTGCCGGCCGTGATGATCGGGGGTAGTGTGGTGGATGAGGGTCGTGTCATCGCCATTATTATTTTTGAAGGGGATCGTGTGCAGAAAACAAAATTTTTTCTAGCAACGATATCCTTAAACTAGCCAAGATCTACACTATGCAGATATAGTAGTACGGCGGAGATCGGAATACATACACTCGTAGACCGAATAGCGGGGATTACGCTCCCGCACAAGCGTTGACGATGAAGACGCCGTAGCCGACCTCTAGGTCGCGGAGAACTCGGCGCGACGGAGACGACGAAGATGACCCCGAGGTCGGGTGGAGGAAGTAGGCCTCCGAGTACCGCTAGCGCAGCACCTCGCAGGGAGTCGCACACATACGGTGGAGACGACGGCCTCCGAAGCTCCAGTCCAGGACGAGCAGCGGAAGACTTGAACCGGAACAGCAGCAGCGCGGCAGCGGGCTATGGTGGAAGAGATCCCCCTCCTCTACTCGGCGCGGCTTCGTCAAGGGAACCACGAGATCGAGAGAGAAATTGGGAATTAATTGGTGAATTAAAAGGCCAGGGGTGCCCCTTCTTATATAGCCTCCCAGGGGGAGCCAACCTTGCCAGCCAGGCAATGTGGGACTATCCCACATGCCTGGTTCGGCCAAGGCTGATGCGCCGGCCCTAGGTGGGCCCCATTTGGCCCACCTAGGCCGGCCAAGCCTCCCCCACAAAGTTCCCTTGAGAGTTTTCCCCCCCATGGGCCTTCTTTCGACCAGAAGGCCCATTTAGGGAAATCAGCCTAAATAAATTCGAAAATAAATATATAAAATCATATTTGCATATTAATTACACTAATTAATATCAAACATAATATATATAATTTTTCCTAGCTCCGAAAACTCTTTCGGCGCTGCCCGATCTCCATCGGACCCCTCCCGGGACGCTCCCGGTGATCTCTTTCCTTTTCCGGTTGTCTTGTCGAAACCCCATAAGTGTGTTACCCTAGCAGTTCGATATAATATCAGGTATGATCAAGACTCCTCAATGATCAACGACTAACTCGTAGGCCTGGACCCCATGAATTAACCCCTGAGATATAACGAATGACTTTCATCTATCAAACCTGGACGTATAGTATTAAACCCTTTGTCATGGCGATACTTAGCGTGTCCGAGCATCATTCTCAGATATCTCCATACCTAGCATGATCTCGTTACCGACATCGCTATCTTCTACTCGTCTATGATATTATGTCAGCTGGTGACCTAGTCACATGTTTGCAAACTCTTTTGACATAATCTCACCGAGTGGGCCCTAGAGTATCTATCCGGCTATGCGGACTGACAAATCCCGTTGTTGACCCCTCGTCTCAACTACTCCTTTCCGATACCCAAAAGTATCACCGTTATTGTCATACTAAATAAGATACGACGTTTGGTGCGATCAAAGTATCTTCCAGAAATAATAATAAGAGTTGGTCTCACGGTCTTAAGGCGTAATGACTATGTCCTATAAATACTGGGTATGTCCATCACATCGTTACTCCTAACGATATGACTTCCGTTGCCGACCGGCGCCATGCCCTATGATCGGAAAACCTCGATCATCAATCGCGCAATGAAACTAGTCTTAGTAGAGGCTACTAGGGACCTGGTTGTTTATCTACCACACCTGTATTAATGTTTCCTCTTAATACAGTTATAGCATGGTATAAAACATATAATGAACGATTGGGATATTGCTAATAAACTATGTTTATTAAGTGCCTCTAGGGCATATTCCCTTCAGTCTCCCACTTGCACTAGAGTAACACTTAATCTAGTTCACAACCTGGTAAAAGCTCAACATCCATAGCATCTTGGTGCCTGCTCGCCTCGTGGAAGAGGAATACAGTCAATAGATCTCACACATTGAGATCTATATGTGCTTTGCAACACTTCTATGTCACCTAGTTTGACATAAACCCGTATCTTACGATGACGGTGAAATATATCCCAGTGGATGGAGTGAGACTCGAGCATTCGCGTAGCATGCGCCTTAAAAGTCTAAGAGATCTATTAAGGGGACCACCTACGCTCGGAAAACTGCTCAGTCCAATCACACTTGCTACTTCTAAAGTCACGATATATTTCTATACCTATGTAGATAATGCGACAGTGCATTCATATGCGACTTCGCAAACTAACCATGTCTATCTTCAAAACAAAGGACATCTCCTATACGAGATTTCTAGTCGTATGGGTCAGTGTAATAACTTGCATCATCGTGACCGCTTTACGGCAAGTTGCCATTCCACTCTTACCCGTTACTAGAAAACCTATCTTCAGTTCTCATAGACACTGAAGAATAAACTTAACGTTTGTTCATTGATCCACACAAGGATCACTCTAGAACCTGTTCTTCAACCAAGAACTCGGGTCACACCAAGTCGAGCTTTCAGCCTGATAGACTCTATGTGTGATACATAGAGAATGTCGAACATCATTTTCTATCACTGAAAAAGTCAAGATTAACTTAATCTTTTACCTAGTCATACAAGCAAGAACCTCTTTCTTCGCTTGTCCTTTTCTGAAACACTTCAGAATCCTGACTTAGGAAATACTCCGACTTAATGTTATTAAGCCCCCTCTGATCTATACAATTATAAATCGGATGCCTAATACTCCTAACTTCATTTCATAGAAAATTTAATTACTTAAATAATCCTTTACACTATACTAGAGGATCTGTGTCATTCAATATGTCGATACATACAGAATCACAAATGACACCTAGCTCCCACTCAAATATGCCTTTCGCATATAAGATCAAGGAAAAGCTACTTAGCTCCCACTCAAATATGCCTTCCGCATATAAGATCAAGGAAAGCTACTTTGCTCCCACTCACTTCTTTGCAAATGTACGTTTCTTCAACTATTTTGGACAACTCCAAAATCCTTTGATCACATTATCGAAGTGAAGATTCCAGCTCCGATATGCTTACTTCTGCCCATGAATGGACAACCGAAGTTTGCGTACATGTTTAGCATCCTCAGGATTACAAACCATTCTTAATTACACTATTAAGAACCATGGTTTTCTCATCCATCTATCAATTTCTCATTCGAAATTATAGTAATTGCTAAACGACCCAGAATAGATTTAGGCTTCGCCACTTGAGACAAACTCTCATGTGGTCTGTCGGAACTGTTTCACGACAAATTGAATCTGCTTAATATCTACTCTCTCATAAAACTCCATATACTATCAACATCCTAGATGTCATCAAGAAGATCTCCCAAGTCAATACCTGGTAATCGTATATGGATTTTATTTCGGATCACAAATGACTCATAGCCATTTCTAGGACTTAGGTCCACCATCTCTTCTTCGTAGTTCGTAGGTCTATCATATTCCATTAATATGACCTCCATAACAAGATTGTCGTAACACATAGTTTTGAACACAACCTCGTATGCCTACGCTCTTAGTATGAGCTCAGAACATCATGATCTTGAATCATTAGCTTTTTCAAGCTGTGGGGCCTGACACCGAAAACACTTTCGATTGCGCCACTCTGATGTTTGGAGAAGAAGTTCACCAACTTCGTCTTGCTCTACTTTCTTTCTCACTTATACCCTCGGACAAGAAACTATTTCTTTCGCAAGGTATATCCCGGCAAAGATTTTGCCTATGTCGTGAGACATGTACCCAACTAACTCTTTAGGTAGGGTATACTACAAAGATTAATCCATTTTAGGTTCGATTACATCGAAACACTAAATTGCTGAAACGACAATCCAGGCTCAAAAGCCATGCCATCACTCGTATGGTATTGTCTCCATGGATTCAAATGGTTTCCCTATTTGCTAACGTGAGTGTTCACGTTTCTACCATATGACTCTAATGATTACAATAATTCGGTAAGAGATTCATTTACCACACACTATCCGATAGGGTGTGATTACGACGCCCTAACACACCATAACACTGTGATGTTCCATGCGACGTAATTTGTGGAACTCTTCTCACAAGTCTTCCAATGATGTGCCAACATTATAACTCAAATCTTCATTCCTCGATTTGCATCGCGGGAATTTGATTTTCTTGTTAAGTTTATTTCCTACTTCATTCTGAACTTCGTTTGATCGAATCAAAATTTCAGACTAACATTCACCGGAGTGGATATCCATATATCTACTCGGAATATTCATGAAGTATATGAAATAAAGACTTCCACTACACGTTAAAGTACTTCATTGATTCACATACACCCATATGCATGATTCTCAACAAGCTATACTCAAAACGTTCAGTGAAGTTCACGAAATAAAGGTCTCCACTACCCGTCAATTACTTCATTGAACCACATACATCTCCATGTATGACTATCAATAAGTTATATGCCCGTTTTCCGAAAACGGTGTCACAGTTATTTTGCAAGTGTCAAAAGATCAAATCTTAGGACTTGTAGGTCCATCCAGTGTGGAGCTAATGCATATAACATTGACATGACTAAACGGTAGTGCCACAAATATGTGGTGTCTTTATTAAGTTTGTATCCTTTGGCATTAATATTATGAATGTGGGAGCTTCTACCATCTAAATTCAAATCGGCATATGATCATTACTTCATAAATATAGGACACCAATTTGTCACTATCATGTATGAACAAGTTTCTCGCTAGAGGAGACACACTTGTAACGATCATACCAACCCCCGATCATAAAGAATTTACCCAAATGGTAGATCTAGAGGGAGAGTGTCTATGGCCATCACAACAACTTGACCGCCGTTATCAACACGCAATGTCGCCTCATCATTTCAAGCTACTCAAGCAGTAAACCTGGTTTTCACAAAACATGACTAGTTCAAAACTTAGTCACTACTGCGAGTACTTGCTTAGCTAAAACATTCATAACATGTATATCATATATACACCATCATCATTGATGACTTCCGGCGATCTGTTTCATCTTCTTGATACTTCCACCGTAATCAAGAACCATGAAGGTGAATGATTCACCTTGCATGACATAGTCTATGACAGAGGATTTGCACTTGGCAACGATGTCTGTCATCCAGTGATCGAGCTGAGCGAGGCGTCTCAATGTTCATTAATCATGAACATATGTCATTAAGTATGACCACCACGTGCTCCCTCAATGTGTGCATTCTCTTCCATCTTGGTTGAGAAGACAATCAGTCAACGTACTGATAAACTTCATCAACCCAACTTTAGGGGTACCCCGAGTTTTAGCGACCATATCATATGTCCGCGATCCAATAACTCGTACCCACCGTTGGTTCTCTATGGCAGAGATCATAGCATACACTGGACTATGATGATATCATCCGCACAAAATCCGATAATCAAAATTATCTTTTGTTAGCGGGATCTCCGGGTTTATCTCCTAGCGGGTATTGTATCACAAAGAGCTAACGGTTTAAACAAGGAGTATCCTCAAGCTAAAGTATAAAACTATGAAGTTTGGACCCAACCTTTTAAGTTTCTCAATCGCAGGAATGCGCCTAATTTGAAAAGATGTTATCACAATGGTTAATATCTACAAAGGTTTGCAAAACAGACTTTGTTCATTATATTCCGAGTTCTAGTATTTTAGAAAAATAACTATCCGAACTCCCACTCAAACGAACATCCCTCCTGGTCGTTTAAGCGATTACACGACCCCCATCCATTGCACCACCCCTCATCATCAGAGCCGGCGGCACAACTTCAAGAGTAGACAAAATCGTCCGCCACAACAATTTTGTGACTCGTGCTCGACCTTTCGGTCTTCATGTTCCGAGGCCATATTTCTGAATATGCTAGGCTCGCCACCAAAGACCTCCACGCTGACGCTTGTGCAACATGGCTTACACCCACTGTATGCGAACGACGAGATGTCTGACACCCGATCATCACGGCCTGCCTCATAACGTAGAACTTTCTTGGTGGTGCGCGTTGGAGGGAGAACACTAGTGGTATTTTGAAGGGATCATCTTATATATCTACCGCCGTGTAACTAATGTATACTATACACACAATCACACAATATAAGATGCACACAAAACATCAAATGTAATGCAATGTGATATAGTCCATCGCGCCATGGTCTTCTTGGCGCCCGCAGTTTATAAACAATTTAATAAACCTACCTTGACCATATCACATAGCCCCTGCAAAATAAAGTTAGACGCTTCTACTTTATCCTTTGCATATTTTACGTGGCTTGGGGCTTTCGTAAATAGAACCGCTTCATACCTACGAACCTTATGACCACAACAACGATCCAATAATTGCATGTTTAAGCATCCCTTTCGGGCCCTCCATTGAAAATGCGAAGACCAACTAAAGAGAGAGAAACTGACACCCGCCAGCCACAGATACGGTACAAGCCGTATGTCAGTAGTGGAACCAGTCTCGCGTAAGCGTACGCGTAAAGTCGGTCCGGGCCGCTTCATCAACTCGATGCCGCTGGAATCACAAGTGCACGCTAGAGGGTAGCAAATAACAGGAACGGTGCCCCCGTGCAGAACACGGGTTCTAACAACGTACAGCTATATCTACGATAGATCGGCTCTGATACCACTGAAGGGGATCGTGTGCAGAAAACAAAAATTTTCCTAGCAACGATATCCTTAAACTAGCCAAGATCTACACTATGCAGATATAGTAGTACGGCGGAGATCGGAATACATACCCTCGTAGACCGAATAGCGGGGATTACGCTCCCGCACAAGCGTTGACGATGAAGACGCCGTAGCCGACCTCTAGGTCGCGGAGAACTCGGCGCGACGGAGACGACAAAGATGACCCCGAGGTCGGGTGGAGGAAGTAGGCCTCCGAGTACCGCTAGCGCAGCACCTCGCAGGGAGTCGCACACATACGGTGGAGACGACGGCCTCCGAAGCTCCAGTCCAGGACGAGCAGCGGAAGACTTGAACCGGAACACCAGCAGCGCGGCAGCGGGCTATGGTGGAAGAGATCCCCCTCCTCTACTCGGCGCGGCTTCGTCAAGGGAACCACGAGATCGAGAGAGAAATTGGGAATTAATTGGTGAATTAAAAGGCCAGGGGTGCCCCTTCTTATATAGGCTCCCAGGGGGAGCCAACCTTGCCAGCCAGGCAATGTGGGACTATCCCACATGCCTGGTTCGGCCAAGGCTGATGCCCCGGCCCTAGGTGGGCCCCATTTGGCCCACCTAGGCCGGCCAAGCCTCCCCCACAAAGTTCCCTTGAGAGTTTTCCCCCCCATGGGCCTTCTTTCGACCAGAAGGCCCATTTAGGGAAATCAGCCTAAATAAATTCGAAAATAAATATATAAAATCATATTTGCATATTAATTACACTAATTAATATCAAACATAATATATATAATTTTTCCTAGCTCCGAAAACTCTTTCGGCGCTGCCCGATCTCCATCGGACCCCTCCCGGGACGCTCCCGGTGATCTCTTTCCTTTTCCGGTTGTCTTGTCGAAACCCCTTAAGTGTGTTACCCTAGCGGTTCGATATAATATCAGGTATGATCAAGACTCCTCAATGATCAACGACTAACTCGTAGGCCTGGACCCCATGAATTAACCCCTGAGATATAACGAATGACTTTCATCTATCAAACCTGGACGTATAGTATTAAACCCTTTGTCATGGCGATACTTAGCGTGTCCGAGCATCATTCTCAGATATCTCCATACCTAGCATGATCTCGTTACCGACATCGCTATCTTCTACTCGTCTATGATATTATGTCAGCTGGTGACCTAGTCACATGTTTGCAAACTCTTTTGACATAATCTCACCGAGTGGGCCCTAGAGTATCTATCCGGCTATGCGGACTGACAAATCCCGCTGTTGACCCCTCGCCTCAACTACTCCTTTCCGATACCCAAAAGTATCACCGTTATTGTCATACTAAATAAGATACGACGTTTGGTGCGATCAAAGTATCTTCCAGGAATAATAATAAGAGTTGGTCTCACGGTCTTAAGGCGTAATGACTATGTCCTATAAATACTGGGTATGTCCATCACATCGTTACTCCTAACGATATGACTTCCGTTGCCGACCGGCGCCATGCCCTATGATCGGAAAACCTCGATCATCAATCGTGCAATGAAACTAGTCTTAGTAGAGGCTACTAGGGACCTGGTTGTTTATCTACCACACCTGTATTAATGTTTCCTCTTAATACAGTTATAGCATGGTATAAAACATATAATGAACGATTGGGATATTGCTAATAAACTATGTTTATTAAGTGCCTCTAGGGCATATTCCCTTCAATTTTAGGGATAATAATCTTGGTGAGGTGTGTTTTTGATAATGAGATTATAGAACTTAAACTCACCTACATATTATAAACTTAACCTTACCTCTTTTGCGATCACATCTGTAGACTACGCAACTATACTTCGGTTACTTCCTCAAGAGCCCAGATGCTACATTAGAAGCCGACGGGTCCAACTTCATCAGATGGTACAGGGGTTTTAGAAACATTCTCGAACACAACAACATTCTATATGTTCTCGATGAACCGTTAGGAGGAGGACCAGGAGATTCTGCCAGCGAGGAGGAGGAAGATGATTTCCGTAGGCGTCGAGACATATTCATTGAAGTGGAGATCACCATGACCGTATGCCTGGCACCCGAGTTGAAAGAGTTGTTTCGACGCAAGGAGCCAAGCGTCATGATGGATGCGATAAAGACACACTTCGGGGATGAATTAAAACGTGAGCAATTCAGGCAGCTTAGAATGTTCCAGACCGTTCACATGGAGGAGCATACCTGTCTGAAGACACATTTGAAGAGATTGTATGACATCTACTTCCAGCTGACGATGGTCTTCGATTACTGGATGGCAGATTCTTGTGCCATTCGGACTGTCCTGATATCTCTACCTCCTAGCTATGAGAAGCATGTACGCAAGTACATTTTGAAAGCCGACGATATCGCCTTCTACAAGTTCGTACGTGAGTTCCAGTCTCTGAAGGTTGATTCCATCGAAGGAGAGATCTTCGATGCTACAGGTATATATTTGATATATGCAGAATTATGAATTCGCCCTTGGTATATGATGAAGTATTTGATACTTGTTCTGTTTGTGAAACAGGTCCTGATTATCACATATATGCGGCGCAGTTTGATGTGACCTGGCGCTGAAGCTGGTAGTCAAGGAGTTGATGGCCTTTTGGTGTTCACGTCCTCAAGTTATCATAGTTATCATTAATAGTTTTTGATACGATCTTTTGTAATAGTGAGCGAGTGTATGTGTCTTGATTGTTGCAAGACAAAGTTATTCATGTAATAAGACAAGTTCAGTTGTTTTATGTTATGGAACAAGTCAGTTGTTTTATCTTATGAATAAAGATTCTACATCTCAGTTACATTGATTGCATGATAAGTATTCATAATTGTGGAAATTATAAAATAGCGTGTCCTATGAATAAGAGTTCTATTACTAGAACAAACACCGTCGAGTTTAGTCATAAAAGCAAGGAAAGAAGTAATGGGTGTCTTGATCCATTTAAGTATTTCAAGTGCTTAGTTGATTAAGTTTGAAATCAAGTATTGAAGTTGCAATACTGGCGGAAATTAATTGAGTGTCATTTTTAATGATTAATTAATGGTGTTTACTACTTGATCCGAATTCCTCCATGATTTTGGTAAATAGGAGTATTTGCCCGATAAATTATGGAGTCTGAGATTAATTTGATAATAGATCAAATGGGGTTTTTCAGAAGAAAGATTAGTGAACATTATGTTCACAAAATTCGATCAAAGGACAGTATTTTTGAATTATGTTTTCAACACAAGAGACTTGTGGAAATTTGCTTCACAAAATTATAATGTCATATATAGTGGTATGTGGGGAATTATAATCATGCTCTATTTTAAATAAAGTGTGGTCTGTCAGAATCAGTCTTAGAATCTCCTAATATGTTCGAAACATTATAGTCGATGTCCACTTTAGAAAATAGATATTTTTCTCAACGAGAATTCGTAGGATCGACAGTAGTGTCGACATGTATATGATTATGCGATAATTCGGAATATACATGAGTGGTTCTTTGTAGATTGCTCACATTAGATGAGAGTGTATTCCAAAACCAATTAGAAACAAAGTTCGGTTTGTTGTCTATGTAATTCCGAGAAAAAGATGATTTTTCGAATTGTGGTTTATGGATTGGAATTAGAAGTTTGGAATAAAGTGTCAGACCTATGTTGGAAGGTGTTCCAAAGACTATATGTCTGCTAATGAAAGTTTAGTGATTAAGAGTGAGGGAGACTAGAAAATTGTTTTCTGCTTGCAATCCTCTTCATAAAGATCATAATATTTTCATGAAAGAAACTTCTAAATAAAGTGCTGTTATATTTAATATTGCTGTCAGGTCACAGCACTGCATTAAGTATTTCAGATCTTGTTGACAGATCAAGGTGCACTTTATGAATACAAAGAAAGTTGAGAAAGTATCGGAATACGAACAAAGGCTCTTCAGCCTGGAAATCCAAGTTACATTTAAAAGGATTAAGAGAGTAATTGTTGCTGCAATTCTTATTAGAGGAATAAGATTGTTTAATCGTCATATAAAGTGTTATATGGAAATGTGACTATAAGAAAGACGCGGTAGCATGTCTTGTCAAGAAATGTGTCTTGGACAAGATCAAATTTGTTGACTACATTTATGTAGACATGCTTGAAGTCTGAGGGATTTGTATTAATGTAATACTGAAGTTTGTATTAAATTCGAATTGATAGCAGATCAATGATTTTGGTTTGACCAAAATGTCGATTTAAGTGGGAGTCATAGTTGGTTCACTCAGGTGAAATATGTGAAGAACATATTTTTGAGTGGGAGCTTAGGAACTCAAATATGTGGATAACATGTTTTGAGTGGGAGCTCGTGTTGTCAAATATGTGGAGACATATTTTGAGTGGGAGTCAAATTCATCTTGTGTAGTTAACACATTGTGAAACTGTACCAATAGAATAGGATGAAGTTGTGAAACTATTTGAAAGTCAGTGTCTATTTTGAAATAGAACGGGAATTTTAAATAGTTAGTCGAGTTGTGTTGGATTATATCTGAGGAGTCAGAATAGAATCAAAAGGATGGTCCTTTGAAATCCAATTGATCATTAAGAGTAATGATGCATGAAAGTAATGGTTGTATGACATGTGGGTCTATTATGTAATATTAGACATCATACAGAAACCATATTATTTGCTCGATGAAATATAACCGATGTTCTTGGAATAAGAGCAGTTATGAAAGTAAATTTGGAATTTACTGGAAGTAGAAGTACATTAGTTAAGGGATTGACATTTGAATGTCAAGTTTTCTACATTGGTGTGAAAGTATGTAGATATCGCGAGTTTGTAATTGTTACAAGGGGCTCTGCATAGCTGAGTGTGTTTTTCAGGGCAGTTATCTGGTTAGTATAATCAGAGTAAGCGCTGGGAAGCAGAAGTCTCACTTAGTTACGGTATTTGCATATATGTTGTTAGACAACATGGTGATATCAAGCAAGTTGATGCCAGTGAATCGCAAAAGCATGTACAATCATGGATTGTGCAGTAACACTTTTCCACGAGCAAGCATTATCAAATGATTCTTATTTGATAAGGGATTCTGATAAAGTAAAATGCAGCTAGTTTATTTGTACTCTAGTGCAAGTGGGAGACTGAAGGAGATATGCCCTAGAGGCAAATAAATAAGTAGTATTTATTGCATTATCTCATAAGTTTATAATAGGTTTGTGTATTATGCTATAACTGTATTAATCGGAATTATTAATACACGTGTGATACATAGACAACCAGGTCCCTAGCAAGGCTCTATATTAGCTAGTCCATTGGGCAACAGTTGATCGAGATTCCCGGTCAAGGACAATGACGTCGGTTGACAATGGGGTCATCTTGTTAGTTGAATAAGGTGGTGGACATACGCAAAGTATTGCAATAAGATCGTATCACGATGTTTGTCATTTGCAATAGATAAGAGTATGATAGCTTATTCCTTAGACCGTGAGACTGTACTTATTGATGCTTCGTAGGAGTGCTTTGAGAGCATCAAACGTTGTGTCTTATATAGCATGACAATAACGGTGTCCATCTTGGGTATTCCGAAATAGCATCAAGACGTAAGGATAAAGAGCGGGATTTTTTCATTCTTGTAATGGAAAGATACTCTGGGCCCACTCGGTGATATTGCATCTATATAGCTGCGCAGCTTATGACTAGGTCATGGAGATGTAATATCGCAGACGAGTTAATAACCTTCGTCGGTAACGAGATACAGCAAAGGCATTGGTGTGTTTACGATCATATCTCGGACAAGGTAGTATCGCAGAAACAAAGGGAATGAATATCATATTTATGGTTCAACGACGATATTCGTAGAATGCACAGGGGTCGTCATATATTTCCAGGTATCCCTGACGATCATTGGTGAGCGGAGTGTCTCGACCATGTCTGGAGTGTTCTCGAACCGTAGCGTAACAAACTTAAGGTCTTAGCGACGCTAGGAGATAGGTTCTGGAATTTTATAGGAGTTTGTTGGAGAGAGAGAAATGATCCGGAAAGAGTTCCGGTGGTCCGGAAGGAGTTTCGGGGAGGTATGGAATGGTTCCGGGAATATCCGAAAGTTGTTCGGGTGGTTCCGAAATAGTTTCGGAGTCAAGGGATATTGAATTATATATAAATATATTAATTATGAATTAATGAGATTTTTATATTAATTTAATATTAATTAAATAAAGGAAAAAGGGGGCTCCCACCTACATGGGCCCTAAGAGGGCCCAAGAAGGGGGAGCCGCACCCCACAAGGGGGGTGGGCCCCATGGGAGGTTCGGCCGGCCCATGGTGGGGCGCACCACCCCCCTCTCCTCCTTTAGTCCCACATGGGGGAGCCAAGGGGTTTGCACACCCCCTTCCCCCTTTATATACCAAGGCATATTAATTGATTTAATTCATAGGAAAATCCAATTAATTCCCAATTTCTCTCTCGATCTGGTGGTTCCCAAGTTGGAGCCGCGCCGAGCTGAGGAAAGGGGTATCTCTCCACCTAAGCCATACCGCAGAGCGCCGTTGCTCTGCGGGATTCCAGATAAGATCTACTCCTGCGATTTCAGCTGGATCTGAATGACCGGGAGTTGTCGCTAAGCTCCGTATGTTTGCGAGTGCTCGGAGGCTACTCTTTTGAGGAGCTTGGGCGACGTCGTCTCGCCCCTGCAGCCGCCGCGCCACCTCCCCCTCTGCTGCCGGCGCACCAGCCCCGGTGCTGGCGCTCTGCCTTCTTCCGCCCGACGCCCGTCGACGCAGATCATCATCGACACCCCGGCATCATCGACTCCGACATCGCGGCAAGTTCTCCGCGACCTCGAGGTCGGCTACGTACGACTTCATCGTCAACGCTTGTGCGGGAGCGTAATCCCCGCTATCGGTCTACATGGAGGTAATGTAACCCGTTCCGCCACCGTTATCGCATGTACTAGATAGATAGATCCTGGCTAGTTAGGGTTCCGTTCGCTAGAAAAATTATTGTTTTCTGCACCGTAACCCCTTCAGTAGGGACTTGCTTCCGGAGGATCGAAATGGATAATTGATAGTGGGTGCACTAGTCATATGACCGGAAGCAAGGAAATTGTAACGGAGTTGAAGCCCAATGATGATCAAATGACCGTTACATATGGTGACAATTCAAAGTCTAAGATAATAGGGCTCGGCAAGGTGGTAGTGGCACCGGACATCACACTTGTGAATGTTTTGCTTGTCGAGTCCCTAGGTTTCAACTTGATCTCCGTCCATTATTTAACTTGTTTGGGTTATACCGTTGTCTTCGAAAAGGAGATGGTTATCCTCATGCGGAGCAAGTCTCTCAATGTGTCTTCCGTTGGGTACATTGAGAATGGGCTCTATGTGGTTGACTTCTCCGGGGTCACCACTTCCCATACAATGTGCCTATTCTCTAAGGCGGACTTGGGTTGGCTATGGCATCGCCGACTAGCCCATGTCAACATGAGGACTTTGCAAAGTCTCCACAAGGGTGGCCATATCCTAGAACTAAAAGACCATGTTTCTTTCTCGAAGGATCGAATGTGTAGGGCTTGTGTTGAAGGAAAAATGCATGACATTCACCATCCAAGCAAGACCATCATCTCTTCAACAAGGGTTTTGGAGCTTCTCCATGTTGACCTCTTTGGTCCCATTCCGTAAGCTAGTCTTGGTGGCAAGAAATATTGCTTGGTGATTGTTGATGACTATTCAAGATACACATGGGTTTTCTTCTTCAAGTCGAAGGTGGAGACTCAACAAACTATCATCGACTTCTCCAATGAAGCTCAACGTCAACACAATGTCCCTTTCTTGGTGATAAGAAGTGACAATGGGTCCGAGTTCAAGAACTACACCTTGAACGAGTTCCTTAGTGAAGAAGGGATTCGTCATCAATATTCCGTTGCTTATACTCCCCAACAAAATGGTGTAGCCGAAAGGAAGAATCGCACTCTTATTGAGATGGCAAGGTCGATGATGGCCGATTTCAAGTCCCCTCACAACTTTTGGGCCGAAGCCGTCAACACCGCTTGCCATTCATCCAACCGGCTCTTCTTTCGCAAAGGACTCATGAAGACCCCTTATGAAGTGCTTACCGGGAACAAGCCCAATATCTCTTACTTCCGCGTTTTTGGTTGTAAGAGTTTCTATCTCATCAAAGGTGTTCGTTTGGGCAAGTTTGAATCTAAGTCTCTTGAAGGGACATTTGTGGGCTACGGGTCCGAATCCCACACTTATAGAGTCTATGATAAGGCCTCGCGCATTATCATAGAAACTTGTAGTGTGGTGTTCGAGGAGAATGACGGCTCTCCGTTGTAGGTGATGATCAACCTCAAGATGCTATCCGAAGAATGGAGTTGGGAGTCCACCTCCCCGTTGAAGTCTATTATGAGGTTGCTCAACAAGGATCAAGTTCTTCACAAGTGGTGGCTACCCCAACACAAGAAACACCCATCGACAACACCGTGCCCAACACGCCCAGCCAAGAAGAAGCACAAGTTTCTCCAGCTGCTCCTGGAATTTCCGGAGGGACAGAAAATCCGGTTCAAACTGGAGTCGGAAATTCCGGTGATTCGGAATTTCCGGTCCATGAACCCGGAATATCCGGTCCTGCTGACATTCCCGGTGGCAGCTCGCAGCAAGGCCAAGATCAACCCTCTCCTACACCTCTGGACGTCACTCCAATGGTTGATCAAGGCCATCAAATCAGTCAAGGCGGAGACATGAATGATCAAGATGATCAAGCGATTCCTCCCACCACTCGGAGGGAAATCGAGATCCTCCGCTTGAATAGGGTTGGCACCTCACAAGAATTAAGAGCTCTATCTCTTGACAAGGTGCTTGGTGATGTGAGAAGCAAGGTCTCTACCCGAAGACAACTTGCAAGCTTTAGTGAACATCAAGCTCACATCTCCATGGTGGAACCCAAGAAGGTCTTTGAAGCTCTTGAAGATAAAGATTGGCTTGATGCTATGCATGAAGAGCTCAACAACTTCGAGCGCAACAAAGTATGGAAGTTGGTGCAAAGACCCAAAGATTGCCGCAATGTTATCGGCACCAAGTGGATTTTCAAGAACAAGCAAGATGAACATGGCATGGTGGTGAGGAACAAGGCAAGATTGGTGGCTCAAGGTTACTCCCAAATTGAAGGCATTGACTTTGGAGAGACCTACGGGCCCGTGGCTCGACTTGAGTCAATTCGTATTCTTCTTGCCTATGTCTCTCATCATAATATTAAGTTGCAACAAATGGATGTTAAATCCGCTTTTCTAAATGGTCCACTAAATGAACTTGTTTATGTTAAGCAACCACCGGGGTTTGAAGACCTCAAGTATCCGAACCATTTCTACAAGTTAGATAAGGCACTCTATGGCCTTAAACAAGCCCCACGAGCGTGGTACGAGCACCTTAGAGAACTACTTGTAGACCGTGGATTCTAAGTTGGGGAAATCGACCCCACACTTTTCACTAAGAAAGTTAATGGAGAGCTTTTCATTTGTCAATTATATGTGGATGACATTATATTTGGATCTACTAACAAAGCATTTAACGAAGAATTCTCTAAGCTTATGACTGACAGGTTTGAGATGTCTATGATGGGTGAGATGAAGTTCTTCCTCGGATTTGAGATCAAACAATTGAAGGAAGGAACGTTCATCAACCAAGTAAAGTACATTCAAGACATGCTCAAGAAGTACGGGTTGCTTGAGCTCAAGGGTGCCTCTACCCCAATGCAAACCAAATGTCACCTTGAGCTCAACCCCAAGGGTAAGGATGTGGATCAAAAGGTATACCGCTCCATGATTGGATCTCTTCTCTACCTTTGTGCATCTAGACCGGATATAGTGCTAGCCGTAGGAGTGTGTGCAAGATATCAGGTGGCTCCTAAGGAAAGCCATGATATGGCGGTCAAGAGGATCTTTAGATATTTGGCTTATACCCCAGCCTTTGGATTGTGGTACCCCAAGGATGCACATTTCTCATTATGTGGGTACACGGATTCCGATTGGGCGGGAGATCAAGATGATAGGAAGTCAACCTCCGGCGCTTGCCAATTTATTGGGAGGTCCTTGGTAAGTTGGCTTCTAAGAAGCAAAATCGTATATATCTCTCCACCGCCGAAGCCGAGTATGTTGCCTCCGCAAGTTGTTGTACTCAGTTGCTATGGATGAGGCAAACTTTAAAGGAGTACGGAGTCGATTGCGACAAAGTGCCTCTTCTATGTGACAACGAAAGTGCCATCAAGATTGCTTACAACCCGGTGAACCATTCAAGAACCAAGCATATTAAGATCCGCCATCATTTCATAAGAGATCATGTGGCCCGAGTAGACATTGACTTATCATTTGTGGGCACAAGGGATCAATTGGCGAATATCTTCACGAAGCCCCTTGAGGAAGGAAGGTTTTGCTTTTTGAGGAATGAGCTAAATATCATTGATTCGAGGTCCTTACCTTGATCGCTTGCACACTCACCTAGGGCGTTATTGCATCTTATCTTGTTTAGATGTAGGCATGGAAATAGGGGGAGTGTGGTCCTAATACATTGGACCATCCCTCCCCCCATTATGCCGATAGCAAGTGTTCTTTTATCTCTATATTCATTCTTATGACTAATGAGCTAAAACGACGAGTATTGGTTATGTACCCAAGATACATCTTCGCGGTAACATGCCATACACTCCTACATGGTGGCCTCGGCCACCGACCTCTTCTCTTTGAAGAGTTGGTTTTATTTGGAGCTTATTGTTGCTATTTATCCTCCTTTTCATGCATGTGGGAAACCTACTCAACTTGGCGCTTTATGTTTCGTTTTGGTAGTTGTGAGTTGAGTATGGTGTACCAATGACAGTTTGGAAATCTATCCCAAGCCTACTTCCCCCTGAAAACATTTCTCTCTATTGCACACAAGTCATCCTTTTGAAAACAGGGATTTTAGTTCAGCAGGTCGAAATATCCGGTTCATTTATGAACCGGAATATCCGGTGACTCGGAATTTCCGGTGTAAGTTACACCCGGAAATTCCGATCGGGCGGTTTGTCTAAAAAAATATAAGGGCAGGCTCGGGGTGAAGGGCTCATTCGTGCCCTTCTTCCACCCCCGACCTCCCTCTCCTCCGACCGCCGCCCCTGCTGCTCCAAGATCTCTCCGGAGTACTCCGACCGCCGGGGAATCTCTTTCTCGGCCGGGTCTGCTCCTCCTTCGCCCCGGGAACACACTCCTCCAAGCAATGGCCTCAATGGATGAGGGTAACTTCATTTTTCCTTTCCTTAAGTGCTTGCACTAGGATCTTGATGTGGAGTTATTTGTTTCAAGATTGCTTGGTAGAGATTGTTCCTAGCATCATTCCCTGCCATCTACATACATTAGTTTTGCATTGTGTTGGATCGATCTAGTTTTAGACCGAGTCAATCTCAGATCTGCACTGTTTCTATTTAGGTCGGAATTTCCGACTCAGCCTGACTCGGAATTTCCGGTCCACCGGAATTTCCGGTTATGTTTGAATCGGAATTTCCGAGCTGAACACTGCAGTTTTAAGATTAACTCATGTTTAACTACATATGATTTATCAAATGCCTACCTAATGTGTGAATCATATCCTGACTTGTGTGTACTTACCTTATGCTACCCACTATGCTCAAATTCATAGGTTCTAGTGGGAGTCCGTCCGCTGGGGCATCAAGGAACACCTCAAGGGCACCTGTTCACAAGACCCCTGTTGACAAGGGTAAGGGTCCTGCCTCCTCAAGCAATCCTCCTGTTCAAAGGAAGAAGAAAGATGTTGATAGCAAGCCACCATCCAAGAAAAGGAAGAATGCTCCTGTTCCTCAACGTCAGAACTATACAAAGATGAACTCTGTTGAATACTCTCAGCTCCGACAAGGGGATTGGTACCTTAGGCCAAGGGACAACACTCTGGATGATCGCAGCTTTTGGCGTCAAGAGCAAGAGTTCATACTCATGGATCTATACTACTCTCTGTCGAAGCCCATTCGGCCTATGCATCCGTTTGACCTTGCAACTCTGCAGAAGAAAGCCTCTTTTGTTGAAGCTATACATATTGTCAAGACTATGGGCTTGGAGAGGCTGGTGCTCACACGTTGTCCTTACAACCCTCAGCTTGTGATGCAGTTCTTTGCCACTCTTGTGATGAAGGGTGACTCAAAGAAGACAATTAACTGGATGACTGGTGAATCTTTCTGTGAGTCCAACTTTGAGGAGTTTGCCAAGGTTTTGGGCTACAAGTTTGATGGTACAATCCTCAAGGCTATCACATGCACCACCCTTTCAAGCTCAACAAGAAGCAGACCGTGCACTTATATGGTGAGGGAGCCACACCCGGCAATTCTCGAGACTTGCTTCCTCTTTATGATGTCCTTGTGCGCATCCTCCGTGAGAACATTGCACCAAGTGGTGGCAACAATGACAATGTGGTGACCCCTCTGTGCAACTTGCTCCTTCATGCCAACCGCATTGTGGAGGACCCTGACCCTGATGAAGACTGGAGTGTGGATGTTATGGATTACATCTACAATGAGATGTATGAAGCCATGACCACCAGGGTCACTATCCCCTATGCTCCTTACATCATGAAACTCATCAAGTTCAAGTTTCCTGACCGTAACTTCAGTAATGATGAGTTGGAGTCGCATGACTTCAAGAAACTATATGAGAAGAAGACAATGGTCAAGCCTCCTCCTGTGCCTTCTTCTAGCTCAGCTCAGGGTGGATCTTTTATGGGTGATGCTAGGAGGGATGCTGCTTCTACTTATGTCTCGGCCACTCATGCGAGGGTGAAGAAGCTGAATTGGTTCCAACGCAACATCCTGTGCATGAAAGTGGACATCCGCAAGGAGAAATACACCGCCTACAAGGATCGTCGTCAGCTGGCCTACAATCAAGACTTGATCCTTCATCATGTGTCTGGCTCTCCTGCTCCTGCAGATCTCTCTGATCCCCTGACCTTCGCTTAGTGGAACCAGGGTTCCTTGGCTCCTTGGACTCAGATTGATCATGACCTTGGCGGCAGCTCGTACACCACTGGACATGATTATGATGATGATGAGGAGGAGGCAGATTATGATGATGATGAGGATGATGATGATGATGATGATGAGGAGACCCCCTCGGACTGAAGACCTTCACGGGACGTAGCATCGCTCCTCTTCCTTTTTGGCGTTTCGATGCCAAAGGGGGAGAAGTTGCTCTAGTAGGACTTCGGGGATTTGCAGGGGTTCGGGCACAAGCATATGCGTTTACCATTTCTTTGCGCTTGTGTCCATTTATCTTACTTGTGGTTACTTGTTGAACTCTTTTATTATCGATGTGTGTTGACTATGTGTATTGAGACAATGTTATGCTATCATTATCCTATGGTTGAGACTTCAAATTTATTGTGTTGGTATTCTCTTCATATCCTATATACACAAGGTATGAAAATCTATCTAGTCTCAAATGCTACCATAACCTTACATTTTGTCTCTTTACTCCTTTGTGATATCTTGTGTTTGTTATTATAAAATTGCTCCTATCCTTTGTCATGTTGTGTTTCTTACATGCACTTGTTTAGGGGGAGCTATTTTCTGTCAAAAACATGATATTGCATTTTGTTTCTTTGCAAATCTTGGTATTGTCATGTAACACCAAAAAGGGGGAGATTGAAAGAACATTTCTTAATCCCTAGTGTTTTGAGTGTTAGTTAACAATACCAATGATGTACTAATCCTATTGCTAAGTATTTCAGTTTGTGTGAGTTGCATACCACATATCACAAAGCCAAAATGTAGAGAAAAAGAGTTTCTGGAATTCTTCCCAGAATCGGAATATTGGAGCCGGAAATTTCCAGGATCGGAAATTCCGGGTCTCCTATATCTATCAGAAAAATGGCTAAGGAAAAGTTAGGAAGTGGTTCTGACTCAAACCGGAAATTAACCTCGGAAATTTCATTGACTCGAAATTTCCGAATCACCCAGAAAACCACTCCAGATTTGGCTAAGAAAAGAAGAGAAAGTGGTTCTGACTCAAACCGAAAATTCAACTCGGAAATTACATTGACTCGGAATTTCCGGGTCACCCAGAAAACCACTCCAGATTTGGCTAAGGAAAGAAGAGAAAGTGGTTCTGACTTCAACCGGAAAATCAGCTCGGAAATTTCACTGACTCGGAATTTCCGAGCAAACCTCAGAAATTTTGTTAAGCCAAGATGTCGAAGACGTTCTGATCTCAACCGGAAATTCAACTCGGATATTTCACAGACTCGGATATTCCGAGTGACCCGAAATTTCCGGGTGTCACTTATACCGGAATTTCCGGGTCTTCGAGGCAGCCAACGGCCAGATTTTGGGAGGGGGTATAAATACCCCCTCACTCACTCAAGAACAGTTAGCTCTCAGATTTTCTCTCTCCTACTATTTTTGAAAGCTCAAATCATCAAGATCTCCCAATCCCTCCACCCAAATTCGTTGATCTTTGGAGGATTGGAGGAGAAGGCCCGAATCTACATATTCACCAAAGGAATTTGCATTTCCTCCTCATTCACTTGGGGATTTCATGGCTAGGGTTTCCGGTGGGAAAACCTAGTTCACCATTGCTGTAATCTTGGTGTTGCCTTGACCTTTTGTGGTCCTTGACCTGTTGTGGTCATCTTGAGAGCCCTCAATTAAGTTGTGGGTGCGTGCCTCAAGCGTTTGTAAGGGATTCGATCTCCGCCCTAAAAGGGGATCAATAGTGGAAGGTGGACTCACAACCTTTGTGGTTGAGTTCATCGGAGAAGAAGGTGAGCCTTTGTGGCGTTGCGGCTAACCTGTTGTGGTAGCGCACACCTCTCCAAACGAGACGTACACCCTTGGGTGGAACTCGGGATTACATCTTCGTCTCCGCGTGCTTCACTCGGTTCCCCTTATCTTTGCTCCCTTACTTGCTTGTCTTGTTAGCTTATTTATCTTGTTAGTGCTTAGTTTGTCATTTAGGTAAATTCACCATAGTTGCATATCTAGAGAATTTACCTTTGTGTTGAGCCTAAATTTGAAAAGACCTAAAATTTGTAATAGCACCTATTCACCCCCCCTCTAGGTGCCGGATTCCCGTTCAGGTTTGGTGCGAGGTGTTTGGTGGAGGCTTCGTTCAATAAGCGCCACATATGCCTTCTCTGTGTTGGAAGTTCTTCTGCTCGGTTTTCCTCTCTGGCCGACCGTGGTGGCGAGGAGATGGGGGAAACTGATGCGGGGAGCGTCTGCTGTGGAGGGGGTCAAGAGTTTGATGGTACTGCGATCTGGAGAAGAATCTCGGCGGCTAGGTTCCGGTCGCCGACTCAGTTTGCTGAAGGGCAGCTGCTCCAAGCCTTGTTGCCGGCATGGCGACAGGTGTTCTTCAACCTCCTTTGGAGGACCAGCGGAGTTCTGGCGATGGCACGTCTCTCCCATCTTGCACCAAGTGGTCTCGTCCCTGGTGCCTGCGTGGGGGGTCGTCGCTGGAGCTCTCCGTTTGGTGGTGCAGGACAAGACGAAGGTGGACTTGATTGTGTTCTCCTTTCTTTATCTAGGGTGTATTCTGTAAAAGTTGAGGACTTTGTTCTTATTTTAGAATGTCTTGGGGTCCTGTATGTAATTTGTACGTCACCGTTGGACTTTTAATGCAGTATCCAGCCCCTCCTGGGCCTATCCCTTTCAAAAAAAAAGAGATGCACTCAACTTTCTGGTGGCACGTTTTGAGATGAGCGTCAGTGGCCACTCCTCTCACTGCACCAGTGCACCACCCCCTTCGTGCGCTTTGCCTGGTACAAATTACATCACCACAAAATCAGAAATGTCATTGTTGAGATCAAGCAAAAATATTCCATATTTGATTCTTCATCTTCACGAATAGAAGCACGAACTTGAAGTGATTACACTTTATAGTACTCATTCACCATGCAAGTTCTTTGGCTGAGGCCCTGCAATATGTTTCTCGAGATCTATTGGATATTGTGAAGGAACAAACCGCCGCTCAGTTTTCCCATCGTCCTATGTGATCCTGGCCCATTACAAGCTAATTCTCGTTTAGTTGACTACAGCAAGTGAGTGCATAACCAAAAACATTTAACACAAGCTGATTCTCTTGGATATTGCACAATGATATGGATTCCCAATACCATCATCCTCGTCAAACTCATCACCATGACCACGAGCAGCATGCTCATGAGTGTCAAAGTTATGTCCATGATAACCATGCCCTCACCTCCTATCACGCCTTCCTTTATGCTACCCCTTTAGGGCATCTCCAGTCGACCCCCCCAGCACCCCCAGGAGGCCGTTTTGGCGCCGGCGGAAGCAAATAGCGCCGTTTTTTCACCAGTCGCCCCCCCCCCCAGAAGCCCATTTAGCGCCGTTTCGGCGAAAAATAGCGCCAGCGCCCCCAGGCGAAACCTAGTCCACTGGGTTCGGCCTGGGGGGCGAAATGGCGCGAAACGCGACGCGGGCCAGCGCTGTCAGCGACGCGGGAGAAAATGGCGCGGAAGAAACCGCCCGTGCTCGTCTTCTTGGCTCCCGCATCGGTCAAAGGCTGCCGTAGTAATGGTGTGGCGGGCGGCCAGTGAGCTCTCCCAGTCAAAGGCTGTCGGAGTTAATGGCGTGGCGCGTTCACGCAGCGCACAGTAATTGCCACCCACCGCTCGCCCCTTTGCCTGTCCGCGCGACGCTATAAAAACCCTCCATCCTCGCCGCCCATCGCCATTCCTCTCTCACCGCCTTTCCTCACACCCACACTCTCCCCTCCACCGTCGCAACCCAGAAGCCACCGAGAAGATGGATGACGCCGCAAAGAACGGCTGGGGGCGCCGTTTCCTTCGCAAGGAGGAGGCGTGGTCGCTCTACAGTGCCGGGTACCCATGTCCCCCGGACATGCGCGTCCCCGGCGCCTCCGCTGGCCGCAGGCCATGGGCACTGAGCGTCGGAGGGTCCTGTTGTCGCCCGTCCCTGTCGAGATCGAGCGCGACTACACCATCGCCGAGGTGCGGGCAAGCCTGACGCCCGAGCAGGCCGCGGACCCGCGCTGGAGGCCATAAGGCAACGACGCCTTCTGGACGACGTATTTCCAGCGCCACCGCGAGGAGGAGCTCACCGACCGCGGCAGCAACGGTTCGGTGGAGGGCCGTTTTAACGCGCACGGCCGCAGGCGGTGGTGGGGTGGCGAGCACCGCACTTTGCAGTGGGTGCTCTACTACATCGCCGCCGACAACGAGCCTTGGCTCACCATGCCGGCCTGGGTGCCCTGGTGCATGGGCAACAGCTCCTCGTCAGCGGCGCAGAAGAACTCCTCCTCCTCCGGCACACGCTCGGCGCCTCCAGGTAAACGAACGGCGCCCTCCTCTTCGACCCCTGATTCGTCCAAAACGTATCTACTTTCCCGAACACTTTTGCTATTGTTTTACCTCTAATTCGTGTGTTTTGGATGCAACTAACGCAGACTAACGCTGTTTTCAGCAGAATTACCATGTGTCTTGTTTTTGTGCAGAAATATGAACTTCGGAGAAAAACCCCAAAATCCAAACATAAGTTATTTTCCATCCGAGAGGGACCAGGAACCACGAAGACCAACCAGAGGGGAGCCACGAGGGCACCACACCACCTGGTGGCGCGGCAACCTTCTGGCCGCGCCAGGGGGTGGTGTGGCCCACTGGCCCACCTCCTCGCGACCCCTTCGCGGCTACTTAACCCTCCAGACCTAAAACCCCACGGGGGATAGACACTTTTCCATAGAACTCCACCGTGCGCCGTTGCCATCGCGAACCCTAGTTCGGAGACCAGAAGTTTCTGTTTCGGCACCCTGCCGGGACGGAGAATCGAAGGGGATCATCGCCATCGTCATCTCCACCGCCTCTCCATCAACCATCCATGTTTCCCCCATCCATGAGTGAGTAATTCACCGCTGCAGTCCTGAGGGGATGGTAGGGATTGGATGAGATCACTCATGTAATAGTTGTAAGATTGTTAGGGCATAGTGCCTAGTATCCGTTATCGGTGTTTTACGTCATTGTTGCAACTTGTTATGCTTAATGCTTGACACTAGGGCCCGAGTGCCATGATTTCAGATCTGAACATTGTATTGAATTATGATGATAATTATTGTTTTGGATCATATCTATGAGTTGTATACACATGTTATTGTCTGGAACCGATGGCCTCAAAGTGACAGCAATTGGGATAACCGGAGGGAATGACTATGATGTGAGGATCATATGTATTCACGGAGTGTTAATGCTTTGCTCCGATACTTTATCAAAATGAGTACCTTAATTGCCAGTAGTTTCCCTTGAGGCCCCGCTGCAAACGGGCTGGCAGGACAAAAGATGATGTGCAAGTTTCTCATTGCGAGCACGCACAACTAAATTGGAATACATGCTTATGATTAGTTAATACTTGGATGCTTTATATTATTTATCTGCAAATGTCTATGCTATGTTATTACATGAATTATCTTGTCCATGCAACGCCCGTACATTTGTCGTTGTGCCTACAGTATTTTAATCCTGTTGTCTACATCAATCACAATCGTTGTCTTAATTCTCCTGCTACTGTTATTTCACTTCTGTCTCTGCTATAAAACTATTGCTACTGATAATCTTCCTCGAGCAAGTCTATTCACAGGTGCAGCTGATCTGACAAATCATCTGTTAAAGCTTACAAATATTCTTTGGCTCCCCTTGTGTCGAATCAATAAATTTGGGTTTTACTTCACTCGAAAATTGTTGCGATCCCCTATACTTGTGGGTCATCAAGACTATTTTCTGGCGCCGTTGCCGGGGAGCATAGCTTTATTTGCAAGCCCACCTGAGTGTGATATTGTTCGCTGGAATTTATTCATGATGGGAAGAAATGCTGATAAGAAGTTTCCCATTGTGCCTTCCACAAGGAAAGGTACATCTCTGAACTCTGCTGTTGCGCTTGACTCTCCATCTGTGTTGAGTAAGCTTATTACACCACCACTTAAGGGAATATGCCCTAGAGGCACTTAATAAACATAGTTTATTGGGAATATCCCAATCGTTCATTATATGTTTTATACCATGCTATAACTGTATTAAGCGAAAACATTAATACAGGTGTGGTAGATAAACAACCAGGTCCCTAGTAGCCTCTACTAAGACTAGTTTTGTTGCGCGATTGATGATCGAGGTTTTCCGATCATAGGGCATGGCGCCGGTCGGCAATGGAAGTCATATCGTTAGGTGTAACGATGTGATGGACATACCCAGTATTTACAGGACATAGTCATTACGCCTTAAGACCGTGAAATCAACTCTTATTGTTATCCCTGGAAGATACTTTGATCGCACCAAACGTCATATCTTATATAGTGTGACAATGATAGGTGATACTTTTGGGTATCGGAAGGGGGTAGTTGAGACGAGGGGTCAACAACGGGATTTGTCAGTCCGCATAGCCGGATAGATACTCTAGGGCCCACTCGGTGAGATTATGTCAAATGAGTTTGCAAACATGTGACTAGGTCACCAGCTGACATAATATCATAGACGAGTAGAATATAGCGATGCCGGTAACGAGATCATGCTAGGTATGGAGATATCTGAGAATGATGCTCGGACACGCTAAGTATCGCCATGACAAAGGGTTTAAGACTAGACATCCAGGTTTGATAGATGAAAGTCATTCGTTATATCACAAGGATTAATTCATGGGGTCCAGGCCTACGAGTTAGTAGTTGATCATAGAGGAGTCTTGATCATACCTGTTATTATATCGAACCGCTAGGGTAACACACTTAAGGGGTTTCGACAAGACAACCGGAAAGGTAAGAGATCACCGGGAACGTCCCGGTAATGGTCCGATGGAGATCGGGCAGCGATGAAAGAGTTTTCGGAGCTAGAAAAAAATATTATATATAATATGTTTGATATTAATTAGTGCAATTAATGTCTAAATATGATTTTATATAATTATTTTCGAATTTATTTAGGCTGATTTCACTAAATGGGCCTTCTGGTCGAAAGAAGGCCCAAGAGGGGGAAATTCCCTAGGGGAATTCGGTGGGGGGCTTGGGGGCCGACCCAAGTAGGCCAAGGGGCCCACTAGGAGGCCGGCGTACCATCCCTAGCCGCACCAAGGTTGTGGGATAGTCCCACATTGCCTGGCTAGGGAGGTTGGCTCCACCCGGGAGCCTATATAAGAAGGGGCACCACTGGCCTTTTAATCCACCAATTAATTCTCTTATTTCTCCTCAATCTCGTGATTCCCTTTGTCGGAGTTGCGCCGAGGAGGATGGGGGGATCTCTTCCACCATATCCCGCTGCCGCGCTGCTGGTGTTCCGGTCTAAGTCTTCCACTGCTCGTCCTGGACTGGAGCTTCGGAGGTCGTCGTCTCCACCGTATGTGTGTGACGCCCTGCGAGGTGCTGCGCTAGCGGTACTCAGAGGCTTACTTCCTCCACCCGACCTTGAGGTCATCTTCGTCGCGCCATAGAGAACCAACAGTGGGTACGAGTTTTTAGATCGCGAACATATGATATGGTCGCTAAACTCGGGGTGCCCCAAACGTTGGGTTGATGAAGTTTATCAGTACGTTGACTGATTGTGTTCTCAACCAAGATGGAAGAGAATACACACATTGAGGGAGCACGTGGCGGTCATACTTAATGACATATGTTCATACTTAATGAACATTGATAGGCCTCGCTCAGCTCAATCACTAGATGACAGACATCGTTGCCAAGTGCAAATCCTCTGTCATAGACTATGTCATGCAAGGGGAATCGTTCACCTTCATGGTTCTTGATTACGTTGGAAGTATCAAGAAAATGAAACAGATCGCCAGAAGTCATCAATGATGATGGTGTATATATTATATACATGTTATGAATGTTTTAGCTAAGCAAGTACTCGCAGTAGTGACTAAGTTTTGAACTAGTCATGTTTTGTGAAATCCAGGTTTACTGCTTGAGTAGCTTGAGGCGACATTGTGTGTTGATAATGGCAGTCAAGTTGTTGTGATGGCCATAGACACTCTCCCTCTAGATCTACCATTTGAATAAATTCTTTATGATCGCCTGTTAGTATGATCGTTACAAGTGTGTCTCCTCTAGCGAGACACTTGTTCATACATGATAGTGACAAATTTGGTGTCCTATATTTATGAAGTAATGATCATATACCGATTTGAATTTAGATGGTAGAAGCTCCCACATTCATAATATTAATGCCAAAGGATACAAACTTAATAAAGACACCACATATGTGTGGCACTACCGTTTAGTCATGTCAATCTTATAGTCAATGCATTAGCTCCATACCGGATGGATCTACAAGTCCTAAGATTTGATCTTTTGACACTTGCAAAATAACTGTGACACCGTTTTCGGAAAACGGGCATATAACTTATTGATAGTCATGCATATAGATGTATGTGGTTCAATGAAGTAATTGACGGGTAGTGGAGACCTTTATTTCGTGAACTTCACTGAACGTTTTGAGTATAGCTTGTTGAGAATCGTGCATATGGGTGTATGTGAATCAATGAAGTACTTTAACGTTTAGTGGAAGTATTTATTTCAAAGACTTCATGAACATTCGAGTAGATATATGGATATCCGCTCGGGGAATGTTGGCCTGGAATTTTGATTCGATCAATCAAGTTCAGAATGAAGTAGGAAATAAACTTAACAAGAAAATCAAATTCTCGTGATGCAGGTCGAGGAAATGAAGATTTGAGTTATAATGTTGGCACATCATTGAAAGACCTGTGAGAAGAGTTCCACAAATTACGTCGCATGGAACACCATAGTGTTATGGTGTGTTAGGACGTCGTAATTGCACTCTATCAGATAGTGTGTGGTAAATAAATCTCCTACCGAATTATTGTGATCGTTAGAGTTATATGGTAGAAACTTAACACTCACTTTAGCAAATAGGTAAACCATTTGAATCCATCGAGACAATACCATACGAGTGATGGCATGACTTTTAGCCTGGACTGTCGTTTCAACAATTTAGTGTTTCGATGTGATCAAACCTAAAATGGATTAATCTTTGTAGTATTCCCTACCTAAAGAGTTAGTTGGGTACATGTCTCACGACATAGGCAAAACAGTTGCCGGGATATACCTTGCGAAAGAAATAGTTTCTTGTCCGAGGGTATAAGTGAGAAAGAAAGTAGAGCAAGACGAAGTTGGTGAACTTCTTCTCCAGACATCAGAGTGGCGCAACCGAAAGTGTTTTCGGTGTCAGGCTCCACAACTTGAAAAGGCTAATGATTCAAGATCATGATGTTCTGAGCTCATACTAAGAGTGTAGACATACGAGGTTGTGTTCCACACTGTGTGTTACGACAATCTTGTTATGAAGGTCATATCAATGGAATATGATAGACCTATGAACTACGAAGAAGAGATGGTGGACCTAAGTCCGAGAAATGACTATGAGTCATTTATGATCCGAAATAAAATCCATATACGATTACCAGGTAATGACTTGGGAGATCTTCTTGATGGCATCTAGGATGTCAATAGTATATGGAATTTTATGAGAGAATAGACATTGAGAAGGATCGATTTGTCGTGAAACAGTTCTGACCGATTCAAAAGTTGACCACATGAGAGTTTGTCTCAAGTGGCGAAGCCTAAATCTATTTTGGGTCGTTTAGCAATCACTATAATTTCGAATGAGAAATTTATAGATGGATAAGGAAACCATTTTTCTTAATAGTGTCATTAAGAAAGAGTTGGTGATCCTGAGGATGCTAAACATGTATGCAAACTTCAGTGGTCCATTCATGGGCTGAAGCAAGCATATCGGAGCTGGAATCTTCAGTTTGATAATGTGATCAAAGGATTTTGGAGTTGTCCAAAATAGTTGAAGAAACCTACATTTGCAAAGAAGTGAGTGGGAGCAAAGTAGCTTTTCCTTGATCTTATATGCGGAAGGCATATTTGAGTGGGAGCTAAGTAGCTTTCCTTGATCTTATATGCGGAAGGCATATTTGAGTGGGAGCTAGGTGTCATTCGTGATTTTGTATGTAACGACATATTGAATGACACATATCCTCTAGTAGAGTGTAAAGGATTATTTAAGTGATTAAATTTTCTATGAAATGAAGTTAGGAGTATTAGGCATCCGATTTATAATTGTATAGATCGTAAGGGGCTAAATAACATTAAGTCGGAATATTTCCTAAGTCAAGATTCTGAAGTGTTTCAGAATAGGACAAGCGAAGAAAGAGGTTCTTACTTGTATGACTAGGTAAAATATTAAGTTTATCATGGCATTTTCAGTTATAGCAAATGATGTTCGACATTCTCTATGTATCAGTCATAGATGCTATCAGACTGAATGCTCGACTTGGTGTGACCCGAGTTCTTGGTTGAAGAACAAGTTCTAGAGTGATCCTTGTGTGGATCAATGAACAAACGTTACGTTTATTCTTCAGTGTCTATGAGAACTGAAGATATGTTTTCTAGTAAAGGGTAAGAGTGGAAAGACAACTTGCCGTAAAGCGGTTACGACGATGCAAGTTATGACACTGACCCATACGACTAGAAATCTCATATAGGAGATGTCCTTTACTTTGAAGATAGACATGGTTAGTTTGCGAAGTCGCATATGAATGCACGGTCGCAGAATCTACATAGGTATAGAAATATATCGCGACTTCAGAAGTAGCAAGTGTGATTGGACTGAGCAGTTTTCGGGGCGTATGTGGTCTCCTTAATAGATCTCTTAGACTTTTAAGGCCCATGCTACGCGAATGTTCGAGTCTCACTCCATCCACTAGGATATATTTCAGCGTCATCGTAAGATACGGGATGATGTCAAACTAGGTGACATAGAAGTGTTGCAAAGCACATATAGGTCTCAATGTGTGAGATCTATTGACTGTATTCCTCTTCCACGAGGCGAGCATGCACCAAGATGCTATGGGTGTTGAGCTTTTACCAAGTTGTAAACTAGATTAAGTGTTACTCTAGTGCAAGTGGGAGACTGAAGGGAATATGCCCTAGAGGCACTTAATAAACATAGTTTATTGGCAATATCTGAATCGTTCATTATATGTTTTATACCATGCTATAACTGTATTAAGCGAAAACATTAATACATGTGTGGTAGATAAACAACCAGGTCCCTAGTAGCCTCTACTAAGACTAGTTTCGTTGCGCGATTGATGATCGAGGTTTTCCGATCATAGGGCATGACGCCGGTCGGCAATGGAAGTCATATCGTTAGGTGTAACGATGTGATGGACATACCCAGTATTTATAGGACATAGTCATTACGCCTTAAGACCGTGATATCAACTCTTATTGTTATCCCTGGAAGATACTTTGATCGCACCAAATGTCATATCTTATATAGTGTGACAATGATAGGTGATACTTTTGGGTATCGGAAGGGGGTAGTTGAGACGAGGGGTCAACAGCGGGATTTGTCAGTCCGCATAGCCGGATAGATACTCTAGGGCCCACTCGGTGAGATTATGTCAAATGAGTTTGTAAACATGTGACTAGGTCACCAGCTGACATAATATCATGGACGAGTAGAAAATAGTGTTGTCGGTAACGAGATCATGCTAGGTATGGAGATATCTGAGAATGATGCTCGGACGCGCTAAGTATCAACATGACAAAGGGTTTAAGACTAGACGTCCAGGTTTGATAGATGAAAATTATTCGTTATATCACAGGGATTAATTCATGGGGTCCAGGCCTACGAGTTAGTCGTTGATCATAGAGGAGTCTTGATCATACCTGTTATTATATCGAACCGTTAGGGTAACACACTTAAGGGGTTTGGACAAGACAACCGGAAAGGAAAGAGATCACCAGGAACGTCCCGGGAATGGTCCGATGGAGATCGGGCAGCGACGAAAGAGTTTTCGGAGCTAGAATAAATTATATATAATATGTTTGATATTAATTAGTGTAATTAATGTCTAAATATGATTTTATATATTTATTTTCGAATTTATTTAGCCTGATTTCCTAAATGGGCCTTCTGGTCGAAAGAAGGCCCAAGAGGGGGAAATTCCCTAGGGGAATTCGGTGGGGGGCTTGGGGGGCGACCCAAGTGGGCCAAGGGGCCCACTAGGGGGCGGCGCACCCTCCCTAGCCGCACCAAGGCTGTGGGATAGTCCCACATTGCCTGGCTAGGGAGGTTGGCTCCCCCCGGGAGCCTATATAAGAAGGGGCACCCCTGGCTTTTTAATTCACCAATTAATTCTCTTATTTCTCCTCGATCTCGTGATTCCCTTTGTCGGAGTTGCGCCGAGGAGGATGAGGGGATCTCTTCCACCATAGCCCGCTGCCGCGCTGCTGGTGTTCCGGTCTAAGCCTTCCGCTGCTCGTCCTGGACTGGAGCTTCGGAGGCCGTCGTCTCCACCATATGTGGGTGACGCCCTGCGAGGTGCTGCGCTAGCGGTACTCGGAGGCCTACTTCCTCCACCCGATCCTTAGGTCATCTTCGTCGTCTTCTTCGCGCCGAGTTCTCCGCGACCTAGAGGTCGGCTACGTCGTCTTCGTCGTCAACGCTTGTGCGGGAGCGTAATCCCCGCTATTCGGTCTACGAGGGTATGTATTCCGATCTCCGCCGTACTTCTATATCTGCATAGTGTAGATCTTGGCTAGTTTAAGGATATCGTTGCTAGATTTTTTTTTGTTTTCTGCACACGATCCCCTTCAACCACAACCTGCATGTTCTATTACTACTTCTGAATCTAAAGTTACTTATGATGATGCTTCTACTGTTCTTGATGAAACTGGTTCATTAGGTCTCTTTTTAAATGCTACTATTGCTAAATCTAAACAAATTTAAAATGCTGAAATTCCTGATGAAAATGCTGAAATACCTGTTAATTCACCTGAATTTACTTGTGATACTGATGATGAGTGTGATGATATGTTTGTGAATCTTGATGATGCTCTTGTTCATGAAATTAATGCTATGAAAGATGCTAGTGCATGTGAAAAACTTGTTAAAAAACGTGTTGTTAAATATAAATTATCTCCTGATGCTAAATTTGCTACATCTACTGTAAACATAAAAGATAAAGATTATGATTTCTCTATTGATTTGGCTCATATAGCTAAAGTTGAAAGAGAACCTTTCTGTGGAACTGAAAATGAAAGTGATGTAGAACACATGAGTGTATTGTCTGATTTGAGTGGAATATTTGTTGAAGACATTAAAATGCGCACATACTTTGTTGCTAAAATATTTCCTTTCTCATTAAAAGGAGAAGCTAAAACTTGGTATAATATTCGTCTCCTGGTTCCATCACTAGTCCTAAGGGTTTGCTTGATGCTTTCTTTCAAAAATATTTCCCGGCTAGTGCTCAACATGATGCCTTACTAAAAATCTATAATTTTAATCAAGATGAGGGTGAGAAATTTCCCAAAGCTTGGACACGCTTTTGTTACATCTGGAGGGGGCAGACGAACCATGATTTGGAGAAAAATGATCTACTTGATATATTTTATAGTGGACTAACTGCTGAATCTAGGACATAACTGGATAGTTTTGCTAGTTGTGTTTTCAGGAAAATGACTCTCGAAGAAGCTGAAGAATTATTGGCTACAATATGTGTTGCGCTCAAAACGCGTCACACGAACACGTCCTCGTGTACCCGCGGTGCCGGGGGAGATACTCCACAACTCGCCCCGCGGGAGGCCTGCTTACAGCGTGATACGCAAGACAGTAAGCCGGCACTTTTGAGACCAGACGTCCCAGCCCCTCGGGAAGCCCCGTCTGAGGAAAACCGGCGACGATTGGCTGAGCTAAGCCGGACTTGGCCGCTCTCAGCTCGGTTTTCGACATCCGGCAAGATCTACACGAAATCGCCAAACAACGGAAGCATGAACAAGGGTTGAAGGAGACAAAGGGTTGTATTGATAGGTTGTCGATTGTTTGCTTAATTTCAATCGGCCATCACCTCTCACATATATATGAGGCGGCTGGAATTCCCATACAAGTTTTGGACTCCTACGCGGATTACAATTCATGGTTTAAGTCGGATTCTATCCTAACTTGGCGGATCGTTGATCGGCTTCGTGCTAGACCCGGACTCAATCTGTCTGGCTTCTTTCGAAAGTTGCCTCCTTCTCCAGCCTGATCTCAAAGTTGCCTTCTTTTTGCCACCTTTAGTCTTCCTCCTTGATATGGAAAAAATGCCTATTTCCTTCTGCCTTGATCAGAGAAAGTTTCCTGCTTTAGCCTTTCACCTTGATCGGGGAAAGTTGCCTTTTGTCTTCCGCCTTGATCGGTGAAAGTTGCCTTTTGCCTTCCACCTTGATTGGAGGAAGCCGCCTTTTGCCTTCTGCCTTGATCTGGAAAAGTTGTCTTCTTTTGCCGGCTTGTTTTGACAACATTGGCTTCCTTTCTGCTGCCTTGTCTTGACAAAGTTATCTTTCTACCGCCTTGTTTTGACAACGTTGGCTTTTCTTCTATCGCCTTGTTTTGACAAAGCTGACTTCTTTTCGTCCATCTTGTTTTGACAAAGTTGACTTCGTCCACCTTGTTTTGACAAAGTTGGCTTCTTTTCTACCACCTTCTTCTAACCTTGCTTTTCCATAGGCTAGAATTGACTTGCCTCCATAGGCCTTCAAGCAACTTCGCACACCCAAATCTTCCTTCCGCCTTGTTCCAATTTTGCGATCCTAAAACCGGTGAGCTGCCAAAAACGGGTGCTAACACATGCCCCCCTGTTTTCTAGTAGAGCTTGCGTATTAGAAAATATTCAACCTAGAAGTCTTGGTCTAAGGGCGATGTTTAAGTTCATCGGCCATATGCTAAGGGCGATATATGTATATCGGCCATATGCGCAGATCATGCAGTTTGCCAAACGCTCGGGTGAAACCTTTTCATGTATTTCCCATTGATAGCTCGAGGCAACATGTCACCCTCTAGTGTCTCCACCAGATAAGAATTTCCGGGTACTATCCTTGCGATCCTCAGTGGCCCTTCCCAGTTTGGGGACCATTTGCCGAATTTCTGGCTTCTGGAGCCAACTGGCAATATAACCTTCCAGACCAAGTCATCAATTTGAAGCTCCTTTAGTCGGACTTTCTTGTTGCAAGACCTTGCCACCCGCAACTTCTCTTTATTGATATCACTTAGCACAATGACACGTTTGTCGGCTATTTCGTCAATGTTGTCCAGCATTAGACTGCAATAATCATCAGCCGACAAATCGTTCTGTCTCACAAGCCTTAAGGCGGCCAGATTCACCTCTATTGGCAAAACGGCTTCCTGTCCATATACCAACTCGAAAGGAGTCACCTTGGTGGCTCCATGCCTTGAAATCCTGTGAGCCCACAAGGCTTCAGACAACACTTCGTGCCACCTTCTGGGAAAATCTTGCACCTTCTTCTTGATCAACTTGATCAAAAATTTGTTGCTTGACTCGGCTTCCCATTGGCTTGAGCATAGTATGGAGAGGAATTGAGCATCTTGATACCAAGTGATTCGGCAAATTGTTTCACCTCCTTAGCCATGAAGGAAGTACCCTGATCTGTAGTCAATGTTTGCGGGATGCCGAACCTGTGAATTATATGCTCTGTGATAAATTGAATCACCTCCTTATGAGTCATGTTTCTGAGAGGTACCGCTTGAGACCACTTGGTAAAATAATCAGTAGCAACCAAAACAAACCGATGCCCCTTAGAAGAAGCTGGATGAATCACCCTAACAAAGTCAAGTGCCCAACCTCGGAAAGGCCACAGTTTTATGATTGGGTTAAGAGGTGAAGCTGGCACTAACTGAATATCTCCAAACTTCTGGGAAGCTTCGCATCCCTTGTAGTATCTGAAGCAGTCATTGATCATTGTTGGCCAATAGAATCTGGCTCGTCTAAGCATCCACTTCATTTTATGAGCCGACTGATGCGTTCCGCATAGGCCATCATGTACCTCTCACATAACAACTCTAGCTTCGTCTTCATTCAAACATTTTAGAAGAAGGCCGTCACAAGGCAGCATCCACCAACGTATACTTGAGAGCTGTGCGCCGAACTGCCATGTCCGTCTTACGACTTGGATTTTGCAGATAGTCAACATAAGGTTTTCTCCAGTCGCTTGATGGTTGAAACTTTGGCTTTTCCTTAGCCGACTCCAACAAGCCGGCTTCCTGTTTGGCTTCCTCCAAGTTGGCAACATGGGTCACTGGCAGCTGCCGAATGAAGAACATACCTCGACTGATATGATAGCCTGATGCATGTTGTGCCAACTCATTGGCAAGCCAATTATCCTGCCTGGGAACATGTGATATGTTGAAATATCCAACTTTGAGATAACATCGAGGCAACTGTCAAGATACATGTTGAGTGTCCCGCTATGACATTGACAAATCTTGGATACTTGTTGGACAACAAGCAATGAATCACCATATGCCTCTACATGAGTCACCCCTGCATCAACTAGAAGTTCTAGCCCAAATAAAAGTGCTTCATATTCGGCTTCATTGTTAGTGCAGAAATAATCAAGACGACAAGAGGCCTCGAAAATAGTATCGTGTGGTGATATGTATACAACACCGAATCCATGCCCATCATCGCAGACTGAGCCGTCAAAATAAAGCCTCCACGGCACAGCCGACACAAGATGTAAGTCGGCTTCTTGCTTCAGGTCAACCCGATGTTCATCAATAAAATCAGCTACAATTTGGCCTTTCATGGACTTGAGGGGCTCATAAGCCAACTCATAATCGATCAATCTGTACGCCCATTTGCCGATTCGCCCGCGAAGAATCGGCTTTTGGATCATGTGCTTGAGAACATCGGTTTGACTAAAGACTTGACATCCGCTTGACTCGGCATCCAGCAAACGCCGACTCAGATATGTGATGGCATATTCCTTCCCTTCGGCTTCTTGGGTCAAGGCAGCTCCAATCACCTTTTCTTCGGCAGCAATGTAAAGCCGGAAAGGCTGCCCCCGAGTAGGCTTCCTCAGAACTGGCGGAGTAGATAGGCAAATTTTGATCTTGTCAAATGCCTCTTGTTGCTTTGCCCCCCAGGTGAACTCATCATCGTTCTTGAGCCGAAGGAATTCTGTAAATGCATCAACTTTTCCGGACAAGTTAGTAATAAATCTCCTTAAATAATTTACCTTGCCCAAAAACTTCTGCATCTATTTTTTACAACTTGGTGCTGCCATCTTTTGGATGGCTTCAGTCTTGGCCGGATCAATCTCTATGCCATGTTCATGTATGATAAAGCCTTAGAACTTTCCAGCCGACACGCCAAAGGCACACTTCAAAGGATTCATCGTGAGCCCGTACTTCCTCATTCTTTCAAATGCAAGTCGTAAGTCGGCCAAATGACTTGACTCGCCGTCCGACTTAACCACCACGTCGTCAATATATACCTCCAGTACCACTCCCAGAAGATCATGAAAAATCAAGTTCATTGCTCTCTGATATGTGGCTCTGACATTTTTCAAGCCAAAGGTCATCACAGTCCACTCGAACAAGCCAACAAAGCCTGGGCAGTGAAACGCCGTCTTAGCCGAATCTTCTTTGGCCATAAATATCTCGTTGTATCCTGCGTTGCCATCCAGAAAGTTGATAACTTTGTGACCCGAGGCTTCGTTGATAAGCATGTCGGCTATTGGCATTGGATATTCGTCCTTAGGCGTGGCACAATTTACATCTCTGAAGTCAATACATGCCATGATCTTGCCAGATCCTTTCTTCTCGACCGAAACAATGTTGGATATCCACTCAACATACTTACAAGGCCGAATAAAGTTGGCCTCCAAAAGCCGGCCTATTTCCGCCTTGATCCGGTCATAGATTGTTGGGTTGAACTTGCGAGCCGGCTGTTTGTGTGGTCTAAAGCCGGCTTTGATAGGCAACCTATGTTCGACCAACTCTCGGCTCAACCCAGGCATCTCGTGGTATTCCCACGCAAAGCAATCAACATATTCCCTGACTAGCGCGATTAACTTAGACTTATAATCGGCTGCCAACTTCTGCTTCACAAATGTTGGCCTAGGGATAGTGCCATCCCCAATGTCAACTTCTTCAAGTAAGTCAGCTGACGCAAAGCCTTGTCCCAACTTGTCCATATCGTCTGGTTCTTCAATTGCTTCCCACATATCGTTCCTCTCGGACCGATACTTCTCCAGACGTTTCCGTAGCCACTCGTCGTTTTTATCCATCTACTTGAGTTGCAGCCGATTTCCACCAATCGGCTTTAGAGATACTGGCACGAATCCGTCCCTGGTAGCACTCAGAAAATCGAACCCGGATAAATCACGCCCATATAGGCATGTGACATTGGAATGTTGCCAATCAACAATTGACCCGGCTAATGCAATACATGCCGATTCGTCAGCATGGACGACTTCAATCTCGTCGTCAACCCATTGAACGAGTTGCTGGTGCATAGTTGATGGAACACATTGGTTGGCATGAAGCCAATCTCCCCCCAACAGTACATTGTAGTTTCCCTGCACCTCAGCAACAAAGAAGGCAGTAGCCAAAGTTTTGCTGCCAACTGTGAGCTCTAAACTTATAACTCATTTGGCTTCAATTCCTTCTCCTCCTTCGAACCCATTCAACACCATGTTTGTCTTCATCAAGTCACTATCATCTTGTTGTAGCTTCTTGAAGACAGAATATGGCATCAGATTCACCACAGCTCCGCCATCCACCAACATTCTGGTAACCGACTTTCCATCAATATGCCCTCTGACGTACAAAGGATTTAGATGTTTAACCGGTCCATCAAGCTTCTCAAAGATGGCATTTTTGGGTCCAAAGTTGATTTGCGCAATTTCGCCTTCTTCTTCCATAGCTCGAAACTCGGCAGGCAGATAATATACCATGTTGATATCCATGTTCGTCCGGCTTGGTGTTTCCTCATAATCCAGCAACTCTTCGTCATCAGTCATATTGCTCGATTCGTCCATTCCTGATCCTGATGTTGCCGGATTTTCTTCTGCCAACTTTTCTGTTGTACTTGTCATCTCTTCCATCATGATGTCTCCAGTTATAGGCTCTTCAGCTGGCAACTCTTCATTTGCCGAGTTCTCGCTTGCAAAATCTGCTGCTTCCACTTCATCGGGCCATGATGAATAAGTAACAGCCGGTGCATCAGCCAACATTGTGTCATTGACTGCAGCTATACTTGGCCTGACTGCTGTTGATGCCGCCATACGAACTTGCCTAGGAACCCATACTTGAGATGGCACCATTGGCCGTCCAACATTGAATTGGGCATCCCTGGCTTGCTCAGCTCCTTCTTCTGCCTTCTCTCGGTTCCTTGCCCTTTGTAGTTTCCGCTTTTGTGTCTTTGTTATACCCGGCGGGCACCACTTTGGCTGAGTATATTTTGGGTCCCGAGGAGGAGGAACCACAGATTGACTAGAGCTGGCTTCATGATCATGGGTTGTTGCCTTTGGCACGACAGTGGGTGTCGGCTTGTTGTTTGTCGGCTCTACAACCGGGTCCTTCATCTTGAAAACATGACTCCCAATGATCAGTATGCTGCCAGCTTCTGATCCGCCTTCTGGAGCCTTCTCAGCACCTTGCGCCTTGACCCGCCAATATAACGAGTCCCAGGGATATACAAGCCGACTCTGCACAGATTGTCGGGTTGCCCTGCGTTTGAACTCGTTAGTCGGCTTCTCATGCCGATTTTCCTCCTTAGCAGATGGTGACCTCGACCATTTCCCATGTTGATATTGGCTTGATCTTGACCCGGCTTGGCGCACATATTTGTTCAGCAACATGTCAAAAGTTGGCTTTATCTTCCTTGGCCTATATTCGGCCTGATTTGTCTTCCATCTGCCAACTTCTGGATTCGTGGGCTTTATAAATCTTGGCGGAAAACCATCCGAGCGTGGCTTTTGCCCCCCGAGCGCAGGATTTTTGATGGTGATCTTCATGAGTTCCTGGCCACCGGGTTGCTGGCTTACAGTAACTTGCCTTCCGGCCGCCTTGTTGTCAGTCTTTTCCATGGGCACACCAACAACAATATTAGACTTATTAGCCCCTTCGTCCGCCTCTGGCCAAAGCAAAACCTTCTTTCCCTTGAAGTCTAGTGCGTTCATTGGGAACGGTTGTGTGTCAATTGCCATGCCAGCAAAGCTCAATCGTCCGTCATTAAGGGCCGATTGGATCTGTCGACGAAAGACATTGCAATCATTAATAGCATGAGAGAAAGAATTGTGATACTTGCAATAAGCTCGCCGCCTTAATTCATCAGGAGACGGTATAACATGATTAACTCTTATCACTTTATCTTTTAACAAGGCATCAAATATTCCATCACATTTGCCTACATCAAAACTGCATTTTATCTCATTATCGCAATTTTTGCGAATCGGCCTTAAGTCATCACACACATAGGGTTTGGCCTTGCTGGGCCAAACAAACTCGGCAGAATAGATATCGGCCTCATCGTCGGAGTCAGCATCATTGTTGAGCACATTAAGCCGACTCCTGTTCATCTGATGTGGGTCTTTTGACTCATTAACCCGGCTTTCTTGAGCCAGAGCTCTCTCTTGAACTTGACTAACAGACAAGAATTCTTGGCCTTCCAACTTCTCTTTTAAGTAAGTCCTCAACCCATTAAAAACCAGGTCAGCCATGTCTCTTTCAGTTATCACCAGACTGTAACATCGGTTTCTAGTGTTTCTTAATCTCTTGACATAATCGGATACCGATTCGTCATGTTTCTACCTAACCGACGTAAGTTGGGACAACTTCTGTTCTACTTCCCCGGCAAAGAAGTGTTCATGGAACTTTTGCTCTAAATGGAACCAAGTATGTATAGAATTAGGAGCTAAAGCTGAAAACCAAGAAAACACAAAGCATGTCAATGACAATGAGAACAAGCGGACTCTGATATGGTCATGATTAGCTTCGCCCAGTTGAGCCAAGTACTGACTAATATGTTCCCATGTTGACTTGTTGTCCACCCCATTAAATTTGGCAAATTCAGGAACTCTATAACCAGGTGGATAAGGTTGTAGATCAAAGTAATCGGGGATAAGGCTTAATGTAAGTCCTGTGTTTTGGCATAACCCCGAGTTTGTCATAAGCTATCTGATCCAATTTTCTCTTGAATACCGCCATCAAATCATCCATATTGGCCGATTGAGCCGGCACAAGCGAAGAATTGGCTGCAGGGTTGGCTTGTGTCAAACAAGCCGAACTTCAGTTCGGCAATGACTCTTGTCCAAAAAGTCGTACCGCTTGTCCCGGCTGGCTTACTGGGTTAGGCAGACTCTGGATAGGAGTTGAGCAGGGTACACTAGACACAAGTTGGTTTCCCTGACTTGACCAATCGGCTGTCTGTCCGATGGTTGAACCTGGAGCGTGTTTTTCTTAGCCTTTTCATGTTCCAACATAAGATCATAAACATTGACAGTACCTTGCGAAACATGATATCGAATTTCGGCTATCTGTTCAGAGGAGAAAAGACTTTTTCTTACAGCGGGTTGGTCGATGTCAACGTTCAGCGGTACGAATTCCGGCTCCTTGATCGGCGAAATCACTCCCTGCCGATCAACCTTGAGGCTGGACAGGTACACATCTTGATCTTCTTGATCCCTCTTGGCACGCAAGGCTCCAAACTCCTCGTCTCTCTTCTCCTTCCACGCCTCCAGGCCTTGGCGTTGTTCTTCTGACAAATTCTCCAAAGTTGGCTTGATGATGTTGTCAACATTGATGTTGGTAACGTCGGTCTTGAAATTGGTCATTGTTGTCCAATTTTAGATCGAAAGTCCCCAGCGGAGTCGCCAAAAAGTGTGTTGCGCTCAAAACGCGTCACACAAACACGTCCTCGTGTACCCGCGGTGCCGGGGGAGATACTCCACAACTCGCCACGCGGGAGGCCTGCTTACAGCACGATACGCAAGACAGTAAGCCGGCGCTTTTGAGACCAGACGTCCCAGCCCCTCGGGAAGCCCCGTCTGAGGAAAATCAGCGACGATTGGATGAGCTAAGCCGGACTTGTTCGCTCTCAGCTCGGTTTTCGATATCCGGCAAAATCTACGCGAAATCGCCGAACAACGGAAGCATGAACAAGGGTTGAAGGAGATAAAAGTAGGGTTGTATTGATAGGTTGTCGATTGTTTGCTTAATTTCAATCGGCCATCACCTCTCACATATATATGAGGCGGCTGGACTTCCCGTACAAGTTTTGGACTCCTACGCGGATTACAATTGATGGTTTAAGTCGGATTCTATCCTAACTTGGCGAATCCTTGATCGTCTTCGTGCTAGACCCGGACTCAATCCGTCTGGCTTCTTTGGAAAGTTGCCTCGTTCTTCCAGCCTGATCTCAAAGTTGCCTTCTTTTTGCCACCTTTAGTCTTCCTCCTTGATACGGAATTTTTTTCCTATTTCCTTCCACCTTGGTCGGAGAAAGTTGCCTTCTTTAGCCTTTTACCTTGATCGGGGAAAGTTGCCTTTTGTCTTCCGCCTTGATCGGTGAAATTTGCCTTTTGCCTTCCACCTTGATTGGAGGAAGCCGCCTTTTGCCTTCTGCCTTGATCTGGAAAAGTTCTCTTCTTTTGCCGGCTTGTTTTGACAATGTTGGCTTCCTTTCTGCTGCCTTGTCTTGACAAAGTTATCTTTCTGCCGCCTTGTTTTGACAACGTTGGCTTTTCCTATACCGCCTTGTTTTGACAAAGCTGGTTTCTTTTCGTCCATCTTGTTTTGACAAAGTTGACTTCGTCCACCTTGTTTTGACAAAGTTGGCTTCTTTTCTACCACCTTCTTCTAACCTTTCTTTTCCCTAGGCTAGAATTGACTTGCCTCCATAGTCCTTCAAGCAACTTCGCACACCCAAATCTGCCTTCCGCCTTGTTCCAGTTTTGCGATCCTAAAACCGGTCAGCTGCCAAAAACGGGTGCTAACAATATGTAAGAACAATGATGATTGGGATATTCCTGAACCTACTCCAACACCTCCACCAACACCGAAGAAGAGAGGTATGATTTAATTAAATGAAAAAACGATGAGGGAAGCTAAAAGATCTCTTTAGGAAAGTGGTATTAAATCTGAAGATGTGAAGTATTTACCTCCTATTGAAGAATTATGTAAGCCTAGTCCTCCTCCAACCGTTATTGAGATACATTCTCTCCAAAGGTTTGATGATAGAGATATTCCTTACTCTAAACCTTCTGCTCAATGCTTTGATGAATTTGATGATTTTATTGTTAAGCAATGCAATTTTAATACGAGAATAGAGAATCATTTAATTAAAAATTCTCATGCTATTAGTGATTTACATGATATTGTTGATAGAACTGCTAATGTTGTTAAAGTGCTAATTAAACACTTTCATATGGTTCAAACTCAAATAGATCAACTCACTAAAGTGCAAAAAGAATTGCTAGTAAACAACTCTATTGCTAAAGAAAAACTTGTTTGTGAAGTAACAACTAGAGGTGGTAAATCTACTCAGGATCCTTTGTATCCTGAAGGACATGGTAAAAGAATTGAACAAGATTCTCAACGAGTGAATGAACCTAGTATTCCTTCTAGGAAAAAGAAAAAGAAACATAAAACTGTTGTAGAATCCACTGAACCTGTTATTGATCCTAATAGTATATATGTTTCTGATGCTGAAACTGAAAGTGGTAATGAACACAACAATGATAATGCTAATAACAATGATAAAGATAAAAATGTCAATTCGGATCGGGAAGAAATAGAAGAAGAACCTGAAAAACATGCTAACAATAAAAAGTACACTAAAGAAGATATTATTGCTAAGAAACATGGTAATGAGAGAGAAACCTGGGTCCAAAAACCAATGGCTTTTTCCTTCTAAGAAACTTAAATCTAAAGAGGAAGATCATTATAATAGATTTTGTGATTGGATGAAACCACTGTTCTTGCAAATTCCTTTGACTGGTGCTATTAAGTTGCCTCCTTATTCTAAATATATGAAATATATTGTGACTAATACAAGGAAAATTCCTAATGAGGAAATATATACTATGCTTGCTAATTACTCTTTTAATGGTAAAGTTCCAAAGAAGCTTGGTGATCCAGGTATACCAACTATTCGTTGCTCTATCAAAAATAATTACGTTAAAACTGCTCTATGTGATTTGGGAGCTGGAGTTAGAGTTATGCCTTTCTCTCTTTACAAGATACTTTATCTTGATAAGTTGATACCTACTGATATATCCTTGCAAATGGCTGATAAATCTACTGTTGTTCCTGTTGGAATTTTGAGGATGTTCCTGTCAAAATAACTACCAATTTTGTAATTATGACTGACTTTGTTGTTCTTGAAATGCCTGAAGATGATAATATGTCTATTATTCTTGGAAGACCTTTTATAAATACTACAGGGGTTGTTATTGATTGCAATAAAGGAAAAGTTACTTTTAATGTTCATGACAAGGAGCATACCGTTTATTTTCCTAAGAAAGTTGATAGAATGCCTGGAGTTAATACAATTACCAATCTGAGGTCTATTAGAGTGGGAAGTATTGATTGCCCATATAAAGAAGAATTCAAAACTCTCATGATTAGATCCATACCAATTCATTATAAGGTAACATGAGTGCCTCATATGGTTTAAAATCTTTCATGCCATATAAAATTCATTTGGTGGCAAGACTTGATCAACCTTGTTACCAAGTGCATTTTAAATGCATAAAGAGGCTAAACAATTTTATTTCTCTCATCCTTGTCATACCTATTGTAATATTACTTAGTTTGCAATGTTTAGTTGAATTTGTTGTTAGAAAATAATTTTTCAGTATTGAATTTAATAATGCAAAATACCAGAAAATGAAAAAAATAAAGTTTCTTAGAAAATTAAAAAATTTATATGAAACATCTTGTTTTCGAGGAGGGTCCTGGAAGTGCCAGAGAGCCACCAGTGGGACCCCCTGGTCCACCACACCACCTGGTGGTGCGGCAGCCATGTGGCCACGCCAGCACATGGTGTGGGTCCCACAGGCACCCCACTTGCTCTCTCTCCTTCCCCTGCCTTCCTCTTACCCGAAAATCACTTTTGGATAGCTCAAACTCGTGTTCTTGCTGCTCATCTCCTGGGATTTCGATCTCCATATTCAGCCAATTTCTGGTGCTGAATGGTGCATCTCCTCTCCGGTATGTGACTCCTCCGAATATCCAAGTGGAATTTTGTTCAATGGTGTATATATGAAGTATTTTGTTGTTGTAGATATCTTGTTTAGTGAGTTTGAATGCTTGTTCTAAGTTGATGAAACTATTTTTGATGCATGCTTAAGCCTCTAGCAAGTCACTATAGTGGTTTCCCTTCATTTAGTTGGCTAAAAATCTATTTTTATGATGTTTGTTGGAAATTTCAGAAAAGGAAGATGAACAACCGTTACTTTGATGAGGAGTTTGAGGGAGATTTTCAGAGGAGGGCAAGGCGTCCAAGGGCTGCCAGTCGCGTTAGGCAGTCCTACAACGAGGAGATCCTCGCACCGACGATCGGAGATGAGGGGGATGCGGGAGAAATTCACGCCGCATCTTATCCTTGTTATGCTTTCCTTCGTGCTGCAGGTTTACTTGAGGACTTCCAAACACTCGTTGAGAGAGTTGGCTTGACCACCTACATGAGGGATGAGAGGCCACAATACTATTGGCTTACCAAGACTTTCTCGGAATCCTTCACCTTCAACACCCATTCTTATGCAAATGCCATTTCTTTCAAGATATATGGTATGCCTTGCAGCCTAACCTTGGAGGAGTTTTGTGGGATTGTTGGTACAACAAACAGGGGGACAACGGTGAGGATTGTCGCGAATCCACCGGAGTTGGCCCAAACCTACCAAGAGGTGACCGACAATGACACCCACTCCGCACATCGCGGCAAGATAAGGAACATTCAGTTCCCTGCCATCAAGTATTTTGTTTACTATCTTACTACTAGTGTTCTTGGTAGGGAAAACACTAGCAATGTTTCTAACTTGCAACTTGCATTTCTTTCGGGCGCCTTTAAGGGTGATTTTCCGTATAACCTTGGATTTTTAATTGCTCGCCGCTTATCGGCTAGAGGCCCCATTTTTGGAGGCGTTATTGCTCTTCGTATTAGCCCTAATGATGTCCTATTAGCCCTAATGATGTCCCACTTGAACCATGCTATCTTGGCCTTGCTACAATGAAAGGACACAAATTTGTTACTAACAACTCCACTTTGGAGAATATCATGTTAAGGGTTGCTTGTGCTGACGTGAAGGGGATCGTGTGCAGAAAACAATAAAATTCCTAGCAACGATATCCTTAAAATATCCAAGATCTACACTATGCAGATATAGTAGTACAGCGGAGATCGGAATACATACCCTCGTAGACCGAATAGCGGGGATTACGCTCCCGCACAAGCGTTGACGACGAAGACGACCTCTAGGTCGCGGAGAACTCGGCGCGACGAAGACGACGAAGATGACCTCGAGGTTGGGTGGAGGAAGTAGGCCTCCGAGCACCGCTTGCGCAGCACCTCGCAGGGTGTTACACACATACGGTGGAGACGACGGCCTCCAAAGCTCCAGTCCAGGACGAGCAGCGGAAGACTTGGATCGGAACACCAGCAGCGCGGCAGCGGACTATAGTGGAAGAGATCCCCCTCTCAACTCGGCGCAACTCCGACAAAGGGAATCACGAGATCGAGAGAGAATTGGGGAATTAATTGGTGAATTAAAAGGCCAGGGGTGCCCCTTCTTATATAGGCTCCCGGGGGGAGCCAACCTTGCCAGCCAGGCAATGTGGGACTATCCCCCATTGCCTGGTGCGGCTAGGGCTGTTGCGCCGGCCCTAGGTGGGCCCCATTTGTCCCACCTAGGCCGGCCAAGCCTCCCCACAAAATTCCCTTGAGGGTTTTCCCCCGTGGGCCTTCTTTCCACCAGAAGGCCCATTTAGGGGAATCAGCCTAAATAAATTCGAAAAAATATATAAATCATATTTAGACATTAATTACACTAATTAATATAAAACATATTATATATAATTTATTCTAGCTCCGAAAACTCTTTCGTCGCTGCCCGATCTCCATCGGACCATTCCCGGGACGTTCCCGGTGATCTCTTTCCTTTCCGGTTGTCTTGTCGAAACCCCTTAAGTGTGTTACCCTAGTGGTTCGATATAATAACAGACATGATCGAGACTCCTCTCCGATCAATGACTAACTCGTAGGCCTAGACCCCATGAATTAATCTCTGTGATATAACTAATGACTTTCATCTATCAAACCTGGACGTCTAGTCTTAAACCCTTTGTCATGTCGATACTTAGCGCGTCCGAGCATCATTCTCAGATATCTCCATACCTAGCATGATCTCCTTACCGACAACACTATCTTCTACTCGTCCATGATATTATGTCAGCAGGTGACCTAGTCACATGTTTGCAAACTCATTTGACATAATCTCACCGAGTGGGCCCTCGAGTATCTATCCGGCTATACGGACTGACAAATCCCGATGTTGACCCCTCGTCTCAACTACTCCCTTCCTATACCCAAAAGTATCACCGTTATTGTCTCACTAAATAAGATATGGCGTTCGGTGCAATCAAAGTATCTTCCAAGAATAATAATAATAGTTGGTCTCACGGTCTTAAGGCGTAATGACTATGTCCTATAAATATTGGGTATGTCCATCACATCGTTACACCTAACGATATGACTTCCATTGCCGACCGGCGCCATGCCCTATGATCGGAAAACCTCGATCATCAATCGCGCAATGAAACTAGTCTTAGTAGAGGCTACTAGGGACCTAGTTGTTTATCTACCACACCTGTATTAATGTTTCCGCTTAATACAGTTATAGCATGGTATAAAATATATAATGAAAGATTGGGATATTGCCAATAAACTATGTTTATTAAGTGCCTCTAGGGCATATTCCCTTCAGTCTCCCACTTGCACTAGAGTAACACTTAATCTAGTTTACAACTTGGTAAAAGCTCAACACCCATAGCATCTTGGTGCCTGCTCGCCTCGTGGAAGAGGAATACAGTCAATAGATCTCACACATTGAGACCTATATGTGCTTTGCAACACTTCTATGTCATCTAGTTTGACATCATCCTGTATCTTATGATGATGGTGAAATATATCCTAGTGGATGGAGTGAGACTCGAGCATTCGCGTAGCATGGGACTTAAAACTCTAAGAGATCTATTAAGGGGACCACATACGCTTGGAAAACTGCTCAGTCCAATCACACTTGCTACTTCTGAAGTCGCGATATATTTCTATGCCTATGTAGATTACGCGACAGTGCATTCATATGCGACTTCGCAAACTAACCATGTCTATCTTCAAAATAAAGGACATCTCCTATATGAGATTTCTACTCGTATGGGTCAGTGTCATAACTTGCATCATCGTAACCGCTTTACGGCAAGTTGTCTTTCCACTCTTACCCTTTACTAGAAAACATATCTTCAGTTCTCGTAGACACTGAAGAATAAACTTAACGTTTGTTCATTGATCCACATAAGGATCACTCTAGAACCTGTTCTTCAACCAAGAACTCGGGTCACACCAAGTCGAGCTTTCAGTCTGATAGAATCTATGTCTGATACATAGAGAATGTCGAACATCAGTTTCTATCACTCAAAATGGCAAGATAAACTTAATATTTTACCTAGTCATACAAGCAATAACCTCTTTCTTCGCTTGTCCTATTCTGAAACACTTCAGAATCTTGACTTAGGAAATATTCCGACTAAATGTTATTAAGCCCCTTACGATCTATACAATTATAAATCGGATGCCTAATACTCCTAACTTCATTTCATAGAAAATTTAATCACTTAAATAATCCTTTACACTCTACTAGAGGATATGTGTCATTCAGTATGTCGTTACATACAAAATCACAAATGACACCTAGCTCACACTCAAATATGCCTTCCGCATATAAGATCAAGGAAAAGCTACTTAGCTCCCACTCAAATATGCCTTCCGCATATAAGATCAAGGAAAGCTACTTTCCTCCCACTCACTTCTTTGCAAATGTAGGTTTCTTCGACTATTTTGGGCAACTCCAAAATCCTTTGATCACATTATCAAAGTAAAGATTCCAGCTCCGATATGCTTGCTTCAGCCCATGAATGGACAACTGAAGTTCGCATACATGTTTAACATCATCAGGATCACCAACTCTTTCTTAATGACACTATTAAGAAAAATGGTTTCCTTATCCATCTATCAATTTCTCATTCGAAATTATAGTGATTGCTAAACGACCCAGAATAGATTTAGCCTTCGCCACTTGAGACAAACTCTCATGTGGTCAACTTTTGAATCTGTCGGAACTATTTCACGATAAATCGATCCTTCTCAATGTCTATTATCTCATAAAATTCCACATTCTAATAACATCCTAGATGCCATCAAGAAGATCTCCCAAGTCATTACCTGGTAATCGTATATGGATTTTTTCGGATCATAAATGACTCATAGCCATTTCTCGGACTTAGGTCCACCATCTCTTCTTCGTAGTTCGTAGGTCTATCATATTCCATTAATATGACCTTCATAACAAGATTGTCGTAACACACAGTGTGGAACACAACCTCGTATGCCTACGCTCTTAGTATGAGCTTAGAACATCATGATCTTGAATCATCAGCTTTTTCAAGCTGTGGAGCCTGACACCGAAAACACTTTCGGTTGCGCCACTCTAATGTCTGGAGAGGAAGTTCACCAACTTCGTCTTGCTCTACTTTCTTTCTCACTTATACCCTTGGACAAGAAACTATTTCTTTCGCAAGGTATATCCCGGCAACGATTTTGCCTATGTCGTGAGACATGTACGCAACTAACTCTTTAGGTACGGTACACTACAAAGATTAATCCATTTTAGGCTTGATCACATCGAATCACTAAATTGCTGAAACGACAATCTAGGCTAAAAGCCATGCCATCACTCAAATGGTATTGTCTCCATGGATTTAAATGGTTTCCCTATTACCTAACGTGAATGTTACGTTTCTACCATATGACTCTAATGATCACAATAATTCGGTAAGAGATTTATTTACCACACACTATCCGATAGGGTGCAATTACGACGTCCTTTCACGCCATAACACTATGGTGTTCCATGCGACGTAATTTGTGGAACTCTTCTCACAAGTCTTCCAATGATGTGCCAACATTATAACTCAAATCTTCATTTCCTCGATCTGTATCGCGGGAATTTGATTTCCTTGTTAAATTTATTTCCTACTTCATTCTGAACTTGTTTGATCGAATCAAAATTTTCAGACTAACATTCCCCGGAGTGGATATCCATATATCTACTCGTAATATTCATGAAGTCTGTGAAATAAATACTTTCACTACACGTTAAAGTACTTCATTGATTCACATACACCCATATGCACGATTCTCAACAAGCTATACTCAAAACGTTCAGTGAAGTTCACGAAATAAAGGTCTCCACTACCCGTCAATTACTTCATTGAACCACATACATATATATGCATGACTATCAATAAGTTATATGCCCGTTTTCCTAAAACGGTGTCAAAGTTATTTTGCAAGTGTCAAAAGATCAAATCTTAGGACTTGTAGATCCATCCGGTATGGAGCTAATGCATTGACTATAACATTGACATGAATCAAACGGTATTGCCACACATATGTGGTGTCCTTATTAAGTTTGTATCCTTTGGCATTAATATTATGAATGTGGGAGCTTCTACCATCTAAATTCAAATCGGCATATGATCCCTACTTCATAAATATAGGACAACAAATTTGTCACTATCATGTATGAACAAGTGTCTCGCTAGAGGAGACACACTTATACCGATCATACTAACAGGCGATCATAAAGAATTTATTCAAGTGGTAGACCTAGAGTGAGAGTGTTTATGGCCAGCACAACAACTTGTCTGCCATTATCAACACGCAATGTCGCCTCATCCTTTAGAGCTACTCAAGCAGTAAACCTGGTTTTCACAAAACATGACTAGTTCAAAACTTAGTCACTACTGCAAGTACTTGCTTAGCTAAAACATTCATAACATGTATATCATATATACACCATCATCATCGATGACTTCCGGCGATCTGTTTCATCTTCTTGATACTTCCAACGTAATCAAGAACCATGAAGGTGAACAACTCCCCTTGCATGACATAGTCTATGACAGAGGATTTGCACTTGGCAACGACGTCTGTCATCCAGTGATCGAGCTGAGCGAGGCGTCTCAATGTTCATCAAGTATGAACATATGTCATCAAGTATGACTGCCACGTGCTCCTTCAATGTGTGTATTCTCTTCCACCTTGGTTGAGAAGACAACCAGTCAACGTACTGATAAACTTCATCAACCCAACTTTAGGGGTACCCCGAGTTTAGCGACCATCTCATATGTTCACGATCTAACAACTCGTACCCACCGTTGGTTCTCTATGGCAGAGATCATAGCATACACTGGACTATGATGATATCATCCGCACAAAATCTGATAATCTAAATTATCTTTTGTTAGCGGGATCTCCGGGTTTATCTCCTAGCGGGTATTGTAACACAAGGAGCTAACTGTTTAAACAAGGAGTATCCTCAAGCTAAAGTATAAAACTATTAAGTTTGGACCCAACCTTTTAAGTTTCTCAATCGCAGGAATGCGCCTAATTTTAAAAGATGCTATCCCATTGGTTAAAATCTACAAAGGTTTTGCAAAACTGACTTTGTTCATTATATTTTGAGTTCTAGTATTTTAGAAAATAACTATCCGAACTCCCACTCAAACGAACATCCCTCCTGGTCGTTTAAGCGATTACACGACCCCCATCCATTGCACCACCCCTCATCGTCAGAGCCGGCAACACAACTTCAAGGGTAGACAATTGTCAATCACAACAACTCTGTGACTCATGCTCGAACTTTCGGCCTCCGTGTTCCGAGGCCATATCTGCATATGCTAGGCTCTCCACTATAACCTCCACGCTGACGCTTGTGCAACATGGCTTACACCTACCGTATGCGAACGACGATATGTCTGACACTCGATCGTCACGGCCTGCCTCATAACGTAGAACTTTCTTGGTGGTGCGCGTTGGAGGAAGAACACTAGTGGTATTTTTGAAGGGATTATCTTATATAATTACCGCCGCGTAACTAATATATACTAATATATATAATCACACAATATAAGATGCACACAAAACATCAAATGTAATGCGATGTGATATAGTCCATGCGCCATGGTCTTCTTGGCGCCCACAGTTTATAAACAATTTATCAAACCTACATTGACCATATCACATAGCCCCTGCAAAATAAAGTTAGATGCTTCTACTTTATCTTTTGCATATTTTACGTGGCTTGGGGCTGTAGTAAATAGAACCGCTTCATACCTACGAACCTTATGACCACAACAACGATCTAATAATTGCATGTTTAAGCATCCCTTTCGGGCCCTCCATTGAAAATGCAAAGTCAACTAAAGAGAGAGAAACTGACACCCGCCAGCCACAGATACGGTACAAGCTGTATGTCTGTAGTGGAACCAGTCTCGCGTAACCGTACGCGTAAAGTCGGTCCAGGACGCTTCATCAACTCGATGCCGCTGCAATCACAAGTGCACGCTAGAGGGTAGCAAATAACAGGAACGGTGCCCCTGTGTAGAACACGGGTTCTAACAGCGTACAACTATATCTACGATAGATCGGCTCTGATACCACTGAAGGGGATCGTGTGCAGAAAACAAAAAATTCCTAGCAACAATATCCTTAAACTAGCCAAGATCTACACTATGCAGATATAGTAGTATGGCGGAGATCGGAATACATACCCTCGTAGACCGAATAGCGGGGATTACGCTCCCGCACAAGTGTTGACGACGAAGACGACGTAGCCGGCCTCTAGGTCGCGGAGAACTCGGCGCGACGAAGACGACGAAGATGACCTCGAGGTCGGGTGGAGGAAGTAGTCCTCCGAGCACCGCTAGCGCAGCACCTCGCAGGGCGTTACACACATACGGTGGAGACGACGGCCTCCGAAGCTCCAGTTCAGGACGAGCAGCGGAAGACTTGGACCGGAACACCAGCATCGCGACAGCGGGCTATAGTGGAAGAGATCCCCCTCTCAACTCGGCGCAACTCCGACAAAGGGAATCACGAGATCGAGAGCGAATTGGGGAATTAATTGGTGAATTAAAAGTCCAGGAGTGCCACTTCTTATATAGGCTCCCAGGGGGAGCCCACCTTGCCAGCCAGGCAATGTGGGACTATCCCCCATTGCCTGGTGCGGCTAGGGCTGTTGCTCCGGCCCTAGGTGGGCCCCATTTTGCCCACCTAGGCCGGCTAAGCTTCCCCACAAAATTCCCTTGAGGGTTTCCCCCCATGGGCCTTCTTTCCACCAGAAGGCCCATTTAGGGAAATCAGTCTAAATAAATTCGAAAATAAATATATAAAATCATATTTAGACATTAATTACACTAATTAATATCAAACATATTATATATAATTTATTCTATCTCCAAAAACTCTTTCGTCGCTGCCCGATCTCCATCAGACCATTCTCGGGACGTTCCTGGTGATCTCTTTCCTTTCCGGTTGTCTTGTCGAAACCCCTTAAGTGTGTTTCCCTAGCGGTTCTATATAATAACAGACACTATCGAGACTCCTCTCTGATCAATGACTAACTCGTAGGCCTGGACCCCATGAATTAATCTCTGTGATATAACGAATGATTTTCATCTATCACACCTGCACGTCTAGTCTTAAACCCTTTGTCATGTCGATACTTAGCGCGTCCGAGCATCATTCTCAGATATCTCCATACCTAGCATGATCTCGTTACCGGCAACACTATCTTCTACTCGTCCATGATATTATGTCAGCTGGTGACCTAGTCACATGTTTGCAAACTCATTTGACATAATCTCACCGAGTGGGCCCTAGAGTATCTATCCGGCTATGCGGACTGACGAATCCTGTTGTTGACCCCTCGTCTCAACTACCCCCTTCCGATACCCAAAAGTATCACCGTTATTGTCACACTAAATAAGATATGACGTTTGGTGCAATCAAAGTATCTTCCAGGAATAACAATAAGAGTTGGTCTCACGGTCTTAAGGCGTAATGACTATGTCCTATAAATACTGGGTATGTCCATCACATCGTTACACCTAACAATATGACTTCCATTGCCGACCGGCGCCATGTCCTATGATCGGAAAACCTCGATCATCAATCGCGCAATGAAACTAGTCTTAGTAGAGGCTACTAGGGACCTGGTTGTTTATCTACCACACATGTATTAATGTTTCCGCTTAATACAGTTATAGCATGGTATAAAACATATAATGAACGATTGGGATATTGCCAATAAACTATGTTTATTAAGTGCCTCTAGGGCATATTCCCTTCATGACGATCGTGAAAAGGAAGTCTCCTTGCCACAACCTTCTTTATTTAGTCTTGACAGGAGACCGTGGTCGTACTCGCTGGTAGAGCTAGAGTAGCAGTTGAGCATGCTTGGTTTTCACCATACATATCGCAGGCAGGAGCCAGCTCCGGAGTATTATAGCGGATACCACGCCGGCGCATCTTTGAGCTCACACTACGGTGAAAGTTTTTCGACATACCCCCGCAACCTCGACGGATAGAGATATTGGCCTTGAGCTCCACTTGGGAAAAAAGCCTAAGCTTGGGGGGAGGTATACCGATGCACACTCATCTTCATATCATTCTCATTCGGTACTTTGTATATCCATGTTTCGCTTTAGTTTTCTTTGTTTATTTGTTTATGTTTTGTTTGTTTGCCATAAACCCAAAAACACCAAAAAGATTTTTGTTATTTCTCTTGCTGGTTTTTTTTAGTATCTAGTATTAGTATGCTAAGTATTTATTTCAGTTCAATATATAAAAACACAAAAATATTTTGCTTTGCTGCGTGCTGTTTTGCGCAGGGACAGATTTCTGCTGTCCACCGTTAAATTCATAACTTTTTATAGGAATGTCGGAATGACCTGAATTTTGGTTTGCATGTTCCTGGGATGTGTACGCAACTTTAATTAGTTTTGAGTTTTCTGATCTGGGCATGTTAAGGCCCTCGAAAAAATCGTCTTTGCTGATTGTTCTGTTTTTCGTTTCTAAATCCGAAAACCCAAAAATATTTGTTGTTTCTCTTTGCTTTTGTATAGTTTGTTTCAGAGTCATTATCTTAAATTACTCCATGAATCTTGGTTATTATCTCATATCTTTCAAGCACACAAGTGATAAGGCAATTATGATTATCTATGACAATTAAGAAGTGAGTCCAGCTCACTTGGCTAGTGGAGTAGATGTACAACCCAGCCACCCAGGTTCAAGTCCTCACGGGGGCGAATTTGGGTTCTTATTATTTAAAAAAAACTCGTTGTGGGGGCTTCCCCCACCGCTTTCCTTTCAAAAAGAAAAGATGATCTATGACAATTTCGAGTTGGGTAAGAGGCTGTTAATGAACTCTATTTGTTTCTCATTTTTGTACATATACTCATTCATGTGAGCATGCTTAGATGGTTCGCATAAGTTATATGTCGATTGGTGGATGCTTAGTAGTTCGTGTTCTCTTATGATCGTTTCCAATTTATTTTATGATGGATGTCATGTCTCTTTGGATATTTGCTTGCATTGTTTTGCTCATAATAGAATATGACACTGTGATATCCTCCTCTGAATAATTCATTTGAATCGACTTGGCACATTCTTACACATGTTATGACTGAAAAAAAAATCAATTAAGACTTGATGACATATTTTGACTCAGAGTTCTTATATCTTTATTATGCCTCCGTTAATTCTATTTCATCGCAAGCATGATTATGACGGTTATTGCTCTCTTGAATTGTCGCTTCCCAGCTTTTGCTAGCCTCCACTTGTACTAAGATGAGAAAATGCTTGTGCTTCCAAATCCCTGAAAACCAAGTTATTTCAAAGTGTCCACCATAAATACCTATACATGGCAATTTCAAACCATTCAAGTAAATTCACATGTGCTACCTTTAAAACCTTCAAACACTTCTCAATTTGTGCCACTGTTTTGAGCTCATGAGGAAGTATGTGGGGTTATGGATATCAACCTTGTCGTTTGTCTTTGGACAGACTTTCGCCAACCAGACTAGTGGCATATACATCCTCTTATCTATTAATTTGCAATAAGAGCTGGCAAATGGGGTGCCCAACCCCAAACTAATCACAACTTTAATTGTTGCATTCTCTTCACATTTTTGGCCTGGTCTAATCATTCAAGCAATGAAAATAGTTTTTAACTACATGTGTAAACAAAAGAGAAATGTGGGATGATCTGCCCTCGGGTAGAAATAACGTCCTTCATGGGAGCCGTTCTTAAGAAAGTCTGGTTGACAAGGGGGGTAGAGTACCCATTACCATTCTTTGACCTAACAGCCACCACTCAAAAACAATTTTACCTCTGTTTTCAAAATGATATGAAGCTCTAGCTCATGTTGAATCCCTACTTCTCTCAATGAAGGGCATATCTTTTACTTTACTGTTGAGTCTCCATCCTTCTTTGAGCACCTTCTCGAGAGCATAATTGTCATTCTTAGTGCGTACCCTGCAGATGAGCAAGTGGTACGACGACGGCGACGCCGGCCCAAGCCACCGCAACCGCCGCAAGGGCGACGACGGCTCGGACGACAACGGCGGTGCCGACGACTACAACCAGGCGATCACGGCGAGCCTGGGAATTCTCAACAACTAGTCGTTTTAAGTTTTTTAGTTTAATCGCCTACGTTTGCGCCTAATTAATGAAATCGCCTAAGTTTACACCAAATTATATGAAATCGCCTCTGTTTTGCGCCAAATTTAATTTTTACGCTATTTTTGAATTGCATGGGTGGAAGCTTGGGCTGGGGACGACTGGGAACCACGCCCCCCCCCCCCCCCCCCCCAAGTTTCAATTAGCGCCGTTTGGCGCCGCGGCGGTAGGAAAACAACGACATTTTGGTCCCTGGAGGGCGCAACGACTAGAGATGCCCTTAGCAGCAGCACTAAGTCCCTAAGCGGCGGCACCGACGTTGTCCACTTCCCAGTGATCTCTAGCGTAGTGGTTGAACAAATTTCCACAACCTTCATTTCGCAACAACCTTCACGAAATTCTCAGTGGTGCGGGTCAATGAGATTTTGTCAGTGTAGAACCCCAACGCCCCATGCGGGAGGACACTCATTAAGCATCCTCTCCATGGAAAACATGGCAGTTTGCACCTATTGAAACTCTGTGCGTTTGACTGGAGCATCTCCTTCTCCATGTTGTTCCCCTGAACACTTTGAACCAGATATTGCCTTGTTAGTAGGGCTAAAAGTATAGTAGAACAAATCTTACTTATGAAAGTTCCGATGGGTTCTCTCGGATGTTTTAAAGCGGTTGAATGACAAGTATAAAAAACTAGTTTTGATTTTTGGTGGAGCTCTAGGGGGGTAAGGTAAAGGAGAATGTGGAGAAATCAAGTTGGCGCGAACATAGATTTTTCTTTGGAAATATAAAACTTGTATCAAGGCTGAAAAAAGACAACAACACACACACATGCACGCACGCGCGCACGCGCGCACACACACAACTTCTGAAGTTTTATACGAGTTGGGACTTTTTGACTCCTTTTGTGTTTTCTATATTTTATTCTAAACAATCCAATCAGATATGGAAACAACTACAAAGATGAACTCAATGTAGATCTAAAAGACGAAAGATATGGGGAAAGTTGCAACAAAATCTCAACAAACAAGGGTTGGATTTACTTTTTTGGTTGGGCTTTGAACTATAGGACATAAAATATAACATCAAAGGCTACATATCTAATGACATAACAAGATAAATGTTACTACATATCTTATAGTGTAAATGAAAGCTTGGATACCATATTGACGTGGTGTGATTATGTCAAATCACATGGTGAGGTACCCTGGATTTTGTCTAAAGGAGAAGGATGTAGTCGTTGGTGATTTCAGATGGCTCATACGGAAGGAATTACCTAGGTTCAGACCCCCGGAGGGTAACACCCTACTTCCTGCTTGTCTGATTATTGATCTCGGTGTTACAAGGAGGCTACAATGACAACCCGGCGAGTCGATATCTCGCTAGGGTTTCTGGCGATGAGATTGTGTGTCCTCTATCGTCGCCCTTCCTGGCCCTTATAAAAGAGGCTAGGTCTCGGGAGATCGTATTCGACTAGGTTTACATATATGGCAAGTTCTAAGTCGATACGTCTTGCTCCTTTCTTGAGTCGACTCCTTGTTCATAGGCCGCCATGCACCTTCCCTTGTAGGCTTGTTTACTAGGCCACCAGGTGGGCCTTCCTTCGGGTTATGCTTCATAGTACTCGGTTGGGTATACCCGTTAGGTATAACCACATCACAGATGATAGGCATAAAAACGTTGAAGGAGTTCACACCGAGGGGTGGCCCGATCTTTACGGCGTATGATCAATGAAGGACATGATAGCAAGCTGCAAAGAACCATGATAACTAGCTTTAACCTTCCAAGATTGGATGTGACCCGTACGTTCGGTAATGCTGACTAAAGTTGCAAGAAACCGGGATAACTAGTTTTAACCTTCCAAGATTGGATGCGACCCGTACATTGGGAATGCTTACTGAAGCTACAAGAACTCCAACCATAAGAATCACATAACCACAAACTACGACTAACCCATGTCAAATGTCGGAACCATAGAGAACGAAATGGGGGAAACTAGAGGCTTCTCTTGGTGTATCTGGATGAACTCACAAGTGTAAAAGTAGTAAGGACCTCTCAGATGTCTATCTAGCACTCTCACTGCATAAGCTTGTACCCGTATGGTTTGACAAAAGCCCCCTAAAAGGATGGAGATATGAGGTTTTACAAGCAAAAGACAACCCCCATTTGTTGGGCGTGAAAATGTCACAAAAAGTCTCATCATGTGCATGGATTTTCTGGGAGAATAAGATGTCGACCTGGAGAGTTATTGGATAATTCATCGGAAATTTGTGAAGCCTCTAACAGACTGGACACCTTTCCCCAAAACGGTCACTGCTCATGCTACACACATCCGAATGATGCAAAGCATTTTTGGTTGGAAAGTAAACTTCAATGAGGTTATATTGACATAACGAAATGTCCCATGTCTTGTCCATATGGTCAAGTCATAGCAAAAGATATGAATAAGATATTGACAACATAAACCACTTGATTTTTTTCTCAACTTTGTTTCTTTCACCCAGTTTCTTCTTGAGCTCATATGTTGTTGTATTTCTTAAATATGTCAAGTTTATAAGATAAACTTAAGTTATTTCACTTATTTCTTTAGCTTAGCTTCTTGTTAGAGATACATTGGTAGTTGAAGTAGTGTCGTTGGTTGGAATGTCCTCATGAGTTTGTATCTCCATTTGAGATCAAATAGAGTGTTCCCTTACAAGCTCCCTTGGAAGGTAAAAACTCCACTAAAAGTTAGCTTATGCTGAGAATTCCGTTCCTACCATGGATAATTTAGCTAAGAGGGGTTGGAGCGGAAATGATCAATGCTCGTTCCATCGCAAGAAAGAAACAACAAATCATCTTCTCTTCCGATGTTCCTTGTCTAAATTGGATTTGGAAAATTGTGACGTGTGCTTTGGATATTGTCAAACCTTTAAAAAATATTGATGGTCTTATTTGGGGGTGGACCGGTTCATACGTAGGTTCTCTGCGCAATTTTGTGCTTGGGCAGGTGATGCCTTTTGTTGGATAAATTTGAAAACCTGATGCATGTTTGAAGTAAAAAATGGTCAAAATGATCCTTCAATAGTCATGTACATATTATCTATTAGGCTTAACTCTTTGGCAATATTGTTTGCAGAAAATGAAGCTAAAAAAGTCTCGAGGATGATGTTAAGAGGATCAATGTGATGATGCGAGAGATCTTCTCAATTTCTCATGGCTGGCCCTTAGAGTGGTGAGGTTGAAAAATTGAAGTCTTTTGATCTTTTTATTTAGGATCTCTGGTTACATGCTTAACTATAAAAAGTTTCTAGTCTGAAGCTACTTAGAAGTCTTTGGTTATGGTTTGATGCTCCTAGCTTCCTTTGTGTTTTTCCCAAGTTCTGTTTATGGCAGGGTCTGATGATGGTTGTTTTTTGGGTTCGGTTTACCTTTTTTTTTACTTGTGTAAAACAAGCTGATTTTTTTTATAGAAATCGACAATTTTTTATTTTCAAAATAGGCCAAACATTCTCAGCAAATATATAAGTGGGCAACCGATACTAGATTTTTGTTCGGTTATTATGTAGCTCTGACTTTTATGAAAAAACAATTTTATGAAAAAACAATGGTAAAAAAGCAACAAAAATAGTGATACCTGTCCACATATATTTTGACTGCTGCAATTTTTCTTTTTTGACATTTACTGCAGCATTTTAGCTGTACCGTGATTTTGCATGTGGACCTAAGAGAGCCACTAATGGTAAGGAATTAAGCGGTATTCAATTTTCACAAAGAGTCCAGCTGCGCACACCCATTAAAGCGCCATGTCACAGCCTCCCACAGCTCAGCGAAAATACCATTGATACCCTTCACCGTGCAAGAACCTCAGAGCATATGAACACTACCACCTGAGGTTATTGTCGTCATTGCCGCCGGCTTTTAACGATCACAGTTCATCCGTTCAATTAAGTATTCCATTTTTAAAACCATTTCCGTGCAACCTTTTTATGCCCGAGACAGTAGGAGGACAAGAGAGCGAGGGCGACCAAACAAATTCCTATTTTTTCGCACATTTTTTTCCTGGGATTTCGCCGCCTCTTGGTCCAATCGATTGGTGGGCGTCCTCGTACTTGGCTTCCCTGATTGAATCCGTGTGAAGCCAGAGATAATTCTCTTTCCGCTGCGTTTGTTGTTTGAGTTCTTCTTGATTCGTTCGCGAAGAGCCACCATGAGCGCTGGAGGCGGGACTTTCCTCGAGATCCAGCCCTCGGAGCTGGCATTCCCCTGTAAGTTGTCTCCAGATCTCGCCTCCGATCGAACTGTTAGGATCGCGTCAGTGAATTAATGCTGTGTCTACTCCGTCCGACGGATCTTGGTCAAAGATGGGATCTTGCGATGGAGGTGAGGCCATGGGTCTTTGCCAATTGGATTCGTGTGTCTGATCAGCTCGTGCGCTTTAGATTTGAATTTAGGATCGTGGACAATATCGTGATTCCTGCAAACCGGTCACCTACTGCATGGCGTTCTGTTCTTTCGCCGTCTTCTTTTTTCCCTGAGATTTCAGTTAGGTGTGCATGGAATGTCAGGCTGCATCGACTATCGATGGAAGGCTTCAAATGTGCACTGCGCATGTGTAGAATCATCATTGTGGTAGTCGTTCGGCCTTCCAGAAGCTTGGGATCTGGCTAACAGATGTGCGCTCTCTTAGCTAACATTGATCTGGTATTTGCGAGTGGCTTAAAATGAAAGAAATTGTGCCTGGCAATTCACACTGTGTTTATGATTTTCTATTATCGTCACTGTTAGACGATTCTGCATAGGATCATGGTGTGTTAGATTTGTTCTTTCAACAATCATTGTTCTGTTCAGTTTGCTTGCCCTCAATGTTTCTGTGTCTTTGCATTGAATATCTGGAGGTTTGCACTTGTCTTCCATTGTCAGAATGCGTCTGAACTTTTATTTGTACATGCAGTTGAATTGATGAAGCAGAGCTCATGCTCCATGCAACTCACCAATAAGACTGACCATTACGTAGCATTCAAGGTAATCTGTTGTAAATGTTCAATCCAATATGCTTCATGTTTTTATTGATGAACATATAGACTGTTCTGAAAGATGAGATCATCTTTCGCAGGTCAAAACAACCAATCCAAAGCAGTACTGTGTGCGCCCCAATATCGGCGTTGTACTACCTGGATCGTCTTGTGATGTCACAGGTAGCTGTCTGTCCATCATATAGGGATAAATAGCTTAGCACAAGGAAAAGTCTGCTTAACTTTCTCAGTTTTCGAGTTAGAAGTATCTTAAGCATTATTTCTGCTGTTAGTGACGATGCAAGCGCAGAGGGAGGCACCCACTGATCTGCAGTGTAAGGACAAATTCCTAGTTCAAAGTGTTGCAGCTGAGAATGGTGCAGCAACTCAAGATATTACTGCAGCAATGGTACCTGCTTTTATACTCCCCATTTTTTGTATTATTTCTGTCAATTTGCTCCCTTGCTGCACACATCATCTTTTCATTCATCTGTGTGGTTTCATGATGACAGTTCAACAAGGAGCCAGGGAAGGCTGTTGATGAATGCAAGCTACGTGTAATTTATGTGCCAACATCTACACCCGGCTCAATTTCTGAAGAATCCGAACAGGGGAGTTCTGCTCGTTCATTTGAAAATGGAACCGTTAATTCCACAATACCACAATCTGTAAGTCACTGAGTTAGCTCTTTCGTTTTATTTCTAATTTTTATTTTTTAATGGATTTCCCAAGGGTTTATTACATGGTAAATTATAATCTATTAAATGTCCAACTTTTAGGTATTTAGATCAGCTGCTGAACCAGGAAAGGAGAAGTCTTCAGAGGTATCCTTAATCTCTTTATACAACTCTTATAATTCGCAAGAACTTGTGAACAACTGGTTGATTGCATATCGATGATCTTGGAATTATTCTATATGCCCTCTACTGGGACCTTGCACTAACTGACCATTTTGCATTTATGGATCATAGTATTGACTGATCAGAAAATTTGAGATAAAATCGGCCGAGACGCTCAGAGTGGGTCGGTGCAGTAAAATCCTATGGAAACATATACTAACTTGCAATAGCATGACTTGTCAAAGTGTCAATGATAATTATCCGTTCATGATAAAAAAAAACTTTTGTGCCCCCTAGCAGTCACCCTGCCCTGGTATCATTAGGGTGACCCCAACCAATGGTGATAAGACTGATGAGTGAGGTTCCTTACCACCATTAGAACATATGGTATAGGTGGCATGTTCCTCAGACTTGGCCTTAAGTCAAGTAATGCATCTATGACTTGTATCACTATCGACATGTGAATCTAAAAGTAGCTTAGCAATATTAGTACTAAAACCTCATAATATCTAGAAAAAAAGAGGCCTGCCAAGTAGCATATGATCCATTCTTTTATCCTCCGTTCCTAATTATAGTGTCCTTAGGTATCCTGGTTCACCCTCACACAAGATGAATTGCTATTTTACATGACTTACCTATGTCTTGGAAGCTTTTCACTTATAAAAAAAATCCTGTGATCTTAATGGTATTGACTACTGTATATATGTAGTTGCAGAAGATCTGACAACAGATTGAGAAAATCATGATCTGTTAGTTGTCACTCCGCATCTTAAAAAGACTTCGAAGTTTTATGTTTTGATAAAATATACTCTCATCGCTAATTTTTCCTTGTAGGCAACATCCATGATCTCCAAGCTAACTGAGGAGAAAATGTCTGCTGTTCAGCAAAACCAGAAATTGCGACAAGAGCTGGTAAATGCTTTCACAACTACGATAGTTCTAAATTAATGCTGAATTACAGAGTATTTTTCTTGATAAGAGTTCCATCATTTATTTGTTTCTTTGCCATTCCATCTGAATGGCGACGCAAGGGGTCGTTTATCTCAGTTCCTACAGTAATGTTCAACAAATGATATAAATGCTTATTTTAACTTTCTGCTCATCATTCTCATCAATAAGTAAAACGTATAGGATAATCTACTGCATTTCTGGGCTTCTTGCTTTGCTCGCCCTGACAAAGAAACCTTGTTAATAGAATTGTTTTTTTATACAAGCCAAGTATGCTTAAAGCATTATTCAGATCTTCAATTGATGCAATTAAGAGTTGCATGCTCGTAACCATTTACTGTTAAGACAGGTTGTTCGACTAGATTTGTTTTCTTAATTTTTTTCTCTGTTCGAGATAGCCACGAGAATCGATGATTGCTAACCGTGTGCTGTCTGGACTGAACCTTATGTTAATGTGTCTAACAAAAAACCTTGATAAGGAGGGAAAGTTCCCTCCCTTAACTATACGTTGGTAGAGTGGAATGAGGCACCCTGTGGAGGCTGCGCTTCCAATGCGGGTGGGTGAGTTCATGGGCATGTGCTTCTGACCAACCGGCCACTGCTCGGTTCCCTACCATGTCTAACAAATTAGTCAATATTTCTTCATGTATGCTGTCTAAAGTCAAAAATAATTTACTCTGGGCTTCAATTTCAGATGACCTATGAAGGGACAATGCAATTCAAATATGCAGTGTATTTTGGCTCTTGTAAATAGTAAAAACTGTGGCATATAAAAAAAACTCCCCACCGACAATTCTAAAATTTCATTTCTTGGATTTGTTTTTGTGTACCCGTTATTTCATTGATAGATATCCAACTTACCGCGTGCATGATAGTGCATTATGAGCTCGTTTGCTTTTATGAATTCTATGGATAATGTGAACATGAACACACTTGATATGTTTCTCTTTAATTCAGGATCTTCTACGCAAAGAGAGCAGCAAAAGCAACAGCGGTTTCTCAATCACCTTCTTGATTGTTGTTGGTATTCTCGGCATCATCGCTGGTTTCATCCTCAAGAAGACATAGAAGAGGTAGCCCCCAACAAAGTTATACTCCCCAGGAAAGGATACCAACATGTGGGGTAGCCCCATCCCTTGTGTTTTTCCTCCTAAAGGAGCGCCTGTTCTAACTTGTAACAGCAGCCCCACCTAGAAGCTTTTGTTTGTGTACATTACATGGTGGTTTTTCGTGATTTTACATCGAGTAGACTTGTTTTGATTCGTAACAGTCGCAACCTATGTCACATTTACCATAACCTTCATTCTTTCTGATCTCGAGTTTTTAGTACCCCAGTTTCCTTCTCCAGTTTCTGGAGATTGTCGGTGATTCTTTAGTTTCAAGGACTCTAGACTTTCACTGCAATGCAATGTGATCATGTGAACTCTGCCAAGCAGTTAAGCATTCAGTAGGCAAAGGAAATATTTGTTTGAAGCAGTCAATAAGTCATCAGGGCGATAAAGTCTTGAGTACACACAAGTCACAACACGCCTAGTTAACTAGAGTCTGAATGCAACATGTTACAGCCATTCTGTTCCTACTGTTAGGGCTGTAGAGCATCAGGAATCCTCAGGATCTTCAGGTCGGTACCATCCACTGTTCCGGACTCCCAGGAGACTTGAGGAACAGACACAATGCCGCCACAATCCCGCCAGAGAAGAACCCTAGCAACAGGCACCCACACCTCGCCGCGACGATCTTGATCGGAGAGCAGGGCACGGCCTCACCGGCCGCCGTATTCTCCTCCGTCGAGGCCCAGTCGCCATCGCTGCCGCACCGTGCCTTGTATCCTGCCGTCGCGTCGCCGCCGTTCTGCACTTCCGTCACGCCGGAACGGCATCCGCCGACCGTCTCGCGGCCGCCGTCGTCACTGTAGCTCTGGTACATGTCGTCGCCCATGCCTCTGCCCTCGTCGTTCGTCTGGGTGTCGCATTGGTTGGACGTCCAGGCTCTGGACTTGGACAGACGATAGGCTGTGCCGTTAGGGGACGGGTTGCAACTGCCGGCCCAATACGGACACGCCTCTTGACACCAGCTCAGTTCTGTGCCGTCGGATCAAGCCGGTTATGTCTGATAAATGCTGCGTAATTCGTTGGATTGCCAACTGACACGCCAGGATACATCCCAGTATAATAGCTTTTCCGAATTTCAGTTCCTTAAAAAAGCCCAAAGCAACGCTTAGCCAATAGGTGCAAGAAATTTCCAGCTCTTAACTATTTTGTGGAATTATGTGAGAATGACGATAGTTGGATATGATATACAATTGTAGAGACTTGAACACGGTTTAAATGAAAATCAAGGAAATTTATAGTAAAGAATGACTGAACCAATACACACGGGATAGTTGACGCGATCCAATCTAGGGTTCCTGCCTCCCTCGCCAACGATGTCGTCGGTCTACCCCGCTCAAGATATCGGCCGATATCCCGATTTATCAGCCGATTTATTGTTTATCGTTGTCTGACTGATAAGATAAATTGGCCGATAAGTCGGCCGATATACCGATAACCCGATCGATTTAGCCCTTACCATAGCTCGACCGATAAGTTTTCGGTACGCGATATCCACAACATTGGCCCCGCCTATGGAGGCTCTTGGGGTGTTGTAGGTGTAGTGGACCACGACCTCTCGTTGACGGGAGGGTTTATGTTCCTTTTATAGTTATTTCAGCGTCAGGCTTCTGTGACATCTGAAGTTAAAATAAGATCATCCACATTTCATCCCCGCTTCGGTGGTGCATGGCAGAGGGCACATGAAATTATGTGTTTGGCGAACCTCTTGGTATCGGGTCGGTTTTCATTTTCATTTGTGTGGTTGCTGGTCTTACACATCCGGGCTATGGGTTGCATTGATTGCGATGAACTTTACAATTTGTTTTTTACATAAGTCCAATTTGTTTCTAGCCACACATAAAATCATATTTTGAACACCATATTTCCAGGGATGGACCATGGGTCCAGTGATCCGGCTCGTGTTGTGGAGAAACATCCCACAATTTCGGCATCAACTGAGTCTCATCTGCATATTCATGGATCGTTGTAATTGGACGCAAGGGAACAGGCAAGGCATTCGAACTATTTTCATGTCAACCAATAGCACATTTTTTTCTGTAATTTGCGTGATTTTACATTCCGGTCGAGGCTCTTTTACAAAATGCAGCGACGTTAAGTCACTGACACCCCTGCCCCGCCTCTCTTACCTCTAACAAGTTATTAATCCCATTATACTACACACGTAGGCACACGTGGACGGCCGTCATACGACGATCCATCCGTTACTGGTAAAGATGGTACACCATGCGAAGAAATCAGGGCCGTCCGATCGAAACACGGACGGGCGCACGCACGCACGTTCTGCGAGGTCAGTCAGTGGAGGCACGGCTCGGCGTCGGCCATCTCGACGCCGTTCACGCTGCCGTCGGCGCCGGGGCGGCCCGCCTTGTACTTGTACCACCTCGCCGCGAAGAGGTACACGACGAGGTTGGCTAGGCAGACGCCGGCGAGGAGCCAGTAGAACTTGTACAGCTCGCCCTTGTTGAGGTCGTCGGCGATCCACGGCCGGCGGTCGCCGGTGATCTTGTGCACGACGGTCACGATCGCCGAGCTGACGAAGAACCCCAGAGAGAGCGTGCTGAGGAAGAGCCCCGTGCTCATGGTCTTCATCCCCTTGGGGCACTCGCGGAGGAAGAAGTCGAGCTGGCCGATGTACGTGAAGGCCTCGCCGGACCCGACGAAGAGGAACTGCGGGATGAGCCAGAACACCGACATGGGCACGGGTGTGCCCTCGGGCACGCCGGAATCCCGAGCCACGCCGAGACGCTTCACCTCGATCAGCGCTGCGGAGGTCATGGCGAGGATGGAGAGCACGAGGCCAATGCCGATCCGCTGGAGCGGGGTGAGCCCATGAGGGTTGCCGCTCAGGCGGCGCGCCACGGGGACGATGATGCGGTCGTAGATGGGGACGGTGAGGAGGATGGAGCCGACGAAGAAGACGGTGAGGGAGCCAGCCGGGATCTCAAAGGAGGAACCGATGTGGCGGTCCATGGTGGTGGCCTGGGACACCGAGAAGGTGGTCATCTGCGCGTACACAGTCCAGAACATGATGGTCGTCGCCCAGATCGGAAGCATCCGCGCCACCGTCTTCACCTCCTCCACGTCCGTCAGCGTCGCCAGCTGCCACTTGCTTGGCTCGCCGGCCGGGTCCGAGTTGATCGCCGCATGGTCCAAGAAACTGCAAAAAAGATTCAGGTGTGTTTGTTCATCAGAACCAGAAAACTGATAAACAAATGAACACGAATAACAGTGCAAATAAAATCAACTTCACAATCGAGCTAAGTAAACCATGTTTGTTTGCAGATCTTGGTCTAGATTCAGCAAAAGTGCCGAGATTAGGCTTGATAGACGAGATTGTGTTTCAAACATTCATTTTCAGACTGACAAAACAGGGAGAAGTGTGCAAACAAATTAAGTTGGATTGATTTAAACATTGCGCGTTAATTCTTTCTGTAGATTCAGCAATGTGAGGACAGGTTGGTTCCAAAAATTCTCTATCTCCGAGTCTGATAAAAAGGGGTCAGTTTCAGAAGTTGGTTTGTTCAGAGTTCAAATTCATGCTATTAGCCTATTACATTCGTTTCATCTTATTCTTTTTTTACTACTTTCATGAATATAAGCAGTTGTCGCAGATGTTCAATTCAGAACAAAACAATTACAGTGCAGTTTCAGAAAACAAGGGTCATTCTTATTTCGGAAACTTATGCCTAAGTTGCTGTTACTAATACTTCTTTAATTGACACAGAGACCACGCAAAGGTCCTTCCACTTACATAACTAAAATCCTATAAGGCAGTGATGCAACAACTACAATCTAAAAGCAGTGGTATGAGGAACAAGATTCTTCCGCACAAGATGGAGACACAAATCCAATCATACAGTTAAAACAACAAATCGCCTTATGCAGAGCATCTATATGGGTGAAAAGACTTGTGGGTGGTGGGTGGGAACAGCTAAGTATTCAGAGTTTATAGTATTTATTACTTTTGCAAATTTGTCGTGATTAAACAAATTTGCTTCAGGTGGCCATATTCTCCCCCATTTGCACATGCTTAACTGGAGCTGCAGGCAATTAGGGTCCTCACATAACACCTATTCATGTGATGCAATTGATGTTAATGCAACAGCCAGTTATCTACATGCAACCGGCCCAGGTTCAGGTAGAACCTCGGGGAGATGAGTTGCATAACCTCGTGATCTGCAAATCGTCGACATCCCGGGATGTGATTAAAAACACCTTATCATGTGATTATCCTTGGTAGACACGATCCTACTGTTGATGCATGTATTTCCTACTATTTATCTGATCACCTAATCATGTGATCCCCCGCCACCCGGTCAGGTGCATCTCCCTATCATATATGAAACTGAAATCGTGGCAGAGAGCTTGCCAAGAAACCATTGTCCCAAAAATCCCTGTCCAAATATATCCCAACACTGTCCACGCCGAGGCCGACCACCAAGGAGAGCAATTGAATGAAATCACGGTGTTCTCGCCAAACAAAATTAGCGTCAACACGTGAGGCACGACACTTGGCTTTCACAGAGTAAACAGCGACGGGCGGTAACAAGCCGACCGTTCGTTGTTACGCACAACGGTCCTGGCTCTAATAGGTGGTCGACGGAGGGATTACCGCCTAACTAGGTGGTGGATCTCCTCCATCAACCTCACCAACCTAGACAATTATTTGTCAAGAGAGGGCAACCACAAGGTACGCAAACATCACATGCCTTGAGTTTCCCTCACTGCTTTTAGAGGGGGCCTATGCAGTATGGTCCATGAGATGATTTTTCTCCCCGGCATGAACTGGACAGATCGATGTGAGGCACGCATGGATCCTGGTCTCCGGGTGAGCCATGACAAAAAGGAAGGGCAGATGCATGTGAGGAAGAAAGGTTTTGCTTAGATCTTCTTGTCGCCATCACCATCACTGGCTAAACTTTCCTACACACATGGTGCTAGCACCAGTTCTTTCTTCCCTCTACTAGTCGTTTATTTCTTGGCGGGCTTTTCGTTTTTTCTACTGCCCAATCATGCAGAGCTTTCGGTGTGCACACGTCTCAGTCCTCTGCAGAAACAGCCACTCCGAATAATTGAGGGGGATATGCACGGCAGGTTTTTGCTTGCTTGCTTCCATCTAAAACTATAGCTTTCTCAACTCTGCTGGCCCACCACGGAGCATTAGCAAGGAGTTTTGGTCATAATGCCTGACATTCTAAATGTCACCTTGATTGGTGGTATGATAACAACAGAAAGTATTTGAAAGTCATATAGGACGATAGGTGTGGAGGTAAATCGATGTCAAGGCTGACTACCTACTTGATTTCGCTCGCATTCACCTAGCTTGTCAAGAACCCAACCATCAAGAACACGACAGTCTAGATGATCGAGCTACTTATTAGTACTCCCTACATCCCGAGTGTCGTGTTGAAAAATGTAGGGAAGATTATTAATTTCATGATAAGTTTGTTGCAACTAGTGTTAATGACAACATGGAGATGGAGCCTAGCTAACAATTTGATGACACTGTCGGCAGCAAAGTACAGTCGAAACACTCCCCGTTTTAAGAACAGAGCTAGCTGCTGACTAGATTTCGTACGCAGTTCATCACTCCAGCTCCAGGGATAGGAGCATGAGCAGTAACGGTAGGTGGGAGAAAGCTCTCCTCCGACCTCCCCCTCCGGCACAAGAATCAGGAACACCGCACTCCCGATGCACTAGAATACAGGTGAAATGAAATGAAATCAAGGGGCTGCTGCTGTTTGGCATTGCCTACCGACCAGCATACAGAGCCCCTGATCCTCCCCACGCATGACCATATCTCGGGCCAGCCTATCCCTATCCAAGTACTAGTACCCAGTACACAGTACATGATGCATCCAGCGTCTGCGTCTCTGAATCCGTAGCAGGTCACGCACGCAGTGGACTTGCATCCTTGTTTGTTTGCAGGTTACTTCCTTCAGGCTTGGATGCAGGTGCAGGTGCAGGTGCAGGTCGGTTTCAGAAAGAGCGGGACGGGGACGAAGAAGACAGTGAGGGAGGGAGGGAGGGAGGGACATGAGCACGGTCTGGTGACCCCACGATTTGGCCATTAGAATAGTGGCATTATTGGTTGGCTCCCTGCCAAACTCGCCATTTGTCGCTTGCCTCCCACAACTTGTTGTATTCTTTGCATCGTCTTCTTCATCCTCACCCTAGCTCCTCCCAGAATTTTCGTGAGAACATGGTTTTGCCCGCAGGGGCTGGGTCGTTTTCACTAGAGATTCACCATTGGCGTGTGCTAGTATGTATAGTATAGCGTTGGCAAGCACGTGAGTGATTGGCCAACTTGGGAGAAGCTAGCAGCTGATGGACGGATTTGGAGGGGACAGACGGTGCAAGCCTGAATCCAAAACCAACTTGCATAGGAATGGACCCCCTAATCCCTACCTTAGTACCTTGCACCTTTGAATTAGTACCAGTTTTATGACAAGGATTCAATTGGCCAGCCTTATTCTTGGCCTCTTATATTTTCTCAATTTACTACGTACTAGTATTTCCTCTTTTATGAGGCTTCTGTTCTCTGCCTGAAAGTGGGGTCGGTCAACTCTTGTCAACAGTGCACTATGTGGTCTCTATTTACTATCCATGCATGCAGCTTTGACTCATGCCCCTCCATGTATACTGACTAGTACTCCGTATTAGCAGAGCTATTATTCATTAATAACACGATCAGGCAGCAACAGGATTAAGCAAGTGCAATCAATTTGATGCGGTAATGAATGAGCTAGCTTACCGGAACTGCTTGGTGTGCGGGATGCGCTCCTTGAGCTTGCTCTTCTTGGTGGAACCCCCCTCGGCGGCGGCGACCTTGCCGACGTCGATGTCGTAGAGCATGGAGGTGTCGTCTGGGAGGTCCATGCGGCGCTTGCGCCACGCAGCGACCACGACGGCCGCAATCTGCGTGAGCGGGCTCCCCGCCAGCTTCTTGAAGCGGTACCTGCGGGTGCCGGCGAGGAACACTACCAGCCCGGCGGCGATGGCGGCCGCGCACGCGCCGTACCCATATGGCCGCCCGAGGTTGTCCTGGACGTACACGAGCACGGTGACGGCCAGCAGGGAGCCGAGGCTGATGAAGAAGAAGAACCAGTTGAAGAAGCGCATCATCTGCGTCTTCTCGCCACCGTTGGTCTCGTCGAACTGGTCGGAACCGAAGCCGGAGACGCTCGACTTGAGCCCGCCTGTGCCAAGCGCCGTCAGGTACAGCGCCAGGTACAGCACGCCCAGCTGTGCGCCGGAGGCGCGGGAGCACGTCGAGGACAGCGGACCACCCTCCGCCGCGCACGCCGGCGGCCGCAGCCCCGGCGCAGCTGTCGAGATTGTCAGGATCGTCACGCCCTGCACGTGTTTTTTTCATTAAAAAATCAATCTTTCTTGATCTCAACTTGTGAAACAAACATTAACTGATATACTGTACAAAAACTCAGGTTTAATCTTATGCGAATTAGTCTCGAGAATTAACGGATTCATGCATGATTGCTATCTCAGTCAGCTTGCTACCGTGCAATATGGACCCGTAGTTACGCCATGCGGCGATCTTGGAAGTATTATGCCAAATTGCCAATGAATGATGATGAGCCCATATGCATGATGATGGTTAAACAGTGTTATTCTGGTGCCCGTTCTTTTCGAAACAGCATCCAGTTGATTCGTGTGTGCTCCAGTTTGGAAAAAACTAATTTCTCTAAAAGAGCCCAGCTGATTAATTATCTCTTCTTTTGAGCTAATAAATAAATAAAATAAAATAACTAACAACCTACCAAGAAAAAGGGATCTCATAGGAAAGGGCAAAGCAGTCAAAACTTGCACGGCGGGCGCGGGCGGCGGCACGAACGCCATGGCAAGCGTCATGGAGCAAAGTCAAAAAGGACTAGTAGGTACTCACGGATGCCTGGATGGCGGTGAAGATTGCTATGGTGAGGTAGCGTCCGAGGAAGGAGTCGGCGACAAAGCCGCCGAGGAGGCAGAGCATGAAGGATGTGCCCATGAAGTTAGTGACGACGTTGGCCGCCTCCGCGTTGCCGACGTGCATCGTCGCCGTGAGGTAGGTGACCAGGTTGACCGCGATACCCAGCGTGGTGAGCCTCTCGTTGAGCTCGGCCACAAGGATCATGGCGGCTGCGCCCCAGCGGCCGGTGGTGGACCGGGCGGCGGGGCGGCCGCGGTAGTCCCACGCGTCGCCGAGGACCTCGGCCTGCGCCGCCGCATTGGTCTGGGGGAGAAGGCCCACCATCTTAGTGTGTTGCTTCCCACCGCTGCCGGCCGGGTCGGCGTGGCGAGGACGGAGGATCTGTGTGTGGAGGCCGGTGTGTGGATGTGTGTTTGTGGCGAGTTTGGAGGTGGCGGATGGAGGAGTATATATACCCGCGGCAGCGGCGGGGGGTGTTCTCGGGAGAATCTCCTGCTCCGACTTTTGGAGGAGGAAGATGAATCAGGTAATGACACGCTTCGGCTTGGTTTACTCTGATCTTGCGCTGAGGGTGATTACGCGGTGAGAGTTCTGATCGTGTTTATCGCTTTATTATAATCAATTATCCGCGCTGAGATAACGGCGGTTGTGGTTCCTTCCTCCCGTGAGAGAGATGGACGAGAGGATAAGGGCACTCTGTTTGTTCGATCGGGTTACCTGGACGGTTCATATGGCTTAATGACTTGCCACGTGTGCCTATCTGTTGCGGGTTTTTTTTGCCTCAGCGTTTGCTTTTTGGACGAAACGGATTAAGCGTCCGATGGTTCCGGATTTAAGTTATGCGCCATATGAGTTGGACAAAATCATTTCCGTTATATTATTGGTTTCAAAAATTCTGAGAATAAAAGTTAGTTGAAAAAACTCTACTCTCTAGGCAACTCGGGCGGCCATAAGACCCTAGCAACGAAGATGACATTCTCTGTTTAGGGAATGCCATTCTAATGGCTTTATTGATTATCACACCTAAAGTGTTTATCAACATGTGATAGGATAGTGAAAACTATTCCTAACAATCTCGTGTGCGACCGAATTGGATTCCCTTCGGTAATATTCATAAGAAACATTGGCTAAACCTAATGCAGTGATGGTTCAATCATGGAAGATATTAGTTGATGCAGTTGTAGAGGAACATTCAACCAACATAGTTTCAATCATGTGTGTTACCGGATTATTAATCTGTGCCACTCTATGTGTTGCAAGACACACTCCGACTGGCTAGGTTTTGGCCATTGTAGAATCTTAGAATCCATTATAGTGTTTACATGAAGATACAATGATCTTGCCCGTGTATCTCAACGTAGACGCTCACAAAGACGCACGTACAAACACCTCTACAAAAGCAAGCACGCAAACCCTACCCCTATGAGCACTTCCGAGAGACTGGTCTGGTAGATCTTGAGGTTGATGAAGTCACCACAGGCGTCTCGCTGTTGACGGACAGATCACCTACCACTGGAAGCATAGCGTCGACTAAATCCTGTAAAATCCAGAAAAATGCGAGCATCCGTATCAAGTCTGGGATTTGAACTTGGCTGGGTTGGTTCCACGACAAGGAACCAAACAGCTGAGATAGGATTACTTCACATATCAACACATTCTCTCCCTTCATCGTCATAATATGCATTGACATTAATCTTCTTATTTCCCTTAGTTGGGCATGTTCATTAAAATCCGAAGATCCACCTTGGTTGGACTCGTCATAATCAATGCACATGCGGTTTTTTCCTGCTTAAATGTTTTGTCCAAAAATTATGTGTATTTATTTTATCTTTACCATATGGTTAGTGGTGGTACGTCGGAAGGCATGTAACCTTGAGTTTGTTACTTTGTATTTTTCTGATCTTCACGATAAAACAGCTATGTGCATCGTTTGGATATAGAGGCCAAGCATCCTATCCCGTAATTAGTTGCTACGACACTAATGTCTAATAGCACTGTTCACTGCACATTCTGGTCGGGCACGAACTTTATGCATAGAAGATTAAAAGAAAAATGTGAGTGCTAGCATCTAAAATGGTTTTTCTAGTAGTAGCATTTGTAGACCTAAAGGTTTGGAGCACTAGGCATTTCTTCACTTTTTAGGTAAAAGTGGTCGATACCATTGGCCGAATAGATAGAAGAGATGATCTAGTTTATAACAGAAACCAGAGATAAAAACCATACAAACTGTAAGACAACAACAAAAAAACTCACAAGCGAGTCGACCCGTCGCACCTACGACGCAAGACAACCAAACACCACAAACACACCACCTGCTCTAGGGCCGCCGCCCCGGCGTAGCAACCCAGGATGAAGCTTCGCATTACCCGAAGTCGAACCAGTCAGGCAGCATGTTGTCCGCACAACACCAGGATGCCAGCCAAACCCACCAGATCCGGAGCCACCACCCCGACGAAGCAACCAAGATGAAGCTCCGAACTCAAACCAGTCGGGTCAACGAACCTGCTGTCCGCAAAGCCACATGACGCCACCCCATACGCACATGGCCACAACCCAGCCCATAGGACCATCGCCGTGTGGGGGCTCGAGGCCGCCGCCTCGACATACGCCTCGACATACCGCCACCGTCCAGGGCCGTCACCCTGGTGAACTGAAAGGAATATGACCGAGAGGCAATAATAAAGTGGTTATTATCTTATTCCATGTTTATGATAAATGCTTATTTCTCATGCTTGAATTGTATGAATTGGAAACGTTAATACATGTGTGACTAATTGTTAATACATGTGTGACTAATGAACAAATAAGAGTTCCTAGTAACGCCTCTCGTTTAACTAGCTCGTTGATTAACTGATGATTAAGGTTTCCTGATCATGAACATTGGATGTTGTTAATAATGGGATCACGTCATTAGGAGAATGATGTGATGAACACACACTCAAATTAAGTATAGCAATGCGATCAAGTCATTAAGTTTACATTGTTGTACTAAGCATACAAAGTAATCCTAATCCTTAGACCATGAAATCATGTAAATCACTAACACCGGAAGAATGCTTTGATAACATCAAACGTCACACCGTAACAGGGTGACTATAAAGGTGGCGTTGGGTATTCCGAAAGTATTAGTTGAGTCTCATGGATCAATAAGTGAGATTTGTCCATCCAGATGAAGGAGAGATATACTCTGTGCCCTCTCGGTGATATCACATCGACACCGCTTGCAAGCACATGACTAGGTCACAAGGATGTCATATCACATAACGAGTAAAGAGTAATTGTCGGGAACAAAATCGAACTAGGTATAGATGATACCAATGATCGGATCTCGGACAAGTAAAATATCGCGAGACAAAAGGAATTGGTTATGACGTTTTTGGTTCACACGATCACAAGATTCATCGTCGAATATGTAGCAGTCATTCGGATCTCCAAATCCCGCTGTTGACTATTGATCGGAGAGGTGTCTCGATCATGTCTACATTATTCACGAACCGTAGGGTGACACACTTAAGCTTTGTCGACGCTTTTGGGTAGACAAGGAATTTCGGAGAAAAGTTTGGATAGCACCAAAATTGTTTCGGGTAATATTGAAATAGTTCAAGGAGTTAATTATCAATGGTTGTCAATGGTTGTTAATAGAATTAACAAATGAACCAAGGGGGTAAGTGTTAATGTTTGTTAATAGAATTAACAAATATTAAAAAGAAATGAAATTGTTTTATTTAATAAAGAAAACCCCTTGGAATTTTGAGTGAGAATTGATGAGAGAATGAGTGGGTTGAGTGGAGATTCCACTCACATGATGAGGGGAGAGGTGGGGGCACTCCAAATTCCTGGCTCCCTCCCCCTCCTATATAAAGAGGGGTGTAAGCTCCCTCTCCCCCACACACTTGCCTCTCTCTCTCTCTCTCCTCCCGCTGCTCCACCTTCCAGCCATCTGCTTGGCAAAGTCATGGCCGATTAGTTTCTCCACCACATCACGCCGTCGTGTTGTTGGAGTTTCCGGTGGTTCTACTACTTCCGTTGTCCCGCTGGATCGATGGAACGGAGGTCGTAATCAAGCCGTACGTGTGACCGAGTACGGAGGCGCTGCCCGTTGCAGTGCACATCTTCACGATCTTGAGATCGGCGAGTGAACGACTACATCATCCACGAGAATTATTCTCAAAACGCTTACGGTATTCGAGGGTTAGTTCTCTTGAAATATGTTCCACTCGTTACGAGCATCTACTAGACTATATCTTGGCTTGTTGGTTTGTTCACACCGTAGGAAAATTTTGTTTTCTATGCTACGAACCCATCAGTGGTATCAGAGCCGTGTCTATGCGTAGATGTTTTGTACGGGTAGAACACATATGTGTATGTGGGCCTTGATGATCATGTTATTGCTTCCTTTGTATATTTTGTATTTTAGTGGCAGTGTGAGATGAAGCGGCCCGGATTAACCTTATATGTCCACGTACATGGGACTTGTTCCACGACTAACATGCAACTTGTTTTGCATAAGTGGCTTTGCGGGTGTCTGTCTCTCCAACTATAGTTAAGATATAAAATAAAACATGTTGCTAATAATATTTTTATCACCGTTGTGGTTTCATGTTTGTAGGAAGAAGGGTTCTATCTTCGAAAGCCCTAAGCCACGTAAATATGTAAAAATAAATTAGAGTACGTCTAACTTGTTTTTGCAGGGCATGTGATGTGATATGGTTAAAGTTACAAATTTTATGTATGAGATGATACCTATTTATAAATTATGACAAACCGACAGGAGCCAAATGGTTGTCTTTTTATTTTATGGCCTGCATGCTAAATATCATATCTAGATGATATGTTGTAAATTTGGAGGACAATTAAGAAGGAGGCGCTATGGACCTTGGTGCCACGCCGGTGGAATGATGGAGATCATGCCAAGATGCACAAGATAGAGATTAAGTGCGAGAAGGACCATATCATATCACATTATCCATGCATGTCATGCTAATCCTTTTATGCATCTTATTTTGCTTAGATCTTTGCTTAGATCACGACAGTAGCATTATAAGATGATCCCTCTCACAATTAATATCAAGATAATAATGTGTTCTTCCTTAGTATACACCGTTAAGATAGTTCGTCGTTCCGAAGCACCACGTGATGATCGGGTGTGATAGACTCAACGTTCGCATACAATGGGTGTAAGCCAGATTTACGCACGCAAATACTACAGTTCTACTTAGCGAGCCTAGCATGTACATACATGGTCTCGGAACACGTAACCGAAAGGTAAAGCATGAGTCATATGATGATATGATCAACATGTCGATGTCCGCCTTTGCAGCTGCACCATCTCTCGTGATGATCGGTTATTGGTGTAGTGAATTTGGTTCGTGTAATCACTAAAACGACTAGAGGGATATTGTTTTTGACTGGGGGTTGACGTAATAATTTAGAATTAGTTTAACTCCATATATCTATCATAAACATAGTCTAAAATTGTCTTTTCATGAATATTTGTAGTATTGGCATCCGTAGTCCACTACGCACTAGGCTTGTTAGTTGAGATCAAAACTGTTCAAAATCTGATATTTACTCTATGGACTGGTACCATATTATAAGTAAGTAATTGTGTATAGAAAAGTTTTAAAATTCTATTGCAAACTTTCGGTAACTCTAAAATTTCTCCATGTGATTTGGAATCTAAAATGAGCAACAATTCTTATTGGTGTCTAAATTCATTCTTGTCTCCGTGAAACTTAGTTTTCGAATTTGTTTGATAATTGAGGAGAATGATGGAGCTGAAAATTTGTTTTCATAAATGAGATATGACTGATATCTAAGACCTTGTTTTGGTTACAAGTTTTTATGAATTTCAGTGGGAGTACTTGAGCTCATATTGTATGAGTATGTATTACAAGATAGAAGATGCTAGGCATCTCGATATCCAAAGTAGTTTGGCACTGATTCATATCCAATCTAATGGAGCCATGGTAGCTTCATCATGATAGGATTCATGATGGGATTGATAAATAGTGTAAGTGAATTTGTTCATTGCATTAAAAGACCACTAATAGTGAAATCCATAAAAACACTTATCATATGATGATCAACTTCAACATAAAACTCCAAATGGTGCTAGTACTGACTATTCACGCCTAGGATTTTGATCCAGTTTGATGGACAGTTTGACACAGATGTTGATGTTGAATGCTTCTTCCGCATAGAGAAGAAAAACCGAAAGAGAAACTGCAAAAGTATTAGGCAGAAAAGAAAAGACTAGAAAGTCTAGTTCAGGTGTATATGGCTTATACATGTTATAGATATTTTTCCTATTAGTCACATACTGTAATTCTTGGGTATTTGTACTAGATTGGTTGGTATGAACTGTCATACAACTCAATACAATAATACAATGACCTAAGTGACTTATGAGGAATGTGGTAACAATACGCAACGAAAATATGATAATCTGTTATTGTGTTTGTAGTTGGTATTATACCTAGCCCGTGAGATTTATTCTAAAATAACTTAATAATTTTTTTATTTTGTTCTGGTCTAATTAAAACAAGTAGTTGTTCAAATTTTGACATAATCCATAGAAGATGGATAAGTTATTATAAATCTTGTTGGTAAAACATATATCTATAATGCTAACGCTAAATGCCGCAAGGCTAATGATTTCAATTCCATCTAATTGTGGAACCGCCATTTAAGTCATATTAGAAATAATTGCATGTAGAAACTCAATGTTGTTGAATTTCAGAGTCACTTGATTTTGAATCATTGACGCTTGCAACACCTTCTAAAAGGAAAATGACTTGAACTTTGTTCGAGAGGCCTAAGATTGAACGAATGGCTAAACATGTTGGAAATCACACATGATTGATGTGTGTGATCCATTGGGTGTAGCCATAAGCAGTAGATTCATCTACTTCGTTGATGATTTGAATAGACATATTCAGATTTACCTATTTAATGAGAAAGAAGTCTGAAACATTTGAATATGTTCAAAGATTTCAACACGACGTAGAAAATCATCGTAACAATAATATCTATGATGAGTTCATAGAAGGGATTATTTAAGTTACAGATTTAGCACAAGACATCTAAGTGTCGCGGAATGAATTCCACAAATTATGCCTTCCTAAAACACCACAGAAGTATGGTGGGTTCGATAGACCTAATCAGACCGTGTTTTGACATGGAATATCAAAGATGTAAACTGAAATTGCCATTATATTTTTGAAGAGCTATGCTTTAAAGACTACCGCTTTTACACTTAGAAGAGTACCATCATATATGATCCACTGAATTGACAACCATATGAGATATGTGACGGGAAGTTACCCAACGGTCTTTTCTTCATTTTTGGTATGCAAATGATTTTCCAACCAAAATGGATAAATATGTTTGTAGGTTATCCCAAGGAAGCATTGGGAATTCTTTCCACTTTAAGCCAAATACAAAGTGTTGTTGTCGCTGAGAATGGCTTATTTCCGGGAAGGATGTTCTCGTGAAAGTTTTGAGTGGGAGGATAATAGAATTCAATAACTAAGATGAGCAGAGTGGCGCAACACCAGAATTTGTTCTGGAAGTAGCCATGTCGCCCATGACACCCACAACTACAAGTTGTTGAAGCTCTGGAGATTGAATTATATATTGAACCTCACTAGTCGGGTACGCTTTCGTAATCGAATAATAAGGATTTGAGAACGAAATATTATTGTAGGACAATAGTAAACTGATTGTATACAAGGAAGCGATGATGGGCCCTTAACTCCGTTAAAAATGGTTGAACGCCATAAAATCCAAGATAGTATTCATAGACGAAATCAAGCTTGGAACTTGGTAAAATAAAAATGAGTCTATAAACAGAAGTGGATGTCACATCCATAAAAGGTTCGAGTTGTCAAAAATTGTTTACGACAAAGTTCAAGAAGTTGTCTACGTTAAGATTTGGATCTTCCATAGCGAAACCTTAAATCTGAATGGATTATTCTAGCCATCGCTGCATATGAGTTATGCCGGGCAACAAAGTTGTGTTCCTTAGTTGGAGTACTAAACAAGGACGTATAACTGATATATCCGAGGGAGTTGTTGATCCCGAGATAGCTAGAAAGGAGAATGCAAACTTCCATGATAGAAGTATGCATCACGGAGATGATATCTTCATTGAATGAAATAGTCAAATGAATTTTTGATTTCATTATGAACAACGAATATGCTTGCTTTTGCAAGAAATTAAGTGGGAGCGCTAAGACATATTCATGATACTTTAGGTAGATGACATATCGTTGGCTGAAAAATCATGTATATTTACTTGACATAATTAAAAGTTTCACTGAAAATAGTTTTCACTGAAAGGACTTAGACCAAAAACTATGTTAGGCATATAAATTCATGGAGATGAATTGATGCGCTTAAAAGGTTGGGTCAAAGTACATAAAAGAGATACCGAAGTAATTGGATATGGAAACATCAAGAAGTGTTCTCGTTACATGGCGTGTTAACAAGACTTGAGTGTATTCGACACTTGATGAATTTAGAAATATGATTTTTTTATATAAATCATAAACGCCATGATATGTACATAACCAGATATCATATGTTGTAATATAGTTACAAGCATATACCAGAGTGATTCATGTGATGATCACTGGATAAAAGTAAGATATTCTTGGGTGCTTTGGAAGAACAAAGAATATATTTTGGGTACGAAAGTGACAAACATATCGTTGTAATATGTTACACCGACGGGAGTTGTATCACATACACGAATAAAATTAATTTTGATCTCAATAAGGTTATATGTGTGTTCAATGAAAGTAGCACAATAGGATGGAAGGAAGTTCCATGTTGGTTTTGGATGAGTTCCAAAGTTTAACAATATGACGGATTCTACAAATGAGGATAAGTGTACTATTGTTGTGACAAACGTCATACTACAACCTAAGGCTAAATATATCATTGCTATGACTAGCAAACGATAGCTAAGTGTATCGTTGTTTTGACAACAAATTTTGAGTCAAGAAGTTCTTGCGAACTTGGTGTAGTTCCATGTGTGTCAGATCTATGAAGCTATATTGCTTTGACAGTATTAGCAACGTGATTCAGACCGATGAACTAAAGGTTCCACCATGTGACCAAAGATATACAAAGTCATGCCTAATCTCATTCGGAATAAGTCGTGCGTAGAGACGCAAAAGATATGCAATATACATTCGGACCTGAAACGTTCAAGGTCCGTTGACTAAAACCTCTTCCATGAGTTAAACATGATCATCACCCGAAGGCCATTGGTGTTGGATCTTTACAAGTGTTAACTAGATTATTGACTCTAGTGCAAGTGGGAGACTGAAAGGAATATGCCCGAGAGGCAATAATAAAGTGGTTACTATCTTATTCCATGTTTATGATGAATGTTTATTTCTCATGCTAGAATTGTATTAATTGGAAACGTTAATACATGTGTGACTAATAAACAAATAAGAGTTCCTAGTAACGCCTCTCGTTTAACTAGCTTGTTGATTAACTGATGATTAAGGTTTCCTGATCATGAACATTGGATGTTGTTAATAACGGGATCACATCATTAGGAGAATGATGTGATGAACACACACCCAAATTAAGTATAGCAATGCGATCAAGTCATTAAGTTTACATTGTTGTACTAAGCATACAAAGTAATCATAATCCTTAGACCATGAGATCATGTAAATCACTAACACCGGAAGAATGCTTTGATAACATCAAACGTCACACCGTAACAGGGTGACTATAAAGGTGGCGTTGGGTATTCCGAAAGTATTAGTTGAGGCTCATGGATAAAGAAGTGAGATTTGTCCATCCAACTGACGGAGATATATACTCTGGGCCCTCTCGGTGATATCACATCGACACCGCTTGCAAGCACGTGACTAGGTCACAAGGATGTCATATCACATAACGAGTAAAGAGTACTTGTCAGGAACGAGATCGAACTAGGTATATATGATACCAATGATCGGATCTCGGACAAGTAAAATATCGCGAGTCAAAATGAATTGGTTATGACGTTTTTGGTTCACACGATCACAAGATTCATCGTCGAATATGTAGCAGTCATTACGGATCTCCAGATCCCGCTGTTGACTATTGATCGGAGAGGTGTCTTGATCATGTCTACATTATTCACGAACCGTAGGGTGACACACTTAAGCTTTGTCCACGCTTTTGGGTAGACAAGGAATTTCCGAGAAAAGTTTGGATAGCACCGAAATTGTTTCGGGTAATATTGAAATAGTTCAAGGAGTTAATTGTCAATGGTTGCCAATGGTTGTTAATAGAATTAACAAATGAACCAAGGGGGTAAGTGTAACGCCCCGGGATTTATCCCCTTTTTGTTTTGTGAGTTCTTCTTTTTGCATCGACATAGCATCGCATTAATTTAATTGTTGCATTTAAATTTAATTTCCACAATTAAATTCAAATGCATTTCAAATTAATTAAAAATGTGTTATTTTAAAATCTTTTAAAAATGTTAAAAACTAGTTTATTAAATTGTCTATCCAAAACTAAAAATATTTTGTAAAGGTTCCGTATTCAAATTCCTTTTCGTTTTTGTTTTAAAAATATAAAACAGAAAAGATTAAATGGGAGAGAAATAAAGCCCAAGCCCATCTAACCCCAAACCCTAGGTTTTGTCCCCCTGAAAACTTTTCCCACCCCCTGCAATGTTGCAGCCACCCTCCTCTATTTTTCTGGAAATTTGCAAGTCATTCCCCCCTTTTTCTTTCTTTTCTCCCCTTCCTTTCTTTTCTTTTCTTTTTCTTTCTTTTCTTTTCTCTCTCTTTCCTTTTTTTTCTCTTCTTCTCTTTCCTTTCTTGCTTCTTCCCCATCCCGCACGGGAGAAAATCCCGAGCCCGAGCCGTACTCCCGAGCACGTCGGCCGCCCCACCCGCTCGCCTCCCCTTGCGCTCGCGTCGCCGCCTCCCCGCCGGCCGCTGCGCCCGCGCCGCCCCGGCCTCCTCCGCCCGCACCTGCGCCTCCCGCTGCCGCACGTGCGCGCCCCCACGTCGTCCGCGCCGCCGATCCTCTCCGCGCGCGAGCCGCCGCCAGCGCCCCGAGCACGCCGTGCCCCGCCGCACCCGGCCGCCTCCACGCCATGGCCACCGACGGCCCGAGCTCCTTCCACCTCGCCGGCGTCGCCTCCCTACTCCGCCCCATGACGCGCCGCCGCGCCGTCCTCCGGCCTGCGCCGCTGCCGCGCACCAGCCCTCTCCTCCCGAGCCGGCCCGGGCTCGCCGCCCTCGCCTCCGCCGCCTCCCGCCGGCTGTCCTCGCCTCCTCGCCGCCGCCGCGCCGCCGCCGCGCCGCCGAGTTCATCCCGCTGCGCCGCGCCCCTGCTACTGCCCGCCGTGCGCGCCGCGCGCTTGCTGTCCGCGCCCCCACGCCGCAGCTCCCCCGAGCGACCCGCCGCCGCGCTCATCCGCCTCCCGCGCCGCGCAGCCGCCGTGCGTGCCTCCGCCCGCGCGACCCGCCGCCGCGCTCATCCGCCACCGCCCCGCGTGCCTCCGCCCGCGCCGCTCACCGCCGCCGTGCGTTCCATCCCGCACGCACGCGTCCCGCTGCCTCATCTTCCGGCCGTGTGCACGCCGCCGCCGACGCCCGCCAGGTGTTCGACACAATGCCCGCAAGACCCCGGCGTCGCCATTTTGTCCGAGTTGTCCACCCTTCGAGGTGTTGCTACATGCGCGTGCGAGTGCCTCCTCCGGTGTCGCGTTGTCGTGACCACCGTGTCCGTGTTGCGGTGCACGCCCCGTGTGCGCCTCCTTCCGGTGTCCATTTGTCGTGCTCCTCCGTGCCCGCGCCCGTCAACGAGGATGATCGAGTACGACTACTTCCCGCCCACTTCCACGACACAACGACGATGCCCCGGTTCCGTGACGGCTACTTCCCCGACGTCGACTACTTCCTCTACGGACCGAAGACGTCGGTTTCGAACCCTAGTTCACCCGATCCGACGTACGGACCCAAACCCTAACCCTAAACCTATTTTATTAAATGTCATCTATCTTGTGCATCTCGCATCATACTTACATGTGTTCATCTCTTGGGTTGCGGGTATAGAAAATCACCTAAATAATAATTATGGAATGTGTGGGGTAATAAATATATAATGCCCTATTCCATTTAATTTAATTAGATCACCCATGCCATGTCTTACTGTGTTAATCAACACTTAATTTGGTGAGTAGATAAATAACTTGCACCTAAGTATTAATTGTCGGAACCCCGGTTCCGCTTAATTTGGATTAAGTGCATCTCAAATTGCATCTCGCCATGTCATGCATCATTCTCAGATGATCATGTTGGATCTTTTGCCGTAGTTGTAAAATGCATCTTTTACGCCTCCAGTGTTTGTTGCTTCTTCGCGGATAAGACGTTGAGATGTGTGAGCAACGACAAGATCTGCTTCCATGCGGGATTCCAGGCAAGCAAAGTTTGCTTGTTTACCTATACATTGTCTTTCATTCCTGCCGTTGATCTCTGCTACCCTAGTATCCGATTCTCTATCGCGATCCCATCACATGTTTATCCTGCAGCCCATACAGCTTTATCCCCACAACCTAATACCCGTTACATGTTTATCTGTTGGCCTTGCGAGTCGTAGCGCATGCTTAGAGTTGATTGTGCGAGTCGTCTGTTGGTCTTATGTTTCATCTGTTTAGTATGATAGAATATTCTACCTTAATAAAATGTTGTTTTATATTGGGGTATTATAATTAAATGATAAGGCACCAGGCGGAAGGCCTTGCGAGGTGCTTTGTTCTGCTCAGTGTCGACCTAGGAACTGAGATTTTGTCCTCGGATCCAATTTTGAGCGCACTAACCACTTGTGGGAGGCCCTATGGAGCCCCCCTCGACTTTGAACGGATCTACAGCTTGTCCATGTGCCGCAAGTAGTTCGGGTTTTCCATTTGCTCATTGCATGTGCATGATGTTGATGATGATGAGAGGTTATGTGATACGTGGGGTCATATAGGTGCGGTACGACACGAAGCGGACAGTTCCTACTGTGGTTTGAGCCGCATGGTGACGTAGTCGCAAACAAATGAGTCCGCAATTGAGATTCGGCCGGACCCCTGACGCGGGTAACAACTCATATGGGTGGCACTTGGACTTGCTGTAGTGAAGGAACGAGTCGTGTTGAGATGCCCTGATGCTTGCTTGGGTTGATCATACGAGTATGGGTACAGTAGTGCACCCCTGCAGGGTATAATCTTATCGATGAGCCGTGTCCACGATTATGGACGACTTTGGTGATGATGCTGGCTAACAAGATCTAGACAACTTGCACCTAATTAATGTTAATTAAATTGACTAGTAATATAGAATTACTTTCACAATAAATTATAATTAAAAACTATTCAACGTGTGAGTTTCCCGAATTGCTTCCTCATATTTGGTTGAGGGGGTTAATTCGAGAATGGGTTATGTTTGGTGTTAGTAGTAGTTGGCTACTTATGCGCTCTCTTATCCCTCTCTGATTAGACGGAAGTCGTAGCGTGTCTCTTTAGGTTGCTAGTGATGCTGCCGCTAAGTCCACCTCCCCTATATTTTGGGAGATGGTGTAAAAAGTAGGCAAGTCGGTTTTGCTTGCCAGGGAGTGCCCTGACCCTCTTTTGGGATGTGCTTTATGTGCAGTTATCAGGTTTGAAGTTTGACGACGTTAGCTTGGGAATCCCTCCGACTTAGCTGGACAGGGATATGGCGCCATCGTTTATCTTCAGGACTCTTAGTCCAATTTGCATCTTATCCGTAGCCGGATACTATTTTGCTTCCTCTGTCATTTGTATCTTTGTATTGTATCTTTTGTATCTTGACTTGTTCGAGTCGTTGTTGTATTATATATCTTCTGTTGTATTTGTGGATGTATCGGAACTGTTGTAATGTTATCACAATTCCACCCACATAATGCGCATGTTTCGCCGTGCACATTATGTCTGGTGGGCGACCTAAAATCGTTATTATGCGGAATTCGGCGGGATCGCTTAAATCTACATAGTACCGATTTCAGGGCGTCACAGTAAGTGTTAATGTTTGTTAATATAATTAACGAATATTAAAAAGAAATGAAATTGTTTTATTTAATAAAGAAAACCACTTGGAATTTTGAGTGGGAATTGATGAAAGAATGAGTGGGTTGAGTGAAGACTCCACTCACATGATGAGGGGAGAGGTGGGGGCACTACAAATTCGTGGCTCCCTCCCCCTCCTATATAAATAGGGGTGTAAGCTCCCTCTCCCCACACACTTGCCTCTCTCTCCCTCCTCCCGCCGCTCCACCTTCCAGCCATCTGCTTGGCGAAGCCATGGCCGATTAGTTTCTCCACCACAGCACACCGTCGTGTTATTGGAGTTTTTGGTGGTTCTACTACTTCCGCTGCCCCGCTGGATCGAGTGAACGGAGGTCGTCATGAAGTTGTACGTGTGTCCGAGTACGGAGGCGCTGCCCGTTGCAGTGCACATCTTCACGATCTTGAGATCGGCGAGTGAACGACTACATCATCCACGAGAATTATTCTCGAAACGCTTACGGTCTTCGAGGGTTAGTTCTATTGGAATATGTTCCACTCGTTACGAGCATCTCCTAGACTATATCTTGGCTTGTTGGTTTGTTCACACCGTAGGAAATTTTTTGTTTTCTATGCTACGAACCCATCATGAACCGCTCCCCTGACAACAGAACCACCCTCCCCGAGAGTGCCGCGAACCCCTCACACCGCAAGGGCTAAGAATCTCCAAGACGGCGCCTCCAACAAGGTAACGTCGCGTCGGAGCTTAGATTTTGATCCGGAGATCTTAGGATCACCCACACTTTCTAAGGGCTTAAAGTATTCGTCTGGTGTTGCGACCCACCAGATTTCCCGTAAATTGGTAATTTCATGACTGAAAGTGTGATAATCTGTTCCATAAGATCTGAATCTCATACGCGTAGCTTCTGAAAGGAATCTTCTAGAAGAACAAGTTGTAGTCGGTCCTATGTGATTTTTTTTTGCGAAACACAGTACAACGCAAGCGCTCATATGTACGCGCATACACTCACCCTTATGAAGGCAGGAACGGACACCCTACCCCTACGAGAACCTCCGAGAGATGAGCCGGCGGATCAGGTCTTGAAATTGACAAAGTCAACATATGTGTCTCGCTGTCGACGAGAACGTCGCCTCCACTGAAGATTATTCCGCTTAAATGAGAAATACCAGCGTCAAATCTGGGGTTTGAACTCTGGTGGGCTGAGGGTACAACCACCCTTCGAACCATCTTGCCACAGGCAAGTTCTCCCGAGGTGATACATTTTACTCCCTCAATTTAATATAACATGTTTTGGCTATTGCACATATCTTGTCTAGATAAACATAAAAATAAGTGAATATGGGCATTAAAACATGTCCACATATAAGTTTGGGCATGTGAATGTAGAAAAAAGCTAAAATGTCATATATTAAAATCATAATTGGTACGTAATTATGTTGGTAGCTTGTGCCTCAAGTTGTAAAAGGGTAGCCACCTTCTGCGAGAGCACTCGATCGACCAAGTCACCGACTCTATATTGAACGATGGATAAGATCTGAAAGATTTCTAGTAGGGTGTTGTTAATTTACGCGTTAATTTGTTGTATGCGGTGAAGCACGAGGTTCTGCACGAGATTCATAAGTGGTAAACAAATCTCTATTCGGGCACATATAATAATGTCAAAGGAGTTTAGAAGTGTGATTCTGAGTCGTTGTGATTGTTAAGCTCAAAGATTTTAAGGTTGTCACTTTAAGCTAGCCTTTCAATCAGGACAATGCAGACACATATGCGATATACACCAAATTCAATACGACAATCAGTCGACAAAATTGTAATGTTTTTTTATTATAATTTCACTAAAAAAAGCCAAGATGGCAATGTTATACTCTATATCAGAGCAGATAATCCCAATAGTACAACCAACGAATGGTTCTTCTAAGTTAAGATGTTTCCGAAGCAAACTGCAATCTATTTGGATGCGCCAAATATGATTTTTCAGATATAACCATTAGTGCTCATGCGATTTCACAACATGATTATTCCTCGTAAAGAGAGATACATTTAGTTATCCTTTAACGATAGGAAATTCCTTTGTTCCTTTGAGAATGGTATAATTAAATCCACCTTTATTGAAAAAGAAGTGAATAGGATGCATGCACATATCATTTTCTTAATTACTAAAATATAGATACCATATATTTCATCACTCTAATACTTATTCTTATCTCACCATCAAGACTTTGCATTCAGTTTCCATCTCTCTATAATATTGTGCGGCATTAAAATGTTGCTATCGGTGATGTGGTATCTCAAAACGCTCGCTCAAGATTGGTTTTCGGCAAAATGGCTTGCGTGGCTGAACCTAGTACAGAAATAGATGGGAGTTGAGAACTTGCCTGTGGCAAGATGGTTAGGAGGATGGTTGTATCCCCAGCCCACCAGAGTTCAAACCCCAGGTTTGGCGCTGATGTTTCTCATTTAGGCGGAATTTTCTTTCAGTGGGAGGCGACGTTCCCGTCGACAGCGAGGCGCCTGTGGTGACTTCGTCAATCTCAAGACCCGCCGGCTTAGTCTCTCGGAGGTGCTCATAGGGGTAGGGTGTGCGTGCGTTCATAGGGATGAGTGTGTGCGCGTGTATATGAGCGCTTGCGTTGTACTGTGTTTCTCAAAAAAAAAAAAGATAGGAGTTTTGTTTAGCGAGGAGGAGGATACATTTAAGTGGGCAATGCCGATAATTGGATTATTCTTTTATAAGTCGGGTTGTTTGGGGGGGGGGGGGGGGGGCACTAGTATAATGTCTGGTGTTTAGTTCACTCAAGATAGTTTTGTTAAAATGGTTGATTCATGTTTAGGTCTTATGTGATATGTGATTATAATATTTTTTAATCTATAAATAAGTCTTTGTGCATCAATTGATGTAGAGGACGGGTTTCAACCCCATTTAAAATAAAATTTTACATGAATGGACATACTAGGTATCTTCCAAAATACAGATGAAAACTTAATATACCGCTATGATACTGGTGTGGTCCCTTCATAGAAATGTTTTGTTTATCAATAATAATCTTGTAAAAAACGATGGACATGGTGTAAGATATACATTTTCTGTGATTTAGAGGAGACAACCGAGCATTTTTTATGTTTCATTTCTTTGCACATTTAATTTAGTGTGATTTCGCTTCAACTTTAATGTACCCCTTCGACCAATGTAACTAAAATGTTTGGTAATTGATTAAGAGGTTTGATAAGACAACACTCGATTTGTGCTTTCATTCCTTGCGTGCTCCGGGGAAACGCCATATTTGGACTTCCCGGATCGGATGATAGCAACGTTCTTGCATGGTCAACTACTTGGAGCATCATTACCGGAGTCACACCTTGGCTGCAAGAACAAATTTATAACTTTGGCTCACACGGTGGCCTGGGTGGAGCGGCGTGGCATCTACTGCATTGACGACTGCGAGGTCGGCAGTGAACGAGGATGATATCAACGTGCGCAAAATGGAGGCGTTCTCTACTGCCGTGGAAGCATCGACGACGAGCATGCAAGGCCATTACATTGATCACATTGCTAAAAATGGGTCGGTGGAAGCGGCAGTGGCAACTTCTGGAGTAGGCGCATGTGTGGCATGCTAAGAATCGGGTGGACCGGTTTGTGCCCTGGCTCGCTGTTGTGTGGGTGAGAGTTCTAGATTTGGATGGGGTTTTAGTGTGAGGTTAGGGTCGATGGCCCCGATCATGGCCACCCCATCATTTAACTTGTAGGTGTAGCGATGTTGTCGGGATGGTTGATTCAATTGATCGATACTTTCCTTGGTAGGAATCTGTTGAATAATTGCGTCGAGGTGTTTTGGTGTCGACCTTGGTTGCTTGGGCAACTTGGCCGGCGACCCGTGTGGAGCGCGGCCTCAGGGCCCGGCGTGGTTAAGTTGTATCTTTTTTCCCCCCTTTTTTAAGACTTGTCCTATCTGTTTGCTTCTTCTTTATCAATATAAAAGACTAAACTTTTCCCTCGTTTCAAAAAAGAAGAAGAATATGTTGGATAATTTTATAGAAAAAGGTGTGTCGGTTATTTTGGTGTAGAGGAGAGGGTTTCAACCTTTTTAAAAAGACATCATGCACCTTGGCAATGCATCAGTTGAAAAAGTTCATCTTGTGGAAACGCAAAAGAAGTACTGGTTGAAGCATCAAATCGGACGATTAGTACCTCTGGTTGGGTTTAATTGTCGCTGAAAGATTACTAGGCTAGTACAAAAAAAAACTATACATACTGCGCGACAATAATTCCGGATAAGAGGAGTACCAAAATATATATCCAACTAAGTCGTTCTTAATTCTTGGATAACATTCAAAAATTTCAAGATCAGATTCGACTGGAGTGTTGAGAAACAAAAAGGAATAAGAAAAAATATTAGCATTGGCCTTTATTTTCTATCCTCTCACCTCCACCCACAATGAGCAGCAGGCGAACAATTGGGTTCTAATAACTTGTACATATATATGCATATCCTATTTTTAATTATGCTCGTATCGGGAAGGCCTCCGACCTATCGAAATATTCCTCCGGAGGTCAAGTAGTGGCTTGTTACTAGTGGAGGAGCTGACGAAGGTAGCTACAGATGAAAGGTATGCAGTGGAGAGGTCGATGGATCATCAGGTGCCCACCTCCAAAAAGAGCAAATTCAACCACGGGATCGGTCTGATGCATTTTCGGCCATATGCTAATGGCTCAAAAGTAGCGGAGTCCCACCCACCAAAAGCAGGACGAAGAGAATTAGAATTTTTACGGCGATCGACGACCATCACCACTAACAGCATGACGGCTGCGTATTCCGGCAGCTCGGAGCACCACGAGGCGGCATCTCTCCCACTCCGTTCACCAATGCATCGGGGGCATCCGGCAGGACACCAAGCAACGGCGCCATGTCAGCCGGGGGCCGTGCTGGCTTGTCAATGGCGGAGTGGCCGGAGCACGGTGCGTTGTCCGGTAGCCGGCGGCCAGTCGCGCGAGGATTCGATGCCCCTCGAGCTTGCTTGTCACCTTGTCAATGGGTCATGTCCTCCTCGCTATTCACTCTCTGCTGTCATATGCATCTTGGCATGTCTAGTTTTTCCCTTCCTGTGCTGGCATGCCTGGTTTAAAAGGCACGAGCATCCTACAAGTTGAAAAATGCCGGAATACAAGAAATACAGGAATATGGCAGGTTTGTCGAGGCTGAAGATAGAAAAAATTTACTCCCTCCATACACAACACAAAACAAAATGATGTCACAACTTTATCTAAATTTATATGTATCTAGACATGCTCCTCCTGCCGTTGCTTCGCTGTTTGAGATCGCATCTGCCTCCTGGGCCGCTCCTGCCTGGGCGACTCTGGAGGCCGCACTATTGCCGTCTCCTCGAGGCCCCATCTTTGTTCCCGCCTGGCCGCTACCGCCGCCGGCCGGCGCTGACTGTGGTGGCGGCGCCCGTCCCGCGTGGTGCCCTGTCCTGTGACATCCAAGCGGTGGGGCATGACGACGGGATAGCCTGGTAGTGGAGTGGAGAAGGCGTAGAGGTGGAGGGTTTGTCGGGAGGTATGGTCGGCGGCAACACTTGGCCCTACCGCTAGGGGCGCGAGCCGATCTAGGCCCGATTTGGGCTGGTTGTCATGCAACTGGTTGCAGCGTACGCATGGAGAGACGCGGGTCGCTTGATTGGGGCACGTGTGCATCTCTGGCTTGCCCATGGCGCTAGTCTCCTATTCGGAACCCGTCGCTTCATCGTCTCCACTGAAGCCGGGGCAGCGAGTTGAAGATGGAAGCGAGGCTCCTTGTGGACCCGGCCGCCTTCTTTGCTGCTCCGACCGGCGGCGTGGGGGCTTGTCGGTGTGCTCAAATAATGGATGTAGTCCTAGGGTTCCAATTTGTGCAAAGATTAATACATGTCCTCCTCGATCTCGCTGGAGTGTCGGGTTCCGAAGGCTCCGTCGGCGATCTCACATGGACGTTTATGTTCAAAGACTGTTGGATCGGATGAGTTTGGTCGCGCCGGAGGGAGCGGCGTGAAGTTTTGATTTTGTTGCCACCATGGGCAAATCCATGGTGAAGTCAGAGACGAGAAATGTCACGAAGGCCGAGATCGGAGAACTAGTATTGGGGATTAGAGTCTTTGGCGGCGATGAGGTACTTGTTTGGAGTTTCAAGAATTGTAGCAGCGGTATGTAAGTCGGGGTAGTAGCACATGCGAAATTCAAAATCCTGTCTGTTAGGGTGAAAATCTAATGTTTGGTTTTGATTGGTTGTGCCTGGCCTTGCTGAAGGCGGCGTTTTAGAGCTGGGACTATACTCGGAGTGAAAACCCAAGATTTACGATAGGGTGACGACAGCGCTTCTGCACCGTTTCCTTTTGAAGGCATTGCTTTTGAAGAACTTGGACATCAGGTGTTGTCTTGTTGGTGGCAGTGGCCGACCTATGATTTTAGCAAAGGGTATGCCACCAAAATATTTTCGTGCATTTTAACATTGATTTTCCTAGTAATTTAAAATATAACACAATAATCAAATAAAATAGTGTATTTCTTATAACAAAAACGTAAAATTTTGACATGGGGCCGTTCTAATTTTGGAGTAAATTCTGACCAATGTGGGAAGCCTAATTCCAAATTATTCGACCACAAGATGATTAATTATTTATGTTGTTCTGACAAATCTATAAAAATATACAACGGGGTATATGAAAATTCAGCCCATACAGATTACCGAAGTATTAGTAGTATCAGCTGGTGCCACCCAGCTAGTATATATATATGGTACTAAAACGAGTGTACAATCGTCCCAACTTGTCAATAGTTAAATACTCACTCCGTTTTAAGTTAGACGACTTCAATTTGTTTAAAAATGGATGAAATATATCTACGTTTAAATAAACAAATACAAGTCGTCTAGTTTAAAACGAGGGAGTATTACCTTTGATTAATCATCTCATATCTTTTGTAAGGACTGGTTGTAAGGACTGGTTAGTCATCATAACTAATAAGGCCAAATCATTAACAAAATAGCTAAGTGCATCTCATATTTAGTCTTACACACGACGAGAGAAAAGCCCATGCGCCAGTAATTATAATTAACTAAGGACAAAGCTATCCATGCCATGTCCCTGGACGAGACATGCATGCCAGCAGACTGCATCATCAGTTAGCTTAGCCTCACCATGATTAAAAGGCCGTGCAATCTGTGATTAAGGCAAAAATACACATGCTATGCACGGTTTAGCCGCACGGTAACCCGCATACCCTGTAGGTCCGCCACTGGTTGGTGGTTGTGTTACTGTTGTAAGAATTGTAACTTTTGTAACGGGATTTTTCTTTTTTTTTGTTCTTTTTTTTTCTCGGAGGAAGTAGATATAATTCAACAGTAGGGGAAAAAACGCAGGAATTTGGTTTGTCCTACGTACGTGATTGAATCTTATGAGGAGATTACGTAGAGTGTTAAAATTCCTATAAATTTGAGTGACACGAGCCCATTCCATAGATTCTGGAAGCACGCCCCTGCCTTTGTGGTCCAAAGGCATTTCTACAAAAGTCTGAAATTTTTACGGAAAGTAATTCCATAAAGAGAACTTTATCAGGGTGTCAGTTAATTTCCTGAATTCGTCTTTAGACAAAATGCCTTGAATAGTGTGTCCATGAAAGGTGTCATGCATGTTTCTTCCCCGGTTAGTACCTCCAAAGATGTCTGAATTTATTCCTTACACGCGCACCAACTAAGGAAAGAATAATGTTAAATATCTGATCTTTTTTGTTACCATTTTGGGTTAGAATGTGCTTGAACACGGGCATAATTTCCTCTGTCAGGAAGTTGGGACCGAGAGCGCAAAAAATAAAGGTTTTTAACATAGTGCCTACGCTGGACTTATCTTCCTCTTACGCTATAAGCAAGATGGAAAGGAATTTATCAAGTGTTAGTTTTATATTCCTGAAATAGTCTTTAGAAATGTTCTTTCAAAGTAGAATGTTGTTCATGAAAATATGCCATGCACGTAGAGTTCTCCCCCAGTCACCACCTTCCAAAGGTTTTCAAATTAATTCCGTCGTTGCACACCAGCTACTGAGGACAGTGAAAGATTGGTCATCAACTTGGATAAATGATACTCTCAGTTACGCATTTGTTCGCTATATATTCCTAGATTGATCACGGATCCGCTGCACGCGCACAGTGTTTAATTACATTACAAGAGCAGTGGTGTCATTTTCTCACATAGATGTTGGAATGATATTCGAGCTAATCCCATCTCCATTTCGAAGTGCTTGCGCCCCAAAGTAGTGAACTACATACCACAGTCGAAGGAACATTTTTTCAGATTGATGTTATGACCACCATGGAGATGGGACTGGAGACCTATATATTAGGGGGTTCGATCATGACATTGACACACACACAAAAATTAAAGTTTAGGTTTTGCTCCTCAACAAGCAACAATGAGCAACCGCTCCTTTTTCTAGCAATGTAGGGTCCATGCCTGATTAACCTCATCTCAAGAAGATTAGCATATTTTGTGCAAGATATATCTCTTGGCTCCTAACTTCAGAATCATTCCGATGAATTCAACTTATGTTATATGCCAGTGCCGCAGCGAGCTGATAGTGTGTGAACTAACTCGACTATAATTTATGTGTGTCATTTTTACCTTTCAGTTGGTAGCAGTACTAAGTTTTAGTCTTTAGGCCTAGACAACATATGGTGTAATAAAGTAAAAAAAAGATATGGTGTAATAAACTGGCGCTTGTGTTGGTGACGCCGCATGCGAGGAATATCTACGAAGACCATGCCACGTGGTTTACCCCGGCTGCTGACCACCCATAGTTTTCTTGCATGGTTTTGAAAATGTATAAAATTGAAATTAGGTTAGTTCTTCTGAGCTTTAACTATTTACGTCAGAGAAACAAAAGATGTTGCAAGATTGGGGCTGAGACAGACACATGTAATTAAGAACGGTTGATCATCTGTCTATCTTCAGATTCTTTCAGATCACACCACGCCGCCCTTGATGGTTTTAGGGTTTTACAATACATGCACGTGTGAGATTGCAAGGCGTTTGGTAGCCACGAGTAAACATGACACTGTTGTTGCTAGAAAAAAAAAGGGGGAAAAGACTTGTTGATGGGAAGACCAAATATGTTCCATTATTACCCGATATGGGGAAAATCGAGAGACTAATCAAGGGTGGGACACTTTGGAGCGCAAGTCAACTTGGCGGTTGACAAACAAGATGTATAAGTTTGTGATAGATACTTGCATGATATGGAGAATTAATACAACACTGACCACTTACAGTGAAGGGTTAAAAACGCATGGCTTTCGGCTTGCCTTAAAGGTCAGGGTATGTACATGCATTGATCGAAGACCACACATAACATAATCCTTACGTTATTTTTTTGTTAAAGAGAATATCACTAGCGTATACAATAATTAAATGTTACGAGTTAGTCGAGACATCAATCATGAACACAAGATAGCCAACTTATGAGTTTAATAAATACCATTTATCAAAAAATGCACACAATATCCAAAGAGAGAGAAAGCCCTAGCCAAAGCGACCAACATACATAGTCAAACAACCACCATCATTGGCAACACCGTGACTCCGAGTGAGTTTCTCCAACAATGACACCCCGAGAAAGAAAACATTGCACAAATATCATCTTACCGATCAACCACCGAAGTCAGATTATGCGTTTTACCTAAGAGAAAATCTAATCGACCTCCCCATGATGCCCTCAAGAATGCGGCTAGATTTTCGACATAGGACAGGGGCCGATAATGGCGGATCTTGATCTCTAGGCCGATCGGCCGCCCTCGCCGCCGCCGTTCTGACGCCGGCGGTCCCCTCTGGGACCATGTCTCCCCTCGGAGACCTTCTTCCTCTACGGTGGAGGGCGTCGTTTACTGGATCACTGCCCTTAGGGGCAACGGCCTCAGGTACTCTCTATCTCCACTCTCAAGCACATCGGTTGGTTTTGTTGGATGATGCCGGCGAGGTCGTCGGTGCTAGATATCTGTTAATGGGGGAATCCATCTTCCCGGGCTCTATAGTGGATTTACCAAAACACCGGATTGTGGTGGGTGAACGCCTACCGGCACCGGCCTTGGTCAAGAGTTTGGTTCCCTTGACACCCCCTACTCCGGTGACATCTGATCTTCTTTCACTGGATACCAAGCCGGGTATGGGAGTTCTGCAGCGGATTTGGCATCAGTTCCGGTGTTCTGTTACTGCCTCTCGTTCCCAGAGGCCTTTCTTTTTGGTGGCCTCATTTGCCAGATGCAAATTCCGGCTTGATGTCGCCATTGTTGGTCAGCTATTGCATGCCTGTTTGGATGGTCTGGCTGAGGATTTCAATTGTTCATTTCTCAGAGATAGGACTTTTCGGTTCTCTGTTGCTAATCAGAATGTGGGTTTTCACATTTTTAATCTTCGGAGCTATGAGTGTCCGGACTTCAGGGTGTTCTTCAAGCTTTGGGGGCATGGGGGTCAAGATTTTAAACGTGAATTCTCTGCATGGCAGAACGAAGAGGATATGTGTTGGACTACCATTGGGCAGAAGAAGTCGGCTCCACCTGCAACGAAGGTTTCTCTTTCGGGAGCTAATTTGACAATGCTGGGAAAGGGCACTCTGCAGGCCAACCGAGTTCCATCTCCTTGAACTCAGCATCTGCAGTCGCCAGAGATCCCCAAGGATCCCAAGCTGCCATCGTTTTTAAATCGTTTGACAGTGAAAGAGCGTGAATTGCTACAAATAGCTATCTCTGCTGGTTACTCCCTCAGTGATATTCTGGCATCCTTCAGACACAATGTTGATGACCCTTCCTCGCTTGATAGTCTGTCGGATTTTCAAAGAGAAGAGATTCAGAGAATAATATCAAAGAAGCTTTCTTTTTCGGATTTAGGGGAAACTTTATGCATTCCTAGGCTTCATGACGTTGCTCCTCTCCAAGCGAGGTTTGCTGCGCTGAAGAAGGCGGCAAATCCGGCAGCGCCGGATCTTTCAATTTTGAATGGTCGTAGGCCAGTTTCATAGCGTCTTGACCCCCCAGGTGGTACTCGAATCTCAGTCTTTGAAAGAATTCAGCCCAACAGGGGGAGATGGGCCCATAGATCGGATTACCGGCCAAAGGATATCGTATGTCCTCGATGCCTATCTCTTGGACATTTTCGGTTTGATTCTATATGGACACATTCAGCGGGATTGTGATCGCCGCCTTAAAGACATTGCCTTCAGACAGGAATTTGTCCCAAAAAAGCCCCATGTCGGTTCCTTAGCTCAATTAAATCCCTCTAATGGAAACTCAAGCCATCCTCGGCAGGATATCCGATCAGTTAATGAGTTTGATTTAAATAAACCATTTCCGGAAAGTCCAGATTTTCTGAATTTGGAGCAGATGTTAAAGGATGGTACTTGTGCACCGACCAGCGGGACGGCTGTGCCTTCTGATCCTACCACGTGCTGGCCATCGACGGTCGATTTGACAAGACAGGGCTGTGGACTTGTTCACCCCCCTAATTCTGACATTGGAGGGTCTAGCTTGCCTTCGCGTCCGCCTGCCGCTTTGTCTACTCCGTGCCCGCAAGCCACGAGTTCTCCCTCCCCGACACCTTCGCGCCTTGCGGCTTCAATGGCGAACTTCCCTGTGGATCCTGCGCGTTTTGTCCCCGGAAGATTTGGTCTGCTGGATGTCGCTGACCGTCCCCAGCATTGTAGGTATCACCTTAGTTCCTCTGTTCCCCGCCACCATGAGGATGTCGCCATTGCCACAGTGCAACCTGGACTTCCGGTCGATGCTCCTTTTGCTAATATTCGAGCTTTGCTGCATCACTTTGTGGGAGGGGTATGTGGTTTCCACCTTGAGCTTGTTGAGCGATGCCCCATTGGAGATGCCTACATCCGATTAGATTCTCCCTCTGACAGAGATTGGTTAATCGATAGAAGCCCCCATGTCATTAATGGTTTGCAGTTAAGTTTCACTGAGCACAATAGAGGTATTAATCATAGGCATTTGCAATATAATAGGGAGTGTTGGCTTATGCTTTTAGCCTTCCCTGTTGATCTGTGGGATATGGAACATGTGAAGGGGGCTGTTAAGGACTTCGCTACACTTGTGGTCTGGGATAAGGAGGCTAGTAGCTTCGGGAAAATCATTGTTAAGGTGAGGCTGCTGGAACTTCGTGATGTTCCTTATAGTTGTGTGGTGTCAAGTGCTACTGGGGAAGAATCCTGGTCAGTCCCAATCTTCATCCTTAGCCAGAAACTACTGGGTATTCTTCCTGGAGATGAGGACCTGCCTCCTCCCCATGGGGGTACTCCACATCCAATGCCAAACTTGGATCTTATGTTGCAGCCTCCTGCCTTACACAATGACTGGCCTGCTTGGCAGCAGCAAGATGATGTTCACCAAAATGCTGGTCTGATTAATCCTGATGCTGAAGATCCTCATTTAAATGTAAATCTGATACACAATGTGAATCAATTTGGTCAGAATCTGGACTTCTTTTTCCCACAGCAACCACACAATGATGTTCACCAGCTAGAAGAAGAGGACTTCCTAGAGTTGAATGATTTTCTGAATCCTGTGATGCTTGACAATGTGCCTGACAACAATGTAGCTGACAACAATGAGAAACATGGGGAGGGAATTGATAATGCTGAACATGATGAAAGCACTATCACACTTACTATTAGCAGTGGGTTCTCTAATGGGTTTATTGCTCATGCTCCTATCCTGCCCGATCTTAATCAGATTCCTGATGGGCATGTGGCACCAGCTGCTATGGTTCCCCCTGCAGCTCCTGTAGAACTCATACCAATGCCAGTGCATTTGCACAATGTTGAGCCTGAGATAGATGACCCAGATGCAATGCTGATTGATGATGAGGTTGCTCAGGAGGCTGTTGCTCCTCAGGACCAGGTCTGGCCACTGGCTAATAATCATCTGCACGTTGGAATGGTTTTCATCCCAGACACCTCTGAACGGATAGACGTCGCCTAGAGGGGGGGGGGGGGGTGAATAGGCGATTTAAAACTTTTTCGAGGAGCCGGAATATCCGGTCCACGAATGACCCGGAAATTCCGAGTAGCCGGAATATCCGGTACACGAAGGACCCGGAAATTCCGGTATGCTTGATAAAGGCGGAATAAAACTAGAGGTTTACTTTAACAAGCATACAACCTAGATATATAAACTAGGCTCACCTATGTGCACCAACAACTTAAGCTAAGCAATACTAGTAACAAGATGATAGCAAGATATATGACTTCAAGCACGAAGGCTATCACAATGTAAAGTGCATAAGTAAAAAGCTCGGGTATAGAAATAACCGAGGCACGCGGAGACGAGGATGTATTCCCGAGTTCCACCCAAAGGTGTACGTCTCGTTTGGAGAGGTGTGCGCAACCACAACAGGTTAACCGCAACGCCACAAAGGCTCACCTTCTTCTCCTGATGAACTCAACCACAAAAGGTTCGAGTTCACCTTCCACTATTGATCTCCTTTGGGGCGGAGATCGAATCCCGTACAACTCTTGAGGCACACACCCACAACTTAATTGGGGGCTCTCAAGTGACCACAAAAGGTCTTGACCACAAAAGGTCTTGGCCACAAAAGGCCGGCCACAAAAGGAGTCTAGGGTCCAAAGACCCAAGAGTAACAAGCTCACAAGTATCACCACCACGAATCCTCGTGGAGGGCTCAAACCGATGCAAATGCAATGGCAAGAGCACACTAAGTGCTCAAGTCCTTCACTCTCAAATTCCAACACAACAACAAATGTTTATGGGGGAATAAGAGAGGAAGAACAAAGGAAACCACAAAGGAGTCAAATCCTTCACTCCCAAATCCCACCAAAAGCAACTAATGCTTATGGGGGGAGAAGAGAGGAAGAACAAAGAAGAAGAACCACAAAGGAACTCCAAGAACTAGATCCACTAAGTTCTCCTCACTTAGAGGAGAGATTGATTGGTAGGATTGTAGATCTAGATCTCCTCTCAAATTTCCCTAAAGAATATGGAAGATTCAATGGAGGGATTGAGAGGGAAGTGAGCTTTCCAAGGTCAACTATGGAGTAGGAGAGAGGGGAAAGTCGTGCTGCCTTGGATTGGCTGGGGAGGAAGAAGGGGAGGGGTATTTATACCCCTCCAGGAAATATAGCCGTTGGCTGTTTCGACACTCAGAAATTCCGGTATAAGTGAGACTCGGAAATTCCGGTCACTCGGAAATTCCGGTCTAAGAGAGACTCGGAAATTCCGGTCACCCGGAAATTCCGAGTCCATGAAATTTCCGAGCTGAAATTCCGGCTGGAGTCAGAAGCAAAACCAAACTTTTCCTTAGTCATTTCTGGAGGACTTTTCTGGGGGCACTCGGAAATTCCGGTAGACGGAAATTTCCGAGCACAATTTCCGACTGGAGTCAGAACCCTTTTTCTCCTTTCCTTAGCCGTTTTCTTGGATGAGTTGGGGAACCAGAAATTCCGGTAGATCGGAATATCCGACCCCAATAATCCGAATCAGCAAAAACACCGAAACGAAAACTCTCATAACTTTTGCAAATGAACTCCAAAAGATGTGAGACCAATTTTGTTGGAAAGATAGCGACGATGACTACTCATAACTTTTGCAAATGAACTCCAAAATATGGAAATATTGCATCCCATAAATAGAGTAAAATATCCACACATGGCAAGGTGTGGGACTTTCCTCAAGGTAGAACCGGCAATATTTCCGCCACCGAAAACGCAACAAGTTGTCCAAAGTAAAACCGATTTCGATGAACAAGAGCTTGACATGGAGATGAACCAAGCTCTAACTCCTCACCAACATAAAAGCCAAATAAGAACCAAGAAACATGATATGCCAAGTATGCAAAGGTTTGAGCTCTCCACAATGATGCGATCAAGTTACTAACTTGAGAACCCCTCTTGATAGTACGCCTATCTATCCTATAGCCCTATCAAGATCATACCTTTGCCTTGAGCATTCCACTTGAGTTGGATGATGACTATCTTGATCTCTTCAAGTGAATCAACTTTCTTGATTGCGCGTCCAAACACTTGCTTGATGAAGACTTCTCCAAATACCCCCCCATGATCACAATGGGAGAGTCTCGCTAAGCTTCGTCTTCATGTATCCATTGCAAGCACCAAGCATAGGATCTTTTCGAGAAAGCTTCTCTTGGTCTTGCACAACTCATCTTTTCTTCACTAAGATGATGTCTTGAATCTTCAAGACATACTTGCAATAAGCTTCACTCAACACATGAGCTTCAAGAGTTCAACACATGAACTCCACAATTCCATGGACATGATCTATAATGATATCTTAATGCAAACATTAGTCCATAGAGATTGTCATTCAATTACCAAAATCACACATGAGGGAAAATGCTCTTTCAACCTCTGCTATGACAACTAGTATACAGGCCCAGGCTGCAATATCAAGAGAGGGCCTGTTAGCCTGGGAGGCCCACTTTCAGCCCACCAGGGATTCTACTCTGACTGTTGCTGTCCCAACCCATTGGGCTGATTTCTTCACAGCCTGCTTGCTTACCCCTGATGATTTCCCTTGGGCTAAGAGTTTTCTGCTCTCTAAGATGCGGGACCTGATCCAAGACCTGCAGGATTCATCCTCTGCAGGAACTTCTCTTTGCCTGCCAAGTGCCCATCTTTGAAAGGACCGAGTTGTTTCCTATCTGAAGCTGTCCATGATTTGTCACAAGGTTTTTCCACTCCTCAGATAGTGTCCAAAAAGATGGAGATTTGTTTGATCCCATCTACCTCTAAGCTTCATATTGCAAGACGCTCTAACAAGGCCCCTGTTGTGGCAAGTGAAGTTAGGCGTAGCAACAGAATTATGAAATTGAACCAGGGTTTCAAAGCAAGGACTTGCTTCGATAAGAATTGTCTGGCCTGCGCAGCCATTCCTCCAACCTTGCAGCCAGGAGTGGTTAGGAACCTTGTCAACTCTTTTGATCTGACGGACAATGCCACAGTGGATGCTACAAAGAGAACACCTATTTCTCCTGGTTCTGCCAAAGGTTCAGGTAATGCTGATGAACCAACAACAACTGCTCCGGTAAGAGGCCCTGGTCCTTCAAAGGCAAAGACAACGGAGAAGGGAAAGACTGCTACTGGTTTGGGACAGGTAGGGGGCGCTGAGAAGAGCAAGAAGGCTATAAAGAAAAAAATTGTTTCCAATGATCCCAAGGCTCCAAATAAGAAGAAATAGAACAAGGCCATGTCTGAATGGAGTGCGAAGACCAAGACCTACCTTGCTTCCTCCAGTGCTTAGCCCCATCACAAATGCTTTTGTCTATGTTATGTTATGCAGACTATCTGATACGATCAGTGCTTTTGTTGATCTCATGTTCAGTTGGTTGTCTTACTTGCTGTTTTTAAGGCTGTTTGGACATCTCTTTCTCTTGTGTGCTGTGATGCTACAAGATTTATCACCCTTTGCTTTTGTGGTAAAATGAGTACACAAGTTATTTCTCAATGCCAACTGTGGCTAGTACTGGACTGGAATATTAGGGGTATTAAAGAGGAAGTTAAATGGCCTATTATTCGTAACAAAATTGAGGAAAGCAAGGCTCAGATAGTTTGCTTTCAAGAAACAAAACGGGAACATTTTGACCTGCCCTATCTTAATAAAATTTCCCGCGTCGCTTTGACCAATTTGGTTTCCTCCTCTCGTCGGGTCGCTCTGGTGGACTGTTAACTGCTTGGTGTAGCAATAAGTTTTCGGGAGAACTTATCTCACAAAATCAGTTTGCCCTCACGGTAGAATTCACATCAAATCAGTCTGATGAGGTCTTTGTTATCACAAACATTTATGCTCCTTGTCAGCATGATAGAAAGCTTGCGTTCCTCGCTTGGTTCAGTGAGATGGATATGGATCCTAACGCATACTGGCTCATTGTGGGAGACTTTAATATGTACAGAACACTTGAGGACAGAAATAGGCCAGGAGCGAATTTAAGTGAAATTTTTCAGTTCAATGAAGCAATCTCCAACCTTGGAGTTATTGAGCCTCTTAAAGGCAGGAGGTTTACCTGGAGTAACATGCAACAACCACCTCTCCTCGAAAGATTGGACTGGTTTTTCACTTCACAAGCTTGGAGTCTGGTGTATCCAACAACCTTTGCAGCTCCACTTGCAATGACGACTTCTGACCATGTCCCTTGTGTTATCCACATTCAGTCTTCCGTACCCAAGGCACACGTTTTTAGGTTTGAGAACTACTGGATGGAATATGAGGACTTTCTACCCTTTGTGGAAAATATCTGGAAACACTCTGTTCATTATGCGGATGCTGCCAAACGTATTACTGCTAAGCTTAAAATTCTCAGAGGGGCTTGGAAAAGGTGGGCTAGGACACATCGAAATCTGAAGTCTACCATTGCAGATGTTAATCATGTTATTGGTTTGTTGGACTTTGCTGAGAATGTCAGGGACCTTTCTCTGGACGAGTGGAATTTGAGGGACAAATTAAAAACTCTGCAAGCTAGCCTTATTGTTAAACAGCGAATGTACTGGAAACAAAGGGGGAAAATTAAATGGGTTACGCTAGGAGATGAATGCTCAAAATTCTTTCACTCCTTAGCTTCTATTCAGCATAGAAGAAATCAGATTGCCAGTCTTGCTTCTGAAGATGGATTAATTCACACGGACCATGATGCCAAAGCCAATTTGCTTCTTCAGGCTTTTAAAGATCGACTGGGACAGTCTGAACCTCATGAAATGCTCTTTGATCTCAATGCTATTCTTCAGAGGCACCCTGGTCTTCAAGAAATGGAAAACCCTTTTGTTGTTGAAGAAATTGATGAGGTAGTCAAGAATCTACCAAATAATAAATCCCCTGGACCTGATGGATTTACTTGCGAATTCTTCAATAGATGTTGGCACATAGTAAAAGCTGATGTCTATGATCTTTGTGATCAGTTCCATAAAGGTATCCTTTGTGTGCAAAGTATTAATTCTTCTTTCATCACGCTGGTCCCTAAGAAAGACAATCCAAGCACGGTAAATGACTTCAGGCCCATTTCGCTTCTAAACTGTGTGCTAAAAATTCTCACGAAGGTCTTGGCTAACAGAGTACAGAGAGTAATTTTGGATTTAGTGCATAAAAATCAATATGGGTTTATCAAGTCTAGAACAATTCAAGACTGCCTGTCCTGGGGTTTTGAATATATTCATCTATGCCATCAGTCTAAACAGCCTATTGTACTGATAAAGCTGGATTTTGAGAAAGCGTTTGACAAGGTGGAGCATTCGGTAATCCTGGATATTTTGAAGCATAAAGGCTTTGGGACTCGTTTCTGTGGATGGGTAAGAGCACTTTGGATAATGGTTCTTCAGCAGTAATGCTCAATGGTATTCCGGGCAACAAATTCTTATGCAAGCGGGGAGTCCAACAGGGGGATCCTCTATCCCCAACCCTCTTTGTTCTCACTGGCGACCTTTTGCAGTCGGTTTTAAATGATGCATATGCTAATGGGTTAATTCATCTTCCTCTACCTATTAGTTACACGGCTGACTTTCCTTGTAATACAGTATGCTGATGATACATTAGTGGTTATGCCTGTGGACTGTGTGCAACTGCAGCATCTTAAACTCCTCTTGGATGAGTTTGCCATCTCAACGGGATTGAAAGTAAATTATAACAAATCTAATATGTATCCCATCAATGTTACAGAGGACAGAATGCAAGAACTAGTTGAAGCTTTCAATTGTCAGCCAGGTGTGTTTCCTTTTACTTATTTAGGCCTACCATTAGGCTTGGTGAAGCCGAAAATGGAACACCTCATGCCCTTGGTCACTAGGGTGGGTAGAAGACTACAGACTTGTTCAGACTTCTTAACTTCAGCTGGCCGACTTGAAATGGTTAATTCGGTTCTTTCCTCGCTTTCTACTTTCTATTTGACCACCTTGAAACTATATGCTGGGGTTGTGGTTCAAGTGGATAAATATCGAAGACACTGTTTATGGAGGAAAAAGGGAATGGAGAACAGAAACCCACCTTTGGCAGCTTGGTCACTGGTATGTCAGCCAAAAGAAAGTGGTGGTCTGGGGGTGATAAATTTAAGTATACAAAATGACTGTCTTCTTCTGAAGCATTTGGATAATTTTTTTAACCATGTTGATCAGCCTTGGGTTCATCTCATTTGGGAGAAATACTACCAGAATGATCTTCCGCCTGCAAAAAATGGAGATTGTTCCTTTTGGTGGAGAGATTGTTTAAAACTTCTCGAAAAGTATAAATCTCTTGCTGTCTGTACACTTGGTCAGGGCAGAACTATTCTCCTATGGGAGGACATGTGGTCTGGGGAGTCATTATCCACCAGATTCCCTCATTTGAGTTCCTTTGCTATTAGCAGGACCATTACAGTTAAACATGCAGTGGAATCTGAGTCTATGCTTGATCTTTTTCACTTGCCGCTATCTGTGGAGGCATTTGATGAATTCCACTAGTTTGTGGCCCTTGTTGAGGATCAACATTCTATAGAAAATGCGGATATCTGGACATATTTATGGGGGGCCAAATATACTGCTAAAAAGGCTTATGACTGGCTACCTACAGGTCCAACTCCAAACCCGGCTTTCAAATGGCTGTGGAAGTCTTGCTGTCAGAAAAACATAAAGTATTTGGCTGGCTGTTCTTGATCGACAGACTAAACACTAGGGATTTGCTGCAGAGAAAAACTTTCTTCCTACAGAGTTACAGCTGTATCATGTGTAATACAGATTTACTGGAAACAAGGGATCACCTGTTCTTCCACTGTCCCTTCGCTATGGCATGTTGGCGTGCTTTAGCACCGACTGCTGATCTCAGGACTTTGCAAGGTCTTGAGTGTGTTTTACATTTGAAAGAGTGCATTAGAAAGCCTTTCTACATGGAGATCATCTTGATGGGGCTCTGGGCAATTTGGAAAACGTGAAATGCGTTCATCTTTCAGCAACGTCCTCCAAACCTCTACTACTGTCGTGTACTCTTCAAGGAGGAGATGACCTGGCTAAAACTCAGGGCTACCAGGAAGGCCTATTCTGACTTGGCAGTTTGGGTTGATAGTTTTATTTGAGCTGCTTCTTAGATTAGATTAGATTAGTCTGGTTTCTTTCTTTAAAACTTTTGCTTGTTGCCCTTGTTGGTACATCCCTTTTGTACTGACATCTTGTTTTGGAAAATTAATAAAGAACGCAGTACGAAAGTACTGTAATTTGTTTCCAAAAAAAAATACTGTAAAAAATAGATAATGAGTTTTTTACTTTGCAGATTATGACTGAGAAAATTTATGCAATACCTTCGGCACAATAACAATGTAAAGCACCCTAGAGCTTGAATCTCGGTATTAAGCACCACCAAAATTCAGTTGCATGCCGAGATTCGCTGGACACATAGCATATATAAGTATGAGTTGACATTCCATCTCGCCGGCGGGTGGGTCTTCAGTTATTATTTTTTCAGTCTCATGTCTTCATCCGGGTGGTTAAGTGATGGCTACATCCCGGTGTCACAATAAGGTACTCCCCGCTCTATCCCTGTTCCGGTGGTGCATCTAGCACTTACGGAGGGCTTGTGGAGTCGTGTGTACGGCGGATCTCTTGGGATCTTGTCCGTTTTCGTGTTCGTCCGTGTGGTTGCAGGTCAGATTATTCCGATCTACGTTCGTCTTTGTCGATGGTTGTTGTTCTGGTGCGCTGGCGGGGTCTTAGCACGACGACTTCTCGTCTGTCTACTACAACAAGCTCTCCTATGACAAGCTTTGCCTGACTTCGGTGATGGAGGAGCGAGGACAGCGGCGCGCCTTCGGCTCTTCCAGTGTTCGTAGTCGTCGCTAGGTGGTCGAATGACCTATTTGTAATTTTTATTACTTGTTGGGTCCTTTCTATTTATGTGAATGATTAATAGATCGGTGGTCTTTTTCGCAAAAAAGAAGTGCACTCCACCCAAAATTATGCCCATATAATTTTGTTGGCGGGCGACGGTGAGGGTGACATGTATAGCCAAAACCCGTGTTATGAACCGCTACCCATGTTGTCCTCACTATCGGCAGATCATATGGACTTGACAAAAGGGGATCCCCTTCTATTGTCCAATGGCAGTCGCTAACGCTCACCAACCCCAATCAGCAGGCGGGAACGACATGAAGCTGCAGTACTCTACCTCGGATTGGGGCATAGCCGTACCGTGAATCACCATTGTCACCAAGATTGGTGTCTCCTCCTTCTATCCCCTTACCATTGTTGTTGCCACATTCCAGATCCACATGCGGTCATCACACTACCCTCACAGCGTCCACAATCATGCCATCACAAAATGTTTTGACATCTCTGTCCCGGTTTATGAGCTTTGACAAGTCCAGTGTTGTCAAGGGCCGCACGATGCGCTAGCGGGGGGTAGGAAGGCCGGCTTGTCACCGCCCACCGCCGTCCGCTGAGCGGGCTTTATCATCGGCTTCCTCCAGCGGCACCCGAGTGGACAGAGGAGAGGTGAGATGGGACGGTGGCTAAGGTTTGTCGGTCCATTTCTTCTCATGATCATATATTGATCACACCAGTCACCATCAATTCACATTAGAAATATTTTCCTTTCTTGTGGCATATTTGAATCTTTTTGTACCTCCGTGTGCTCCAAATACATAACAGAACTAACCATTGTAAAGAGGTAAAATGCTCCATTATCTTGGACGACTGAAAAATGTTTCAATAATCTAATGGTAAATCTCAGTACAAAAACTCAGCTAAAAGGAACACCAAATTACAGCCAGTTGTGACGCATCCAGCTTTGTTCTTTATTCTCTTCAGGAAAATAAAGGTATGCAAAGCAGATGATATTAATAGACATGAGACCACGATCTGATGAATGATATTTTCTTCGACAACAACAAAACAAATATAAAATGTGAATGGGTATCTCTATCTTGTCTGTTTCTTTCCCACTTCGTGAAGCTTAACAATCTTCTAGATGCTCCAAGGAGTAACGAGAGCCTCCTTAAGTGTGGATGGATCAACATAAATAACAAATTTGAATGTACTATGCATTCCTAATATTAACATAGGAACATTTAGGTGTATGGCCTTCGTTAAGAGGGAATTGTTTGCTTTAAACTTTCACTCTTGTATGATATTCCTTACAAAAATCATCTCTCTGAGCACTATAGAGTAATCACTTAAGCACAACTAAATTAAGTAGAACAAACTTTACTTAGCTTGCCAAAATATATAAGATAGGCAGCAAAATATACCAATTCGCACCCGTTTACTACAAGATGTAAGTACAAAAACTATTGGAGAGGGGGGTAATTCAAAGGTTTCACCCCATCCGAATTGTACTTTTTTACACATGTAAGTGAGATCTTACTTTATATGTTTTTTACACGTACGTGTTATTTTCTTGGGGATAATTCAAAGGTAATTATAGAAGCGTTTTCATTTATACTTCCTCCATCCGTGAATAATTTTAACTTTCATCATAGGTCAAACTTATTAAGATTTGCCAACTTAAAAGGAAAACATACCAACAATTATGATACTAAATTGGTATCACAGACTCGTCTTAAAATGAGAAGTTACAAAATATACCAATTAAATGTCATACATATTGGTACATTGTTTCTATGAATTGGTCAATTTCTAAAAACAATTGACTTATTACAAAAGCTAGATGTGCACTCATCCAAGGATGGAGGAACTATGCTTGTAAGTTTTCATAAAAAATACCCTTTTACACCCCCTGTCTACCAGAATCGCGTTCTGAAAATTTTGTGCTAAATTTGTTTCTATTTTCAGGGTAAAATTTGATCGTATTTTATACTCCCAACATCTATAGAAGGATGTCTCAACTCTATCTAAACTTGCATGTATCTGGACATGTTTTAATCTGTATATATATAAATTTAGAAAAAACTGAGACATCCTTGCATTGATGGAGTGTTAGAAATGTACAAGCACATAATGAATTTTCATACTTGGATATTTCTTATTTCTCAGAAGTTTCTTTATTGGGGTGTCTATTATTAAATTTAACATTCATCACGAGGAGCACAAATTCCTCTGAGCAATTTGGCTGCTCCCTTTCGTTGGCCCTAGCTTTGTGGAGAGAATATAATCAAATGTCTCATTGATATACTAGCCACTAGAACCTACTTAGTTTTAGCTAATAAAACTTCTAGAGATATGTCATCATATGATTAGTGCTACTATAACATAAAAGTTGATGTGATAGCCGTGAAACAAATACTGACGCACTCCATGGGGATTTAGGAAGTATTCGTTTCTTTTGGAGAACAAATGGGCAGATGATATATACATGAAAATTGCCATGGTGCTAGTGATGATCAACCTAGAGAATATAGTTTCAGGAGGTGATTAAGTAACATGCATTAAGGAGGAGAGCGTCGGCCGGGCTTTAGAAAGCAAAACATTTCTTACGAGAATTTCCTTTTGGAAGACAAAGATATGTAGCGCTGTAAAAAGCGCGATGGCCAGTTGTGCCGTCGGAACGGCAAGACTAAGCGACCAAAAACAAACTAGGTAAATGAACTACTCCTTTGATATTCCAATCATATTTCCTACTGAGTTCAAACCAGATATCTGCCACCATAAGATTTCGGAATTGAGTCAAGCCTGGAGTCCAAACCTAACTCCCGGCTTGGATCATTGCAAGACAATTGCGTCTAGTTTACTATGAGCTGTGCAACAATGCATACTTAAGCCTCATTATTGAGCTCTCTTGTCCCTACCATAAACACATGAAGCCTGTCAGCTAATGAGCTCACATAGCTGATCAAACGGTGGGCCCTAAAATCTGACCGAAACGCATAAAATAACTGTGATAGCGAGGATATAATGCTGCAAGTGCAAACACATTGACGAGATTCTGCAATTAACAATTTCAGTAGTACATGCACTCTTCATGGCGTAGGCTCGCACTGGCAGTGTCCACTTGAAGAGCTACATTGTACCTATATGCTAATTGATTAAAGATGCTTCTGATGAATGATAAGGATATATATGGGAGCTCGCGTCTGTTCCAATGCATGTTAGGGAGAAAATAATTACGGGAACTTGTCACTGAACCATTCTAACTAGCACATATAAATTATGTGTACTTTTGGAACGTTGTGGCGGCCTGATCAAGACGAAGAAGGATTTGTGAACCCCCATTTTAAAAAGCATGCTTAGTGGGCAATGTTAATTTTCTGCTGCATTATTGAGCTATTGTTTTGATTTCCTTGATCGTGATGTGTATATATGGTGTCAACTAAAGGCCTCCATGTGTCACTGTACTTGATATGCATGGATACCATTTCTTGTAGCTAACCTCTACAGCTTATAAGTGAACCGAGCTTTTGTCTGTTATACCACCGCTTGCAGTTGACATAGTCATGTTATAAGTAAATAAGCCCCTATCTGTTCTAACATGTTCTTGCTGAAACACCTTCCATTGCAGGATAAGGTATAAATATTTTCAGGGAGCATATGATAAGTTGCTGTCCATTTCTGGGGCATGACTGCAAGGCAACTCTTATTGCAGATATACTGTTGGACGAATCTGTTAGTGACATTTGTACCTTCTCGTTTTCTGTGAAGCAGTAGGGTCTTTAGAGCAGCAGGCCACTACCTTTAGTAATATTAGACCATGCACTATGTGTGCCCAAAGCGAAACATAACCCTCTCTCTCCTTCTCTTGAACCGGTTCAGTACATAGCAGGGCACCGGCTCATATATTCTGACACAAGAAGCGATTCAACAAAATGGTTCGCTTTTTCCATGCAATTGTGAGACCAAGTAGCAGAACTGTGAGAGAAATGAGATGCATGCATGCAGGGATGTGAGGAGAGAGAGACCTACTACCGATTCTATACATAGCAGCTCAGGCAAAGGGGTTCCAAACTCTGACACCAATTTCTTTGAACCGGCATTACATAGTGTATGGTCTTAATAACCTTTTCAAACCTGGATAAGATTTGAGAACCATACAAGTGTCCATCTGAATGACATGACATCTGGAACACAGTGCATGTCTCTGCTGTACATATACAGTTTCAGGTCAGATGATTGACTGTTACTACTACTGAAAGTTTGCTCAAGGTATCCCAAAAGTTGTTTTGTTTCTCTTTTTCATTTGATAAGGGGTGGATAGACCTGTGTAACCGTAGAATCCAGTCACTGGTTAGAATACCTAGATCCCAGACAATGCTAATTGGGTACTGCATTATTGAACTGATGCTGTTGCCACATAACGCGAATGAAAGGCACAAGCACCTTAACATTATTTTTGTAGCAACTGTTGTGAATGTTGAGCACTGTTAGTTCCAGTGATCTTCTTATGACCACCTTTGTGATCAACATCTGCGTCTTTATTTTCCTTATCTGGTCATAACAGGTCAGTCATGCATACATGACAAACAGCATAAGATTAGGCTTCTTCGCAAGGTTCAAGTAGTCGGATAGCTGGTCAATTGTGACACTGTAGGAGCAAGTGGCAAGTCATCCATCTCTACTGCTCACATCATGTTGTAGGATAGGATGATTACATGTGCAAGATTAGGCTTCTTGTGAAGAATTTCAGACCATAGACTAATAGGTTAGTTAGGGGCTGGCACCCAAAACTATTAGGGGACTTGATTGGCTCATTTTTTCTCTTGTACTCCTTTTTCTACTACTACTATCAATGTAAGAACAGGCTCTTTCGTCGGATTTTTCTCTTGCAGAGACTCCGACAACCTAGAATATGTGGCAAGTGGAGATGCAATTGGCGGTTTAGGAAGATCTTAATGCACAAAAAAGTTGTGCCATCCAACAGCAACTCCTAAGTTGTGAATTAAAATGACCATATTGTAGGTCATAGTTTCTTGAATGCAGAGGTGGTCTAGTATAGAATTTGTTTTTAAGCTATCGGGAACCTCTTCCAGGTAGGATGCTGACTAGCTATATGATTTTCCTACTGCATTATTGGTCCTTATATTATTGGACGGCAATTAATAAAGTATACTTTCTTCGGAAGTCCAAGCTTAGGTCTACATCCAATCCACATCCTGTAGAGTATTATTACTGAATGGACACGATACAATTCGTCAGTTCTCACTTCTCACCTCCACAAAGTAGCTAGCATGCATATTAGAACTTTATCATAGTTGTAGATATCGTGACAATATTTCCTAATGGAAACACCAGAATCCTATCGGTTATCACGCCCCTGCCTCCCGGGTCGCTCACGCGAGCAACTCCGGAGGCGACACCAAACCCTAGGAGAAAGCCACCCCCTCCACTTGCTTTCCTAGCCGCCGCCAATGACGGCGGTGGCGGCAGCACCCGGGTGCCAAAGGCAATGTTTGTGTGTGTGTGTGCGCGCGCACCCTGGCGGAGCTTGTCGGGTTATGACTCCCAAGAATCGGGGTAGTCACTTCCTGAAGTGTAGTTCGGAAAGGGGATTGAACGCGGAGGTCTAAACCCTCAAGTGGCTCCGCGACGTTGCTCGCCGGACCCGAAGAAGACACACACGATAGAAGAAGACACCGACCTTTACCCAGGTTCACGGCCCTCGTGAGGAGGTAAAACCGCTACTCATGCTTGCCTGTATTAGATGTGGAAGGTTACAGTGCAGTGGAGCTTGCCGGAGGTCCCCTTGAGGCAATTCTTGCCTGGGGAGGGAAGCGATGGTCTTCTTCCTCCTCCGGCCAGAGGCTATCCTAACAGGTGTTGCTAGGGTTTACAAGGGTTTGTAGCACGCAAAGGGCCGACCTTTGCTACGATGGATGTCTTGTCCCTTTTAGAGACGCCTCTGGCCTTCTCCTTCGGCTTGGCCTTCAAGGTGGCTCCCACATGCCAGGGGCAGGTGAACGAGCATTTTCCCTCATGTGTGGTTTTGGTAATTGAATGAAATTCTCTATGGACTAATGTTTGCATTGAGATATCATTATAGATCATGTTCATTGAATTGTGGAGTTCATGTGTTGGACTCTTGAAGCTCATGTGTTGAGTGAAGCTTATTGCAAGTATGACTTGAGGATTTAAGACCTCATCTTAGTTAAGAAAAGATGAGTGGTGCAAGTACAAGAGAAGTTTTCTTGAAAAGATCCTATGCTTGGATCTTACTATGGATACATGAAGACGGAGCCTAGAGAGACTCTCCCATTATGGGTATGGGGGACTATTTGGAGAAGTCTTCATCAAGCATGTGCTTGGACGCGCAATCAAGAAAGATGAACCACTTGAAGATATCAAGATAGTCATCATCTAACTCAAGTGGAATGCTCAAGGCAAAGGTATGATCTTGATAGGGCTATAGGATAGATAGGCGTACTATCAAGAGGGGCTCTCAAGTGAGTAACTTGATTGCTATGGATACATGAAGACGGAACCTAGCGAGACTCTCCCATTATTGATATGGGGAAGTATTTGGAGAAGTCATCATCAAGCATGTGCTTGGACGCGCAATCAAGAAAGATGAACCACTTGAAGATATCAAGATAGTCATCATCTAACTCAAGTGGAATGCTCAAGGCAAAGGTATGATCTTGATAGGGCTATAGGATAGATAGGCGTACTATCAAGAGGGGCTCTCAAGTGAGTAACTTGATCGCATCGTTGTGGAGAGCTCAAACCTTTGCATACTTGGCATATCATATTTCTTGGTTCTTATTTGACTTTATTCTTATGAGGAATTAGAGCTTGGTTCATCTCCATGTCAAGCTCTATTTCATCAAAAACTGTTTTACTTTGGAAAACTTGTTGCGTTTTTGATGTTTAAGGTTTTATCGGTTGTTCTTTTATCTAGAGATCTTACATTTCCCCATTTGGTTTTAACCTCACTTGTTAGACTATGATGTTTCTCTGCATGATCTTATAGAGCTCCTCGTGGATTCCAACGAGCCAAAAATCATCAAAAACGGAGTTCGTATGGTCAAGATATCATCGTTTTCATGTTGACGTTTCTGCCAGGGGCGGAAGTTCCGGCCGGCCGGAATGTTCCGGCCAAACTTCCGCCCAAACTTCCGGTTTGACCAGAGAACACTTCCCGGGCGCGTTTTGGGTGTTTGGGGGTCCGGAAGTTCCGGGGTAAGCCCGGAACTTCCGGCCCGAGTGGGAAAAACTGCCCCCAACGGGCAGATTTGTTGGGAACCTATTTAAGGGGTCATCTTCCCCAATGGTTCCCAAGTTTTGGTGCTCTCTCTCCTGCTTCATTGTTGACTTCCAAAGCTTTTAGATCTCTCAATCCCTCCAATGATTCTTGCTATTTCTTGAGGGAAAAGAGAGAGGAGATCTAGATCCATATTTCCACCAATCCATCTCTCCTCTAAGTGAGGGGAACCTAGTGGGTATAGATCTTGGAGTTCGTTTGTGGTTCTTCTCCTTTGTTCTTCCTCTCTTCTCCCCGCATAAGCATTAGTTGCTTTTGGTGAGATTTGGGAGTGAAGGATTTGACTCATTTGTGGTTTCCTTTGTTCTTCCTCTCTTATTCCCCCATAAGCATTTGTTGCTTTGTTGGAATTTGAGAGTGAAGGACTTGAGCACTTTGTGTGCTCTTGCCATTGCATTTGCATCGGTTTGAGCCCTCCACGAGGATTCGTGGTGGTGATACTTGTGAGCTTGTTACTCTTGGGTCCTTGGACCCTAGACGCCTTTTGTGGCCAAGACCTTTTGTGGTCAAGACCTTTTGTTGTCATCTTGAGAGCCCCAATTAAGTTGTGGGTGTGTGCTTCAAGACTTGGGAGCCCCCAATTAAGTTGTGGGTGTGTGCCTCAAGAGTGTTGTACGGGATTCAATCTCCGCCCCAAAGGAGATCAATAGTGGAAGGTGAACTCGCAACCTTTTGTGGTTGAGTTCATCAGGAGAAGAAGGTGAGCCTTTGTGGCGTTGCGGCTAACCTGTTGTGGTTGTGCACACCTCTCCAAACGAGACGTACACCCTTTGGGTGGAACTCGGGAATACATCCTCGTCTCCGCGTGCCTCGGTTATTTCTATACCCGAGCTATTTACTTATGCACTTTATATTGTGATAGCCTTCGTGCTTGAAGTCATCTATCTTGCTATAACCTTGTTACTTCTATTGCTTAGCATAAGTTGTTGGTGCACATAGGTGAGCCTAGTATTTATATCTAGGTTGTATGCTTGTTAAAGTAAACCTCTAGTTTTATTCCGCCTTTATCAAGCATACCGGAATATCCGGCTCTTTCTTGGACCGGATAATCCGGCTTCTCGAAAAAGTTTTTAAATCGCCTATTCACCCCCCCTCTAGGCGACGTCTATCCGTTCAATTGGTATCAGAGCCAGGTTATCTCATTATTATGACTAACCGCCTAGAGATAAAGATGTCGTTTAGAAATCTAGTGCACAATCCCACTTATAGATTCGATGGCACAAATTATGATGTTTGGAAAATTCGCATGCTTAATATTTTTAGAGACATGGGTTCAAATTTAGGGAGTATTGTAGATATGGTTTTTTCTCCTCCAAAGGATTCACAAGAATTATCTTTAGAGGATGAGAAAAACTCTTATCTCGATACTCTAGCATCTAATGATCTTATATGTGCTTTGAGCGATGTAGTCCTTGCGTCGATCATGCCTTTTCGGAGCGCTCATGAATTATGGACAAAACTTCAAGATATATATGAGGTGTCCAACATTTCTAAGGATGATTGTCCTCCTTCCACATCCGGTCGTGATGAGCTCACGTCTTCTTCCACTTCACCGACATGTGGTTTGCCACAAGGTAAGGATATGGTGAGTGGTGATAGAAATTGCATTTTTGATGGTGAATCTACTATTGAATATACTTCACACTCATCTTATTGCAATGCTCTATCTTTGGACTTAAACACCTCTAGCACTCCAAATGTCATACATGCTAGTGTTGATAGTCCTTGCATATCATGTAGTAGTTGCTTAACTAAATCTCATGATGATATGCTTTCCTTGTCTTGTTGCCATGATCAAAATGTTTGTATTTCCTCTAGTACTTTGGCTAACAATGTAGAGGAATCCCAACAATTGTTGGAACAAGACTTGGACCTCAAAGGTTCTTCAAGTGTCTCTTCATCGTCTTCATCCACTACTCACATTTGGCTAATGGCTAAGGAGTATAAGGTATCTCCTACCGTGCACTCCAATATATCTCATGATGACGATGATGATCTAATTAAGGAGAAGTTTGATATTGTCTCTCATGCTCTCTTAAATAATAAAATAGCTCATGAGAGCTTCTTAGAAATCATGACCACCCTTGTTGAGCTCAAGGAGACCTTTGAGGCTATGGAGACCCGTTGTCATGAAGGGTGGGGTCTTGCTCGTGATTCCGCGGGTGAGGTCCACAATCTTGAGAATGCTCTTGAGGAAGAGCAAGAAACTCGGGTTTCCCTCGAGGAGAGATTGGAATCTAGTGAGGAGTTAAACAATGAAGTAATTGGTAAACTCACTAAAAAACATGACCATGCTATTGCTAAATGTAATGTGCTTAGTAAAGAAAATGCTAAGTTAAACAATGAGCTTGTCATGATGTCTTCTTCCACTTCTAATGTTAATGATGCTTGTGCTACTAACTCCACTTTGTGTGAAGCATCTATTTTGAAGGAGAATGTTGAGCTAAGGGCTCAACTTGATTTGCTAACTAGCAAGTATGGGATATTGAAAGAAAATCATGAAAAGCTTTCAAGCTCTAATGAGGATCTTCTAGCATCCCATGCTAGGCTAAAGTTACCTCATGAGGCGGACACTACGAAGGTAAAATCTTGTGAGCCTCTTATGGACAATAGCACAACTTCTACTTCTAATGCTTTATTGCAATGTGCTAGTACTAGCAATTCTACATCACATACTATTGCTAAATCTTGTGATGAATTACTTTCCTTGCCTTGTTGCTCTAACAATGTAGCTACTACTTCCTCTAGTATTTGTGTTGAAACTAACCATGTAGAGGAACTCAAAGAGCTCAAGGCACAAGTCACTTCTTTGAATAAAGACTTGAAGAAGTGTCATGAAGGAAAGTCCACCCTCGACAACATGTTGAGAGTGCAACAACTTCCTCATGACAAGAGTGGACTTGGATTCAACTCCAATAACAAGAACAAGTCCAAGAACAAGATGAAGCACAAATTCGTCAAGAAGAAGGGCCAAGAACAAGTTATTGATTTGGCCAAGATTGTGTGCTTCAAGTGCAAGGTTGAAGGGCACCATGTGAGATCTTGCCCTTTGAAGAAGAAGCCTCCTAGTAAGAAGCAACAAGGGAAGCAACCTCAAGTCCAAACTCAAGCTTCCCAAGTTGAAGAACCTTCCCTTCCCAAGAAGAAAGGTAAAAGCCGCCTTTGCTACAAATGTCGTGGGAAGGATCACTTTGCTTCTTTATGTACTCATGGTACCTTATCCAACCCTTCTACTATAATTGACAATGTCTATTCTCTTCGAAAGGATAAGATTGGCAATGTATTTGCCAAAGTTATTGGTACTTAAAGTGGTGTCAAGAAAAGAACCATTTGGGTTGCCAAGCCTATTGTGACTAACCTCTTAGGACCCAACTTGGTTGGGGACCAACAAGCTAAAACTTGATCAATCGGTGTAAGCGGAGGACATTGGAGACTTGACTACATCATGAAGAATTAAGGGATCTTCATCATTCATATTCTCTCAAGTCAAGTCAATTGGATTATATTGTCTTAACATATATCCAATGATCCTCCTTGCGGTAACTTGTATTTAATTCATATGTACTCATTGAAAGTTACTTGCACCCTTGCATGTGTTTGGTTTTGTACCTTACTAGTGTTTCATATGTGTTGTGCACTCTACTTACTTATGTTGAGTAATCAAACTTGTGTATGTTGGTTTGCACACCATGTATGTTGAGCCTCTTGTCTATTTGCTATCATCTTAATTGGCTCTTTTAGGGATTTTAATGGACTATCCCATTTTGGGGGAGTGTTTTGCTTTTTGGTAACTCACCACCCTAAAATGTGTATTCATGAGGAATACCACTTAGTGGTGATATTTCAATATTATCTACTCTCTTTGTGGTATGTCTTACTCATGAGAAGTTCAAATTCTAATGTCCATTAATATCTCTTGTTGAATTTCTTTTGCCTCTTGTTAAAAAGAATGGATTATCACATTATGGGGGAGTAATAAGCTATGTGCATATTAAAAGCCTAGAAAATGTGAACATGTGAGGTAGTGTCATCTAGAGTTGATATTTGTTGATTATCTTGTTCCTAGGTGGCATGGTACTCAAATAATTTGCATATTTGCTTAAATGCATTTTGTTCACCCATCTTTTGGTATCTTGTTTGTGAGAGAGTTTCTTGATGCTTAGTATGATCATTGAATATGTGAAGTCATCAAGAATCTCTATATAAGCATGTTTTCAATTCTTATCTTTTGCCACATGCTTATGTTTTGTGAATATGATCTTGAGCATATATGTCATGTACCACCGAGAAATATCTCCATACAATCATTGTCTTTGACAAGTGATAATTATATTGGTGGTAAAATTATTGATCATATTTACATTGGCTTTTGTTCCTAAATTGTATTATTCTATTGCCAAGTTTGTTTTGGTTTAACCTTCCTTTTGTCTTCTTTGCTTCATTTGGATATTTTTGTTGCTCTACTCATAATTTGTGTTGTGCTTTCTTGAGTTAGGACAAGCAAGGATCCCATTGTTGTGCATTCACATTCGAAGAATCAATTGTAAGTAATGCACCATCCTTGGGGGAGCTACCCTACATTGAGTAGAACATCATCCTTTTAATTGTTATCGGGTCTTATTGATTTTCTTGAACTTTGTGTTCAAAAAGATATATGGAGGGTAATGATCCCACTGGTGTGCATTTTGTATTTACATACAAGATCTTAAAAATGAACTAATCATGGGGAAGCTACTCTATACTCTTTAGAACACTATTCTTTAAAATTGGTTTGGTATCTTATTGCTCTTCTTGAACATAACTAATTGGTTAACAATATATTTGGAAAGTGATGATCCCATGTTTGTGCATTTTGTATTCAAATACAAGATCATAAGTAATGCACAAATCCTGGGGAGCAATCCTATATGTTATTGAACATTAGTTGTCTTCAATTGGTTTTTGATCCCGATGACATGTCTGTTTGAAAGACAAACATTTTTCGTCTTGGTACTTTGTGCCATCATGAAAATTGTAGAGGGCTTGGTTCATTTGTTGGAACCTTACTCTTCTTTGTGGAGTTGGCTATCTCATCCCATGGTTCCTAGTCTACCTTTTTGGATGAGATAAACCTTCGAGCTTGCTTGTTTGATTTATTTCTTATGCTCACTGGTTTAGCCTTGACATTGTTTTCATTTGATATATTTTCAAATTGGTTTCTCCAATCATGGGTTGGTTCGAGTCTTTGATACAATGATGACAAATCTTTCTCTTGCCACACTTTTGTGTAGCTTCTTGATTTAATTGGTGTTTTGTCCAAATTATATCTTGTTTGGTTCTTGAAAGTTTTGTGCATACATATTTACTATTTATATATCTTATGGCATTCTTACTTTCGTTGATCCAATATATAGGATAAACTCCATCAAATCCTAAATGGCTAAGATGTGTATGAAATTCAATTTCAAATCAATATGCACATATTTATGTGGAGTTTGTCCTATGTATTGTAGTTGGTTTAACTACTTTGGACCCAATTAGTTTGGGTACCATAGTGTACTTGATTTGTTTTAGGTACATGTGAGATGCATTGGAAGCTTGCCTCATTTAAAAGAAGATGTCTTCACCATGTGCTTCTTGGAGCCAAGCTTGGATGATTGTGAACTCTCATCTTCTACACCGTCAATGCTATCTCGGTAACGAGTATCTAACTCATGCATATACTTCTAGCTCTCAACCTTGTGTAGGTTGTTCTTTGGCATGAGTTTATCTAAGTTGCATTTGATATGGTTTTTGCAAAGTTTCTTTCAAAATATCTTCATTGCTAATGTGAGTAAGCCGGGATGATTACACATCAAGGGGATTTATATAATCATCTTCATGATTCACCGATCCCCAATATGTTAATCTAGAAAATTCATTTCAAAGTCTCTAATGTGCAATATTGATGAATTCTCATAAATCATTTGCCTTATGTGATATTTGTTTTGTGTCTCGAAGTATCCCAACTATCACTTATCTTATGTGGGTATTTGTGATGCTTTGAGACCTTGGTGTTGGAAGTTCATCTATACCCTCTAAAAATAATTTGAGCTATGTGCTTTGCTTTCAAGCAAAAAATCTTATTGGTGTATTTATGACTTCCTCTTGGATACCACGTGCGTTACCTTGTACCTACATTGTGTGTGCATGTTTCTTTGTGAACTTAGTGTCCACTTAGAAACTTATACACATGAGGGTAGTTACATATTCAATTGGTATTCAAAATCTTTAGTGATCACCTTTTATTACTTCCATGATTCTTTGGTGATCTCTAAAAGGCACAACCTTTGTTTTTCTTTTAGTTTCACATTGCATCTTAATAAGCTTGTGATCCTATTTGATTTATCCTCTTGGGTGTGCTTGTTTGCGAAATGCATGATATGCACTATGTGCCTCATAATTTGAAAGACTATGGTGTTGCTTAGGCTCATCCGTGTTTAGTCTCCTAAATTGTATTTCCATGTCACACCCATCCTTTCCCGGTTGAGCAAGTCTTTATTTTCCACTTCTCTCCTTTATTGCTCAAAATTTGTTTGTTGCAAGGTATACTTATTTTCTTAACTATACAATCTTGCACCTTTTTGTGTTCGAAAGAATCTAGGAGGAAGTGAGGATTCCATGTTGTGCACACTATATTGAAATACAAATCCTTCATTGTGCATGTACCTTGGGGAGTTCCCTCTTGATTTTTAGAACACTTGGTTGATCTTATCATAATATCCTATTGTGCTCAATTGGTTTTGGATCCCTTGATTGCTTGCTTCTTTGTGAATGTTTTCCCTCTTTGCAATTGGTATCCTTCTACTGGATTTCAATTGATATATTTCTTGTGCAATTTTTTGATCCTCAATATAGTTTGATCTCCTCCATCTATTCGTCATTGGATAAGTGTATTTGATTTCACTCATATCATGAGAAATGCATAAATCATGAAGGAGATCTTATTATGTTACCTTTCCAAAACCTTTCGCCCATTTCGGCAATCGTTGCCAATGGGGGAGAAGTTTTGGAGGGTTGTATGGAATTGGATTTGTACTTTGGTTTATTCTTAAGTATTTGCCTTCCTTGCCTTTGCATTCGTTGCTTGGTTTTATATATAGTGGAAACTCCACCATCGGTAATGGTCGATAATATATGCAATGAATTCATGTTCATACACACGTGCATAAATTATGGGGGAGTTTGGTCTATATATGTGGATGAACTAACATCACATACCTTTGTAGTATTTGATGTAAGTGCAACCATTCTTGTTCGTTAAATTCCATATTATAAACCCTCTCAAAAGAGATTGTCATCAATTACCAAAATGGGGGAGATTGAAAGAGCATTTTCCCTCATGTGTGGTTTTGGTAATTGAATGACAATCTCTATGGACTAATTTTTGCATTGAGATATCATTATAGATCATGTTCATGGAATTATGGAGTTCATGTGTTGGACTCTTGAAGCTCATGTGTTGAGTGAAGCTTATTGCAAGTATGTCTTGAGGATTTAAGACCTCATCTTAGTGAAGAAAAGATGAGTGGTGCAAGTCCAAGAGAAGCTTTCTTGAAAAGATCCTATGCTTGGATCTTACTATGGATACATGAAGACGGAGCCTAGCGAGACTCTCCCATTATGGGTATGGGGGACTATTTGGAGAAGTCTTCATCAAGCATGTGCTTGGACGCGCAATCAAGAAAGATGAACCACTTGAAGATATCAAGATAGTCATCATCTAACTCAAGTGGAATGCTCAAGGCAAAGGTATGATCTTGATAGGGCTATAGGATAGATAGGCGTACTATCAAGAGGGGCTCTCAAGTGAGTAACTTGATTGCTACGGATACATGAAGACGGAGCCTAGCGAGACTCTCTCATAATTGATATGGGGACGTATTTGGAGAAGTCATCATCAAGCATGTGCTTGGACGCGCAATCAAGAAAGATGAACCACTTGAAGATATCAAGATAGTCATCATCTAACTCAAGTGTAATGCTCAAGGCAAAGGTATGATCTTGATAGGGCTATAGGATAGATAGGCGTACTATCAAGAGGGGCTCTCAAGTGAGTAACTTGATCGCATCGTTGTGGAGAGCTCAAACCTTTGCATACTTGGCATATCATATTTCTTGGTTCTTATTTGAATTTTATCCTTATGAGGAATTAGAGCTTGGTTCATCTCCATGTCAAGCTCTATTTCATCGAAAACTGTTTTACTTTGGAAAACTTGTTGCGTTTTTTATGTTTAAGGTTTTATCGGTTGTTCTTTTATCTAGAGATCTTACATTTCCCCATTTGGTTTTAACCTCACTTGTTGGACTATGATATTTCTCTGCATGATCTTATAGAGCTCTTCGTGGTGATTCCAACGAGCCAAAAATCATCGAAAACGGAGTTTGTATGGTCAAGATATCATCGTTTTCATGTTGACGTTTCTGCCAGGGGCGGAAGTTCCAGCCCTAGGCTGGAAGTTCCGGCCGGCCGGAATGTTCCGGCCAAACTTCCGCCCAAACTTCCGGTTTGACCAGAGAACACTTCCCGGGCGCGTTTTGGGGTGTTTGGGGGGTCTGGAAGTTCCGGGGTAAGCCCGGAACTTCCGGCCCGAGTGGGAAAAACTGCCCCCAACAGGCAGATTTGTTGGGAACCTATTTAAGGGGTCATCTTCCCCAATGGTTCCCAAGTTTTGGTGCTCTCTCTCCTCCTCCATTGTTGACTTCCAAAGCTTTCAGATCTCTCAATCCCTCCAATGATTCTTGCTATTTCTTGAGGGAAAAGAGAGAGGAGATCTAGATCCACATTTCCACCAATCCATCTCTCCTCTAAGTGAGGGGAACCTTGTCGGTATAGATCTTGGAGTTCCTTTGTGGTTCTTCTCCTTTGTTCTTCCTCTCTTCTCCCTCCATAAGCATTAGTTGCTTTTGGTGGGATTTGGGAGTGAAGGATTTGACTCCTTTGTGGTTTCCTTTGTTCTTCCTCTCTTATTTCCCCATAAGCATTTGTTGCTTTGTTGGAATTTGAGAGTGAAGGACTTGAGCACTTTGTGTGCTCTTGCCATTGCATTTGCATCGGTTTGAGCCCTCCACGAGGATTCGTGGTGGTGATACTTGTGAGCTTGTTACTCTTGGTTCCTTGGACCCTAGACGCCTTTTGTGGCCGGACTTTTTTGGCCAAGACCTTTTGTGGTCATCTTGAGAGCCCCCAATTAAGTTGTGGGTGTGTGCCTCAAGACTTGGGAGCCCCCAATTAAGTTGTGGGTGTGTGCCTCAAGAGTGTTGTACATGATTCGATCTCCGCCCCAAAGGAGATCAATAGTGGAAGGTGAACTCGCAACCTTTTGTGGTTGAGTTCATCAGGAGAAGAAGGTGAGCCTTTGTGGCGTTGCGGCTAACCTGTTGTGGTTGCGCACACCTCTCCAAACGAGACGTACACCCTTTGGGTGGAACTCGGGAATACATCCTCGTCTCCGCGTGCCTCGGTTATTTCTATACCCGAGCTATTTACTTATGCACTTTATATTGTGATAGCCTTCGTGCTTGAAGTCATCTATCTTTCTATAACCTTGTTACTTCTATTGCTTAGCATAAGTTGTTGGTGCACATATGTGAGCCTAGTATTTATATCTAGGTTGTATGCTCGTTAAAGTAAACCTCTAGTTTTATTCCGCCTTTATCAAGCATACCGGAATATCCGGCTCTTTCTTGGACCGGATAATCCGGCTTCTCGAAAAAGTTTTTAAATCGCCTATTCACCCCCCCCCCCCCCCCTCTAGGCGACGACTATCCGTTCAGCAGGGTGGAGCATGAGTCCACCGCTATCCTTTCGTCCATGGACTCGGTCCATTGTTGATAAAGGTGGGCACGGTGGGCGACAGGCGGCCGACCGCGCTGTACTGCCCGCAGAGAGGGCAGTCTCTGAGGTGGAGCCCATGATGACGTTCTCCGTTGGAGGGTTGCGCCGTCACCCGCTTTATCGTCAGAATAGAAGGTCCTGGCAGCTGCACAACAGGTGGAGCCGCTTTATTGACCCCTTTATCACCAAAATGGCAACGCGGGTGCTTGCGTCACCAAGCGGGCGTGGCAGAGGCCATGTGCGTCTTGCCGTACTTCCTTGGCCGCGACGTTTCCCTTCAGGCCTGAGGAGGCCTGGGGGGAGATTCCTGTTGGACCCCCTCGAGGGGGGTTGTCGCCTCGGGAGGGTCCCCTGAGGCGAAGGATCCCTTGAGGCCTTCGTTTCCTCTTCAGGCCCTCGAGGGGAGTTGCCTCTCGAGGGCCCCGCCCGGCGGTGACGCCTGGTCCTTAGTCGTTTCGTCCGACTGGCCCGCGTGAGAGGCCTAGGGGGAATGGGCGCTCCATACCCCAGTTCCCACTGGGCCGATAGTAGCCCCCGGGCCCATGATGGGCACGACTGAGCCCATGGGCTTAGCCGAAGCGTCGTGGGCCCTTATTGCCCAGCGGGCCCGAGCCACGTGGCACTTGGACGAATAACGGTCTCGCACGATCCGGAGCGTAGGTCGTGGGGGTTCCCACCACGCCCCGGTAACTGCTCCTCGAGGGGACATAAAGCCCGAGCGCAGCGGCAGGGAGCCGTTACCGTTTCCAATTCTACTCGCAGAAACTTCCGCTTCCTAGAGCTCTTCGCCTCCGCTCTTTCTCTCCTGCGAGTCTCCCTTCTCCGTCTCATTCAACCTTCCGCGCCCTCGACGATGAGCCCACTCAAGAGCAAGGGCATGGTCGCCGCGGGGTCTTCCTCTCAGGCAGAGGGTCCTGAGACCGTCATGGGCGCGGCGCTGCTGGGCGTGCGTGTCAACGAGAAGGCGCTCGCCAAGGTCCGGTACCTGGTGGCGGACCGGACGAACGAGCACGGCGCCACTGCTCTGAAGCCCGCGGCGCACGGGAAGCGGCCGCGCGGGTTCTTCCCGATCTTCCAGCATTGCCTGGCTGCGGGACTGGTGCCTCCCTTCTCGCCATCCCTGGAGGCGGTGCTGGCGTTCTACCAGGTGCAGCCGCTGCACCTGCACCCCAACTCCGTCCTCATTCTCGCCGTCTTCGCCTACCTTTGCGAGGTGTACCTGGGCCTGGAGCCCACGGTGGGGCTGTTCCGGTGCTTCTACGCGCTCCGGAACACGGCGAAGAACGAGCGCTTGGGGTGCGTCTCGTTCCGCATCGTCGACGGCATGGGGAGCGTCTACATCCCCATGTCCTGGAGCGAGGGAAAGGCCATCACCTCGGTGACAAAGAAGGTGCACGACTTCCGCCAGAAGTGGTTCTTTGTTGGGGTAGAGCGCCCCCGCGCCTTCCTCGAGGTCCCCGACGAGCCCCCGGTGAAGAACTCCCATTGGGGCAAGGCCATCTTCGATGGCGCCAGGAACGTGAGCTTGATGGGACGCCTGAGCTTCCTCCGCGAGGAGGGCCTCACGGGGCAGATGATCGTCGTGGACTTCGTGACGCGCCGCATTGCGCCCCTCCAGGCACATTCGGTCCCCATGTGGATGTACTCGGGGCCGAAGGACAAGATGCGGCTTCACGCCGAGGACAACGACAAGGACGCCGTCGACAAAGTCCTCTCCGCGCTCTTCGTCAATCCATCGGTACTTCCCGTGGATGAGCTCCGGATGGCGCTCCAGCCCCTTCACCAATACAATCTGACGGAGCGCATGGACCTCCTGGAGGGAATGCCTCCGTTAACCCCGACAGGCCAGGCGGACCTCGAGGTGCCGATGCCGGCCGCGTGGGGGGCGGAGGGGGCCGATTCTCCCTCGGCTTCAGGAGCTGGCCTAGGTGAGGGGGAGACCACGGCAGGGGAGGTTTCCTCTTCGAGGGCTGGGCCATTTACTGACGAGATTTGCGATATCTCGTCAGGCGATGACGACGCCTTCGTGGTGGCGCCCTCGCGCCTCGTGGAGGAAGAGGCTGAGGAAAAGGAGGCCTCAGCTGCGGAGGCCTCTCCGGGAAGGCGTGGGCCTCGCACCAAAGCTGTCGTGGACCGCTCGGGGGCGAGGCCGTCTGACGTCCCCCCCCCCCCCCCCCCCCCAAGAGGAAAGCTGAGGCGCCGCCTGCAAGGCCTGCTTCCAAGCCCTTCCCTTCATGGCGCTCGCCAGGCCTGGCGTGGGTCGACGCTGGCGCCCCCCCTTCAGGGTTAGTGCTCAAAATCTTGTATCCTTCGTCTTTTAGCTTTCTTTCGCTTTTCTTTTTCCTGAAGTATTTTCTTGGGCTCTTGCTAGTGACCTTGTACCTGCGAAGCGTCGCCGGCTTTGCAAGGCATCTGAGGTGAAGAGCGCCACGGCAGGGGCCGCGGCTGATGAGACCGCGAGGCATGCGGAGGCGACCCCCACGAGCCCCCTTGAGGGGGCGCCTCAAGCGGAGGCCGCTGTGCCCCAGGCGGGGGTAGCAGGGCCTCAAGTGGAGGAGGGCATGGCTCGCCCAGAGGCACCTGCACCGCCCCCCGAGCCTCTGGTGGTGGAAGGCTCGGAGGAGACAACTTCCGTGCCGCCTCGCGCTCCTACTCCTCCTCGCGGCTACGCCTCCGCGCGGGGCCACTCCACCGCGCGGGGCCACTCCACCGCGCGAAGCTACTCCATCGCGCGAAGCGACGCCACCGCGCGTGTTGACGCCTCCGCGCGCACCTACCCCGCCACCTGCGGCCGCTGCTCCCGTGCAGCCTGCAAGGGAAGCACGCGAGGCAGCGGCAGGCACAGTCGGACCTGCTGAAGGAGATACTTCCTCTCCTCCTCGTCAAGCTGTGACCGAGGAACGCCCCGCAGCTGCAGAGCCGGGAGAGGATACCGGCGCGGGCGCAAGCGCAGCTCAGGCTAGCCCCCAAGCTTTCCCCGAGGCTGGGCCCGCGAGACCTGTCGCTGGGGCAGGGCCCTCCACGAGCTAGGAGTTGTCCTCCGCGGCTGGGCTGGAGCGCGGGGCGCCGCGAGGTCGCCTTTGGCCTCGTGAGGGAATCCTTGGAGGGCTTGGAGGCGCACCTTGCCCTTGGAGACATATGGCTCGCTCGGCAGCAGGAGGAGTTGGCGAAGTCATGGTCGTCCCTCCACGCGGCGGTCGAGGCGTGCCGGCTGGAGGATGCGGCGCTGCAAGCCGCGCGTGAAGAGGCCACCCGCTTCGCCAAGGAGGTCCGCGAGGGGGCCATTCGTGACGCTGCGGAGCTCCTTAACCATCTCCAGGCGGCACGCGATGCTGCGGCGGAGCTCTAGCGCGAGGCCAGGGCGGAGCGCGAGGCAATGGAGGGGTCGCTGGCGCAGAAACGCCGCGAGCTGGGCCAGCTGGAGACGCAGCTGCTCTCCGCCTATCAGGCCGCGCGGGTCGCTCTGGAGGACGACCGCAAGGGTTTTGCCGAGCGTGAGCGGCAGCTGGCCCTCAAGGAGGAGCTGCAACAGCGCGAGGAGCTGCGCCTTCAGGCGGAGAAAGACCTGGCCACCCAACGCGAGGCCCTTGAGGAGCGCGAAGGAGAACTGGCCAGGGCGACCGTGAAGTACGACGAAAACGTCGCTGCCCAGAAGATAGCTTATGAGCGCTTCGAGCGGCGTTTCGCCGAGAAGAAGAAAGAGGCCGAGGACGCCCTCGCGGAGCGTGAGAAGCAGTTCCGCAAGTCCACTTCTCAGAAGTACCGCGACCTGGCCCAGACGCAGGAGGACCGCTTCAAGGTCAAGCACGCCGCGGACACTCGGCGGATCACCGAGCTCGAGAAGGCCAACTCCAAGTTGGAGGCTCGCCTCACGCGCACGAAGGATGGCCGTCGCCGAGCGGAGGAGGAGGCTCGCACTGAGGCTGTCCACAACCTCAACTCTTTGGCCAAGGATGTGGAGGAGCAGGTGGCCCCGGCGATGGAGCGGGCGGCGCAGGCCTCGGACTCTGCCAATGCGGCTCGCGCGCTCTCGAGGCAGCGCGAGCGAATGTTCGAGGCGTTGGTCGCTCGTGGCAACGAGCTCGCCGCGCAGCTTGGCGCCGACGCGCCGCACACCGACGTCCGAGGCTGCGGCGATGCTGCCATGTACCTGGTCTACTTTGACCAGCTCTTCGAGGTGCTCGAGGGTCCCGTCGCCGAGATCCGCGAGATGATCGAGGACGAGAGCCGACAGCTTCTAGGGGTGGTTGTCGATCGCATCTTCACCAACCTCAGGCTCCTCACGCCATACTTCGACCTCTCCTCCGCGACAGAGGCTGCTCAAGGTGAGGACGCGCGGCGGGTCTCCGGTTCCCTCCGCGAGCAAGTTGACGCTTTGTGCAACCGCTTCAGGCGCGCGGAAGCTGCGGCCGAAGACAGTGAGGAGGAGGCCTGCTCCGACGAGCTTGAGGAGGGTGCCACAGAGGAGGTCCAAGGCGCTGCTTCTACATGAGCCTCCCTTTATTGCGCCTGCGAGCACTTGTATCTGAAACAACTGTGTGTTTAGCTTTCATAAGACCTTTGGCCTGTAATATACTCTTTATCGCTGTTTAATTCGAGCTTGTTTGCCCCCCGTGAGGTCTCTTTGGACTCAACTTCATGTCTATTTGTTCTCTGCATAGGTAGGTCCCATCTCTTCGTGCCATGACTCCGCCACTTCGGTATGCAGGAGCAATGACTCCGCAAGGCCGGGGGGAGTTTAGTCCTAGGAGACGTAAGAGCCCTGACTCGCGATGCGCAAGTGTGTAGCGTACCTGCACTTAAAATAAGGCAGATACCTGTGTATAGTGCAAATCCATGGATCGATTCATTTGCACACACAGTTTACGATGTAATATCACAACAAAGCGTCAATTTTATTACATCGATGATCCAGAATTACAAAATATTTGATACAAGTTGCATAGCATAAAACTAGCATTGAAAAAGTACACAGCGGAAATACAATAGCAGTGAGTCTCTATAACTTTCATGCTGCCACAGGCGAAAACATGTTGGTTGTAGACTCGAAACCTTTAAATGAAACCTCACTCGTCATCTGATCAAATCTGCAATAAGAAAAATATTGCAACAACGTGGGTCAGATTCCATTAAAAATGGAGTCTGGCAAGTGACACTATGGTGGACACTTAATGGAATAAATCTAAAGGCTATATGCATATTTGGATGGTGGAGTTCAAGGCTAATTTGCATAAAGCCAATTTTTCCTACTCTTTTGAAAACAAGTTTCTTGAAATCAAGACGAGTATGGCATGAAAACCATAAATCTCATCTTCCCTTGTTCACCCATCAAGTTTTATTTCTGAAGTTGGAATGATGGAAACCTCCGTTGACGTCCGTGATCAGCTGCTCAAATTGTCCGTACCGGGGACACGGCTAAGTACTTAGTTTTACACTCTGCAGAGGTTGTGCATGTTCAGCATTGTACCCATTCAACCCAAGGTATCCTTTACACACCATTTGTGATAAGGAAAGGAGAGAATGAGACGAGATCTTTCAGAAGCATTTTCCCTCCCACTCTGGCTTGACCCGTTCCACCTAACATCCCCCTACATCTGCTTGTCAAGCCGGAGAGAGTCCACGCAACATATTTGATCAAGCCAGAGCCCATATGGCAATGGCTGCACTGGAAGCAATCGTCACTCGGAGTTCTTCAGATTCCTTTGTTTCCTGGGTGGACATCCACAAGTGCACGTACTCCAGGAACCATAGACATGGACCTGAGCAGCCACTCAACTTCGCCGCCATACAACCAATCCACCCAGGAGTTTCATTAACTTAGTGGATGTGCACTCTCAGGTAAAAATCACCATGATCACGGCCCTAAGTAGAATAGAAATTCATCCTAGGCGACGACAACCATGAGCACAGCCCTGAGTAGTCACTTATGATTTTGTAAAACTTTTCATCCATTGCATAGCATCAATATTTCAGCTAAATATGATATAGGAACCTAGACACAGGAGTAAGGGAATTCTACACAGGTTTAGCATAGCAGTACTATCCTACACATACATATAAAAATACACTAAGTAATGCATATAGAAAATAATAGGAAGTTTATGAGGTGTGCCACTTGCCTTTGAATGTTGTCGTTGTTCACAACTCTTTTCAACGATACTCGGGACTCTCCGTTCAATCTAACAGTATAGACAAGCAACAATACAACAATCAACAGCAAGCACAACTCCACAATGCACACAAACACATACTAGATGAATAAATAAGTTTTATAAAACTTTCTAAGGAAAATATGTTTATGCATGATGTGCAAAATATTCCTAAGGGCTAGAAATGCTTTTTCATGTCATGAAAATCTTTTAAGTTAATGCAAGGAAATGTGTTGGTCAAGAATGACTAAGGACTATGGTCATATGTTTGACAAAATAACTTTGTTATAATTCATCTTGAATAAGCACTCTAATGTCTTAGTCATGATGTGTAAAAGTACTTAGAGAAAATACTAAGTTTATTCTTCAAGGTGATCAACAATTATTATCAACTCTTTGTAAATTGGATATTCACTATAGTGAGAGAGACAGACACCCGGCCAGCCACTTAAATTGTGGAACAGGTCTCATGTACGTGGACATGTAAGGTTTGTCTTCAGGCCGCTTCATCTCACTATGCCGCTAGGATCCAACAAAATTCAAGTGGGTAATAACATGATCAAAAATTGTTTTAGGTCTTAAGTGAAAGACAAGATTAGGAAAGAGGGAAAAGATAGAAGAAAGATGTAGTTGTCCTCGAGGCTTCATCTCCAGACTTATAATATTCTCCTTGATGATGTCTTGATTGAAGTTTTGATAGACTTGATAAATCTTCAGACTTGGTGGTTCTTGTATCCTCGAGACTGGTCTTGGATTTACTTAGTCACCATGAAGTCTAACAGAAGAAGAAGGGAGAAAGAAGAAAGAGGAAGAAAGACTTAGAAAATATTTCTCGTTGGTCTTCATGCACTTCTTCTTGATCTTCTTCTAAGTGCTTCCACTCCTTGGAGATTCTTCTGGAGTCTCGTTTGGCTAATTCCTTCATTGGTCTTCCAGCTCCATGTTGAAAATTACTAAGTGTCTAAGTGTAGCACATCACAAAATGCCAAATTGAAATTATTTCTAACTTAGAGAAAACTAATGAAGGGGGGTTTTCCTATGAGAATTATATCTACAAAATAAAATATGCTATGAATGAAATGAAATTTTAAATCACAAGAAACCTAAAAATAACTTTTGTGATTTCTTTATAAATATGCATGAATTTATAAATGCAATTTAATTAATTTCAAATTTTGGGAAAATATAATAAAAGGAATAATTATAAGATTAAAGTTTTCTATGATTAAATTTTTATAATATAATTTAATAAATAGTGTTAATAGACAGGGGTATTTTAATTAAATTTATAGAATTTTACTTTAATCAATAATATTAATAGTTATGTTGAAAATAGTCAAACCATTCAAATTAAATATATAACTATGAATTCATTCAAAAATTACTCAAAAATATTTTATAGCAGTGGCATTAATTTACAATTATTCTAAAGTTTCTAAAACAATTTTATTTGCACTTTTTGGATTTATAGATTTAAAGTTATTACAAATATACTCAAATTCACCATTTGAAATTTGAATATTTTATACTAAGTCAAATTTGAATTTTGGCCGATCTAAAATAATCTACATGTCAAGAGCTTTCCAATTATATAAAACTTATTAAATTTGGAGTTGTGGTTAAAAAGTTATAGATGTTTTAATTACAGGGACTAATCTGCAAAACTTCCAATTAAAATTAAAATAGAAAATGACTTACACGCTGGCGCTGACGCGGATGCTGACGAGGCGCTGACGTGGCTGCCACGCGGGCGTTGACTGGATAAGTCAACAGATCCGGGCCGTCAGATCTGGATCTGACGGTCCAGATCGGATCGTACCGATTCGTCTGAGACTTCAAATCTGGGCCGTAAAAACTAGATCGGACGGCTCCGGGCGATTGATCATACCTGGGCGGCGCAGCTCGCCAGAGTTGGAGCGGACGACGGCGCCGGCGGCTCGGGCGTGGACGCTCCAGTCGCCCTAGAGCTTCCCCGGACGCGCGAAGACCTCGAAAGTGCGTGTACGGATGCGGTGGAGACGAGGGTCGCGTCGGTGTAGCGCGACGCTCCTTCTACGACAACCTCGGTGGCGAATCTGTGCGGGGCGTCGGTGAGTTCTCCGGCGTGCTTGTCCTCCGCAAAATCTGCAGGAGAAGATCGCCCGAAGGCCTCAGGGGACGCGTACGGAAGCGGGGTAGCAGAGGGGAGGGCTCGGTCGCAGGAGGGCGCTCATCTCACCGGGAGTTGAAGAAAAACGCGGCGGCGGCAATGGCTACTCCGGCGATGAGATTGGACGGCCTGGCGGCGTGTTAGATGCTAGGGTTTGGGGCAAAAGGAAGACGGAGTCGTGGGGTTTATATAGGCCGAAGGGGAAAAACGAATCCGCGACAATCTTGCTCGATTTTGGAAGGAGATCGCCGGCGGAAATCTCGGCTGGAGGTTGAAGAAGATTTGCTGACGTCAGCATGACGTCACAGGTATTTTCTTTTCTGATTTTTCTATTTTATTTATATCTTTTTATTTATAACTCCAAATGATGTCAAATAAATTTCTAAAAATTTGTAATATTATTATCTTTCTGTTAAACCAATTGTGGGAGTGTTTTGAACACTTTTCAAAAATAATAATTTCGAAATATTGATTAAATGTAAAATTGACACTTTATGTTTAATTTAAACTAGAGTTTAATTAATTTTAATTTTTGGCTAAATAAATTATATGCAATACCCATATTCAATTATGTTTGGATTTAAGTTATTTGAACTTGTTTTGCTGAAATCATTCTTCTTTATTTTGGCATGATATTAAAGAACTAAATATAATTAATGTTTAGGGAATGTGAAATATAAGGTATTCATTTTTAATTGAAAATAATTGTGCAACATTATATTTGATATTATGATAATGCATTTGAAACTTCATAACAACTTTGGACAAGACCTTTGTTTTAATTTTATTCTTATTTAGAATATATTAATCATTCCATGCTTTGAAAATAGATGAAATTCATTTAAGCAATGACATGTTTATTTGGGTAATCCATTTATAAACTATATGAATTTATTAGAGTTAAAATCTATATGGTGTAATTTCAACACTAAGTTTTGAACTAGTTGAAAGAATGAAAAACTATTTGACAAATAGATCATGTTTTAATTAGTTTAAAAAGAACACTTGTAAATATTATTTTAATTTATGAATAGCTATGGCTATGTGGTTGGAATCATATACTTATGAGGAAACTATTTATTTCATGAAATGGGTTTGAAGGTTTTTCAACATTTATGAATTTACATCTTAAGGGTTTTGAAATACAATGGATGATGTAATGTTTAATTGGAAATAACTTTTGACATTCATGACACATTGAGAATTTTGAAATAATATACTTTTTCAAATTGGTTGAGGTCTTTTATATTTGGTTTCTTTAGGCATTTTAGTATTTTATTTCAAACAAAACAAAAGTTTTAAATTTTAGTGATTTTTGAACATTATAAAATGTTGGGATGTTACAGACTACCACCCTTAAAAGGAATCTCGTCCCCGAGATTCGGAGAGGCTAGAAAGACAAAGCAAAAGCTTGAGTGATTCTGATAGCTCGAGATGTTTTGAGAAATGAAATTTCTGACATGGAAACTTGAAAAAAAAAACTTGGCAGCGGATGATTTTTCTGATTAGGAGGATGGAAAGAAAGATAGTTTGAGATCTCTGGGTTTAAGTGACTGAGTTTGAATTATCTAGGTGGCTACCACCCTTAAAAGAAAAGTTTTGTTGATAATTAAACATTCTAATGCACAATCGAAAATCAAGGTAGTCCATTACAACATCATCTAACAAACATCAAGCAACAAGGTTCAAACACAAGCAAATACATACATGAAAATTTCAAACTTATTTTGAGAAATCGAACAATTCGTTTATCAAACGAAACACACCAAAGTCGGGAAATACAAAGGCAACAGTACTGCCATACCACAATTTGATAGGTCAATACATCAAATAGATACGATAAACTAAAAGAGATAAATGGTGGTCCCTCTAACGTGGTTTGTGTTGCTACACTTATTCCTCCTAAATATTACGCTTGCGTTTTATTGCTTGGTTATTTGCCACAGGCGTGACTTCTCCCTCAGTTGACTCTTCAAACAGCACCTCTTCGGGGTCTTCTTCCTCTGGTCCTTCCTCCTTCGTAGCTGCAGATACAGTCACATCTCCAGTGCCTTGGTCACCTCCTTCTTCAGCTACTGGCGGGGGTGGAGGTGGAATGAGCTGCGCCTCAAGCATGGCAATTTGCTCATCCTTGCCAAGGTTCTCCAAATGTAGGTCATGGATGAGTTCCTCCAACTGACCAATAAGATTTTCAGAAGCCTGGAGTTCTTGGGTTTTTGCGTGTATGATGGCTTGTGCATGATCCGCGACGTCATAAGCCTGTTGGACCTTCCTGGTCAGACAGTTGATGAGAAAATCCAAGTCTTCAAACGTCTTGTTAACGAGGGGCAGATCCAGGCGATTTCCCGTGTGAGCCATCGAGAGAGCATGTGCATCCCTCTTCCCAAAGGCACGGAAGGGCGATCCTGGTGCTAGCTTGTTGCGATACTTGTAACACAAACGAGCCATTAAGTCCACCATAGCTATGTTCACTCCCTCAATCCACTCTGGGTAGTAGGTGACATAGTCCACGGGCTCGAAGTCTGGCATCGTAGGATCCGGGGTCATGATGGTGCGTATTTCCCAACGTGTCCCATGGGGTATGTCGGTCTCCTCCTTCCTTCCTCGGAAATAGGGTGGTGGTAGCTTCAATACACTTGTCAACCTAGACAGCTGCCTCCCAAAGATGAAACCCAACAAAACTCCAGCATACGCAGTCTCAGTGTACTCTCCCATCTAGAATTTTGAACAGGTAAGAGTATTAGAATTTAAAAAGGAAAGGAAAAGATGCAAGACAAGATCAATAATGTAAACAATATTAAAGGAATTTTCAAAATTTACTCATGTTTTGGAAACCTAGTTTAGTTAACTATTTAACCTTTGAGGTCTCAGTCCAATCCTAGGGGTTTCGAACCTACAGGCAACACAGTGCTCTGATACCATCTGTAGCGTACCTGCACTTAAAATAAGGCAGATACCTGTGTATAGTGCAAATCCCTGGATCGATTCATTTGCACACACAGTTTACGATGTAATATCACAACAAAGCGTCAATTTTATTACATCGATGATCCAGAATTACAAAATATTTGATACAAGTTGCATAGCATAAAGCTAGCCTTGAAAAAGTACACAGCGGAAATACAATAGCAGTGAGTCTCTATAACTTTCATGCTGTCACAGGCGAAAACATGTTGGTTGTAGACTCGAAACCTTTAAACGAAACCTCACTCGTCATCTGATCAAATCTGCAATAAGAAAAATATTGCAACAACGTGGGTCAGATTCCATTAAAAATGGAGTCTGGCAAGTGACACTATGGTGGACACTTAATGGAATAACTCTAAAGCCTATATGCATATTTGGCTGGTGGAGTTCAAGGCTAATTTGCATAAAGCCAATTTTTCCTACTCTTTTGAAAACACTTTTCTTGAAATCAAGACGAGTATGGCATGAAAACCATAAATCTCATCTTCCCTTGTTCACCCATCAAGTTTTATTTCTGAAGTTGGAATGATGGAATCCTCCGTTGACGTCCGTGATCAGCTGCTCAAATTGTCCGTACCGGGGACACGGCTAAGTACTTAGTTTTACACTCTGCAGAGGTTGTGCACGTTCACCATTGTACCCATTCAACCCAAGGTATCCTTTACACACCATTTGTGATAAGGAAAGGAGAGAATGAGACGAGATCTTTCAGAAGCATTTTCCCTCCCACTCTGGCTTGACCCGTTCCACCTAACATCCCCCTACATCTGCTTGTCAAGCCGGAGAGAGTCCACGCAACATATTTGATCAAGCCAGAGCCCATATGGCAATGGCTGCACTGGAAGCAATCGTCACTCGGAGTTCTTCAGATTCCTTTGTTTCCTGGGTGGCCATCCACAAGTGCACGTACTCCAGGAACCATAGACATGACCTGAGCAGCCACTCAACTTCTCCGCCATACAACCAATCCACCCAGGAGTTTCATTAACTTAGTGGATGTGCACTCTCAGGTAAAAATCACCATGATCACGGCCCTAAGTAGAATAGAAATTCGTCCTAGGCGACGACAACCATGAGCACAGCCCTGAGTAGTCACTTATCATTTTGTAAAACTTTTCATCCATTGCATAGCATCAATATTTCTGCTAAATATGATATAGGAACCTAGACACAGGAGTAAGGGAATTCTACACAGGTTTAGCATAGCAGTACTATCCTACACATGCATATAAAAATACACTAAGTAATGCATATAGAAAATAATAGGAAGTTTATGAGGTGTGCCACTTGCCTTTGAATGTTGTCGTTGTTCACAACTCTTTTCAACGATACTCGGGACTCTCCGTTCAATCTAACAGTATAGACAAGCAACAATACAACAATCAACAGCAAGCACAACTCCACAATGCACACAAACACATACTAGATGAATAAATAAGTTTTATAAAACTTTCTAAGGAAAATATGTTTATGCATGATGTGCAAAATATTCCTAAGGGCTAGAAATGCTTTTTCATGTCATGAAAATCTTTTAAGTTAATGCAAGGAAATGTGTTGGTCAAGAATGACTAAGGACTATGGTCATATGTTTGACAAAATAACTTTGTTATAATTCATCTTGAATAAGCACTCTAATGTCTTAGTCATGATGTGTAAAAGTACTTAGAGAAAATACTAAGTTTATTCTTCAAGGTGATCAACAATTATTATCAACTCTTTGTAAATTGGATATTCACTATAGTGAGAGAGACAGACACCCGGCCAGCCACTTAAATTGTGGAACAGGTCTCATGTACGTGGACATGTAAGGTTTGTCTCCAGGCCGCTTCATCTCACTATGCCGCTAGGATCCAACAAAATTCAAGTGGGTAATAACATGATCAAAAATTGTTTTAGGTCTTAAGTGAAAGACAAGATTAGGAAAGAGGGAAAAGATAGAAGAAAGATGTAGTTGTCCTCCAGGCTTCATCTCCAGACTTATAATATTCTCCTTGATGATGTCTTGATTGAAGTTTTGATAGACTTGATAAATCTTCAGACTTGGTGGTTCTTGTATCCTCGAGACTGGTCTTGGATTTACTTAGTCACCATGAAGTCTAACAGAAGAAGAAGGGAGAAAGAAGAAAGAGGAAGAAAGACTTAGAAAATATTTCTGGTTGGTCTTCATGCACTTCTTCTTGATCTTCTTCTAAGTGCTTCCACTCCTTGGAGATTCTTCTGGAGTCTCGTTTGGCTAAGTCCTTCATTGGTCTTCCAGCTCCATGTTGAAAATTACTAAGTGTCTAAGTGTAGCACATCACAAAATGCCAAATTGAAATTATTTCTAACTTAGAGAAAACTAATGAAGGGGGGTTTTCCTATGAGAATTATATCTACAAAATAAAATATGCTATGAATGAAATGAAATTTTAAATCACAAGAAACCTAAAAATAACTTTTGTGATTTCTTTATAAATATGCATGAATTTATAAATGCAATTTAATTAATTTCAAATTTTGGGAAAATATAATAAAAGGAATAATTATAAGATTAAAGTTTTCTATGATTAAATTTTTATAATATAATTTAATAAATAGTGTTAATAGACAGGGGTATTTTAATTAAATTTATAGAATTTTACTTTAATCAATAATATTAATAGTTATGTTGAAAATAGTCAAACCATTCAAATTAAATATATAACTATGAATTCATCCAAAAATTACTCAAAAATATTTTATAGCAGTGGCATTAATTTACAATTATTCTAAAGTTTCTAAAACAATTTTATTTGCAATTTTTGGATTTATAGATTTAAAGTTATTACAAATATACTCAAATTCACCATTTGAAATTTGAATATTTTATACTAAGTCAAATTTGAATTTTGGCCGATCTAAAATAATCTACATGTCAAGAGCTTTCCAATTATATAAAACTTATTAAATTTGGAGTTGTGGTTAAAAAGTTATAGATGTTTTAATTACAGGGACTAATCTGCAAAACTTCCAATTAAAATTAAAATAGAAAATGACTTACACGCTGGCGCTGACGCGGATGCTGACGAGGCGCTGACGTGGCTGCCACGCGGGCGCTGACTGGATAAGTCAACAGATCTGGGCCGTCAGATCTGGATCTGACGGTCCAGATCGGATCGTACCGATTCGTCTGAGACTTCAAATCTGGGCCGTAAAAACTAGATCGGACGGCTCCGGGCGATTGACCATACCTGGGCGGCGCAGCTCGCCGGAGTTGGAGCGGACGACGGCGCCGGCGGCTCGGGCGTGGACGCTCCAGTCGCCCTAGAGCTTCCCCGGACGCGCGAAGACCTCGAAAGTGCGCGTACGGATGCGGTGGAGACGAGGGTCGCGTCGGTGTAGCGCGACGCTCCTTCTACGACGACCTCGGTGGCGAATCCGTGCGGGGCGTCGGTGAGTTCTCCGGCGTGCTTGTCCTCCGCAAAATCTGCAGGAGAAGATCGCCCGAAGGCCTCAGGGGACGCGTACGGAAGCGGGGTAGCAGAGGGGAGGGTCTCGGTCGCAGGAGGGCGCTCATCTCACCGGGAGTTGAAGAAAAACGCGGCGGCGGCAATGGCTACTCCGGCGATGAGATTGGACGGCCTGGCGGCGTGTTAGATGCTAGGGTTTGGGGCAAAAGGAAGATGGAGTCGTGGGGTTTATATAGGCCGAAGGGGAAAAACGAATCCGCGACAATCTTGCTCGATTTTGGAAGGAGATCGCCGGCGGAAATCTCGGCTGGAGGTTGAAGAAGATCTGCTGACGTCAGCATGACGTCACAGGTATTTTCTTTTCTGATTTTTCTATTTTATTTATATCTTTTTATTTATAACTCCAAATGATGTCAAATAAATTTCTAAAAATTTGTAATATTATTATCTTTCTGTTAAACCAATTGTGGGAGTGTTTTGAACACTTTTCAAAAATAATAATTTCGAAATATTGATTAAATGTAAAATTGACACTTTATGTTTAATTTAAACTAGAGTTTAATTAATTTTAATTTTTGGCTAAATAAATTATATGCAATACCCATATTCAATTATGTTTGGATTTAAGTTATTTGAACTTGTTTTGCTGAAATCATTCTTCTTTATTTTGGCATGATATTAAAGAACTAAATATAATTAATGTTTAGGGAATGTGAAATATAAGGTATTCATTTTTAATTGAAAATAATTGTGCAACATTATATTTGATATTATGATAATGCATTTGAAACTTCATAACAACTTTGGACAAGAGCTTGATGCCCATTCTTTCACAGTAGGCTCTGAAGATGCCACTGGTGAATTGGGAGCCTTTGTCGGTGATGATGCGGTTAGGCACTCCGAAACGGCAGACCAGGCCTCTGATGAATTTCACCGCCGTGCCTGTTGTGATTGTGCGCGTCGCCTCCACTTCAGGCCATTTTTTGAACTTGTCAATGGCCACGAAGAGGTAGCGATATCCACCTTGCACCATTGGGAAATGTCCCAGGATATCCAGCCCCAGACCGCAAACGGCCACGAGAGCGGAATGGTTTGAAGCCCCGGCGCTGGTTGGTGGATTTTCTTGGCGTGGAATTGGCAGGCTTCACATTCTTGGACGATGTCCATTGCATCCTGAAGTGCTTGAGGCCAGTAGAAACCGCTCCTGAAGACTTTGCCTGTGAGGGTGCGGGCGCACGAATGGTGGCCGCATTCCCCGTTGTGGATGTCTTTGATCAGCATTTTGCCTTCTTCAGGAGGGACGCATTTGAGCGCGATGCCGTTTGGGCGCGTGTGGTAGAGAATTCCTTCGAGGATTTGGTACGATTTTGCTTGGCGGGCCAGATGTCGGGTTATGACTCCCAAGAATCGGGGGTAGTCACTTCCTGAAGTGTAGTTCGGAAAGGGGATTGAACGCGGAGGTCTAAACCCTCAAGTGGCTCCGCGACGTTGCTCGCCGGACCCGAAGAAGACACACATGACAGAGGAAGACACCGGCCTTTACCCAGGTTCACGGCCCTCGTGGGGAGGTAAAACCGCTACTACTGCTTGTATGTATTAGATGTGGAAGGTTACAGTGTAGTGGAGCTTGCCGGAGATCCCCCTGAGGCAGTTCTTGCATGGGGAGGGAAGCGATGGTCTTCTTCCTCCTCCGGCCAGAGGCTATCCTAACAGGTGTTGCTAGGGTTTACAAGGGTTTGTAGCACGCAAAGGGCCGACCTTTGCTACGATGGATGTCTTGTCCCTTTTATAGCCACCTCTGGCCTTCTCCTTCGGCTTGGCCTTCAAGGTGGCTCCCACATGCCAGGGGTAGGGTGGAGCATGAGTCCACCGCTCTCCCTTCGTCCATGGACTCGGTCCATTGTTGATAAAGGTGGGCACGGTGGTCGACAGGCGGCCGACCGCGCTGTACTGCCCGCAGAGAGGGCATTCTCTGAGGTGGAGCCCATGATGACGTTCTCCGTTGGAGGGTTGCGCCGTCCACCCGCTTTATCGTCAGAGTAGAAGGTCCTGGCAGCTGCACAGCAGGTGGAGCCGCTTTATTGACCCCTTTATCACCAAAATGGCAACGGGGGTGCTTGCGTCACCAAGTGGGCGTGGCAGAGGCCATGTGCGTCTTGCCGTACTTCCTTGGCCGCGACGTTTCCCTTCAGGCCTGAGGAGGCCTGTGAAAGAGCATTTTCCCTCATGTGTGGTTTTGGTAATTGAATGACAATCTCTATGGACTAAAGTTTGCATTGAGATATCATTATAGATCATGTCCATGGAATTGTGGAGTTCATGTGTTGAACTCTTGAAGCTCATGTGTTGAGTGAAGCTTATTGCAAGTATGTCTTGAAGATTCAAGACATCATCTTAGTGAATAAAAGATGAGTTGTGCAAGACCAAGAGAAGCTTTCTCGAAAAGATCCTATGTTTGGGGCTTGCAATGGATACATGAAGACGAAGCTTAGCGAGACTCTCCCATTGTGAGCATGGGGGAGTATTTGGAGAAGTCTTCATCAAGCAAGTGTTTGGACGCGCAATCAAGAAAGATAATCCACTTGAAGAGATCAAGATAGTCATCATCCAACTCTAGTGGAATGCTCAAGGCAAAGGTATGATCTTGATAGGGCTATAGGATAGATAGGCGTACTATCAAGAGGGGCTCTCAAGTTAGTAACTTGATCGCATTCTTGTGGAGAGCTCAAACCTTTGCATACTTGGCATTTCATGTTTCTTGGTTCTTATTTGGCTTTTATGTTGGTGAGGAATTAGAGCTTGGTTCATCTCCATGTCAAGCTCTAGTTCATCGAAATCGGTTTTACTTTAGACAACTTGTTACGTTTTCGGTGGCGGAAATATTGCCGGTTCTACCTTGAGGAAAGTTCCACACCTTGCCATGTGTGGAGATTTTACTCTATTTATGGGATGCAATATTTTCGTTTCGGTGTTCTGCTGATTCGGATTATTGGGGTCGGATATTCCGCCCTACCGGAATTTCCGGTTCCCCAACTCATCCAAGAAAACTGCTAAGGAAAGGATAAAAAGGGTTCTGACTCCAGTCGGAAATTGTGCTCCGAAATTTCCATATACCGGAATTTCCGAGTGCCCCCAGAAAAGTCCTCCAGAAATGGCTAAGGAAAAGTTTGGTTTTGCTTCTGACTCCAGCCGAAATTTCCGAGCTCTCTTAGACCGGAATTTCCGGGTGACCAGAATTTCCGAGTCTCACTTATACCGGAATTTCCGAGTGTCGAAACAGCCAACGGCTATATTTCCTGGAGGGGTATAAATACCCCTCCCCTTCTTCCTCCCCAGCTAATACAAGGCAGCACGACTTTTCCCTCTCTCCTACTCCATTGTTGACCTTGGAAAGCTCACTTCCCTCTCAATCCCTCCATTGAATCTTCCATATTCTTTAGGGCAAGTTGAGAGGAGATCTAGATCTACAATCCTACCGATCCATCTCTCCTCTAAGTGAGGGGAACTTAGTGGATCTAGTTCTTGGAGTTCCTTTGTGGTTCTTCCTCTTTGTTCTTCCTCTCTTCTCCCCCCATAAGCATTAGTTGCTTTTGGTGGGATTTGGGAGTGAAGGATTTGACTCCTTTCTGGTTTCCTTTGTTCTTCCTCTCTTATTCCCCCATAAACATTTGTTGTTGTGTTTGAATTTGAGAGTGAAGGACTTGAGCACTTCGTGTGCTCTTGCCATTGCATTTGCATCGGTTTGAGCCCTCCACGAGGATTCGTGGTGGTATTACTCGTGAGCTTGTTACTCTTGGGTCTTTGGACCCTAGACGCCTTTTCTGGCCGGCCTTTTGTGGCCAAGACCTTTTGTGGTCAAGACCTTTTGTGGTCACTTGACAGCCCCCAATTAAGTTGTGGGTGTGTGCCTCAAGACTTGGGAGCCCCCAATTAAGTTGTGAATGTGTGCCTCAAGAGTTGTACGGGATTCGATCTCCGCCCCAAAGGAGATCAATAGTGGAAGGTGAACTTGAACCTTTTGTGGTTGACTTCATCAGGAGAAGAAGGTGAGCCTTTGTGGCGTTGCGGCTAACCTGTTGTGGTTGCGCACACCTCTCCAAACGAGACGTACACCTTTGGGTGGAACTCGGGAATACATCCTCGTCTCCGCGTACCTCGGTTATTTCTATACCCGAGCTCTTTACTTATGCACTTTACATTGTGATAGCCTTCGTGCTTGAAGTCATTTATCTTGTTATCATCTTGTTACTAGTATTGCTTAGCTTAAGTTGTTGGTGCACATAGGTGAGCCTAGTTTATATATCTAGGTTGTATGCTTGTTTAAGTAAACCTCTAGTTTTATTACGCCTTTATCAAGCATACCGGAATTTCCGGGTCACTCGTGTACCGGATATTCCGGCTACTCGGAATTTCCGGTCATTATTGGACCGGATATTCCGGCTCCTCAAAAAAGTTTTAAATCGCCTATTCACCCCCCCCCCCTCTAGGCGACGTCTATCCGTTCAGCCTGGGGGGAGATTCCTGTTGGACCCCCTCGAGGGGGGTTGTCGCCTCGGGAGGGTCCCCTGAGGCAAAGGATCCCTTGAGGCCTTCGTTTCCTCTTCAGGCCCTCGAGGGGAGTTGCCTCTCAAGGGTCCCGCCCGGCGGTGACGCCTGGTCCTTAGTTGTTTCGTCCGACTGGCCCGCGTGCGAGGCCTGGGGGGAATGGGCTCTCCATACCCCAGTTCCCACTGGGCCGACAGAGCTCCTTCGGGCGGAGCAGCGATGCAACGTGGGTCGCACGGGTGTCCTATGAAAAAGCGGCAGCGCCAAAGCTTTGCGAGTTCGTGCAACCCACAATCGATCTGGGTTTGGCCTGGCCGGGCTGCCCACCACCCTGACTAATCCTTCTTCCTCATCCCACCCCTCCCGGGCGCTGGAGGAGGACGATGTGTGGGTGCGTATGTGATGCTCACAGAGGTGTGTGGTTGGTAAACCCCAAGAGGAGGGTGTGAAGTAGCAGAGCAGCAATATTTCACTCAGTTATGAAATCAAGGTTATCGAACCAGTAGGAGATGAACGTTCCCCTCGAGGTGTCAACGGCGCCAAAAACTCTTGGTGTGGCGTCGGAGACGTGAAATCTGCACACAACACAATCAAAGTATTTTGCCCCAACTCAACGGTGAGGGTGTCAATCCCACCGGCTTGCTGTAACAAAAGATTAAACATATGTGTGGAAGAAAGATGTTTGTTTGTAGAAAGTAACAGGTTTGCAGTTGTGGTTTTATCAAATTAATGAGAAGAATCGGGGTCCACAGTTCACTAGTGGTGTCTCTCCATAAATAATAATAACATTCATCCATGCGTGGTAAACAAATTACAGCTAGGCAATTGACAGAATAATGATGAGCAACCCAATGCATATACTAATGATATGGTGTATAGTGTGAGATTCATTCGGTCATTACAACAATATACATAGACCATTCCAACCGCATATATGACTAATAATCCGCCTTCCGGTTAGCGTCCGCACCCCTTTCAGTATTAAGTTGCATGAGATTGTCGCCTTAAGCAAAGTGTTTAAAGTAAGTAGGTAACATCATCCTTAGACAAAGTACTACTGTTTTATCCCTAGTAGTAACAACACATCTACAACCTTAGAGCTTTTTGTCACTGCCCCAGATTAAATAGAGACATGAACCTACTATCGAGCATAAATACCCCCTCTTGGAGTTACGAGCATCTACTTGGTCAGAGCATACACAAGTAACGGAGAGCATGCAAGATCATTAAATAGCACACGCATGATATATTATGAAGCAATATCTTTAGTACTCAATATTCATCGGATCCCAACAAACACAATATGGAGAATTACATAAAGATGATCTTGATCATGATAGGCAGCTCACAAGATCTAAACATGATAGCACAAGAGGAGAAGACAACCATCTAGCTGCTGCTATGGACCCGTAGTCCAAGGTAGACTATTCACGCATCAGTCCGGAGGCGGTCATGGCGACGTAGAGGCCTCCGGGGACGATTCCCCCTCCCGGCAGGGTGCCGGGGAGCAGTTCTGATCTCTCCCGAATTGATGTTGACGACGGCGGCGGCTCGGGACCCGTGGAGGAAAAGGTGTTCAACCGTGCTCTATTTTAGGTCAAGGGGGTATTTGTAGGCGAAATACCTAGGTCGTTGGGCGCCCGAGTCCTCCTTCTCACCTCCTGGCACGACAGGCATGTGGGCCGCGCCACCAAGTGATGAGGGAATCTCGCGGCCCCTCTTCGTCTCGTCTTCGGTTTTTCTGGACGCATATATTCCAACAGTAAAAACTGGTTGGCTCGTTTCCAATTTGGCAGATATTTCCTTAAGAGCTTTTCTGAAACCAAAAACAGCAGAAAACAGGGAACTGGCACTGTGGCATCTTGTTAATAGGTTAGTCCCAGAAAATGCATAAAACTATATAAAATGCATATAAAACATGTAATAACATGATATAACATAGCATGGAACACAAGAAATTATGGATACGTTGGAGACGTATCAACTTCCGCTACGCTGCCGCCATCGAAGACAAGTTTCAGGGGACAGAAGTCTCTGTTCCGGCACCCTGCCGGGACGGAGAATTGCCCCCGGAGCCATCTCCACCGACTCCACCGCCATCTCCATCGCTGTTGCTGACTCCCATGATGAGGAGGGAGTAGTTATGCCCCGAGGCTGAGGGCTCTACCTGTAGCTATGTGGTTTATCTCTCTCCCATGGTGTGATCTTTATGTGATCATGAGCTTTGTAGTCTAGGTGAATATGTGATGTTACTCTTTATCTATTATGCACTCTAGAGGTTACTTTAATATGAACTCCGGGGTTATTCATGGTTGTGAAGGTGAAAGTCAGTGCATCGTGTGTGACTCCTTTATGACTTTGTGGTGTGTGTTTACTCATTCTTTGAGGGTGCTTTTGTAGCCCTACACAATGAATGGTGTTTGTTATGCAACAAGGGAGTGTTTGAGAGTTGTGTTTATTTATTTGATTATGATGTCATTGTTGAGAAAGTCCACTAGTGAAAGAATGATCCCTAGGCCTTGTTTCTAAGCATTGTAATACCGTTTACAACATGTTCTGCTACATGTTTGCTTGATGTCATTTTTATTTCAGATTGCAATTACTAGTTATATTCATCCATATTACTTGTATTTCACTATCTCTTCGCCGAGCTAGTGCACCTATACATCTGACAAGTGTATTGGGTGTGTTGGGGACTCAAGAGACTTCTTGTATCTTGATTGCAGGGTTGCTTGAGAAGGATATCTTTGACCTCTACCTCCCTGAGTTCGATAAACCTTGGGTGATTCACTTAAGGGAAACTTGTTGCTATCCTACAAACCTCTGCTCTTGGAGCCCCAACACTATCTACGAGAATAGAAGCGTGCGTAGACATCAGCAAGCAGCAATGCAATTGCAATAAATTCCATATGTCATGTAAGCATTGTATACTATCATATAGACTTAAACATCATTGTTTTACATCTAGTAGCAATAATACATCCTCGTTCTTGCACATTTCTGTCACTCGAGCGTAGAATTACGAGAGTCATGCACCTACCATCTAGCATCAATACTCCCTCTTGGGGATACAAATCTTTACTTAGCCAAAGTAACTTGTGCGTCAAAGATCATGCAAGATCATAAATACAACAATATCATGATGAAACAATAGTAAACAATCTGATCATAACTTCACAAATCATCGAATCCCAGCAAACACAACATGTAGCATTACCATAAAGTGATCTCGATCATGTTAGGCTCAGAAGATCTAAACACAGTGGCACAAAGAGAAGAGAACACCATCTAGCTACTATTATGAATGTAGCGTACCTGCACTTTAAATAAGGCAAACCCCTGTGTATAGTGCAAATCCCTGGATCGATTCGTTTGCACACACAGTTTACGATGTAATATCACAACAAAGTATCAATTTTATTACATCGATGATCCAGACTTATAAAATATTGATTACAAGTTGCATAGCATAAAGCTAGCTTTGTAATAGTACACAACGGAAATACAATATCAGTGAGTCTCTATCACTTTCATGCTTCCACAGGCGAAAACATGTTGGTTGTAGACTCGAAACTTATAAACGAAACCTCACTCGTCATCTGAACAATCTGCAATAAGAAAAATATTGCAACAACGTGGGTCAGATTCCATTAAAAATGGAGTCTGGCAAGTGACACTATGGTGGACACTTAATGGAATAACTCTATAGCCTATATGCATATTTGGCTGGTGGAGTTCAAGGCTATTTTGCATAAAGTCAATTTTTCCTATCTTTTTGGAAAACACTTTCTTCAAATTAAGACAAGTATGGCATGAAAACCATAAATCTCATCTTTCCTTGTTCACCCATCAAGTTTTATTTCTGAAGTTGGAATGATGGAATCCTCTGTTTGACGTCCGTGATCAGCTGCTCAAATTGTCCGTACCGGGGACACGGCTAAGTACTTAGTTTTACACTCTGCAGAGGTTGTGCACGTTCACCATTGTACCCATTCAACCCAAATTATCCTTTACACACCATTTGTGATAAGGAAAGGAGAAGAATGAGACGAGATCTTTCAGAAGCATTTTCCCTCCCACCTGCCTTGACCCGTTCCACCTAACACCCCCTACATCTGCTTGTCAAGTCGGAGAGAGTCCACGCAACATAATTGATCAAGCCAGAGCCCATATGGCAATGGCTGCACTGGAAGCAATCGTCACTCGGAGTTCTTCAGATTCCTCTGTTCCTGGGTGGCCGTTCACAAGTGCACGTACTCCAGGAACCATAGACATGGGCCTGAGTAGCCACTCAACTTCGCCACCATACAACCTTTTATCACCCAGGTGTTTCATTCTTATCTTAGTAGAATTTAGATTTTCACAAAACATCATTTGCATAGCATCAATATTTCTGCTAAGTATGATATAGGAACCTAGACATAGGAGTAATGGAATTCTACACAGGTTTAGCATAGCAATACTATCCTACACATGCATATAAAAATACACTAGGTAATGCGTATAGAAATAATAGGAAGTTTATGAGGTGTGCCACTTGCCTTTGAATGTTGTCGTTGTTCACAAACTCTTTTCAACGATACTCGGAACTCTCCGTTCAGTCTAAACAATATAAACAAACAACAATACAACAATCATAAAACAAAACAACACAACACATACAAGCATACATAATGAACAAACAAGTTTCATAACTTCTAAGGAAACATGTCATGCATGATATGCAAATTATTTCTAAGGACTAGAGATGCATGTCATGCCATGAAATTCTTTTAAGTTAACGCAAGGCAATTAGGTTGGTCAAAATGACTAAGGACTAAAGTCATAGGTTGGACAAAATATTTTGTTTTATATCATCTTGAATAAGCCCTCTAATGGCTTAGACTTGATGTGTAGAAATATTTAGAGAAAATACTAAGTCATTTCTTCAAGATGATCAACAATTATTATCAACTCTTTATAAATTGGACATTCACTATAGTGAGAGAGACAGACACCCGGCCAGCCACTTGAATTGTGGAACAGGTCTCATGTACGTGGACATGTAAGGTTTGTTTCCGGGCCGCTTCATCTCACTATGCCGCTAGGATCCAACAAACTTCAAAGATGATAACATCATGATCAAAATTTGTTTAAGTCTAAAAGACAAGATTAGGAAAGAGGGAAAAGAAAGAAAGAAAGATGTAGTTAGTCTTCCAGGCTTCATCTCCAGACTTGTAGCTTTCCCCTTGGTGATGTCTTGAATGAATTTTTGTAGACTTTATAACTCTTCAGACTTGATGATTCTCATATCACCGAGGCTGGTCTTGGAATTAACTTAGTCTTATGAAGTCTCAGATAAGAAGGAAGAAAAGAGAGAGAGCAAGAAAGACTTAGAGAATAAAGGAGGTTGGTCTTCTTGAACTTCTTCTTGCTTTTCCTCTAAGTGCTTCTACTCCTTGAAGATACTTCTGAAGTCTTGTTTTGGCTAAGTCCTTCAATGGCCTTCTAGCTCCATCTTGAAAATTACTAAGTGTAGCACTTTACCAAAATGCTAAGTTGAAAATACTTCTAACTTAGAGAAAAATAATGAAGAGGTTTTCCTATGAGGGACATAATTATATAATAAAATATTTTATGCATGAAATGTAATTTTTAATCACAAGAAAGCATCAAAATAACTTTTTTGATTTCTTTATAAATATGCATGAATTTATAAATGTAATTTAATTAATTTCTATTTTTTGGAAAATATAATAAAAGGAATATTTATAAGATTAAAGTTTTCTATGACTAAATTTTTATAATATAATTTTATAAATAGTGCTAATAAACAGAGAGCATTTAATTAAATTTATAGCAATTTGATTTAATCAAAAATAATATTTCTATTAATAGTTATGTTGAAAGAGAGTCGATTTTGTACACACACTCATGGGTGTGGGAGCTATCATGTCCTTTGATTGATTCATCGCGATCTGTGCCATAGAACATTTTAGTTTTCTATATGGAGAGATACTGATTTAATCTGTCATTTCGACATTGTATCTTTCTGCCTCGTTTTCTAGCGAATCTTGACTAGCCCTGCGTAGGCCACAACAACTGCATACGACATGCCCATGCCCTCTCTTCCTCCCGTCCTCCTTCAATTCCCTCCCCTGCTCCTCCTCGCCCTCATCTCGATGGCAGAGAACTAAAGAACTTCCGATCGACTCCCCACACCCGGGCGAGATCCCCTTTCTCCACCGCTCGCCTGCGCCGGTGGTGGCTCGCCTCCGACGTCCCGCCTGCTGGACCTGGTGGTGGCCCCGTGCGTACGTACGAAGCAGCAGTAGCATGTGCAGGGGAGCTCGCTACTCCTCCCTTCACGCCGCCATCCGGAGATGGCCGTGCAAGACGATGCCCAACAACAAGGGGCTTCGACCTGGCCTGCAACACTCCCGGAGCCCTAGCACTGCGGCCGTGGGAGGAGGATCCACAGAGAGGACGTCAGCGTTCCTATTTCCGGCATGGCGGGCCATCCTCCATATCCAGAGGATCCAGTGTCGAGACGATGTGCAAGTTCTCTCTGCGGAAGAGTAGGTCGTGGAGGTTTGTTCGCCGGTGTTTCTCCCAAATCTTCCATACTAGTTACAGTTTAGTCTGTAGTTGCTATACACCGCTTGCAGATTAAGTAACTGATTTCTTGATGCTCTTACTGTAAATTAGTGATTTGTTTGTACAAGTAGTTGTTTTGAGATGTCAGATTTAGCCATGTTGTGTGAAAGACAGTGTGACTCAGGGATCACATGGCTATGATCTGGAGCTGCTCAAGCCGGATAGGGACACATAAAGAAAGAACTAGCAGAGAAGGTGCAGACTGTCAGTGAAACTCCACATTTGTTTCATTGAAACCGAGAGATCCGTGTTCCATCAAACAACTATGAAGATTAAGATACTTCGCTTCTGCCTCGTTTTTGCTAGTATGGGACTGTTCGTATTAGCAGTTGTGACACTTGTAATGGAGATAGTAGATAACATGCTTGTAGTGAAGACATGATGTAATTCTAGAGTTGTACTAATATAGATTCATGTTTTTCACTTGTTTCTGTGGTTTTCGCTGAATTACGCCATGTATTAGTTGCTGCGACGGTTGTAATGACTGTAGCATCGAGTTTTTCTCTGTTTGGCACCTGGACTCCTGCACCATATTATCTTTGATGTTCTCAATTTTTGTGGAATGTTTGTGGCAGCCATGCTTGCGCCTCCCCGCCTCTAAGCAAGGCTCGCCCAGGCCCCGTCAGAGCTGCTTCTCACGGTCCAGACGGGCGTCAATTTGCCTGTGCCAGGCCATGTCCCTGGGGACGTCGGTCTAGTCGCCTCCCAACTCTGTTTCGTCCACGGCTGTTTAGAGCATCGGAGACCAGATTTTGCGTTGCAAGAGAGCTGGTTTGAACTAGAATTCAGCTTAAAAAGCTAAGAGAACTATATCGTGCTGGATCCAGAAACAACGCGAGGAAGGCAATGCTTTTCAAAAACAGAGAGGATTAAGTATGAATCAAACTTACAGTCCATCTGTCTGAGTTCTTCCCGTTGCTCAAGTTCATGGCGTTCTTTACTTCCGGGTGCCTGAGCAAGCAAGTACAAAGAGTAGCAGAGCAAGGGTAGACTAATAAGAATAATGTGAGATGTGTGCATAGCATGGCCGGCTTTGATGAACAATGCTACAGAGCATGTACGACGTGTGCTGCTCCATGCCTCCGATGTGACTTGACACCAGAGAAAATGAACAAATAAAATGTACAATAGGTGAGAGGGAAAGTCAGGGAACGCGGATTTTGAGCCAAGCAAAGGATTTCTAGGCCGTGTAGAGCAGGCAGCGCGAATCATGGACTGCTTTTACGAGGTGGGGGAGGGGGGCTGCTAACTTTATGTCCAATCTAGCAGTGTCTTCCACTGTTCGGAAATGGTGATAAATCTCTCAAAAAACATTTTTCTCCAACTCTATTTTCACGGATTTCAAAGCACAGGACATGATGTCAAGGGACAAGATAGCTCCCATACCCATGAGTGCATCTACAAAATGATTTCCGATGTTGAAAATACTCAAACTATTCAAATTAAATATATAACTATGATTTCATTCAAATATTACTCAAAATTATTTTATAGCAGTGGCATTAATTTACAAATATTCCAAAGTCTCTAAAACAATTTTATTTGCAATTTTTGGAATTATAGATTTAAAGTTATGACAAATATACTCAAATCTTCCATTTGAAATTTGAATATTTTAAACTAAGTCAAATTTGAATTTTGGCAGATCCAAAATATTCTACATGTCGAGGGTTTTCCAAATATATAAAAATATTTGAATTTGGATAAACAGAGAAAAAGATATGATAGTTTGAATAGACAGGGGCTTTTCTGCAAAACTGCCAGTTAATTAAATCGTGAAAATGATTTTACACGTCAGCGCTGACTGTGCGCTGACTGGGCTGCTGACTGGGATCCGACGTGGATAAGTGAACAGATCTGGGCCGTCAGATCTGGATCTGGCGGTCCAGATCTGTCCGTACCGGTTGGATTAAAACAGTTACCGATTTAGATCATCTAGATCTAATCTCAACCGTAGAAATGAGATCGGACGGCAGGGGAAGAGCTGGTCATACCGTGGCGGCGCTTCTCGCCGGAGAAGAAAGGCTGGCGGCGGCGCGACCTCGGGCATGGACGACGCCGGCGTTGGGGAGGCTCCCCGGATGCGCGGATGGTCCCCCCGAGTGCGGCGTGGCTCGGCGAAGAGAATGGAGGCGGTGGTTGGTGGCGGGGCGCTCCGGTGCTCGTTCTATTCCTCGCCGAAGTTCGCGGGGCGGCGACGGCTTCAGTCGAGCACGGGCAGCTCGATCTGGCGCAATATAAATCAGAGGGAAAATATCACGGATGCGCACGGATGCGAGGGAGAGGTAGGAGGGCTCACAGGCTCCGGGAACGACTCACCTCACCGGAAACGAAAGGAATACGGCGGCGGACACGGTGGACTCCAGTGAGGATTTCCGGCAGCCTGGGGGCGTGCTTGGCTAGGGTTTTTGAGGGGGAAATAGAGAGGAGGCAGAGGGGATTAAATAGAGGCAGAGGAGAGAAACGCTCGCGTTGATCAAGGCGCGGATTTGAGCTCCGGCGATCTCGAGCTAAATTTGCGCCGGAGGAGGAAGACGATGACGTCATCGCTGACGTCAGCAGGTAATTTCCTTTTCTGTTTTATTTATTTAATTTATATCTTTTGATTTAATTGTCCAAATGATGTCAAACGAATTTCTAAAAAAATGTAAAATTCATATCTATGCTTTAAAACATTAGTGGGTATGTTTTGAAAACTTTTTAAAATTAATTATTTTGAAATATTGGTTAAATACAAATTTGACACTTAAAGTCAAATTTGGAATTATATCTTAATTAAATTTTCTTTTGGCTAAATAAAATTTGTAAAATACCCACATTCCAATATGTTTGAATTTAAATCATTTAAACTCATTTTCAAATACTAAATTCATTTTAGGTTTTAGTATAATACTAAATAACATAACACTTACCATATGAAAATAAAAAGGAAAATAATGTATTCATTTTAATTCAAAATAATTTGTGCACCATTATATTTTATATTAAGATAATTCACTTGAAAACTATAGTAAATACCTTTCGAAATATTCTAGTTTTAATTCATTGTTTATACTGAATATATTCAGGAAAATCATTTAATGTTTTGAAAATACATAAAAATCATTTAAGCTAATGAATGATTATTTGGATAATTCATTAATTATATAATCTATGAAGTTTTAAGGTAATGAATTATAAAATTATAATTTCTAAAGCTATAACTTGAATTTAGTCAGATGAATGAAAACTATTTGGCAATTATACCACTTTAAATAGTTTTGAATTTATGAATAGATATGACTAAGTGGTTGAAATTAGTTTCTTATAAGGGAAACTATTTTATTAAAAAGAAATGGTTTGAAGTATTTACATATTAGGGTTTTTGAAATACAATAAGAAATGTAATGTTTAACTAGAAACAACTTTTGAACATTATGTTAAACTGAGATATTTGAAATATTAAACCCTTTCAATATGGTTTAAGTCTTTTATAGTTGGTTTTCTTATGCATTTAAAGTTTTATTTTAATAAAAAGTAAAGTTTTGGCGGCTCCCATGGCGACTCCAATGGCGATCTCGGTGCCCACCTCATCTAGGTCCCTCCATGGCGGCTGGAAGAGAGAGGATGGATCCATTCAATGATCCCTCCTCCATTGCCCATCTCCTGGACTTCTCCATTGGTCACCAATTCAGATCTAAGGTTCGCCATCTCTTTGCCTCCTCGGTTAGCCCTGTCTCCTCCTATCGACGTTTTTATCTTGTGGTTTCCTTTGGTCGTGTTGCCTTCCGTTTGGATGAATTGAATGTTAGTCTGGCCCTCTCGGCGGTGTTGGGGGTAAAGCCTATGATGAGATTAGTACGTCTCTTCTTGCGGCGAGAGTGTTCAAATTTGCAGTCAGCTCTAAAGATGTGGGTTTCTTGATATGTAATTTGAGATCTATTGATTGCAAAATGTTCAAATGCTATTTTCATCTCTGGGGTCATGGAGGGCCTAACTGGATGAGGGAAGAACAAATCTGGATAAATCAAAGGAATGCAGAATGGTCGCTGGTGAAAGCACGTCGATCTCGACCCCATGCAAACCCTAGACAGCCATATGTCCCGCATATTTTCCAACGTCTCCGGCTTCACCTAGGAACCAATTTGCCTTGCCCATCTGTTCTTACGGGTGCCAATGCAATCCCAGATGGTATCCGAGATGCATCTGATTCAGATCCCTCTGTTACTTTGGAGAATCATAGTGTTCATCATGATCCGGTTTCACCGGCGCTTGAGCGGGATTTCAGCAAGACTGAATCTTGTCAAAATCTAAGATTACAATGGAGGCCCATTATTCGGCATGTGCAAGTTTCCCCTGCGGCCCATTTAGAAGCCCAACAACCTCAGACTCCATCTGATGCTAATCTGACTCAATCCACTAAGGAGGTTTCATGCTATTCCAGATGTCTCAGTCCGTTTCTGAAGGGGATCGTGTGCAGAAAAAAAAATCCTAGCAACGATATCCTTAAACTAGTCAAGATCTATTCTATGCAGATATAGTAGTACGAACGGAGATCGGAATACGTACCCTTGTAGACCGAAAGCGGGGATTACGTTCCCGCACAAACGTTGTCGATGCAGACCGATGAAGCCGACCTCAAGGTCGTGTAGAGGAAGCAGGCCTCCGAGTACCGCTAGCGCAGCACCTCGCAGGGAGTCGCACACGTACGATGGAAACGACGCCTCCGAAGCTCCAGTCCAGGACGAGCAGCGGAAGACTTGGACCGGAACACCAGCAGCGCGGCAGCGGGCTATGGTGGAGGAGATCCCCTCTTTCTCTTGCTCGGCGCGGCTCCGACTTGGGAACCCCGAGATCGAGAGAGAAATCAGGAATTAATTGGTGAATTAAAAGGCTGGGGGTGCCCCTTCTTATATAGGCTCCCAGGGGGAGCCAACCTTGCCAGCCAGGCAATGTGGGACTATCCCCACATAGCCTGGTGCGGCTTGGGAGGTGCGCCGGCCCCCTTGGTGGGCCCTTGGCCCACCTGGGGCAGCCCTCCTGGCCCCCACCGAATTCCCCTAGGGAATTTCCCCCTCTTGGGCCTTCTTTCGTCCGGAAGGCCCATTTAGGGAAATCTGCCTTAATAAATTCGAAAATAAATATATAAAATCATATTTGCATATTAATAACACTAATTAATATCAAACATAATATATATAATATTTCCTAGCTCCGAAAACTCTTTCGGCGCTGCCCGATCTCCATCGGACCTCTCCCGGGACGCTCCCGGTGATCTCCTTCCTTTCCGGTTGTCTTGTCGAAACCCCTTAAGTGTGTTACCCTAGCGGTTCGATATAATATCAGGTATGATCAAGACTCCTCAATGATCAACGACTAATCCGTAGGCCTGGACCCCATGAATTAATCCCTGAGATATAACGAACGACTTTCATCTATCAAACCTGAACGTGAAGTCTTAGACCTTTTGCCATAGCGATACTTAGCACGTCCGAGTGTCGTTCCATAGATATCTCCATACCTAATCCCGACCTCGTTACCGACGACGCTATCTTCTACTCGTTCATGATCTCACGTCTCCGTGACCTAGTCACATGCTTGCAAGCTCATTAGACATGATCTCACCGAGTGGGCCCGAGAGTATCTATCCTGCTATGCGGACTGGCAAATCCCGCTCTTGACCCCTCGTCTCAATACTCCTTTCCAATACCCAAAAGTATCACCGTTATTGTCATACTAAATAAGATACGGTATTTGGTGCAATCAAAGTATCTTCCGGGAATATCAATAAGAGTTGATCTCACGGTCAAAGGCGTAACGACTACGTTCTCCAAATCTGGGTATGTCCATCACATCACTCTCCAGCGATATGACTCTCATTGCCGACCGGCACCATGCCCCATGACCGGGAAACCTCGATCATCAATCGCGCAACGAAACTAGTCTTAGTAGAGGCTACTAGGGACCTGGTTGTTTGCGTATCACACCCGCATTAATGTTTCCGCTTAATACGGTTCTAGCATGACACAAAAACCTATTATGAACAAACGAGATATGATAAAGAATACACTTTATTAATTGCCTCTAGGGCATATCTCCTTCAGTCTCCCACTTGCACTAGAGTACAACTTAATCTAGATTACAACTTGGTAAAAGCCTAACACCCATAGCTAATTGGTGTTGTTCATGCTTATCAAGCGGGAGAGGCTTCGTCAGCGGATCTGCCACATTCAGATCCGTATGCACTTTGCAAATCTTCACATCGCCTCCTTGTACGTACTGACGTATCACGTGGAAGCGTCGGAGAATGTGTTTGGCGGTGGAGTGAGACCTTGGCTCCTTGGCGTTCGCAATGGCACCCGTATTGTCGCAGAAGAGGACCACGGGGTCTTGCACGCTCGGGAACACTCCAAGTTCGATGACGAACTTCCTCAGCCACACAGCTTCATTCGCGGCCTCGCAGGCAGCAATGTACTCCGACTCCATTGTAGATTGTGCGACTATGGGTTGCTTCCCACTTCTCCAGCACACGGCGCCTCCATTCACCTTGAACACGTAACCTGTCTGTGACTTACAGTCATCGGGGTCTGAGCAGAAACTTGCATCTACGTAACCCGTTACGCCAAGTTCCTCATCGCAGCCACCATACACAAGGAACATTTCCTTTGTCTTATTGAGATACTTAAGAATGCTCTTAACAGCTACCCAATGCGGCATTCCAGGATTACTCTGGAACCGGCTTGTCAAACTTAGAGCTAATGCCACATCTGGTCTAGTACTCAACATTGCATACATGATCGATCCTATGGCTGAAGCATAAGGATGTTTCGTCATTTCGGCCTTACCCAGTTCCGTCACCGGACACTGCGCCTTACGCAATATCTTATTCTTGATAACCGGCAGAGAACCCTTCTTTGCCTTCTCCATATGAAAACGCTTCAATATTTTATCAAGATAAGTACTCTGACTTAGTGCTAATAGGCGCCTTGATCTATCACGATAGATTTTTATGCCTAAAACATACGCAGCTTCTCCTAAGTCCTTCATGACAAACTTACTGTTTAAATATTCCTTCACGCTATTCAGAAGTTCCACATCATTCCCTATTAGCAATATGTCGTCAACATACAGTGCTAAGAACACAACCGAGCTCCCACCCATTTTCTTGTAAATACAGGTCTCTTCCACATTCTGGATAAATCCAAAACCTTTGATTACCTCATCAAAGCGAAGATTCCAGCTCCGAGATGCCTGCTTCAATCCATAGATGGATCGCTGAAGCTTGCACACCTTGTTAGCATTTCCTGGATCGACAAAACCTTCCGGCTGTACCATGTACAACTCTTCCTCAATGTTTCCATTCAGGAAGGCCGTTTTGACGTCCATCTGCCAGATTTCATAATCATAGTAGGCAGCTACCGCTAACAAAATCCGAATAGACTTAAGCATCGCTACCGGTGAAAAAGTTTCATTGTATTCAATTCCATTAACTTGTCGGAAACCCTTTGCGACAAGCCGAGCTTTATAGACGGTCACATTACCATCAGCATCAGTCTTCTTCTTAAAGATCCACTTATTCTCGACGGCCTTGCGCCCTTCGGGAATATCCACCAAAGTCCACACTTTGTTATCGTACATGGATCCTATTTCGGATTTCATTGCTTCAAGCCATTTCTCGGACTCTAGACTCTCCATCGCCTCCTTGTAGTTCGTAGGTTCGTCTTGCTCGACTAGCATGACGGTGCAAACCATGTTGCCATACCATTCTGGTGGGATCCGAGATCTACCAGACCTACGAGGTAGAATATCTTCCTCGACAGTTTCTCCCACTCCTTCCACGGAGGACGTTTCCGGAATTGCTTCCGTTGCGCCACTCGGAATCTCGAGTTCAGGATCAACGATTTCATCGAGGTCTACCTTCCTCCCACTTACTCCTTTCGCGAGAAACTCCTTCTCTAGAAAGGCACCGGTCTTCGCGACAAAAGTTTTGCCCTCAGCTTGGTTGTAGAAGGTGTACCCAACGGTTTCCCGCGGATATCCTACAAAGACGACTTTCTCCGACTTCGGTTCGAGTTTGTCGGGATGTAGTTTCTTAACGTACGCCTCACAACCCCAAACCTTCAGAAACGATAACTTAGGCTTTTGGCCATTCCATAATTCATACGGCGTCGTTTCAACGGACTTGGACGGAGCCCTATTTAAAATGAATGCGGCTGTTTCTAACGCATAACCCCAGAAGGACACTGGCAGATCGGTAAGAGACATCATAGATCGGACACTATCCAGTAGAGTACGATTACGTCGCTCGGACACACCGTTACGCTGCGGCGTTCCGGCGGGCGTAAGTTGGGGCACTATGCCACAACTCTTCAGATGTGTGCCAAACTCAAAACTCAAGTACTCTCCACCGCGATCGGACCGGAGATGCTTGATTTTCCTATTAAGCTGATTCTCAACTTCACTCTGGAATTCTTTGAACTTTTCAAACGTTTCAGACTTGTGTTTCATCAAATAGATATAACCGTATCTACTCAAGTCATCAGTGAAGGTGACGAAGTAACGATAACCATTGCGTGTCGAAACGCTCATCGGTCCACACACATCTGTATGTATGATCCCCAACAAATCCGACGCCCGTTCAACGAAACCTTTGAACGGTGTCCTGGTCATTTTGCCCATGAGGCATGGTTCGCATGTATCGAGGGATCCGAAATCCAACGAGTCCAAGAGTCCATCGGAGTGGAGTCGCTTCATGCGCTTTATACCAATATGACCAAGACGGCAATGCCACAAAAACATGGCGGTATCGTCACTACATTTAATTCGTTTGGCTTCTATGTTATGGATGTGAGTACTACGATCGAGATTCAACAATAATAAACCGTTATTCTCGGGAGCATCAACATAAAAGATATCATTCATATAAATAGCACAATTGCTTGACACTGATTTAAATGAATAACCGTCTTGTAACAGGAAAGACCCACTTATAATGTTTACACTCAAGGATGGCACAAAATAACATTTATTTAAAACCAAAACTAATCCCGATGGTAGATGCAGAGGGAGCGTGCCGACATCCACCACGTCGACTCTCGATCCGTTGCCGGCGCGCATCGTCACCTCATCCTTCGCCAGCCGCCTTCTATTCCGTAACTCCTCCTGAGAGTTACATATATGAGCAACAGAACCAGTATCAAATACCCACGTATTGCTCCGGGCGGATGTAAGGTACACATCTATAACATGTATATCAAATATACCTTGCTCTTTGTCGACCGTCTTGCCAGACTTCCTATCCTCCAGATACTTGGGGCAGTTGCGCTTCCAGTGACCCTTCCCCTTGCAGTAGAAACACTCCACGCTAGCTCTGGGACCAGACCTGTTAGTCCTGGGCTTGGCAGCCAACTTTGTCTCCCTCCGGGACTTCCAGCTCTGCTTTCCCTTGCCACCGGACTTCTTGAAATCAACGGTCTTGTTGACCATCAACAGCGTGTGCTCCTTCTTAATCTCTACCTCAGCAGTCTTGAGCATCACGAACACTTCACCCAGGGACTTAGCCATGCCCTGCATGTTGTTGTTCATGACGAAGCCTTTGTACCTTGGTGGCAACGATTGCAACACCCTGTCAATCGCCAGCTCATCGGGAATCTTGCACTCCAGAGCATTCAGGCGTTGAACGTAGCCAGACATCTTGACTACATGCTCGCTCACACTGCTATGCTCTTCCATCTTGGCTGAGAAGAAAAGCTCAGAAGCCTCATATCTCTCAGCCTTAGCCTGCGGCGCAAAGACAGCCTTAAGATCCGAGATGATCTCAAAGGCGCTCATCTTCTCAAAGCGCTTCTGCAGGTCGTCTTCCATGGCGTAGAGCATGCCACTCTGGACAAAGGCAGAATCCTCCGAAGACCTCCACGCTGACGCTTGTGCAATATGGCTTACACCCACCATATGCGAACGAAGATATGTCTGACACCCGATCATCACGGCCTGCCTCATAACATAGAACTTTATTGGTGGTGCGCGTTGGAGGGAGAACACTAGTGGTATTTTGAAGGGATCATCTTATTCAGCTACCGCCGTGTAACACACAATCACACAAAAATAAGATGCACACAAAACATCAAATGTAATGCAATGTGATATAGTCCATCGCGCCATGGTCTTCTTGGCGCCCGCAGTTTATAAACAATTTAATAAACCTACCTTGACCATATCACATAGCCCCTGCAAAATAAAGTTAGACGCTTCTACTTTATCTTTTGCATATTTTACGTGGCTTGGGGCTTTCGTAAATAGAACCGCTTCATACCTACGAATCTTATGACCACAACAACGATCCAATAATTGCATGTTTAAGCATCCCTTTCGGGCCCTCCATTGAAAATGCGAAGACCAACTAAAGAGAGAGAAACTGTCACCCGCCAGCCACAGATACGGTACAAGCCGTATGTCAGTAGTGGAACCAGTCTCGCGTAAGCATACGGGTAAAGTCGGTCCGGGCCGCTTCATCAACTCAATGCCGCTGGAATACACAAGTGCACGCTAGAGGGTAGCAAATAACAGGAACGGTGCCCCCCGTACAGAGCACGGGTTCTAACAGCGTACAGCAATATCTTACGATAGATCGGCTCTGATACCACTGAAGGGGATCGTGTGCAGAAAACAAAAAAATTCCTAGCAACGATATCCTTAAACTAGCCAAGATCTATTCTATGCAGATATAGTAGTACGAACGGAGATCGGAATACGTACCCTTGTAGACCGAAAGCGGGGATTACGTTCCCGCACAAACATTGTCGATGCAGACCGACGAAGCCGACCTCAAGGTCGTGTAGAGGAAGCAGGCCTCCGAGTACCGCTAGCGCAGCACCTCGCAGGGAGTCACACACGTACGGTGGAAACGACGCCTCCAAAGCTCCAGTCCAGGACGAGCAGCGGAAGACTTGGACCGGAACACCAGCAGCGCGGCAGCGGGCTATGGTGGAGGAGATCCCCTCTTTCTCTTGCTCGGCGCGGCTCCGACTTGGGAACCCCGAGATCGAGAGAGAAATCAGGAATTAATTGGTGAATTAAAAGGCTGGGGTGCCCCTTCTTATATAGGCTCCCAGGGGGAGCCAACCTTGCCAGCCAGGCAATGTGGGACTATCCCCACATAGCCTGGTGCGGCTTGGGAGGTGCGCCGGCCCCCTTGGTGGGCCCTTGGCCCACCTGGGGCAGCCCTCCTGGCCCCCACAGAATTCCCCTAGGGAATTTCCCCCTCTTGGGCCTTCTTTCGTCCGGAAGGCCCATTTAGGGAAATCTGCCTTAATAAATTCGAAAATAAATATATAAAATCATATTTGCATATTAATAACACTAATTAATATCAAACATAATATATATAATATTTCCTAGCTCCGAAAACTCTTTCGGCGCTGCCCGATCTCCATCGGACCTCTCCCGGGACGCTCCCGGTGATCTCCTTCCTTTCCGGTTGTCTTGTCGAAACCCCTTAAGTGTGTTACCCTAGCGGTTAGATATAATATCAGGTATGATCAAGACTCCTCAATGATCAACGACTAATCCGTAGGCCTAGACCCCATGAATTAATCCCTGAGATATAACGAATGACTTTCATCTATCAAACCTGAACGTGAAGTCTTAGACCTTTTGCCATAGCGATACTTAGCACGTCCGAGTGTCGTTCCATAGATATCTCCATACCTAATCCCGACCTCGTTACCGACGACGCTATCTTCTACTCGTTCATGATCTCACGTCTCCGTGACCTAGTCACATGCTTGCAAGCTCATTAGACATGATCTCACCGAGTGGGCCCGAGAGTATCTATCCTGCTATGCGGACTGGCAAATCCCGCTCTTGACCCCTCGTCTCAATACTCCTTTCCAATACCCAAAAGTATCACCGTTATTGTCATACTAAATAAGATACGACGTTTGGTGCAATCAAAGTATCTTCCGGGAATATCTATAAGAGTTGATCTCACGGTCAAAGGCGTAACGACTACGTTCTCCAAATCTGGGTATGTCCATCACATCACTCTCCAGCGATATGACTCTCATTGCCGACCGGCACCATGCCCAATGACCGGGAAACCTCGATCATCAATCGCGCAACGAAACTAGTCTTAGTAGAGGCTACTAGGGACCTGGTTGTTTGCGTATCACACCCGCATTAATGTTTCCGCTTAATACGGTTCTAGCATGACACAAAAACCTATTATGAACAAACGAGATATGATAAAGAATACACTTTATTAATTGCCTCTAGGGCATATCTCCTTCAGTTTCATGTTAAGATTGATTGTTCTAATCAGATTTGTTGCAGAGTTTGCTCAAGATATGGTCACATTGCCCGTAATTGCTTTGGTCGTTTTAACCATAAGAGAATCTTCTGGAGATATGGTCCCTATATTGAATAAAGAAATAGCAAACGATAGAGCTCTCGCTGCACCTTCCCCTGTTTCCCCTGTTTTCCCCTGCAACCCTTGCACAGGCGCCTCCGCCAGCCTACCGCCGTCGACCTCGCCTGACATTGGAGCTATGGCGAACTACCCTGTCGACCCTGTTCCTCACCTGCCTTCTGGAGCGGGTTATGAACCTTTTAGTCCTCTCCGGCCACAGAGAGGCTATGTGGTCATCGGCGGCGCTACTCCTGAGATATGCGATGACTGGGCGATCATCCTCCTCGAACCAGAGCCCTCATGGGAACAGTTTGAAGGTACTTCTGCTCTGATCACTGCTCAGATGGTGCAACGAGGTTATGATATTCGCCAAGTCAGTCGTTGTGCTATGGGTACTGCGATGATTAGATTTGATGGGGTTATTGACAGAGACAGTGCTATTAGAAACAGTCCCTATTTTATTGGTGATACTGTGATGACGTGTCGTTGAGCAAGATAGAGGACGTAACTACAGAGCTGCCACTTTTACTCATGATGTTTGGCTTATGTTGCTGAATTTTCCTCCTGAATGTTGGAGCCTTAGCACCATAGTTTCCACCTTTGCTCCATATGGACGTTTCTTGATTTGGAATAGAGATGATACAAACAAGGCTCGGATCCTTGTGAAAATCAGGACTTTTGACATTGATAAAATTCCTGGAAGCATTGTTGTTATCCGGAACTTTAGTGAGGAAGGCAATGGGGGTTCTTGGTCTTGTCCTTGTATAATTCTGAACAGACGCATGCTTGGGGTGGTGGCTGGTGATGAAGATCCTCTCCCTCCTGAGGGACAGAACCCACACCCAGTTCCTATTGTGATTGATGGGTTTGCAATGTGGCAGGAAGAAGAAGCTCCAGCTGCGCCACTAATCAATCCAGTTAATGAGGAGGACCCTGTCTTAGTTACTCCCCCTCAAAGTCATGCCCCTGATGTACACATTATTCTCCCAGCTCTGGAAGAACCTGTACTTGTAGTACCTGATCAGGCACCTGTGATAGAACCACATGTTGATGTTGTGGAGGATCCAGCTGATGAGCCAGTGGTTGACCCCGTTATTGCCCCAGATGCTCCACCTCCTGTTCAGCCTTTATTTGTGGAGGTGTTCCCCCCAGGCCGTACTCAACCTGCTCAATCTCTAGGCAACACAAGCAATATCTCTTCTGAAAATTCTGCTGCGGTTGGGAATGTTGCAGTTCAACTTCCAGCTACACATAATGTTGCAGTTCAGAGCTATCTACTTGCTGATAAACAACTGGTTCCATATGTGGCATCTTCTGCTCACACTCATGCTTCCAGGAAGAGAAAAGGGAAAACTATTATGTCGGTTGAACAGGTTAGAAGAAGCAATAGAATTGCCAAGCTCAAGGATGGTTTTAAGGATATTCCTGTTAACTCTGTCAATAAGGATCATGAAGATGATGAGGATGAGGAGCATGAACAGGACAGGGGAGCTCTATTTGCTCATGTCAGGGATTTATATGCACCTGCTCCACCTTTTCTGCCTATAGAGACCATCCAGGCTATGGCCACTGGACCTTGTCAGATGCATCCTGAGGATGTATCAGATGACAACTTGAACTATGACAGTACCAATGATAGTGTTGAATAAGCTAGGAAAAGAGGGAAGCAACAAGATATTTTGCATCTATCACTATCATATCCATTATGTACTCTTGGTTTGTAATAAGTTGGTACTCTGTTTTTCATTTTCCTCCTATCAGTGTGGACTGTATTTGGCTGTGTGTGAACCTGGCTCCATGCTCTTTTGCTGTCAGTATGTGATATTGGTGCTAGCTGATGTTGTCAGCTTTTCTCAGAAGTTTGTGTCTGTTAATTATGTGCGATGCTATCAGTTTGTGTTAATTCTGACTATATCTTGTGTTTACATCATACAATTTGGGTTGTTTGTGGCAGTTGACAGTGGGTTTTTCATATGTGTTTTGATGATCGTTAACCTGCAACTGCCTCTGTTAGTCTCTGGGCTCTTTAATATTGCTCAGCAAAATACCTTTGATTTGGTTATCAATGAGTAGACAATGGAATATTTTGGACTGGAATCTGAGAGGAATTAACTCACAGACCAGATGGGATGACATTAGACAAAACATTGACGAATCAAATTGCAATATTATCTGTTTCCGGGAAACTAAAAAAGAACACTTTGACATCCAGTATGTCAGGAACTTTTGCCCGAGACGTTTCAATAAATTTGTGTTTTCCCCTTCTGTGGGGAGTTCAGGAGGTATAATCACTATTTGGAATGGCAATCTCTTTGATGGTACTGAGATCTCCTCATCTAAATTTCATGTGACAATACAACTGATCTGCAAGGTTTCTGGTCAGGTTTGGTATCTTACTAATGTTTATGGGCCAACCTCCCCAGTTGAGAGAGCTCATTTTCTTAATTGGCTGATGAGCATTGACGCTAATCCTATGCATCTGTGGATGATACTTGGGGATTTTAATCTGATTAGGGGTCCAGAGAATAGAAACAGGCCGGGAGGTGATGTCAATAATATGCTTGCTTTTAACAGTTTTATTGGTCATCATGATCTAGTGGAAATCCCACTTAAGGGTAGATCTTTCACCTGGAGTAACATGCAAGCTGCTCCTTTGCTTGAAAAGTTAGATTGGATTTTTACCTCTGCAAACTGGACTTCTTTATTCCCTAATACCCTTGCTAGTCCTCTAGCTAAGCTTTCATCAGATCATGTCCATCTTAAGGTGCAGGTTAGCATCCATGTCCCAAAAGCACAGGTATTCAGATTTGAAGAATTCTGGCTTGGGATGCAAGGATTTGCACAAATCATATCTAATAATTGGCAGCATCTGGGGAAGTATAAAAATGCGGCACAAGATATTACAGCGAGACTGAAGTCGTTAAGATATGGTTTGAAACAGTGGAGCAAAAGCTTATCCCAGTTAAGTAAGATTATCCACTCATGCAATTTTGTACTTGCTCTATTGGATGGTCTAGAGGATCAAAGGCTTCTATCTATTATAGAATCAAATTTTAGAAGGCTACTTAAAGTTCACTTGACCAAACTGCTGGAGGCCAAGAGGATCTATTGGCGTAGTAGGGCTAAAATCAGATGGGCTAAACTAGAAGGAGAAGACACTAGTTTTTTCCATACCTTTGCCACCAAAAGCTTCAGATGTAATTACATTGCCATATTAAACACAGAGGATGATCGTTTGGTTTGTGATCATGTGGATAAAGCTGCAGTAATTTGGCAATCTTTTAAAAAGATAATTGGTTGTTCTGATAGCCCAGTTATGTTATTTGATCTCAGTAATCTTATTGTGCCCAATACCAATATTGATTTTGCTAGCCTTGAGGTCCCCTTCACCAAGGAAGAAATTGATGACATTGTGAAGTGTATGCCAACAGATAAATCACCTGGTCCTGATGGTTTTAATGGGGCTTTCTTGAAGAACTGCTGGGACCAAGTTAAGGAGCAATTCTATCAGTTTTGTTTCAGTTTCTTTGTAGGGGATTTGGATATCTCAAGCATTAATACAGCATACATTACTCTCATCCCTAAGAAAAGTGATCCAGAATATGTTAATGACTACAGACCTATTTCTCTGGTCAGTATCACTTTGAAATTATTGACAAAGCTGCTGGCAAACATAATGCAAAAGGTGATTATCCAAGCCCTGCACAAGAATCAGTATGGCTTCATCAAAAGTAGAACCATTCAGGACTGCCTTGCGTGGGCTTTTGAGTACATTCATCTTTGTCATAAGTCTAAGAGGGAGATCATAATCTTGAAATTGGATTTTGAAAAAGCTTTTGACAAGGTTGAATATGCTGCAATTCTTTTAATGCTAAAGCACTTAGGTTTTGGAGACCTTTGGCTGAATTGGATATCAAAGATCCTTCATACAACTTCTACCTCAGTACTCTTGAATGGAATACCTGGTAAGAAAATTTGGTGCAAGAGAGGAGTAAGACAAGGTGATCCTTTGTCCCCCTTGTTGTTTGTCTCTACTGCTGAACTTCTACAATTTGTCATTAATGCTGCTTGGCGAAATGGAGAGATTGACTTGCCCCTTGATTGATCCTATGGATTAGATTATCCAATAATACAATATGCTGATGACACATTGCTTATAGTACCAGCATGTTCTGATCAACTGAGAAGGCTCAAATTAATACTGGATAAATTTTCTTTATCTACTGGTTTAATGATCAATTTCAGCAAATCCTCCTTGGTACCTATCAATGTTGATCAGGTTAAAAGTACTGAGTTGGCTCTGATACTAGGGTGTAAAGTTGAGGTTCTACCTTTTACTTACCTTGGATTGCCTTTGGGAACTACTAAACCAAAAATGGAAGATCTGATTGGGATTATACACAGAATTGATAGAAGATTGGTTGGTATTGCTGATACACTATCTTATGATGGTAGACTGATTGTGATTAAGTCCATCATTTCGGCTATACCCAATTTTGCCATGTGTACACTGAAATTGCCACTGGGCTTCCTTGATTACATTGAGGGATCAACCAGGGGTTTCTTTTGGAGAGGGAAGGATATTCATAAAAAAGGAAAATGCTTAGTCAAATGGGACAATGTCTGTAAACCAAAGAGAGTTGGTGGCTTGGGTATATTGAATCTTAGAAACCAAAATATTGCCCTACTCATGAAGTACTTATTCAAGTTCATGAATAAGGCTGATTTGCCATGGGTTCAACTTGTATGGCAAGCATACTATGGAAATGACAAAATACCACAAAATTCTGGGCCTGTGGGTTCTTTTTGGTGGAAAGACTGCCTTAAGTTGATGGATAACTTCCTGGAGCTGGCGGCTTGTATTCCAGGTGATGGTGGAACAGTTAGGCTTTGGATGGACAAGTGGTCTGATGAGCTTCTTAGGCACAAATTGCATCACTTATGCTCTTTTGCGAAGTCACAATCCATTTCCCTGAAACAGGCTCTTGCTGTCTTCTTTGATGAAGAATCACTAGACCTGTTTCATACTCCTCTTTCAGTCTCTGTTGTGCATCAATTTGCTCAGTTCAATAGTTTATTGACAGGACAAACGGATGTTACTGTGGCTGATAAGTGGGTATTGGCAAGTAACAACAAAAATTACTCGAGTAAGAGAGTTTATGACAACCTGATGCCCAAAACCCCTGCACCATCCCCTTTTCAGTGGATTTGGAAATCATGTGTCCTTCCAAAACACAAGATCTTTTTCTGGATGTTATTGCAAGACAGATTGAACACGAGAGATCTTCTAGCCAGAAAACATTTCCAGATTTAAGACTACAATTGCGTCCAATGTTCTCAAGGGATGACTGAGGAGCTTGTCCATTTATTCTTTGAGTGCGACTTTAGCAGGAACTTCTGGTGGAAATTAAATCTTGAATGGGATACTGATATGGATCTCCTTACCATGCTGATGGAAGCCAAGAAAACTTACAGATTGATTTGCTATAAGGAAATTCTTATTGTTGGTTGCTGGAGTATCTGGAACCATAGAAACAGATGTATTTTTGATTCTCAACCTATTTGTCTTGAGGCATGTTTCCAGGACTTTCTTTGTTCTTTTAGGTTGACTATGCACAGAGCCAAACCTTCCCTTAAGGAGGGGATGACCCAATGGGTGGACACTTTATGAACTTTTCCATGTATCTGTATAGTTGTTAATGAGAAAATAGAAAATTAAGCAGTAGGGATTTTTCCCTACTGTTTTGCGCCTCAAAAAAAAAGTTTTAAATTTTAGTGATTTTTGAATATTATAAAATATTGGGATGTTACAATGAACCCGTAGTGCAAGGTGGAACTACTCAGCTATCACTCCGGAGGAAGGCATGGCTATGAAGAAGCCTCCGGCGATGATCTCCCCTCCGATAGTGTGTTGGGAAGAACTCCAGACACCTTCCCAGACTAGGTTTCGAGGTGACGGCAGCCTCGAGTTTCTTCCTTGGAATATTTTCTCTGTATTAGGGTTTTCTCGTCTGGGAAATAAATAGGCAAAAGGGCCACGCGAGTGGGGCCCACCCCTGGCACATGGGCATGTTGTAGCCCCCCCCCCCCCCACCCACCTGCGCTAGAGGTGGGAACCTGTCCCCTCTAGGCCCTTTGTTGTACGATCTCGTTTGGAAGAAAATCTTTTTCCAGGATTTTCCAGAATTTTTTTGAAGATATTTCTTAACACCAGTTTCTGAATAAAAATACAAGAAAAAACTGAACTCACACTTGTCATCATGTCAATAGGTAAGTTAAAAAAAATGTCGAGAAATGATATAATAATGCATGATAAACATGTAGCAATGATATAAAACAAGCATGGCATCTCCAAGCTTAACTTCTGCTCGTTCTCGACTACGTAAATGATGACCAAAGATAAGTTTTGAACTGACATGCTACTTAACACTATCTTGAACAAGATATAACAATGTAAACCGTGTGAACTAAGATCAAATAATTCAAAAAAAAATGTTGGTATCAAACAAAAAAATGAGTAAATAAGATAAATAAGGCTAAGGATGCTTAAGAGACATGAAACCGTACAAAGTTCATTAAAAGTGATTTAAGTCTCAAGAGTAAAGTCTATTTTTTCTATTCAAGCATCAAGCAATATTACACAATATAGAAAAGATCTAGTTCTTTAAGTCTCGAGAGTATAGTCATTTTTTAATTCAAGTATCAAGCAATCTTTCCAAACATAAGAGATCTAGCCAAGTAATAGAACCATGGACGTCATGCATCAACAAAAAGAAGCAATGTTCAACAAGTGAGATTGAGAATGTGGTATTGGCACCATAATGTTGTGGCTAAAAGAATGTTTATCGAGGTTTGCAAAGCTATAGGTGATCAGAACTGAGGAAACCTTATGGTCAAAGAAATGCGAGGAGTAGGGACTGCCACACAACTGGATACACATGGAGCTATATGTGTATGAAAGTTCTCCAAAGAAACTAGTGGGGGTGCATCTAACTTGGTTGCTCACAAAGACCTAGAGCACTTTTGAAGAGGCTCGTCATTGGAATAAACAACCAAGTTCTATAGTGAAAAGTTTCCTACATAGTTATTACTAATAATGCATCAAAACTCTCGACAATGAAAACATAAGTGCTTAACTTAGCACATGTGTGGAATAAAGGATAGTAATGGTGTCCCCTTTCTCTTTTTTCTCTTTATTTTTTACTTTTTGGTGGCCTCGATGGCTCTTTTAAACTTTCTCTCATTGGTCCTTTTTTCCCTTTTTTGGACTCTTTTTTTTCCCTCATGGTAGAGGCAACATCCTATTTATTTTTTTATCTTCCACTTTTAAATACAAATAACGCTTAATGAATGTAACATGATGTATGGGACTGAATGCCTCTGCCAGTGTAGCAGGATGAGCGATGATCTAGACGTAACATGGAAGTCAGATGTACATGATCATGCAAAAGAAATATATAACAATGAATAATTACACCAAGTCATGTAATGTGAAATGATGGAAGTTGCATGGTAATATATCTCGGAACATATTAGAAAATGTTGTAGTAGCTAGTTATGGTGCTTGGTTTGAGACAGATGTATAGGCTTATGTGCAAGAGAACTAGATGAAGTCCCCCCCCCCCCCCCCCCCCCCCACACGGGGTTTGGCTGTAATGGCAAAGTTTGCACCAAGTCTAAGTGGGAGGTGGTGGAAATAGCAAAAATAGTAGTTCAACATTAATCAAAAAGAACTCACAAGTTTATTCCAAAGACAAACTAGAAGTTTAAACATTAAAAACATGATTAAAATTACTTCAGTGAGGGCCATTGCCGCGAGCACAAGTACTCCGGTAAATCCCTCTACCATAGCCCATCCATGTCATTACGGACTACTGTCAAAATTAAAATAGTTCTAAAAAACAATTACTCCTTTAACAATTAATAGTGTTTGTAGTACGAAAACAAGCTTTTACCTACAAACACCTACTAATTAGCCTTAACTAAGCAACCCGTTTAAACATGTGAATTTAACGCCTCGAAACAATTGCAAAGAATCAAGTTATCAATGTTCATTGATCTACAAGATTATGTAAGTTTTGCATTATACCACTACCACAAGCATGCCATTTTTAATTCCTACCAATTAAGAAACTCTCCATATTAATATGAGTGAAGAACATATATATAATATGATAATAGGATAGGTCGGAACATAATGAGAGTGCAAAACAAGAACTAAACACGAGCAATACGAAAAGCAAATAATACTCAACAAGACAAGAGCGAAGGACATGAGCATTATAATAAAAGATGGAGCATGTCTCTCTTCCAAACAAGAATGCTAGTGTCCATTTTATTGTAAAGACCATAAAACTGAAAGCAAATAAGTGACGATCCAAGAATAACACATAATATGTGAAGCAAAAGAAATATATTTTCAACGGAGACGATCTGATGGTTGTTGATTAAGAAGAGGATGCCTTGGGCACCCTCAGGCTTAGACGTTTGTTACTTCTTGAATATATCAGTGGGGTGCTTGGGCATCAAGTTTGAGCTTGTATCCCCCCTTAATCTTCTTTCATCATCCTATCTTTTAATACTTGAAAACTTTTTTCACACACAACTCATCATAGAAACTTATTAGAGGGGTTAGTGCACATAAATATTATCCACTTTGGTTCATTAAACACAAGATGCAAGAACTAAATTTAAATATTAACTACAAGTTAATAAGGTTATGTGCTTCTCATTGATAAAAAATAAACGCACAATAGCACTTGCAAAGAGATAAATGCAAACTAAAGACATAATATGTCAAAAAACAAAACATACAATAAAGAAGAAAACAATTCGGCACTTTTGTAGCTCTAATCAGAAAACTTAAAACTAATGAAAGGTCCTAAATTGTAAGGTAGAAATTCCATTCCGGGATGTTTACACATTTCGAACAGTGAAGCACACAAATATGTTCTCTGGACACCAAACCAAAACTTTGTATGTTTCCTTCCAAAAGAGTCTACCCTTGGCACAAAAACAAAAATTTAAAGATATAGAGGTTTTGTTACAGAGGTAAACAAACACATTGACTCAAAAATATATAAAGAACTGAAGGTAAAAATCATGGAATTCAATGGCGACTCCCACCTCGACTCCCACCCCCTCGAGCTCTGGCGACTCCCATGGCGATGGCGACTCCACCTAGGGTTTCTCTCCGGGCTGACCTTAAGGAATGGATCCCTTCAATGATCCATCCTCCATTGCTCACATCCTGGATTTCTCTATTGGTCATCGGTTCAGATCTAAGGTTCGTGATCGTTTCGCCACCTCGGTTAGTCCAACCTCCTCCTCCCATCGTTTCTTCCTTGTGGTCTCTTTTGGTTGTGCTTCTTTTCGTCTGGATGAGCTCAATGTTAGTCTGGCCCTCTCGGCGGTTCTGGGTGTTGCTTACAATGAGATTGGTATGGAGTTTCTTGCGGAAAGGGTTTTCAAATTTGCAGTCTGTTCAAAGGCAGTGGGATTCTTGATTTGCAATTTGAGATCAATAGTTTGTGCGCAGTTTAAATGTTTCTTTCATCTCTGGGGCCGTGGAGGTCCTAATTGGCAAAGGGAGGAACAGATCTGGTATGCACAGTCTGATTCGGAATGGATTTCTGTTTCTTCACGACGATCGGATACTCATGAAAAGCATAAACCCCTTGCTGTTAATCAGGTCTTTGATCGGCTGCGTGTTAATCTTTCTGTGCCTGTTCTTGCTTATCCTATTCTCTCGGATGCTAATGCCGTTCCTCTAGGCATTAGATCTATGGATCGTTCAGTTGATCATCAGGATCATGTTCAACCGGTTATCACGGATCAGGCGCGAAATTCTCGCGTCCAAATTTTGAACAAACCATCATGCTTGGTATGGAGGCCGGTGGCCCAACCATCTAGCCCTCATAGGGGGGACTGCTCTATTTCTTCGGAAAAAGCCCACCCAGCATCAGTTGTCTCGGCCCAATCTGCTATAGCTGGAGTTGCATCAGGTTGCTCTCGCTGTCTCGGTTTTAATCACCTTCGTAAGGATTGTAAGAACCAGTTTAGGTGCAAAATCTGTTGGAATTATGGTCATATCTCCAAGAACTGTTTTTCTTGCTTCAAACGGAAAGGGCTATTTCGTCGTGTCGTCTCCAAGGAGGACTCTGAGCTGAATATTTTAATACCAGACGACGGGATATCCCCTGTTCCTAACTCTGCTTTGCCCTGCAACCCTTGCCCTGGCGACTCCGCTCCCTCGTCCGCCACCGATTCCCTGCACATTGTCGCCATGGCGAACTACCCTTGTGACCCCATCCCCCACGTTCCTCCTGGTGCCGGTTATGTGCCTTTCAACAATCGCCGTCCGCAACGAGGTTTTGTTGTGGTGGGAGGCTCCACCCCGGAGGTCTGCGACGACTGGGCGATTGTTCTACTCGAACCAGAACCATCATGGGAGCAATTTGAAGGTACTTCTATCTTGATCAGAGCCCAGATGGCCCAGCGTGGTTTTGATATTAGACAGATTAGCAGATGTGCAATGGGGGCAGCTTTGGTCAGATTTGAGGGGGTTATTGATCGTGATAGTGCTATCAGGAACAGCCCTTACTTTATTGGAGACTCTGTTTTGCGTTTCATCGAGCATGACAAGGGATTGAACTGGAGGTCGGCCACATTCACTCATGATGTTTGGCTCATGCTCCTTAACTTTCCACCAGAATGCTGGAATCTTAATACTATTATTACTACACTTGCACCTTATGGTCGTTTCCTGGTATGGAAAAGAGATGATTCCAACAAAGCCAGGATTCTGGTGAAGATCAGAGCTTTTGACTTGGACTCGATTCCTGGCAGCATTGTGGTTGTTCAGAATTTCAGTGCGGAAGGTTATGGCAACTCTTGGTCATGCCCTTGTTATATACTGAACACTAATATGCTAGGGGCTGGTGCTGGTGATGAAGACCCTTTGCCACCAGATGGAGCCAGCCCCCATCCTGTTCCTATTATCATTGATGATTTTGCTATGTGGCAAGAGGATGATGCCCCTGCAATGCCCCCCCCCCCCCAGCCAATCAGAACAATGAATAACCTGTCTTAATCACTCCTCCTCAAAGCCCTGTCCAGGTTATTAACAATGCACCTGTTATTGAGGAGTCTATGGATGGCATACCTGTTGTGATTGAACCTGCCCTGCCTCAGATGGATGAGCAAGCACCTGCTGTTCCTGCACCGCAGCATTTCTTTGTGGAGGTGTCCCCACCTGTGCTAAATAGGCCTACTCAGCATGTTCCTATGTCTGAGAATAACTGCAACATTACCTCTGGTACATCTGATGCAGTAGGACCTGATACATCTGCTGCAGTTGATCTACAGAATCCAGAGGCCTCATCTTCTGCTAGTGAGCTACAGGCTAACCCCAATGCTCATGCTATTTCTGTTGCCTCCAGGAAGAGGAAAGGGAAAGGGAAAGCACCTAGATCATGTGAACATGTTAGAAGAAGCTCCAGACTAGCCAAACTGAAAGATGGTTTCAAGGAGGCTACATCAACTGATGATGCCCAGGAGGAGGATGAGGAAGCATACGAGGCAGAGTACTTTGCCCAGATTAGAGACCCTGATGCTGCTTCACCACCACACCTTCCTCTGAAGACTATTCAAGCCCTGGCCACTGGGCCATGCCAGATGCCTCTTGATGATGTGTCTGAGGAGAACCTGAATTATGATAGTACTAATGATAGTGTGGAGTAGCATGTATTTTGGGAGTGTGTTGGTTCTATTCAGCTCTGCTCTTTTCATCTATCTGTGGGTTTTGGCATGTAATATTTTGGCACTTGGTTATCATCTGTGGAATCTTTTATGTTTCCCTTATCTAGTTGATGAAGTACTATGTGATCATACATATCACCCACTTGAGCTATTTTGGTGCATGTTTGCTTATCTCTGGATTCATTTATACCTGCTCTGGCTGTTCTGCTTGTACCACAGTTTGCCAATCCTCAGATATTCAGTGACAAATGATTTGCTGGGCTTTTTAATATTGCTCAGAGTTTCCACCCTTTTGTTGGTTTTTTAATGAGTAGACAATGGATTGTCTTTGACTGGAATCTGAGAGGGATTAACTCCCAAATCAGATGGGACGATATTAGGAAAAACATTGAGGAATCTAACTGCAATATCATCTGTTTTCAAGAAACAAAAAAAAGAAGTTTTTGACCTGTCATATATTAGGAAGTTTTGTCCGAGAAGATTTAATCAGTTTGCTTACTCTCCTTCAGTTGGCAGTTCAGGGGGTATCATAACCATTTGGAATGGCAGTCTTTTCAATGGGACAGAAATTTCATCTTCCAGATTCCATGTTACAGTGGAACTGATTTGTAAGATTAGTGGTCAGGTTTGGTACCTTACTAATGTATATGGTCCTACTTTGCCTGCTGATAGAATTATGTTCCTTAATTGGCTAGTAAACATTGATACTTCTCATGTGCATTTATGGATGATTATTGGGGATTTTAATCTTATCAGAGAGCCAGATAACAGAAATAGACCTGGAGGGGATGTCCACAATATGTTGGAATTTAATAGATTCATTAGCCACCATGATTTGCTGGAAATCCCACTGAAGGGCAGATCATTCACTTGGAGTAATATGCAGAATGACCCTCTATTGGAAAAATTGGACTGGGTTTTCACTTCTTCTAGCCGGACTGGGTTTTTCCCTAATACCATTGCCTCCCCTTTGGCTAAGCTATCATCAGATCATGTACCCATTAAGATACAGATTGGACTTAGTATCCCAAAGGCTAAGGTCTTTCGTTTTGAGGAGTTCTGGCTGGATATGCAGGGTTTTTCTGAAACAGTTTCTACCTTTTGGCAGCACAATGGTGTTTTTAAAAATGTAGCACAAGATATCACTGCTCGTCTGAAATCCCTGAGATATGGTCTGAAAAAATGGAGCAAAAGTCTTTCTCAACTAAATAAGACAATTGACTCATGTAACTTTGTTCTGGCACTATTGGATGGTTTAGAGGACCAAAGGTTACTTTCTCTGCTGGAAAAGAACTTTAGAAGATCGTTAAAAGCCCATTTGCTTAAGCTGCTTGAAGCCAAGAGGATCTATTGGAGGAATAGAGCAAAAATTAGATGGGCGAAAATGGGGGGTGAGAACACAAGGTTTTTTCACACCTATGCTACCAAAAGTTATAGATGCAATTTTATTGCTATGTTGAATACAGAGGATAACAAAATGGTTTGTGATCATGACGACAAGGCAGCTGTGCTATGGCATGCTTTTAAGCAGCGCATTGGGTGCTCTGATAACCCAACTATGACTTTTGATCTGAGCAATCTAATTGTCCCCAATCCGGGAATTGATTTTGCCAGCTTAGAGGTTCCATTCACCAAAGAGGAGATTGATGAGGTGATCAAATGCATGCCAACAGATAAATCCCCTGGCCCTGATGGCTTTAATGGGGCCTTCCTAAAAAAATGTTGGAATCAGGTTAAAGAGCAGTTCTATCAGCTGTGTTTTAGGTTTTATGAGGGTAACCTTGATATTCAGAGCATTAATTCTTCTTATATCACTCTTATTCCCAAGAAGAGTGATCCTGAGACTGTCAATGATTATAGACCTATTTCTCTGGTCAGACTAACTCTTAAGCTACTTACCAAGGTATTGGCAAATAGAATGCAGAGGGTTATTGTTCAGGCATTACACAAAAATCAATATGGATTCATTAAGAGTAGAACCATCCAGGACTGCTTAGCTTGGGCCTTTGAATATATCAGCCTTTGCCACAAATCTAAGAGAGAGATTATCATCCTTAAACTAGATTTTGAAAAGGCTTTTGATAAAATTGACTACAGTGCTATTCTTCTAATGCTGAAGAGTCTTGGTTTTGGTGATTTGTGGTTAAGTTGGATTGCTCAGATCTTATTTTCTGCTTCAACCTCTGTACTATTAAATGGGGTGCCTGGTAAGAAAATTTGGTGTAAAAGGGGTGTAAGGCAAGGAGATCCTCTATCACCTCTCCTCTTTGTATCAACGGCAGAGTTGCTACAATTTGTTATTAATGAGGCCTGGCATTCTGGAGAGATTGATTTGCCTCTTGCAGCTTCCTTTGGTTTGGACTATCCCATCATTCAATATGCAGATGATACTCTGCTTATTATGCCTGCCTGCCCTGAGCAATTGAGGAGATTAAAAATCCTTCTTGATAAATTCTCATCATCTACTGGACTGAAGGTGAATTATTGTAAATCCTCTTTAATACCCATTAACCTTGACCATGAGAAAAGTTCAGATTTAGCCCAGGTTATTGGGTGCAAAGTGGAGTCACTGCCTTTTACATATCTAGGACTACCATTGGGAACAACCAGACCAAAGATGGGAGATCTGATTGGTATTCTCCACAGAATTGACAGAAGGTTAATAGGTATTGCAGATACCTTATCTTATGATGGAAGATTAGTTGTTATAAAATCAATCATTTCTGCTATCCCAAATTTTGCTATGTGCACCTTAAAACTTCCTTTGGGGTTCCTGGATTATATTGAGGGTTCCACTAGGGGTTTTTCTAGAGAGGAAAGGATATTCACCAGAAAGGAAAATGCTTGGTTAAGTGGGAAAATGTCTGCAAGCCCAAGAGAGTTGGGGGGCTGGGAGTTCTAAACCTAAGAAAGCATAATATTGCCTTACTCATGAAGCACCTGTTTAAATTCATGAATAGAGAGGACCTTCCATGGGTGAAGTTGATATGGCGGGCTTATACACATGACAAGTTGCCACAAAATACAGGATCTGTGGGATCCTTTTGGTGGAAGGATTGTATCAATATTCTGAATACCTTCCTAGAAATTTCTGCTTGTACTCCAGGGGATGGAGGCACCATTAGATTATGGTTAGATCAATGGACTGATGAGATGCTACGATATAAATTGCCTCACATGTGTTCCTTTGCCAAGTCACAGTCCATTTCACTAAAGCAGGCAGTTGCTATTTGTGTGGATGAGGATATTGCTGATATGTTCCACATACCTCTCTCAGTTGTTGCTGACCAGCAATGTGACCAATTGGAAACCCTTCTTGCCACTAGCACTGAGCTTAACATGTTGGATAAATGGACTCTGTCCCCAAATGGAAAGCCTTACTCTAGTAAGAGAGTATACGACAGCCTGATGCCAACTGAGTTGGCCCCTCCTCCTTTTAGGTGGATATGGAAATCTTGCACACTCCCAAAACATAAGATATTTTTCTGGATCATGTTGCAAGATAGACTTAACACAAGAGAACTGTTAGCCAGGAAAAATTTCGTGATTGAGGATTATGATTGTGTGTTGTGCACACAGGGAGCTAGTGAAGACTACTTACACCTTTTCTTTGAGTGTGACTTCAGCAGAAATTTTTGGTGGAAGCTCTTCCTAGAATGGAACAATGATCTTGATTTTATCTCTATGTTGCTCGCAGCAAAAAAGAGTTACAAGTTGATCTGTTTTAAAGAAATCCTGATTGTGGGATGCTAGAGCCTATGGAATCACAGAAACAGAAGTATCTTTGATAACCAACCTGTATGTCTGGATAGTTGTTTTCAAGACTTTATTTATTCGTTCAAGCTTATTATGCATAGAGCTAAACCCTCTCTTAAAGAGGGCATGACCCAATGGGTTGATACATTACGAACATTTCTTGTATGTACAATTTGGACTGATTGTGGAAATTGAAAATTAAGCAGTAGGGATTTTTCCCTACTGTTTTGCGCCTCAAAAAAAAGGTAAAAATCATGGGTTGCCTTGCACAAGCGCTTTCTAACGTCTTTGAGCTAGGCACGAAGCAAGAATCATGTTTTATCATTATCACCAATAGCAAGATCATCCAAAACATGTTAAATAGAACTTCAGTACAAAGAGGAATTTTATCAATGTCTTAGCATCAATATTTTTAGGAATTAGACTAGGACCATTTGTCTCACTAACACAAGATTCATTAACATGTTTATAAAAAACCACCTTCTCAATATCCTTAAGTTCCTCTTTAGGTGGTAATTAATTTGTCTTAGGACCCTTAAGCACATACATAAATTTAGATTTCATTACTACTGAAGTTTCTCTTTTTTTTAACCTTTAGTGAAGAAAAGTTTGTTTGCAAAATATCAATCACTTCCTCAAATTTATCTACTCTCAAAGCTTGATCATTTTTTTTCCACTTTAATAGCTACTAGGATATTATACTTTTATGGATATACTTTAAGGACCCATCAAGTTTAATAATATTATCAAGGAGCTTCTTATATTTCTCATCTATTTTATCCATACCTTGCAAATTTTCTCTATAATGTCCAACCTTGTAATAACATGTTCCAAGGTAATTTTGGTTTAAATGTAATTAGTGGGAGGGGTTCCAACTAGACTTTCTATAACATTGTAAGCCTCTAAGGTGTCGGTGCCTAAAAAGTTTCCACCTGTCAAAGTGTCTTGAAAATATCTATAACAATTTGTAATGCCAACATAAAAGGTCCTAAGGAGAATAGTGGCAGATTGCTTCTTCACGGTCTTTTATTGAGCATTATTAATTCTATACGAAGCATCTTTTAGCTTTCTCTCCCTCTTTGTTTAAAAGTGAGCACTTCACCCTCGGGTGACATGTCAACATGAGTAAATATAGACATGACAAATAAGCAAAGCAAACCTAAATATAGAGATACTTCAAAAAAATGTGTTTATTTTGTATTTTTAGGGAAACTAGATAATATAAGGAAAATCAAATAAGCAAGAATATAGCAAAGTGAAAAGGAAGAAAGGGTGTAACTCTCCTTGCTGGAACTTCCAGTCTCCTTCCAGGTAACGACGCCAGAAAAGTTCTTACTCACTGAGCAGGTGTTGGGAAACCCTAGGAGGAAGGTGTGATGTAGACAATGAAAATATTCCCTAGTTAAAGAACCATAGCTTATGTCTCCAGGAAGATGGGTGTGTTGCAACTCGGTGACTTCCTTGCAAGGACACCGTTTATGACACTTGTGAGGATGACGTGGACGTATGCACAACCAAAAAAATTACTTTGCTCCATCTATCCATCAAGGTTGTAAGGCTTCCCGTCTTGCTGAAAACGAAGTTGCAACATATAGTGGAAATAATATGATGATTTTGAAAAGCGAACAACGAACAATTGATTATGAAAGCAAGTAACAAACGATGTACCAATATTATAAAATATGGACCGGGGGGACACAGTTTCACAAGTGGTGTCTCTTCAATAAAAGATAAGTGAATCATGCGGGTAAATACAGCTGGGCATCTAAACTTTATGAAAGCATATTATAGATTTTTTTAATGATAATGATTTACTTGAACTATTAAATATTGGACATTATGTCAAAGTACATAGACCGTGATCCAACTGCATCTATGACTAATAATCTACCTTGGATTCGCCATCCAGCATGCCACCCAAAAGTATTAAGTTGCAAGTAACAAATAATTGCAATAAATTTCATACATAATGTAAGCAATGCATATAATATTATAGACATAAACATTGTTTTACCCCTAGTCGCAGCAGCACATCCCCATTCTTGCACGTTTCTGTCACTCGAGCGTAGAATCTCGGGAGGCATGAACATACCATCTAGCATCAATACTCCCACTTTGGGATACAAGTCGTTATTTTGCCAAAGTAACATAAGAATTGGAGAGAATGCAAGATCATAAATATAAGAATAGCATGATAAAATAATAGTAAACAATCTCATCGGATCCCAGCAAACATAACATGTAACATGTATTGTCCTGATGGATATGATATTGTCCACTTTATTCGAAGGGTGTACCTAGGTGGAATCATCACTTCTACTCGCAGCTACTTGAATTGTATTTCTAACCGTAGCCATGTTCTCCGTTTATACAAATATATGCATTTATGTTATTTTTTTCTAGTAAAGGGAAATTTTAATACTTAGTGTATCACATAGCTAAAAAGTATTACACTCGACATTTGCATAATTACGATGCACGCAGCCAAAGCAGTCCGGAGAAAATAAAACAAAAATAAGGCGAAGTACACACAGCCAAAGCAGTCCGGACAACAAAAAAAATAAGCGAAGTACACACAGCCAAAGCAGTCCGAACAACAATAAACGAAAATAAGGCAAAGTACAAGAATCAATTAGAGAGTTCGTAGAATTCCTAGGTAAATTGAGGTCCAATCTGAAGATTACACTACCACCCACATGAGATAAAAATATCCCTAACCGTATCTACAAACCGAACAGACACATTCCTAAAGAGGTCGCAAAACTCCAGGCGTTGTAGAGACGATCATGTACGAAGCAAGTGTGTACGCCGGTAAATTACCTGCATAAGATAGAATTTTTATTACTAAAAAACTTATCATTTCTAGTTGCCAAAGGGGCCATAATTTGGAAACAACCACACCATAGGAAGAGTTCTAAACTTGTGATCTAAACTACCAGTTGTAAAAACAAATTGCAACACAACATGGTGGGTACAAGTTTGAAAGTTTGAAACTACTTGGAGGACTGACCATATAGACCGAGCAAATAAACACAGGAAAAATAAGAATGTTCATTGTCTCATCATGAGGATAAAACCCTGCCAGTTAGTTTTTGTGCAGATTACCCCCCTTGCAGAGGTACCATCCATTTTATTTTAAGTGGAATCTTCATCTTACAAATAATTTTATTATTATCAACTGACACGTCTTGGTGCACAAGTGCTCTATACATAATATACCGAGAATTTCCCTTTCTCATGTAAATCGCAACAAAACACATCTCACCCTAAACCCTAACAAAACATTCAGTGTCGCAAGTCTTGAATCGAATAAGTCTCGTTTGAATGTCACATCAGACTTGGGAGTGACTATAAGCGACTTAGAAATGGTTATTGGTCGGTCAACATTCATAGTCATGCGATCAAGATATCTCACCTCTGTTGTACTTCTATGAATCTCAATGCTCAGCTCGGACTGTTCTTAGTTTCAACTTAGAAATAGTAACATTTCAGTCGACAGGCCATATAAAACCCGTGCTGAATTTTGCCTTGTTTTTTTAAATAAAACCTTACAAGACTAATTGTTTAACTTCCACGTTGAAATGGACTATTTCTCTAAACTGATGTAAATTAAATGGATGTAACTGTAGGAGTATGCAATATCCGGCAAAGCATTCACTGATTCTACCAAAATCGGTGCAGTCAACTATCTAGAGCCTAACATAATTTAATTTTGCAATGGCTGTAACTATGTTTAAATTTTTGGCTTTCTTGCAGCAGTGGCATGTGCTGTGTATGTAGTGAGACAGAGGGCGGCTAGATGCATGCTTGACAGTCTTGAGGGGACCGTTGTCGCCTATCCTCACCCTCTAGCCGATGAGCGCCAAGCGGCCTCGGCTTTTGTTCTTCCTCCCCCTCCCTACCCCCTCCACCTCTTCTCTCTTTTAGATATATTCTCGTTGTTGGGCTTACTTGTGCTGCTGGCCCAATGGACGGTTCTTGTTTTCCTTTTCGCACTTGAGAACTTGTAGAACTTGATTGGCATGTTGCTTTATTTAAAAAGAGGGGTAATACCTTATTTCGAAAGAGCATAACATAAGTTTGGCCTAGTTCTGTAATCTTGTTTCAGAACGGAGACAAATTTCTCGAGAACTTGAAGGCATAACCTGGTGCAGTCATCAAAATTAAACTACCATTTATACATATGTTTTGTACAAGGTGATCAACCAAAACGATTATAGAGCAGAGTTTTGCGAGGATTTGAGAAAAAACAAGAGGATAAGTAAGCAATGGTAGCAGAGACTTCACTATTATGACACTGTTGTGGTAGTGTTGTTTTTTTTTTTTTTTGAAAAGTAGTAGTGTTGTTGTTGTTGAGGGAGAGAGAGCATATGAAGTGGAGCAATTCTGCTGCCCAGATATGCTGTCTGCAGTATCCCCACACAATAATGTCAAACTTTATCTGCTGTTCCTACGAGGATTGATTGCAACCCTTCTTATAATGTTAAGAGAAGACTACATGGATGCATTCTATATATATGACCAGGTGCATGAAACCCCTTTTGTGATTTTTTACAAAAATCAACTCTGAAGGTTGAAGAACGTTTGCTAAACTCCAGTAATGGGAAATTTCACACTTCTACTTTTTTTGTTGCGAATACGTCTACATGACCCTGGTGCTTGCAAGCCGTAGTTTTAAATATATCGCTATAACCCGGCTATAGCTTTTGAGCATTTTGGAGCTAAATGAATTCATGTACAGTTTTATGCTACAGCCCCATTTAGTTCCGTTTTACCTCTTTCTGAGGGTCGGTGTTAGTATTTCCTATAGCCCGCTATTGAAAACATTGTTGCAAAATTGCAATATGGAGTTCACCGCATAGAGATTGTTAAGTAATATTTTTGTTTCTTGCTCTTTTTTCGTATGGAGGTCAGGCATGCCATTCGACAAACTACGACCTGTAAATGAAGTGATCTGGCAGAAAGATTATTCCAGCAATGAGAAAGCTGTTCGAAATTCTACCTGATCTTCCTGGCGAACAAGAACACTTGTGCCAAATCAGCCTTCCGTAGAGAAGCTGCAACACGGCAGGTCACATTGCTGCACATTTGACTCCTTTACAGCGGTGTCAATTCAGCCTTGTTATCAGACAAACTCTGATGGAATTCTCTTATCACGCAGTAATTATCAAAATATGCTTGCTTGTGAGGTAATGGTTCAGCTGTCTCTAGATGAACTATTTCGGCTAATAAGACAGCTGTGCTTTGGATGGCTCATCTTGTTTGGTTTTCCTTCAGATAGTTGGAACATGGGACATGCACATGCATGAAAGAATAAAAAGATTCAGTTTTGAGCTGTAGCTGTTCTCTTGTTTGTCATAAAATAAATACAATGTGACACAAGACATAACAGTACACATAAACAAAATCAACTCTTGTTGTTTACTGAAGCTTGGGACTAATTTTATTTATTCTCAAACATATTTAAGATGGTCGATAGTTTGTTAGATAAATTCAGATCTATACAAATTTAATATTTAAATAATTTTGATCTGGGCCATCCGAAATCTTTAAACAAATTCATAATCATTTTGGATATATGGGGACTAACTTTTTTATGCCATGCTTGTAGATTTTTTTACGCTATATTTATGTAATGGATAAATTCATGTATTTTGCTCTTATGATATGCATGCTATCTGGAAAAAAATTATCAGCACTTCTAACTTTAACATGCAGTCTTGTTGCCTCTAATAATCTTGTAGCCTTCTTAAAAGCTGCGCAAAATTACAAATTGATTATATTTTTTCTTCCACGTCAATGTGATTAATATAAGAGTACATGCCAAAAGAAGAAGAAAAAATCATCTCTCAATTATGTTTGTATTTTCAGTCACAGAGCCAGTTCCCAAACCTGATCTAGCTTCTATTCTGCATAAATTTAATTTACATATTACAGCCTGTGAGCAATGATGTTGAGGCGCATATGCATAGTACATGCATGATCCCAATAATAGAGTGACTAAATGATGAGGATAAGTCAAACCCAAAAAGGGTTTATTACTTTCTATACTAGTGGAGTGCTGCAAATGCATGTTACTAGGTTCTTCTCTTCAAGGAATAAATACAGAAATTATGATAGCGATGGGGTCAAAGCATGAATTGTAATGTGCTTAGGAGATTATGTGGGCTCCCTCAATGGTTTGAAGATGAATGGCTAACCTTTTTGCAACAAATAATAATAACAGGAGAAAATGTCTAAGCCGCAACGCTGGATAGAACAGCTGGAAAAGGATACATGATATATCATCCTCACCGAAAGGAACATAACAGTCCATTGAATTGATAACAGATTGCCCACATTTTCTCTCAACAGCTAGAATATTCATGTAAAATGGTTGGTGGCCCTGAACTCGCATAATAGTGCAAAGGGTTAGAGGTCCGGAGTTGAAGATCTAGAAAATGGAATCTTATTTAAGAAAATTGTGTTTATTAAGTTGTCCGATGGGGCAAGATCAACATGATGAAGTAGCTAGATAGACCCCAGCAATATTTCTTTTCTTTTTTTGACGAAAGAGCAGTCTGGCCTGCTTATTCATTTACCGTAGGAGGAGAAAACGTAGTACAAAGAAGTACAGTAAAGCTGAAACGAAAAACCCCAAGTAATCTTTCCTAGAACAGCGAAAACAAAAACTCTAGCCTAGTCCGGCTCCCTTGGTCTCTGGAGCAGGGTTGAAGCCCTTGGTCTCCAGCCGTTCGCCACAGGATGACTTCCTGTATAATGTCCATCTTCATGGCTTCCAAGTTCCTCGAAGTGTTTCAGAAATCCTTGCGTTTCTTTCCTTCCACGTTGTCCACCAAACCAATTGCATAATGGCGATCCAACCTTCTCTTTCTTGTTTTGTTGTCAGTTTGATTGTGGCAGTCGCCCAATCCAGCAGGTTCTGGTTAGGTTCAGGCATGTAGCACGGCGGCCTCGCCGTGATCGGCGAAATGCGAGTCCAAAGCTGTGTGATGAAACGGCAGTGTGCCAATAGGTGGCTTGCCGTCTCCGCTGTCGTGCAGAAGGCACAGCTCGTCTGGTGCGGCCAATTTTTCCTGGCAAGTATGTCGACCGTGTTACACTTGCCTTGATTGCCAGCCAAGCAAAGATGCGGCATCCCAGTAATCTTAAGTCCATGATATATATGGTTTTTTAAAGAGGTATTAGTATTGGAGGTACAACAAGTTGCACGGTGAGAGCAGTTTCATACAACTAGTTGTAAATATGCAAAAACCCATACAAATATTTGTCTAGTTGTGCAAATTCATACAAACGAGTCTGAAATGGTCACCGATGCGATCCACGTCAGGTCTTTTTTTTAAGAAACGTCCTCAGCAAGTATAAGTTGCACGAATCGATCCAAGAGGCAGATAGTGTGGACTGGTAATTAGGTACCTATGTTTTGTGAAAATTACGATCAGGTCCTTTCCCTACTCGTAGATAAGAAAGCAAACGGCAACTTCGCCATCAGACTACCTCCTTCCCTCGATCGTGCCGACGCTGCACCGCCACCTTCCCCGCTGCGTGGCCGCACACTCAAAAAAGTGACACATTGTACCAAGTCACACACTACATTGCGTGAAAACCAAGTTAACAATGAAATATGAACAAAAGCATCGTATAAACTGAACCTTTCATCCATAACAGTACACAACATCAAATTTCAGTTTATAATTGGCCGAAACAGGGCCTGCTCCAAATGAATTTCCGCTACGTCCATAACACAATTACAACCGTATGTATCATTGATATGCAAAAAAATTCAACTAAAAACCCCTAAACAACTAGAATTAAGCCGCCCAAGCCGACGACGGAAAACACATGAACTCCAAACCAATTTGCGCTACCATCACCGATTCCAGCACAAATGCATGCGCAAGAGCTATATTGTCCACCATCAGTGCGATTCCCACCCTAATTTCTAACCAATCCATGTCTAATAGACTTGGCGGCGGAGATGAACGCACCAAGTCGCAGAACTTTCCGCAGAGAGAAGAAGAACGCACAACGCTAGGGAAAATCACCGTAGTCCGACGCCTCCATGTCGTAACGACGGTATATTGTATCGTCCGGCATTGCCGTGACGAACAGCGGCGCAACGGGGAAGATGGCGGTGCGGCGTCGGCGTAGCCGAGGGAAGGAGGTAGTCGGATTACGAAGTTGGCGTCTACTTCCTTGTATACGAGTAGAAAAAGGACCTGATCGCAATTTTCTCAAAACACATGTACCTAATAACTAGTCCGCGCTCTCTGTGCATGACTCTTGGATCGATTCGTGCAAATTATACTTGCTGAGAACGTTTCTGCAAAAAAAAAGACCTGACGTGGATCGCATCGGTGGCCATTTCAGACTCGTTTGTATGAATTTGCACAACCAGACAAGTATTTGTATGAGTTTTTGCACATTTACAACTAATTGTATGAAACTGCTCCCACCGTGCAACTTGTTGTACCTCCAATGCTAATACCTCTTTTTTAAATGTGGGGCAAAAGCGACTGTGTTACACTTGCCTTGATTGCCAGCCAAGCAAAGATGCGGCACCCCAACAATCTTAAGTCCATTATATATGGCTGTTGTTTTTTTAGAAACGTGGGGCAAAAGCTTTACCCCATTATATTAGGGAGTGGGGTATTGTAAATGCATTTCAGCAGGCTTCCATGGAACAATTGGAAAACATGGTTATCATAGAAATCTTCCGAGATTGCAACATTTCCTACAAAATTCATGTGAAGCTCCGGTTAAAAAATCCTACACCCTAGACATGCTAACAAAAATGTGTTGTAAGAAATTAAATCATGTCAGGGGAATACTGAACTGTAGTTATTCTAAACAGTATCATCAGTACACGACAAGTGAGCATATCAATTCAACACATCCTGTCAATCAGGCACAAAAACATTTGCATCTGCAAAAAGTTGTCAATTTCTCCATAGATAGCCTGTGAATTGAAGGACTAGATCGCGTAGTGGAGCATAGAAGAGGGAAATGCTGCTCCAGGTTAGCAGCCGATGGGAGATGCTCATCCAGGCCGACATATCACAACAGAGACAAGCCAGCCAGAGCATATACATCAGTCCATGCAGAGCACCACGCCACTTGATCCAGCTAACATCCCAAAGATCCCAGACAGAATGAGGCCTGATCCACTAATCCCACCATGACAACGAATGATTAACCCCTTTCCCCTCTCATCTTCAGGGTGATTAACTCGTCATCACTTGCCGCAATAAGTCGCTGACTTGTCAATACCGGACTGGCTGATAGGGGTGACATGCTGGCGTCGTGTCTGACGTGGCCTGCCACATGTGTGCCTGGTGGAGTTCAGTCAAGCAGGAGCTGACACGTGTGAGATCCGTGGAGATGTTGAGGTTGGAAAGAGCTTGTGGCTAGCAGCTGATTGGCGGTTGGTTACTAGTATGTGATGTGCACGGACGCACACTATCTCCTGGGAAATATGGTTAGTGCTGGTGCTAAAGCTGCATCTCACTTTCACAGCATGTGAGAAGCATATGCACATTACCCTCGAAAAAAGAACAACATACGCACATGCAATTATATTAAGACCAATACACATCGCAAAGTCTCCTTTGGTTTATGGTAGACACCTTCTCCTTCTCACCTCCTGGCGTACAAGACTAGAACCACATTGCAAAGTCCCTTTTGGGTATGGTACACACCTTCTCCCTCTCACCTCTTTGGTGTACAGGAGCAGAGCCACTTTGCTCTGTGTTAGGTCTTTGACTTTGTTGAGAAGAGAAGATTTGCAGACTTTGCCCCAGATTATGAATATGGTTTATGTAGCCTTCTTCCATACTGACTTTACATGGTTTTCCATGGTGTTGGTAGTGGCGGAGAATGCCACGGCAAGTAAGCCATGGCCATACAACATCATGTTGAGTTTGAAACTGCTAGTAATGGGGGAGGGGCTCTGTTCAAAATATAAGCAGTTCATGAAAATAGTAAGCAGTTCATGACTAGAATAACAAGTATTAGACTAATCATGTGATCCACTAAAATCGTACACAAATAGATTGAATGTAGAACAGATAGTAGAAGCAGAAACTCTAGTGGTATCTCAAACATGAAGATGAAGAACTCATCCGTGCAGTAGCAACGGAACCGTTGGCGTTGACGTCAGACATGTCATCGATGAAGAGGTGGCTGATGTCGGAGAAGAAGTCGTCGTTGGGGAAGAACTCGATGCCACTGTCGCGCAAGTGCACTACTCAAAAATCTTGATCGCCCCTCTCTCGTACAGGATCACAAGAGGCACGGTTCCAGAGGCGTATTGTCCCTTCAGCCGGTGCACGCCGGAAAACAGGATGGAGAAGATTTGGAAGACGGCAGCGCAGTAATCTGAAAGTGCAGCAGCGAGACACCATTTGTTAGGTAGAGTAGTGGCTAGGGTTTGCACTGCCTGCATATAGTGTTGGTTCAGTAGGACGTGGGCGTAACCACACACTTTTAAATCGGTAACAGTCTCACTATCATAAAGAATCGGAAACAGCTAAGTAATTAACGTGTTTGTTAATTATTAATCAATGACTCGTTAAATTTTCCCGAACAACAAAAATATATGCACCGACTTGCCTCATTCTCAAAACCCGAACAACAAAAATATAGGCATCGGCTTGGCTCATTCCCGGAACACAAACCCGGCACGGTGAGGCGAGTGTGGAGGCGGCGTGCGTATTTGGCACTCCTCTTCTCATAATCTTACTAGTGTAGAAGATCTCACTATATAAAATGGTGCAGCTCACTCCCAAGTAACAATGTGGGACTAAACTTTAATCCCAAAACCTGCTAAGCAAATGGGTCATAAGATTTTTAGAATTTAGTTTGCATGTGGCCAAAAGCCCACAACAAATTTCGACGTCTTGAATGCAATAAAATATTTGCTTCATGTGATGTTGTATGGTCATGGCTTAAGGAGTTCCCGTCCATACCGGACACATGGTCAGCTTGGTGTTCGTTGACTTGCAGTAACAACATTGCCACGCAGAGGCAGGAACACTTTATGAATCAGTTGATGACAATGCATGTGTAGTATGTCCATTTGGAGGCGTCGATTTTGGAGAACCTATTTTATAGTCCGAGTATTCTCTTTGGTGGTGATTTGTGTGTTATTAATGCGAGTGGTTGATCCCTATGGCGGGGATGTGCATTTTTAGTGTCTTTTGGGCATTTTGCCGGTGCAGAGTTTTGGTGATATCTAGTATCTTTAGTGTTAACCTTTGGCAAAAAAAAACAAGAAAATTCTTCGATATCATTTTTTTTGCAGGTCAATGATATGTCAGGCAAAAAAAACTTTTCTAATAAAAATATGTATGAATGTTTTGTTTAAAGTAATAACTTGAACAATAATAAGATAGAAACTACAATAGTCACATCATTTCATGAGAATTTAAATAAGCACAATCCCCAACTATCCTCTAAGAAAAATATTATTCTAAAAAATGAACCAACAGGGGAGTAACCCCGTTGTTTTATAAAAAAGGTATTCATGAGAATTTAAATAAGCACAATCCCCAACTATCCTCTAAGAAAAATATTATTCTAAAAAATAACCAACAGGGGAGGAACCCCCGTTGTTTTATAAAAAAGCTATTCATGAGAATTTAAATAAGCACAATCCCCAACTATCCTCTAAGAAAAATATTATTCTAAAAAATGAACCAACAGGGGGAGGAACCCCCGTTGTTTTATAAAAAAGGTAGAGCTGAGACTCGAACTCTGCCTGCCTAGCACAACATCACATGTGCTAGCCAGTAAGCCGTAGAATATTTCTCGAAAAATATTATTCTCACATGCTATATGTCCAAAGGTTTTCTTCATTTGTACCACAGAAAACGAAGGCATTTTAATGACATCGAAAACTCAAGATAGATTGATGGATTCTAGCGTCATACAGACACCAAGTATCGAACACAAAGAAATCTCACGGTGCCATTATCTCTCGAATCTAACTTAAAGTTTCCACAAAGTTTTGTTCACACTATAACACTAATAAGTCATGATACATTCAACCTTAACCATCGGTGAGATCCACTAGAAAAGGCTATATCTGTTTACTTTTAAACTAGATTTTGAAAGGCTATGATGTAAGTAAATATCCATTCCGTGCATGATATGGAGGAAGTGGAATTTAATATATCGATTGATAAGGCTATCCTCATTTTTTAATAAAAACTAGTAACAAGTTGTCACATCACATTTTTAGTTTTTTTTTAATTCAACCACCAATATATTAGGTCAGCAACCCGTTTCATTAAAACCCTGTCAGCCCCTTTCGGTACCACATCACATTTTTAGTTAGTTGGAGAAGAGAAAATGAAAATACTAAAAACTTGTCTTCTCTTAGTTAAGAGATAAGAAAATGCTTTTTGATGAAAAAATGATTTTTGAAAGACGAGTTATTAGCACTAATGATAACTGCTATCAAAATAACTCAGAGCGGGGGGTAAACCGTGGCAATACGTGGAACACGCACGCTAGTTCCGGTGCACCACGTCATGCCAGGCGTAATCAGCCATATCACCACATGTGCAAGTTAAAGCTTGGAGCAGCATCGTCATGCCGCGGACCAGAATAGCTTCTGGGTCATCTGCAGCCATACATGTGGGCACACCCAGGATGACTTTGTACACGTCGTAGCACAACCGTGTAAAAAAATCGGTTTGGAAGAAGAGAAACAGTACAGATCCTGTAGAATTTTCATCCGAACGAACTTGCGAAGAAGCGTCGGGCTCCAGCAGAAAGACAAAGCGACTAACGATACAATATAATATAAGGATTTAGACATCATGAAAAGCCTGATTGTTCTGAGAGACCAGATACGGCCACCACCAACGGCGCGCCACTCATCACAAGCCAACAAGTTCAGTCTCTATGGGGTGGATCGTATCGTACATAACAACTATAGAGCCGCTCTTAGCAGCACAGGGAAAAAAGAGCACACAAGAAAACAAGAATTGGTAGTGTAACACGGTTCTGCATCAGCCTGCCACCATTCTCTCAGGCCAGCAGCTTTCAAGGAGCAGTCTCGTCATCCTTGTCAGTAGTTTGAGGCCCGGTGGATGACGGGGAGTAGCCCGGGGCAGTTGGGGAGTAGCTTGCGCTGGGGCTGCACGGTCAAAATTGTATAATTGTCACAAGAGCTAACGGTGTGCTTCACCACGGGCAGATGAGAGATAAACCTGACGCATTACCTGTAATTTGGGGAAGTTGGGCTATAATCTGGGCTAGGTCCTCCAGAGGTAGTATGCGGGCTGCAAAACTCAGGCAACGTTGTTAGGAATGCCACGGGTGTCACAGCAACCCTTATCATTTTGAAGGTAACACAAGTAGTATGATGAATAGAGATGGGCTCACCTGGTTGGGCTGTACGACGGGCTTGGTTGCGCATACGACGGTGAGGTAGGCGAGTAAGTCGGTGATGTCGGGCTGTGTAAACAGAGATGTAAGCAAAATAAGCAGATATAGAGTGAACAGGATACCAGAGGAACAGCGATCGTTCTGCCAAGGCTATGTTTGCATTTCCTGCAAAGAATTATCAGTACCTGTAATTTGGAGAGGTCTGACTATAAGGGCTCATCATCCTTGGGCTACTTGGAGAGTAAGCATGTGACGGACTGTACTTAGCCGAGGAAGGATTGTAGCTAGGTGAAGTTGGACTATAGTTCGGCGAAGTTGGGCTATAGCTTGGAGACGTCGGACTGTAGCCCGGCGATGTAGGGCTGTATGCAGGTGATGTAGGGCTGTATGAGGGTGATGTGGGGCTGTATGATGGAGATGTAGGGCTGTATGAAGGAGACGTAGGGCTGTATGAGGGTGATGTGGGGCTGTATGATGGCGATGTCGGGCTGTAAGATGGCGACGTCGGGCTGTAAGATGGCGACGTCGGGCTGTAAGATGGCGATGTTGGGCTGTAAGATGGTGATGTGGGGCTGTATGCAGGAGAGGTTGGGCTATATGCTGGTGAGGTTGGGCTATAAACTGGCGAGGTCGGACTATAGCTTGGTGAAGTCGGACTGTAACTCGGAGAGGTTGGACTGTAGCTCGGAGATGTAGGGCTATAGCTGGGAGATGTAGGGCTGTATGATGGGCTCGTAGGAGAGTATGATGGGCTAGTAGGACTGTAGGAAGGAGAGCCAGGCGTATATGACGGAGATGTGGGACTGTAGCTTGGTGATGCAGGGCTGTATGATGGAGAAGTGGGGCTGTAACCTTGTCCAGGCCCTGGGCTGAACACTGGAGAAGATGGGCTGTAGCCCCCCCCAGAGGATGGGCTGTAGCTTGACGGAACAGGCGAGAACGCCATGTGACTAACATATGGAGAAAACGCAACGTCTGATGAAATCGGGGAAGCCCTGAAATTCGGACTTAGCATTGGTGACATCATTCCATCATAAACGGGTGAACGTGCTGGTGTGAAGCCAACAATGTCAAGACCAGCTTCACCATAGCTCGGGAGCTGAAGCTCAATGGCCTGCTGTAGCATCTTGTCATTTAGATACAATCCACAGCCTCCTGTACCAATAGGAGCAAGCTGGCCAAGCATAATGTTCTCAGTCACGCCTCTCAGGTGGTCGGATTCAGCATATACAGCAGCATCAAGCAAGATATCCACAGTTTCTTCAAAGGAACATCTCATAAGAGGGCCTGTGTCATTACGATTAATACCATGCCTGGTGATTGCCATCAGGTGACCTCTGTATGTCATCGTATCGCATAGAATGGCCAGATGTCTGTAATTCACATAAGATCCATCAAAAGATATGACCACCCTCAGCTCATCCAAAAGAGACCTGCGGACAGCCTCAATCCCAAGAACCTCAATCACTTCAATTAAATGATTACTTGTTGTCCTTGTAGCATCAACATCCTCATGACACATCACAGCCAAGAGGTTGACACCTTCTGTATCAAGCATCCACTCGTTATCAGGTTTGAAACCCTCATTTTCATCAAATTTATTAACCTTCCCGTATTTGATGAAGACCTTGTTTATGTCTGGAATGCCACGAAGGGCCATCTCGGTCAACATGTTACCCTCGATCTTCTTGAGAAAGACGTCATCCTCGGCAGATTCATCCTGTATTTCTCCCTTCGGAGCTTCATCATTTGTTATGCGGACACGAAGGATGAGCTTATCAGCGTTATCATCGTTGAATATGCATGACAAGTCATCATCGAATTCATGATTGATCTTCTCTGCAATATCAGCCATGCTCAACTTCTTATCGACCATCATCTCACGGTTCAGTTCAATACGCAGCAGCCAAGGAGAGATCTTATCTGGGTCGATATCCTCATCAGGCATTTCATAATATGACCTGACAAATTCCACATCCTCTTCAATGATGGTTCCTAGAGGATCAGGATCATACCATATCTCGGTAGCATGGGTCACACTACGTAGTGTAGTGTACTCCAATGCACATTGGACATTCTTAGCCAATTCTTTCTTCTTGCTAACCTCAGGCTTTAAGAAAACAGACAGTGATGGAGTCTTTATCTTCTTGGCGACATTAATGATCTCTCTCAATCTGGGAACACCAAGGGTAACATTCTTTGCACTGACACCAGCATAATGGAAAGTATTCAGCGTCATCTGAGTTGCTGGTTCTCCAATGGACTGTGCAGCCACACATCCAATCATTTCCCCAGGAGCTACCAAAGACTGAAGGAATCTTGATTCAATCTCACCAATGACCCATTCAAAAGATTCCTTTGTAAGTCTGTACTCTTTCAAGACCCTCTTGCTAGCAAATGTGCTACGAAGCAGAATATTGAAGAATAAAGTAGCATTCTTCTGAGCTTCAATGCTCATTGCATCATCACCTGGGACAACCTTAAGTCTTTCTTGCAGTTTATCTATTGCTTCAACAATTTCCATTGGGTGCATGTCCGAAGGCCTTCTTAAATCAATCTTGAATGTCTTCTGAGCATTCCAGATCAGCCGCTTGAGGTTCACAGGCATGGGCCATGTGTTGTCGCCAGTTGTCGTAATCTCAGTCCCAAGCTGTAATCGGTCTGCTTCTAATTTCTGAACCTCTGCCTCAAACACATTTCTGAATTCACGGATGGTCTTCAAATCATCAACGTGATCAGGCAGCATGTAAGTAGGCCTCCAGTTCTCATCATCCAGTTCATACCGGTATACATTATCAAACTCGGTCTTTTTCATCTTCAGGGAGTCCAATTTCTGTGATTCAATCCACACAGCATCCATGCCATCTTCCCCATACAAGAACTGAATGACATCCCCAAGTGAATTTCTGACAGTTCCATCATACTTCACCATGATGTCCTCCATAGCCTTCACGAGACGGCGCTGAATGTAGCCGGTCTCAGAAGTTTTCACAGCAGTATCAATCAGACCTTCCCTACCACCCATAGCGTGGAAGAAAAATTCCTGTGGTGTCAGACCTCGAAGGTAAGAGTTCTCCACAAATCCACGACTTTCAGGACCGTAGTCATCTTTTGTGAAGTGGGGCAATGTCCGATCAACAAAACCAAATGGGATCCGCTTGCCCTCAACATTTTGTTGTCCGACACAGGCAGTCATTTGTGAAATATTAATGAAACTGCCTTTTGAGCCTGCAGTGACCATAGCTTTCAAATTGTTACTCTCAGACAAACTCTTCTGAGCACTACTCCCAGCATCATCACGAGCCTTGTTAAGAACCTGGCATGGAAAAAGATATGTCAAAACAAGTCAACCAAAATGATGATGGCTTACTCCTTCCTAGATAAAAGAAGCAAAAGAGGAGATTCAGCAGCACCTGATTTACTCTGTTTTCAAATGATTCCATCATAGTGCGTCCTGGCTCAGGTTCCAGATTTTTGTCTTGCGCTTGTTTAATAAGCTTCTTCACTTCATGCTTAGCTTGTGAGATTGTCTGATTAATAGTTTCCATGGTACTTGCATCTGCAATTGTATCCCCTATTCCAATGCTAAAACCATTCTGCAGGAGCCAATAGTTGACCAGCCACTGTGTGTGACCCAAAAATTTCCGCGCAGCATCTGGCCCTACCTCTTCCCTGCAAACATTTAAACCAAAATTATTGGGCAGAACAATCAGCACTAAAATACACAATGCAACTTTTACAATGAACTTACCAAATAACATGAATAAGACTTCCAGTTCCTGTCCCAAGAGTTTTTTTGCAAAGTGTACCAGACAGAAGTTCTCCCTTCTCTATCCGGACCATGGTATCGCCAGGAGTAATAAATCCACTTTCTGTTTCAGAATGCCAGGCTGAAAACCTAATCAAATTAATTAGCTTGGGGATAATCAGGTTGAAAACTTGTTTGCCGGTCCAAATTGGCCTTGGTTTCAAAATGGCAGGGGCAGGGACCTTCCCATCAAAATCTTCCCACCACATTAAGATGTTCATAAATACATCCTGGGGGAAATTTCAGAACATTTAACATTAAGCTATAAAAACAACACAGATAATACTATGGAAGATGTTTAAGGAGAGTGTTGTCAACCTTCTCAATAAGAGTATCCCTTTTGGTGATTTTCCGACAACCCAGAAGGGTGTCCTGGACAATTCCCATTACAGGTCTATTCGCTTGAGGTGACACAATACATTTTGGCACCATCATCAACTCTAGAACTTCAGCCCTGGTCTCAAAAGACTGAGGAACATGCATATTCATTTCATCACCGTCAAAATCTGCATTGTATGGTGATGTGACAGACAAGTTCAGGCGGAAAGTTGAGTAGGGCATGATTTTAATGCGATGCCCCATGATAGACATTTTATGAAGACTGGGTTGCCGATTGAAAAGAACAAAATCTCCATCATTGAGGTGCCTTTCCACCTGAGAAACAAGTAGATGGGTGAGATAGAGCAAAAGGCAATTTTGTGATGTCCACCATTAAAATAATAGCTATGCACAATGTTGGCACTAACCTTGTAACCCAACTCCAAATGTTGATCACTACTTTTCTTCACATAACGAAGATCCAGCCTCTGACCGTCTTCCCTGATGATGTACTTGGCACCTGTCTTTCCAGGGGGAGGGTGAGGCCCATATTCTACTAGTTCTTTCAACCTGATATGATCATATTTAGACATAATTCGTCAAATATAAATACAAGAATTAATGATCACATAAGATGCCAAATAATAAAAGTAAGTTAGTTTACCTCTCAATGTTATATGGAGTTACAGTTTCTGGGTATGTCAGATTCAAAGCAATACTCCATGGCACCCCCAGTTGATCAATGTTGATATTAGGATCTGGTGTAATGACAGTACGAGCTGAGAAATCAACACGCTTCCCCATCAAGTTTCCTCTAATCCGACCTTCTTTTGCTTTCAGCCTGCTGCAAATTGACTTAATAGGCCTTCCAGAACGCTGAGTTGCCTGAATATTGCAACAAAAAATAATCAGGACAACTTTTAGTAGTGATTAGTATGGAAAATGTGCAGGCTTATAGACTACTCACCCTTGGTTGTCCGGGAAGATCATTGTCAAAGTATGTTGCTATGTGAAACTGCAACAACTGAGCAAACTCTGTTATAATATGAGCTGGGGCTCCATTTCTCTCTTGTCTCCTCAAATTCTCGTTATGTCGAATTATCATAGCTAATTGATGAGTCAAATCATCCTGTAGAAACAGGGGAAACAGAGAGATGCACAGTGAGTGAAAAGGGCACCCTAAGTACCAACCAATGGTGTAACAAATTTAGTAGGGCTGACCTCGCTTCTGGAGGAAGTATCCATCATGACAGATGGTCTCACAGGTGGTGGAGGAATTGGAAGTACTTGCAGTATCATCCAGTCAGGACGAGCATATTTAGGGTTCAGACCCAATAAAATACAGTCCTCATCACTGATACGCTTGAGAACATTCAGGACCTGCCCAAAAAAAACATGATTCCAAACCATATCGTTAAATAAATATGCTAAGAACCTACTGCAGTGAGTAAAGATAATGTGGATACCCTCTCGGCAGAGAGAATTTGCTTTCGCTCCACTGGTTCAGGGAGTTGATCTTGATCATCATTTTTCTTCTTCGTTGCTTTAAACTCTGCAACCATCTTCATACCATCAACTGTGATATTTGGCTGCTGAGCACCACAACCACCTCTTTTCTTCACTGGCTCATCAGTGTCCTGCTCCTGGACATCAAGCTCATCACCCCCAGCGCAAGTCTTTTTGCTCTTGCAAGCTTCATATATTCGTCTTAATCTATGTTTTGGGTTCCTGACTTTCAAAGCCTGCTTGAACTTGGGTTCATCCTGCAAGATACCATTGATAAATAACACGCCAAGATCACGGAACACAGCCATAAATGGTTCTCACTAGGATGATGTTCAGTAGCTAACATGCAAGAACAACCTTTTCAGAGTTCATGAGAAAACTCTGAGAGCTAATTCGTAATTAGGCTCCATGGTTTCTGATTATCTTAAACAAGCAACACACACGGCAAACCAAGTGCAGATTATATCAAAGAAAATAAAGCAATTACATCCACTGGTTCTTCACACCTAACCCAAAAAAAATACTTCCTCCGATCCGGTTTAGCTGTCGCTGGAAATGAACTAGTTATGTACAACAGTACAAGTAACGACACTTTTGGGGCATCGGAGGGAGTACATAGTTTGAATTTAACATCTCAAGTGAGAATAGGTGCAAAACTGGACAAACCTAAACATAGTAAAATGGTCAGAAATAAGATTGTTTCCGCTTTAGTCTGTCTGGCCTGTCAGGGGCTCCTCTCAGTTTAGCTAGATATTATTAAGATACCAAACCAAAGAATGGCCATATACCTCGTCCGCCAGGATCTTGGAACAGTTGAAGCACACACAGCGCATTATGGAGAGTACAGTCTTGATGAATCCGATGTGAAACATTGGTTTTGCGAGCTCAAGGTGACCAAAATGGCCTGGACACTCTGCCATCCCAGCCATACATGTATCACACTTGATCTTCCGGTCAATAGTACCCAGACGAGGGTCACTCAAACCACCAGGCTTCGCCTTCCCTCTCTCCATAGTCTCGGCATGTTCTATCACCACAACTGACATTTGTCTCTGCAAAGAAGCAAAGCAAGACCCCAAGTCTGTCAAGTTTGATTCTAAAATGTTACATTTTACCTAAGGCACTCCATATGAACCAAGTCAGTCGAACTATCAAACAATATCAGATCGACCTTGGTATTAACTGACATCATTAGATATCAAATCTACACATGTTCACAGTATAAGAAAAGATCCAGATGTGTGTACTTTTAGTTCGATTGTTTATGAAACATGACCCAATAAAAAGGCACTACTGTAAAATCATGTGAAAACATACACTGAAATGTGCAAACTGGTAATCACGACAGCAGAACTGCTAGTGTCAAAATTATCCAAGTACCTCTCAGGAATTTTACTGAATCGGTCAATAAAACACTTGTGACGTAGAAGCAATACAACTGCAAATTTCAACTTGGCCAATTATCCCAGTTCAAAACAGTACACGGAGTACAATTTGTGATTCAGACAGAACCGTAGACTTGAAAAATTACAATCAATTGCATTCTGCTCGATTTTATGTGTATAATACAGAGTGTACTTGCTTGTTGTCAACATAACACACAATATTGCCCCGAGCTAGCAAAGCACCAACTCAACCAAACAACAATCATATACAGGTTTACTCACTGCGACAAAGCTCTTGGTAAATTTACAATGGCATCGGTTTCAAACGTGTATTCGTCCTCGGCCAGTTCGCTGCTACCCAACCAACCAACCAACCAACCAACCAAGACAGATTCTAGCTAAACAAAACGACCGCACCATGAGAGTTCATTCATCTATCAGTTCCGAACTAGCAAAGTCCAGTCCACCCAAACCCGCTCGAGTCCCATAAGAGAAACCAAACAGAGGCGGCGGTGGGGTGGGGGAGGCGAGGTATTACGATTTCATCCGGGCTGAGGATGCCGAACTGCACGAGCTGCACCTTGGCCACCTCGGCCGGCGAGTACGGGAACCTCGCGTCCATCACTCACGCCCCCACACGACGGCGCCGCCGCCGCCACCACCACCTAGGGTTTGGGTGTCAGATCGGACGCCCACCGCGAGCGAGCGCGCGCGCCGCCGCGCCTGCCAGGCCACTCCCTATTGGGAGGCGCGCTTAGCTTTTCGGGCGGGTCAAATCGATCTCCAACGGGATCGATCCGAGCTCGCCGCCTCCGTGAGAAAGGGGATCGGGAGAGGGTGCGTCTGAGAAAGAGGCGAGGGGGGAGGGGGTAGGGTCCTATTTATAGACGTAGCGGGCGCCGGGCGGGCTATCGTGCGCCGTGAGCCGCGTGGACTCGTGAAGGCGGTGTACGGATTCGTGAGGGCGGTGTATGGTGGACCCGGTGCGGGGGAGTGGGTAAGAGGGAGCCGCCTATGCTGCGGGTGGGGTGAAGCGTTGGATACGCAGGGAGCGGTGTGATGATGAGAGTTTAGTTGGCATCCTGTCCGGTCAACGTGGAAGGGGTGGGATTCTGGGCCGCACATATCATTTCGAAATACTATATCCGTTCCTTCCGAATTATTTGACAGGAATTTGTTTAAATATGAATATAACTTATTTTACTTTTTTTTTTTGAGAAACACAGTAAAACGTAAACGCTCATATACACGCGCACGCACTCAGCCCTATAAACACACGCACGCACACCCTACCTCTATTAGCACCTCCGAAATAGTGAGTCGGCGGGTCAGATCTTGAGATTGACGAAGTCACCAAGGCGACTCGCTGTCGACGGAAACGTCGCTTTCCACTGAATAATTTTTCGTCTAAATGAGAAACATCAGTGTCAAACATGTGGTTGGAACTCTGGTGGGATTGGGATACAATCATCCTCCTAACCATCTTGCCACGGGCTAGTTCTTATTTTACTCTCTTTTTTGGCAACACTATATATATTTTATTGCATGGATACATCCGTATTTACACAAATCTATTTCAACTAGGTATGGAGAGCACATTATTTTACTGCATGGATACATCACTATTTACACAAATCTATGTCAACTAGGTGCGGAGAGAACACTTGTTTTTAGGTTAGGCTGAAAGGGATGCTGGAACAGGTGCAAGTAACCATGATCATAATTGATTAACCTAATTAGTAGGGTTTTCATTTGCTAGCCTAAATATTATGGGCTCAAACAATATCTTTCTCATTGCTCTTTAATGGTGTCCATCTTGAGCGATATGTTAGAGCGATCCTCTTATGTATTTGTTCTTGTTGGTGGTAGAAAAGTCGTATGGAAGCCTAGAAAATAGAGATCAATTATCAACTTTCAGTGATGTCAAGGTGGCCCCTACTACCCAATATTAAGGAAGCTTGAGAGGTAAACAAAAAGTGTTGGCCAAATTTTGCACTACTAGGGATTAAAGAATAAATAAGGATAAATCTTATTTAGTAAGGGATGTCAAAAGACTATGCAAAATAAAAGATGAGATTGCACTTCAAAGACGGAGAGTCTGATAGAACATTTTCCCTCATGTGTGGTTTTGGTAATTGAATGACAATCTCTATGGACTAATGTTTGCATTAAGATATCCCTACAGATCTTGTCCATGGAATTGTGGAGTTCATGTGTTGGACTCTTGAAACTTATGTGTTGAGTGAAGCTTATTACAAGTATGTCTTGAAGGATTCAAGATATCATATTAGTGAAGAAGTGTTGGAAGATACAAGGTTAATCAAGATGTTGATCAACACACAAAGCTACAAGATGTACCAAGAGCGATCATGTATCTCTTGAGATGGTAAACACTTGTCCGCATAGTTTTGTTAACTAACCCATGATATATGCGTGTGTGGTATCTTTATATGAGGTTAGGTATCTTCCCATGGGCTTGCATCAAATGAAGATTTCATATAGCTCATGGAGGATGACGTCATGTGGTGATCGTCATCAAGGTGAGATGTGCAATACCAAGAGAAGCTTCTTGAAGAGATCCTATGCTTGGAGTTTGCTATGGATACATGAAGACGGATCCTAGCGAGACTCTCCCATTATGGGTATGGAGGAGTATTTGCAGAAGTCTTCATCAAGCATGTGCTTAAACGCGGAATCAAGAAATATGATCCACTTGAAGAGATCAACATAGTCATCATCTAATTCAAGTGGAATGCTCAAGGCAAAGGTATGATCTTGATAGGGTTATAGGATAGATAGGTGTACTATCAAGAGGGGCTCTCAAGTTAGTAACTTGATCGCATCGTTGTGGAGAGCTCAAACCGTTACATAGTTGGCATATCATATTTCTTGGTTCTTATTTGGCTTTTATGCTAGTGAAGAACTAGAGATTGATTCATCTCCATGTCAAGCTCTTGTTCATCGAAAGCGGTCTTACTATGAAAAATCTTGTTGGCTTTCATCCATGTGGGGATTTAGAGTCTGGTTTATCTCCATACTAAGCTCTAATTTATCAATAACGGATTTCGTATGAATATCTTGTTACGTTTTTGATATTGGAGGTTTTATAGGTTAAATGTTTTAGGAAAGTTAAACCTTTCCCCATTTGGTTTTATCCTCACATGATGGATTATGATGTTTCTGTGCACATTCTTATAGAGCTCGGTGTAACGATTACAACGAGCCGAAAATCATCGAAAACGGAGTCCGCATGAAAAAGTTACTGCAGTTTTTGTTTCGCAGTTTCTGTCAGTTTTCGGGGACTCGGAAATTCCGAAAAAGTGAAATTTCCGATCACAATTTCCGGTTCAAGTCAGTCTTGAAATTTCCGACTGGAGCAAATTTCCGGTCTAAATTTCCGACCGGAATTTCCGGTTTTCTCTGGGTCCAACGGTTAGAATTTCTGGGGGGTATAAAAACTCTCCCTCTTCTTCTTCCTTGGCCCATCCAAGGGAGCACGAATTTCCCCTCTCTCCTACTCCATTGTTGACCTTGGAAAGCTTGATTCCTCTCAATTCCTCCATTAATTCTTTCATATTCTTTAGGGAAAGTTGAGAGGAGATGTAAATCTACAATCCTACCAATCCATCTCTCTTGTAAGTGAGGGGAACCTAGTGGATCTAGTTCTTGGAGTTCCTTTGTGGTTTTTCTCTTTGTTTTTCCTCTCTTCTCCCCCCATAAGTATTAGTTGCTTTTGGTGGGATTTGGGAGTGAAGGATTTGATTCCTTTGTGGTTCTTCTCTTTGTTTTTCCTCTCTTCTGCCTGAAGGGGTTACTGAAAGGACAATGATGCCGCCTAAAGGGGGGGTGAATAGGCGGTTTAAAACTTTTCCGGTTTAGGCTTATTAATTGCGGAATAAAACTAGGTGTTTAAATTAACAAGCCGACAACCTAAATAAACTAGGCTCACCTATGTGCACCAACAACTTTTTTTTTGAGAAACACAGTACAGACGTAGACGCTCACACACGCACGTACAGACACCCCTATGACCGCACACACACAAACCCTACCCCTATGAGCACCTCCGAGAGACTGGTCCGGCAAATCTTGAGGTTGACGAAGTCACCACGGGCGCCTCGCTGTTGACGGGCACGTCACCTACCACTGAAAGCATAGCGCCGGTTAAATTCTGAAAAATCCAGGAAAATGCGAGCACCCATGTCAAGTCTGGGACTTGAACCTGGGTGGGCTGGTTCCACCACAAGGAACCAAACCAGTTGAGCTAGGCTCACTTCGCCATGTGCACCAACAACCACCAACAACTTATGCTAAGCAAGACAAACAACAAGGTGATAGCAATATGGAATACTTCAAGCACGAAGGCTATCACAATGTAAAGTGCATAAGTAAAAGCTCGGGTATAGAAATAACCGAGGCACGCGGAGACGAGGATGTATTCCCGAGTTCCTCCTTGTTAAGGGAGTACGTCTCGTTGGAGAGGTGTGAACCGACACAACGGTTCAACAACCACAAAGGTTTCACCTTCTTCTCTGATGAACCGCACCACAAAGGCTTGGTTCACCTTCCACTATCGGAATTCCTTCGAGGCGGAATCCGGAGCCTTTCAACAACAATCCGGGGCACAACCCACAATGGGATTGGGGGCTCCCGAACGGCCTCCAACAACAATCCGGGGCACAACCCACAATGGGATTGGGGGCTCCCGAACGGCTTCAAGTGACCACACAAGGGTCCAACCACCACAAAGGCGTCTAGGGTCCAAGGACCCAAGAGTAACAAGCTCACAAACTTTCAACTTCCACGAATCCTCGTGGAGAGCACACCGATGCACCAAATGCAAAAGGCAAGAGCACAAGTGCTCAAATCCTTCACTCTCGAATTCCAACAAAGCAACAAATGCTTATGGGGGAATAAGAGAGGAAGAACAAAGAGGAGATGCACCAAGAACTCCAAGATCAAGATCTACTAGGTTCCCCTCACATAGAGGAGAGATGGATTGGTGGAAATGTAGATCTAGATCTCCTCTCTCAAATCCCTCAAAGATATGCAAGAATCATGAGAGGAAATGAGAGAGGGGCAAGCTTTCCAAGGTCAACAATGGAGGAGAGAGAGGGGGAAAATTCGTGCTTGGAAGAGCTACTCTCTCTGGGGAAGAAGGGGCCTTTTTATAGGTCCCACGAAAAAGAGCCGTTGTAGGAAAACTTCACACCGGAGTTTCCGGTCACTAGGGCCGGAAACTCCGGCCAGGGGCGGAAACTCCGGCCTACTGGGACCGGAAACTCCGTCCCCCACCAGGGGCTGAACACTGTCAACACCGCCAAGACTTGGGCAAACTTTCCGGTGCCCTGGGCCGGAAAGTTCGTCCAGGGGCGGAAACTCCGGCCTCTAGGGCCGGAAACTCCGCCCCCCACCAGGGGCTGAACAGCTTTAAAGCAGAAACGTTGAGTCCGGAGACTCCGGTCCTGCACAGACCGGAAACTCCGGTCTAGGGCCGGAAACTCCGGCCTAGGAAAAACTGCAGCAAAACCAATAACGAAAACGTCAATATCTTTTCCATCCGGACTCCGTTTTCGATGATTTTTGGCTCGTTGGAATCACAACGAAGAGCTTTACAAGATCATGCAGATAAACCTCATAGTCCAACAATGGAAGATAAAACCAAATGGAGGAGGTTAAAATCTCTCTAAAAAGGAATGATCGGCAAACCTCCAAAACCGAAAACGCAACAAGTTTTCCATATGAAATTCGTTTTCGGTGAACTTGGGCTTGTCGTGAAGATCACAACAAGCACCAAAACCCAACAAGGAGAAAAACCAAGTAAGAACCAAGAAAGATGAAATGGCAAGTATGCAAAGGTTTGAGCTCTCCACAAAGATGCGATCAAGTTACTCACTCGAGAGCCCCTCTTGATAGTACGCCATCTATCCTAAAACCCGGTCTCCCACTAACACCATGAAAACCTATCAAGATCATACCTTTGCCTTGCGCATTCCACTTGAGCTCGATGATGACGATCTTGACTCTCTCAAGTTGAAACACCTTTCTTGATTGTGCTTGCTAGCACATGCTTAATGAGGACTTCTCCAAATGCTCCCCCAGACTCCATTATGGGAGGGCCTCGCTAAGCTTCGTCTTCATGTCTTCTTTGCAAGCTTCAATCAAAAGATATCTTCCGAGATGCATCATATTGAACTTGCACTTCATCTTCTTCTCTTGATATGTAAGATGGCTTGGGGGTAAACATGATTGTTCACTCAATCTTCTATTCCAAGCCATACTTGCGATGAGCTCAACTCTATACATGACCATTCTTCATATTAACCCTTGAATAGAGCATTGGTCATTATGTCATCTTGAAGAGTCCAACACATGAACTCCTATATTTTCCCATGGACAAGATCTATAAGAATATCCCAATGTAAACATTAGTCCATAAGGATTGTCATTAATTACCAAAACCACGCATGGGGGCAACCATGCACTTTCAATCTCCCCCATTTTGGTAATTGATGACAATCTCTTTTACGAGGGTTTATATAATGAATTTAAGCAGCCATGCAACACAAAGAGCAAGGATGCAAGAGCAAGAAAGGCAAATGCTTGAGAACGAAACTAAAGCATAACACCAAAAACTCTTAAACCCTCTAAACTTCTCCCCCATTGGCATCGATTGACGAAATGGGAAGAAAAACTTAGAAGGCCAATATAGTGAGAGCTCCCCCATAATGTGTGCGTTTCTCATAATATGAGTGAAATCAAATGCACATATCCTATGAATAATAGTTGGGTGAAGATCAAACTATATTTAGGATCCAAAGATTGCAAACAAATATCAAATAGAAAGATACTTCAACGAAAGAAGCAAGCAATCAAAAGGATCCAAAAAGTGTTCTAAATATCAAGAGGGAACTCCCCAAGGTACGTGCACAAATAGGATTTTTATTTCAATATAGTGTGCACAACATGGAATCCTCACTCCCTCCTAGATAAATTCGAACACAAGCCCGTGCAAGAGAATATAAATGAGAAAAGAAGGCAAAACAACTTGAAACAAATAAAATGTTTTGCAACATGAGCAAGGAGAGGAAAATAAAAGGATGCGTGTGAGATACAAAGACATTTTAGGAGACTAATACAAGGATGAGCCAAAGCATCAACATAGTCTTTCAAGAAGAGTTGCACATAGTGCATATCATGTCTTTCCCATACCCACACAACAAAAGAGATATAACAAAAGCTCCACAAGCTTAGTAAAATGCACCAAGCATAACACATGACAACTAAAGCTTGTGCTTTTTAGAGTCCACCAAAGAGTCAAAAGCAATAAGAGGTGGTAACTAAAGAATTGGAATATCAATTAAAGATGTACTATTATCATGTGTATAAATTTCTAAGTAGACACAAATCACTAAGATATGGGTCTATAAATAAACATGTACACACAAGATAGATACAAGGGAAAAGAACATGATATCCAAGAGGAAGCCATAAATATACAAAAAAGATCTTTGCTTAAAAGCATAGCACAAAGCTCAATTTTATCTTAAAGGGATATAGATGAACTTCCAACACACACTCATCATAGCATCAAACGTATCCACAAGGGATAAGGTGATAAACGGGATGCTCCGAGTAGGATAACAAGTCTCACAAAAGGCAAATGATTTTGAAACACATCAATATTACATATGCGAGACATAGATTAGAAAGTGCTAGATTAACATATTTGGGATCGAAGAATCATAGAAATGAATATATAGTCCCCTCATATGTAATCATCCCGGCTTACTCATATTTGCAATAAAGATGTTTTGCAAGAACCAAATCAATTGCAACAAAAAGATTCATGCCAAGAAACAACCTACACAAGGTTGAAAGCTAGAAATGTATGCATGAGGTAGATACTTGTTACCAAGAAAGAATTGGTGATGTAGAAGATAGGAGCTCATGATCATCCAAGCTTGGCTCCAATAAGCACAAGGTGACAACACCTTCCTTGTAGATGAGACAAGCTTCCAATGCATCTCAAATGTACCTAAAACAAATTTAAGTACAACATGGTACCCAAACTAATTGGGTCCAAAGTAGTTAGAGCAACTACAACACATAGGACAAACTCCACATAAATATGTGCATATTGATATGAAATTGAATTTCATGCACATCTTCACCATTTAGGATTTGATGGAGTTTATCCTATATATTGGATTAACGGAGGTAAGCATGCCATAAGATATACATATAATAAATATGCATGCACAAGACTTTCGAGAACCAGGCGAGATATAATTTAGACAAAACACCAAGTAAACCAACAAAACACACACACAAGTGTGAGAAGAAAACAAATTGTCCAAATTATATCAAATACTCAAAGTAGGATAGCTTCCCAAAGAATAGTGCATTATTAAGAAGTATGACTCTTGAAGGTCAATGCACAAGAATTGGTTCATTGCAAGTCCCAACTGAAGAAAGCACAAAACAAATTTCAAGTAGAGCAATAAAGGATCCAAAAGATACAAGGAAGACAAAAGAAAGTTAGATCAAACTAAATTCTTGGCAATCAAATAAGGCAATTCAAAGCAAGAGTCAAAGTGAATATGATCAATATATATACCACAAATTATGATTATCACTTGTCACGACAAGTAATGTGTGGAGATATTTCTCGGGGGTGGATTGCAAAGATATATTCAAGACCATATTCACAAAACATAAGCATGTGGCAAAGTATAGGAATTAAAAGCCATGCTTAGATAGATATTCTTGATAGATTCACAAATCATGTGATAATGCAAAGCAACTCCAAGGAGTAGCTTGAATCAACTGGCTTCCCAAAAAGATATATGAGAACATATTTAGGGAAAGCCATATCAAGAACATCCTTCACAAACAAGATCCAAAAGAGTGAGAGATGAAGAGCATTTAAGTAAACGGGAACTTGTTTGAGCAACATGCCACATAGGAACAAGATAATTAGCAATATCAATGCTAGGTGGCAAAACCTCACATTTTCACATTTTCTAGGCTTGTAATATGCTCATAGCTTATTACTCCCCCATAATGTGATAATCCATTTATTTTAACACAAGAGGCGAATAAAAACAACTAGAGAAATTAATGTACATTATATAATTTGAATTTCTCATGAGCATGACATACCACAAAGAGAATAGATAATATTGATATATCAACACTAAGTGGTATTCCTCATGTACACACATTTTTAGGATTGTAAGGTGCACGAAGCATATCACTCTCCAAAAATGGATAGTCCATTTATCTCTCAAAGAGAGCCAACAAGATAAGATAGCAAATAAAAGCAATAGGGCTCAAAACAAGTAGATGGTGTGCAAACCAAAATACACATACTTGATTTCTCAAGATAAGTAAGTAGAGAGCACAACACATACAAACTCTAGCAAGGTACTAAACCTAACACATGCAAGGGTGCAAGCAACTTTCAATGTATATATGATTTAAATAAAAGTTACCGCAAGGAGGAACATTGGATATGAGATAGAACAATATGATCCATATGACTTGACTTGAGAGAATATAATTGATGAAGATCCCTTAATTCTTCATAATGTAGCCAAGTCTCCAATGCCTCCAACAACACCTATTGATCAAGTTTTAACTTGTTGGTCCCCAACCAAGTTGGGTCCTAAGAGGTTAGTCACAATAGGTTTGGCAACCCAAATGGTTCTTTTCTTGACACCACTTTGAGTACCAACATATTTGGCAAACACATTGCCAACCTTATCGTTCCGAAGAGAATACACATCATTAATTATAATGGGGTTGGATAAGGTACCATTTGTGCATGAAGAAGCAAGGTGACCCTTCTCACGACATAGGTAGCAACATCTACTTCCTCCTCTCTTCTTAGTTGGAGTCTTGACTTGAGGAGGGGTAGCTTGATTCTTCTTGGGAAGAGACCGTTCTTCAACTTGAGGAGCTTGAGTTTGAACTTGAGGTTTCTTCCCTTGTTGCTTCTCACTAAGAGCCTTCTTCTTCAAAGGGCAAGATCTAACATGGTGCCCTTCAACTTTGCACTTGAAGCAAACAATCTTGGCCGAATCCTTGACTTGTTCTTGGCCCTTGTTCTTCTTGTTAAGCTTGGACTTGTTCTTGATATTGGAGTTGAATCCAAGTCCACTCTTGTCATTGGGGCGTCTTTGAACACTCAACATATTGTCAAGTGTAGAATCCCCAACATGACGCTTTTCCAAGTCTTTCTTCAAAGAAGTGACTAGGGCCTTGAGCTCATTTAATTCCTCTACATGGTTAGTATCAACACAAAAACTAGAGAAAGTAGAGGCTTCTTTGTTAGAGCAACAAGGCATGGAAAGTAATTCATCACAGAATGTAGCAACATTATGAGTTGATGAATCACTAGGACTAGCATATGGCAATATAGCATTAAGAGTAGAAATTGTGCCATTGTCCACATGAGGCTCACAAGATGTTACCTTTGACATAATAGCCTCATGAGCTAACTTTAGCCTAGCATGGGATGCTAGAAGATCATCATTAGAGCTAGAAAGCTTTTCATGACTTTCTTCCTATTTCCCATACTTACTAGATAGCAACTCAAGTTGAGCCCTTAGCTCAACATTCTCCTTCAAAATAGATGCTTCACAAGAAGTGGAGTTAGTAGCACAAGCATCATTAATATTAGAGATGGAAGAAGACAATTTGACAAGCTTGTCATTCTTAGATAGTTGAGTTTGGAGTTGATCATGAGACTTGATAAGGAGAGAATGTTCACTTTCTAAAGCCTTGTGAGTTTTGTCAAGTCTCTCTATGTCCTCATTTAGTTTAGCATTGCCAACACCAAATTCAACTTTTTCAATTTTAAGCACTTTATACTTAGCAAGGGCATGATCTCTTTCCTTAATGATTTTAGCAATAATAAGATCATTAGACTCATCAAGGGATTCAAGTTTCTCTTCAAGAGAAACCCTAAGCTCTTCTTCCTCTTCAAGAGAAGCTTTCAAGGAAGCTATGGTGATAGAGTCATCTCTCTCAATTTGACATTTCTCATCAAATTGACTTTCCAAATCCTCAATGAATTCCCTACTCTTAGTAACATAATCAATGATTTCACAAAGAGGAGGGATAGCTTTACTACCTTTGGGGAGAGCACCAAGTACCATCTCACCCATCTTGGTTAAGGATTCAAAGTCAAAACCTTCTTCATGAGAATCCTCATCCACATCATCACAATTTGGATTCGAGGTGGGAGATACCTCGGAATCCTTAGCCATAAGGCAAACATGATTAATGGTTGAAGAGGATGAAGAAAAACTTGAAGCACCGTTGAGGTCCATGTCTTGTTCCAACAAATGTTGGGATTCCTCTACATTGTTAGTCATGCAAGAAATAGAGGATATGGAAGTATTATTTTCATGGCAACAAGACATATGAAGCATATCATCATGAGATTTAGTTAAACAACTATTACATGATATGCAAGGACTATCAACTCTAGCATGTATGGCGTTTGGAGTGCTAGAAGAGTTTAAGTCTAAAGATAGAACATTGCAATGAGATAGAGATGAAGTATAGTCAATAGAATATTCACCATCAACAATGCAATTTCTATCACCACTCACCATATCATTACCTTGTGACAAATCACATGTTGGTGAAGTGGGCGAAGTTGTGAACTCATCACGGCCGGAAGTGGAAGGAGAACAATCATCCTCAATAATTTTGGACACTTCATATATATCTTGAAGATTGGTCCAAAGCTCATGTGCATTTCGAAAAGGCATGATTGAAGCAAGAACTACATCGGTCAAAGCACACATAAGACCATTAGTAACTTGAGTCTCGAGATGAGAGTTTATCTCATCCTCTAAAGATAATTCTTGGGAATCCTTTGGAGGAGAAAAACCCACATCTACAATCCTCTTAATATAATTTGGACCCATGGCCCTAAATAGATTAAGCATGCGAATTTTCCAAACATCATAATTTGTGCCATCGAATATGAAAGTGGGATCGTGCACTAATTCTATAAACGACATCTTTTACTCTCTAGGCGGTAAAGCCCAAAAAGAGAGCCCAGGCTCTGATACCAATTGAAAGGACAATGATGTCGCCTAGAGGGGGGGGTGAATAGGCGGTTTAAAACTTTTCCGGTTTAGGCTTATTAATTGCGGAATAAAACTAGGTGTTTAAATTAACAAGCCGACAACCTAAATAAACTAGGCTCACCTATGTGCACCAACAACTTATGCTAAGCAAGACAAACAACAAGGTGATAGCAATATGGAATACTTCAAGCACGAAGGCTATCACAATGTAAAGTGCATAAGTAAAAGCTAGGGTATAGAAATAACCGAGGCACGCGGAGACGAGGATGTATTCCCGAGTTCCTCCTTGTTAAGGGAGTACGTCTCGTTGGAGAGGTGTGAACCGACACAACGGTTCAACAACCACAAAGGTTTCACCTTCTTCTCCGATGAACCGCACCACAAAGGCTTGGTTCACCTTCCACTATCGGAATTCCTTCGAGGCGGAATCCGGAGCCTTTCAACAACAATCCGGGGCACAACCCACAATGGGATTGGGGGCTCCCGAACGGCTTCCAACAACAATCCGGGGCACAACCCACAATGGGATTGGGGGCTCCCGAACGGCTTCAAGTGACCACACAAGGGTCCAACCACCACAAAGGCGTCTAGGGTCCAAGGACCCAAGAGTAACAAGCTCACAAACTTTCAACTTCCACGAATCCTCGTGGAGAGCACACCGATGCACCAAATGCAAAAGGCAAGAGCACAAGTGCTCAAATCCTTCACTCTCGAATTCCAACAAAGCAACAAATGCTTATGGGGGAATAAGAGAGGAAGAACAAAGAGGAGATGCACCAAGAACTCCAAGATCAAGATCTACTAGGTTCCCCTCACATAGAGGAGAGATGGATTGGTGGAAATGTAGATCTAGATCTCCTCTCTCAAATCCCTCAAAGATATGCAAGAATCATGGGAGGAAATGAGAGAGGGGCAAGCTTTCCAAGGTCAACAATGGAGGAGAGAGAGGGGGAAAATTCGTGCTTGGAAGAGCTACTCTCGCTGGGGAAGAAGGGGCCTTTTTATAGGTCCCACGAAAAAGAGCCGTTGCAGGAAAACTTCACACCGGAGTTTCCGGTCACTAGGGCCGGAAACTCCGGCCTACTGGGACCGGAAACTCCGTCCCCCACCAGGGGCTGAACACTGTCAACACCGCCAAGGCTTGGGCAAACTTTCCGGTGCCCTAGGCCGGAAAGTTCGTCCAGGGGCGGAAACTCCGGCCTCTAGGGCCGGAAACTCCGCCCCCACCAGGGGCTGAACAGCTTTAAAGCAGAAACGTTGAGTCCGGAGACTCCGGTCCTGCACAGACCGGAAACTCCGGTCTAGGGCCGGAAACTCCGGCCTAGGAAAAACTGCAGCAAAACCAATAACGAAAACGTCAATATCTTTTCCATCCGGACTCCGTTTTCGATGATTTTTTGCTCGTTGGAATCACAACGAAGAGCTTTACAAGATCATGAAGATAAACCTCATAGTCCAACAATGGAAGATAAAACCAAATGGAGGAGGTTAAAATCTCTCTAAAAAGGAATGATCGGCAAACCTCCAAAACCGAAAATGCAACAAGTTTTCCATATGAAATTCGTTTTCGGTGAACTTGGGCTTGTCGTGAAGATCACAACAAGCACCAAAACCCAACAAGGAGAAAAACCAAGTAAGAACCAAGAAAGATGAAATGGAAAGTATGCAAAGGTTTGAGCTCTCCACAAAGATGCGATCAAGTTACTCACTCGAGAGCCCCTCTTGATAGTACGCCATCTATCCTAAAACCCGGTCTCCCACTAACACCATGAGACCGGTAAAATAGAAAACCTATCAAGATCATACCTTTGCCTTGCGCATTCCACTTGAGCTCGATGATGACGATCTTGACTCTCTCAAGTTGAAACACCTTTCTTGATTGTGCTTGCTAGCACATGCTTACTGAGGACTTCTCCAAATGCTCCCCCATACTCCATTATGGGAGGGCCTCGCTAAGCTTCGTCTTCATGTCTTCTTTGCAAGCTTCAATCAAAAGATATCTTCCGAGATGCATCATATTGAACTTGCACTTCATCTTCTTCTCTTGATATGTAAGATGGCTTGGGGGTAAACATGATTGTTCACTCAATCTTCTATTCCAAGCCATACTTGCGATGAGCTCAACTCTATACATGACCATTCTTCATATTAACCCTTGAATAGAGCATTGGTCATTATGTCATCTTGAAGAGTCAAACACATGAACTCCTATATTTTCCCATGGACAAGATCTATAAGAATATCCCAATGTAAACATTAGTCCATAAGGATTGTCATTAATTACCAAAACCACGCATGGGGGCAACCATGCACTTTCAGTTACGGTGCAGAAAACAATAATTTTCTAGCGTATGAAACCCTAACTTAGCCAGGATCTATCTATCTAGTACATGCGATAACGGTGGCGGAACGGGTTGCATTACCTCCATGTAGACCGATAGCGGGGATTACGCTCCCGCACAAACGTTGACGATGAAGTCGTGCGTAGCCGACCTTGAGGTCGCGGAGAACTTGCCGCGATGACGAAGACGATGACGCCGGGGTGTCGACGATGACCTGCGTCGACGGGCGTCGGGCGTCGGATGGCGGGGACCTGGTTGTCTATGTATCACACGTGTATTAATAATTCCGATTAATACAGTTATAGCATAATACACAATCTCTATTATAAACTTACGAGATAATGCAATAAATACTACTTATTTATTTGCCTCTAGGGCATATCTCCTTCAGTCTCCCACTTGCACTAGAGTACAAATAAACTAGATGCATTTTACTTTATCAAAATCCCTTATCAAATAAGAATTATTTGATAATGCTTGCTAGTGGAAGAGTGTTACTCTGACAATCCGCACAATCCATGATTGTACATACTTTTGCGATTCATTGATATCAACTTGCTTGATATCACCATGTTATCCAATAACATACATGCAAATACCGTAACTAAGTGAGACTTTTGTTTCCCAGCGCTTACTCTGATTATACCAACCAGATAACTGTCTAGAAAAACACACTCAGTCACAATGAGCCCCTTGTAACAATTACAAACTCGCGATATCTACATACTTTCACACCAATGTAGAAAACTTGACATTCTCATGTCAATCCATCAACTAACGCACTTCTACTTCCAGTAAATTCTTAATTTACTTTTACAACTGTTCTTTTCGTAAAAACATCGGTTATATTTTATCGAGCAGATAATATGGTTTCTGTATGATGTCTAATATTACATAATAGACCAACATGTCATACAACCGTTACTACCTTGTATCATTACTCTTAATGATCAATTGGATTTCAAAGGACCATCCTTTTGATTCTATTCTGACTCCTCAGATATAATCCAAAACAGCTCGACTACCTTTTTAAAAATTTCCGTTCTATTCCAAATAGACACTAACTTTCAAATAGTTTCACAACTTCATCCTTTCTACTGTTACAATTTCACAATGTGTTAAATACACAAGGTGAATTCGGCTCCCACTCAAAACATGTTTCCACATATTTGAAAACATGAGCTCCCACTCAAAAACGTGTCATCCACATATTTTGAGTTCCTAAGCTCCCACTAAAAAATATGTTCTTCACATATTTCACCTGAGTGAACTAACTATGATTCCCACTTAAATCGACATTTTGGTCAAACCAAAATCATTGATCTATTATCAATTCAAATTTAATACAAACTATAGTATTACATTAATACAAATCCTTCAGACTTCAAGCATGTCTACATAAATGTAGTCAACAAAATTGATCTTGTCCAAGACACATTTCTTGACAAGACATGCTTCCACGTCTTTCTTATAGTCACATTTTTCATATAACACTTTATATGACGATTAAACAATCTTATTCCTCTAATAAGAATTGCAGCAACAATTACTCTTTTAATCCTTTCAAATGTAACTTGGATTTCCAGGTTGAAAAAGCCTTTGTTCATATTCTGATATTTTCTCAAGTTTCTTTGTATTCATAAAGTGCACCTTGATCTGTCAACAAGATCTGAAACATTTAATATTGTGTTGTGACCTGACAGCAATATTAAATATAACAACACTTTATTTAGAAGCTTCTTTCATGAAAATATTATGATCTTTATAAAGAGGATTGCAAGCAGAAAACAATTTTCTAGTCTCCCTCACTCTTAATCACCAAATTTTCATTTGTAGACATATACTCTTTGGAACACCTTCCAACATAGGTCTGACACCTTATGTCAAGATTCTAATTCCAATCCATAACCCATAATTCGAAAAATCATATTTTCCTCGGAATTACATAGACAACAAACTGAGTTTTGTTTCTATTTGGTTTTGGAATACACTCCCATTCAATGCGAGCAATCTACAAAGAACTATTCATGTATATTCCGAATTATCGTATAATCATATACATGTCGACACTATTGTCGATCATACGAATTTTCGTTGAGAAAAGTATCTAATTTCTAAAGTGGACATCGACTATAATGTTTCAAACATATTAGGAGTTTCTAAGACTGATTCTGACAGACCATACTTTATTTAAAATAGAGTATGATTATAATACCCCATATATCACCATATATGATATTATAATATTGTGAAACGTATTTCCACAAGTCTTTTATGTTGAAACCACAATTCAAAAATATTGTCCTTTGATCGAATCTTGTGAATATAACATTCACCATTCTTTCCTCTGAAAAACTCCATTTGATCTCTTATCAAATTAATTTCAGACTTATGATTTATCATGCAAATACTCCTATTCACCAATAATCATATAAGAATTCGGATCAAGCAAAAACACCATTAATTAATCATTAAAAATGACTCTCAATTAATTTTGTCTCGTATTGACACTTCAATACTACATTTCAAACTTAATCAATTCGGCACTCGAAATACTTAAATGGACCAAAATTATCCATTACTTCTTTCATTGCCTTTATGACTAAATTTGATGGTGTTTGTTCTTTGGACATATAATTTTATCATTCCTGCTATTATAAATGTATATCATACGCATAATGTAATTGAGATTTGATGCAAATTACTCATAATATGAAACAACTGCTTTGATTCATAACATAAAACAACTGATGTGTTCTATATGAATAATTATGTCTTGTAGCATTCAAGACACCAAACTAGATCACACTCTCACTATTACAAAATGTCTTATCAAAAACTATTGATGATAACTAATATGATATCTCGTGGGCGTGAGCACTACTGGCCATGAACTTGCCATCACTTGTGCACTGTCACGTCACCCTTCGCCGCATACTTGAGATAATCCGGGACTGTTTCATAAACAAAACAAGTATCAAATACTTTTCATCAAATATGAGAAGAATACATTTATATCTTCGTATATCAAATATACCCGTAGCGTCGAAGAACTCTTCTTTGATGGAGTCAACTTTTAGAGATTAGAACTTGTTCACGAACGTGAAGAAGCTCATCGTGTCTCTATAGCATATTCACGCACATGCTATTCACAGCTAGGAGGCAAAGCGCAATCTATATTGCACTGTAGTTCGCGATCTAGAAATCGTAGATATTCGTAAGCCTGAAGTAGCTGTCATAAAACTTCTTCAATTGAGTCTCCAGACAGGTATGCTCCCCATGTGAATGGTCCGGAACTTTCTAAGCTGTCTGAATTGCTCAATACTCAATTCATCTTTGAAGTGAACTTTGATCGCATCAATCACGACATATGGCTCCATGTGTTGAAACAACTTTTAACTCTGGTGCTAGGCATACGCTCATGACGACCTTCACTTCCATGAAAGTATCATGATGCTTACAGAACTCATCATCTTCCTCCTTGCTAGCAGAATCATCTGGTCTAACTCCTAACTAATGTTCTAGGACATATAGGATGTTGTTGTGTTGGAGAATGTTTCTAAAACCATTGTACCATCTGATGAAGTTGGATCCGTCGGCTTCTAAGGTAGAATCCGCGCTCTTGAGGAAGTAACCGAAGTGTAGTTCCGTAGTCTCCAGATGTGATCGCAAGAGAGGTAAGGTAAAGTTTTATAATATATAGGTGAGTTTTAGTTTATAATCATATTATCAAAACACACCACACCAAAATTATTATCCCTAAAAATAATAATGGCGATTACACGACCCTCATCCACCACACCACCCCCGATCATCACGGCCGGCAGCACAGCTTCAAAGGTGGACATAAAATGTCGATCACAACAACTCTGTGACTCGTGCTCGATCTTTCGATCTTCCCGTGTTCCGAGGCCATATCTGCATATGCTAGGCTCGCCAATCAAACCTCGAAGACCCTGCGCGTGCAAAATGACTTACACCCACTGTATGCGACCGACGAGATGTCTGACACCCGATCATCACGGCCTGTCTCATAACGTAGAACTTTCTTGGTGGTGCGCAACGAGGGAGAACACAATTTTGGTATTTGTTAGGGATCATCCTATTCAAGATGCTACCGTTGTATATCTAGCATATAAGCAATCAATAGGATGCACACATAACAGCACACAACAATGATGCAATGAAGTGCGATGTGACATGGTCGATGCGCCTGGACCTTCATGGCGCCATGTGCCTGGCCCCCGGCGCCCCGGCATGGCTCCGAGTCTACGACGCCCTCCATTGCCTCTGACAGTACGAGTAATATCAAAACTTACCGTAACCATGTCACATAAAATAATGCCTCTGCAAAACAAAGTTAGACGCCTCTAGCTTTATTTAGTTTTGCAAGTTTTACGTAGCAAATAGGCTTATTCGTAAGAGAATCGCTTCCCTACCTACGAACTTTGTACCACAACATCGATCGTATAATTGCATGTTTAAGCATCCCTTTCGGGCCCTCCATTGAAAATGCTTTGCCGACTAGAGAGAGAGAAACAGACACCCGCCAGCCACAGATACGGTGCAAGCCGTATGTCAGTAGTGGAACCAGTCTCGCGTAAGCGTACGCGTAAAGTCGGTCTGGGCCGCTTCATCAACTCAATACCGAAGGCATTGCAAGTGCACGCTAGAGGGTAGCAAATATAAGAAAGACGCCCTCATTAAACATGAGTTCTAACCGTACCAGCAGTACTACGCATAGATCGACTCTGATACCACTGAAGGGGTTACGGTGCAGAAAACAATAATTTTCTAGCGTATGAAACCCTAACTTAGCTAGGATCTATCTATCTAGTGCATGCGATAACGGTGGCGGAACGGGTTACATTACCTCCATGTAGACCGATAGCGGGGATTACGCTCCCGCACAAGCGTTGACGATGAAGTCGTGCGTAGCCGACCTCGCGGTCGCGGAGAACTTGCCGCGATGACGAAGACGATGACGTTGGGGTGTCGACGATGACCTGCGTCGATGGGCGTCGGGTGACGAATGGCGGGGCGCCGACACCAAGGGGGGTGCGCCGGCGGCAGAGGGGGGTGGCGCGGCGGCTACAGGGGCGAGACGACGTCGCTCAGGCTCCTCAAAAAGAGTTACCTCCGAGCACTCGCAAACATACGGAGCTTAACGACAACCCCCGGTCATTCAGATCCAGCTGAAATCGCAGGGGTAGATCTTATCTGGAATCCCGCAGGGCAACGGTGCCCAGTGGTATAGCTTAGGTGGAGAGAGGGGGCAAAACGGGCGGAGAAACAGCTCGGCCGGCCTGCAATACAATTAATTGTATTTTCCAATGAATTAATCCAATTAATATGCCTTGCTATATAAAGGGGGGAGGGGGTGTGCAAACTCCCTAGCTCCCCCATGTGGGACTAAACAAAGGAGAAGGGGGGTGCGCACCCCACATAGGCTGGCCGAACCAGCCATGGGGCCCACCCCCCTTTGGTGGTGCGGCTCCCCCTCTTGGGCCCTCTTAGGGCCCATGTAGGTGGGAGCCCCCCTTTTTCCTTTATTTAATTAATATTAAATTAATATAAAATCCTATTAATTCATAATTAATATATTTATAGATAATTTAATCTCCTGTGACTCCGAAACAATTTCCGAACCACCCGAACAACTTTCGGACATCCCTGGAACCATTCCAGACCTTCCTGGAACTCCTTCCGGACCACCGGAACTCTTTCCGGATCATTTCTCTCTCTCCAACAAAATCCTATATTATTCCAGAACCTATCTCCTGGCGTCGCTAAGACCTTAAGTTTGTTACGCTACGGTTCGAGAACACTCCAGACATGGTCGAGACAATCTGCTCACCAATGACCGTCAGGGATACCTGGATGTATATGACGGCCCCTGTGCATTCTACGAATATCGTCGTTGAACCATAAACATGATATTCATTCCCTTTGTTTCTACGATACTACCTTGTCCGAGATATGATCGTAGACACACCGATGTCTTTGTTGTATCTCGTTACCGACAAAGGTTATTAACTCGTCTGTGATATTACATCTCCATGACCTAGTCATAAGCTGCGCAGCTATATAGATGCAATCTCACCGAGTGGGCCCAGAGTATCTTTCCATTACAAGAATGAACAAATCCCGCTCTTGATCCTTACGTCTCGATGCTCTTTCGGAATACCCAAGATGGACACCGTTATTGTCATGCAATATAAGACACAAGGTTTGATGCTCTCAAAGCACCCCTACGAAGCATCAATAAGTACGGTCTCACGGTTTAAGGAATAAGCTATCATATTCTTATCTATTGCAAATGACAAACATCGTAATACGATCTTATTGCAATACTTTGCGTATGTTCATCATCTTATTCAACTAACAAGATGACCCCACTGTCAACCAACGTCATTGTCCTTGATCGGGAATCTCGATCAACAGTTGCCCAATGGACTAGCTCATATAGAGGCTTGCTAGGGACCTGGTTGTCTATGTATCACATGTGTATTAATAATTCCGATTAATACAGTTATAGCATAATACACAAACCTATTATAAACTTACGAGATAATGCAATAAATACTACTTATTTATTTGCCTCTAGGGCATATCTCCTTCACTCCCCCCATAAGCATTAGTTGTTTTTGGTGGGATTTGGGAGTGAAGGATTTGACTCCTTTGTGGTTTCCTTTGTTCTTCCTCTCTTATTCCCCCATAAACATTTGTTGTTGTGTTGGAATTTGAGAGTGAAGGACTTGAGCACTTTGTGTGCTCTTGCCATTGCATTTGCATCGGTTTGAGCCCTCCACGAGGACTCGTGGTGGTGATACTTGTGAGCTTGTTACTCTTGGGTCTTTGGACCCTAGACGCCTTTTGTGGCCGGCCTTTTGTGGCCAAGACCTTTTGTGGTCAAGACCTTTTGTGGTCACTTGAGAGCCCCCAATTAAGTTGTGGGTGTGTGCCTTAAGACTTGGGAGCCCCCAATTAAGTTGTGGGTGTGTGCCTCATGAGTTGTACGGGATTCGATCTCCGCCCCAAAGGAGATCAATAGTGGAAGGTGAACTCGCAACCTTTTGTGGTTGAGTTCATCAGGAGAAGAAGGTGAGCCTTTGTCGCGTTGCGGCTAACCTGTTGTGGTTGCGCACACCTCTCCAAACGAGACGTACACCCTTTGGGTGGAACTCGGGAATACATCCTCGTCTCCGCGTGCCTCGGTTATTTCTATACCCGAGCTCTTTACTTATGCACTTTACATTGTGATAGCCTTCGTGCTTGAAGTCATATATCTTGCTATCACCTTGTTACTTGTATTCCTTAGCATAAGTTGTTGGTGCACATAGGTGAGCCTAGTATTTATATCTAGGTTGTATGCTTGTTAAAGTAAACCTCTAGTTTTATTCCGCCTTTATCAAGCATACCGGAATTTCCGGGTCATTCTTGGACCCGATATTCCGGCTCCTCGGAATTTCCGGTCACTCTTGGACCGGATATTCCGGCTCCTCGAAAAAGTTTTAAATCGCCTATTCACCCCCCCTCTAGGCGACGTCTATCCGTTCACTATTCACCCCCCCCCCCCCCCTCTAGGCGACGTATATCCGTTCAGAGTCGATGATAAATCATAAATAGCGTGAGCTACTCTCTTATTTGGGTACATCCAAGAATGGTGCATTCAAATATTTGTGAGATGAAATATGGAGAAAGTCTTGGGGTGGATGAAGCAATTACTTTATGTGCGAGGGAAATAAATCCTGATAAAAATATGTGGATTGGGTTCGGAGGATTGTGTGAGCATATTATTTCCCTGCTTCGTAATTTCTGGTGGGGAAGCAAGAAGGACAAACAAGAACAATCTTGATCTCTTGGGAGACGGCTGCACATCCTACTATGCAGGTGGACTTGGTTTCAGGGACATCGAGCTTTTCAACCTTGCCCTACTTGCAGCCAAGTTGACGGATACTTCAAAATCCCACACGATTGAGTGCAAGGGTTTTGAAAGGTTGTTTACTTCCCATTTGGGATATTCTCAAGGCGATATTTGTGGGTTCTCATCCTTCACATATTTGGAGAGCACTCATTGAGGAATGTGATGATCTAAAGATCAGACTCACAAGGAGGATTGACAATGGTCGTGATACTGATGATTGGCATCAGATTTAGCTACCACGAGATGCGCGGCTTTGGTCGAATGCTCCATGGCAAGAAAATCCTCCAAGCAAACGTGAGCAATTATATTGATCATACCACGACCTCATGAAATGCACAAACACATCTATGTGTGTGCTTGATCACACCACTTGGATTGTGTGTGCTTGTCAAGGATGAAGCATTTTGCACCAAAGAAGTTGCTGAGAATTATAGGCTATGTTGAACTCTTGTTTACTGCCTGACGAGGGATGTCCCCATCAATAACAATGGTTACTAGTCTAGGGTATACCTGGCCATGTGTCGGGCCAGGCCGGCTTTGGGTCGGCCCCGGAAAAGCCCGACACAGAAAACCCAGGCCCGGGCCCGGCCCGGTCAAAAAGCCCGAAAGCCCGGCGGGCTTCGGGCTTCTTCCTGATTTGTCCAAAAAACAAAGCCAAGGCCCGGCCCGGCCCGACCATCGGGCCTAATTTTCAGGCCCAAGCCTGGCTTTTTCGGGCTGGGCCGGGCCGGGCTTGTCGGGTCGGGCTACTTATGGCCAGGACTAGTCTAGGATAAGAGTTATGAGGTAGAGAAAGCGTGGTGTTGGTAGATTCGTTGGATGACAAGCGGGAATTACCCAGGTTCAGGGCCCTCGAGTGAGGTAAAACACTTACTCCTGCTTGTCTGTTATTGATTATGTATATGCGGCGAATACAGGGGACTAGCAGGATGTCAATCTTAAGAGTGAGGGAGACTAGGAAATTGTTTTCTTCTTGCAATCCTCTTCATAAAGATCATAATATTTTCATGAAAGAAGCTTCTGAATAAAGTGTTGTTATATTTAATATTGCTGTCAGGTCGCAACACAATATTAAGTGTTTCAGATCTTGTTGACAGATCAAGGTGCACTTTATGAATACAAAGAAAGTTGAGAAAAAAATATCAGAATACGAACAAAGGCTTTTCAGCCTGAAAATCCAAGTTACATTTGAAAGGATTATAATAGTAATTGTTGCTACAGTTCTTATTAGAGGAATAAGATTGTTTAATCATCATATAAAGTGTTATATGAGAAATGTGACTATAAGAAAGACGTGGAAGCATGTTTTGTCAAGAAATGCGTCTTGGACAAGATCAAATTTGTTGACTACATTTATGTAGACAAGCTTGAAGTCTGAGGGATTTGTATTAATGTAATACTGTAGTTTGTATTGAATTCGAATTGATAAGAGATCAAGTATTTTGGTTTGACCAAAATGTCTATTTTAAGTGGGAGTCAAAGTTAGTTCACTCGGGTAGAATATATACATGACATATTTTTGAGTGGGAGCTCGTGTTCTCAAATATGTGGAGACATATTTTGAGTGGGAGCTCGTGTTCTCAAATGTGTGGAGACATAATTTGAGCGGGAGCCGAATTCATCTTGTGTAAATGACACATTGTGAAATTGTACCAGTAGAATAGATGAGAAGGATGAAATTGTGAAACTATTTGAAAGTTAGTGTCTATTTGGAATAGTACGGGAATTTTAAATAGTTAGTCGAGTTGTTTTGGATTACATCTGAGGAGTCAGAATAGAATCAAAAGGATGGTCCTTGGAAATCCAATTAATCATTAAGAGTAATGATACACGGTACTAGTGGTTGTATGACATGTTCGTCTATTGTTAGACATCATACAGAAACCATATTATCAGCTCGATGAAATATGACCGATGTTCTTAGAAGAAGAACAGTTATAAAAGTAAATTTAGAATTTACCGGAAGTAGAAGTGCATTAGTTATTAGATTGACATTGGAATGTCTAGTTTTCTACATAAGTGTGAAAGTATGTGGATATCGCGAGTTTGTAATTGGGGCTCTCTATGACTGAGTGTGTTTTCAAGGCAGTTATCTGGTTAGCAGAATCAGAGTAAGCGGTGAGAAACAGAAGTCGGTATTTGCATATATGTTATTAGATAACATGGTGATATCAAGCAAGTTGATATCAATGAATCGCAAAAGAACGCACAATTATGTATTGTACAGATTGTCGGAGTAACACTCTTCCACAAGCAAGCATTATCATATGACCCTTATTTGATAAGGGATTTTGATGAAGTAAAATGCATCTAGTTTATTTGTACTCTAGTGCAAGTGGGAGACTGAAGGAGATATGCCCTAAAGGCAAATAAATAAGTAGTATTTATTACATTATCTCATAAGTTTATAATAGGTTTGTGTATTATGCTATAACTGTATTAATCGGAATTATTAATACACGTGTGATACATAGACAACCAGAGTCCCTAGTAAGCCTCTATATGAACTAGTCCATTGGACAACAGTTGATCGAGATTCCCGATCAAGGACAATGACGTCGGTTGACAATGGGGTCATCTTATTAGTTGAATAAGGTGATGGACATACGCAAAGTATTGCAATAAGATCGTATTACGATGTTTGTCATCTGCAATAGATAAGAATATGATTGCTTATTTCTTAGACCGTGAGACCCTACTTATTGATGCTTCGTAGTGGTACTTTGAGAGCATCAAACCTTGTGTCTTATTTAGCATGACAATAACGGTGTCCATCTTGGGTATCCCGAAAGAGTATTGAGACGTAAGGATCAAGAGCGGGATTTGTTCATTCTTGTAATGGAAAGATACTCTGGGCCCACTCGGTGAGATTACATCTATATAGTTGCGCAGCTTATGACTAGGCCATGGAGATGTAATATCACAGACGAGTTAATAACCTTTGCTGTAACGAGATACAACAGAGACATCGGATGTCTACAATCATATCTCGGACAAGGTAGTATCACCGAAATAAAGGGAATGAATATCATATTTATGGTTCAACGACGATATTCGTAGAATGCACAGGGTCCGTCATATACATCCAGGTATCCCTGACGGTCATTGGTGAGCGGAGTGTCTCGACCATGTCTGGAGTGTTCTCAAACCGTAGCGTAACAAACTTATGGTCTTAACGACACCAGGAGATAGGTTCTGGAATAATATAGGATTTTGTTGGAGAGAGAGAAATGATCCGGAAAGAGTTTCGGTGGTCCGGAAGGAGTTCCGGGAAGGTCTATAAGGGTTCCAGGAATGTCCGAAAGTTGTTCGGGTGGTTCAGAAAATGTTTCGGAGTCACGGGATATTAAATAGTATTTAAAAATATTAATTATGAATTAATTATATTTTATATTAATTTAAGTATTAAATAATAAAGGAAAAATGGGGCAGCCCACCAAAGTGGGCCAATTGTGACCCACTAAGGTGCGCCGCACCAAGCAAGGAAACGGGGGGCTTGGGCCCCTAGTCCAAATTGGACTAGGAGGGTTCGGCCGGCTCCCCCCTCCCTCTCCTTTAGTCCCACATGGGGGAGGCAAGGTGTTTGCACACCCCTCCCCCCTTTATATAGCAAGGCATATTAATATGATTAATTACAGAAAAATACAATTAATTGTATAGCAGGCCGACCGAGTTGCTTCTCCGCCCGTTTTGCCTCCTCTCTCCACCTAAGCTATACCGCCGGGCGCCGTTGCCTTGCGGGATTCCAGAAAAGTTCTACCCCTACGATTTCAGCTGGATCTGAATGACCGGGGGTTGTCGTTAAGCTCCGCATGTTTGCGAGTGCTCGGAGGCACCACTTTTGAGGAGTCTGGGTGACGTCGTCTCGCCCACCTGCAGCCCAGCCGCTGCTCCCTCCCCTGCCGCCGGCGCATCCCCCAGCCGCCGGCGCCTCGCCATCTTCCGCCCGACGCCCGTCGACATAGGTCATCGTCGACACCCCGACGTCATCGTCTACGTCATCGCGGCAAGTTCTCCGCGACCTCAAGGTCGGCTACGTACGACTTCATCGTTAACGCTTGTGCGCGAGCGTAATCCCCGCTATCGGTCTACATGGAGGTAATGTAACCCGTTCCGCCACCGTTATCACATGTACTAGATAGATAGATCCTGACTAGTTAGGGTTTCTTACGATAGAAAAATTATTGTTTCCTGCACCGGAACCGCTTAAGTACAGGTCTCGGGTCCTAACCGACTAGGACTACATTTATGGAAAGTACTACCGACTATGCTATCTATGGTAGAAGTCTTGACTTGTGCTTCGCTTGTTGGGCTTCTTCATTGACAATTCGGATTTAGTCATTACGTGCACCAGGTACCCACATGAGGGGGTACCCGTTTTGTATAACATTGTCACTGCCTTGATCACAGAGATACTCATCGATGCGCTCATCTTGACTATTTATTGCCATTGTCACCCCTCACCTTCTTGATATTGAGTCAAAATCATTTTGGGCTCTCACTGCCAATTTTTTTGAAGCAAATTGCAAGTTGTTCCCTTTTCCTGAGAAAGAAAACCCGTGTCTAATCCGTTCTCTCCTAAAGACAGCCCCCCTCCCCCCCCCAACCCCCCACACACAAAATATGCTTTCTGTTCTAAAATTGTCCTTTTAAATAGATAATTATTAAGAAAACAAGAGTACTTAGAGTCTTCCCACTACTTGATAGAAGGATCTTAAGAAACATGAATAACTACCATGTCAATTCTAGATCTCGACCAGTTTGAAATTCTTACATTTTCGTGATTGTACGGAAAATATGGTGATTGTTTCTCATAGTTTTTGGCTAGCCACACTTGGAAACACTTAGCATTCCTTTGACCATATGAGTTCTATAGAATTTTTACCGGTTTCAAATCTTAAGGATTTATCTCTACGAAAGCGTTTTGACTCATATGATTCAAATCAGCAGATTTTCTTGCGTAAGGAAGCCTTAAATTATACTAAGGAGAAATTCCTTTTATCCACTTGTACCTCCTATTACAATTTATGTGTTGTCATATTGTACTATAATTTAAATTCCTGTGAATTTCTAACCCTACATGATTGCAAAATACATGACACTTCAATCTTGTTTTCTGTTTTCTCTTTATTTGTTTTGAAATCCTACAACTGAAACAGACCCTTTATTCCTAATTATAAACAAGTGTTAAACTAAACCCTTACATCTAAAAAGGATCAAAAGATAGAGGTCATCACAAAAATAATAATCAAGATGCCTATAAGGGGCACATCCACCAACGCGGTTTTCCACACATATGAGGATTTTCCCCGCTAATCGTGATCGTTGATTTTGCATCCAAACCAATATTACTTCTACTAATTGATGTGTTGATAAAATTAAATTTGTTAATACATTTTTTTGTCAATGCATACACATAAATTCAGTACATGAATCTAAAATTTAAATTATATCAATCTAAATAATAATAATGTGTTGATAGTTAAACATTTGGTGATTATTTATGCACGGATCCTAAAGCATTTTGGACGTCCGGATAAGCGGGGAACATCCTAATATGTGGTTTCCATTTTCGCACATCCACTGCTTTCAGTTGTCCTTGATTGGCACCAACCAAGGATCGAGGATAAAAGGATATATAAGCTGGAAAGAATTGGCCCTAAGCCCTCCATCATTTCTCTCCACAAAACAGATTCAATGTCTGCAAATCCAACATCCACGAGCCCGCCGGCGGCGTCGCTCGCCGAGCCACCGGCTCCCGCGGCCTTATCTGCCGCTGCCGGCGAGCGCGGCCTGTCCGTGTCGCAAGCTATGTCCAAGATCAAGGAGAAGGGCAAGGTACGTACGCACGTACTACATTGAAGTAGGACGAGTCGTGCCAATGTTTCTACCATTACCCTACCCCACGCGCGTGCATGCAGACGGCGTTCATTCCGTACATCACCGCCGGCGACCCCGACCTCGCGACGACGGCAGCAGCGCTAAGGCTACTCGACGCCCTGGGCGCCGATGTTGTAGAGCTCGGTATGCCGTTCTCCGACCCCTCCGCCGACGGGCCCGTCATCCAGGCCTCTGCGGCCCGCGCGCTTGCCGCCGGCGCGACGGCCGACGCCGTCATGGCAATGTTGAAGGAGGTGACGCCGGAGCTGTCCTGCCCCGTTGTGATCTTCTCCTACTTCAGCCCCATTGCGCAACGAGGGACGGCCAGCTTCGCCGCCGCGGTCAAGGAAGCCGGAGCAAAAGGTAAATTATACTCCCTCCCTCCAATCAATAAATGGTGTCGTCCATCTAACCAAAGTTACCAAACCCACATTTCAGGAGCTAGGTAATCGCATTACATGGATTCTTAAAATAGCCAGGTCACTTATCATGATATCAACAAGATATTTCTATAATCACGATTACGCACAAAACATAAAATCCAAAATATAGGGAAAAGAATATTCAAGAGACTCTAATGACCCCTCCGCAAAAAATAAAAGAGGCTCTAATGACCGGCATAAGGGAAATGAATAAAGTCAAATGAGCCAACTTGATATTTTTGACATTCTCATCACAACGAACAGATTTAAAAAAAAATATGTCATGTCTTCAAGGTGAATCGACTCAATCCAGTGGCTGATTAAGTTTTGAAACTTTCTAATATTCGTTGAAACTTTGTGTGTTTCTGCTTGAGCGCACGAGATGAAATTTTCATACACGGCTCTTAGAGGGGAACTTGGGTACATATTTTCATCTGCATATCAATACTTTATAGTACTCCCTCCGATCCATATTAGTGGACATAGGTTTGTCTAAATTCATATGTATCTAGTTAAGTATTTAGACTAGATACATGTGTATCTAGACAAAGTTGTGCCCACTAATATGGATCGGAGGGAGTAGTAATGTTCCTTTTAACTATTGTTAGTCTGTGACAATGCAGATGAGCTACTCATCATCACTAATAATATGCGTTCCATCCAGGTCTTATAGTACCTGATCTTCCTTATGCCGAGACAAGTGCTTTCAGGGATGAAGTCATTAAGAATGACCTAGAGCTGGTAACTGCAAGTTCCTTAATTCAACCAATTGACAAATAGTATATATTACTGAAACAGAGCAGAATTATTGAAACAGAACAATCTTAGAAGCACCAACTGTTCTTTATCAAAGTACGCATTAATCTCTGCAGGTGCTACTTACAACACCATCTACACCGGCAGAGAGGATGAAGGAGATCACTGAAGCTTCAGGCGGATTTATTTACCTCGTAAGTGCCCTCTAATTAAATGGAGGATTATATATGAGAACCATATCCAACTTTTTGTTACCCGGGCATGACAATTAAAGTTGCAATGTCATAATCAACCACATTACGCAGGTAAGTATCGATGGAGTTACAGGCGCCCGCGCAAACGTGAACCCGCGTGTTGAGAGTCTTCTTAAGGAAATTAAGGAGGTCCGCATAATTTTCCAATTATTTAAATGGTGATTACAGTTGATGTCTTATATCTTCACATTTTTCCGACAGGTCACTAACAAGGCAGTGGCTGTTGGCTTTGGAATATCGACCCCCGACCATGTTAAGCAGGTAATAACATAGTTATTACTGCCATATAGGATGGTTCACCAGAAATTAATGTTGTTATGCCATGAGTTAACATTGTTGTGTACCAATTGTAATTTGTAAATGAGCGCAGATCGCAGAGTGGGGTGCAGATGGAGTGATAATTGGCAGTGCAATGGTGAAGCAGTTGGGTGAAGCGGCTTCTCCAGAAGAAGGATTGAAAAGGCTGGAAGTGTATGCCAGAAGCTTGAAGGATGCACTGCCATGATATGTGAATATATAAGCTTAATTAGCTCTTGATTGGGAAGTGGTTAAATCATGAGCAGACGCAATGAAGATGCATGTTATTACTTTCATCTGTCAGGAAGTACGTATTTATGGGATTGTCCTAATTATTGGCAAATTGTAAGCCTAGCTTGTGCATGCTCCAAAACAGTATAAATGAGACTCGATTTGTGTTTCTTATTAATCTCACCACAAAGCACCAAATAATTAATCAAGAATGTGAGGTAAATGTTGTTCCGTTCTAGGATCCGAAATGCTGAACTGAATAATGTAATCTTAGCTACCCTGTTTGGTTCAAAAAGTGGAATGGGTTGGTCTATCAATATTTATCAACACATCCTTCATACGCATAATAAAACAAAGAAGTAGAGCATGCAACCAATTTTGAGTGATCCCTCAAAGCAAATATGCCCTGATTAGTGTTTCTAATTGCACAACGGCTAGGCAATATTCTCTGTCCAGATAACAAATAAGTGATGTTTCCGACATGCCTCTATTCAAATTTTGTAAACTTTGATTGTCGATGCCGTTTTAAGCATTTAGACTGAAAACTAAAAAAAGGAAGTATGTAAAAATTTCTCGTAATGTATTTCTAGAATCTGATAATCCTGTGGGGCATTATTCATATAATGCAATCTATTAATCAAAAGTCGCAGCTTGAAGACAGTGCTAGTGTCCAATTCGTTACTTATTTGCGAATGAGGGAGGTCAAATTTTGGTTAGTGGTCGCTAAATGATATGTAACTTATAAGACAATGTTTTGCAGTTGTTGGGCAGTTCCACCTGAATTTATTAAATACTCCCTTGTAAATAATAGCCAAAAACTCACAAAAAAATAATTAGTCAAACAGTAAAATAGCAAAAATTATTTGGCAAACAGAATTCTCATATTAGCTTTCCAGAATTTCCACACTTGACATTAAAATGCAGAATACAAAAATAGTCATACAGTCTCATGTCAAGGTGCCAAAACATCACATCACACTATATATCAAAGGCAAGCAAATTCTCGCCCTCTCCTCGCTCCTGGCCCCACCGGTACTGTAGTTATGAACAGTACCTCACAGCGAGTCGATCCGCGCCGTCCGTCCCCAATCGAACGGTTCCCGCGGCTGTTTTGCCTAAAAGCATATGTGTTTCAACAAAATTACGAATAGGTCCTTTCTACATATAAGACCAACCCGTAACCCCCATTTTCTTCCCGAGCCACCAGCCACATCGTCCCTGCGGCCCTGCCGCTCTTCTTCCTCCTCCTGCCCGCCCCGCCCAGCGGCGTGCTTCTTCTCTCCTCCTCCTTCCGGCGCCACGCCCCCTCCTCGACCTAGGTGCACCGCCCCCAAGCTGCTCTTCCTTCCTCCCTTCCGTGCACCGGTCCCCGCGGCGAGCTCGAAGTAGTCGGCGGAGAGGTCCATGCGCTCGAGCCGGCGTCTCCCCGATGCGCTCGGTACCACGGCCTCCAAGTGACCCGAGCCGCCGCCGTCGCCAGCCACATCTCCTACTCGGTCGCCCGTGTATCGCCGCACATCTTCGTCCCGGTGCCCGACGTGGAGCAACTCGGCCGTGGCGGGGACTGCGACCGCTCCGGTGAGCCCCCTTTCCCTCCCTTAGTCCTCATCTCTATCTTTTCTTCCCCTCACCCCATCCTTCTCTCTAATCCCCATAGATGTTCATCTTCGTTTCAGCAGCTAGCTCTTGCCTCCAAGGTGTTCGACGAAAATCCTGAAGAGAACATTTCATGCAGTATAGCCGTTAATTTATTTTCTGAACCTGTAAAAGTCTGCTGCTCTCTTTCATTTTCACATCATGAACTGAAACTGGTAGAGTAAAAAAAAAGAGGCTGGCGAGCGCCGGCCGACAGCTCCAGAAGGAGCTGATGGCCCGGCAGCCGCAGAACCCCCTCATGCACAACTCTGAATCCATCCTCCAGGCCTAGGAAGGTTTCAACACCAAGCAGTCCATCATATTAGCGGCGCTGGAGAAGTTCTACATGCTCCACAACGCCATCCTCTTGGAGTCCCGCTTCATCAAGGCCTTCCTCTTATACTGCCGCGTGCTCTTCCTCATCTAATTCCTCACCAGCGTCAAGCAGGCCTTCGCCATCAAAGGCCACCTCCGCTTTGGTACTGCTAACATCTTCACACTGACAGTATCTCCGCTTTCTACAGTAACCTTGCTTCATTCTGTAAATAATATTTCTGCTTCCTTAATTTGCGATCTTCTGACTGTTTAGTATATATTGTCAGTAGCTTCATCCTTCCGTACCATTGATTTAGTTTTTCTTAAAATTCTGCACACTAGAGATGGTGATGTGTTTCTTCGTACATGTGAGCAAGATATATTACAGAAATGATTTTCACACAGCAAGGACGTAAGAAACCAACACGAATAGCTCGCTTCTTCAGGTGGTGCCCTCATATTCATTTTTTTTAATATTTTACTTCAGGATATCATATCTTCCTGTTTTGTGATAATTCAGTAATTAACAATGCATCGGTGTTTTGGCTCAGATTATTGAAGCAATAAACAGTGTGCACATTAGGTCAAGTTTAGCTTCATTATGATACCAAGGCGGTTTACATGCTGCCAAATTTAACCAGCTTACTTAGTGTATCTCATGTTTTGCAGGTAATACATTTGGTCTATGGAAAGAGAACATAATCCAAGTTCATCTCAATAGTCATGTTTTGCGTGGATTTAATATCTGAAACACTTATCCGCCATCTCCCGTTAAAAGCTAAAGCAAGTTGATTCAAGCATCATAAGTTTTTCATACTGGTTGGCCTCCTCTCTGTGGATCCTCCTTTGTACATGCCATTTTGGGCTACTTTCATGTATAATGTTGATTTGAGTTTTCATGGACTATTCTAGGATATTGGCTTTGATGACTTTTAACATTTCCACTCTGGTTTTATTGCAGTGTTGACGAGAAAAGCAGGCTATGGAAGAGGCACAGCGAATTGGTGAGCACCGGCTCTTCTCCCTTTTCTTGATTTTCTATCTATATTGTTCAAGAGCATATCTTCTGTTTGTTTAGGTTTATTGTTGCTTTAAACTTATTAGCGTTAGCGATTTTGCTTTCTCAACTGTCCTTCGCAATTTATTATCTAATACATATAAAAACATTAATTTATCGTGCCGCATCCAACATTTATCAGGTAAAAAACACACATCAATTATATAATATAACCTTCATGCATTTTGTCTGCTACCAATTCTTCTAACAATTTTGTTATCACACATCAATTATATAATATAACCTTCATGCATTTTGTCTGCTGCTAATTCTTCTAACAATTTTGTTATCGAAGGCCAGGCTGGATGGGATGACAACATATTCTTATAGCCTTCAATTTTTCCTGAAGCAATGACCAATTAAGAAGGGATGACACAAATGAAAGAAGGGTACTGGCACATAGTTGATCTTTATAGGTAATTACTGTTAGCTACTCAAATCTAAAGCTGTTTCTTCTACATAATGACAAACCAATCCATCCATGTTCAGCACATCAGTCTTAACAAATCTTGAGTGCCTATAATATCAAGATTTAGACTGAACGATGTTGTTTTCTATGTAAAGTAGAGTTCTACAGCCCATGATATCAAGATTTAGACTGAACGATGGTGCTCTTTATGTAAAGTAGGTTTTTTCAATGGATGCTAGAGAAACATTCCTTCAATGTTTATTTTACTCGGTCACTATATCAAGATTTAGACTGAACGATGTCGTTTTCTATGTAAAGTAGAGTTCTACAGCCCATGATATCAAGATTTAGACTGAACGATGGTGTTCTTTATGTAAAGTAGATTTAGACTGAACGATGGTGTTCTACAGCCCATGCTATCAAGATTTAGACTGAACGATGGTGTTCAGCTAATCGCCTTCATTGAGTTCACTCCATCCAGAAACAGCGATGACATCCAGAGGTACTACCATAAACTTTTCAGTTTCATCAATACACCCCCCTGCACATTTTTTCTAGATCCCAGTTTAACTTACTGCAACAAATTTCAGGCTTTAGCCCTTATCAGCAAACCATGGATGCTAGATGATCTCTTCCGGCTCCGGAGTGGCCACCATGTTGATCAGGCCTTTGCTAAAAATTGCTTAGCTTTTGTTAGTCCAACCTAGACATTGTTCTATCCATTCAAATGACAGTCTAGCTACTATGTTTGTCAAGCCAGCCCCATAATTCATCTTTTGGCGGTGATGCATCAGTGTTTTTCAAAACTAAATTACATGAGTCATGACCGGATGTGATTGTATTGTCTGATCAACTTACCGTTTATACACATGGTCATCGTGCCACCTAACCTACCTATGTAATTGTGTATAATGCACTAGCTTCTCACAATACCATAGTCCTTATTACAAAGAATAGTTCATGTAGTTGTTCAACAAGCAAACGCTCTTTTTTTTTGCTGTAAACAGAATACAAACTGACACAACAATCTTTCACCAAAGGGCGTGGCGGGCACGCCACGCAAAATTTACCTAGTAAAGCTCCCAAAGTAACGAACTTAGACTAAGCAGGCAATGTGTGGGTGCGCCTCATGGTGTTTCTCAAAGGAAAAACTTTCATGTATATATATATCAACTAAAACATGAAAATCATATAGAAAAATGGTTCCCTGCCCCTGAATCCTGATCATTAATTTAACTAGCACTGTTGTCTCCTTTATTCAAGTATATATAGTAGTATTTTCATATGGTCATTAAAAAGGTTGTTTATGAACAGAGTATGTAACAAAAAATTCAGGAAGGCAAAGAAAGGATTTTCTTTGTTGTGTTTATGCCATTGTCTGTCCATTCATGTTTTTTTTTTTTAAAATTACCCTCTATTTTCTTTCTAAGATGATGCTCCCTCGGCTACAGTCTATGGAATATCTAGATAAGAGAAGGACAGCTACTGAAGAATAAAAGCATCCAACACAAACGAACGAAAGAATCGTTAAATTTTATTCAGGAACTAAAGGGCTGGTGACCATAGCCATCCATCCATATCTACCATTCAAGACGGCAAGGCCTTCTTCTTCAATGCCTATACTCCTCCATTGCATTTCCCTCCTATAAGACGCTTTGGGGCGCATCGCGAGTGGCACTGTTCTGACAATTATCGCATTACCGTTGGGGCGGTTGAGCCTATCGTTGCTGCAAGGGCTGGTTATTCATGTTTCTGAGAACTCCCCGAATATATCGAGGCATCCATCCCAGCGTCCTTGGTCCCTTGCTTCCCAGTACCCACCTTTGTAGTGGTATGTCCTGTCTTCAGCATCCTGCTCGAACCATCGAGGCTTCCAACCATTGTCTTGAAGTTTAGTTGACTGCGATGCAATACATATAATGAAAATACGTGGCAAGTGGTTTATACCCAAACTACGTGGCAAGCAAGAGGAAGAGATCATACCATTCTTTGCCGACGTTCCAACCTCAACTTTTCTGTGTTTGCCTTCTCATATTCACCATTCTCTAAATGCCGCTGGTCTGGCCTAAGCCGTGAATCAGTAGGAGGAAGTTTCTCCTTTACCATGGTCAAACAAGTATGATCATTTAGGTCTTGATAGAATGTTATGAATTGCGGAGTATTTATACACAGAATTTACAACCACACCAATACCTGAAGCTCTGGGGTCAGCTCATTCAATGTGATCGCAAAAGAAGATAGATTGTACCGAGTTGGGTTGGGAGAAGGTTTGTTCTTTTCCCAAAGTACAGAGGCACCCTGCAACTGATCGGCACTCTTGACCTTGGAAGTATCTAGTGTACTACAATACATACTTTCGTCCCATTTTCCTATTAAAAAGGAAGCCTTCTTTCCATCGTTATCCTCCACAAAACCTTGTACCTGTCAAAACGAAGGTGTATGCAAGGAATGAATAAAGATCAACCAGAAACAGTTATGCATTCATAAATTCAAACAGGGGAAAGCTGCAGCACTGAGGCTAAACAAGCTAAGCCCGGTCAGCAAAAAAATGAAGTTTCATCGGATCTACACGTGTTTCTTCAAGCAATAATTGTACCCTCACTAATGGTACAGTTCAAGGCAGGGGTTTGCAACCCTGCATTGGAATAGTAGTTGCACTAGATACTATCGATTCGTCTTAAATAAAGAATACAGAACGTGCTTTGCCCGTCTAATTCAAGAAAATATGAATTAACTAACTATCCATGTGTATGCTTCATGGTCCAAGTATAATATGGTATAATTGACCAAGTAATGATTAACACAGCAAGTATAATATGCTACACTAGACTAAGTAATGAGAAACACAGATTGGTCAGAAACTCAGAAGGCACTATATCAGAGGACAACATGTTTCTATCCATGTTTCTCAAGCTAAAATTTGTGATGTAATAGAGATAACCAGAGAGAAGAAAAGGAAGATTTGTCACACATACTAGGTGAGGATTGCGGTCAAGCAGTGATGGATCTTTGAACTTGAGTTTACATGAATAATGTTGATTCCCTTTTATGTGCATGGTTCCATGATGGTTGCAGTACAGCTTCCCAAGGATGAGGTTATTAATAGTTGTTGTTACCTGAAAAGGCAGACATTATTCAGTTTGAAGAAGATATAGGGCAATTCTGGGAATGTGTCCCATCTTATGATGCCACCAACCTTACTCCATTGGAAAATTTCACCATCATCAAATTCCAGTGTCAAAACGCCAACTGGATCAACTTGAATTGACTGCCCCCAGAACTTGGATTTTAGATTGCTGTCGCCCCAGAATTTCCAACCCTTGCCTTCAGAGTGGCAGGCAATCAGCATGGGATGATGACTAACCTATCCATGTAAATGATGAACAGCAACATGTTGCAATTAAAAGCCTCACAAGCACAGTTCGACACTATTGTATCGTTTTGGACATGATATACTCCAATAGCTTTCCAATATCCGATGGAGTAAACAGAAATATCTTCCTTTTCTTCCTAAAGAACTCTTGCCTATGTTTTTTCTACTTACACTCATACACTGTTTTTTTCGCATAAGGAAGTAAAAGAAAGAATAGTAACTGACCTTTTCGGCGAAAAAGCGGATTCTTCTATCAGGAAAATCAGCTTCATAGGTCTCTCCTAGCAACGGATTGAACGGTTTGCAAGGCCTCGCGACAGATGAAGCATAGCCAGAGACAGCAAAAGCAGCTACTTTCAGAATTCTCATGAGGCTGTTCCCCTAAATTTCATTAAACAGATACATGAGTAAGACTTGTTATAACACTTACCAAACTCAACAGTGGACATTTTCATATCAGAAGAAAACTAGCAGACAATACACACAATACTGTACAGACTCATATCACCGGTTTTTTGTTACCACATAAACTGCCCCATTTTTTAAAGAATAACCGCTTAGGAAAGACTCACACGGTACATTAGAGTTAATTTTAACCAACTGGTGAACTATTTTTACTGATCTGCAGACTCTCATCATAAAACAGTAAATATCCTAGAGATGCAAAATAAAAAACATAGAAATGATCTTTACCACTTTTCCATATTCGTAGGCCTGATCCAAAAGGTACGAATATTCTAAATCTTCAAAGCACTTCTGGAGGGATGACAATGGTTCATTAAAGTAAACTGGAAGGCATACTCGTGTCAAATCCTTGCCAACACTATCTTTAATAATGGACCAAAGGCTGATTCCTTTCTCTTTCTCAATAGATTCTGGTAATTTACTCCGTCGTTTGATTTGAGGTAGCATGTTGTCTGAATCTTGTATTTGGATATCCACAATTTCCTGGCCACCTGAGTTATCTATGTTAGTAGCACTGTGTACACCACAATCTGAAGAGCTTGACATTGTCGAAGGTTTACTATTCGATTCAGTGAAGTAGTCTGCAGCATCAAAGAATGTGGAATCTTCTTCACAAGTCAAGTCACCGCCGTCTTGCTTCTCAAATTCATCCGATTCTGTTGTGCTGTATTCTGACCAAGAAAAATACCAGTGTAACATTAAAAAAGCTATGCAACAGCAAAAGGACCCTCAGGAATAGAAATTATAGACCATCAGCTAGTAAACTTGCAACAGTTTATTTGCTTTCCTAGGAAATAAGGCAGCACTCCTAATAGACAACTAAATATAGATTATAAAGCACACATGAAAAGGAATCCAGCAGCCGTTAAGCAGAAGCATGCAGCTAAAATTACTCATATAAAAACTAAATGGGAAGATTTAAGAGCATCCAACAGAGTTACAGAGCCGGTGAAAAGAAGGACGCAAGCACCGCTGAAGTAGATGCACACAGCAAACATACTAACATAGTGCATCAATTTACTTCAGATGGGTATGAAATCATACCACTAAAATTTCCATGCCGAGAACTAGAAAATTCATTTCTTGTCAACACCCCCTGTATTATATTTCCATCTTTACCTTCCTGCACAAATATTCGTGTAATACAGTATGTAAAATTCCTGCAGGAAAAAAAAGCAGAGTAACCTTTCAAGGAGAGTAACCTTTGCAAACTTAAATAACAGGGTCCATAACAGGTCTACTGATAAGCAGAATACACATATGATTTAGTTCTACTATTTAGTTTCAGGAGTATAAGCATACTGGGTTAGAATTTTGCATTGGCCCCAAAGAAAATGTGCACTACTAATTAACGTATGTGTTCGTTCTTACCTCAAAATGATGTCTACTGGATCCAAACAAGCTTAGATGATCCTCATAGCGTAGCTTCAGATGCTTTCGGTAGCTTGAAAACTCTGAAAGCATAATCTGTTCGCAGTCCTGTATAAGACTCTCGTTTAAACCTTCCTGACGCATCCGATTTCTTAGCCTTGCGGTTGAAACTGAAACATCACTCTGCACAAAAGATATTCTTCCACTGAATGACCTGAGCGAATAAACACTCCTCGCCAAGATCAAGGCCTCGATCCAAGCGACACGGTCATCTTTCGAATCCGTCTTCAGATGAAGTGTCTTTGTGGGAGAAAATATGTAGAATCTCCTGTCGTCGGACTTGCTCTCCCGAAATGCTGACACCTAGAAACATAAGAACAGATGAGTGCTTCCGTGTTTATTCAGTAGGCAAAAGGAACATAAGATTAGCACCACTAACTATTCATCGGGCAAAAAAATAGAGATGCGGCAAGAGTAGAATCCATTGCACTACTAGTAGATGAGTACTTCCGTGTTTATTCAGTATTTAAACATGAGGCAAACAAAGGAAAAGAAAACAAAAAACACAAGAAGAAAATGGATTCGTATTCCAAGAGAAATCACGCAACTCAATTCCCTGTCCCTTGAGCTTCAACTAAAGGGTAAAGGCAAGCAAAACGAGCATCTCACACGCCAACAGAAGATGGGGTGAGAGGGAGGATGGGGGATCGAGAAATGGAAGAACCTCTCTATCTCAACCAATCGACATATGTAGTTCTTGAAGATCCACGAGCCCCCCCTGAGGCCCTGACTCAATCCAACTCACAGGTCCCCGCCGTTCCAGCCCTTCTTCCTCTCTATGTGACCACTTGATTCAACTGTACATCCTTAATTCCTGGGACCCATGCCCAATTGTATTGAAAAGACCCGGTGCTAGTACTTGCGGGTGCAGCAGCTAGTTAAAGGCTTGTGGAACCTCAGGAGCCGTACGAATCAATAATGCAAAATCGTAACATGATTTTTATTTTCAGCACATTGTGTAGCAATCCTCAGATTGTTCAACTTCAACGTCTTGTTAAAGATTAATCATGTCACAGTTGGGCCAATAATACCAAGAAAGTGTGTTTTCTTTTGGTTAAAGAAATGTGCACGGTAATGAGACAGGGACTAGAGGACAAACTTCATCGATCTTTCCCGGAAATTGCTAGAAGCCTTGCAAATTTGACCAAACTATCGAAAGTACAGGGCTTCATGTGCAAAGATGTGTTTGACTGCATGACAGCGAAAGGTGTGGCCTCATTTTCGGGGGGAGAAGAATGGAGATTGCATGCTAGCCTCATCGTTCACTTCTGGCTTAGCTAGATAGAGCTAAATTTGGACAAGAGTTTGCGTGTGGCATTGGACCACAGAAAAGGCGATTGATTAATTCAATTCAACCTGTTCATAATAAGAATTTAAACTTGAAATGTCGATTCAAATCATGAACAGACAACAGACCAGTTTGCAAGACTTGCCTACAAACACAATGAACTAGAAGCATTGTGTGCTCCGATGAGAAAAACATGGTAGGAAATAAAATAAAATAAAATAAATGGCACTCCAAAGAAAAAGGACACCAGCATATGAATAGTTTGGTACGACGATGCACCGATGACAAAATGACAAGGAATATCACGTCACTTCGATCCAGCAATGCGACGCGCTCTCCCACCAACCATTTTTTTTCATCATAAACAAGAAGAACGCGCGTCCGCCGATGCAAGGACTCTGGACGGACTAAAACAAGTAAATAAACCTTCGGGAATCTGAATATCTGATCCAGCGACGCAATGTAATCTCGCAAACAAATCACTAGATCGATGGATCAGGGCGCGGCCAAATTCAGAAGAAAGAAATCACATCGAGAAAGACGGGGTTGGAACGATCGATCAGAAATGTGGGGGGAGAAATCTCGAAATGATGGAAACGGAATCTGCCCCCCACCCCGCCACGAGGCGTGCGCACACGGACACCAGGAGGAGGAGGCGACGACGACGAGAGAAGGCACCGACCTTGAGGCAGACGACTCCGACGGGCTTCTCCGGGCGGCGGTCCCCGGCGATCCTCGCGGACGCGCCGCCGATCAGCCTGACCTCCCCGTCCTCCGCCGCCCCACCCCCCGCGTCGCTCCGAATCTTGGAGTAGGAGAGTACGCCGTCGCGGAGAGAGAACCAGCGCTCCCGCCACCCGCGGCCGTAGTTGGTCCACTTGTGCAGCACCCCCGCCACCGCCACCGACCCCGGCGCCGCCGTAGCGGTAGCCGCGGCTGGCTCCGGCGCGGGCGTGGGCGGCGCGTCTGTCTGCGGCGGCGCGGCGGATAGGCAGCAGAGCGCGTGGTGGTGGTGGCTGCTCTGCGTCATCGTCGTTCGTCGACGACTCGACGACGGCGAGGGGGAGAGAGGAGAGGCGCGACGCAGACGCTTTATTTAGGAGCGGTTGGACGCTATTTATGTGTGGGTCACTCGCTCGGTCACGGTGACTACTTTGTTTGCCATTTTATATTTCTTATTTCTTATTACTCCTTTCGCTCCTCTCCCACTAAAAAATGCAACAAACCTATAGTTTCTTCTACTCCTATGTTCTAATAATCTATCTTAACCTCCAATTAAGGATAAAAATAATACTATAAAGACATTGTGCCACATGGCTTCTTCTCTTTGTTTCTTTTTCGGGCACACGGATAACACGGAGAACCGGGAGAGAGGTCTTGCTTCTACAAAAAAAAAATCAATTGTCCAATAAATTATGAGATACAATACTAGTTTTAGCAACATTAGATGCGTGAAAAACAAATGTTGCATACATGAGAGTAATGTTGGTACATTTGAAACGATCGATAACGTGTAGGGTTGTGAATGGTTTTTGGAGTGAGTCCGTTTGGTTTACGCTTACATAGCAATTATCGTTCTTTTCTAAGTATAGCAGTGTCTGATAAACTGATTGCCATACCTAGCTAAAATAGTTGGTAACTGATTGAGGGCAATAATTCGACTTAGAAACCCCTTGAAATAAATCTTACTAAATTGTAAGGAACACATAATTTCACTTCTAACTTCATGTGATCTATTTATTAAAACATAATCCTATTTCAATTTTTTAAAATATAATCAAAGATAATGGAATGAACTATACATCTTTAGATTTTGTGCATATAAAAATAAGAATTATGAGCTAAAAAATATGTTACGTGCTTTGAGTTTTACCTCTAGCCCACAAAGAATATAAAACCTTGCACCAAACTTAACATTTGCATATATGAGTGTTAAGAAATTGAATATATTTTCTTATGAAAATGAGTGGTGATCCCGAGTTCTCTTGGACCTTTAGTGAATTTGGGTTGTTACAATAACATGAGTGTTTCTCCTCCCAACTTAAATGATATGTGCTAGTTTTTCTGTCGTTTGCACAACCTCGTCGTATTATTGATAACCTGAATCATACTGAAGCTATTTATCATATGATAACTTTATTCGAACACACAATGAACTGATAAAGCGGGCAACTAAAAATCCCAACCAAAGCCACATGACACAATAAAATTTATTTATGCGAGTTTAAAATGTTTACCATGAGAACCACTTTGTGCTTGGATGGTCATAATGTTGGTTATAGTCCTATCCCCTCCGGATCAAACCCAGTTTTGGCACCACATCTTGCTAAATCAGATTATCCTTTTCAGTGGGGAGCGGTGTTCTAGAATATAGTGATGTGTCGCTCTCTCAATCTCGAGACTCTGTCTTAATAAGCAAGGTATGAGCGTGTACGATGCTTGCCTATGTTGTGTATGTTACTAAAGTGAAAATGTATAATGAATATGACAGAAAATAATGGATAAATTTCTTTCTAGGTAAGAACTCGACTATTGTTCTACAATCAAAAGAACACTTGGAGTTTATGTCCGTTCTTTGAAAAGGACATTACTTTGTGCAGGTCAGTTGGCTATGGTGTGTTATACCATTACTGAAAAAATACTTACTTTATGTAATGCTATTTATTTTATTGTTTTTTTTACGAAAGAGAAGGCATCTTAATGGAATCAGAATATTAATATACATAAAAACACGAAAAACTGCATTTTAGATCAAACTTCGTCATAGATGTCGATACAACTAAAGGTTTTTATCATTCTTACCACTATGACCAAACCTAACCTCAGTTTTGCCATATAACTGACTGAAATTACAAATTCTGCCACTATGCCTCTTCATTAATAGTTTTTTCTCAGTGTTGCCACTATGTCGAACCCGCACAGGACTGCACAGTGTGCGTACTGACACATACCTCCGAGCAAATCCCGTCCTCCACCTCTAACCTCTTCGTCTACTCCTTGTGCAACCTCAATCTTTCCTATGTCAATCCGGTCTCCCTAGTTAAAATCAACAATTATTACACCAAGAACAAAACTTACAGTGAAGAGATAGAGTAGCATAAATGAGGAGCTACTAACGAAGCAATGGTAAGTTTATAACTTCAGTCGGTTAAATGGCACAACTGAGATTAAAATTATCATAATGATAAGAATGATAAAACCCCTACAACTAATGTGTATGTTGAAAATTACCATGAGACACACGTAGAAGAGAAAAGAGGGAAAGGGAGACGGAGGCGTAGTAGTGTGGGAAGCAACAAGGACAGAAACCTGGCAATTGCACGAGACGCAGGGGGAGCATGCACAGGATGTCATAGGCATCAGGAGTGCTTCACGTGCTATGATTAGATTTAGTGGGCCTCGATGCAAAGTTAAAACGTACTATACTCTTAATAATAACCACTAAAATAGGTCTCCTGTACCGTTCAACTCAAGCCTCAGAAAACTCAAGTGCTTCCGACCTCTGACCTCACGCACTTTCGAAATGAAACTTTCAACTCTAAACAGTTGTAGAATTTAATATTCTCTCCATCCCATAACATAACCAACACGCGTGTAGCTATTTATTTTGAAGAAAAATAGAATCATATTTTGGAATTTTAAAATCTAAAAAAATTATGGATGTAGATAATGCCATCTTCTGCCAACGTGTAAAATGTCAAATGGAAATAAGTCATATTTTGGGTTGTGCAAAAAGGACCAAATCTGAAAGTAGCAAATAGTATGAATTATTTTGAGTTGAGATTTTTCGGGTCTGTAGAATACACTATTGTCTACGCCTAGGATTATTTTCATAATTTTGAAAAATTTAAGCTACGAACTTTGAAATTTACAAAATAAAGTGCTACATTAGCCCAAACTTCTTTTTTCTTCAACTTTTTCTATGTTTGTTGGTTATATTAGTTGGAATAACAGTATTATTTTTGGGACAGAAGGAGTACATGGAAAGCAAAAGCACTAGGAAACAACGAGTTTAGTCCTGTGAAAAAAACAGGACCTAACTAAAGTACTACATGATCTCTTGCATATGAGCGAAAAATCATGAAAATCTACGGACAATAAAGGTCTACATATTATTTTCGACATCTAGAAATAGTTTCTGTTGTACTTTATAGTTTAGTTTCTATAAAATCTCGCATTCACGCATATATACTTTTTTGATTGAACAAACATTGGCAAAAAAAATTGCATGCCATCACAACGATTGCATTTCTTTTGTTTATCATTCAAAAGGTACCAATCACTTTCCAAACAGGAGTATTTGGTCAAGGGGTAGCATGTCACGTGTGCATGTCTACCCAGGCCCGTATGATTGACCTAACAGGCTCTCTTATAGGCTTACGTGGCTGCAATTGCAGTGCTTTTCATACTAACATGATGGAACAATGGGTGCGGAGCCCACATATCAGTGGTAGCATACGTGAAGCAACATGTGGTACGTGCACTCTAAATAGTCAGCTGGTACACTGCAGCTTTCACACTCCATGTCACTGATTCATTTGTATATATTTTTTCAATATTTTTGGACTAGGAACTTTATATCGATGGTTGAAATAATTTGTCCCGATTAATAATTCCTTTTTACCTGCAATTGTTTTTCCTTTTTACGGCGAAAAGTCCCGAAAAACATTAATTAGCAGGTGGATACAAAACTTATGAAGAGGACTAAAAAACATTCCTCACACTTTGCAATTAGGACCCTAAATAAAAAAATGAAAACATGATCATTCATCTTCACTTGCGCTTCAAGGAGACCTCGAGGACCGAGCACCGACATCATTACCCGGGACAAAACCATTTGGGGTGAGTCGGACTCCTCGTTTCCCACGTCTCTATGATAGCAGGGAGGAAGAAGCAAGGGGTCCATATGTTCTTGAATATGCACTCCACGGAGCTTATTAAAGCAATCGCCTCCACATATGATCCCAACCGAGAGAAAAGAGAAAGATTCATAGAGCTACAATGCTACTTGTTCACGGCCACACCAGGTAACAAAAAGAATAGCACAAAGCCAAACTGCCAACTCGGCAACACAAACGCTAACTTATAGCCTAGACTAGTATGTCCAAGTAGGCACGGCAACCCTTCCCTCCCCACTTTCTCGGCAAGACCGCCGAAGGAGAAGAGAAGAGGAGATGGGGGATCTGCCTCGACTCTCAAGACTCTCAAAGGGAACTTTTATAGTGAGGGGAAGAGGAGAAAGACATAGACCCATTAATGATTTCAGATAATATTTTGACTTCCCATAGTTTATAATACAAATTGCATGCCTAAAACCTAAAATTGAATACATCTGTGTCAAAAACTTGACCTCGTGTGACTTCTTCCTAAAGAAAGGAACAATATAGTCATATAGATCATCTGGTCGAGATGATTTACTGCAATATAATATGATCGCTCTTTTAATCGTAATTGGTAGGTAGAGTATTGGATATGTTCTCCAATCATTTCATGGAAGATGTAATATTGCAATCTCTTTGTTTTTTCGAAAAAGGGGAAGCTTTGCCCCCTAGACCGATTGATGCATATGACCTTTTTAATGCATTATTAGAAGATGTTGACTCTTCTCTTTAAGTCAAATATGTCAAGTTGATCAAATTTACAGAAAAAATACAGATGTCTACAGTACTTAATGCATATATTATGGAAACATATTTCATGATACATTTAGCGAGATTAATATGGTATTGTAATTTGTTGATATATTTTTTGCATAGACTTGGTCAAATTTTTGTATGTTTGACTTAAGATAAATGATAAGCGGCCTTATGATCGCCGCATGTACACCAATTAAGTGTGCGCATAATAGGTACTCTTTGATTAGACACTGGAAATAGACAGAATCATGGCGAGGCTCTACTGAACTAAACTGAAATGAACTGAACTCACGTCTTATGATCGCTGCGTCACTGCGTGCACGAAGATGTTCCCTCCGGACCCGTCAGTCCGTCACCTCCTAGGCCCACTTTTGCAGTGAGCTACATATTTGTCCGTGTGCCCAACTCCGGCTATGACGGCACCTCCAACAGCCGGACAGAGATCATGCATGTCACACGCGGCCTAAATTTGAATTTAAACATTGTGAAAAATTCTACGAAAAATCATACATGTTCACAGCACAGATGTAGACAATCTCTAAAAAAAGAAACTCAAAATTCAAAACATACAATTTTGAGTTTCTTTTTTTAGTGATTATATAAATATGTGTTGTGAACATGCATGATTTTTTGTAAAAAAAATCGCAATGTTTAAATTCGAATTTAGGCTGCATGTCACAACGGTGACATGCAAAAGGTGCATGTCACCTGATCTCTGTCCCCAACAGCCCTACGCATATGGAGAGCCAAAACAGATCGATTGTGTTCACTTTGGACTGTCCGCGAATAGATTGGCGGCCTCAGTCCTTTTTAGGGATGAAGTGTCTTCAACGGCCTAGGTAAAAAAAGACACCAAATTTAAATTTATATATATATATATTCAGTTCAAAAGGGGGGACAGACAGAAGGATTAAAAAAAACTTAAACTAGGTCGGTGATGAGCGGCGCCGGCGTCGTCGGAGAGGAAAATGGGCGCGGCGGCGTCGTCCTACGGCCGTTGCGCTGGCCTCCTACTCGTCCTCGCCGGAGGAGTCGAGGATGACGTAGGGTGGCGGCACGTAGAGGTGCGCCGGTGGTGGTGAAGGCGTGGCGCCTCGGGGTCCTGGGGCCATGCCGGCGGGGCACGTACTCCTTGGACTCGTCGGGCTCTGGCCACGGTGACCACGGCGCTGGGCGCACCCGCTCCTCATCCCGTCTGCTCGCCCGCGGCCTCCATGGCGGACGACAGAGCGTCGCCGCCAGATCCGGCCAGCGTCCGAGCTCCTCCAGCTCGGACTGCTCGATGGCCGCGTCCATCTCCTCGTCCTCCGGCTTGGCCTTCATGTCGTGGCCGTCACTGTCGCCGTCCTCGCCCTCCTCGGACCATTGCGGGTCCGAGTTCTCGTCCGTCTCGAGCCCGACGAGGGCCACCTTGTCCTCGTCCTCCTCCGGCTCGGCGTAGTCGGGTGGGAGCGACGCCGCGAAGGCGAGCTGGCGCCGGTGGTTGTGCTCCAGCTTGAACCAACCGTCCCATAGGGACGAGTTGGGCGCGTAGGTGGGGTCATGGAGGAGGTCCGCCGGCATCAGGGCCCGCCGGCGGCGGATCTGCTCTGTGCGCTCACGTCCGGAGCGTGGCACCGGCAGCACGGGGACCCTCAGCCGGTTCAGATGCCACCCCTCGGGGAGGTGGACATCGCCCCATGGCAGGGGTTGGAGCCGCTCCCAGTAGAGCTGGGCCACCTCGAGCCCAACGCGGGCGCGACGCGCCCGGCGGCGCGCGTTCCTAGTTGTGCGTGCGCCTCCGCATCGGCGGCGACGGCGGGTCCGTGGGGTGGAGTGACGGGGGCGGGGATCGAGTGGCGCCGCGACGGGCCACGAGAGCTCAAGGCCTCGTGGTTGTTCCGGCCACCCTTCCAGAATGGCTTCATCGGCGGTGGAGGGACGGTGGCCCGTGCTAGGGTTTCCCGGCGGCCGGCGGAGTGGGAGGCGAGGAGTGGAATGGATAGCGACAGCCGGTCGCCCACCCCATTTAATAGGACCAGCCCAAGCGGCCGGTCTCGCTGGCGCGTGGGCTAGGGCGGACAACGGGAGGACACGCGTTGTGTCCGCGGCTCCACAAACTTGGGCTAGGTTTGGTCCAGTTTGGCTGTCCGCGCGGACAAGTGTCCCTTTACGCCGGCCCGTTGGAGGGCCTGTTTTGTTCGTTCGGACAAAATCGGACAGGCCAGTGAGGGATGCGGAGAACCGTTGGAGGTGCCATGAGGTCACAAACATCTTTGGTTGCTCGGCCATCCTACGTCCTATTCTTCTTCCTATGTTCGAACTCAAATATTCTGGGTTTGCCTTAAGTCAAAATTTCTAGTTGACCAAGTTTGTATGAAAAAAAGAAATTTATTAAATACTCCATTTGTTCCTAATATAAGAATATTTACTCACACTTACATATATACAAATGTATCATAGTATAGTAAGTATGTTTGCTCATATCTATCTATCTCTACCTCTTACAAAGCAAAAACCCATTAACATGCATTAATTATTTTCTATCTCAACATGCAAACTATCCACATCATCAATTCTTTTAGCCAACCAAGTGTCCATGTCATCACACTAATATTCATTAAAGCCAATAACTTTTTGCATAAAACATATCCACGTCATTTACTTTTCATCATTCAATTGTCCATGTCAGACACAATTTCATATCCATGAGTTTTATATCCCTTTATTTACATAGTAAAAAAAGATTCATGTGGCAACATGTGGGGGATGTTTCTAATAATTATTATTATTATATATGGAGAACATGTGAAACAGCTTATATTTAGAAACGGGGTATAGGTAAGTTTGACTGCACCCTCATAGAATACATATACTTTTTCTTTTGCCGAATATTTAGGACCGGAGTATAGATAAGTTTGAGCACGGATGGACATGGGAGGGGTGATACTTCTACTGGAGAGACATTATACATTACAGTAGATTTGCATGTAGTATATTATTCTCTCAATCCAAAATATAACATCGAGAGGCACACATCAGTATCAGCCGATCAAAATGGTTGACACAAAGTTATCTAAATACAGATGTATGTAGATATATTTATTATGTACATACATCCATATTTAGAATAATCTAATCCGTATTTAGAATAATCTGTGCCAACTATTTCTGATCGAAGGGAGTAGCATTTTTCCCTCTCGAGAGGCGTTAGCATCTCTCAAGGTACTTTGCTTGGGAGCAACAAACGCAGGAGTAGAGTACAAGTCACCATTAACAATATAGTTTAGTACCACTACCTAATTAATCAAGTACCATCACCTCACACAGACAAGGATGGTGCCATGACTGTATAAAAGTTTTAAAAAAGCACTCCATACTTCCTAGTTGCTTATTTCAGCTGCCAATTGAAATTGTCTATCCTCCGGTTTCAGGTTCTAGCAGTATTGTCGCTTTAAGTACAAGTCGCACTCAACCTAATTCCCAAACAAATCATGTACATCGATCGTTGACCAGCCAGCCACATGTTGCATGCCGATGTGCAGGCTTTAACCCCGACATTTCTCAGCCACATTGCCTGGACAATCATGGCCAACTGCAAACTTTAACCCCGACATTTCTCAGCGACATTGCCTGGACAATCATGGCAACTGCACCTTGACATCTCAGGAAATACGGGGGAATGTCATAGAGAACAATTTATAATCAGAAAAGCTCCACGTTCCAAATGCTGAACGCAACATCTCAAACAAGCAACGGAGCGGTAATAATACAAAATCACTATATGAAAAACAGGAGCATGGCATTGCCGGGTTGTTGCTCTTGCTAATGTAATAATAACATGACAAGCAACCTTGGATAGTCTGCACTGCAAGTGTACCAGGTGGGGAGTTAAAAGCCATGTCAATGTCAGCTCTACCACGCCATACATGTTCCACTTCCACACATCAGATTAGGATTATCTCTGGGCATAAATAGGGTACAATATCAATCAGCCGCCCCGTGCCTCCCGCCTGGTGGCATCATGGAGGATGTCAACATCAACCCCGTCCTGCGGAAGCAGCACGTACCGCACCACAGATCCCCTGATGAAACAGTTTCGCACCGATAGCTACCAAGAGAAATCAATGAATCGTCAGAGCATGTTGATATGAATTTTGGTTATCTCACAGAAAAAAAATGTGTTGGAGTATTTTCCCAAGACTAACTAACTAATCAACATGGGAACAAAGGATGAAGCAACATAAAAGGTTTGCTAACCAAACAAAGACATGAAAATGTAAGGAGATCTGTCATACAACAGGTATCTATCATGGCCAACAAAACATTATATACAGTACCAAGAAATATTACAACTAATGTTCGGCATACAATAGGTACCATCTATCCTAAAATAGGTTCTAATCTTCATGGCCTACATAAAATAGGTTATAATATTCATGGCCTACAATACAATATATATGATATTAGCTTTGCTTCCCTTTGGAAGTGAAGTTTGAAGTCACATACAAGCTTTGTCGACCAAACATGCACATGAAAGATACTACTCCCTCCTTACCAAGGCTTAGGGCGTAATTTTGTTTTCAGTTTTTGGTCAAGGCTTAAGGCCGCGTGAACTTATCCTGAGCGAGTGAACTTTTCCCGAGCGATCGGTTCCTAAACTACCCCTTCTCCCGAGCGAGCGGATGCGTAACTCTTCGTCCTCATCGACTCCCTGCGTTCTTCGTTCTCCTCAACTTCCACGAGCCCAATTACTGCAGCCGCCTTCCTTCTTCCTTATAGCAGATCATGCCGCAGTATTCGTTCCCCTGCAGTCGCCCAATTCCTCTCCCCGTTTTTCCTTTCTTGTGTGCGCAAAGTTCATCCCATGCCGACGGCGGCGGCCGTGGCAGTTCAGTTCGGAAGGGCGAAGCCTGTGAATCCAGATGTGGCATGGGCCGACCTGCCCGTGCTTAATTGAGCGCAGACGTTAATCTCAGCACTAAGCTCAATTAAAGGTTTTGATCGATGTTGTGCTTGCGCAGATTTTTGTCAACGTCGACATCCTGCTCAGCTACGTGTCGAACTATGCCTTGGCCAGCCTGCCGTTGCAAATCGGCTGGCGGGTCATGTACGCCCATCGGCGTTCTCCCGCCCATGTTCCTCGCCGCGGGGGTGCTATCCATGCCGGAGTCTCCTCGGTTGCACGCCATGCACGCACCAAGCCGATGCACGCGCGGTGCTCGTGTGCACCTCCGACACCGCCGCGGAGGCTGAGCTCCGACTCGAGGAGATCAAGCGGGTTGTCGAGGCTCCGCAGGACGCCGGAGCCGGCATATGGCAGGAGCTGATCTTCCAACCGTCGGCCATGGTCTGGCGGATCTTCGTCTGCGTAGTCGGGCTCAGCTTCCTGCAGCAGGCTGCCGGCATCGACGCCATCCTTCTCTACAACCCGCTGGTGTTCAAAAAGGCCGACTTGTCGTCAAGACGAGCTTCATCCTCATCGTGTCCTTCTCCGACCGCGCCGGCCGGCGCCCGCTCCTTATGGCCAGCAGTGGCGGCGTGGCCGCGTCGGCAAGACTTCTACCGCCACCGAACTGCGGACGAGAGGGAGGGGACAGCCTGTGGGAGAGACGAGGAGGCCGAGAGTTGGGCGTGGGCAAAATTTACTGCGTTGTGTGCATGCAGGGGCAAGGAAGGAAAGAATCCGGTTTCTTCTCTAAAACGATAACCTCCTTAAAAACTATGCACAGATTTATACGCCTTAAGCCTTGGTAAGGAGGGAGTATCTGTCATTCAACAGGCAACCATTAGGAACACGATATTTTGACTCATAGGTGAGATGAACCCGGTATGGAAAAGATATTTTAAATGCATTTCGAAATGTCAAAAATTTCTGAAAAAGATCTGGGCTGTACATCCAGACATTCTACGTTCGCACACAAAGTTTGCGAAAAAAGACATTCGTGTGGTTTGTGTAAAAATACAAGTCATTTGGAGCACCGAAAATTGTCCTTTTTACATAGGCCACAATATTTATTTTTTGGCGAAACTTTATGTGGGAACATAAAATGTCTGGATGCACCTCCAATATTTTTTTAGTTTTTTAACATTTTGAAATGTGTTTTTTTAGTAGTGGGTGCATCTACACCTATGAGCCAAAGTGGATTTCCGAACCATTAGAGACAACAAAACACTAGGGATGATATCGGCTTTGCTTCGGTTTGGAAATACTCTACATATCATGTTCTTATAACATCCAATATTTTACTAATGATATCTGCATAAGTAATTAAATATCCATATATAATGGCCTAAATAACATCATATGATAGCACCACTGCTTCCTTTTGGGAATACCCCACATATCATGCATTAATCACAAGCAATCTTGACTAATGATTATTTGCTCTGAAGTGCACATGAAAGCAGTTAAAAAGATTATCCATTCTGAAGTACCTCCACAAAAGACAAAACATCATTAGTTTGAACGATCTATCCCTAAGGGCAACTACAATTGCACAACTCTACAGTGCTAGATCTGTGCATTACTTGCTATGTAACTAATCCAAAATGGCATGCCACATACCCATTAGGATGTAGGGAAACTTGGAAAGGGGATAATTCAGCACAATGTTAGCTTATAAATAATGGCAGCTTTAAGAACACAACTTTACATAGTCACTCATTCTAACATTCGATATGGTTGCATGTGTAACATGTACTGTAATTAAGGACCAAACATTTCATATGCGGGCATTAACAACCTCTGCTATAGCATGTCCTAAACCAGGTGAAGAAGCCCTTTTGGGCCTATCTACAACATTTTTTCTATGTACATGGCTATAGGATTTTAACCATATGAAAATAATTCAAATTATTATAAGCTTAAGACGTCATGTCCAAGCTAGATGCGCTTGTTTAAGACTTAACTGAATCAATATTTTTGGTATGTGAAATAAAATATGGAGGTTCACACTAGAGGCGCTCGTATAAGATTAACTGAATAACTTGGTGAATTATACAACATATAATCAGGTCGGACACATGAATGCCTTGTTCTTCTTTGTTCAATGTCTTTACAACTTTACAGCTTCCAAATGTATGCAATTTTGGGTGCATGTATACTGCCCATTCGGGAAGCGCCCATGATTTGAGTTGCAACTATTTATATCAAGGTACAACTGCTAGGAAGTTTAGGCACACAGCGCAACCATCACGGGTATAACTAATAAGTAGGTTGCTTACTAAAACATACTAATTGGCCTTTACTTCCAAAATAAAACCTGATACCAATCCTCCAACAATCTGGAAAGTAACACAGTAGCGAAAGGCAAATGTGCCATCTACAGTCTATGACAAGAACCTGCCACTTTTCCTGTCTTTCCCAAATCAATCAACACATCTCGCATGTTATAACAATTATCCCACAAAAAACTAACACAGATCGAGCTGCGCATTTGGTTAGTCTTCGTCTACAGAATCAAATGACCCATACAGGAACCGGCACAACTGGATAAGCCTGATCATACCATGTGGGGGTACTTGTCCTGGTCGACGACCCGAGTGTTCTCGAGCTTGATGTTGAGGTACTGATCGACCGAGTGGAGTGTGCCACGAATGGCCAGATCGTTCTTGAGCTCCACCGTCACTTCCTTCCCCACGAGCTCCTTGAAGTATGAGAAGAACAGCTGCCCACATAAGAACAAATTAAAACCCACCAGATTACCCCACATTGGCTTCAGAGCTAACTGCGAAGCCACAATCACTCACCATGTTGGCTGTTTTCGGAACTCTCGCTGTAAACCCGCTGGACCCTGAAATAGTCGCAGACAAAGCAGCATCAGGTTAAGCATGGAAATAATCCGATCAACAGCTCCATCCAAGCGAGCTAGGGTTCCTTACCAACGGATGGGGAAACTAGCAAAGTTCGGATGGATCGCAGATATAGGCCAGCCCGGGTACCAGTGCTAGGTGTTAGTGGCGGCGGAGCAAAGAGAAGGAGGCGACAGGTTCGACCGGAGGACGGCGGTGGGTCGTGGGGTGGGTGCTCCGCCGCCGGATGTGGGAGAAGGGGAATAGTTTTTGAGTGGAACTATTGTTTCAGGGAGGCAGACGACGAGAACCCTAGTCGAGCCTCAAGGGCTAACTGGGCCGTGGCGGCCCAACTTGATCCTAGCCTTATTCTTTTCACTTACAGTATAATAATAAATCCATACATACATTCTTCCAAACAACATTCACAAAACAAAATATATACCAACTTACCTAAAATATCCATAACGTTATAATAATCTAAAAAATTACTGGGTAAATAAATAGTTAGTTTTGCGTTCAGTAAGAGTTATTCAAAATGTTTAATCCAACTTCATATTCCATTTGGAGTGGTTGTACTTGTAGACGAAGCATTGGTAGAATGTTTTGAGCAAATTAAATCCACATGGATTTCTCTTTTGGTTCCATTACTTTATGTTTCTGTTTTGTCTTCCAAATCAATGAGAGTAAGAATATATTTAAATTAAGAAAGAAAAGTATGCTTATATTTTTTAAGTCACGTGCTTTCAACAAAACTCACCAAGTTAACATGTTGTGTTAAAGTTTGAGGGTTTGAATCATTTGTAAGACCTCTCGTCAATGTTTTCTCACGGATTTAAGCTAAAATTTTCGATCATGTTTCTCTAAAAAAAAATGGGATCATAATTCAGCCACTAACGGGGCTCGAACTTGTATCGGCTGGGTGCAACAGTGCATCCCTATGTTAACATTTACTAGAAAATAACATCCTGCGCTTTGCTGCGAAATATATAGTGATATATGTTTGTTTCATTTCTTTGTTCAAAGATCAATTCATAGGCTAAAGGTAAATGTGAATGGCTTAATGAGGTTGACCAATCAAAAACTTAATTATGTGCCATACTTGCATGGTGAGAGAAATTAAATAGTGGAGTGCTCATATTTAGATAGACAAGATTCGCAGCACACACACATTATCATACCCGTGTGTGCTAATCTCCCCAACAACGCTGCTATGGTGCATTTTAAACAATTACCTCGATTCTTGTTACTCCTCGGTATGAAGAAAACAGGTAGGTTCAGAGTTGCTCTATTGGAAAAACGCCCTCCTCGCGTCGCCCTCTCCAGGCGACCGGGGAGGCGAAACCCTAACCTCCCCGCCGCCACCCCACTCCCCCTCACCTCTCTCCCTCGTCGTCCCCAGAGGCGGTGGCCGGCATAGGCCGTGCGCCGCCGGTAAAGGGGGCGGCGGGGATCTTCTGCCCCGCGGCCCGTGCTGCTCCTTCTGGAGGAAGTTGCGACGCCGGTCCTCCCGTCCCCGTGCGGCGGTGGCGGCGATTCCTCGAGCCCGTGGCCTCCAGGGTGGGTGACGGTGACGCCCGTTGCGCCGCCTCACGCTGGGAGGGTGGCGGCGACGCCTACGTCACGCCGCCTCGCGTTGTGGGCTCTTGGCTCCGGGGAGGCTCCGTCTCGACCGTCCTGACCTTGGCCGTGCGGGCGGCGAGGTCACGGCGAGTAGGCGCAGCCCGCGGAGCTCTCCGTCGACTCCCGCCTGCTTGGCGGCCACCGCAGGATGCGGCCCACCGGGCCTGATCTGGGCTCGAGTGGGCCTGGCGCTCCATCGACATCCCCTCCTGGTGCTCGTTCCATCCTTCGGCAGTCGTTGCCATGGCGCGCGTGGGGCGCGCCGACGCGTGCTGCAAGGCTGCTGCCGAGGTTCATGGTGGATCTCGGCCTCGGGCATCGCTTCCTTGCCCTGCGGGCATGGTGCTCGGCAGGTGCTTCGATTCGTGTTGCGTCCGGCGGCCCTGGTGGAGTTGCTGCCGTGTTGATGTCTGAGGCTGTGTGTAGTCTCGGCGAGGTGTCGTTGGCTGCGGTGGTTGTTGGTGCTGATTGTATGCCGTCTCTGTAGTTGTGCTCTTGCTCCGGGTGAAAACCTGGCATCGACTCTGTCGTTCTTGACGGCAGCGGCGGCTTTGGACGCCGTTTTCATGCAGGAGGTGTCGTTGTGGAGCTCAAAGTACCTACAGTTTGGCCTCGGGGTGAAAACCTTGGACCCCGCTAGCCGGGTCGGATGATGGTGTTGTGTCGACAACACATTCTCCCTGGAGGCGTCGTCTTGGAGACCAAAATTGATGGCTTCTGTTGCTGTGTGTGGTGGTGGTGCTGCGTCTGGTGGTGTTGGTGCGGCCAGCTTGGGGGCCGACGGTGGTGTTTTCTCGCTTCGGCTGGTCTTCGCGTGGTCTCGGCCACATGGATTTGCTTGCCCTGGAGCCTAGAGTGGCTGTTGTTGCGGTGTGGGAGCTTCATGCTCTTGGTGGCGTCCTGACTCGTCTTTGCTCTCTGACGACGCAATGTGTGTCTCCCCCACCTGTTTTCGTCTCGTTCTCCGTGGCGGAGCTCCCTTTCTAGTGTAGTGCTAGGTGCTAGGCTTGACACCCCGATGATGATGGTGGTGCTTCTGAGTTGTGCCGTGGGGTTTGAGTCGCATGCTGGTATGGTGCGTGAGGTTGATTGCCGAGTCTTGGCATTGGGATCCCTCGACTGCACACCTCACCTCTTGCATCTCTTGGTGGCTCTTGCTTTCTCTCTTCTAGTTGTCTTTTTCTTGTATTTTTGGTGTTCTCTCTTCCTTGTATCCACTGTAAAATTCTCCATCCGTTGTAAGAACATGGCCCGCCAGGCTACTTTCGATGAATGCAACAAACAGTGGGGAATTTATTCCCCCTGTCACTCTCGAAAAAAGAGAACAGGTAATCTCACTCTAGCACTACCGTTGGACGTGGATACAATTACACTTCCAATAAATATGACACGCCATGTTAATCCAGAGAACTCAACACGGGTTGGTGAAGGTGAATAAAGAGAGTTCTAAACAAAATGCCTCGTTGTGAAAGTCATGACAAATTCGGAACAAAACAATAATCAATCATGTTACAAATTCTATAAATAAAAAATGAAATTGTACGAGGGGATTAGTGTTGGGTTTGGACCGGATATTTGTTGGCATAATAAATCCATGTAGTGTCAGTGTAAGTGTTTTCTTATCTTTATGATTACATTTATGTAAACAAAATTGTATAGTCGGAGAGGAAGCACCAAAGCAGGAGTGCAATGGATACGCTCTCCGGAACAACGTTTTTTTTATTGTTAGCAGGAGAACCGTTAAATTCAATGATTAGATAAAAGGTTGGTCCAGTTTATGAGGAAAACCATACCCATAAATCATACAAGATGCCTTTCAGCTACAACACACAACCTAACAAGCCACGGGTCACTCGGATCCACCTCCGAAATGATGCCCCCAAGAGAGCACGCGACGCCAAACAACGCCACCATCATCCGATCTAGAGGATTAGATCAAGGGTTTCCCCCGAAGCATGTCAGAAAACGCAAAGTGGGAGCAACTATATCGATGCCTCCAACAAGGTAGCGACGCACCGACACCTGTCGGTGCCGCCATCAACGACTCCAGTCATGACCGGGGTATGGCTTTTGTCGGCTGCCTCACCTGCATAGCCCGAACCCAGGTCCAGACAGGCTACACATCGAACCACTATCGTACCTCCACGGCCAACGTTTTATTTTAGAAGACTCAGGAACAACCTTCTTCCTCTGCTAGGCAGCATTTAGAAGCGAAGCCATGGGTTCGTTGAGAAAATATTGGCCCTGCCGCAAAACATATGGTCCAAACTCCGTCAGCTTTATAGTCCAAAGGAACAGAATAATAAGAGGGGCATAAACTAGGGACCTGCCCGGAGCAAATCTCACTAAATTCCTCAGGGGTAAGCACATTACTTGACAGAAACGGCAAGGAAGACGGAAGAGAAGCTTTCTTTTCAGATGCCAGAAAAGCAACTACAGCTTCACTTGATCTGTAAGATTCTGATGAACATGCAATTATACTTTGGGGCAATCTTTACAAACCTGCAAGGCTCCAACGGCTATACTCACGAATGGCAGCATCAGCCAGGCAGAGTCGCCCGCACAAAGCACAATCCTGCTGCATACCCCACAAATATACAAAACAGCATGGTAGCGCGCACTTCTTCCTTTACCCATGCATTACTGCTAGTTCTCAGGTACAAACACAACACGATTTTGCTTCCACAATGAAACAAACCTTATGGTGTGGCACGCAAAGTGACCATCACTCAACAGGTTATCTATATTTGAGATTAATCTGGTATAAAACAAATGTCCATCTGTTCTCGACGAGCTAAAACTCCTCAGTGCAAATGCAAACTCAACTTAAGGCAATCGGACGATGGCAAGTTACATACGAGAAAATGAAAAAAAGGGGGCCTACAAAGAGAATCCAGGCGCTTCCTTCACTCCAGGAGACTTCAAAAATACAAACCCCGAGCTCTTCCTTTCCTACTAGCTGCAGTTAGTGTCCGGGAGAAGGCCTGGAAGCTGGATCGATTATACGGGCTGCTGGCTAACCCGTAAGCCGTTTATTCTTAGAATCTGAATTCTGGCTCGACATCCATTGCCCATCCAAATTTCGCTAGAATCGTCTTGCTAAATATCTGTCAGCAAAAGTAGCCAAGCAGGTTCTGTTGAGGACTACTAGAATGTGATTTAGACAATTAATATAATCATGCATGCATAACCTGGAGCAACCGAGCAATGAAATCATAAACCAAGAGAAGAAACTAGTCCTTAAAGTGTGATACCTTCTCAATAGGGACTTCATGGGTTTTGCACCATGCCACAGTAATTCTAGGATCAAGGTAGTTGATCTTTGATGTCCCAAGTGCTACCGTCTTCAAATCCTCTTTTGTCTTCTTATCCATCTCCATTTTCTCTATCTTGCTTTCTATCGAAGCGATTTTCCTCTCAATCCTGCAAGTAGATTTCATGAGATTATCCGTCCACTCTTTGTTCAAGTTTACACAATATGATATATCTGATCGAGATGTTACGCTTCAGGAAGCAAGTTTCTCTTTGGTTTCCCATCTTTATCACTGCCTAGAGGCTTTCCTCTCTTCGCTTTGACCAAGTCTGTTTTCAACTCATCCATCTGGGCCTGGAGAAAAGAAACAAATGATGTGAGTTTACAGGAGAATGAAATAGTAATACTCCCTCCGATCCATATAGTGTCGGGGGAAATCAAAATACCATGCACAACTTTATTCTTATACTAGCGACACTGTGTGGATCGAAGGGAGTAGTAAAATTTGAGCTAATCAGTTGCAACCAACAACCAACCTGTAATTCATCAATCTTTTCGTTCAACTTAGTCATCTGGGAATCATGTGATTTTGAGACAGCACGCTGATGGTTACAGATTATAGCAACCTGAGCACAAGAAGCAGTGTTAGAGTCAAGAAATATGATGATAACATTTTTGTTGTCATGAGCAACAGGTTTTACCTCTTTGTTTGCTCGTTGATAGACGGCTATCTTTTCAAGAAGGGTACCATCTTCTGTTTCTTTATGCAACTGCAATCCCAGTAGACACACATATTTATTTGGGCCAAAAATATATTACAATAACATGAAGGCACATGAAACATAGAAGTACTCAACATTCTTTTGGAAATATGAAAAACCATAGAACTGGCGTTATTTTGTAGATACCATAATATATCTGTGACATTAAAACTAAAATATTTGCTAGTAACTTGACCTGCAGGTACAAGTACAGCTATTAATATTAAAGTGCCAAAAGAAAAGGCACAAAAAATGCTTCTAAATTGTCTTATTGTGACAAAAACTCAACAAATTATGGCAGCCTGTGCCAGCCTTAAAAGTTCAACAAAATATAGTTGAGCATGACGACCTGGTGAGAAATAGTGAGTTTTGTTTTAACTTACAATAGCATCCAAGGTAATAGAAGCATTATATGTACGGAACACTTTTGCGGTAAGGCCAGGCATCAAGTCTTTCAGATGAGTATTTAGTTTACTTGTATCAAGCTTGTCAAAGACAGAATCTCCTGCCTTTTTGCCTAGGGAACCACATAAGAGAAAAAACATGTGAATGACCTTTCTAGCTCATGGAGAAATCGATGGGATGGGAAAAATCATGGGAGATACCAGCACGGAATTGCTCAATCGCACTGTATACAGCTAATTCAACCTCTACAGTGTTGAAGTATCTTATAGAATCTTTACCAAGGAAGTCAAACTGTAAGGATCATCAAACATCAGATAACATCAAAATTACTTTAACCATCATGAGTAACGATTGAGAATGAACAATAAAGATCAAGACCTGAAGCTTATTCGGAGGCTCACAAGTAACATTATCAACCTTCAGCGTACAGCAACCAACAGTATCAGCCTCATCGTCATCCTGACAAGGATTGAAGCAGCATGTAGCATATGTCAACAAAGGTCAAAGCAAAATACAGATGGGAAAAGACAAATTGTCAAAGAGTGTATGCTGAAAGGGATATGTCTTGGGTACAAGAGTGACCCATCATATAGTAGGTCCAGTAGGACAATACCTTTTCATTGCCAGCCCTAAGGGCTAGTTTATCTATAAGATATGTTGCCACTGCAATTTGCTTCTTCGTAATATCTTTGCTCTTGAAATCCTTTGTGTAATTTTGACGAATTTTGTCTATGTGATCCTGCCATAGGCAAGAGAATTACAATTATTGGTAACTGTCGCCTCAAAATCTCTATGGCACACAAATTGAACTTCCTCACCTTCAATTTTCGAGACTTCTCATATTTTTGCTTGTCACTTTGTCCCTTTAGTGAGCTGCTTGCTGCCAAGAAAACGTACTTGAAATCTTTTTGGCTGATTGGATCGTTCCAAAAGGCCAACCATGTAACAGTATTGTCATGTTTAACTTCTTTCCAGCTGCAAAGCACATGACATTCAAGAGTGTATACATACTAGACGCCTGTAACGGATATACATAGCTAGAGATCTTTTTGGTACCTTTCTCCCTCTATAGGGCACTTTGGGATTGTAGTTCCTTTTCCAATGTTTATTGTAATATCACTTGGTCGGATACGTCGCTTCAGTTTTCCCATCTGAAACAATGTAATGAAAGGTTCAAAATGAGGACCCACACTTAAAACCGTAAAATATGTGATTAAACATTTTCTCATGTGTACCTTAGGATGTTCTCCTCGTCCCCTGAACAAGCCTGGTGGTTCTACTCTGAAATTGCCAACCTGAATTGAACAAACATTTAAGCACGGAAGAAACAACTGCTATGCAAGTACAAGTCGGGAATAGGATCACCAATGAAACCATAATTCAAAAGGAAGTACATCATTTATAAACAGTTGGCTTCTTTGCATCTGGTGTAAGAATGGTGTTGATTTACTATTACGGTCAGCCTATCAATTGCTGACTAGTAATAAAAGAGCATTTATCTAACACAAATATATACGATAATACATGAAAAGGGAAAGAACTGTCGATTATTCAAGGAGGCAGTAAGTTAATACTCCCTCCGCCCCATAATATAAGATGTTTTGGCAAGCTTAAATACATTGCCAAAACTTTCTTATATTGTGGGACGGAGGGAGTAACAAAAAATGACAATAGAGAAATAGGACCTTCTCTCTAACGCCGTCTACAACAGCCCACATGAACTTCTCCTCTAGTTTCAGTTTCTCTTCCTTTAATTCTTTCTTCTCCTGTAAGCAAATAACAAGATTAATCACTTAACACGAAGAAGAATAAATCAGCATTCTCCGTCCTACTAGGATTTGAACACCACAGTGAGCCATAAATGATTAAGTAAGCAACTTTCAGAGAACACAACAGTATGAACAAGAATTTTATTCTGCAGAATAATTCAGGCATGCACAGTTTAGTTATAATTCAAATTTACCTCTGATGTCATCTGTTTCTTTTTCTCCTTCTCTGTGAGGTGCCATTCATAAATCGGCGTGAAATCACAAAGCTCGAATTTCTTGATGATATGGTTTTTACCAAGAACTTTTCTCCAGTCACCGAAGAAGTTATCAATAAATGTTTTCTTCCCTGCGTACTCCGTGTCTTTCATCACAGCAAACATGGTTGCAACCTGCAACAGAAAGAATTAAGTCTAGTAATAAGTAAGTGGAAGAACAATTTGGATTCATCAGCACCCTGACCACTACATCTCTCATTGCTATAAATCCAAAGTTGCAAAACAAAGTAATAAACAGCTAATGCATATATATATATCACCTCCTCCTCTTCTGGAGTCAGTTCAACAGGCTGGCCGTTGTAAAGCATTTTGACACCGTGAGGACTATATGGAGGCGGGAAAATAACACCATTGTGCTCCAAAGTAGACCATTTCTTTCCACCGCCAGATCCTGGAGGAACCCTCAATGACTTTGAGAACTGGGAACTTTTCATAGGTTTCTTTGTTTTCAATTTCTTGTCCTTCTTAAGAGATGAAGGACTCTTCTTGATAATACTCTTTGCAGGTGGCTTGCTTTTTGAAGACTCGCCCACTGTGAGTCTTCTAGCAAGAGGTGTATTGTCACTGTCGTCACCATTGGATTCCCTCTTGACACTTGCAGAGGCAGAAGCATCTGAAGGCTTGGCCTTCTTAAGAGCTGAACTTGATTGATTATTATCACTCGGTCTTTTAACTGAATTTCGGGGAGTGTTTGACTGATTGTTGTTGGACAGGAGCTTGTTCTTGGAGTTTGAGATGCTCGCAGATGTACCTGCAGTGACCCTTGAAAATCGGGCAGACAGTGGCTTCTCATCCTCTGAATCATCAGAGTCGATGCTTTTTGAAGCAGCCTTAGCGGGTAACCTACTGGCAATTGGTTTCTCATCCTCTGAATCGTCCTCAGGTTGCTGAGGTTTAGGTGCAGCCTTCAACGTAGCTGTCTTGTTTGCACTATTAGAAGCCATTTTTGCTGAGTTGATCTTCAGACCAGGTGGCTTATGATCATCCTCTGAATCGTTGTTAGGTTGCTGAGGTTTAGTTGCAGCCTTCAGCGAAACCGTCTTATTTGCGTTATTAGAAGACATTTTTGCCGAGTTCATCTTCAGACCAATTGGCTTATGATCATCTTCTGAATCATCTGCATTCACAGATCCCGTGTTCTTCAATTTCGGCTCAGGCTTTCTCCTAAATAAAAGTGGTTTATCATCCTCTGAATCATCATCTGACTTGGCAACTTCCACATGAGGTCTTTTCAGTTGACCCTTGTCCAGCGTGCTACTCTTTTGACTACGCTCTGCGGAACTATTTGGCTGACCAGACCCTGACGGCCGAGGATTCGGACTGGCCGACTGCGGCTTCAGTGGCAGCTGCGACTTGGAAGCGCCGTTCATCCCATTACTCTGGGGAGCGGGAGGCGCGGGTTTAGGATTCCTAACATACGTGGCATTTCCAGAGGGGCCGTCCTGCTTGAACGGGGCGGCGGGTCTGTTCTTCACAGAGTTGGTGGACCTCTTGAAGGACAGCGGGATGTCGTCATCGTCAGTGTCGAAGATAGCGGGGTTGACGACAGCCATTGCTCCCTCGCAGCAGCGGCAGGGCGCCGGAAGAATTCAGACACACCTGCAATAACCACGAATTCAGGACACTTTCTTTTCCCCAGTGAAATAGAAATAAAGTGCACGCTGAATGACAATTGAATCAAGCTAGGGCTGCCTATGAGGAAATCACGTAGTTGGACCGTGTCCAAATTAGGGGAGGGCGAAAGCATTAAGCATAGATGTTGGAAATCCTACAACTAAGGTCATCAGACACCGGCCGACAGATGCCCCTCAGATCGACGCCCACGCGCCGAGAAACGTAACGAGACAGCCCGGCGGCCCTCTGGCGTCGACATGGCGCGAACCCGGGACCCGCCCCCGATCCACCCGCCGCGGCACCTGCGGGGTCATCAACGCACAGTGCCTCATCCACGACCGTGCGTCTGACGCTTGCGAGAGACAGAGACGGGACACGAGGGGGGGAGAGAGACGCACCTAGGAGCGTGGCCGCCCGCGGGGAGGTGGCGAGGAGGCGGGCGGCGCCGTGCGGACGGATCTCGAGGAGAGCTGCCGTCCGGCGAGGCGGCGGCGCCGGAGAGGGGAGGGGCGGGTCGGAGTTTAGGGTTAGGGCTGGGCGCGGGCACGGCTTATCTCCCGCTGCTCGCTCCCTCCCTCGTATTTCTATCTCCCCTCTGCCCTGCTCGACCTCTTTCTCTCGTCTTCCTGCCCTCGGGTTTTTCCTTCCCAGCCTCGATTTTTCCTCGCTCGTTTTTTGTTCGGGCTCACGCTCACGCTCACGCCAGAGAGATGATGGGTGAGGAGGAGGAGAGAGAACCCTCGGGACCACCTGCCAGGGACAGACACGGCGGCAGCGTCAGGATATAGTTTGGACCCACGGGATGGAGGGTGTGGCCCACATGCAGAGAGTGAGAGGGACGATGCGTGCAATGCAGGCTGCCTCGCCGTTCGGTGAACCGGAAGCAAAGAGGGCCTGCGTCTCAGTATGTGGGGCCGACATGTCAGCGGGTGCCAACCTTGCGTGGATTAGTCAGGATTTAGGCGGCGAACCGGGTGGGCGTGGGGTCGGACAGGAAAGCGACCGGGCATGCACGCAGGATTACGTTTCCGGGTCTGGGAAACGGAAACAGTTTTGATTGTTGGTGTGTAGTACACTCTAATTCTTTTATTTTCCTTTCTTGATGTGTACTACTTTCAGTTGAAGGGGATCGTGGGCAGAAAACAATAATTTTCCTAACAACGATATCCTTAAACTAGCCAAGATCTATTCTATGCAGTTATAGTAGTACGAACGGAGATCGGAATACATACCCTTGTAGACCGAAAGCGGGGATTACGTTCCCGCACAAACGTTGTCGATGAAGACCGACGTAGCCGACCTCAAGGTCGTGTAGAGGAGGCAGGCCTCCGAGTACCGCTAGCGCAGCACCTCGCAGGGAGTCGCACATGTACGGTGGAGACGACGCCTCCGAAGCTCCAGTCCAGGACGAGCAGCGGAAGACTTGGACCGGAACACCAGCAGCGCGGCAGCGGGCTATGGTGGAGGAGATCCCCGACTCCTCTTGCTCGGCGCGGCTCCAACTTGGGAACCACGAGATCGAGAGAGAAATCAGGAATTAATTGGTGAATTAAAAGGCTGGGGGTGCCCTTTCTTATATAGGCTCCCAAGGGGAGCCAACCTTGCCAGCCAGGCAATGTGGGACTAACCCCCCACAGCCTGGTTCGGCTAGAGAGGTGCGCCGGCCCCCTGGTGGGCCCCTTGTGGCCCACCTAGGCCGGCCCTCTTGGCCCCCACCGAATTCCCCTAGGGAATTTTCCCCTCTTGGGCCTTCTTTCGTCCGGAAGGCCCATTTAGGGAAATCTGCCTTAATAAATTCGAAAATAAATATATAAAATTATATTTGCATATTAATAACACTAATTAATATCAAACATAATATATAAAATATTTCCTAACTCCGAAAACTCTTTCGGCGCTGCCCGATCTCCATCGGACCTCTCCCGGGACTGTCCCGGTGATCTCCTTCCTTTCCGGTTGTCTTGTCGAAACCCCTTAAGTGCGTTACCCTAGCGGTTTGATATAATATCAGGTATGATCAAGACTCCTCAATGATCAACGACTAACTCGTAGGCCTGGACCCCCTGAATTAATCCCTGAGATATAACGAATGACTTTTATCTATCAAACCTGAACGTGAAGTCTTAAACCTTTTGCCATAGCGATACTTAGCATGTCCGAGCGTCGCTCCATAGATATCTCCATACCTAATCCCGACCTCGTTACCGACGATGCCATCTTCTACTCGTTCATGATCTCATGTCTCCGTGACCTGGTCACATGCTTGCAAGCTCATTTGACAAGATCTCACCGAGTGGGCCCGAGAGTATCTATCCTGCTACGCGGACTGGCAAATCCCGCTCTTGACCCCTCGTCTCAATACTCCTTTCCAATACCCAAAAGTATCACCGTTATTGTCATACTAAATAAGATACGACGTTTGGTGCAATCAAAGTATCTTCGGGGAATATCGATAAGAGTTGATCTCACGGTCAAAGGTGTAATGACTATGTTCTCCAAAACTGGGTATGTCCATCACATCACTCTCCAGCGATGTGACTCTCATTGCCGACCGACGCCATGCCCCATGACCGGGAAACCTCGATCATCAATCGCGCAACGAAACTAGTCTTAGTAGAGGCTACTAGGGACCTGGTTGTTTACGTATCACACCCGCATTAATGTTTCCGCTTAATACGGTTCTAGCATGACACAAAAACATATTATGAACAAACGAGATATGATAAAGAATACACTTTATTAATTGCCTCTAGGGCATATCTCCTTCAGTCTCCCACTTGCACTAGAGTACAATTTAATCTAGATTACAACTTGGTAAAAGCCTAACACCCATAGCTAACTGGTGTTGTTCATGCTTATCAAGCGGGAGAGGCTTCGTCAGCGGATCTGCCACATTCAGATCCGTATGCACTTTGCAAATCTTCACATCGCCTTCTTGTACGTACTGACGTATCACGTGGAAGCGTCGGAGAATGTGTTTGGCGGTGGAGTGAGTCCTTGGCTCCTTGGCGTTCGCAATGGCACCCGTATTGTCGCAGAAGAGGACCACGGGGTCTTGCACGCTCGGGAACACTCCAAGTTCGATGACGAACTTCCTCAGCCACACAGCTTCATTCGCGGCCTCGCAGGCAGCAATGTACTCCGACTCCATTGTAGATTGTGCGACTATGGGTTGCTTCCCACTTCTCCAGCACACGGCGCCTCCATTCACCTTGAACACGTAACCTGTCTGTGACTTACAGTCATCGGGGTCTGAGCAGAAACTTGCATATACGTAACCCGTTACGCCAAGTTCCTCATCGCAGCCACCATACACAAGGAACATTTCCTTTGTCTTATTGAGATACTTAAGAATGCTCTTAACAGCTATCCAATGCGGCATTCCAGGATTACTCTGGAACCGGCTTGTCAAACTTAGAGCTAATGCCACATCCGGTCTAGTACTTAACATTGCATACATGATCGATCCTATGGCTGAAGCATAAGGATGTTTCGTCATTTCGGCCTTACCCAGTTCCGTTACCGGACACTGCGCCTTACGCAATACCTTATTCTTGATAACCGGCAGAGAACCCTTCTTTGCCTTCTCCATATGAAAACGCTTCAATATTTTATCAAGATAAGTACTCTGACTTAGTGCTAATAGGCGCCTTGATCTATCACGGTAGATCTTTATGCCTAAAACATACGCAGCTTCTCCTAAGTCCTTCATGGAAAACTTACTGTTTAAATATTCCTTCACGCTATTCAGAAGTTCCACATCATTCCCTATTAGCAATATGTCGTCAACATACAGTGCTAAGAACACAACCGAGATCCCACTCATTTTCTTGTAAATACAGGTCTCTTCCACATTCTGGATAAATCCAAAACCTTTGATTACCTCATCAAAGCTAAGATTCCAGCTCCGAGATGCCTGCTTCAATCCATAGATGGATCGTTGAAGCTTGCACACCTTGTTAGCACTTCCTGGATCGACAAAACCTTCCGGCTGTACCATGTACAACTCTTCCTCAATGTTTCCATTCAGGAAGGCCGTTTTGACGTCCATCTGCCAGATTTCATAATCATAGTAGGCAGCTACCGCTAACAAAATCCGAATAGACTTAAGCATCGCTACCGGTGAAAAAGTTTCATCGTAGTCAATTCCATGAACTTGTCGGAAACCCTTTGCGACAAGCCGAGCTTTATAGACGGTCACATTACCATCAGCATCAGTCTTCTTCTTAAAGATCCACTTATTCTCGACGGCCTTGCGCCCTTCGGGAATATCCACCAAGGTCCACACTTGGTTATCATACATGGATCCTATTTCGGATTTCATGGCTTCAAGCCATTTCTCGGACTCTAGACTCTCCATCGCCTCCTTGTAGTTCGTAGGTTCGTCTTGCTCGACTAGCATGACGGTGCAAACCATATTGCCATACCATTCTGGTGGGATCCGAGATCTACCAGACCTACGAGGTAGAACATCTTCCTCGACAGTTTCTCCCACTCCTTCCACGGAGGACGTTTCCGGAATTGCTTCCGTTGCGCCACTCGGAATCTCGAGTTCAGGATCAACGATTTCATCGAGGTCTACCTTCCTCCCACTTACTCCTTTCGCGAGAAATTCCTTCTCTAGAAAGGCACCAGTCTTCGCGACAAAAGTTTTGCCCTCAGCTTGTTTGTAGAAGGTGTACCCAACGGTTTCCCGCGGATATCCTACAAAGACGACTTTCTCTGACTTCGGTTCGAGTTTGTCGGGCTGTAGTTTCTCAACGTACGCCTCACAACCCCAAACCTTCAGAAACGATAACTTAGGCTTATGGCCATACCATAATTCATACGGTGTCGTTTCAACGGACTTGGACGGAGCCCTATTTAAAATGAATGCGGCTGTTTCTAACGCATAACCCCAGAAGGACACTGGCAGATCGGTAAGAGACATCATAGATCGGACACTATCCAGTAGAGTACGATTACGTCGCTCGGACACACCGTTTCGCTGCGGCGTTCCGGCGGGCGTAAGTTGGGGTACTATGCCACAACTCTTCAGATGTGTGCCAAACTCAAAACTCAAGTACTCTCCACCGCGATCGGATCGGAGATGCTTGATTTTCCTATTAAGCTGATTCTCAACTTCACTCTGGAATTCTTTGAACTTTTCAAACGTTTCAGACTTGTGTTTCATCAAATAGATATAACCGTATCTACTCAAGTCATCAGTGAAGGTGACGAAGTAACGATAACCATTGCGTGTCGAAACGCTCATTGGTCCACATACGTCTGTATGTATGATCCCCAACAAATCCGACGCCCGTTAAACGAAACCTTTGAACGGTGTCCTGGTCATTTTGCCCATGAGGCATGGTTCACATGTATCGAGGGATCCGAAATCCAACGAGTCCAAGAGTCCATCGGAGTGGAGTCGCTTCATGCGCTTTATACCAATATGACCAAGACGGCAATGCCACAAAAACATGGCGGTATCGTCACTACACTTAATTCGTTTGGCCTCTATGTTATGGATGTGAGTACTACGATCGAGATTCAACAAGAATAAACCGTTATTCTCGGGAGCATCAACATAAAAGATATCATTCATATAAATAGCACAATTGCTTGACACTGATTTAAATGAATAACCGTCTTGTAACAGGCAAGACCCACTTATAATGTTTACACTCAAGGATGGCACAAAATAACATTTATTTAAAACCAAAACTAATCCCGATGGTAGATGCAGAGGGAGCGTGCCGACAGCTACCACGTCGACTCTCGATCCATTGCCGACGCGCATCGTCACCTCATCCTTCGCCAGCCGCCTTCTATTCCGTAACTCCTCCTGAGAGTTACATATATGAGCAACAGAACCAGTATCAAATATCCACGTATTGCTCCGGGCGGATGTAAGGTACACATCTATAACATGTATATCAAATATACCTTTCTCTTTGTCGACCGTGTTGCCAGACTTCCTATCCTCCAGATACTTGGGCCAGTTGCGCTTCCAGTGACCCTTCCCCTTGCAGTAGAAACACTTCACGCTAGCTCTGGGACCAGATTTGTTAGTCCTGGACTTGGCAGCCAACTTTGCCTCCCTCCGGGACTTCCAGCTCTGCTTTCCCTTGCCACCGGACTTCTTGAAATCAACGGTCTTGTTGACCATCAACAGCGTGTGCTCCTTCTTAATCTCTACCTCAGCAGTCTTGAGCATCACGAACACTTCACCCAGGGACTTAGCCATGCCCTGCATGTTGTAGTTCATGACGAAGCCTTTGTAGCTTGGCGGCAACGATTGCAACACCCTGTCAATCGCCAGCTCATCGGGAATCTTGCACTCCAGAGCATTCAGGCGTTGAACGTAGCCAGACATCTTGACTACATGCTCGCTCACACTGTTATGCTCTTCCATCTTGGCTGAGAAGAAAAGCTCAGAAGCCTCATATCTCTTAGCCTTAGCCTGCGGCGCAAAGACAACCTTAAGATCCGAGATGATCTCAAAGGCGATCATCTTCTCAAAGCGCTTCTGCCGGTCGGCTTCCATGGCGTAGAGCATGCCACTCTGGACAAAGGCAGAATCCTCCGATCGGGTCTGGAAGACCTTCTTCTCATCCTCAGAGGCATCATCTGCAGGAGGGTCACCTATGGTGGCCTCAATGACGTAGGCCACCCTATGGGGAGTGAGGAGGATCCTCAGGTTGCGGAACCATGCCATGAAGTTTGACCCATTGGTCTTAAGCTTTTCTTTCTCAAGGAACAGACCTAGGTTAAACGAGGGGCGAGACATCTACAATGGAATTTGCAACAACATAAGACTTTGTTCATAATAATTTTGAGTTATAGTATTTTAGAAAATAACTGACATAACTCCCACTCAAACGAACATCCCTCCTGGTCATTTAAGCGATTACACGACCCCCATCCATTGCACCACCCCTCATCATCAAAGCCGGCGGCACAACTTCAAGAGTAGACAAAATCGTCCGTCACACCAATTTTGTGACTCGTGCTCGGCCTTTCGGCCTTCCTGTTCCGAGGCCATACCTCTGAGTATGCTAGGCTCGCCACCAAAGACCTCCACGCTGACGCTTGTGCAACATGGCTTACACCCACCGTATGCGAACGAAGATATGTCTGACACCCGATCATCACGGCCTGCCTCATAACGTAGAACTTTATTGGTGGTGCGCGTTGGAGGGAGAACACTAGTGGTATTTTGAAGGATCATCTTATTCAACTACCGCCGTGTAACACACAATCACACACAAAATAAGATGCACACAAAACATCAAATGTAATGCAATGTGATATAGTCCATCGCGCCATGGTCTTCTTGGCGCCCGCAGTTTATAAACAATTTAATAAACCTACCTTGACCATATCACATAGCCCCTGCAAAATAAAGTTAGACGCTTCTAATTTATCTTTTGCATATTTTACGTGGCTTGGGGCTTTCGTAAATAGAACCGCTTCATACCTACGAATCTTATGACCACAACAACGATCCAATAATTGCATGTTTAAGCATCCCTTTCGGGCCCTCCATTGAAAATGCGAAGACCAACTAAAGAGAGAGAAACTGTCACCCGCCAGCCACATATACGGTACAAGCCGTATGTCAGTAGTGGAACCAGTCTCGCGTAAGCGTACGCGTAAAGTCGGTCCGGGCCGCTTCATCAACTCAATGCCGCTGGAATACACAAGTGCACGCTAGAGGGTAGCAAATACCAGGAACGGTGCCCCCGTGCAGAGCACGGGTTCTAACAGCGTACAGCTATATCTTACGATAGATCGGCTCTGATACCACTGAAGGGGATCGTGGGCAGAAAACAATAATTTTCCTAGCAACGATATCCTTAAACTAGCCAAGATCTATTCTATGCAGATATAGTAGTACGAACGGAGATCGGAATACATACCCTTGTAGACCGAAAGCGGGGATTACGTTCCCGCACAAACGTTGTCGATGAAGACCGACGTAGCCGACCTCAAGGTCGTGTAGAGGAAGCAGGCCTCCGAGTACCGCTAGCGCAGCACCTCGCAGGGAGTCGCACACGTACGGTGGAGACGACGCCTCCGAAGCTCCAGTCCAGGACGAGCAGCGGAAGACTTGGACCGGAACACCAGCAGCGCGGCAGCGGGCTATGGTGGAGGAGATCCCCGACTCCTCTTGCTCGGCGCGGCTCCAACTTGGGAACCACGAGATCGAGAGAGAAATCATGAATTAATTGGTGAATTAAAAGGCTGGGGGTGCCCTTTCTTATATAGGCTCCCAAGGGGAGCCAACCTTGCCAGCCAGGCAATGTGGGACTAACCCCCCACAGCCTGGTTCGGCTAGAGAGGTGTGCCGGCCCCCTGGTGGGCCCCTTGTGGCCCACATAGGCCGGCCCTCTTGGCCCCCACCGAATTCCCCTAGGGAATTTTCCCCTCTTGGGCCTTCTTTCGTCCGGAAGGCCCATTTAGGGAAATCTGCCTTAATAAATTCGAAAATAAATATATAAAATTATATTTGCATATTAATAACACTAATTAATATCAAACATAATATATAAAATATTTCCTAACTCCGAAAACTCTTTCGGCGCTGCCCGTTCTCCATCGGACCTCTCCCGGGACTGTCCCGGTGATCTCCTTCCTTTCCGGTTGTCTTGTCGAAACCCCTTAAGTGTGTTACCCTAGCGGTTCGATATAATATCAGGTATGATCAAGACTCCTCAATGATCAACGACTAACTCGTAGGCCTGAACCCCCTGAATTAATCCCTGAGATATAACGAATGATTTTCATCTATCAAACCTGAACGTGAAGTCTTAGACCTTTTGCCATAGCGATACTTAGCATGTCCGAGCGTCGCTCCATAGATATCTCCATACCTAATCCCGACCTCGTTACCGACGATGCCATCTTCTACTCGTTCATGATCTCATGTCTCCGTGACCTAGTCACATGCTTGCAAGCTCATTAGACAAGATCTCACCGAGTGGGCCCGAGAGTATCTATCCTGCTACGCGGACTGGCAAATCCCGCTCTTGACCCCTCGTCTCAATACTCCTTTCCAATACCCAAAAGTATCACCGTTATTGTCATACTAAATAAGATACGACGTTTGGTGCAATCAAAGTATCTTCGGGGAATATCGATAAGAGTTGATCTCACGGTCAAAGGTGTAATGACTATGTTCTCCAAAACTGGGTATGTCCATCACATCACTCTCCAGCGATGTGACTCTCATTGCCGACCGGCGCCATGCCCCATGACCGGGAAACCTCGATCATCAATCGCGCAACGAAACTAGTCTTAGTAGAGGCTACTAGGGACCTGGTTGTTTACGTATCACACCCGCATTAATGTTTCCGCTTAATACGGTTCTAGCATGACACAAAAACATATTATGAACAAACGAGATATGATAAAGAATACACTTTATTAATTGCCTCTAGGGCATATCTCCTTCATCAGTCAATAAAGTCAATTGATATTTGTGGAGTCTCAAAACAAATAGTCTACCGATCCAAGGAATTCACCTTCATAAGTTAGACCATCTCCACCGGGAGACCCTAAAAGGGCTCTGACCATAATTGTCGGCAGTTTGGAGGCCTCTACCTACACCGGTTTCGTGTAAATTGTAAACCCCAAACCAGTTTTTGGGAGGATGAGCAGTGGGGATGCAAGTCTCAGCCCTATGTGGAGTTATTTGCCACAACTGCCGACACGTCCAAGCGAGCCCCTGGTTGTCGGGGGCGGACAGGGGTGCCGAACACAGTTTGGAGCCTCTTGTATTGTCAGCAGTATTTGGCGTGGGACTGTTTTTGCCTCCCCACACCCTGGTCAGGGTGGGGATGCTCTTATGAGGCAAGAGTAAACTCACATACATATAGCAATGGCTTTGTCCTGACCATGACTCCATTTCAACCCAACGACCTTCGCCTCTTATTCCTTGGGGCAAGCGCCAACCGACATGCCGCCATGGAAGTTCCTTATGATTGGTTCCACGTAGAACACGAAATCGAAGGTAACAACCTAGTAGAGCTAAATAAAATGTACAACCGTGGTGCAATAATACTAACTGTGGTCCAATAACCTAGTAGAGCTCAATGGTAATAACCTTATTAGTTAGTCTGGATGGTCAAGCATGTCAAACCACATGTGCACCGTGAATGAACCGCAATCACTAATTATTGAAGTGCCTAAATTCATAAAACTAGGAAAGAGACATTAAATCAAACACGGATGATAGAGTATAATTTTGGAACCTACATGAAACTCGTTTATAAGACATTTTTGTAAGTTTTAGAAAAGAACAAGAAAATACGCGCAAGATTCGTTTAGAAACTTAGACATGTAAACTTTCGTAAAATAATATGACTAGATGTGTGTATGTTTACGTGCATAGTGTGTCACTAGAAGGAAACGACTCGTTTTGTCCAAATACGAACAACGATAGATGGTGAAATATATATAAAAACAATATCAATGAAGGAGAAAATATTATCATTGCCTCACTATTTTACAACACATTTAATTAAACATAGATAAGTGCACAAGTGACACGACACTCAGTTAGATGATCATGATACATCGATAATTATGAAATGTCATGAAAGTTAAATTGTGTATCTTCATGGTCATGACTTTTCTACACTCTAATAATTGCAAGTGAGGCTAGATAAACATAGGTGCTTTTTTAGGGTATGCATTCAACCATCTAAAATAAAACACATGCATTTTCTTTGGCTCATTCTCTTAATAAAAGTGATATATAGTAAAAAATTCACAGATCCAACAATAAGGCATATAACTCATCCTTCCACCGGTAGGCACCATCGATTTGTCATTCACGGTTTCAACCGCAGCTACCACCACCACCGAGTCGAGCGCTACTAACAACAACGGTGACAACGGATGCCGATGTGAGAGGCCACATTGGTGTTCACATGCAACTACTGCGAGTGTTGTAGGAAGTCTTCCAGCTCACTGACGTTGGATGGCCACAATAGGGGAGCGCAGGTGGCGTGCAAGTTAACAATGGACTTGAGACGCAACATCAGAGATGGAGGTGCCTTCTAGTCCTAGTCTCCTAGGTGCTTGACGGAACCAACGGTGTGTGCAAAGAGACGGGCAAACTTTGCGTAAGGACGGCTGTTTTCGATAGAATATGGTTTGAGTGAGGCGGAGGTACATAAATGGTGTCGCGTGGCATAGGCTGCATAACGCTATGGTGAACACCCGACAATAGAGATAAGAGATAGGGAGTTCTCAGATAGAACCAGTAGCTCAAAACTCATTGCATCTCTTTTGCTAAAAAATTAAACGACTATGCAAGTTTCAATTTTTTTGAAATAAAACATACTACTACGTGTATGTATTGTACGCACTGTATTTTGATCTACATAAAAAAAGTAATTTTAAGGTAAAATGGAGCTATTTATCGTTTGTTACAACCATAATTTATCTTTTTATAGATGGAATCATTTTTATTTTATAAAAAAATAGCATGTAAGTATAAACATATGTATGTATCCAATAGATTTTTTGTTAAACTGTATTTAAATCTATGAAAAATAAACAAGTATAATTCAATATGGTTCATCATGTGAACATGTGGGAGAAGGAGAGGACACCGATCGTAGGGAGCTTAGTATTTAGAAAGATGTGTCTGTTTATACATACACATTGTGATCTAAAGATTACTTTCCGGATTTGTTTCAAACCGAAAGCTATAATGAAACGACTAGCTATACAAAATAGCGGTTAGATATCAAGCAAAGCTTAGCAGGATCATGTATTCCGAACAAAAAGACAAGGAAGACAACAGAGACAAACAAAAAATAGCAATATCCAAGTCCAAGGCTGCATCAGCGGATAAGCTATATCCTTCCTCGAGCTTGTGCCTCGATGGTATCGAAACCTCTATGCATGATGTACGCGGAGCTAGTAAACAAATGGGAACCTGACGGAGGCATGGAACTCGCGATGCTAACCAAGTTAACAACCACTGCTGGATTACCAAACTGCCCAAACCTTAACTTATTTCCCTACTGAGTGTGATTGCGGGGTCTAAAATATTTTGAGTTTTTCTACTCGTAAATGTGAAATTCCTCGTAATACTATTCACGATTTAAGTGTCCAGTGATAGTACAATCATTCACATTCCAGATTACTGACGATTTTGTTCAGAGATGCAACTGCAGTTACATAAAATTGTGCACTTGAACCCAAGAAATTAAGAATACTGAAGATTCATCCTATGAATTAGGGAAACTACATTTTTTTGTGCTTAAGTAAATATATCACTTCACTGATATAATGATGTCAGTATATCATTGTGATCCATCACCTTTCACACTTTTGCGGGACCACTAATACAAGGAAACGATACAAAGCACACAACGTGTATTCACTTCGTCTTCGCTCTTTTGTGAGATAAGAAACAGCCAATCCGTTGACCCATGTGGGGATCTCAAGGTCAGGCATAGACTAATCACGTGTATGTGTGGGTGTGGAGGTGGCTGATCCGTGTCTGAGATCTCATGGCATACTATTTGTAAAATAAGAATATAAATACTACCAAGTGACATTATATATGTTGGATTGTATTTTTTATCCTTATCAATCATATGAATACTTAGCAACTCTTACTAAAATTATACATCTTTGCCTAATAAAATAGACTATGTTTTGGGAGTGGTGTTTTGGCTTCCGGTTTTTAAATTGCATTTGAAAAGTTCAAAAGTTGAATTTATACGTTAAAAAGGGCTTTTCACGAGATTTTTTTTCTTTTTTACACAAGCTAAAAAGAATGACAGTTTCTAACGAAACCTGGGTGCACAAAATTTTCGTTGTAGTTTTTGACATTTTAAAATATTTATTTGGGGAAGTAGCATATAATCCCATGTGACAAACTGAAGTTCCCATGTTTCCAAATTGAAATATGAACTTCTTTAGTTGGTGTTCTCACCTAGAAGCAGTTTAGTTGTGGAGTGGAGTATAGATGAAATCATAACATTTACACGGACAAAACACAAAATTTGTCTGTATGAAGAGATAATAACTCATCGGTTCATCTGAGGGCAAAATGGCCACATCACAATAGATTGATTAACTAATCCAAATTCCGAGTTAATTTATACGACTTGCGATCCTGTCATTTATGTTCCCATCTCCCACTCTCCCTGTCTCATGGCGATCCCAGCTCCCATGGCGCTCTCCATTTCCGCTCCTGCGTCATCCTCCCTCCTCCCCGTCTCCCGCCAGGTACATTCGCTTGCTCCCCTTCTTCATTCTCTCTCCGTCGAGCTCTCATTTGCTCGATTTGGCCGCTTCCCCGGCCCGTTCCCAGGTTTCACCCGTTTTTGATCGCTGCTCCAGGTCGGCCGGTGGAGCTTGTCAGCAAGCTCGGCAAAGCCCGCGGATTTCGGCCTCCGGAGGACGGTTCTTGTGACGCGCGCCACCGCCGGTAACGCGCCGCCTTCCCCCGTCGACGGTACCGATCTTTCTTGCTTTCCCTCCTGCTCCCGGTTTCTTAGTATGCGTGGCGTTCGTGAGTCTTGATCCGCGATGTCTGTTTGTTCGTTTGTTGCAGAAGTGGTCACTGAGCTGGACGTGGTGTCCAGCTTCAGTGAGATCGTGCCAGACACCGTCGTCTTCGATGATTTCGAGAAGTAACAACTCCCCTGTTTGCTCCTATACTCCCGTTGAGTGAATCTGGTTGGCCGATGGTAAGTGATACACCGTGTCGCTGACCAATTGCAGGTTTGCACCGACGGCGGCCACAGTGAGCTCCTCGCTGCTGCTCGGGATTGTGGGCCTCCCAGATACCAAATTCAAGGTGAGGAGCTACTGAAATGTTAACTGAATCTCACACAAGAACACAGTTGACATGATTCTTCGCAAGGAAGAGAGGGAGAATGACATGATTGGGGCTCGGGCTGTGTGATTGTTGCAGAGTGCCATAGATACTGCGTTGATAGATGGCGAATGTAACACAATGGAGAAGCCAGGGGACCGAATGTCCTGTTACCTTACCAAGGTGCGCACAGCTCATATTGCATTTCTGTTCCATTATCACTTTCTCTGTTCACCTGAGGAGCTGAATTGATAATTTTTTGACAGGCCCTGGGGAATGTTGGAGCTGAACTGTCCCATCAAGTTCCTGGAAGGGTGTCAACGGAAATAGATGCTCGGTTGGCTTACGATACACAAGGAATCATCCAGAGGGTATGGGCTTCTTCCTTCTTTTGTTGCTCGTGTTGCTTAGAATTGTGTATTAAAACTATGATTAATTCAGTGGAACTTCTGGTACCCTCGTCCTTGTGATTTGTATAGATAGTTATGAAATTCTATTACTAACATTACATGAACATGAAGTGATTGAGAACTGTTTCTATTTCTAACAATGTTTTTTGACGCTCTAATTTACTTAGTGAGAGATAAGAGAAAAACAGTCTGAACCAATAACTTCTTATAAGAAATGGGCTCAAATTATGTGCACATACACAATAAGTGGTTACTTCTTCCAGTTGCACAATCTCCAGACAAGTATTTCAAAGTATTTTGATCCTTTTAGTCGTACCAAAGTTCCACGAGCAGATAAATATTCATCACTTTACCAAAGGTAATATTGGTTTGAATGCATGGTCTCGTTAGCTTTGTGGTGTCTTCTTTTGTTCACATGTTCCTGCTATAGTAGAATTTTATCAATATCAATGATGTGTACTTTCCCAGTGCATCTGTTCATTTTATGCTATGTATCCAAATATAAAAGCATATAATACCTATTTAAGAGCGAGGATCATGGTCATACCTATTTAAGGCTGTTATATTCAAAGGCATGACGGTTCAGTACAATTGGGAGTGTCTTAAATCTTTTGCTTGTGTTATAGTAGCTTTCTGAGGTTTGACCTAGTAAAGCACTTAAGCACAGCACTTCAGTGTTTAAATATTAGTGATACCAAGACCCTCATTCATTTGAATCTAGTTATATAGTTGAATCAATCCAACATTTCGTGTATTTTGAATGCAAAGTGTGCATGCCAATAGTCATTATTCTTGTATCAAGGTGAATAGCCATAAACGGGCCAAGTTGGTGGAGATAATGCAAGCTTGCATGATTACTAGGACTAATGCAATTATTTTGACGTGGGCAAAATATTTATCCATTGACCATGTTTTCATCACATTTTGCTGCTCAGGTACCCATGAGTGACTAATCAGTTAGCTTTAGTGATAAAAAAATCTAAAGTATATTTAAATTTTTCATGGAACAAGGATTTGTTTAGTTCTACTGGTTTGAAGCCTAGATAGAACCAATCAGCCACTAGCGCTAACATAAGCTTGATTTCACTGAAGAGTGGAATTGTTATGCGATGCATGTGACTATATTGTGAAAAATAGATATACAAAATTGTGATGTCTCTCTTTGTCCCTACTAGCTACATTTTTTGACAAAATTGTGATGCCATTGTGAACAACTCATATTGTGGGTCTCATACCCATTTCTCTCGATGCATTATTTATCACATTACGTTACATACTTTTTCTGAAGGATCTGCTAAATATTTAGATGTTTGATATAATCCAATTCAATAACCTCGGAGTTCTTCATTTTTCTGACGGAATTTAATCTCCTCTTCACATGCTCAATGATTTCATATTATCCTTAGAACAATTCACCTTTATGATTAGAGTTTGACTGTCACAGTTCATCAGGATAGTAGGTATTAGTTTTTCAACCATTGGTAAGTCCATCAAAAGCTCACGAAGCCACTCTGGTTGAACAGTTGTTGTGTCTAATATTGTGAGTTCTGTTTCCATTAGTGACCTTATTAAGATCGTTTGCTTGCAAGACTTGCAGGAAACAACACCATCACCAAGTGTAAAAACATAACCACTCGTGACCTTAATCTCATCAGATATCCAATTTGAATCATCGTAACCTTCAAGTACCCTCAGATACCCGGTATAGTGAATAACATAACTCGCGGTGCCCTTTAGCGCATAATCGTCTCAAATGAGAGTTGGAGGTTAGAAGGCCCTCCAAGCAGTTTTTTTAGGAGAAATTCGGTGATTACGGGCGAGGGAGCGGGCGCTAGCGCTCGAACTCGAGACCTCGGGGGCACAGAAGGTATCAACACCTCCTAGCCATCCAGGCCAAGCCACGGTTCTCCGCATAATCGTCTCAAGAGCATGCCAATGATCATCTCCCGGATTTGAAACAAATTGGCTCAACTTGCTTACAACAAAAGAGATGTCCGACCTCTGTGATGGTAGCCAAATACATAAGCAAGGCTATAATTTGAGAATATCTCATTTGATGTCTAGAAACTTGTCGATTTTTTTGAAGTAACACACTAGCATCATATGGTGTTGGAGAAAGCTTGCACTCGCCATACCCAAAACGACACTCAAGACCTTATCCATGTAGTGGGATTGAAGCCGAGTAACCCACCATTATCATCTCTTAAGAGCTTGATGTTCACGATAACATATCCTTCATCTCGAAAGAGCGATATAAGAAATCTTTGACTTACTTAATCACTTTAAGGTTGGTTCTAAATATCAGTAGAATAACTCATTCACCCTCAATAGTATACACATTTGTCAGCTTAGCTTACAACAAAGTCTTCAACACTTTCAGACTTCTCATGCTACTGCTTAGAGCGTGTTAAAGTTGTACAATGACTTTAACATGCACACCTTTCCCTCCCTGCTAGGTACCACAAAATCATCTGGCTGCTTCATGTAAATTTCCTTAAATTTACTCACCGTATCTCCATTTAGGAAAGTCGTCTTAACGTCCATTTGATGGACGAGAAGACCGTGCGAGCCAGCCATTGATAATAGCACATAAATGGTGGTCAGTCTGTACAGGTGAGTATGTAGTAAAGAAGTCTTCACATTTTTTTGGGTATAACTCTTGGTGACAAGCCGTGCCTTGTACTTTTTAATATTATCATCAGGTTTAAGCTGCTTCTTAAACACCCACTTACATTCTATAGGTTTGCACCCATAAGAACAATCAGTGATTTCCTAAGTTCCGTTAGTTAAGATGGAATCCATCTCACTACGGACAACTTCCTTCTAGTAGCCAGCATCAAGATGCATAGTGTTGACTTCCATAATGAACACACACGGGGAAATTTACGCTGTAGGTAGAAGATGAACTGTGAGGCTCAAAAGCAGCCGAACACTCTCGATTTCTCTACTCCTCTGTACAAATACATAGTGACCCTTAGGCCCCTTTTACACCACGGCCCTCCTAGTCTCATATGTTATCCTACAGGTCCAGCCATCTCTCAACACTCCCCCTCAAGATGGGGCAAATATATCTATGAGCCCCATCTTGCCACAAAGTTTCATGAAAGGTACAACATTAACACCTTTTGTTAGTACATCGGCAACTTGATCTACGGATTTGACAAAACCAACTTGGAGGATTCCCTTATCTATTTTTTCCTTGATGAAGTGTCTATCTATCTCAACATGCTTGGTTCTATCATGGTGAATTGGGTTATGCACCAAGTTGATTGCTGCCTGATTATCACAATATAGTTTAAAAGGTCCATCATAAAGCAACCTGAGCTCGGATAATAATATAAGGTCCATCATAAAGCAACCTGAGCTCGGATAATAATATTCTCAACCACATCAGCTCACATAAACCTGAAGCCATAGAACGAAACTCTGCTTCAGCAGTTGATCGTGCCACTACGCTTTGCTTCTTGCTTCTCCAACTCACGAGATTGCCGCCCACAAAAACACAATATCCTGACGTTGATTTTCTATCGTCCAAGCACCCAACCCAGTCAGCATCTGTATACCCTTCTATTTTAAGATGCCCATGATTAGAGAATAAGATGCCCTTTCCCGAGCAACTCTTTAGATACTGAAGAATTCTAAGTACGGCATCCCAATGACCGGAACGAGGATCATCCATATACGTGCTTACAATACTCACAGCATAGGTAATATCTGGCCTGGTGTGGGATAAGTAGATCAAACGTCCAACTAATCTTTGATATTGATGTTTGTCTACATGATCACCTGAATCTGCTAGTATACGATGGTTTTGCTCGATGGGTGTGGGTGACGGCTTACAGTCTAGCATGCCAGTTTCAGCAAGTAAAGCAAGTACATATTTTCTCTGTGATAGATAAATACCTTGTGATCCATATGCAACCTCAATTTCCAAGAAATAATGAAGAAATCCAAGGTCCTTGACTTCAAAGGACTTATTTTCCGAGGAAACGCAAAGACTTTTTGTGTTTCTTTATATTGAAAAGAGAGAGTTTGTTACAAGCCTCCAAGGAGGTGATTACAGGGTGAAAACGGAAAAATTCAGTGTACATCCCAGGTCGGTGGGATGACATCCCGTAGCCCAAGCGCACCGGCGCTGGCCAGAGTGCGGCTTCTTCCTTGATCTTCGTCACCAGGTTGCGAGTCGAGGGTCTGCCTCTGTGACTTCAAAGGACTTAGCCAACATCTTTTTTAGGCATGCTATCCCATGATCATCATTACCTGTGATCACAATATCATCAACATAGACAATAAGAATAACAAATTTTCCACTTTGATGCTTAAAGAAGAGGGTGTGATCTACATTGCTCTGTTGATAACCCATAGAGCATACTTCACTTCGAAACCTCCCAAACCAGGCTCTAGGTGATTGTTTAAGCCCATACAGGGATTTTTTAAGTTTACACACTTTACCCACGGTTTCTCTACTATTAAACCCTGGTGGAATATCCATATATATCTCCTCCTGCAAGTCTCCATGAAGAAAAACATTCTTAACATCCATTTGAAACAATTTCCACTTACTATTTGCTGCTATAGAGATAAGCGCCCTAATTGTGCTCATTTTTGCCACCGGTGCAAAGGTTTCATCATAATCCACTCCATAAGTTTGGCTGTAGCCCTTAGCCACCAGTCTGGCTTTCTATCTTTCTACCTTTCCCTCTGAATTTTGTTTCATGGTAAATACCCACTTACAACCAACAACTTTTGTATTAGGAGGAAGAGTAGTAAGTACCCAAGTGTTGTTCTTGTCAAGTGCTTCCATCTCCTCTATCATAGCTGCTCTCCACTCTGTATATTGCTTCGCCTCATGCCAATCACATGGTATAGGTAAAGTGGAATCCAGTGCAGCTATAAATGACTTATACTGAGAACCCAATGACAAATATGAAACGTAATTGGAAATATCATATGGAGATAGATTCAGTGGCAGTTTTCCAACAGTGGAACGGGGCTGTTTTCTGTGGGCAATAGGAATATCTAAATCATCCAATTGTACGGAAGGGGTACCATCATTTTCGTGGGGACTTGAGCTTGAGTCATGCATTTCTTGCTGAACTTGATCTTCGGAATTATGTCCTGATAGTATGTTTCTCTCCCCCTGCACCTGATCCTCCACTGTTTGGTGTCTTCGTTTATATACCCGAACCTCTTGTTCTTCATTTGGTCTTGGCCAATGTAACACCTCATTTTGGGCACCTTGTTGTTCCGCCTGCATCTGCCCTTGCCCTTCCCCATTAGGACCCACATCTCTGTCATCATGACTATCTTCTGGTGGTATTACTCCAACTACCACTTCCCTTGATGTTGGAGAGAAAGGAGAGGAGAGTACCATCATGCATGATCCCTGTCCAAGTCGTTTTCCAGTACCAAGTTCCTGAAATAAGCACCATGTTGGGAAGAAAATTGCAGCACAATTGAGCTCTTTTATAATACAACTAACAAATAACAAATTGATTGGGAACGAGGGAACATGAAGTACGGATGAAAGAGGCATATTAGATCCACACATAATTTTTCCTGACCCCATAACAGTTTGATAAGAGCCATCAGCTAGCCTTACACTTTGCCTCTTTATATCAGGAGCATATTCAACAAAATTTTCATAAGAGCCAGCCATATGTCTAGAGGCCCCTGAATCTATTAGCCATGGTATATCAGCCGTTTTATAATTCATAGCATGAAAAGTGTTACCATCAGAGTTTGTACTCGTCGAAGATGTGAATCCATTGGAAACCTGGGTCCATTGCTTGTCCTCCACATACATCCTCTTAAATTCGCACCACTTTTTCCAATCATCAAATGACATCTCCACGCTCACGGTTTGAGAAACATTTTTAACGGTTGAAATAGTATTCGCCCTTCCTCCGGATCGCATACCACATCCTCGACCATCACTACCAACACTTGTTCCACTAACACTGACAGGGCGTGCAGCTCCACAACGATTACAGACCCCACGGAATGCAAAATTTATATTTCTACAGCCTATATTTGGACACAACCAATCCTCATCTCGCTGTCGAGATTTTGCCGCACCATCATCATGTCCTTTACCTCTGTCTAATCCATTATCCAAGTCATTTTTGGTGCCACCTCCTGGCTATGTGTTCTTCCCCTGCTTACCAATACCATCGAACAGAGCTTGAAATTTTGCAGTCATAGCTCTCACCAAGTAGACTAACACTGCTAATTCTTGTCCACCACAGTTATATGACTTAAGAGCGCCACTGGCCGACGATTCAGCAATCAGCACTGGTAGCACTTTCTCCTCTTCTTTTCTCAATCTGCTTGCAGCCAACAAGTCCAGAAGCTGCCACTCACCTCCTCTCAATTCTCACACACAACAAAGCTACAAGCGACATGTCCACACAGGAAGAAATGGATCCAAATCAGCTGACCCAAACCAATCCTGTAGCTACTCACCTCGTGGACTCCTGCTGCTCTTTCTCTCCGCTGCAGGACACCACCAGAAGTGATCCCCTTCTCTACTCTGCTAGCACAAGCCACCGGCTCGGCTGCAGAATCCTCTGAATAATTCTTCTCTGTACGGGCAGGAACCTCTGCCTCGCTCCTTCTCTTGACTCCTCTACTTCGCCCGCGAGCTAATCACACCACCACCCACTGCCGCGACAACTCCGGCCACCTCCACAACGCCCCGAGGCGGTCAACTCTGGCAGCCCCCGTACATCCTCTCCCGGTGCTTTGGTACCATGTTGACTTCCATAATGAACATACACGAATTTGGGGGAATTTGCGCTGTAGGTAGGAGATGAACTGTGAGGCTCAAAAGCAGCCGAACACTCTCGATTTCTCTACTCCTCTGTACAAATACATAGTGACCCTTAGGTCGCTGCTTTTACATCACGGCCCTCCTAGTCTCATCTATTATCCTACAGGTCCAGCCATCTCTCAACACATAGGCTTCTGAAATAGAACTAGAAGTGTCGTCTATGAGGTACACAATAAAATCATCGTCAACAGACTTTGTAGTCCTATGTCTCTTGCTCCTTTTAGGAGTTTCATTGTCATCCTCCACAACATTTTCATGGTGTAATATCAAAATGGTGGGTTTAGAAATTGCAACTAATTTCTCACTAAATGAACTTGACATCTCCTGATTTGATGAGCTCGACATACCCTTTCATGGAAATAATATCCTCAAAGAAAGTCGCATCATTCGACTACATGATTATGCCATCATACATGTCGGATACCTCTATCAAGAATCTATAACCAATGCTATGAAATGCATAGCCCGGAAAAACACAATCAACGGTTTTGGGTTAAAGACTGCGCTTCTTGAGAATTGGTAATTGACTTCCGCCAAACAACCTCAAGTCCATAGGTACGAGAGTTTCAACCTTTCTTCTCACTTCTCAAATGGAGTTATCTTTCTATCTTCTATAAAAATTCGGTTTAGGACATCACACGCAGTCAACACCTCCCCCCACCATGCGCTGAAGAGACCCGTTGTGTCAAACATGGCGTTAAGCAATCAGTTAGAGTACGATTATCTCTTTCGGCCACTCCATTTGACTAGGGTGAATAGAGAGGCGTTCTCTCATGAATTATACCATGTTCCGTATATAAAGAATCAAAGTCATTGGAAAATACTCTCTACCATGATCACACCTAAGTCTCTTAATTTTTTGATCAATTTGGTTTTCTGCTTCAACTTCATAGATTTTGAAAAAAAATTAGAGCCTCATCTTTTGATTTCAGAAGGTAAATCTAGTGGAGTCATCAATTAGCATCATAAAGTATTTTTTTTCACCTTTTGTCAACACGCCATTCATCTCACGGAGATCAAAATATGAGCTCTAAAGGTAGTCAAACTAGGGACTAACATCAGTTTAGCTAGCCGCGTCATACACCCAAAATTAAGGCTGGTGACAATGCAAAGTATCATATATGATGATACTAGTTTATGATACCACTCATACAATGCATAGTATCATCTAGTAGTATCATAATCACATCATATTAATTGTTTTGTGAAATCTCAATGTAAATATGTGTACATGATATATTTGCTATTCAATTTTCTAGTTTTGCGTGTCGGTATCATATTACTACTCTCACCTCTCTTTATTAATTATTGTGCCACCTCAGATTTTTGCCTACGTGGCATGCATGATACTACCTATGATACTCCCATTATTTTTTTGAGGATAAAGCAGTCGTTTGCCATTCGATTAGATAGGAGAAAAGAGTTTAATTACAGAATTTCAAATAAAAATAAAAATAATAATAAAAACTAGTCTCCAGGATCTTGCGTGTGGGCGAAAGCCCTCATCGCCAACTCCTCCCACACCAAATCCACCACCTCCAACGGCAAGATTGCCACATTGCAGTAGGTCCTTAGGTTCCTCTCCTTCCCTGCCGATCCCATCGAGCGGATGATGGTCTCACCAGCCGCTCTCCTAGTCGTGTGTGAAAAACCCACAACTGCTCCGCATGACAACACCCAGCAGCATTGATCAACAACGTGCATATCTCTCTTCCTAGCAGCAGCTCTACACTCCATCTTGGTGACGCAAACTTGAATCCCACAGCCACAAAAAGCATCTCCTCCCAACAATCGCAAGGAGGAGTGCCCAAACATCATGAGCTTCATCAACAAGCCGCCCCCGGCGGCATCTGCCGCTCCATCCTGGTCCCCGGCGTCGTCTTCTTCTTCTTGGTCTTCTTCACGGCGAGGACGAGGTCGTCGATGGCCGCTATCGCCTGCTCCGAGAAGGGCTGGTCCGTGACATCCAACAAGGCCAAGAAATCCTCTCGCCGACGCCCCGCATGGTGGCCCTCCTCAGACAGCGAGCCAAGACGGCGCGCCACGGTCTCCCTGGCCAGCTGCTCAATGTTGACGCCTTTCGGGTGCAGCTTGGCGAGCCTATCGCTTCTCCACACGGATGGTTTCGCCACCTCCATCTCAGGGGCCAACGTCGTGGCCGGCGTGCCCATATTGGTGTCCGCGAGCCGTGATACTGGCGAGGAAGCTCGACAAGGGACATAGAGGTGCACACACCTCCATGTTCAGCTGCTCAGGGCCAGTCCGCACCGGTGAGGCGGTACCCATCACAAGCTTCTGCCCGGCCACCATCTCCCCAACATGTTCCCCCTGGTCGGGCAACAGGGCGGAACCTGAATCGAGAACGACATTGCCCTCCCCCTCGTGCTCCCGCACCGTGTCGTCCATCAGCTCCACCTCCCGAGCCAGCTCAACAAGGCTTGGCACCAGCTGCAGCAGCATCGCCTCAGCAACTACATCATCCTCTTCCGTGCTGACAGTCCCGCCATCGCACAACTGATCTCCAACCTCCCCCAGATCAACCAGCAATAGCCGACCGACCCTCTCGTTCTCCTCCAAGAGAGCGCCGTCCACTCCCTCCATGTAGCACCGCAGGCCGGCCAACATCAACTCGTTCGCCTTGGTGTAACCCATGTCCCGCTGCAGGCTCACCATGCCGAAAATGTCGTCCCCTCCCGTCTTGTCCACGAGATCTTTCGGCGCCATGACCACGTCGCGGAAGGAGCGGAGCGGCGAGATAACGGTCGAGCTGAAACGCATCTTCGAGGTGGGCGGTGGGGAGGCTGTTGGCTCGCTGCAACCGCCGGCGAGGTGGCCAGGCATGTGGCACCTCCAGCAGACCTTGGAGTCACGGCAAGCAGAGGCAAAGTGGCGGTGGCTGAGACATCGAAAGCATCTCCCTCGCATCTTTCGAAGAAGTCGCTGGCGCTGCGCAAGGCTGGGCCTAGCCCGCTCCCCGTTGCCCGCCCGCCGGCCCGCACGAGCGCCACCCGTGTCCCGTCGCCACCAATGCGGTGGACGGACGAGCTCCCATTCGTCATGTCCTCGCGGCGCGCCCTGCCTGCCATTGAAGGCCCATCCAGCCCCCTGACCTCGGCGCTGCTTCGGCCCGAAGGCGTGGAGGGAGCAGAACCCACCAGATCGATGAAAGGGCGCGGCTGGTCGTGGGGAGGGGGGCCTGGCGGAGGGAGGGGCGGCCGCCTACCCGCAAAGAACTCCAGAGAGCCTAGGCCGTCGGGCAGACCACTCGGGGGTGGAGGGGACGAACTGGAGGCACAGCGCTGCGGCGGGACGTAACGGTCACGAGACCTGACGGCCGGCGAGATCTCTCCGTCTTCTAAGAGCAGCAGCTTGCAAATCCAGCCCAGCCTCTGGATCTGGATCTTGCGAATCCTGGACAAACTCCACGCTCGCAGCCTCGTCCGCGTCATCTGCCCAAGAGAACCTAGTCGAGGACGGCTGTAGTAGAACCGAGGCTAGCTGGGTGGGGGCTGGGTGCTGGGTGGTGGCGGTGGTGGCTGCCGTCGCGGCGGCCGTGGTGGTCGCCGTGGCGTTCGCCTCTGCGGGGTCGGGGTCGGGAGGGAACCTCATCCTTTGGTTGAAAAGATCGCGCCCTTTGGTTGAAAAGATCGCGCGATGGATGGATGCTCTTCCGATGCGCGAGCGATCACCGATGCATAACAGAACCCTCCACGGCTCCGCCTTCTGCTGCTAATTGATACTCCCATTATGGCTAGTCTAATATGACAAATACGTGGCATGCATGATACTACCTATGATACTCCCATTGTGGCTAGTCTAATATGACAAATACCTGAATGCCATACATTTGATACAATAATAGTGCAAATATGATTCACAACTTTATTACAAACATTTGACAATGATAGGAGGAACAAGCATCTGCACCCATAGCCTTTACCACCCATAGCCTTTACCAACGAAAGTTCCAAACTTGTGGGGCCGAGAGTTCTTCACGAAGTTAGCAGTAGATCCTCTCTCAAGTCCTCGAGACCGTGTGTCTTTTGCTCTCGCCTTTTCCTCCACATGAAGCGACCCAATGAGATCCATAACGGAAAACTCTAGTCTATTGTGCTTCAGAGAGGTAGCAAAATTCCTCCGTAAGGGAGGCAGTTTGGCAATGATGCCCCAACAATAAACTTATCCGGTAACACACACACAAAAACTTCTCAAGTTCCTTAGCAATGGACTGTATCTCATAAGCCTGCTCAACAATGGAGCGCTCACCAGTTATCTTGTAATTATAAAATTGCTTCATGACATATAGTTCACTACCTGCGTCCGAAACCCCAAAATTAGCCTCGAGCGCATCTCACATGCCCTTGCCCGTAGTGAGGGACAAATACAAGGTAATGATCTTGTCATCAAGAATGCTGAGAATGGTACCGTATCGGCTTCCTGAAAAGCTTTCCCCGCTTCGGGAGTAAGCTCTCCTTCAGGCTTGCCTTGGGCAGCATCGAAACACTTCATGGATTGAAACCAGAGGGTAGCTGCACTTCATGGATTGATGGGTACCTCTTGCACGTCATCTCATGTAGAGCACACCCTTAAAGGAAGGAGGCCTGAAGCAAAGCCAAATGAAAAAAAATGCCTAAAATAAGATTTTTGTATTGTTGAATATATGAGTAATTTCCCGCATGATTTAATCCGTAAAAACATTAGATAAAACATGGTTAGAGAAATAAGAAATAAACTATTCATGCAGTATAAAAGAAAGCACGCATAAAGCAATGCTACACATATTGGTAGAAACATAGTCTGAAACATGATCTCAAGTAGGCAGAATAAGATCACATACGGGGCAGCAGAAGAAACCCCGTTCACGTTGGCTGATGAAAACATGTTGTAGAAGAGGTCGTCGACACCGACGCCGGGGAAGAAGTCGTCGTCCGGGAAGTAGTCGTCGGCGTCCGTGACCTTATCGCCTCTCCCCCGTATAGGATCACGAGAGACAGGGTTCCGGAGGCCTACTATTCCCTCACGTAGTGCACGCCGTGCACGCCGTGGAACGGAATGAGGAAGACTTGATCGGCGGTGCAGTGCTCGAGATCGAGGAGGTAGTCGCATGAGTTGTGACTCTGTTGCGGTGTGTCTATCTGAGAGGAGCAACCTCACTTATATAGGCACAAAGATGATCTGAACACTCAGGGCGGGAGACAGGGCAGCATATGAAACGTCACGCTGGGAGGTGAAACACCATTCGCATTCAACTCCACTAGTGTACCGAACCGAACAACCATCCGTTCAGCTTTGTCTTCCACTAGTGCGCGTGGCAAAATGCATCAGCTTCTGCGTAACCATTCAGCCTCGTTCACGTGTGACAAAAAAACACATCGTCTCGGCGAGATTCTCGCAACCCACAACACGCGCACGTCGTGATGAGGTGAGCAAGGGAGGAGGAGCACGCGGGGGCTCTGTCCTATTCTCATTCTCATGCTCTTTCTAGTGCTAGAAGGGCTCAACTAATAAAGTGGTGCAACTCTCTCTAAACTAGCAACGTGGGAGTAAACTTTTGTCCCACCACTTGCCATGTATGAATGGGTCACATGGGCTTGTAAATTTATTCAGGAATTATGGAAATAGCAAAATGGGCTGGGCTATTTAGGCCAAATTTCAACTCACTATCATATTCAGTTTGCCAACTAGCTCTATCATTAAGAATCAACACTGACATACTTTTTGGATATCAGTTTTCTGCTTCACTTCTAATCTTTACACAAATCATACTTTAGTCGTGATGTTCCTATTCAACTGAAATATCCATTGATGTTTGTATATCCTTTTCCAAACCTCAGGCTGAGAGCATGTCAAGTTATATGTTATCTAAGTTTTGGCATATAAAGACATGTCTTACTTAGAACTCTCTCTGGCTTCTTGTGAATAAAGCATGTATGTTGTTAGCTGCCAGATATTGTTTGGGAAGAAAAAATCTCTACAGTAAGTTTGATGGACAATATTTGATACATCTATGTTCAGGTGCATGAACTGCTGCAGATATACAACGAACATGATGTCCTGTCAGAACGTTTGTTGTTCAAAATTCCTGCTACATGGCAAGTAAGTATGCATTGCATTAATCTCTAAGTTTGGTCTTTTTCATACTTGCTGACTGTACATCTTTGTTGTCAACTTGTTCACAATCAGGGTATAGAGGCCTCCAGGTTGCTTGAATCTGAAGGAACTCAAACACATTTAACATTCGTTTACAGGTACATACTCACACTTCGCTTAATTTGGTTCCAACCAATTTCTCGTAGTCAGGAGTTGTATGGATGTTTCCCCTCTTGTCTTTTCTTTTAATTTGAACCAATGCTTGGTTGCATGATAACTCCTTTTTCCCAACATGGGGCTAGAGAACTGCCTTTTATTGACTGAGCATGCACTTACAGAAAGGTGAAGACACTAAATAGCCAATAAAGTGCCTATTTGCATGTGTTATTTTTGCCTATCTACAACGTAAGTAGCTACAGCACTTTTGTGTTAGCGCAAGAAGAGATAGTCAGTTAAATCTCTCTGGTAATATAAGACGCATAATTACGCATGCAATCTACGTTTTACAGTTTTCACAACTAATACTATGATACATGTACATATATGGAGTGAGCATGCAAGAATTATGTTGTTGTGTTGGTGCTGCAAAATATTTTTAGACAAAATCCTACATTGAAGACTGAAAAGTCGGCGCACGCCTTTTATTTCCGGATGGAGGGAGTGACGTGTAAATACTCATCTTGCGCGATAAGGGACTAGCGGGATAATTGGAGCGGAGAGGGTAATCTTGGGAGGTACCAAGACGTGGCCCTGGACATCTCTGGCACGATGCCTGCTGTGAAGAAGGGAGGCAGTAATTTAGATTACTACTGTTTGCTTGAGAAAGAGATGGAGGTAGACACTATATAGCTCGTGTGAACGAACTTGGGGCCTAAGACAATTCTAAACAAACTTGCAACTCATCCTGAGATATCTGGTATTTCTTTGTGAGGGTTTCCACCCTTTGGTACCCTTCTTGTGATTGTAGGCCTGTAGAGTAGGATCTACATGACAACTCAATAGCCTTTGCTAGTTGTTGGGAAGACCAAGTTTAATGCTAACAGACATACACTATTGCCGGTGCACTGATTTTAGTTTTCCAGTTCATGTAATATGGCAAGGCAATTATGAAAAGTTATCCTAGGATATTAAACTGTGACCCAACAGCTAATAACTGAAACCTTATGTAACTTCTTTTTCTGTCCGGTCATTTCTTCCTCAGTTTTGCACAAGCAGCAGCAGCAGCACAAGCTGGTGCATCTGTTATACAGATATTTGTGGGACGTATTCGGGTAAGTGCATCATCTATTTTCATTACCTCATGCTAACATGTAGATATTATGCCGACCAATGACCATAAATTATACAGGATTGGGCAAGGAATCACTCTGGTGACCCAGAGATAGATGAAGCTTTAAAGAAGGGAGAAGATCCTGGGCTCGCCTTGGTTAGCATCACTTACCATTTCAGTTTTTGTGTGTATCATTCTATCAACATATATCTAGAAAAACAGGGGCTGCTTTACTCCCCGGAGTTGGAAATTTTCTGTTCCTATTCCCTGTAATCTTCTGTTCAGTGCCTGGATATGCAGATAAAAAGGAAAATGTTTTAACTACCTAGCAATAAATTTTGTACTATCTTTGATTTATTTTAGCATTCAGTGTTATTTGAAAATTCAGTTTGATTCCCATAATCTCCTTGAACCCAAAAAACTGTAACCGCAAAGCACACATCATTGGGGATGGCATTGGCCCCCTTGCAGAGGAGGCTAGTTCATAAGCTAATGTGCTGAGCATTTTCGGGCGTATAGTCACTTTCTGTTTTTGTTGTATTTTCTGTCCTAGGTACTTTGCCTATTATGTACCGTTAATGCAAAAGCAGAACACCCACTAGCTTCTTAGGATTCTCACCATCAACAGTTTTTAGCACATTATATGTTGGTTTACCATGTTATCTTGTAATTTGAGAGAATAGCTCAATTGAATAATTGATGGCAATTGTAAGCGAACTGTGATATGACGGCAGTGCACTTATTCAGGAGCGCATGTCTGTCCTACCAAATGCTGAAGCTGACATGGAATCGAGTTTAATTTTCCATATTTGTACTGGATTACATTTTCTGCTACTTTGCTAGGACTTGGTATTGAATATAATTCTGAGCTGTAATGCAGGTGAAGGAATCGTATGCCTATATTCACAAAAACGGGTACAAAACAAAGTTGATGGCTGCCGCCGTGCGCAACAAACAAGATGTATTTAGCCTTCTGGGGTAAATCTTTGACACTTTTTTTTGGGTAGGCTGTATAGCCAACTTGATAGGTGTCAGGGACTCGGGGTTAAGATGTTGCTAACTAATGTTTGATAATGTAGAATCGATTACATCATCGCGCCTGTGAAGATATTGCAGTCTCTGGACGAATCTGTCACTGATCCTGATGAAAAGTATGGTTATGTCCAGAGGTTGACTCCTTCTCTTGACAAGGTGTACAACTTTACTGAAGAGGAGGTTCGTCCGCTTATGCTGAATTCTTACGTCTGAACTGTTCAATTGGCAATTTTTGAATCAGTATGATTATTGATGGAAACCACACTGTTTAGACAGTAAACCTAGTCCTTTTTAGCATCAAACCCAGCTATCTGCTGTAGCCTGTAGAAGTCATACCCATAGAAACCCAGAGTAATCATATATCAAGTAGGCACGGTCTTCACTTGGCATGTGCATATTCGACTGCTAGAGAAAAGAGCTTTAGGAGAGTTGAATTGGAAGAAATGAAAGCTTATTAACACAAATCATACATGCTTAATCATGATCCAACAGATCAGTCAAACTGTTTGAAAGCGAAAATAGCTGGTCTTGAAGTTTGTGGAGCTATAACCATAGAATCGTGCCTGATCTGATGAAGATTAAAATTGAAACGGAAAAGGGACATGAATGGAATGGAATGGAATAAAACCCACCATCTTGCAGTTCTGATCTAGTATTGTACGCTCTAACTATCCACACTTGCAATGAGCCATGATTGCAGCTTGTGAAGTGGGACCAGCTGAGTCTTGCGGCTGCGATGGGGCCAGCGGCTGAAGAACTGCTTGCTTCTGGCCTGGAGGGATACGCGAACCAGGCGCGCCGAGTTGAGGAGCTCTTCGGGAAGATCTGGCCACCTCCCAATGTTTAAAGACGCCGCCCCGCTGTGCAACAGGCTTTTTTCTTTCCTCCAACGAAGAGCAATGTCGTGTCTGTTCTTGTCATGTACTCAGTTTATTAACTTTTCTTCTCAGAATACCTGCCGGATTAATCAGAACTTCTTGAATCGTTTTTGTAAAAAATGTGATAGCGTTTGGCGCCAACAGTTTCTTACGCGAGCTGGGTTTAGCAGGGCCTGTTTGGTTACCCTACCCGTATGCACCCAGCCCCACCAGGCAGCAAATTCTAGTGTTCGATTGCCTTTGGGCTTTGGTAGTTGTTGGGCCTGCATAGCACGCTCCTTAAAATCATTTTGCAGCCTTTGGGCTTTGGTAGTTGCTGGGACGTCCGACCCTTTTCTTAGAGACAGCCTCACTGCGTGCAGGACTGCAGGGAGTGATCTTGTATCAACTGGCGGTAATAGAGGAAAACAAATTACACATTCGATGCGCGAGCGACAAGGTGGAATCTGGTATTCTGCTGACAATAGCTAAGAATTTTGAGCGATTTTTTGTACTTTGTCTTTTTTTTTTTTGAGAAACACAGTACAACGTAAGCGCTCATATGCACGCGCACACACTCACCCCTATGAACGCGCACACACACACCCTAGCCCTATGAGCACCTCCGAGAGACTGAGCCGGCGGGTCTTGAGATTGACGAAGTCACCACAGGCGCCTCGCTGTCGACGGGAACGTCGCCTCCCACTGAAAGAATATTCTGGCTAAATGAGAAACACCAGCGCCAAACATGGGGTTTGAACTCTGATGGGATGGGGATATAACCATCCTTCTAACCATCTTGCCACAGGCAAGTTCTCGATTTTCTGTACTTAGTCTTAGAGGTATGCAATTAAATTAAGGGCAGCCTGACATGGACTCGTAATGGTCCACCACACTATCTGCATGCGTCTAACCTGCTCACATATTTCTGGGCAGAGAGGTGGTAGATGTAGAAACAGTTTCCATGGTTCCGGTGATTCACGCGAATGCTGTGGCCGTGATCAACCGATGAAACCATGCAAATTTCTCATATCCCGACACTTAAAAAACAAAGTTTAATGTATGGTTTATAATCTCGTGTACCATATTTGCAAAAGCACCATATATCAATTGGAATACAATGCACATACGCACTTTTCATTTTGGTATGGTGAATTATTGACAATATCTACTAAAAACAGCTGGTGCTGAGATATTGACAAGTATAGTTCCAGAAGGTAGTAGCTGGCTTTGGACGCACATGCGTCACTAGTAGTAATAAGACGTAAAAAAAATGATTTTAAGCATGCACAAATGTAGGTACAGTACTATAAATTGACCAAAACATAAAGCTGTCAAAAGGTTACTCCGTGTGATACATCCGAAACAAGTTGACCCCACTTTAATTTCCTTACCAACATCCAGCTAAATTCAAGGCGTGCCTGTCCAATTTTGTTGTTTTTGGAAATTCAATTAAGACGCATTGGAAACTTCCATTTTTACTATGGAAATGGATCCTCTGCGCATCTCCTCTCTCTCTCTCTCTCTACAGAAAAAAGCTGCTTCCTGCTGCTCTTCTGTTTCTCCTCTCCTCCTTTTCGCCTTTCAAAACCCACACCACGCCGAAAGAAACCAAAAACCTCCCCTTTGGCGCAGCGCACACGCAGGACGACGTACGAGAGGGACGGTGGTAGTGGTGCGCAGCGCGTGAGTGTCGATGGCGGCGGCGGTGGTCGCGGCGGCCGTCTTGGCGCTCCTTGCCGTCGCGGCGTCGGCGTCCGCGGCGGCGGCCGGCGGCGCCACCTACGAGGTGCGCTGGGAGGTCGGCTACATGACGGTGGCGCCGCTCGGCGTCTCCCAGAAGGTTCGCGCACGCGCTCTCCCCTTCGCCGTACCACGACGAAGTCGATAATTAACCGCCCCTATCTCTCTGCTCGCTTCTTGAATCCTTCTTCGGACAGGTTCTTCTTTCTCCCGTGGGTTTCGGGTTCGCCGACTTCTTGGAATTGCAGCAAGAAAGAAAAAACCCTCCCTTTTAAGCGTTCCTGGCGTTATTTTTTTATGATGAAGATCTCGTGTTCAAAAAAGACCACCTTTTCCTCTTACAGTATTTTTTCTACTTCTCCCGTCCCACGCGCTCCTGCTTCCGCGGTCTCGAACGCACGATCTCGTCGTGGTTCCTCATGCAAGGGTTCGTGATCCCGTGGATTATGCTGTCTTATTTGCTTTTAAGGTTTTCATTATTTTTTCTTAAATCAAGACACCGTAACGGCCTTACATCTCAAGATAAGTCTGTAGTGACCTCGCGATTTTGTTGTCCTAAAAATAGGACGTCGCAAATAAACGCCCCCATAAACTCTTCATTTTCCATAGATCAGAACTTTCTGGGTGGGGTTGAGTGGATTCTGCATTTGTTTACCTCTGTTTCAATAGATTTTACGTGAGTAAGTCAAAATTTTGGTGTATGAGATGCGAAATTTTGAAACCCTTTTTTTTCTGCAGGTGATTGCAATCAACAATCAGTTCCCTGGCCCACTCCTAAACGTTACAACCAACTGGAACGCGAGGGTGAACGTCCAAAACAACCTGGATGAGCCTCTCCTCCTCACCTGGTACGCACCATCCTAGATCCAGAAAGAAAAATTCTTCTTTCACAAATCATTTCTCTTTAAAAATTATATGCATGCAATTTGATCATAGAAGTCTGTGAACATCTTTAGTAGTTTGTGTTTTTTATGGATTCTTAGCTGTACTCCCATTTGCATGGTGCCTATTGGCAGACAGTTGTCATGGTCTCATGCAAATGCATTACTGCATTTGGATGCCTTCTGAACTTGAGGGAATTTACAGGCTTAATGGGATCATGCCATGGCATAACCATCTGTGCAAGTCACTTTGCTTTGTTCCATTGATTTTATCAGCTCATCTGTGCATAACTATATATGCCTGAGCTCTAAATGTGCATTTATTTTTGCAGAAATAGTTCACTTCTTTACTGTCTCTGTACTTTACATACTTAGACACTACAGAAATTACATATCACTTCCTTTCAGTACGTATACTTTTCTGGAATTGGATCTACATCCAGTAATCAATATTCTGCTTTGCAACTACAATCATAGCAAAAAGATTGGAGATGTTTAGTCATAATGTGGGACGTGGTAGAGTGCTACTTCTTGTATATTCCAACATTTAAATGTGCATCTGGACGTCCCTCGCACAACCTTCCGTTGGCGCTAATTTGTCTTCCGAGATGAAGTGAAAAGCTGTCCTCTCTTATGGATGGCAGGGATGGCATCCAGATGAGGATGAACTCATGGCAGGACGGCGTCACAGGCACAAACTGCCCAATCCCACCCGGCTGGAACTGGACCTACCAGTTCCAGCTCAAGGACCAGATTGGCAGCTTCTTCTACTTCCCTTCGCTCGGACTCCAGCGGGCCGCAGGCGGATACGGACCGGTCACAGTGAACAACCGTGCTGTCGTGCCGGTCCCCTTTGACCAGCCTGATGGCGACGTCACCTTGTTCATCGGAGATTGGTACACTAAGAGCCACACTGTAAGCCTTGATTCTGAGCCTTGTGTTTGTGGTTGTAAACTTGTCGTTTGCAGTTTAGTGGTAGACAGCATTTCAAAGATAATCTAAGAGGACACTCTGAGGTTTCTTGATAAGTTTCGTTATGTTTTTCTTGATTCCTGGAGCAAGCAAGATATTATGTGTAGTTGATGCGTATTGTCGTTCCTACAAGATATAGGCAAAATATTAGTTCATCAGAAATTCATTTATCAAATTGCTCTTACCTTGGTCTGATAATTGGCAAGGGAATACTATTTTCTACAGTAAGAAATAGAAGTATCATCTAATGAGTTGTCTGATCTATGGATTATGAGGTTCTCGTATCTGCTTAAGAATTTTGTCTTTTGTCCTTGAAATGGGAAGTGCTTTCTGTACTATGTAGGAATTGAGGGAAATGCTAGATGATGGCAAGGATCTTGGGATACCTGATGGGATTCTGATAAATGCAAAAGGCCCTTACAGATATAACACTACACTGGTTCCGGAAGGCCTTCAATATGAAATTGTTGGAGTTGAGCCAGGTAACCTGTCTTTGATCGCACAAGCTTAAGTTGGCAGTTTTATGTATATTTTGTACATTATTGCTGTATAGTCCTTATTTGAGATTTTGAGCTAGTTCTGTAAGTAGTCAGGATTACAATTTTCTATGTATTGAATATAATTGTCAACTGTTTGAGTTGGAATTAACGGGAAAATTAAATTATCACATTGTTACCAGAAAATGAATTAGTATATCTAATATCCCACACAGTAGTTTAATGTATTCTCATTGTAAAAAAGACAGATTTCTTGCATTTGTAGTTTTGAATCAGAATTAACATGAGTCAAAAGAAACATGATTGGAAGATAGTGCCAACATTGTTACATACACATATTCCTGATCAGTTATCAATACTACTTCAAATGCTTCCAATTCTTTCATATGAAGTATAATGTCTACAAAATTCCAATCCACTAAACAGGCAAAACATATCGCTTCCGTGTTCACAATGTCGGCACCTCAACCAGCCTCAACTTCAGAATCCAGAACCACAACATGCTCCTCGTAGAGGCTGAAGGAACCTACACTAATCAGCAGAATTACACCAACCTTGACATCCATGTCGGGCAGTCATACTCTTTCTTGGTGACCATGGACCAAAACGCGAGCACAGACTACTACATCGTGGCGAGCCCAAGGTTTGTGAGCAACGAGACTCGCTGGCATGATGTCAATGGTGTAGCAATCCTGCAGTACTCGGACTCCAAAGGCAGTGCTTCTGGCCCCCTCCCTGATGCTCCAAATGATTTCTATGACAAGTACTATTCGGTGAACCAGGCAAGGTCTATCAGGTCAGTGCTGATGAAATTATCAACATTGTTCTAATATCTTGTTCATCGACAACCTACAATTTTCTTTGGCACTTGCATTACAAATTACAATTAACACTGGGCTGGAAACTTATTCTCTATGATGTGTCCTTGCCACTGTTCTTCACAGAATGAATGTGAGTTCCGGTGCTGCCCGTCCAAACCCACAGGGATCATTCCACTACGGGTCGATCAACATCACACAAACATTCGTCCTGAAGAACGAGTCACCCTTGCGCATCGACGGGAAGCGTCGAAGGATGATAAACAGGGTATCGTACTCACCTCCTGAGACTCCACTGAGGCTTGCTGATCTCCACAACCTCACCGGGGTCTATAAAACTGACTTCCCCACAACGCCAAGCAATGCACCACCAAGGAGGGCTTCATCTGTGCTGAATGCTTCTTACAAGGGCTTCCTTGAGATCATCTTCCAGAACAACGAAACCGACGTTCAGACCTACCATATGGATGGTTATTCATTCTTTGTCGTTGGGTATGCAACGATGAACATGAAACCTTTAGGTTAATGATATCCAGTATTGAAACCAGCTAGTTACTCATGTAAATGAGCATTGATTTCCATGTTGTGAATTTCAGGATGGATTATGGTGAGTGGACACCAAACAGCAGGGGCTCATACAACAAGTGGGATGCCGTCTTTCGCAGTACGACTCAGGTACACCTTTAGAAACTTCGGAACACAGATGCATTCATGGGCATTCTGAAGAATTCATACACATTCTGATTTTTTTTCCTTTTTCCAATGTCAACAACAGGTCTTCCCTGGAGGGTGGACTGCGATTCTCGTATCGCTCGACAACGTAGGCATCTGGAATGTCCGTGCTGAGAAGCTGGATAACTGGTACAATGGGCAAGAGGTCTATGTGAAAGTTGCTGATCCACTAGGCTACAACGTCACCGAAATGATTGCTCCAGAGAACACTCTCTACTGTGGTCTGCTGGAAGACATGCAAAAGTATGTCCTGAGCTGAACACTTCAGTTATTCTCTGCACCCTGCTCTCGAGCTGTCATTTCTTAATTCTTACCTTGTATTGTGACAACCTTTCAGGCCGCAGATACACCAGACAAGCAACAAGTCGTCAGGGCATGCCGTGGCTCGGTGGAGCACCGGGCTTCTCACAGCCGTGTCACTGATAGTCGCTGCTGTGATTTGCACTTAAATTTGACAAATTGCTAGAAAAATGTTAGTTAGGCATTGTGAGGACTGATAGAAAATACATGTTTGATGTGAACCATATACAGCTTGTAACAGGAAGAATATATTTTTCCCCTCCAAATTTTAATGTTGTCTTTGGACTTTTTAAGCATAGAGCATCTTGAGAAGCTATTTGCACAAAGGTCAAAAAAATTATACTTGGAAAGAAATGCTTGATTTTGTTCCATTATATTGGTCAACTGTATCATGCAGGTATATTTCTCTTCGACATACCAGAATGTTGACTGGCTTGTGAGCATGATTGTTTCCATGTTAGAAGAAATTTTTATTTGTGCTGAATTTTGCGCAAGAGGAATGCATTTCCACCATCAGACACAAGCAATACAACAAATGCAAGTCACATAAATACATTCACTAATCGTTTTGTTGATAGATAGACATACTCACATCTATCAGCTTGTTAAGTATATTTCATACAAAGAAATATGTATGAAAATATTTCTAAATTCATTGTACTATTGCTTATGGCTTCCGTCACGATTCAAGCTCGATACACTTTGAAACCTGTCTGCCAAGAAAAAGGAAATGCACATTCAGGGCAATGACGTTCCAGGAAATAGCCTCTCTAATTACTCACGACATGCTGATTTCTTTCACATATATGATATATACTTTCTTTTCCCTATAAATTGTGCCAAAGTAAGACTACCTTGTTTACGGGTCTTGGAACAGACGTATCTCCATTCGCCTGCTCCTGTCGAAGTACCGGACAGTGGAAATGTGCTGGACTCTCGCCTTGTCCTCATCCTGGATACCCTCCATGAACTCATCATGCATTTCCACAAGCATCAGGTTCTGCAGAGACACAACGAATTCGATGCCACGTGGCACCCCTTTGAGCTCAGGGAGTTTGAACAGCGCCAACCACTGGAGGTTTTGCATCGTCTGCCGCTCCATAACCACCGACTTGACATTCACAAGATCACCCATGACAAGCGTGTGGAGCTTAGGCAACCACCCACTCTCGAAGAGCACGCTCTCCCCCTCGTATGTGCCTATAAACTCGAGCACTGCCAGGTTGGAGAGATGGGAGAAGGATGCAAAGGGATCAGTGCTCAGCTTACTGCCAAGGAGAGAAAGCTTCTCGAGTCTATTTCCAACTGTCTGAAAGAAAGGAGACCCCAGCACACTCTGGTGCAACCTGCCTTCAAGACGAAGCTTGCGGAAATTCTGGGGAGGGGAGTTTTGTTCATGGAAGTTGATGTAGTTCCCTTCAGCTGCTGCAACCTGTAGTGTGCGAAGAAACCGCATGTTGCTGATGGATGCAGAGAACCTGGGGTAGTGCATGTTTCCGACATCTTGGATCGACAGTGTTCTCAGCTGCGTCATGCTGCCCAACTGTTCAACAAGATCCACACTCGCAAGAACACCTTTAAGAGTTTGCAATTCCATTGACTCCCACACCCCTTTTGGAGTTTCAACACCTCTGAACTTGTCAACGATTCCAAACAGCGGAGTCATCGTCTTCCCTGCAAGTAGGTGCCTTAGCCTCTTCAGTTTGGTGATCCCAGCTGGCAGCTTCTCCACATTGGTGAGGTAAACATCGATTGTTTGGAGGTTGAAAAGCTTCTCGATTGACCGAGGAAGCTGCCTTATCTTTGTTCTTCTCAAGCCAAGGTACCGCAGATTGAATAAGCTTGACACTTCTTCTGGTAGCACAGTGATGGCAACATCTTGCAGCTCCAGAACATTCAGGTACCTTCCAGTGCGCTGTGTGCTTACAGACGGAAAAGAGGAACAAGAAGCATCAAACTGGTAAAGAGAGCGAAGGCGAGAGGAATCTGAAACTGGCTGGAGTCTATCACTGTGCTCATGGATGGACAAGCGGCGGCACTTGTATTCAGATTCACTGGGCTGTGATGTATTATATGTCATGCAGAAATTTTCCTTCTCAGATATGGAAATGGCCAACTCCCGCACAATGTCATGCATCTGGAATTCTTTTACCTTTCTGAAGTGCTTCCGCTCCACAATCTTGATCAAGCATCGGTCTACTAGCTCATTCAGGTACTCCTCGGCGACTTCTTCTATTGTTTTTCTCTTCTCTGGCTTGACAAGGCCCTCTGCCACCCAGAGCCTGACAAGCCTTTTCTTCGTCATCATGTAATCCTCTGGGAAGATGCTGCAGAACACGAAGGCATTCTTTAGGTGGCTCGGCAAGTGCTTGTAGCTCAGGTTCAGAATTTTCATCACCGAGTTCAGCTCCTGGCTATGCGATCTGTCACACAATTCCCAGCTTAGCTGATCATTGTACTTACTCCACTCTCCGGTGATCGGTTTCTTGAACGAGAGTGTGTTGCCTACAGTCACTATTGCCAACGGCAAACCATCACATTTCTCTATGATCTCTCTCCCCAATGGCTCCATTTCTTGGGGACAAGATCTATCCCTGTAGCTCTTGAATGCCCATCTGCAAAAGAGACTCCAAGAATCTTCCTCATTTAGCTTCTGCAGCTCAATAACCTGATCATCACTTGCTAAAGAAGCAACTTCTTTGATTCGGGTTGTTATTACCACCTTATTTCCATTGGAATTATTATTACCTATTATGCTTACCAGGTCCATCCAAACATCTACACTCCACACATCATCCAGTACAAGCATGAACTTTCTCTGTTGCAATGTTCTCTGGAGGATATGTAGGAGATCTCTACCGCTAACGGTGTCGACGTCAGATGGGCATGCACCTTTTAGGATGTGTCGAATCACTTTCCTTATGATGCCATAAGCATCAAACTTCTGCGATACTGTGATCCAAATATGACAATCAAATTGATTCTTTATCATCTCATCTTCATACATAATGTTGACAAGGGTAGTTTTTCCAGATCCCCCCATGCCCCACACGGCAATGACCGAGGTCGAGCTTACTCTTGCAGTTAACCAATGCATTAGCTTTGTTCTTTCTTCTTCAATGCCCACCATCTCATTAGCTGGGTAAGAAAGATAAAGAGGAAGGCGATGATCTTCAGTGCTGGTTGAAGCAATACCACCACCTGGCAGTTGAATCTCATACTGCACCCGCAAATTCCGGAGATTCTGAAGTTGAGATTGCAAGTCCTTGAGCTCTTTTGCAATTTGGTGCCAAGGAGCCTTCCCGAGTTTACGGAAGTAACTCAGGAACTCTCCGGTAAAGAATTTGCTGTTGTGCTGAACAGACAGATAGATAAACTCATCCATGATATCCTCTATTTCAAATGCTAGCTTCCTTACTTCCTGCAGGTAGACTTCAGTAGGCTCATTGTAGCCTTCCTGGTTTTGTGCTTGGCGCAGGAATGCTTGAATCAACTTGAGCTCAACTTCAATCTGCTTGATTCGGCTCTCAATCTCGCTTATTATTGTCAACTTTGCATCTAAACGTGCAAACATTGTTATGCTTGCAGATGACGCCAAAACAGCTCCAATTTTGCAGAGAGTACCAAACACTACACCTTCTGCCATTTTGTATTTGTTTATCTGGCATTAAATTTTTGGTGTATCAGAAATCTGTCAAGACCACCCTTAATAAATTAAATCACAAATTCAAGACATCCTTTGTTGGACGGAGGGAGTATATTATTATGAATAAATTGTTAGTTCTGAACCTGAAAAACTGAAGAACACAAAGAGACAGTGGACAAAGCTCTGAAGATTTTGGTGCCGTGTAAAACCTTACGGCTTTTCTGTTCTTTCTCTCCTTTTATTCATGAGGAAGGGAAACGTGGCCAGTAGCGATCCTACTCCTACGCCATGATCCGGTGATCTCGTGCCATCCCACGAAGACCAGATCATGTCAAACCAAGACTACGGGAAAACAGGAAAAACGGGCACGGTACGCAACAGACTTGCGACTCGCGCTTTGTGGAATTCAGAAAACTACTAAGTGCTAACTGAACTTAACTGAAACACTACTGAACTCTGACAGACAAGATTAGAAACATAACAAATCACCTCCCTAATCTTGTAGTCACTTTATTCCTGCCATCCCGATTTTGCTCCTGAGGTCCTGGAAACGGATGCGCCCAAGAGCCTTAGTCAGAATGTCAGCAAGCTGCACCTCCGTGCGAACGTAGTCGACTTCAAGCTCCTCTTGCTCAACACATTCTCTGATGAAGTGGAACCGAGTAGCGATGTGCTTACTACGATCATGGAACACGGGGTTCTTGCACAAAGAGATCGCCGACTTGTTGTCCACCAACAGCTTCGGCGCTCGGGGCTCCTCGTTCAGCAGTTCGCCGAGGAGCCTACTGAGCCAATTGCTCTGACAAGCGGCAGTAGCGGCTGCGATGTATTCAGACTCACAAGACGATAGTGCCACCACGCGCTGCTTCTGTGACTGCCAGCAGATCGGTCCCTGACCAAGGAAGAAGATGAGACCCGTCGTGCTCTTCCTGTCATCCACATCTCCGGCCAAGTCTGCGTCACTGTATCCCAGCAGCTTGGGATTTCCTTCCCCCTTTTCGTATTGGACACCGAGGTTTAGGGTTCCTGCAACATACTTCAGCAAATTCTTGACAGCAGCAAGATGTTCAGTCGTTGGCGCCTCCATGAATCGACTGACATACCCAACAGCAAAGGATATATCTGGCCTCGTGTGAACCAGGTAGCGGAGGCTGCCCACAATGCTGCGATAATAAGTTGCATCCACCGGCTTCCCGTCGCCGATCTTGCTCAGCTTCAGTCGTGTCTCCATGGGAACAGCGTAAGGGTTGCAGTCGTCCATCCCTGCCTTCTCCAGCAGTTTCTTGGCGTACGTGGCCTGATTGAGCGTGATCTTGCCTGCCTTCTGCTGTACCTCTATTCCCAGATAGTAGCTGAGCTCACCCAAATCACTCATCTTGAATAGCTTGGTCATCTCCTGCTTGAACTTGCCAATCTCTGCAGATGATGAGCCAGCGATGATCAGGTCATCGACATAGACACCGACTAGGAGCAGTGTATCACCACCGCCGCGGCGATAGACAGCGTGCTCCGCCTGACAGCGTGTGAAGCCGAGAGTGCGCAAGCTGGAGTCCAGCTTCGCGTTCCAGGCGCGTGGAGCCTGGCGTAGCCCGTACAAGGCCTTCTGCAGGCGCAGAACCTTGTGCTCCTTGCCGGCGACAGAATACCCAGGAGGTTGCTCGACGTAGACCTCCTCGATGAGTTCGCCATTCAGAAACGCCGTCTTGACGTCCATATGGTGGATCGGCCACCCGTGGTGTGCAGCGAGTGCGATCAGCATGCGTACTGTCTCCATCCTCGCCACCGGAGCAAACACCTCTTCGAAATCTACTCCTTGACGCTGCGCATATCCTTTCGCGACGATGCGCGCTTTATGCTTCACCACTTGCCCGTTGGCATCCCGTTTGAGCTTGTACACCCACTTGAGGCCTATGGCTCGGTGCCCTGGCGGCAATTCGCTGAGCTGCCAGGTCTGGTTCGCCATGATGCTAGCCATCTCTTCATCCATGGCACCACACCACTCCTTCTCCTTAGCCTCGTTGTACGACGTCGGCTCCTCCGCCATGAGCAGGCGCAAGGGCGGCATCTCCTCCTCACCGACCAAGACGTAGTCAGCAAGTCGTGAGTTCGGCTGCACAATGCCGTCCTTGGCACGTGTGCGCATTTGGTGGCCTTGGACTGAGGGAACAGCAGTGTTCTCGTCAGAAACACATCCGTCAGGTTCAGTTCCTGACGCTGAACTGGAGCTTGGAGTTGTGGACGTTGGGCTCGTTGCGTCGTGGTGTGTGCCGCTGGAGGGTGTCTGCAGCTCCGTTTGCGTCACCGCTCCGTTCGCACCATCTCCAGGCATCGGTGTGCAGAATCGCTCCACAGCAAAGCTCTCCAGCCTATCGTGATTGGCTGGCTGTGCTGCAGACCAATCCCAGCAGGCATCTTCGTCGAAGACGATGTCGCGGGAGACTTGCGCGCGATGTGTCGTGGGGTCGTAGACACGATAGGCCGCCGTGCCCGGCTCGTAGCCGAGCAGGACCATCCGCGAGCTTCTGTCGTCCAGCTTCTTCAGATTCGGCCGCGTGTTTTTCACATGCGCTATGCAGCCGAATGTACGTAGGTGCCGTACACTTGGTCGACGTCCAAACCAAGCCTCGTACGGAGTCTTGCCCGCGACACTCCTCGTGATGCCGCGGTTGAGGAGGTAGACCGCCGTCGTCACTGCCTCTCCCCAAAACTTCGCCGGAACTCCCTTTGCCTTCAGTAGGCTGCGAGCCATCCCGACGACGGTCTGGTTTCGGCGTTCAACCACACCGTTTTGCTGCGGCGAATATGGCGCCGTCAGCTGCCGCTTCACGCCCATCTCCGCGAAGTACTCCCCGAGCTCCTTCGAGGTGAATTCACCTCCACGATCAGTGCGCAGCGACATGAGCTTGCGCCCTGATTCCAGTTCAGCTTCAGCCTGGAACTTCTTGATCGCCCCTGCAGCTTGATCCTTCGTGGCAAGCAAATACAACCACATGTGTCGACTATGATCATCAACCAGTAGGAGGAAATACCGTTTACCTCCGGGCGTCGGCGGATCGATCGGACCACAAAGGTCTGCGTGTACAAGACCGAGCTGAACTCCTGCTCGGTTGTACGCCTCGTGCGGGAATGAAGCCCGCTTGTGCTTGCCCGCAAGACATGCATCGCACAGCCGATCAACCTCCTCCAGCACTAGGAGGCCGTGCACCATGTCTCCACGCGCGAGCTGTCGCAGGGCGTGGAAGTTCATGTGCCCGTAGCGAGCATGCCAGCGCCAGGCATCCTCTCCGCCGCGCATCGCAAGGCACACTGGACGTGCAAGGTTGAGGTTGAGCACGTACAGGCGCACACGATTTCTCTGAACGCGAGCGAGGAGCCGACCATCTGGATCACGTAGTTGAAGCAGGCCATGGCGGATGTGCGCGTCGTAGCCGATCTCATCCAGCTGTCCCAAGCTGATGATATTGCTGCACAGCCGCAACATGAAATACACCTCCCGCAGCTCGAGGTGCTCGCCGTTGCGACACGTGAACAGGATCGTGCCGCGCCCCTCGATCTGTACGGACGTGTCGTCGCCGAGCTTGACGGAGCCGCGCACGCCGGTGTCCAGCGTGCTGAAGGACTCGCGACGCCCGCACATGTGGTTGCTGGCACCCGAGTCCAGGAACCACGCCGTGTCACACTGGCCGGCGACCGCTGTCGCTTTCGCCTTGGAGCGTTCCTCGTTGAGAAGAACGTGCTCGACAGGAGTCGTCCTCTCGGTGGTCGCCTCCAGCGTGCACAGGCTGGTGAGGTAGAGGGCAGCCTCCTCCTCATCCTCTTTCGCAAGGTTTGCGCGTTCCTTGCGATCTCGCTTCTGCGGCTGCGAACATTGTTTGGAGTAGTGTCCCATAACATTACAGTTGTAACATTTTACCTGAGACATGTCCCGTTGTCCGTTCCCGGCATTGCTGCCGCCGCCGTTCTTCCCGTTGCCGGGATTTGTCTTGGGCTTACCCTTCTTTTGGCCGTTAGCGTTGCCGCTGCCAGAGCCCTGCCCTTGTTCACGCTGCTTCCGCCGCGCCTCCCACTCCGCCTCTGTGAGAAGCAGAGTGCCGCCGGTGGTCTGCGTCGCCGAGCCGCTGCCCCGTCCATCCGAAGTACGCAAGCGTCCGATCAGCTCCTCAACCGACAGGGTGCTCAGATCAAGTAGCGTTTCGATCGAGCACGCCATTTGGGAGTAGCGATCTGGAACAACTCGCAAAAACTTCTGGACGATTTTTACCTCTTCGACGGTGTCTCCGAGCGATCGGAGACTGTTGACGATGGTCGTGATCCGCATGCCGAAGGAGTCCAGAGTTTCACCGTCGCGGAACACGATCTCCTCGAACTCCTTGCGCAGGCGTTGTGCAGTGGCTTCTCTGACGCGATCCACTCCGACACGCATCACCTTCACCGTCTCCCAGGCCGCCTTCGCCGATTTCTTCACCGCGAGCGTGCCCACCATGTCTGGCGGCACTGCCCGCAGAATCGCCGCGAGCGCAGCCTTGTCGTTCGCCACGCTCATCGGATTTCCTTCCACCGCGTCCCACATGTAGCAGGCCTCCAGATTGATCTGCATCACAAGAGCCCACTCGATGTAGTTTGTGGCCGTGAGCGTTGGCCACACCACGTTGCCGCCGGAGACGACGCGTTCCTGCACCGTGCGCTCGTGCACGATGACCTCCTTGCCGTGGCCCTTGCTACGGCGCCGTGAGTGACTCCGACCGCGGCTTTGCATCCGTTGCCGCGGTGGAGTCTTCGAACGGTTCACGTCGCTCGTCTTGGCTCCCAGCGCTTCCTCGTCACCGGCCATGGTTCCCAGAACACGAACGTGGTGCTCTGATACCAAATGTTAGTTCTGAACCTGAAAAACTGAAGAACACAAAGAGACAGTGGACAAAGCTCTGAAGATTTTGGTGCCGTGTAAAACCTTACGGCTTTTCTGTTCTTTCTCTCCTTTTGTTCATGAGGAAGGGAAACGTGGCCAGTAGCGATCCTACTCCTACGCCATGATCCGGTGATCTCGTGCCATCCCACGAAGACCAGATCATGTCAAACCAAGACTACGGGAAAACAGGAAAAACGGGCACGGTACGCAACAGACTTGCGACTCGCGCTTTGTGGAATTCAGAAAACTGCTAAGTGCTAACTGAACTTAACTGAAACACTACTGAACTCTGACAGACAAGATTAGAAACATAACATAAATGGCGTGCCAACTTCCTTATAAATAAGCATTCAGTCCACGTTTACTGAAGTAAGTCATGAACTTTCTGGAACACTAAATACAGTTAAAATTAACTAGGAATTATGAGTAACAGTTATAATTAACTAGGAATTGTAATTAACATTATTAAGCTCAGATTAGTAGGCATGCACGAGAAGTGGATACTGATGACAGATGATAGATCGATATTCTTGTAGAATTTTTGTTTCCCGTATTTTCCAACCATGGTTGATTTGATATTAAAATTTTATAAGTTGTTAATATCACCTCCTGATGTTTCTTAGAACTCCGTAAATCTTGTAAACATGATTTTCAAAGAGTTCCCAAGGAGAGGGTGGTTTGAAACAACGAGCCAACGACTTGTATGCACTAGTTCCCTAGCTAGTCCACCATTCAGAAACTCATGGAAAGAACCGAAATAATTGGAAAGTGTTCAAATAAGATGTATTTGACAACCCACAAAACTTCAGGTCAAAATTCGACCCATGCGACACGAAGAAAAAAGGGCTATGAAAATTAGTAAATAGCACAGGAACACTGCTCATTTCAGATTTGGTATTATGCACCGTCGAATTTGTCTTAATAGCACAGGAATATGTAGACTGACCTTTTCCACCCAGATTTTGTGGCATGGCACATACATGTTATTTGAATGATGTCTTTGTTTAATGAAATTTCATTATCTTTGAATGGTGAACTCTCTGGTGTTAATTAACACAACATATTACCAGAAGGACCTATACTTGTTTGTCTTTTCTTTGGGTGCCCGCCGGAAGCCCGGAAGGATTATATCATGTTTCTCGTCGCAGTATCCTGCTCTCAGATTCTAGCCAATCTACTCGTCAATCAGAAAAGAAGAAACAAAGGAAAATGCCTCTAAACAAGATCGATGGAGCATTGCTTACCTTCCGTCCTTCTCTCTCCTCTCGCAAACACCTAGCCAGTTTCCTCCCGACCCGTCAGCCGTCGGTCGACGCGCCTAATGCCCAGCTAGGTGCCCCACCCGCCGGAGTTAGTGGAGAACCAAGCGTGTCTGCGTTCCAAGGAACTGGTCGGAATCCCATACCATGGCGGGGTTACTGGGCGAGGCAGAGTGAAGAGGCAGGGAAGATACAGTGGGGGAAGAGGAGGTCCGTCCACGGTGGTTCAGTTTGGGACTCTGAGGTCACCTGCGAAAAATTGATGTTTTCAGATCCGACGAGTGCCATTGCCGCCTCAGCTTTATATCCAGACTAGTGGAGCTTGGCGCGGCATGCCCGCGCCCTGTAATTTAAAATATGAGAAGGTATAATATTTATTGTAATTTTTTGAGAAGGAAGTCATTAGTTGTAAAGACATCTTTGTTTCGAATATTTTGCCATTTTATTTGCTTGTTCTAAATCGTAGGTTGAACATAACAAATTTTAGGGATCCAGATATTTGTTGTAACCATTTTAAACCGACAGTGAGTTATAGTGAGAAGTTACATTTACTTATTGTATTTTTTTAGTCGAGTTAGAATTTGTTGTTTATATCTATACAAATTAACGGTTCAGAAGTTACAAATGGGTTGGTCGCAAGTATGTTTTGTAGTTATTAAAATCAATAATTTGAGATGTTTTTATGTAAGTTGTATATTTAATGCAAAAATATTATAATGTGTAGTATATATTTGTTTGAAATGGTGTCTAAACATGCATAGGGATGTGCTAATAGTAAGGGTATATTTTTTTTGTGCAAATGAGTTATATAATATTCGAGACGATTTTATATAAGTTGCGTATGTAATGTTAAAAATTATAATGTGTAGTACTTTTTTTGAAAAGGTGTTTAACCATGCATGGGGATGTGCTAATAGTGAAGGTATATTTTTTCTGCAAATTTGGGTATGTTTTCTGATTTTTTCCGAGTTGAAATTCGTAAAATATCCTTTTTTGTTTTTTTGTCTGAAATTGGTAAAACTTGTGTAGTGTAATTTTTTTTGAAAAGTTGTTCAAACATGCATGGGGATGTGTTGATTGTAAGGACATTTTTTCTGTGAATTTTGATATCTTTTTTGTGTTTTTCCAAGTTGTATTTTAAAAGATATGATTTTTTTATTTGTTTTCGTCTGAATTTAGAAATCCCTGGCGGGCCCCGCTTGTCAGCCGGACCCTGCTGGCGTCAACCCTCGACGTCAGCGGGCGGCGACCGGGCGGCGCTGCGGCGGCGCGGCGGAGCTCACGCCGCACGGCCGCCGCGCACGCGCGCGGGGCGGAGATGGCGTGCATTCGGTGGAGGAGACATTGGCGCGTCGACCGGGCGGCGCCGCGCACCGAATGGTCGCCGGAGTCGGCGTCGGCGACCGATCCCGCGGCGGCGGTTGCGGAGGACGATGGCGGCGGAGCACGACACCTCCTCGGCGTCTCTGGCCGTCCCAGCCGCATTCCTCCGGTGGAATTGAAGTGGGCGAGCCGGCGAAGATCTCGGATTGCTCGGATTCCAGCGGGGAGGCTCCTAGAGGCCGGGCCGGGCGGTGGCGGCGCCGGCGATCCCCGGCTCGCGCGCAAGAGAGAGGAGAGAGGATTTGCGGGAGTTTTGTGCAAAAATGTCTGTATCTTTTTCCCTATTTACGAATGCATCCTTGGCGGGGTAAAAAGTTGGACTGGGGGTTGAGGTGCTGTTATGCGAGATGCTTTTCCGCAAAATGTTGCGGCGATCGGCGGAACCGGAGTCCACCGGGTGGTGACCGGGCGACGTGGCGAGAGCTGATTGGTCTAAAATAGTGAATGAACAGTTCCGGCCGTTTTTGGGAGGCGTGGCTTAATCTAGGCCGTCCAGTGGCCAGATCGAACGGCTAAGAAATGCCGATGACGTGGAGGCAGGACTGGAGGGGATTCGTGGGAGCTATTATATATAGGTAGATGCTTATGCTCAAGGGCATGTACACTGGGGTGACATCAGCTTTCTCTTAGCGTTGACACGTAAGATAATTGTCTAGGTGGCGGAGAGAGAATGAAGAAAGGGAAGGTTGTCTTCCCTTAGTTAAGAGATGATCTCTTATGAAATAAGGGAAGACTAATTTCACAATTGTACCACTTGTTTTCCCTTAAAATTTTAATTTTCTACCAAAATATAATTAATTCTCATTAATTGCTAGAGATGGCAATAAGAGATGATGCATTGTATAATTTCTAATTTTGTATTCGCTAAATGACGTGAATGGCTAAGGGAAAGCGTGCCTTCTCTACCATTGTACATGCCCTTACACTCTCTTTATCCCTATTTAGCTGGCGTTTTTTATGTGCTTCAGTTCTGACCATCAATTTTACTACTCCTCTGGTCCATTTTAAGTGTCACGTGAAATGGATGCGCAAATGTATAGTATGAGCTGTGACATTTAATTTAGATCGGAGGGAGTAGTAAATATGTGATGTATATTACTATCTCCATCCCAAAATAAGTGTCTTTGGTTTGTACAAATATTAATTTGTACAAATATGAATGTATCTAGATATTAGAGAGTATAAAAGTTATATTTTTTTTCAAATAAGTTTCTGATGGTATAGTCTGTTCAAAAAATAAATGTTTTTGGGTAAATTGATGATCAAAGTTTACGCTCGTAAAACAACAAAGTCACCTAAATAGGGACGTCGGGAGTATTATTTTGTAATCTACCCACATGGAGATTAGTTATTTAAATACAAAGATATGCAAAAATTGTTAAGAAAAACTAGTTCACCTCAGACTAAACAACGATCTAATACTGTTAGGGTTACGTGTAATCTCAGGCATGAAATGTTATCTCGGACATGGAGTGATAAATGTCGTGAATCTATCCTCCACATTTATAGCATTTTTAAGTAATTCAATTCATGGCATTGCAATCTATAGTATTTTTTGCGGATCTGCTAATCTATAATTGTCTAGGATTTTTGAAAACCGAGTCACCTAAAAACTATAAATATACTAAGTCTAAAACCATCATCTTTAGAGGTTTGCCGCTTTAGCGGAATATTATTGTGATTTTTCGTTTGTAGGTTATATGCAAGTGATTTGGAGATTTATCATTTGGTGTTGTTCCAAAAGCTTAAAAATCAGCTTTAATTTGAAAGCATCATATATGTCAATCGTCTTTTTTAAATCTATTGCTCCCACAATATATATTGATTGTAGTATTGTGTTATGAGACGGAAGGCGTGTTTCATAGGAGAATAAGAAAGAAAAATAATCAGAGCATAACCTCTTTTTCTGGAATCACTAGGGCTTGCTCGAGTGAGTATTAAGTTAGTTCTCACTCATATTACGTCATTCAGTTGCATATGCAACTCATGTGTAATTCATATGCAACTGAGAAATTTTAGTTTTACCTAACGTGTAATCTTAGTTGCAACTCATATACAACCATGTGCAACTCATATTCCACACGAATCAGGATGCAAATCTAATGGGGTAATGCTATCCGACAACTTATCATTTTTTAATAGTGCCCTACAAAGAAAGCGAAAAGGCTTAATTTTGGTGGCACCATCTATTGGGTGAGTGTACGTTTGATGCTCCAATATATTTCCTTACTTATTAGGAAAAAAGAACAGCCGAGGAATCTACCACATTTTTCAGTTAAGAAAAATAAAACAGCAAAAATTCCTCGTCCCCCATAGTGTAAAAACTGTATAGATTTGATCCTTTGTTCACAGAAAAGGTGGTTCTAGCGGCAAAAATTTTGCACACATTGCAGCCTAGTCAACACAACAGTTGACAAACATATGAAATTTTGGGGATGAGACTTTTCTGAAGTATACTTTCCACGAAAATCAATAATTTGAATAAAGTAAGAAATGAATTAGAAACATAGAAAACAAAAAAGAAAATTAATTGAGTTTTAGGAAACAGAATAGTTGTTGTTGCCAAGACCGACTCTTCTTAAATGAAGAATTACAAGAAAAAAAAAGAAGAAACACATGAAAAATAGAGTGAGATATCCCAAACAACCTAAATATTATTGTTTCCTCTTTCTTTGTTTTTTACCCACAAAAAACTTGCGTTGGCATGAAAATGTGTGTACAACGACTGACGCATCATCATCAAAATCGCTATTAGTAGAGCTAGGATAAGATCTGAGACTTAAGGGACTGGGACTTAATAGTATTAGAGTCTCTCTGGGACCAACCCTGTACTTTCGCACTAGCTGATTGACCAAAACATACTTACTCCTACAAAAACTAATATTACATCGTAGCATATAGTCGGCAATGTGTTTGTTCAAGCTGCATAACTCATCCAGACCAATTGGTACCGTAACCAACGTAAAAAAAAGGCTTACCCTAAACAATGGGTTCTACATGGGACTAAAGTTGAATTAGTCACTCTCCAAGGAGGCCCCGTTATTCACATCACAACTGATGGGAACTTGGACACCCCCAATGACCCTCCAAGCGGACTGGTTATTTTTTTATATAAAAAGAATCTAAAACACCCAATACAAGGGAAAATTTAACTAATTAAACATAGGTCAAATACAGTTTGGGACGGACACTGCTGGGGTACGCGGGGTAGGGACAGATGGTGTGAGGGGCCACAGATGGAGATGGCCTTGGCAGCTGTGTAAACTCATAGTCATAGAAAATCTAACACTTCGAGTCATCAAACCACGATTTCAAGGTTGATGGTATCTAATTTTAATACAGCGCCTTTTAATGTTAAAAAAAGGTTGATGGTATGAACGGGGAGTCCATTTCAACACCTACTGAGAGCTTGACTTTATTCTCAAAAAAGAGAGAGCTTGACTTAGCACAAGTCAGGGTTCCGAAGGTGGCAATCCGAGTCCACTTCACAATGACAAGAAACTCAGCTAAAAAAAGGGCGAGGAAGAAAAACAAGCACCGGACAGTTAACTAAACAATAGTACATTGCACGTTGAAGTCTGCAAGGTTGACATATTTACTTATTTTAGAAGAACGGTGACTAAACCTTATCGCCCCAAACAACAGAGGAGCGTAAATATACTGTGCTGTCTTGAGTCTTGACATTTGGAAGAGCTCAACTGAACACTGGTGATCAGCTGATTGATTAGCCATTAACAGACCGGCGATGTCGCTGTTTTGTTTCCCCATCACTTTCCTAGAAGAACTAAAAACACACAAAATTGTAGTTCACCATACATGGGCGACACATTCAACAACTTAATTTTGTAAGCATTTGTTTCGATAGAAAGAAACTGTCGAAATGGGTTGTGCCAGTAAACTGTTGCATCTTGGTTAAAATGCATGATGTCCGCTTGCTTGTACCAGGCATGCTGCTAATTGTTCTTCAGAAGAAACAAGGAAAAGGCACAATGTGAAAACAGACGCAGGTCTGTCAATTCAAGACCAAGACCACAGCGATATGTCTGCTTCATGTTCGTGAACGACGCTATCAGCTCTGGTGCGTCGATGTTTTTCTCTCTCGATGTGGCAATAGACAACCTTACCTGACCCTCTAAGCAGTTTGAAGAACTTGAGCTTGGCAAGGCAAAATTTACAACATGAAAGGAGTACAGAGTATGCTTGAAGTCAATCATCTTCTAGCTTCCGACAAATTGTCATCCCGTCCCCGATTGGCACCTGCAAACCCCTCAATAATACAATATCAGTGTCTTAATTACGATCAGTAGTAGAACACACAGCAAAGTACGGGATATGATGCACTGATTCATGATATAAGCATATCAAATGATATTTTGAATCTGTTTAACAAATATAAATATAGTAATGACTGAATCCTAAGGTCCTCGAGATATGACTGTGGTTCAGATATGCCTGGACATTAAAGGGGTGTTTAGATTATTGGGAATGTGAAAAATTGTGATCTATCTCAAATTCAAACTAAATCCTAAGGTCCTCAAGATATGACCGTGGTTCGAATATGCCTGGACAAACAATTGTCTGAAGTTTGGTTATGTACTGTGCTGGCACTGCACTACTGCGACACATGGTTGCTGGTGATCACATGTTCTAACAAGTAACAACAGAACTAAGTGCATACATAAAAGTATTTCAAGGCTTCACAATCACCATTTGCATGCGGCGACTCGTAAATACACAATGACAGGTGGAGAGAGGAAAGTACCATGCTGATATTGACACGTTTATCGTCCAAAAGTTTCTTATTGAAGTCCCTTATACTGATTGTCTTTGGGTCATTGACCTATGTAAAAAAATGCCACACGTGTTAAATCTAATATCTACACCATAACATCTTTATCATGACAAAGATCAGAAAAAGAAAAAACAACTTACCAGCGGATCAGCAACCTTCCCATACCACAGAACATTGTCCATTACAATTAAACCACCAGCTCTTACCTAAAACACAACAAAATAGAATGAGTACAGAAATTATAGCTATAATCATAATAGCTGTACAACAATGGGAAATCTTCCACATTATTATGAGAGAACACTATGGGGAACCGGTAACAATAGAAGCCCAAAGACCACATGTATGATAGAGCAGAACAAGTAAACCCAAAAGGAAAACTGCATGTTCTTACTAGCTTAAGTAGAAGCTCAAAATATTCCCCATACATTCTCTTGTCTGCATCAACGAATGCAAAGTCATAACTAGGAAAAATAAGAGAAAACTGATTAGTTAGAACATGCAAGAGGTCAACTAATATGATGGAGTATACCAAATAAAACTTATTATACCTGGAAGCTTCACCAGAGTCAAGTAATGACTTCAGGGAATCCACAGCTAAAGCATGTTTTACATCAACCTAAGCATTTTTTAGAATGCAAGCATAGTAAATCCAGTAAGCAAGAATACAAATTGTTCCTTGCATATAGTGTGGTGTACATTCGAAAGGTTTTCAAACAAGGGGCAATATCCCACTTCAGGTGTTTTAAATCATTGAAAGATAATTTTATAGTTTAATCTTAGACAATTAGATGCCTATAAAACGAATGTGATGTATTAGATAAACTATAGTGGGCTACTTAAGTCAGTATAAGATCAAATAGATTTAAGAACATGTGTGTAAACTAAATAATACTATAAATTCAATTTTGTCTTTTTTCCCCAATTCTGAAATTTCCCCGTGATCATAATGCTTGAGAGTTTTACCATTACAAAGACAAGTTCTCCAACCTACTGAAACATCACATGAAGTTTACTGGAAAATTCTAGCTAGGGAAGTAAGTATCAAGAAGTAAACCACAAAGATGGAAAATCATGTAGTTAATTTGTTTGATGATCAAATAATCTCATAAAGCAAGGTACTGAAAATAATCACCTTGTGTGAAACACCAGCAAGTCGGTAGTATCTCTTGGCAACTTCTAGACATCTTTCATCCCTTTCACAAGCAACTAAACAACCTGATTCAGGAAGCGCTAGTGCGATAGCCAATGATGAATATCCCTGTGAAAAGATTCAAGGGAATGCTATCCCAAGGTCAGTTGAATTTCAACAATTTTGTAGCTTTTGTACAGAAGTAGGTCCTTCACAAGGTCTAGAATGGTTCTTAATCTTTTTTTTTTTGGGCAAAAATTGATTATTAATAATTGCAACACTTGACATACACAATGTATCATCCATGGTTTTATTGTCAAAATAGTGTTTCAAGAAAAGGAAACATATGCAAAGTTCCGAAAAATACCATGTAAGCCTTATTATTATATGCTGTTGAAGGATACAGTACACTAGTTCTTATTCACACATACATGCTTTTATAATTTTCAGGTAGGATGACTAATACAAGAGCTGTTTAAGATGATCAGCTAACCCCACTCATGTCTATTAGTTCATGTTCACACAAACACAAATTGATTATTTTCAGGGTAAATGACTGACAGCAGTGACGTTCAGGATAGTTAGTTTAACCCGCTCATGTATACAAGTTCATGTTCAGTTGTTCATTCATAGAAGTGTGGATTCTATGTTGCCTGCTAAGATACCACATCAGAAATAAGTATAACGTCCATGCTTCCAGTTACAAAGTATTGAAAGTGTTTACTCGTTGAGGGTGAAAGTCATAAAGTTCTAAATTAGAAAAGTTTACATACAGTAAAGACGCCAACTTCAATGCATCTCTTTGCCTCAAGAATTTGCACAAGCATCGCCAGAAGCTGAGCCTGTGCCGGAGAAACCTACCAAGACAAAGCAGCCATGATTTGTCTAGGAATACATTATATTTTCAGAACAATGCGCCTTCTGTAGTTGTGTTGTACTGACAATCTAAATCTAAACTTCTAAAGCCTCTAAACCGTGACCGCAGTCCATGTATGCTAGTATGTGGTATGTACCTGCATCTGACTCCCTCTCATGGCCGCCGTCTCTTCACGGAGGTCCCGGAGAAGCTAAATAATCAACCAGGGTAGGATAAAACAAGCACACATTGGGACGTCAGACCCTAACCGAAAAAAATCTGCAGCAAAATTCGGTCGGAATGTAAAGGGGGAGGAGGAGCGGACGGGGTGCTCGCGGACGTTGGCGAGGAGGTAGTCGTAGAGAGGCGGCTCCATGCCCAGCTGCTTACGCCCGCGACGCGCCTCCTCCACCGCCACCGCTGTAGCCGTCGCTGATGCTGACGACGACGCTGCCGTGGAGGAGGAGCACAGGCTGCTGCCGCTGCGGTGGCGGTGGCATGGCGACAAGCGGCTGCCTAGAGGAGGGGGAGTGGCGGCGGAGGCAGCCAGGGTTAGGGACTGGAGGGCGCGAGGAGGCGCCACGCCGAATCCGAGAGCCACGGCGGCCGCCGGAGGAAGGGAGTGGCGAGCCACGGCGGAGCGACGCATCGCTTTTTTTTTCTGCGCCCAGCTCCCAGGTCGGCTCGGCAGATGACGAGGGGCAGTAATGTCAGGTCAGGCACCGAGTAATTTTCCGGCGGCCATTTCCGACGAGGCAGAAGATAATGTGAAGGCGAACGATTTTGCTCCCTCTGTTCAAATGTGACACATTTTAGTCTCTTCATGATTCAAATGTCTCTAAACTATTTTCTACATATATTCATGTCAAGTGCTAAGCGGCTGTAGCAATGGATTGCTACAGCCACCTTCCGCACTGTCCGATCAAGTTAAATGAATCGATCTCGCGTCCGATCGATGTAACAAAAACGTTTCGCGCTTAGCACTTTGTATCTGGATATGTAACATCGCTATGTAGCAACCAAAAAACAGAAAAAAATTGTATCGATAAATGTAGCAAGAAGAAGTCAAACACACATTTTTTACGTCGCATGTAACACCGTGTGTAGCAAAAATTTCAGATGTGCAAAATGTACGACCGTGTAGCAAATAATGGTGTATCATTTTAACCACAACCATGTAGCAAAACTCTAAAGGTTATGTAACAAAAATCCTCAATTAGTTGTAGCAAAACGTCACCAAAATAACTGAGTGTAGCACTTTACCCATATTCACGAAACAAAAATGCTACATTCATGTAGCAAAAACACACGCTGTATGCACACTGAAAAATCTCCAGAAAAGCTAACCTCAACCGTCAGTGATGGAGGCAACGTCATGGTTGATTCGACCTCGTCGGACATGAATCTAGCACACCGGAGGTCGTGAGAGCAAGATCGTGAGAATCCCCGCCATCTGACCGCCAAAAATCGTTCTCCAGTGTGTCCATGGCGAGCGGCGGAGGGAAAATCCATGACCGGTGGCAAGATAGAGGAAGTGGCGACAGGAGCCACGGGCCACGGCCGGCCAGGGGCAGCGTGTGGCGGCGACGGGAGCCACTGCTGGCCAGGGGCGGCGTGTATGGGTGGAGGGGCTGCTACGGCTCGCCGGCCGGCGGTGGTAGGTTTGAGGGCAGCGCGACTTATGGCCTGGCGACGGGAGCCACAGCCGTCCAAGGAGAGCGTGTATGGGCTAATACGGATCGCCGGCAGCCGGCGGCCGGCAGCGCGACCTATGGTCTGGAGCATGACGTACAGCCATGACGGGCAGGAGCTGTGCGATGTGTTGCGTGTTGCGGGACTGCGCGAGTTGCTCTGTGCGCTGCGTTGGGCGGGGGAAAACGGGACTGCGGGATTTGCTCTCTGAGTTGGACCCGGCTGTAGCTACAGCCGGGTGAAGAATAGCGTTTTCCTATATTCATTCATCTTATACCCGACGGATCCTGCGCCCCCATCCCCGTCGGCTTCTCGGGCGTCGCCGCCGCTGGGACTGGCTGCAGAGTCTCGGCGGCGATGACCGGCGGCAAAAGGGGCCAGCAGGTCGGGAGCCGTTTCCACGGGCGGTGGTGGTCGGCGGGAGGAGCGCACCTGGTCAGGACGTGTCATGCTCGTCTCCGCCCCCATCCCCGCACCCGGGACCGGGGCCGTTCGGTCGAAGAGGGCGTCCCGGGTGGAGCCGCTTTTGAGGGAGGCAGGGGCGCTGCTGTTGCGCAGGTTCCCGTCGCGGATGGGGATTATCAGCAGACAACCTCAGCAGCACCCTCACGTACTTGGGTGAGGAAGAATAGGACAGTTGCAGATGAGCTGGGGTCTGCCAGCGCCGGAAGTACTCTTCACAACGACGCATCCACAGCTTGGGGTTCGCACCATCGAATTGCGGTAATTCGACGCGAGGGCCATGGAACGAGGTGTGGCTAGACGAAGCGAAAAATTGCCGGTAAGAGAAATTACCTCCGACCGGAGGAGACATGCGGAAATCGCAAGTCGTCCCCGGTGTTGTGGTGCCTTGTCGTGCCCTTGGCCAGCGCCGCCACCGCCCAAATCCCGAATTGGGATTCGGAATGCGTCGGCGCCTGGATTCGATCGTGGGATCTGCTTGACAACCACCGCCAACGCCGCTATCTCCGAACTCAACGAGGACTTGACCGCGTCCAGATCGGCGCCGAGTGACGAACGGGCGGCCTCCAGATCGGCCGACACCGCTGACCTGGTCGATGCGAGCTCGGTGTGAATACCCTTGAGCTCCTTCGTGGTATCATCAACGTACTTGTGCACGGCGTCGAGGATCTCCTTCTTGTGGTCGAGGAAGCGCGCCTCATACGCCTCCTTCGTGTCGGCCTTGAGCAGATCGTAGATGTTCTTGGCCTCAGGCGAGAGGTTCTCCATGATCTCGGAGCGACCGCGAGACGAAAATCGTGTGGGGTAGAAATGATTTGGGATCTCCAGAATTGGAAATTCTGGACAAGGCTCTGATTACCACTTGTAAGGCAAGGGATCTCTACTCACGATCATATGAATGAGATTAGGGAATTTGGTAGCTCGATCCACTCAACCACCCCCCGAGCTAGTCCGATACATACGGCTTTGCCGTCCGGTTCATGGTTCTTACTTCCTCCCTATGAAAGGAAAACGGCGACAAGCTTAAGAAGAGAACGACGACATGTCTACGCCTTGGAGATCCATGGGCCGTTGGCCAACCAGGTTGGCTTCTTCTTGACTCTCTTGGGCCGGCCTGCCTCCTGGCGATCGTCTTGCTGGTCGATGGAGATTCCGTCGCTGCCTTGTGGGGTCTGGCTGCTGACACTCAGCAGCGCCCTCACGTAGTTGGGCTTGGACGGCATCCTGACCCAGACAGTCCTACCGTCATCCAGCTCCCAGATCCTCATGCTCTACAGCGTGCTGTATACCCCAATCCTTCCCACCAAGAACAACCGTCTGCGAGCTACAGCAACCAGGTACCCATCCGACCGCGGAATTTTGCTGGTATATGCTCCCAATGACCAGAATCCACTCTATACATCATCAGCCCGACCGGCAAGAGCGTCTCCAGGTATAGCCGGGATTCACAGAAGGCCATCTTCGACGAGCAGATGACGAGCAGATGATGTGTTTTTGCTGCTACTAACATCGTTGTGTGTGTGTGCAGCTGCTCTAAACTACAAGGAAGAATACTGCTTAAGCAAGCAAAGGACGATGCATTCTATGATCCCCTTCTCCTCTCTAGCTCCAAATTCGTTAGTAGCAGAAATCCAGTACATACCCATGCTAATTAAACTTACAGGTCAGGTGTTTGATGAAATGCCAAACAACATTGACAAGACAAATTTAGACCTATATAATAGATTCAACAAGACAACGTGGCCTTCATTCATTGACAAGAGGTAAATTGTGTCCAAATCATTTAGCTATGTGCAGTACAATTGTATTTTACATTCAAGGGACAACTATTCTCATCATTGTGAAACTCGGGGAAGAACGCATCAGCTTGATCAGAAACAATTCGTGGCTGCTGGACTAGGTTGTCTGAACTTCGCCCTGTTCTGGTTGCTCCTATGGTTTAACGACAGTATGAAAGTGGTTGGGCATGCTATAGTTTAGAAGACTCTAACCTTTGAATCAACACTTAGAAACACCATACTTTCAATACAGGTTCAAATAGTGGAGATCTGAAAATTATTTTTTACAATCAACTATCAGAGTTATCATATATTCAGAATTACCCGAACTCTAGGAGCTGATAAAGAGCAATGTGGAAAAGCAAACATGTCAAAAGATCAAGTGTCGATTTTAGGTTTCGGTCCACATAATTATCAGGAGGAAAATAGGTTGAACGATGTTATAAGCCAGCAAAGTAGCATAGATCAATGTGTCAATGACCAATGCATGTACTGGACATTTATGCTTGCAGAGATGTGTCGATTTTAGGTTTCGGTCCACATAATTATCAGGAGGAAAATAGGTTGAACGATGTTATAAGCCAGCAAAGTAGCATAGATCAATGTGTCAATGACCAATGCATGTACTGGACATTCATGCTTGCAGAGATGAGTCGATCCTAAATGAATTCCCTTTTGTCGTAACTGATAAGTATTGCTTGGATTCATATGGTTATGAGATATCCACAAGAAGAAAATACCTACTTCGCACTTGTCATAGTAAAAAGAAAAGGGTAAAATACATGAAGCCAACGGGAAGCAAACCATTTATAATCGGGGTGGTAGTAGCCTAACTAGCAGTTGATGGAATGGAGCGGTTATATAAACCAAAAACAACCTGGTTAGCTTGAACAAGCTTCTCGTCTATATTTTTTCTCGTGTTCTCGCCGATTATTCAGATCTTAGTTAAGTGTATTGGTTATTATCTTCTCTGTTTTGTTTCGTGTTTCTTATTCCCTCCAGGATGCTCATGCATATTGTCGAATTCTTACATGGGCTTGAGAACGTGTCATTTGCTTGTTATGCATTTTTTACTCACATATTAAGTAAATGGATACTTAAATATTTTAGTTATACTCCCTCTGTATCAAAATGTAAGATGTTGTGGCCACTTTTGATCATTATGTATCTAGACATGTTTAAATACAAGTTTCATGGGAAATGGCTTCTATAAGGGCTCTCATGATAGGTTTGTGACATGTGGGAGGATCTTAGTTACACACAATATGTCAAATGGCAAGCTCCATAATTTGTAGCTTGTTGAATTTTCTTTGGTAAGACCTATGTTCAATAGACAATTTGTTTGGATCAATTTAGGGCATGCAACTACCAGCTTCAAAATTTTATATGCATAATATATCAACCAGTACCAACCTATGCTCATATTTGGTCGGTCATTAAATTGTGTCGCCCGTTGCAACGCACGGACATTTTACTAGTTATTATATATATGTAGTTAATATTGAAAAACTAGATAGTGTGTCTTACACTAGTGAAGGGAGGGAGTAGCTAAGGGGCTCTTTGGATCACAGTATTAAAAACACAGGAATAGAAAGAACATAGAAATCTGACAACTTTACCAATGTAAAACAGAGAACTAAAAGACAAGAAAATTACATATTAGACGTTTGAATAGCGCAGGAAAAATACAAGAAACGTGTTTTGATCCTACGCGCTTAAGTCTAATAAAGAGGTTGGAGTGGATTTCTAAATTCCTATGAAACTGGGCCATAGGAATCTAATCCATATGATTTTGGTAGCATCAATCTTTTGAATCAAAGACAATCCATATGAAAATTTCCTAAGGATTGTAATTGTATGAAAATCATTTAAAACTACAATCCAAGGAGGCACTAAAAGATATGACATCCCTAGGCACCATTTCAATTCAAAGAATGTTGCAAAGTGTAACATTGTGCACTAATAAGAATCACAAGACAACCATCTTTGAATGGTTTGCAAAACCTTTGTTTCCCGATAGATGTGAAACCAACATTAAGAAAGGAGTGTGGTGGGCTGGCCGGTCCCCTTGGGGTGGGTGTGCGGTTTGTGATTCTTCGCCAGGTGAAATCCCTACCCTGGTCGTCGATCAGGACATGCGACGGTGAAATCCCTAAGCTTCGCATTTTCCTCCCACTTCTCTATCCGGGAACTTCCGAGAGAAACTCCAGATCCTTCGTGGATCGTGAAGGAGATATGCCCTAGAGGCAATTAATAAAGTGTATTCTTTATCATATCTCGTTTGTTCATAATAGGTTTTTGTGTCATGCTGGAACCGTATTAAGCGGAAACATTAATGCGGGTGTGATACGTAAACAACCAGGTCCCTAGTAGCCTCTACTAAGACTAGTTTCGTTGCGCGATTGATGATCGAGGTTTCCCGGTCATGGGGCATGGCGCCGGTAGGCAATGAGAGTCATATCGCTGGAGAGCGATGTGATGGACATACCCAGATTTAGAGAACATAGTCATTACACCTTTGACCGTGAGATCAACTTTTATTGATATTCCCCGAAGATACTTTGATTGCACCAAACGTCGTATCTTATTTAGTATGACAATAACGGTGATACTTTTGGGTATTGGAAAGGAGTATTGAGACGAGGGGTCAAGAGCGGGATTTGCCAGTCCGCGTAGCAGGATAGATACTCTCGGGCCCACTCGGTGAGATCTTGTCTAATGAGCTTGCAAGCATGTGACTAGGTCACGGAGACATGAGATCATGAACGAGTAGAAGATGGCATCGTCGGTAACGAGGTCGGGATTAGGTATGGAGATATCTATGGAACGACACTCGGACGTGCTAAGTATCGCTATGGCAAAAGGTCTAAGACTTCATGTTCAGGTTTGATAGATGAAAGTCATTCGTTATATCTCAGGGATTAATTCAGGGGGTCCAGGCCTACGAGTTAGTCGTTGATCATTGAGGAGTCTTGATCATACCTGATATTATATCGAACCGCTAAGGTAACACACTTAAGGGGTTTCGACAAGACAACCGGAAAGGAAGGAGATCACCGGGAGCGTCCCGTGAGAGGTCCGATGGAGATCGGGCAGCGCCGAAAGAGTTTTCGGAGATAGGAAATATTATATATATTATGTTTGATATTAATTAGTGTTATTAATATGCAAATATGATTTTATATATTTATTTTCGAATTTATTAAGGCAGATTTCCCTAAATGGGCCTTCCGGACGAAAGAAGGCCCAAGAGGGGAAAATTCCCTAGGGGAATTCGGTGGGGGCCAGGAGGGCCGGCCTAGGTGGGCCACAAGGGGCCCAACAGGGGGCCGGCGCACTCCCTTGGCCGAACCAGGCTGTGGGGATTAGTCCCACATTGCCTGGCTGGCAAGGTTGGCTCCCCTTGGGAGCCTATATAAGAAGGGGCACCCCCAGCCTTTTAATTCACCAATTAATTCCTGATTTCTCTCTCGATCTCGTGGTTCCCAAGTTGGAGCCGCGCCGAGCAAGAGGAGTCGGGGATCTCCTCCACCATAGCCCGCTGCCGCGCTGCTGGTGTTCCGGTCCAAGTCTTCCGCTGCTCGTCCTGGACTGGAGCTTCGGAGGCGTCGTCTCCACCGTACGTGTGCGACTCCCTGCGAGGTGCTGCGCTAGCGGTACTCGGAGGCCTGCTTCCTCTACACGACCTTGAGGTCGGCTTCGTCGGTCTTCATCGACAACGTTTGTGCGGGAACGTAATCCCCGCTTTCGGTCTACAAGGGTACGTATTCCGATCTCCGTTCGTACTACTATATCTGCATAGAATAGATCTTGGCTAGTTTAAGGATATCGTTGCTAGGAAAATTATTGTTTTCTGCCCACGATCCCCTTCAGTGGTATCAGAGCCGATCTATCGTAAGATATAGCTGTACGCTGTTAGAACCCGTGCTCTGCACGGGGGCACCGTTCCTGTTATTTGCTACCCTCTAGCGTGCACTTGTGTATTCCAGCGGCATTGAGTTGATGAAGCGGCCCGGACCGACTTTACGCGTACGCTTACGCGAGACTGGTTCCACTACTGACATACGGCTTGTACCGTATCTGTGGCTGGCGGGTGACAGTTTCTCTCTCTTTAGTTGGTCTTTGCATTTTCAATGGAGGGCCCGAAAGGGATGCTTAAACATGCAATTATTGGATCGTTGTTGTGGTCATAAGATTCGTAGGTATGAAGCGGTTCTATTTACGAAAGCCCCAAACCACGTAAAATATGCAAAAGATAAAGTAGAAGCGTCTAACTTTATTTTGCAGGGGCTATGTGATATGGTCAAGGTAGGTTTATTAAATTGTTTATAAACTGCGGGCGCCAAGAAGACCATGGCGCGATGGACTATATCACATTGCATTACATTTGATGTTTTGTGTGCATCTTATTTTGTGTGATTGTGTGTGTTACACGGCGGTAGCTGAATAAGATGATCCCTTCAAAATACCACTAGTGTTCTCCCTCCAACGCGCACCACCAATAAAGTTCTACGTTATGAGGCAGGCCGTGATGATCGGGTGTCAGACATATCTTCGTTCGCATACGGTGGGTGTAAGCCATGTTGCACAAGCGTCAGCGTGGAGGTCTTTGGTGGCGAGCCTAGCATACTCAGAAGTATGGCCTCGGAACAGGAAGACCGAAAGGTCGAGCACGAGTCACAAAATTGGTGTGACGGACGATTTTGTCTACTCTTGAAGTTGTGCCGCCGGCTTTGATGATGAGGGGTGGTGCAATGGATGGGGGTCGTGTAATCGCTTAAACGACCAGGAGGGATGTTCGTTTGAGTGGGAGTTATGTTAGTTATTTTCTAAAATACTATAACTCAAAATTATTATGAACAAAGTCTTATGTTGTTGCAAATTGCATTGTAGATGTCTCGCCCCTCGTTTAACCTAGGTCTGTTCCTTGAGAAAGAAAAGCTTAAGATCAATGGGTCAAACTTCATGGCCTGGTTCCGCAACCTGAGGATCCTCCTCACTTCCCATAGGGTGGCCTACGTCATTGAGGCCGCCATAGGTGACCCTCCTGCAGATGATGCCTCTGAGGATGAGAAGAAGGTCTTCCAGACCCGATCGGAGGATTCTGCCTTTGTCCAGAGTGGCATGCTCTACGCCATGGAAGCCGACCTGCAGAAGCGCTTTGAGAAGATGAGCGCCTTTGAGATCATTTCGGATCTTAAGGTTGTCTTCGCGCCGCAGGCTAAGGCTGAGAGATATGAGGCTTCTGAGCTTTTCTTCTCAGCCAAGATGGAAGAGCATAGCAGTGTGAGCGAGCATTTAGTCAAGATGTCTGGCTACGTTCAACGCCTGAATGCTCTGGAGTGCAAGATTCCCGATGAGCTGGCGATTGACAGGGTGTTGCAATCGTTGCCACCAAGCTACAAAGGCTTCGTCATGAACTACAACATGCAGGGCATGGCTAAGTCCCTGGGTGAAGTGTTCGTGATGCTCAAGACTGCTGAGGTAGAGATTAAGAAGGAGCACACGCTGTTGATGGTCAACAAGACCGTTGATTTCAAGAAGTCCGGTGGCAAGGGAAAGCAGAGCTGGAAGTCCCGGAGGGAGGCAAAGTTAGCTGCCAAGCCCAGGACTAACAGGTCTGGTCCCAGAGCTAGCGTGGAGTGTTTCTACTGCAAGGGGAAGGGTCACTGGAAGCGCAACTGCCCCAAGTATCTGGAGGATAGGAAGTCTGGCAAGACGGTCGACAAAGAGAAAGGTATATTTGATATACATGTTATAGATGTGTACCTTACATCCGCCCGGAGCAATACGTGGGTATTTGATACTGGTTCTGTTGCTCATATATGTAACTCTCAGGAGGAGTTACGGAATAGAAGGCGGCTGGCGAAGGATGAGGTGACGATGCGCGTCGGCAACGGATCGAGAGTCGACATGGTGGCTGTCGGCACGCTCCCTCTGCATCTACCATCGGGATTAGTTTTGGTTTTAAATAAATGTTATTTTGTGCCATCCTTGAGTGTAAACATTATAAGTGGGTCTTGCCTGTTACAAGACGGTTATTCATTTAAATCAGTGTCAAGCAATTGTGCTATTTATATGAATGATATCTTTTATGTTGATGCTCCCGAGAGTAATGGTTTATTCTTGTTGAATCTCGATCGTAGTACTCACATCCATAACATAGAAGCCAAACGAATTAAGTGTAGTGACGATACCGCCATGTTTTTGTGGCATTGCCGTCTTGGTCATATTGGTATAAAGCGCATGAAGCGACTCCACTCCGATGGACTCTTGGACTCGTTGGATTTCGGATCCCTCGATACATGTGAACCATGCCTCATGGGCAAAATGACCAGGACACCGTTCAAAGGTTTCGTTGAACGGGCGTCGGATTTGTTGGGGATCATACATACAGACGTATGTGGACCAATGAGCGTTTCGACACGCAATGGTTATCGTTACTTCGTCACCTTCACTGATGACTTGAGTAGATACGGTTATATCTATTTGATGAAACACAAGTCTGAAACGTTTGAAAAGTTCAAAGAATTCCAGAGTGAAGTTGAGAATCAGCTTAATAGGAAAATCAAGCATCTCCGGTCCGATCGCGGTGGAGAGTACTTGAGTTTTGAGTTTGGCACACATCTGAAGAGTTGTGGCATAGTGCCCCAACTTACGCCCGCCGGAACGCCGCAGCGTAACGGTGTGTCCGAGCGACGTAATCGTACTCTACTGGATAGTGTCCGATCTATGATGTCTCTTACCGATCTGCCAGTGTCCTTCTGGGGTTATGCGTTAGAAACAGCCGCATTCATTTTAAATAGGGCTCCGTCCAAGTCCGTTGAAACGACGCCGTATGAATTATGGTATGGCCATAAGCCTAAGTTATCGTTTCTGAAGGTTTGGGGTTGTGAGGCGTACGTTAAGAAACTACAGCCCGACAAACTCGAACCGAAGTCGGAGAAAGTCGTCTTTGTAGGATATCTGCGGGAAACCGTTGGGTACACCTTCTACAACCAAGCTGAGGGCAAAACTTTTGTCGCGAAGACCGGTGCCTTTCTAGAGAAGGAATTTCTCGCGAAAGGAGTAAGTGGGAGGAAGGTAGACCTCGATGAAATCGTTGATCCTGAACTCGAGATTCCAAGTGGCGCAACGGAAGCAATTCCGGAAACGTCCTCCGTGGAAGGAGTGGGAGAAACTGTCGAGGAAGATGTTCTACCTCGTAGGTCTGGTAGATCTCGGATCCCACCAGAATGGTATGGCAACATGGTTTGCACCGTCATGCTAGTCGAGCAAGACGAACCTACGAACTACAAGGAGGCGATGGAGAGTCTAGAGTCCGAGAAATGGCTTGAAGCCATGAAATCCGAAATAGGATCCATGTATGATAACCAAGTGTGGACCTTGGTGGATATTCCCGAAGGGCGCAAGGCCGTCGAGAATAAGTGGATCTTTAAGAAGAAGACTGATGCTGATGGTAATGTGACCGTCTATAAAGCTCGGCTTGTCGCAAAGGGTTTCCGACAAGTTCATGGAATTGACTACGATGAAACCTTTTCACCGGTAGCGATGCTTAAGTCTATTCGGATTTTGTTAGCGGTAGCTGCCTACTATGATTATGAAATCTGGCAGATGGACGTCAAAACGGCCTTCCTGAATGGAAACATTGAGGAAGAGTTGTACATGGTACAGCCGGAAGGTTTTGTCGATCCAGGAAGTGCTAACAAGGTGTGCAAGCTTCAGCGATCCATCTATGGATTGAAGCAGGCATCTCGGAGCTGGAATCTTCGCTTTGATGAGGTAATCAAAGGTTTTGGATTTATCCAGAATGTGGAAGAGACTTGTATTTACAAGAAAATGAGTGGGAGCTCGGTTGTGTTCTTAGCACTGTATGTTGACGACATATTGCTAATAGGGAATGATGTGGAACTTCTGAATAGCGTGAAGGAATATTTAAACAGTAAGTTTTCCATGAAGGACTTAGGAGAAGCTGCGTATGTTTTAGGCATAAAGATCTACCGTGATAGATCAAGGCGCCTATTAGCACTAAGTCAGAGTACTTATCTTGATAAAATATTGAAGCGTTTTCATATGGAGAAGGCAAAGAAGGGTTCTCTGTCGGTTATCAAGAATAAGATATTGCGTAAGGCGCAGTGTCCGGTGACGGAACTGGGTAAGGCCGAAATGACGAAACATCCTTATGCTTCAGCCATAGGATCGATCATGTATGCAATGTTGAGTACTAGACCGGATGTGGCATTAGCTCTAAGTTTGACAAGCCGGTTCCAGAGTAATCCTGGAATGCCGCATTGGATAGCTGTTAAGAGCATTCTTAAGTATCTCAATAAGACAAAGGAAATGTTCCTTGTGTATGGTGGCTGCGATGAGGAACTTGGCGTAACGGGTTACGTAGATGCAAGTTTCTGCTCAGACCCCGATGACTGTAAGTCACAGACAGGTTACGTGTTCAAGGTGAATGGAGGCGCCGTGTGCTGGAGAAGTGGGAAGCAACCCATAGTCGCACAATCTACAATGGAGTCGGAGTACATTGCTGCCTGCGAGGCCGCGAATGAAGCTGTGTGGCTGAGGAAGTTCGTCATCGAACTTGGAGTGTTCCCGAGCGTGCAAGACCCCGTGGTCCTCTTCTGCGACAATACGGGTGCCATTGCGAACGCCAAGGAGCCAAGGACTCACTCCACCGCCAAACACATTCTCCGACGCTTCCACGTGATACGTCAGTACGTACAAGAAGGCGATGTGAAGATTTGCAAAGTGCATACGGATCTGAATGTGGCAGATCCGCTGACGAAGCCTCTTCCGCTTGATAAGCATGAACAGCACCAGTTAGCTATGGGTATTAGGCTTTTACCAAGTTGTAATCTAGATTAAATTGTACTCTAGTGCAAGTGGGAGACTGAAGGAGATATGCCCTAGAGGCAATTAATAAAGTGTATTCTTTATCATATCTCGTTTGTTCATAATAGGTTTTTGTGTCATGCTGGAACCGTATTAAGCGGAAACATTAATGCGGGTGTGATACGTAAACAACCAGGTCCCTAGTAGCCTCTACTAAGACTAGTTTCGTTGCGCGATTGATGATCGAGGTTTCCCGGTCATGGGGCATGGCGCCGGTAGGCAATGAGAGTCATATCGCTGGAGAGCGATGTGATGGACATACCCAGATTTAGAGAACATAGTCATTACACCTTTGACCGTGAGATCAACTCTTATTGATATTCCCCGAAGATACTTTGATTGCACCAAACGTCGTATCTTATTTAGTATGACAATAACGGTGATACTTTTGGGTATTGGAAAGGAGTATTGAGACGAGGGGTCAAGAGCGGGATTTGCCAGTCCGCGTAGCAGGATAGATACTCTCGGGCCCACTCGGTGAGATCTTGTCTAATGAGCTTGCAAGCATGTGACTAGGTCACGGAGACATGAGATCATGAACGAGTAGAAGATGGCATCGTCGGTAACGAGGTCGGGATTAGGTATGGAGATATCTATGGAACGACACTCGGACGTGCTAAGTATCGCTATGGCAAAAGGTCTAAGACTTCACGTTCAGGTTTGATAGATGAAAGTCATTCGTTATATCTCAGGGATTAATTCAGGGGGTCCAGGCCTACGAGTTAGTCGTTGATCATTGAGGAGTCTTGATCATACCTGATATTATATCGAACCGCTAAGGTAACACACTTAAGGGGTTTCGACAAGACAACCGGAAAGGAAGGAGATCACCGGGAGCGTCCCGGGAGAGGTCCGATGGAGATCGGGCAGCGCCGAAAGAGTTTTCGGAGATAGGAAATATTATATATATTATGTTTGATATTAATTAGTGTTATTAATATGCAAATATGATTTTATATATTTATTTTCGAATTTATTAAGGCAGATTTCCCTAAATGGGCCTTCCGGACGAAAGAAGGCCCAAGAGGGGAAAATTCCCTAGGGGAATTCGGTGGGGGCCAGGAGGGCCGGCCTAGGTGGGCCACAAGGGGCCCAACAGGGGGCCGGCGCACTCCCTTGGCCGAACCAGGCTGTGGGGATTAGTCCCACATTGCCTGGCTGGCAAGGTTGGCTCCCCTTGGGAGCCTATATAAGAAGGGGCACCCCCAGCCTTTTAATTCACCAATTAATTCCTGATTTCTCTCTCGATCTCGTGGTTCCCAAGTTGGAGCCGCGCCGAGCAAGAGGAGTCGGGGATCTCCTCCACCATAGCCCGCTGCCGCGCTGCTGGTGTTCCGGTCCAAGTCTTCCGCTGCTCGTCCTGGACTGGAGCTTCGGAGGCGTCGTCTCCACCGTACGTGTGCGACTCCCTGCGAGGTGCTGCGCTAGCGGTACTCGGAGGCCTGCTTCCTCTACACGACCTTGAGGTCGGCTTCGTCGGTCTTCATCGACAACGTTTGTGCGGGAACGTAATCCCCGCTTTCGGTCTACAAGGGTACGTATTCCGATCTCCGTTCGTACTACTATATCTGCATAGAATAGATCTTGGCTAGTTTAAGGATATCGTTGCTAGGAAAATTATTGTTTTCTGCCCACGATCCCCTTCAGTGGTATCAGAGCCGATCTATCGTAAGATATAGCTGTACGCTGTTAGAACCCGTGCTCTGCACGGGGGCACCGTTCCTGTTATTTGCTACCCTCTAGCGTGCACTTGTGTATTCCAGCGGCATTGAGTTGATGAAGCGGCCCGGACCGACTTTACGCGTACGCTTACGCGAGACTGGTTCCACTACTGACATACGGCTTGTACCGTATCTGTGGCTGGCGGGTGACAGTTTCTCTCTCTTTAGTTGGTCTTTGCATTTTCAATGGAGGGCCCGAAAGGGATGCTTAAACATGCAATTATTGGATCGTTGTTGTGGTCATAAGATTCGTAGGTATGAAGCGGTTCTATTTACGAAAGCCCCAAACCACGTAAAATATGCAAAAGATAAAGTAGAAGCGTCTAACTTTATTTTGCAGGGGCTATGTGATATGGTCAAGGTAGGTTTATTAAATTGTTTATAAACTGCGGGCGCCAAGAAGACCATGGCGCGATGGACTATATCACATTGCATTACATTTGATGTTTTGTGTGCATCTTATTTTGTGTGATTGTGTGTGTTACACGGCGGTAGCTGAATAAGATGATCCCTTCAAAATACCACTAGTGTTCTCCCTCCAACGCGCACCACCAATAAAGTTCTACGTTATGAGGCAGGCCGTGATGATCGGGTGTCAGACATATCTTCGTTCGCATACGGTGGGTGTAAGCCATGTTGCACAAGCGTCAGCGTGGAGGTCTTTGGTGGCGAGCCTAGCATACTCAGAAGTATGGCCTCAGAACAGGAAGACCGAAAGGTCGAGCACGAGTCACAAAATTGGTGTGACGGACGATTTTGTCTACTCTTGAAGTTGTGCCGCCGGCTTTGATGATGAGGGGTGGTGCAATGGATGGGGGTCGTGTAATCGCTTAAACGACCAGGAGGGATGTTCGTTTGAGTGGGAGTTATGTTAGTTATTTTCTAAAATACTATAACTCAAAATTATTATGAACAAAGTCTTATGTTGTTGCAAATTGCATTGTAGATGTCTCGCCCCTCGTTTAACCTAGGTCTGTTCCTTGAGAAAGAAAAGCTTAAGATCAATGGGTCAAACTTCATGGCCTGGTTCCGCAACCTGAGGATCCTCCTCACTTCCCATAGGGTGGCCTACGTCATTGAGGCCGCCATAGGTGACCCTCCTGCAGATGATGCCTCTGAGGATGAGAAGAAGGTCTTCCAGACCCGATCGGAGGATTCTGCCTTTGTCCAGAGTGGCATGCTCTACGCCATGGAAGCCGACCTGCAGAAGCGCTTTGAGAAGATGAGCGCCTTTGAGATCATTTCGGATCTTAAGGTTGTCTTCGCGCCGCAGGCTAAGGCTGAGAGATATGAGGCTTCTGAGCTTTTCTTCTCAGCCAAGATGGAAGAGCATAGCAGTGTGAGCGAGCATTTAGTCAAGATGTCTGGCTACGTTCAACGCCTGAATGCTCTGGAGTGCAAGATTCCCGATGAGCTGGCGATTGACAGGGTGTTGCAATCGTTGCCACCAAGCTACAAAGGCTTCGTCATGAACTACAACATGCAGGGCATGGCTAAGTACCTGGGTGAAGTGTTCGTGATGCTCAAGACTGCTGAGGTAGAGATTAAGAAGGAGCACACGCTGTTGATGGTCAACAAGACCGTTGATTTCAAGAAGTCCGGTGGCAAGGGAAAGCAGAGCTGGAAGTCCCGGAGGGAGGCAAAGTTAGCTGCCAAGCCCAGGACTAACAGGTCTGGTCCCAGAGCTAGCGTGGAGTGTTTCTACTGCAAGGGGAAGGGTCACTGGAAGCGCAACTGCCCCAAGTATCTGGAGGATAGGAAGTCTGGCAAGACGGTCGACAAAGAGAAAGGTATATTTGATATACATGTTATAGATGTGTACCTTACATCCGCCCGGAGCAATACGTGGGTATTTGATACTGGTTCTGTTGCTCATATATGTAACTCTCAGGAGGAGTTACGGAATAGAAGGCGGCTGGCGAAGGATGAGGTGACGATGCGCGTCGGCAACGGATCGAGAGTCGACGTGGTGGCTGTCGGCACGCTCCCTCTGCATCTACCATCGGGATTAGTTTTGGTTTTAAATAAATGTTATTTTGTGCCATCCTTGAGTGTAAACATTATAAGTGGGTCTTGCCTGTTACAAGACGGTTATTCATTTAAATCAGTGTCAAGCAATTGTGCTATTTATATGAATGATATCTTTTATGTTGATGCTCCCGAGAGTAATGGTTTATTCTTGTTGAATCTCGATCGTAGTACTCACATCCATAACATAGAAGCCAAACGAATTAAGTGTAGTGACGATACCGCCATGTTTTTGTGGCATTGCCGTCTTGGTCATATTGGTATAAAGCGCATGAAGCGACTCCACTCCGATGGACTCTTGGACTCGTTGGATTTCGGATCCCTCGATACATGTGAACCATGCCTCATGGGCAAAATGACCAGGACACCGTTCAAAGGTTTCGTTGAACGGGCGTCGGATTTGTTGGGGATCATACATACAGACGTATGTGGACCAATGAGCGTTTCGACACGCAATGGTTATCGTTACTTCGTCACCTTCACTGATGACTTGAGTAGATACGGTTATATCTATTTGATGAAACACAAGTCTGAAACGTTTGAAAAGTTCAAAGAATTCCAGAGTGAAGTTGAGAATCAGCTTAATAGGAAAATCAAGCATCTCCGGTCCGATCGCGGTGGAGAGTACTTGAGTTTTGAGTTTGGCACACATCTGAAGAGTTGTGGCATAGTGCCCCAACTTACGCCCGCCGGAACGCCGCAGCGTAACGGTGTGTCCGAGCGACGTAATCGTACTCTACTGGATAGTGTCCGATCTATGATGTCTCTTACCGATCTGCCAGTGTCCTTCTGGGGTTATGCGTTAAGATGACATAATGACCAATGCTCTATTCAAGGGTTAATATGAAGAATGGTCATGTATAGAGTTGAGCTCATCGCAAGTATGGCTTGGAATAGAAGATTGACTGAACAATCATGTTTACCCCCAAGCCATCTTACATATCAAGAGAAGAAGATGAAGAGCAAGTTCAATATGATGCATCTCGGAAGATATCTTTTGATTGAAGCTTGCAAAGGAGACATGAAGACGAAGCTTAGCGAGGCCCTCCCATAATGGAGTATGGGGGGGCATTTGGAGAAGTCCTCATTAAGCATGTGCTAGCAAGCACAATCAAGAAAGGTGTTTCAACTTGAGAGAGTCAAGATCGTCATCATCGAGCTCAAGTGGAATGCGCAAGGCAAAGGTATGATCTTGATAGGTTTTCTATTTTACCGGTCTCATGGTGTTAGTGGGAGACCGGGTTTTAGGATAGATGGCGTACTATCAAGAGGGGCTCTCGAGTGAGTAACTTGATCGCATCTTTGTGGAGAGCTCAAACCTTTGCATACTTGTCATTTCATCTTTCTTGGTTCTTACTTGGTTTTCTCCTTGTTGGGTTTTGGTGCTTGTTGTGATCTTCACGACAAGCCCAAGTTCACCGAAAACGAATTTCATATGGAAAACTTGTTGCGTTTTTGGTTTTGGAGGTTTGCCGATCATTCCTTTTTAGAGAGGTTTTAACCTCCTCCATTTGGTTTTATCTTCCATTGTTGGACTATGAGGTTTATCTGCATGATCTTGTAAAGCTCTTCGTTGTGATTCCAACGAGCCAAAAATCATCGAAAACGGAGTCCGGATGGAAAAGATATTGACGTTTTCGTTATCGGTTTTGCTGCAGTTTTTCCTAGGCCGGAGTCTCCGGTCCTAGACCGGAGTTTCCGGTCTGTGCATGATCGGAGTCTCCGGACACAACGTTTTTCTCCAAACGTTGTTCAGCCCCTGGTGGGGGGCGGAGTTTCCGGCCCTAGAGGCCGGAGTTTCCGCCCCTGGATGAACTTTCCGGCCCAGGGCACCGGAGAGTTTGCCCAAGCCTCGGCGGTGTTGACAGTGTTCAGCCCCTGGTGGGGGCCGGAGTTTCCGGTCCCAGTAGGCTGGAGTTTCCGCCCCTGGCCGGAGTTTCCGGCCCTAGTGACCGGAAACTCCGGTGTGAAGTTTTCCTGCAACGGCTCTTTTTCGTGGGACCTATAAAAAGGCCCCTTCTTCCCCAGAGAGAGCAGCTCTTCCAAGCACGAATTTTCCCCCTCTCTCTCCTCCATTGTTGACCTTGGAAAGCTTGCCCCTCTCTCATTTCCTCCCATGATTCTTGCATATCTTTGAGGGATTTGAGAGAGGAGATCTAGATCTACATTTCCACCAATCCATCTCTCCTCTAAGTGAGGGGAACCTAGTAGATCTTGATCTTGGAGTTCTTGGTGCATCTCCTCTTTGTTCTTCCTCTCTTATTCCCCCATAAGCATTTGTTGCTTTGTTGGAATTCGAGAGTGAAGGATTTGAGCACTTGTGCTCTTGCCTTTTGCATTTGGTGCATCGGTGTGCTCTCCACGAGGATTCGTGGAAGTTGAAAGTTTGTGAGCTTGTTACTCTTGGGTCCTTGGACCCTAGACGCCTTTGTGGTGGTTGGACCCTTGTGTGGTCACTTGAAGCCGTTCGGGAGCCCCCAATCCCATTGTGGGTTGTGCCCCGGATTGTTGTTGGAGGCCGTTCGGGAGCCCCCAATCCCATTGTGGGTTGTGCCCCGGATTGTTGTTGAAAGGCTCCGGATTCCGCCTCGAAGGAATTCCGATAGTGGAAGGTGAACCAAGCCTTTGTGGTGCGGTTCATCGGAGAAGAAGGTGAAACCTTTGTGGTTGTTGAACCGTTGTGTCGGTTCACACCTCTCCAACGAGACGTACTCCCTTAACAAGGAGGAACTCGGGAATACATCCTCGTCTCCGCGTGCCTCGGTTATTTCTATACCCGAGCTTTTACTTATGCACTTTACATTGTGATAGCCTTCGTGCTTGAAGTATTCTATATTGCTATCACCTTGTTGTTTGTCTTGCTTAGCATAAGTTGTTGGTGCACATAGGTGAGCCTAGTTTATATAGGTTGTCGGCTTGTTAATTTAAACACCTAGTTTTATTCAGCAATTAATAAGCCTAAACCGGAAAAGTTTTAAACCGCCTATTCACCCCCCCCCCCTCTAGGCGACATCATTGTCCTTTCAATTGGTATCAGAGCCTGGGCTCTCTTTTTGGGCTTTACCGCCTAGAGAGTAAAATATGTCGTTTAGGGAATTAGTGCACGATCCCACTTTTATATTTGATGGCACAAATTTTGATGTGTGGAAAATTCGCATGCTTAATCTATTTAGGGCCATGGGTCCAAATTATGTTAAGAGGATTGTAGATGTGTGTTTATCTCCTCCAAAGGATTCTCATGAATTATCTTTAGAGGATGAGATAAACTCTCATCTCGAGACTCAAGTTACTAATGGTCTTATGTGTGTTTTGACCGATGTAGTTCTTGCTTCAATCATGCCTTTTCGAAATGCACATGAGCTTTGGACCAAGCTTCAAGATATATATGAAGTGTCCAAAATTATTGAGGATGATTTTTCTTCCTCCACCTCCGGCCGTGATGAGTTCACAACTTCTTCCAGTTCACCAACATGTGATTTGTCACACGGTAACGATATGGTGAGTGGCGATAGAAATTGCATTGGTGATGGTGAACTTACTATTGATTATACCTATTCTCTATCACATTGCAATCTTCTATCTTTGAACTTCAAATCTTCTAGCACATCAAATGTCATACATGCTAGAGTTGATTGTCCTTGCATATCAAGTAATAGTTGCTTAACTAAATATAATGATGATATGCTCTCTATGTCTTGTTGTGTTGAAAATTACTCTTCCATATCCTCTAGTATTTGCATGACTAACAATGTAGAGGAATCCCAACGATTGTTGGAACAAGACATGGACCTCAATGGAGCTTCAAGTATTTCTTCATCCTCCTCACCCATTAATCATGTTTGCCTTATGGCTAAGGATTCCGAGGTATCTCCCACCTCGAATCCAAATTGTGATGATGTGGATGAGGATTCTCATGAAGAAGGTTTTGACTTTGAATCCTTAACCAAGATGGGTGAGATGGTACTTGGTGTTCTCCCCAAAGGTAGTAAAGCTATCCCTCCTCTTTGTGAAATCATTGATTATGTTACTAAGAGTAGGGAATTCATTGAGGATTTGGAAAGTCAATTTGATGAGAAATGTCAAATTGAGAGAGATGACTCTATCACCATAGCTTCTTTGAAAGCTTCTCTTGAAGAGGAAGAAGAGCTTAGGGTTTCTCTTGAAGAGAAACTTGAATCCCTTGATGAGTCTAATGATCTTATTATTGCTAAAATCATTAAGGAAAGAGATCATGCCCTTGCTAAGTATAAAGTGCTTAAAATTGAAAAAGTTGAATTTGGTGTTGGCAATGCTAGACTAAATGAGGACATAGAGAGACTTGACAAAGCTCACAAGGCTTTAGAAAGTGAACATTCTCTCCTTATCAAGTCTCATGATCAACTCCAAACTCAACTATCAAAGAATGACAAGCTTGTCAAATTGTCTTCTTCCATCTCTAATATTAATGATGCTTGTGCTACTAACTCCACTTCTTGTGAAGCATCTATTTTGAAGGAGAATGTTGAGCTAAGGGCTCAACTTGAGTTGCTATCTAGTAAGTATGGGAAATTGGAAGAAAGTCATGAAAAGCTTTCTAGCTCTAATGATGATCTTCTAGCATCCCATGCTAGGCTAAAGTTAGCTCATGAGACTATTATGTCAAAGGTAACATCTTGTGAGTCTCATGTGGACAATGGCACAATTTCTACTCTTAATGCTATATTGCCAAATGCTAGTCCTAGTGATTCATCAACTCATAATGTTGCTACATCCTGTGATGAATTACTTTCCATGCCTTGTTGCTCTAACAATGAAGCCTCTACTTCCTCTAGTTTTTGTGTTGATACTAACCATGTAGAGGAATTAAATGAGCTCAAGGCCCTAGTCACTTATTTGAAGAAGGACTTGGAAAAGCGTCATGTTGGGGATTCTACACTTGATAATATGTTGAGTGTTCAAAGACGCCCCAATGACAAGAGTGGACTTGGATTCAACTCCAATATCAAGAACAAGTCCAAGCTTAACAAGAAGAACAAGGGCCAAGAACAAGTCAAGGATTCGGCCAAGATTGTTTGCTTCAAGTGCAAAGTTGAAGGGCACCATGTTAGATCTTGCCCTTTGAAGAAGAAGGCTCTTAGTGAGAAGCAACAAGGGAAGAAGACTCAAGTTCAAACTCAAGCTCCTCAAGTTGAAGAACGGTCTCTTCCCAAGAAGAATCAAGCTATCCCTCCTCAAGTCAAGACTCCAACTAAGAAGAGAGGAGGAAGTAGATATTGCTACCTATGCCGTGAGAAGGGTCACCTTGCTTCTTCATGCACAAATGGTACCTTATCCAACCCCATTATAGTTGATGATGTTTATTCTCTTCGGAAGGATAAGGTTGGCAATGTGTTTGCCAAATTTGTTGGTACTCAAAGTGGTGTCAAGAAAAGAACCATTTGGGTTGCCAAACCTATTGTGACTAACCTCTTAGGACCCAACTTGGTTGGGGACCAACAAGGTAAAACTTGATCAATAGGTGTTGTTGGAGGACATTGGAGACTTGGCTACACTATGAAGAATTAAGTGATCTTCATCAATTATATTCTCTCAAGTCAAGTCATATGGATTATATTGTTCTATCTCATATCCAATGTTCCTCCTTGCGGTAAATTTTATTTAAATCATATGTACATTGAAAGTTGCTTGCACCCTTGCATGTGTTTGGTTTTGTACCTTGCTAGTGTTGGTATGTGTTGTGCTCTCTACTTACTTATCTTGAGAAATCAAGTATGTGTATGTTGGTTTGCACACCATTTACTTGTTTTGAGCCTTATTGCTTTTATTTGATATCTTATCTTGTTGGCTCTCTTTGAGAGATTAATGGACTATCATATTTTGGGGGAGTGATATGCTTCGTGCACTTCACAATCCTAAAATTGTGTATTCATGAGAAATACAACTTAGTGTTGATATACTTTAATTATTTACTATCTATGTGGTATGTCATTCTCATGAGAAATTCAATTTCTATAATGTCCATTAATTTCTCGAGTTGGTTTTGTTTGCCTCTTGCTTTAAATAAATGTATTATCACATTATGGGGAAGTAATAAGCTATGTGCATATTACAAGCCTAGAAAATGTGAATATATGAGGTTTTGCCACCTAGAATTGATATTGCTAGTTATCTTGTTCCTATGTGGCATGTTGCTCAAACAAGTTCCCATTTACTTAATGCTTTTTTGTCTCTCACTCTTTTGGATCTTGTTTGTGGAGGATGTTCTTGGTATGGCTTTCCCCAAATATGTTCTCATGTATCTTTTGGGAAGCCCATTGTTTCAAGCTACTCCTTGGAGTTGCTTTGCACCTTCGCATGATTTGTGAAGCTATCAAGAATATCTATCTATCTAAGCATAGCTTGTAATTCCTATCATTTGCCATATGCTTATGTTTGGTGAATATGATCTTGAATATATCTTTGCAATCCACCCCCGAGAAATATCTTCATACATTACTTGTCTTGAAAAGTGATAATCCTTTTGTGGTAAATATATTGATCATATTCGCTTTGGCTCTTGCTTTGAATTGATTTATTTGATTGCCAAGGATTTGTTTTGATCTAACTCTCATTTGTCTTCATTGTATCTTTTGGATCCTTTTTGCTCTACTTAAAATTTATTTAGGGCTTTCTTGAGTTGGGAAAATCAATGAACCAATTCTTGTGCATTGACATTCAAAAGTCATACTTCTTGATAATGCACTATTCTTTGGGAAGCTATCCTACTTTGAGTAAAACACCGTTCTTTAAATTGATATTGCAATTTCTTGCCTTTCTTGAACATGACTAGTGTTTGAATAATATATATGGAGAGTGATGATCTCATTTGTGTGCATTTTGTATTCAAATGCAAAATCATAAATAATGCACACATCATGGGGGAGCAATCCTATATGTTTTTTGAACATTAGTTGTCCTCGTTTGATATTTGATCCCGATGACGTGTCTCCTTGGAAGACAAACATTTTTCGTCTTGGTACCTTGTGCCATCATTAAAAGTGTAGAGGGTTTGGTTTATTCCTTGATGATATTTTTCATCAATTGGTCTCTTGCTTTCATTGGTATCTTTTCAAAGTGGTATCTTCAATCATGTGTTGATTTGGGTATTTGATATAATGTGGACAATTTGTTTTATTGTCACACTTGTGTGTGCCTTGTTGGTTTACTTGGTGTTTTGTCTCAATTATATCTCGTTTGGTTCTTGAAAGTCATGTGCATGCATTTTTATTATATGTATATCTTATGGCATGCTTACTTTCGTTCATCCAATATATAGGATAAACTCCATCAAATCCTATGTGGCTAAGATGTGCATGAAAGTCAATTTCATATCAATATGCACATATTTATGTGGAGTTTGTCCTATGTGTTGTAGTTGCTCTAACTACTTTGGACCCAATTAGTTTGGGTACCATGTTGTACTTAAATTTGTTTTAGGTACACTTGAAATGCATTGGAAGCTTGTCTCATTGACGAGGTTCTAACTCGGCAAGTCCCAGGGTTGTACACCCCGGGTTGATTGATGGGGAGATAGGAGAGTGCAAGGTGATCACGACGGCTAACAAGCGAGGTTTACCCAGGTTCAGGCTCCCGGAGGATAACACCCTACTCCTGCTTGTCTGGTTATTGATGCGAGTAGCGATTACAATGGCGAGATTGTGATCTCGCTAGGGTTTGGTGGTTCTGAGCGTGCGTGTCCCCTAGGACGGGCAACCCTCCTGGCTTTATAAGCAGCCAGGTCTCGGGTTATTGGTACAGATACGGTAGGTTAAAGTCCTAACCGAGTTGGACTAGGATATAAGATACCCCGAGTGGGCCTTCTGCGGGCCTTTCCATCCTTGGCGCGGCCCAGGTAGTCTCACCGTGGGCTACCCGCAAGGTAGCCCCACGTCAGTAGCCCCCGAGTGCTTGATCGAGTCTCAGAGTCGGACAAAGGACTCCTTCTCCCTGGACGCGCCATTGGATTGCTTGATCTTGAGCCTGAACTCGAATTTCTTCAGTCGAACCAGCTCTCCCGATGGGAGTAATCTTGTGCAGTCGAATTACTTTGACTTCTTCTTGTGAAGCTTGCTTCTATTCAGCCTGCTCTGGCTTACTTGTTGGATGGATTCGGCTGATTGAGCTTACGGTGTTGCCACTCGAAAGGTTTCTTCGGGTGCTCAGATCACTTGCTGATCTTACCTTGTTGATTTCAGCTGTGAAGCTTACCACTCGAACGAATCTGTCGAGTTTTTCCAGTTGGTTTCGGAGCCGTTGGCTTGTTGACGTTATCGATGACGGTTTTGCTGCACGCCTCTGCGCCCGATGGGACATGACGTGGTGGGCCCCGCTGTCAGAGATGACCACGCCCACAGCTGTCACGTCCCCGAACTGGGCGCGAAATTTGCGCGGCGCGGCGACGACGCCTCGGTTCTCGTGCGTAGTGGAGGAAGTTGGCGGCGACGATTGGCTTCTCCGTGCGACACGTGGACGGCTGGATGCCTTCGCTCGGAGCCCTTGCGCGATGGACGGTTGAGATGCCGGTCCTCGAGGAATAAGTACTGCGCCCTGGCGTTTGGGATGTCATCTTCTCCAATCCATTCTTGCCTTTTCCTCTCCTCTTGCGCTCTGCCATTGCCGCCGTCGTCCTGAGCTCGAAGCAATCTCTCCCCGCACCTTCCGACCTAAGCGATGGGCAAGCCGAAGGGCACTGCTGGTTCCTCCGCCGCCGCTGTCGATGACGCCGGGTTGATGAAGAAGCCCGAGGGCGACTGGCAGAGGTCGACGACGAAGAAGACAGATGTCGAGCTGCTCCGCACGCAGGGCCTGCTGCCACCTGCGGGGGAAGTCCAGGTACGAGTTCCTGGCAAGGAAGCGTTTCCCACTCCTCGCGATGGGGAACGCGTTTGCTTCGCGGACTTCGTTCCGCGTGGCTTCAGGTTCCCCATGCACGATTTTGTGCGCGGGCTCCTGTACGCCTATGGGGTTCAGATCCATGATCTGACCCCCAATGGCGTCCTGAGCATCGCGGGCTTCATTGTGTTATGCGAGTGCTTCCTGGGCGTCGCGCCCCACTGGGGCCTGTGGAAGTCACTCTTCCTCGTTCGCAAGAACGTAGGGAAGAGTGGGCGGACCTTCCCAGTGGGCGGCTTCGGAATCCAAGTGCGCGGTGATACCGCGTACTTCCAGATGAAGAAGTCGGACTCCGTCCAAGGGTGGCGCCGGAGATGGTTCTACGTCCAGTCGAACGACGACGGACTGGACGCCTTCGATGGCAAGCGCGGGCTGCGGAAGACTGGCGCCTGGGCGCACCCACTGTCTGCCGTGGAGAAGGAGGCTGTGCGGCCCCTGCTGACCTTGCTGCAAGAGCTGACTCAGACCCTTGGGCGTGAGGCGGGTGGCGTCTTTCTGATGGCCACCTTCTTCCGCCTTCGGGTGCAGCCTCTCCGCGCCCGGCCCTACCCGATGTGGGCCGCCGAGGGCGTTAGCGCCATGCCGCTGGATGACGAGGAGGTGGAGGCCAACGTCAGGTCCATCACCAACCTTCGAGCCGCGGACGCCTGCAACGTCACGTGCCCCGTGGCTCCTTACGGGGCTGCGAACCCCGTTCCTGAGGTGAGTCTGGTCTTGCTCTTTTTTTTTTTTTTTTTTTTTTTGTACTTGTTCGACTTGAGTCTACTTTGCATTTTGATTCGACTTGCGTCTACTTTGCTTTAGGGTCGGGCTCTGTTCATCAGCTACCCTCCTCTCCCTGAGAACGGACCCGACGATGAGTCGAAGTTCGTCGAGGAGGAGGACGAGGATGAAGAAATCCCTTCCGCACATTCTCCCCGCGACGAGGTGGAGGAGGAAGACGAAGTGGTAGAACCCGCGAAGAAGAAGCGGAAGCTTCCGAGTCGCGGCGAGTCTGCCACCGCGTCGTCGCCTGCCAGGGGTGTGGATGTTGCCGAGGAGGAGGCCGTGGCGACGTCTCCGGGTGCGCAATCTTCGGGTGGCTGGGAGGAACCTCTCAACGTTCCTCCAGTCAGCTCTGCGGCGCCACGGTCCTTCGCGCAGATGCCCTCGCCCTCTCTGTCGAGCTTCGACGACGCCAGCTCCCCCAGGTTAGTTTCTTTGCAACATGTCTTTCGAGTAGTACTTTGCAGGTTCGTCGTTGAGTTGCCTTGTATTCTTGATTTTGGTGTAGCCACCGCTCTGACAACGTCGGCTCCCCCCTTCGGGACACGGAGCTTACTTCTGGCCCTTCGACTGGGCTGGAGACGCCTGTGGTCGTGGAGAAGGTGCATGCTGAGGCTGCCGCCCTGGCCTCGTCTAGCCGGGCTCCCCCTTCGACTGCCGAGGACCTTGAGCTCTTGGACCACGTAAGTCCTCTCTTGTTTTTCTTGTATTCTTGATTTCTCATCGGGTGCGCGATCAGCGCTCCCGATGGGAGTAGCCCCCGAAGGTGTGGGTGACTAGTATAGTCGCCCGCAACTTTATTGATATCTTGCTCTTTTTATTTTCAGCCGTACTATCGCCAGCAGCTTGACGCAGCCGCGGCTTATGTTCGCCTGGAGAAGGAGAGGGACCAACTGCGTTCCTCGCTGGACCAGGCTACTGGCCGGGTGGATGAGCTTGAGAAGGCTCTCCGTGAGTCTCAAGAGCGGGAGCTGGCGCGGGTCGCCCAGGAGAAGACTCAAATCGGTCGCCTCCTTTCACTCGCCGCTGTTCTTGGGGGTGAGTATCAGCTTGACGCTTACTTAGTCTTCGGCCCTTTACTTGTCCTGACTTTGAGTTTTGGCGCAGAGACTTGCGGTGGAGCTCCTCCTGAAGACGCGTCGAGTGACACGGTCGACTTGGCGACCGCGGTTGGCTTCTTCGACCGTGTCTGCGCCTACGCCTCGGATGCCCTGAAGAAGTCTTCCGCCGCGTTGGAGAAGTCGACCGGAGCCCTGGCCGTGGTGCATCAAAGCATTTTTCCGGGCAGCCAGCCGCCAGCGACCGTGGACGCTCTGGCAGCACCGTTTGGGGACGCGACCACCATCGCCGACTTCACGCGGTCGCAGACGGTACGCGGCTCCGAGCTCACCTTCCAGCTCCTTTTAGGCCACCAAGTTCCAGGTGACTTCGAGAAGATCGTCAGCGGTTTTCCTCGCAAGCCTGATGGTCGGACCGCGTCGCTGAGTGGCGTGAAGGAGCGCGCCTCGCAGCTGGATGCGCAGCTTGTGGCACTCTTCGAGAGGGCCCTTGCTAAGGCGACTGAAGCGGCGGCTCGGAAGGGCCGCTCCCGGTCGCAGTCCGCGGCCTTAGAGTAGGCGTAGGTGTAGGGATGCAGCGGTCGCTGTGGCTTGTACTTTGAACTCCCTGTTTGTAATGGATATTGCCCTGTCGGGTCTTTTGCTCTTCAGTATTGATTTTGCTGACTTTATGTCTTCTGAGCTCCACTGTGTTTGGCAGTCGTACTCCTGTATTGACTCTGCGTATTTCTGACAGAGTGACACGCGCGATGATGCTCCGCCTTCTCCCTTGGCCTAGCCGAGTGGCGCGGCTTCCTCTTCGGGTGCTCGCCGTCATCGGGTGGCGCCGGCTCCTCCGCGCAGTGCGAATGACCAGCGGGTAATCACCTACTTGAAGAACAAGGTGGTGGAGCTTGAGGCGACCCTGAAGAATACGGAGCGGATGTTGCAGCGCTCCCAGTCGCATCCCACGGCGGGGTTCTCACGTCGTGAAGATTTTTTGCTTGGAGAGATGGACTTGATCAGTCGGCAGCTGCAGGGTATGTACCATGTTGGCGGCTGCCGTCGCTGTTGTCTGTCCTTCTCCTTCTGACTTGCAGTTCGTGCTCGCAGATGTTAATCCCGATTGGGAGGCCGAGCGGGCTCGCGTTGAAGAGCGAGTCACCCGAGAGGCGTCCGGCGACTCCTATGAAGCTCGCCAGTTCTGGGTGAACAAGTCGAGGGGGCGCGTCCTTGCCACGATGCTTGATCGAACGTGGCGGGCTGCCGCTCTTCTGGAGAGCTGTCGGACGACCCTTTGGCACGTCAACCGCGTGTACTTCCCGCATAATGCGCAGCCGAACGGGTTGCCTGCCTTGCTGGAGAGGTTCCGTGATGGCGAAGGGTTGAAGGAAGTAGTCGACGCTCAGCTTGTGGCTGGTGCAAACGCGGCGCTGGCGTATGTTCGGATGCACCGGCCACATCTTCCACTTGAGCGAGTGCTTGAAGGCCTGCCGGGTGATGACGACTTCGACGAGACCCTGCCGGCTGCGCGCCGGATTATTCGGCAAGTGCAGGACTTGAGCGAGCGGCTTGTAGGTCCTCTCGGTGCGCCAAAGGCTGAGCCTGCAGTTTAAAGTAGCTGTCGTCTGATGTACATGGTTAGCTATAGAAGGCAAATTTGCTTGTGTAAATATAATGTAACAGGTTGTAACACTTTTTCGAGTAATGAGAATTGATCTGTTTACTCGAAAGTGAGGATGCCTGATTCGATTTGCGACCCGTGTGGCGCATCTGCCTAGTGTGCTAAGCAGTGGCCTAGGGTTTTCAAGTGTTACCTGTATGCCACGGTCTCTGATTTTACCAGGTGGCGACTTAGGGTTTGCAACTTGACCTGTACGGCGCAGCCCCCGAGTCGTTCAGGTGGTGGCCTAGGATTTTGATTAATTCCTGTCTGGCGCAGTCCCCGAGTAGGTCGAGTGACGGCCTAGGATGACAAGTGTGACCTGTGTGGCGCAGCCCCCGAGTATGTCGGGTGGTGGGCTAGGATTTGGAACTTGACCTATGCAGCGCGGCCCCCGAGTAGGTTCGAGTGGCGGCCGAGGATTTTTCTGGGTTCTGTTTGGCGTAGCCCCCGGGTAAGCCGAGTGGTAGCCTAGGATTGAAATTGTGACCTGTGTGGCGCAGCCTCCGCGGGTTGCGGGTGGCGCCTTAGGATTTTGGACTTGACCTGTGCAGCGCGGCCCCCGAGTAGGTTCGAGTGGCGGCCGAGGATTTTTCTGGGTCCTGTTTGGCGTAGCCCCCGGGTAAGCCGAGTGGTAGCCTAGGATTGCAAGTGTGACCTGTGTGGCGCAGCCTCCGCGGGTTGCGGGTGGCGCCTTAGGATTTTGGACTTGACCTGTATGGCGCAGCCCCCGAGTCAGTCGAGTGGCGGCCTAGGATTTTTGATTCTGTGCTTGTGTGGCGCAGCCCCCGAGTCAGTCGAGTGGCGGCCTAAGCTTTTATTTCAACCTGTATGGCGCAGCCCCCGAGTGGTTCGGGTGGCGACCTAGGATTTTTGGCATGCTTGTATGGCGCAGCCCCCGAGTGGTTCGGGTAGCGGCCTAAGCTATTATTTCAACCTGTGTGGTCAGCCCCCGAGTAGATCGAGTGGCTGCCTAGGATTTTGAGCTTCTTGAGTGACGGGAAAGCAGAGACAGTTTTTCTTCAAGTCACTTTATTGATTCATGCGAACAGGCCGCCTCATTAAAAACCTTCCAGTCCCCTCGGGTACCCTGGTAAGGAAAAGAGTGCGTCTGAAACCTGCCGCGTTGGCTTTCTTGTACAATGCTTGATTTGAACTAGGCGTAGAACCGGCGGAGTTGTGCTATGTTCCACGGGTTGCTGCAGTCTGCTCCTGTCTTCGAGTCCTTTAGGCGGTATGCTCCATTGCCTATTGCCTCTGTTACGACGTACGGGCCCTCCCATGGGGAAGCGAGCTTGTGCACCTTCTTTTGCTTGAGTCGAAGAACCAGGTCGCCTGCCACGAACGCTCTTGGTCGCAGCCTCCGAGTATGATAATTGCGCAGGTCCTGCTGATACACGGCTGATCGTGCCAGGGCGATGTCGCGTGCTTCGTCCAGGGTGTCTCTGCTGTCTTCGAGTGCTTCCTCTGCTTCTGACTCGTCGTAGGCGACTACTCTTGGTGCGTCAAACTTGATGTCGCAGGGGAGGACCGCCTCTGCACCATACACCATGAAGAATGGCGTGTACTGGGTAGATCTATTCGGCGTTGTTCTCAGACTCCAGAGGACTGACGGCAGTTCTTCCACCCATGCGCCCGCTGCGCGTTTCAGGGGTACGCGCAGTCGCTTCTTGATGCCGTTGCAGACTAAGCCATTGGCCTTCTCTACCTGTCCGTTGGACTGCGGGTGCGAGACCGACGCATAGTTTAGCTTGATCCCCTGCTCTGCGCAGAAGTCTTTGAATTCCTCGGCTGTGAAGTTCGAGCCGTTGTCGGTGATGATCCCATTAGGTACTCCGAACCTGAAGATGATTGACCTGATGAAATTGACCGCTGTGGAGGCAGTCGAACTTGTGATGGGCACGGCTTCGATCCACTTTGTGAATTTATCGACTACGACCAGGAGGTGGGTATGACCTCCGGGTGAGGATTTCTTCAGTGGGCCCACCATGTCTAGGCCCCATTGGGCGAAGGGCCAGGCTAGTGGTATTGTTTTGAGCTCTGATGCTGGGGCGTGCGGCTTGTTGGCAAATTCCTGGCACCCTGTGCATTTCTTCACCAGCTCCTCAGCGTCCTGCATGGCTGTGAGCCAATAGAACCCGGCTCGCAGCGCCTTGGCCACCAGTGCTCGGCTGCTTGCGTGATGGCCGCATGTACCCGCGTGAATGTCGAGTAGGATGGCTTGGCCGTCGACTGGATGTATGCACCTTTGCAGGATTCCTGATATGCTTCTTTTGTAGAGTTCCCCGTTGATGACGGTGAAACTTTTGGAGCGTCTGATGATGCGCTTTGCTTCGACTGGGTCAGCTGGCAGCTTCTGATGCAGTATGTATGCCAGGTATGGTCCTGTCCATGTGGCTTCGACTAGCATGACTTCCATGGGGACCTTGTCTCGGCTTGGCGGGTTGGCGTCGCCTTTTGTGGTTGCAGTGCTGGCTGTACCCTGAGTCTTGATGGATCTTTGCGTGATGCACTCGAGGAAGACGCCGGGTGGGACTGGTACCCTGTCCGAGCCCATGTTAGCTAGGGCGTCGGCTTCCTCGTTGCTTTCTCGGCCGATGTGTCGCAGCTCGCAGCCGTCGAAGTTTCCTTCCATCTGATTGTAGAGGTCTCTGTAGGCTATCATGTTGTCAGCGATGGCGTCGCAGGACTTCATGGTTTGCTGTACCACCAGGTAAGAGTCGCCGTAGATCATGAGGTGCGTGGCGCCGCAGTTCTTGGCCATCCGCATGCCGTGGATCAGGGCCTCGTACTCGGCTTCGTTGTTGGACGGCTTCGGGAAGTCCATCTGCAAGACGTACTTGAGCTTGTCGCCTTTGGGGGAGATGAGTACGACTCCTGTACCGGCTGACTTGAATTTCTTCGAGCCATCAAAGTACATTGTCCATGCGTTGAAGGGGTCGGGGACATTTGGTAGCTGGGCTTCTATCCACTCGGTAGTGAACTCTGGGAGAACTTGGGCCTTGATAGACTTCGGGTGAGCATACTTCAGCCCCCATGGTCCTAGTTCAACAACCCACTTGGCGACTCGTCCTGTCGCGTGCTGATTTGTGAGGATGTCTGCTAGTCCGGAGGAGCTTACCACCGTGATTGGGTGCTCGGAGAAGTAGTGGACGACCTTTCTGGAGGTCATGAAGACTCCGTATGCCAGCTTCTGGTAATGCGGGTAGTTCTCCTTGGACAAGGTGAGTACCTCGCTAAGGTAGTAGACGGGCCTCTGCACCGGGTGGCTGTGCCCTTCTTCTTCGCGTTCGACTACGAGGACCGTGCTCACCACCCTGTTTGTTGCTGAGACGTACAGGTAGAGCGGCTCGTTTTCCAGTGGTGCCACGAGGACCGGAGAGGTTGTCAGCGTCTTCTTGAGATGGTCGAATGCGTCCTGCGCCTCTTGCGTCCACTCGAACTTGTCGGACTTCTTCATCAGTTGGTAGAAGGGTAAGGCCTTTTCTCCCAACTTACTAACGAACCGGCTGAGGGCTGCGACTCGGCCGGCTAATCGTTGCACCTCCCTGAGCTTCGTGGGTGCTGGCATTGTGAGTATGTTCTGCACCTTCTCGGGATTTGCTTCGATTCCTCTTGCGGATACAAGGTACCCTAGTAGCTCTCCGGCTGGCACGCCGAATACGCACTTCTCTGGATTGAGTTTGATTTGGTAGACGTCCAGTGCGGCGAAGACCTTGCGTAGGTCGTCGACTAGGGTATCCTCCTTCCGGGTTGTGACGACGATATCGTCGACGTAGACTTGGACGATCTGCCCGATTAGCCCCTTGAGGCATGCTTGCATTGTCCGCTGGTACGTGGCACCTGCGTTCTTTAACCCGAACGGCATCGTCTGGTAGCAGAAAACGCCGTCGGGTGTGATGAAAGCTGTCTTCTCCTCGTCCTCGACCTTCAGCCTGATCTGCTGGTAGCCTGAGTAGGCGTCCAGAAAAGATAGGCGTTCGCATCCTGCAGTCGAGTCGATGATCTGATCTATCCGCGGGAGCGGGAAGTGGTCTTTGGGGCAGCATTTGTTGACTGCGGTGAAGTCCACGCACATGCGCAGTTTCTTCGTCTTCTTTTTCTCAACTAGGACCGGGTTAGCGACCCAGTCCGAGTCCTTGATCTCTCGGATGAACTTAGCGTGCAATAATCTGTCGACTTCCATGGTGATAGCATCTCGTTTGGGCCCTGAGAAGCGTCGCATGGATTGCTTGACAGGTCTTGCGTCCTTGTGTACTTTCAGAGAGTGCTCGGCGAGTTCCCTGGGTATCCCCGGCATGTCAGAAGGTTGCCATGCGAAGATTTTCCAGTTCTCACGTAGGAACTCGACGAGCGCGCTTTCCTACGCGGGTGTCAGGCTTGATGAGACCTTGACTGTCTTTCCGCTGTCCGTCGGGTGGACCTGGTGGGTGACGGTGTCATCACTCGTGTTGAACGCTGCGTCTTTGGCAGGCTTCTTGCGAGCTGGGAAGATGGTCTTGTCGTTGTCGGCTGATATAGATTTGAACCGCTCTTCGACGCCGAAGGACTCGGAGATTTTGGCAAACTCGCGGTCGCAGCTGTTGGAGAGCCCAAAGTCGCCGCGGACGGTGATCACTCCTTTTGGCCCGGGTAACTTTATCATCAGGTAGGCGTAGTGGGGTACCGCCATGAACCTGGCAAAGCTTGGGCGTCCTAGGATGGCGTGGTATTGTGACTTCAAGTCGACGACCTCAAAGTCTATCGACTCCTTCCTGAAGTGCTCGGGTGCTCCGAGGATGACGTCGAGTGTGATGGTTCCCATGGGCGTGATTGGCTGCCCTGGTACTATGCCGTGGAAGGTGGTCTCCGACTCCGGCAATTTCTCTGTCGACCTGTTCATTCGCCTGAGGGTGTCGGCGAATATGATGTTGATGCCGCTGCCCCCGTCCAGGAACACCTTCTTCAGGCTGTAGTCGCCGATCAAAGCCTCAATCACGAGTGCGGCGTGCCCTGGTCGGACTACCTCCGCTGGGTGATCTGCCCTGGAAAATGTGATTGGTGTCCCCGACCCGCGCAGGTAGTCTGGTACCGGGCGCGGGCTGTTGATGGCTTGAAGTACTTGGCGTGTGATGATTTTCTGCCTCCTGTTCGACGGGGGTCCCTTCTGGATCATGTTCAACTGTCCTCGTGCGGCTGGGTACGCGTCGGCTGCGGCCGGCGGACCTTGTTGCTGCTGCTGCGGCTGGGGGAACGCTCCAGCCGCCTGCATTTGATTGTTGTTTGCGGGTGCTGCCTGGATGGCTAGCTGCGGTGCCGCTTGTATGGCCTGCACCGGGGCGATGATTTGCTGCATGGCATGGTAGATCTTTCTTGCTTTGCGGCAATCTTTCAACAGGTGGTTTGAACCCCACTTTCCTGTTGCCGGGTTGCGGAACGAGTGATGTTTACAGGGTTGCATCAGTTCCTCTGCCGGGGTTAGCGGGCGCTTCCACTCGCGCTTCTGACCTCCATCGCTGTGGTCGATGCTGCTGCTGCCACGGTTGTACTGGCTCGAGCTAGGCTGTCGACTTTGCTCGTGTGGTCTGCTGCCCTCACGCTTGACCTCGCGGGGAGTTTCATAACCCGCCGCTACTAACTCGATTGAGTCGTGCGTGTATCGTGCCTTCCTCTTCTGACGCGACTCGCGCCAGTTGCTTGTTTCGCCTTCCTTTTTGGGAGAAGTCTCGCGGACGTAGTCCTCTCCTTCAGCCCATTGGTTGGCTGTCTTCATTAACTCTATTGTGGTCTTCGGCTGGAGCCTACCAAATTCCTCCCGGAGGTCGCGGCGAGCAACGCCATGCATGAAGGCGTCCATCACCCTGTCCTCTGATACGGGTTCCATGGTGTTGCGGAGGAGTGTCCACCTTTGGATGTAAGATCGGAGCGACTCGTCTTTCCCTTGCTTGCAGGCCTGCAACTCGATGTAGGTCGTTGGTCTGGCGAATGTTCCCGAGAAACTTTTGATGAAGTTGTCCTGGAACTCTTCCCAGGTTCGGAAAGAATCTTTGGGTTGGCTTGTGAGCCACCCGCGTGCAGAGTCTGTCAGCATGAGCTGGATGTACTGCATTGCCGTGGTCGATGTTCCGCCTTGGCAGGTGCAAGCAATAAGGTAGTCCTCGAGCCATAGCTTCGGGTCTTGCTTCCCGTCGTACTTTGGTGTACCGGCCGTTAACTTGAAGCCTTTAGGCATGCGGGTGTCGCGGATGTTGAAGGAGAAACATGCTGCGCCACACGGCTCGAAGTCGCGGTCGGCATGGTCGTTTGCGTGTGCCGCGCTAGTCGAACGTTCCTTGCGACTGCGGTCCACCGTCTTCTGTGTCAGGACGTCACGGAGGTCCTTGATTGGTTGTTGCTGTGCCGCCGGGATGCCCCACGTCGTTGGTTCGCGAGCTTGGCTACCTGGCCCCTTGGCCGCTAGGGCTTCTTCGATTGCCCTTATGGAGGCAATTTGTTGTTTGTGGAGGAGGGAGCGCGTGTCGCCCTCCGGTGGCTGCGTGAGCCGAAGGTACGTCTCGACTGCTATTAAGGCAGCGTTTGCCGTTTTTGGGACGGGTATCCCGTTTTCATCTTCGGTGACGAAGGAAGAGTCGAGGTTGCGGGTGAGCCTTGTTCGATCAGCTTCTCCCATGTGGGGGATACGGGCTCTGGTTCGACGTGCTCCCTGAGTCACCTCTGTGGAGGATGTGAAGGAGAGAGCAGCTCGCCTGGCACTCGACGCATCTGCGTCCTTCTTGCGCCTGAGATTTCGGCCTTTTCGGCGCGAATTCGTTCGCCTTCCTTGCGTAGCAAGTACTGGACCGCCAGGTGATCGTCTCGAGATGCGTTGGGTGGCGGGAACGTGCCCTCGTCCACATGCTTCATTGATTGGATCGCCATATCCCGCGTGATGACAAGCTTCGTCTGGTCCGGCATGTCCACCTCTAGTGGGTATGCGGGTTCGTCGTCGTCATCATGCGGCGCTGTGCCGGCCATGAAGACCTGCCTGGGGTAGGCATGGATTGGAGAGTTGGTGCTGCCGCTGCTACTTATGTCACCCGCTTCCTGCTCGGGGTCGAAAATTGCTGCAACGTGGCGCGCGGCGCACCCGCTGTCGCGTCTCTTCGCGATTGTCCATGTGCCCGCACTCGACGGGGCGAGTGCGAGTGGCTTGGGGTAGACCTGGGTCTTCCAGGAAGATGAGGGCACGCGTGACGTTGATGTCGGACGCGGGCCCCCGGTCGCACGTGCGGGTGCGATGGTGGATCTTGACATGATTGACCGCGTGATCGAGGTTGGGGTGGTAGACTCGATTCGCGTGGTCGTTGCCGAGATTGTCGACGTAGATGTCCTCTTCGCGGGTACAGCTGGCGCAAACCTTGCGGGTGCGGCAGATGCGATCTTCGCGGGTTCGGCGGTCGCGATCTCCGCGGGTGCGGCAGATGCGATCTTCGCGGGTCCAGTGGTTGCGGTGGTTGGCGATTTTGACGATGCCACCGCGCGTAACGCCGTAGTCGTAGACCTGAGTATGCCACGACTATCGATGCAACAGAATATGGAGCCGAAGGTGATGTGTATACCTTTGTCCAGATCCGCGTACACCGATTGATGAGCTTTCGAGTGGATGACGTACTCGAAGGAGCCGAACCGGATCGACTCCCTGATGGCGGGTGCGCCGATCTTCATTGTGGATGGAGCCAGCGTGACCATGATCCTAGCACTTGTTTGCTTTCCTACAGACGGCGCCAATTGACGAGGTTCTAACTCGGCAAGTCCCAGGGTTGTACACCCCGGGTTGATTGATGGGGAGATAGGAGAGTGCAAGGTGATCACGACGGCTAACAAGCGAGGTTTACCCAGGTTCAGGCTCCCGGAGGATAACACCCTACTCCTGCTTGTCTGGTTATTGATGCGAGTAGCGATTACAATGGCGAGATTGTGATCTCGCTAGGGTTTGGTGGTTCTGAGCGTGCGTGTCCCCTAGGACGGGCAACCCTCCTGGCTTTATAAGCAGCCAGGTCTCGGGTTATTGGTACAGATACAGTAGGTTAAAGTCCTAACCGAGTTGGACTAGGATATAAGATACCCCGAGTGGGCCTTCTGCGGGCCTTTCCATCCTTGGCGCGGCCCAGGTAGTCTCACCGTGGGCTACCCGCAAGGTAGCCCCACGTCACTCATCTACAAGGAAGGTGTTGTCACCATGTGCTTATTGGAGCCAAGCTTGGATGATCATGAGCTCCTATCTTCTACATCACCAATGCTATCTCGGTAACAAGTATCTACCTCATGCATACATTTCTAGCTTTCAACCTTGTGTAGGTTGTATCTCGGCATGAATCTTTTGTTGCAATTAATTTGGTACTTGCAAAACATCTTTATTGCAAATGTGGGCAAGCCTAGATGATTACATATCAAGGGGCATATATATAATCATTTTCATGATTCACCAATCCCAAATATGTTAATCCAGCACTTTCTACTCTATATCTCGCATATGCAATATTGATTGTTTCTTCAAATCATTTGCCTTTTGTGATACTTGTTATCTCTCTCTCGGAGCATCCCTTTTATCACCTTATCCCTTGTGGATAGTTTTTGATGCTATGATGAGTATGTGTTGGAAGTTCATCTATATCCCTTTAAGATAAAATTGAGCTTTGTGCTATGCTTTTAAGCAAAGATCTTATTGGTGTATTTATGACTTCGTCTTGGATATCATGACCTTTTCCCTTGTACATATCTTGTATGTACATGTTTATTTGTAGACCCATATCTTAGTGATTCGTGTCTACTTAGAAACTTATACACATGAGATTAGTTACATCTTTTATTGATATTCCAATTCTTTAGTGACCACCTCTTATTGCTTTTGTTTCTTTGGTGGTTTCTAAAAGGCACAAGCTTTATTTTTCTTGAGTTATACTTTTGCATCTAAATAAGCTTGTGGAGCTATTTGCTATATCTCTTTTGGTATGTGAGTATGGGAAAGACATGATATGCACTATATGCAACTCTTCTTGAAAGACTATGTTGATGCTTTGGCTCATCCTTGTATTAGTCTCCTAAAATGTCTTTATATCTCACACCCATCCTTTTATTTTCTGCTCCTTGCTCATGTTGCAAAACATTTTATTTGTTGCAAGTTGGTTTGCCTTCTTTTCTCATTTATATTCTCTTGCATGGGTTTGTGTTCGATTTTATCTAGGAGGGAGTGAGGATTCCATGTTGTGCACACTATATTGAAATACAAATCCTATTGGTGCACGTACCTTGGGGAGTTCCCTCATGATATTTAGAACACTTTTTGGATCCTTTGGATTGATTGCTTCTTTCGTTGAAGTATCTTTCTATTTGATATTCTCTTGCAATCTTTGGATCCTCAATATAGTTTGATCTCCCTCCATCTATACTTCATTGGATATGTGCATTTGATTTCACTCACATTATGAGAAATGCACACTTTTATGGGGGAGCTCTTATTATATTAGCCTTCTTACTTTTCACCCATTTCGGCAATCAATGCCAATGGGGGAGAAATTTAGAGGGTTTAAGGGAATATGGGTTTGTTCTCTTGCGGTTATCTTGCATCATTGCTCTTTGTGTTGCATGACTGCTTAAATTCATTATATAAACCCTCGTAAAAGGGATTGTCATCAATTACCAAAATGGGGGAGATTGAAAGTGCATGGTTGCCCCCATACGTGGTTTTGGTAATGAATGACAATCCTTATGGACTAATGTTTACATTGAGATATTCTTATAGATCTTGTCCATGGGAAAATATAGGAGTTCATATGTTATGCGTTAAGATGACATAATGACCAATGCTCTATTCAAGGGTTAATATGAAGAATGGTCATGTATAGAGTTGAGCTCATCGCAAGTATGGCTTGGAATAGAAGATTGACTGAACAATCATGTTTACCCCCAAGCCATCTTACATATCAAGAGAAGAAGATGAAGAGCAAGTTCAATATGATGCATCTCGGAAGATATCTTTTGATTGAAGCTTGCAAAGGAGACATGAAGACGAAGCTTAGCGAGGCCCTCCCATAATGGAGTATGGGGGGGCATTTGGAGAAGTCCTCATTAAGCATGTGCTAGCAAGCACAATCAAGAAAGGTGTTTCAACTTGAGAGAGTCAAGATCGTCATCATCGAGCTCAAGTGGAATGCGCAAGGCAAAGGTATGATCTTGATAGGTTTTCTATTTTACCGGTCTCATGGTGTTAGTGGGAGACCGGGTTTTAGGATAGATGGCGTACTATCAAGAGGGGCTCTCGAGTGAGTAACTTGATCGCATCTTTGTGGAGAGCTCAAACCTTTGCATACTTGTCATTTCATCTTTCTTGGTTCTTACTTGGTTTTCTCCTTGTTGGGTTTTGGTGCTTGTTGTGATCTTCACGACAAGCCCAAGTTCACCGAAAACGAATTTCATATGGAAAACTTGTTGCGTTTTTGGTTTTGGAGGTTTGCCGATCATTCCTTTTTAGAGAGGTTTTAACCTCCTCCATTTGGTTTTATCTTCCATTGTTGGACTATGAGGTTTATCTGCATGATCTTGTAAAGCTCTTCGTTGTGATTCCAACGAGCCAAAAATCATCGAAAACGGAGTCCGGATGGAAAAGATATTGACGTTTTCGTTATCGGTTTTGCTGCAGTTTTTCCTAGGCCGGAGTCTCCGGTCCTAGACCGGAGTTTCCGGTCTGTGCATGATCGGAGTCTCCGGACACAACGTTTTTCTCCAAACGTTGTTCAGCCCCTGGTGGGGGGCGGAGTTTCCGGCCCTAGAGGCCGGAGTTTCCGCCCCTGGATGAACTTTCCGGCCCAGGGCACCGGAGAGTTTGCCCAAGCCTCGGCGGTGTTGACAGTGTTCAGCCCCTGGTGGGGGCCGGAGTTTCCGGTCCCAGTAGGCCGGAGTTTCCGCCCCTGGCCGGAGTTTCCGGCCCTAGTGACCGGAAACTCCGGTGTGAAGTTTTCCTGCAACGGCTCTTTTTCGTGGGACCTATAAAAAGGCCCCTTCTTCCCGAGAGAGAGCAGCTCTTCCAAGCACGAATTTTCCCCCTCTCTCTCCTCCATTGTTGACCTTGGAAAGCTTGCCCCTCTCTCATTTCCTCCCATGATTCTTGCATATCTTTGAGGGATTTGAGAGAGGAGATCTAGATCTACATTTCCACCAATCCATCTCTCCTCTAAGTGAGGGGAACCTAGTAGATCTTGATCTTGGAGTTCTTGGTGCATCTCCTCTTTGTTCTTCCTCTCTTATTCCCCCATAAGCATTTGTTGCTTTGTTGGAATTCGAGAGTGAAGGATTTGAGCACTTGTGCTCTTGCCTTTTGCATTTGGTGCATCGGTGTGCTCTCCACGAGGATTCGTGGAAGTTGAAAGTTTGTGAGCTTGTTACTCTTGGGTCCTTGGACCCTAGACGCCTTTGTGGTGGTTGGACCCTTGTGTGGTCACTTGAAGCCGTTCGGGAGCCCCCAATCCCATTGTGGGTTGTGCCCCGGATTGTTGTTGGAGGCCGTTCGGGAGCCCCCAATCCCATTGTGGGTTGTGCCCCGGATTGTTGTTGAAAGGCTCCGGATTCCGCCTCGAAGGAATTCCGATAGTGGAAGGTGAACCAAGCCTTTGTGGTGCGGTTCATCGGAGAAGAAGGTGAAACCTTTGTGGTTGTTGAACCGTTGTGTCGGTTCACACCTCTCCAACGAGACGTACTCCCTTAACAAGGAGGAACTCGGGAATACATCCTCGTCTCCGCGTGCCTCGGTTATTTCTATACCCGAGCTTTTACTTATGCACTTTACATTGTGATAGCCTTCGTGCTTGAAGTATTCTATATTGCTATCACCTTGTTGTTTGTCTTGCTTAGCATAAGTTGTTGGTGCACATAGGTGAGCCTAGTTTATTTAGGTTGTCGGCTTGTTAATTTAAACACCTAGTTTTATTCCGCAATTAATAAGCCTAAACCGGAAAAGTTTTAAACCGCCTATTCACCCCCCCTCTAGGCGACATCATTGTCCTTTCACGAGGGCCGCGCTCCAGTGTTGTGTTGTGTTGCCCTTAGGGTCTCGTCTTGGGTGTTTTGCCGGCCAAAGGGACCCGTAGGGAGGGGGGAGTTTGGTGGCCAGTGGCGACGATTTGCTCGGCGGCCTTGGCTAAGTCGGACATACGGCCAACCCTTGCCGGTTGTTCTATACGTGTGGTAGTGTTGCTTTGTTTTCTCATTTACAAATAGGTGATGTGCGGCCCTAGGTCCGCGCGTTGATGTCGAAACAGCGGCTCCAATCTCGCCTCCGCTGTGTCGCGTTGAGGTACTGGGGTGTCGGCCATGGCAGCTTGGGCATTTTTTTCGTCGACCTTTGTGGTGCGTAGCCTCGGGGCCAACGTGGATGACGGAGTGACGGGTCCGGTATTCGCCTCCGCCGTTGTGTTGAGGTGTAGGGGTGTCGGTCTTGGTCGCTTGGACGGTTAGGCCGTCGACTTATGTGGTGTGTGGCCTCGGGGCTGGCATGGGGCGTCGTGTTGTCTATCCACTTTTCAGATATTTTTTCTTATAAAGGGGCAAATTCTCTTCTTCTATATCAATGGAACGGTAAGGCGCTTAGCCGTTTCAAATAAAATTAAGAAAGGAGTTAACATAGCTGCATGGAGAAATTTATGGCGAGCGTCAATTTGGCCTGAGGCTCCATGAAGCCCAATATTTTTAAAGGAAAACTAAATTAGAGATTTCGAAAATTCTAACATTTGGTACATGAATACATATTTATAGGATCTACGTATCTGCAAAGTTTCGCATAAAAATATATTGCATTTTGAGCTACACAAAAGTGACACATTTGTATCTTAAAATGAAAAACGTTATTTTTATTTTTCAAATATGTCTTTTTTGTGTAGACCATGATGATAAAATATTTTGACAAAATTTGTGCCGTACACAGTACGTGTGTAGATATACACATATGGTTTTATTTAAAATCATTTGGGATTTTAAAATATACAGTTTTTTTTTTAATAAAGAGCTTCACGAAACTTGGTGCTAAGGATAACTCAAACGGGCCGATTAAAAGGATCGTTGTCCGTTTGTGTCGCCTCGTTGGGCCTTGAAATTGGCTCGCGTGGATGGAACGGACACAGACGGACTCGATGGGTAATCCCGTTGGAGTCATCCTAATAACATCATTTTGACTTTTTCCCTCAAAAGACACCATCGTTCCACTTGCATTTCTTTCTAAAAACATATGGATTTGTTTGTCTGAGCTAAGCCTTTTCCATAGGCAAGTGTGTGATTGTGTCTCAAAGAGCTTAGCAATGATGCGTAAATTCTATGAATTTTATATGCGAATTAGAGAAGACATTCGTCATCTTAAGGAAACAGTTGGCAATAATGATAGAGTTGAAAGTTTAGTCTGTTGAATCTCACCTTGTTAAAGAGGCTACAATCTTCTTGACACCGTATTTTAAAGCACAAAGTTCGCTCAATTAGAATAAGACTCCTTATTATGATGATGGTGTCACTAAATTTCATAGTTCATGTGGCATTGTTATCTTCTCTATCTAAATAGAAGCACCACACTACTTGATTTCTCTCAACATTAAAGCATGTCACATCATCAAGTATTTGATTGGTCCACTACATTAAGTCATCCATATTCACCTTTAGCCTATGAGTTAATATTTGAACAAAGAAATTGAACAACTCAATTCATATTCCTTACAATAGATTTTTTTTTAAAATATATATCACTATGAAATTCCGTGCGGGGTGTTATCTAGTTATTTCAGTACTGTCTACCATGGTTTGATGCATGCTCCCTAGAGACTCACGTGAATTTTAAATAAAAGAGTACAAGGTTGTTTCGTTGTGCATTTTGACCAGCAATTTTGTGTAGCAAACGGAAGTAAAGCTTGTCCTTTTAGAACCGGATAAATAATAATGTTAAGAGCTCTTTTATGGTGCTTGTAGAAACTACCTAGGTAGTTTTAGGTAGCTTATGTCCTTAAAAAAAATCAGCCGTTGATTTAGCCTCTTCGGTCCCTAAATTATACCGGCCGTTCAATCATTCATCAATTTTTTTGTCGAATCGGTACAGGGTATTATGGTACATTTTATCAAGAATTGACCTGGAGTCTGGGGGAGAAAAGAAACAATCTGCAGCGCCGCCGCCCTCGACCCCGTTACAGCAGCACCCTCGCCATGGCCCTCCTCACCATCGTGGTCGCCTCGCCAACAGGATTAGACGACATCCTCCCCAGTTCCCATCTCCGGCGAGTCATCCGCCTCATCGCCGGCCGGAGGATCGAGCTTGCCGCACGACAATGCCATCTTGTCGGAGCACTCGAGCTGTGCTCGAGCGGCCCTCGGCGCCAAGGTCACCGGCCCACCACTATGACAACTCCACCGCCTCTCTGCCCGCCGAAAACAGCCCCTACGCCATGTACCACCTCGATTTCGTCAGCGACGAGAACTGCCGCAAGAGCAAGTATTTCTTCATCTCTTGGTTCTTCTTGTTTTTCATGCCAATCTTGACTGATGCAATCTGGTTAGGGACTCTGTCCTGGTAGATTTACTCTTCAAAGGATGAATGTTTTGATGGATTATGTCCGGATAGATTTGTTTATGGACATGATAAATGTTCAGAGGATTTATGGCTGGGTTAATTGTTGAACATGACTTCTTGCTCTGACACTTGTTCTTAAAGATTTGTTTCTTTGGGGAACACCAAAAAGATGAACGTCAAAAGCACAAATGTAGTTAAACTGGGTATGGCTTACGGCAGTGCCTTGTACAATACTTTTCAGTGTTTCTACACCACACATTACATGACAGTCCTATTAGCTTGATGTTCCACACTCATCCAGCTACCAACTTAGATCCTCACACATGTACAGAGCTTCAGTAATCACTGTTTTTTCTTCGATCGACTATTGCAATCATTTTCTTATTATGAACATTGCAGATCAATATATGTTTGTGTTTGATGCTCTGGTACCAATCTAAGCTTAGCTAACCTGAATTTTTGCATCACAACTTGTAGGCTACAATACTGACTATGTTGGTGCAATCTCTGCTATTGAGGATGGACTAAGAGGTTTCTCCATGCCACAATATATGATTGCTCTATTGTTGCTTATGTGTGAAGTTTTTAACCTTCTTATCCTTCATAGATTGATTTGCACCTGCTTAACAGATTTACCAACTGGTTAGTTTTGTTGTCATAGTTACTGTCCCTCACTCTTCTAGGCCAAAATGCTACACGAGATAAAAAGATCAAATCCATCTATTGACTTAGATTATCTTTGTGTCTTTTTACAGGACCGCAACAAACACCAAGAAACAAGATAAATACAGAGCTACATCACTATATTGCAAGCTAGGTCAACAAGTTGAACATAAGCAGTGGGTGGCGGCAATAACAGATACCATGTGGAGCAACCATTCAAGACATGGTCTGCAGGCACTTACGATGGATGGTGTGGACCGTTGTGGTGCAACCGCGCACGGTCTTGTTTGAGGCAACATTTTGAGTTGATGTGCAGAGAGATAGGAGATACTATTGGTGAGGAGGAGCTGAGTTGAAAGGGTTATGTTTGGTATCATGCCAGGCTTCCCTGCTGCTATCTTTGTGAGAGGGCGAGAGGGAATGCGGTTTCTGGTTCTTGCCGATGTATTTTTGTAGCCTTCCTTGTAACTATAGTGTGACTTATCCTTAGGTTATATGAGAAGCATGTTTAATACGACCTAGCCGTGTGTTTCCACCCTGTACCTTCATTGCATTTTTCAAATGTGGCAAAGCAAGCTGAATCTTTATTTATGGTTTGTTTGTGGTTTGTTTGTGTGTTGGGATTGTATTGCTGGCCTTAGCGAATTACAAGAATTTAAAAGAACACATGGTTATGTTTGATTTTGGCGACTTCGCAAATAAAGGTAGGCAATAAACAAAAAAAATCAACTCACCAAATGAATGAACACTTATCGGGAAAACAACGACACACTTGCAGTTCCCAGAAATAACTAATGTTTTTCTAGAAAAGGAGGGTGCGATTCCCCGGCCTCTGCATCGAGTGATGCACACAGCCATACGCACTTATTAATTCCAACCAGATTTACAAAGTACAATGTTGAGAAACTGAAATCAACCTCTCGACAACAAGGGTCGCTACCACTATGATGGGGGTGACTAACACCAACGCACATCATCTAAAACTGGAGCACCAGTTCAGCTAAACACTCAACGCACACCGACATGTACGCTTTAGTCGCTGCCGCCGTCTTCCACGAACCCATCTTCAGAAAGGATCAACACCATGACCTCGCAAAACCGGTCTGCCGTCGGCATCGCCACGATGCCGGACAGCGCCTTCAAGCGTGAGTCCATCGACTCGAAATCGAGACCCCGCGGCGCCACGCCGCCGAGACACACCGACCTCGACGTGGTAGATGACAATCGCTCCGCCAGCTGACCCTCCTCCAGGTAGTTCGTGTTCCAAAACGATGCCCTCAAGAGGGTGCACGACACCATAGGTGACGCCATCGTCCGATCTAGAAAACCAGATCTGGGTTTCCCCTGGAACGACACGGTAGAGGGCGGAGCAACGATGCCTTCAACAAGGTGATGACGCCCGAGGACGCCACCATCGTCGGCTCCAAAAACGGAGCCCGGTTCTCACCGGCCAACCCGCCCCACTCGCCGTCGATCTACCCGAAAAAGAGTCCATGTCGAAGACGGCGCGTCAGGCAGTCGATCACCTTCCGCGCCCGCCTCCAACTGGCCGCGCCGCATGACGCTGGATCTGCCAACGAGGGCAGCCTCCACCAAGCGCCAACACCGAAGTGACAACGACGCACCACCACCTCACGCCGCGCCGCCGATCAGAAGGATCTTAGCCGCCACGACCCATCCCACCGTCCACCCCCGTGACCACGCCGCCGCCAGCCAACCCTAGCCGACTCCCACCAGCAAGAGGCGCCCGCCACCACGACGGGGAACCAGATCCGAGGAGGAGGGGCGCGGAGAGGCTCGCAGGTCCGCGACCACGACTGCGGCAGAATCCAGCGTTGCGGTGACCTCCATGCCGCCGCGCGAGATCCCCTGAGCCAAAGCCCCGCCGCCCCCATCACCGGCAGCGCACGGAAAAGGTCCGGCGGCGGCCTCCGAGAGCGACGAGGCTGGGAGGAGGAGAGGAGGGGTGGCTGGGCGGCGATCTAGGGTTCGCCCTCCCGTCGCCTGGAGGGGGCGAGAGGAGGGTCCCTCCCTAGCTTGTAGCTGTACTAACTTCTTATAAACTGATTGATTCCAAAAAAAAAAATATACAAATTTGAAGCTAACACAATGAACGAGTACACAAATGCTCTAATGCATTTTATCACATAGTGTGCACTGTCGAAAGCAGCAACCCGGACTCCAAATCCTGCACTTTACCGCCGTTGGCAAGCAGGAGAATAGCTTTGAACTTCTCCTGCATCTGGCCATCATGTACTCCACCAGCCATTAGACCGAAAATAAACAGCTTGGTGCTACACCGGCCGCACAATGAAAGGAACGAAAATGGCCAGAGTTCACCGGCAGAACTTGGGCAGTCCACTGGCGGGTCTTGAACAGTCCACCGGCAATCTGCGCTAGCACTGCTCGCCGTAGCCTTCTTAGAGGTGCACGACGAACTCGAGGGCGATGCTTGGTGAACTTCCATGGGGAGCCGAAGAGATATGGTGGACAAACAACTCGTTGTGGATTGGGGAGGACGACACACGTGAAATTAAGAGGAGGGACGGACACTTATCGGTGCAGCAGGAAGCAAGAGAGGGTCGCCCTCCGGTAGAGCATGTTCTGTCGGTCATGGCGAGGACAAAGAGTTCTGACTTCTGAGGTGTTCTGTCGACAACCAGCCGCGGCACCGGCAATCTCCAGACCACCGCGGCGATTTTTGAGGGTCGGACAGAGAACGGCGGACGAGGATGCTGTCGAGGGGAGTGCCTCCGCTCTCCCAGCCCCACATATATGGCTATCTCTGGCCGTCGGAGCCGCCGCTCCACCGTCTCGAGTTCTCCTCCTGATCTTGGAGCGCTTCCGCTGTCGACCTCCCCTGAGCGCAGCCCGGCATCCGCCATCGCTGGCCTTCGTCGGGATAATCTAATGGTGGCCCACTCACATAAATTTACCCAAAAAGCCCTTTTATTTTAGATTGAAAATAAATGAATATTGGTAGTTTCAGGTAGTTTCGGGTAGTTTTATTTTAGTAGTTTCAGGTAGCTCTTATTTTTCTACCGTTTGATTAGAGCGGATGGACGGTTGTTAAAATTACCAAGTATGATAAAACTTGTATAATGTTAAATAGGTATTGGAAATCCCGGTGAAGCATTTGATCCACCTCATAAAACACCAGTTTGTTCCATACCAAAAATACATGATTTAGATTGGCTACACTATTTGGAACTTGCGACTAAGCACAAATTAAATTATGTTCGATAACCTAAAGCTGTGAGCAATCGAAGTTTAAAGTTTCGTCGAAGTGCTGGACTCACCACCCAGGAGTGCACACTATGATGTTTAAACCGTTTGTGTATTTTTTCCCCTAACACCGCCAAGCCATGGTGCTTCCCCCACACCTTCATGATCGCATCCCAAATTTGACCAGCTAAATCATTAGTGGGGAGGGAAGCATCCAACCCACACCATCCAACTCCATTTCACCCTATACAGGTTTTTATAAGCTTCCAAAAAGGATCGTTGTAAAATAATCTACCTAGGAAATTGTAATCATTGTTTGCTTAGCAGCGGCGCTTGCCATGATCATAAACACGAGATAAATAGTCAAGATGCAAGTATGCAACAACTACCACTTTCCATAACACAATTTACAAAGCTGAAAATGATAACAATTCAACAAGAATGAAGGGAACTACGAGCCTCATTCAGTTAATCTCACATCTTGATGCGGAGCTCCACAAAATATGTTGGGCCAAGTAAGAAACAAAATGTTCTTGTAACTTTTTACAAGGATAAAAGTTGACCAGAAGGTCCAAAAACGAGTACCAAACCTTGATCCGTTTTGGTATATGGGTGGCATATGCGGTTTGGTGTCCTGTAGTATGCGCCGGGAGGAGGTATCGCATTTGGATTCATCAGCAGTCAGAGTAGGATAGTGAGACTAGTGCTGTAGTAGTACGGCGGATCGAACTAAAAAGTCAAACAAGGGGCTATAAATTCGTGTAGGCACTTCGTTCCGAGGAAAGGAGCTTCCAGTTTTCATGTCACTTTTTAGAGTCAGTAATTAGCCTCTATAGAATAAATAAATACTCACCTAAAAAAAATACGATCTACAGGAGAGCGGTTCGTTTTAGAATATCAGAACGGTCGATGCGTTTTAAAATTCGTGCAGAAAAACTTCCCGAAAAACACATGAGCACTTCTCATTTACTTAACTTAAGAATCATGATCTTTTGCATCGACGAGTAGTATATGGTAAGCCACATATATATAGGAGTACTTTCTGTCCTGGATGCTCCTATTATTAGGCAAAGTCATAGACGTTGCTAACTTCCATGTGTTTGCATGTGCTTCAATGTGTTACAACAGAATTCCTATGAAGTGAATTTCGCTTGTTTCTACTAGCTAGCTCCCGTACGTAGTCCCGTGTATAGTCAGTACACTCCGCCGTTTATATATAGCTCCCTGCACGGGTACATGTGCTTACATAGACGCGCCCGGCGCCTCTTGTAGATAGCGGCATCAGCACTGAAGATAGTGTGATGGACAGCAAGCGCCTGGACTGCGTGCTGGTGCCGTTGGGTCTGGCGGTGATGGTGGGCTACCATCTCTGGCTCCTCCTCCGCATCCGGCGCCGCCCGGCCACCACCGTCATCGGCATAAACGCCATCAACCGCCGCATCTGGGTGCGTCACGTCATGGAGGACCCCTCGGGGAAGCACGCCGTGCTGGCGGTGCAGACGTTGCGCAACGCCATAATGGCCTCCTCCGTGCTCGCCTCCGTCGCCATCACCCTCAGCTCTCTCGTCGCAGCCCTCATGGCCAGCGGCGCCGCCCAAGGCCTCCTCTCTGGCACCGCCCACAACAGCAACAGCATCGTCGTGGGCGCGGCTGGGGAGGCGGCGCTGTCGGCCAAGTTCCTGGCCATCCTCGTCTGCTTCCTGGTGGCGTTCCTCCTCAACGTGCAGTCCATCCGGTACTACAGCCACACGGGCATCCTCGTCAACGTGCCGCTCCAGGCGCACCGCCTCCGCCGCCCGGGCCTCGCCGTCGACTACGTCACCTCCACGCTCAACCGCGGCAGCTACTTCTGGTCCCTCGGCGTCAGGGCCTTCTACTTCTCCTGCCCGATCTTCCTCTGGCTCTTCGGGCCCGTCCCCATGTTCGTCGCCTGCGTCGTCATGGTCTGCTCGGTCTACTTTCTCGACGTCTACAAGGAGTGGGACAGGGCGGAGGAGGGCGACGGCATCGTCGCCGACGACGACGAGGAAGATGTGACCAAGACGCCTGGCGATGCTGTCTGAACTCTGAACTAGGCTGTAGTCTCTGAACCTAACACGTACGTACCCCTGCTGGCGTTCTGGATGATTCAACTTCTCGTTGAATTTAGGTCGATTACTGCGGTTTAGCTCACTACTGTGTACTACTGTATGTTGGTTCCCCTTTTCGAATAAAAATAAATAATACTATGTTGGTTTCAAACTTTTACATGGATGCAGCCAATGTTTCAGGTTTAGTACAAATTTGCATGCATTCGCGCTTCATCATAAATTACAGTTCTTTTGTTTATCTTTATTTCACGGATTGAACTCCATAAAAATGACAAATATACAGTTCTGAGTATAGTGAACTATATGTATTTTCAAATTTCCAATTTTATCTTTATTCTACCTCAAAACCTATTCTATTTTAAGTTGAGATTTTACACATGTATAGGATATATCTTTAGAAATATGCATTAGTTTTTTCAGATTTTTGAAACTTTTAAATATATTTATACTAAAAAAAACTGACGAGATCACTGAAACTCGGGATTCAAAATGACTTTCCGGTCCTAAACCCATTTTTGATACTGTTGACCGTCTACACGCATAGTAGTACATGACTACAATCCTGACTATCCCAAATTACAACGTCCTTCACCTCGCGTGGGACTGTCAGATTACACAAGTTTTTTTTTTTTGAGAGAACGTTATACTTTATTGAACAGAAATCATAATGTCATTACAAATAATCTCACTGATGCAATCCGGAGAAACACCCCGCCACACCACACAGCCTAAAGAATCACTAAGCTTAGCTAGTGTATGAGCAGCGACTTTCAAAACACGGGGAACATGTTTCACAGAAAAGGAAGCGAACGAGGCCATCAAAGCTTGAATGTCTTGAATCACAGGGCCGCACAAAGATTTGTCTTGTATTGCAGCGCTCACCCGATTCACCACCGACAGGCAGTCGGAGTTGATGATGATCCGGGAAAAGCCTTCATCTCTGGCGAAAACGATTGCTCGTCTCATCGCCAGTGCTTCAGCAATCTCTGGTGAAGTGACCTCTTCCTGTTGCTCACTGCATGCAGCTAAGCATTTGCCAAAGTGGTCTCGAATCACAACACCAACACCCATTCGGCGTGAAGCCGAGAAGATCGCCGCATCGACGCTTACCATAACCATGCCTACCGGTGGCGGTGACCATCTGAGTACTGAAGAATTGGTCTCACGCCTGTGGCTGACAGTTGGCTTATATAAATGTGTTGCGATCATCTGAATATAAGCCAGCGCTTTTTCAGCAACTGACCTCGGGTGCATCATCGGCTCACCCTCCCGAGTCTTATTTCTGGCATCCCATATGTGTCATACTGTCACAATCATAGTTGTGGCCTCCATGTCTGAGCACCGCTCAAGGAAATCAAGCGTCCACACCCGAGGGGAAATGAAGTTCTGTCTTCCTAGATCAACAGTGTGCACAGCTCGAACTGCTGCCCACACCTCACGAGCAAACTGACAGAATAAGAGAGTGTGATCTATTGACTCAAACCGTCCACAGAAAACACAATCAGTGCATGGAGGGACGTGCCTATGTTGCAACTGTTGGCCGCTTGGAAGGCAATTGTGAGCAAAACGCCATAATGTTATTATCATCTTGCCAGGAGCTTTAGCTTTCCAGAGTGCCTTCCAGAGCTTGGCATCACCTTCCGTTCCTGATGACAGCCCACAACCGTTCAAGCTACGCTGCTCACTGAATCTGCACGTCCGAGCCAGATTATATCCAGACTTGACAGTGTAGCAACCAAAACTTGTGTAGGGCCAAGAAGCAAAATCATTACCGCCATGACGGCTAGTCAGATTACACAAGTTGAGGCAAGAAAAAAAGGCAAATTTTTGTAGGATCTAAAGCAAACTCCACGACAAGTTGTGAAAGGAATATGCCCGAGAGGCAATAATAAAATAGTTATTATATTATTCCATGTTTATGATAAATATTTATTTCTCATGCTAGAATTATATTAACTGTAAACGTTAATACATGTGTGACTAATGAACAAATAAGAGTTCCTAGTAACGCCTCTCGTTTAACTAGCTCGTTGATTAACTGATGATTAAGGTTTCCTGATCATGAACATTGGATATTGTTAATAGCGGGATCACGTCATTAGGAGAATGATGTGATGAACACACACCCAAATTAAGTATAGCTAACACCGGAAGTCATTAAGTTTACATTGTTATACTAAGCATACGAAGTAATCCTAATCCTTAGACCATGAGATCATGTCAATCACTAACACCGGAAGAATGCTTCTATAACATCAAACGTCACACCGTAACAGGGTGATTATAAAGGTGGCGTTGGGTATTCCGAAGAGGCTCATGGATCAAGAAGTGGGATTTGTCCATCCAGATGACGGAGAGATATACTCTGGACCCTCTCGGTGATATCACATCGACACCGCTTGCAAGCACGTGACTAGGTCACAAGGATGTCATATCACATAACGAGTAAAGAGTACTTGTCGGGAACGAGATCGAACTAGGTATAGATGATACCAATGATCGGATCTCGGACAAGTAAAATATCGCGAGACAAAAGGAATTGGTTATGACGTTTTTGGTTCACACGATCACAAGATTCATCGTCGAATATGTAGGAGTCATTACCGATCTCCAGATCCCGCTGTTGACTATTGATCGGAGAGGTGTCTCGATCATGTCTACATTATTCACGAACCATAGGGTGACACACTTAAGGTTTGTCGACGTTTTTGGGTAGACACGGAATTTCGGAGAAAAGTTTGGATAGCACCGAAATTGTTTCGGGTAATATTGAAATAGTTCAAGGAGTTAATTGTCAATGGTTGCCAATGGTTGTTAATAGAATTAACAAATGAACCAAGGGGGTAAGTGTTAATGTTTGTTAATAGAATTAACAAATATTAAAAAGAAATGAAATTGTTTTATTTAATAAAGAAAACCCCTTGGAATTTTGAGTGGGAATTGATGAGAGAATGAGTGGGTTGAGTGGAGACTCCACTCACATGATGAGGGGAGAGGTGGGGGCACTCCAAATTCGTGGCTCCCTCCCCCTCCTATATAAAGAGGGGTGTAAGTTCCCTCTCCCCCACACACTTGCCTCTCTCTCCTTCCTCCCGCTGCTCCACCTTCCAACCATCCGCTTGCGAAGCCATGGCCGATTAGTTTCTCCACCACAGCACGCCGTCGTGCTGCTGGAGTTTCCGGTGGTTTTACTACTTCCGCTGCCACGCTGGATCGAGGGAACGGAGGTCGTCATCAAGCCGTACGTGTGACCGAGTACGGAGGCGCTGCCTGTTGCAGCGCACATCTTCACGATCTTGAGATCGGCGAGTGAACGACTACATCATTCACGAGAATTATTCTCGAAATGCATACGGTCTTCGAGGGTTAGTTCTCTTGGAATTTGTTCCACTCGTTACGAGCATCTCCTAGACTAGATCTTGGCTTGTTGGTTTGTTCACACCGTAGGAAATTTTTTGTTTTCTATGCTACGAACCCATCAGTGGTATCAGAGCCGTGTCTATGCGTAGATGATTTGTACGGGTAGAACACATATGTGTATGTGGGCGTTGATGATCATGTTATTGCTTCCTTTTTATATTTTGTATCTTAGTGGCATAGTGGGATGAAGCGGCCCGGACTAACCTTACATGTCCACGTACATGAGACTTGTTCCACGACTGACATGCAACTTGTTTTGCATAAGTGGCTTTGCGGGTGTCTGTCTCTCCCACTATAGTTAAGATATAAAAAATACGGGTTGCTAATAATATTTTCATCACCGTTGTGGTTTCATGTTTGTAGGTAAGAACGGTTCTATCTTCGAAAGCCTTAAGCCACGTAAAATATGCAAAAATAAATTAGAGGACGTCTAACTTGTTTTTGCAGGGCATGTGATGTGATATGGTCACAGTTACAAATTTGATGTATGAGATGATACCTTTTTGTAAATTATGACAAACCGGCAGGAGCCAAATGGTTGTCTTTTTAATTTATAGCATGCGTGCTAAATATCATATCTAGATGATATGTTGTAAATTTGGAGGACAATCAAGAAGGAGGTGCCATGGACCTTGGTGCCACGCCGGTGGAATGATGGAGATCATGCCAAGATGCACAAGATAGAGATTAAGTGCGAGAAGGACCATATCATATCACATTATCCATGCATGTGATGTTAATCCTTTTATGCATCTTATTTTGCTTAGATCTTTGTTTAGATCGCGACGGTAGCATTATAAGATGATCCCTCTCACAGTTAATATCAACATAATAATGTGTTCTTCCTTAGTATGCACCGTTAAGAAAGTTCGTCGTTTCGAAGCACCACGTGATGATCGGGTGTGATAGACTCAACGTTCGCATACAACGGGTGTAAGCCAGATTTACACACGCAAATACTACGGTTCTACTTGGCGAACCTAGCATGTACAGACATGGTCTCAGAACACGTAACCGAAAGGTAAAGCATGAGTCATATGGATGATATGATCAACATGGTCGATGTTCGCCTTTGCAGCTGCACCATCTCTCGTGATGATCGGTTATTGGTGTAGTGAATTTGGTTCGTGTAATCACTAAAACGACTAGAGGGATGTTGTTTTTGAGTGGGAGTTGACGTAATAATTTAGAATTAGTTTAACTCCACATATCTATCATAAACATAGTCTAAAATTGTGTTTGCATGAATATTTGTAGTATTGGCATCCGTAGTCCACTACGCACTAGGCTTGTTAGTTGAGATCAAAACTGTTCAAAATCTGATATTTACTCTATGGACTGGTACCATATTGTTAGTAAGTAATTATGTATAGAAAAGTTTTAAAGTTCTATTGCAAACTTTCGGTAACTCTAAAATTGCTCCATGTGATTTGGAATCTAAAATGAGCAACAATTCTTATTGGTGTCTTAATTCATTCTTGTCTCCGTGAAACTTATTTTTCGTTTGTTTGATAATTGAGGAGAACGATGGAGCTGAAAATTTGTTTTCAGAAATGAATGAGGTATGAGATATGACTGATATCTAGGACCTTGTTTTGGATACAAGTTTTTATGAATTTCAGTGGGAGTACCTGAGCTCATATTGTATGAGTATGTACTACAAGATAGAAGATGTTAGTCATCTCGATATCCAAATTAGTTTGGCACTGATTCATATCCAATCTAATTGAGCCATGGTAGGTTCATCATGATAAGATTCATGATGGGATGGATAAATAGTGTAAGTGAATTTGTTCATTGCACTAAAAGACCACTAATAGTGAAATCCAGAAGAACACTTATCATATGATGATCAACTTCAACATAAAACTACAAAGGATGCTAATACTGACTATTCACGCCTAGGATTTTGTTCCAATTTGATTGGCACATATTTTGATGTTGAATGCTTCTTCCGCATAGAGAGGAAAAACCGAAAGAGGATCTGCAAAAGTATTTGGCAGAAAAGAAAAGACTAGAAAGTCTAGTTCAGGTGTATATGGCTGATATACATGTTATAGATATTTTTCCTATTAGTCACGTACTGTAATTCTTGGGTATTTGTACTAGATTGGTTGGTATGAACTGTCATACAACTCAATACAAGAATACAATAGCCTAAGTGACTTACGAGGAATGTGGTAACAATACGCAACAAAAATATGATAATTTGTTATTGTGTTCGTAGTTGGTATTATAACTAGCCCGCGAGATTTATTCTAAAATAACTTAATAAATTTGTTATTTTGTTCTGGTCTAAATAAAACAAGTAGTTGTTCAAATTTTGACCATAATCCATAGAAGATGGATAAGTTATTATAAATCTTGTTGGTAAAACATATATCTATAATACTAACGCTAAACGCCACAAGGCTAATGATTTGAATTCCACATAATTGTGGAACCGCCATTTAAATCATATTAGAAATAACTGCATGAAGAAACTCAATGTTGTTGAATTTCATAGTCACCTGATTTTGAATCATTTGACGCTTGCAACACTTTCTAAAAGGAAAATGACTTGAACTTCGTTCGAGAGGCCTAAGATTGAACGAATAGCTAAACATGTTGGAAATAACACATGATTGATGTATGCGATCCATTGGGTGTAGCCATAAGCGGTAGATTCATCTACTTCGTTGATGATTTGAATAGATATATTCGAATTTACCTATTCAATGAGAAAGAAATCTGAAACATTTGAATATGTTCAAAGATTTCAACATGACGTAGAAAATCATCGTAACAATAATATCTATGATGAGTTCATAGAAGGGATTATTTAAGTTATAAGTTTAGCACAAGACATCTAAGTGTTGCGGAATAAATTCCACAAATTATGCATCCCTAAAACACCACAGAAGTATGGTGGGTTCGAGAGACATAATCAGACCGTGTTTTGACATGGAATATCAAAGATGTAAATTGAAATTGCCATTATATTTTTGAAGAGCTATGCTTTAGAGACTATCGCTTTTACACTTAAAAGAGTACCATCATATATGATCCACTGAATTGACAACCATATGAGATATGTGACGGGAAGTTACCCAACGGTCTTTTCTTCATTTTTGGTATGCAAATGATTTTCCAACCAAAATGGATAAATATCTTTGTAGGTTATCCCAAGGAAGCATTGGGAATTCTTTCCACTTTAAGCAAAAGACAAAGTGTTGTTGTCCCTGAGAATGGCTTATTTCCGAGAAGGATGTTCTCGTGAAAGTTTTGAGTGGCAGGACAATAGAATTCAATAACTAAGATGAGCAGAGTGGCGCGACATCAGAATTTGTTCTAGAAGCAGCCATGTCGCCCATGACACCCACAACTACAAGTTCTTAAAGCTCTGGAGATTGAATTATATATTGAACCTCACAAGTCGGATACACTTTCATAATCGAATAATAAGGATTTGAGAACGAAATATTATTGTAGGACAATAGTAAACCGATTGTATACAAGGAAGCGATGATGGGCCCTTAACTCCGTTAAAATGGTTGAACGCCATAAATCCAAGATAGTATTCATAGACGAAATCAAGCTTGGAACTTGGTAAAATAAAAATGAGTCTATAAACAGAAGTGGATGTCACATCCATAAAAGGTTTGAGTTGTCAAAAATTGTTTACGACAAAGTTCAAGAAGTTGACTACGTTAAGATTTGGATCTTCCGTAGCGAAACCTTAAATCTGAATGGGATTATTCTAGCAATCGTTGCATATGAGTTATGCCGGGTAACTAAGTTGTGTTCCTTAGTTGGAGTACTAACCAAGGACGTATAGCTGATACATCCGAGGGAGTTGTTGATCCCGAGAGAGCAAGAAAGGGGAATGCATACTTCCATGATAGAAGTATGCATCACGGAGATAATATCTTCATTGAATGAAATAGTCAAATGAATTTTTGATTTCATTATGAACAATGAAGATGCTTGCTTTCGCAAGAAATTAAGTGGGAGCGCTAAGACATATTCATGATACTTTATGTAGATGGCATATTGTTGACTGAAAGATCATGAATATTTACTTGACATAATTAAAAGTTTCACTGAAAGTAGTTTTCACTGAAAGGACTTACACCAAAAATCATGTTAGGCATCTAAGATTCATGGAGATGAATTGATACGCTTAAAAGGTTGGGTCAAAGTACATAAAAGAGATACCGAAATAGTTCGATATGGAAACATCAAGAAGTGTTCTTGTTACATGGCGTGTTAACAAGACTTGAGTGTATTCGACACTTGATGAGTTTAGAAATATGAGTTTTTTTTATATCAATCATAAACGCCATGATATGTACACAACCAGATATCATATGCTGTAATATAGTTACAAACATATACCAGAGTGATTCATGTGATGATCACTGGATAACAGTAAGATATTCTTGGGTGCTTTGGAAGAACGAAGAATATATTTTGGATACGAAAGTGACAAACATATCGCTGTAATATGTTACACTGAGGGGAGTTGTATCACATATCCAAATAAAATTAATTTTGATCTCAATAAGGATATATGTGTGTTAAGTGAAAGTGGCACAATAGGATGGAAGGAAGTTCCATGTTGGTTTTGGATGAGTTCCAAAGTTCAACAATATGACGGATTCTACAAATGAGGATAAGTGTACTGTCGTTGTGACAAACGGAATACTACAACCTAAGGCTAAATATATCATTGCTATGGCTAGCAAACGATAGCTAAGTATATTGTTGTTTTGACAACAAATTTTGAGTCAATAAGTTCTTGCGAACTTGGTGTAGTTCCATGTGTGTCAGATCTATGTAGCTATATTGTTTTGACAGTATTAGCAACGTGATTCAGACGGATGAACTAAAGGTTCCACCATGTGACCAAAGCTATAGTAAGTCATGCCTAATCTCATTCACAATGAGTCGTGCGTAGAGACGCAAAAGATATGCAATATACATACGGACCTGAAACGTTCAAGGTCCGTTGACTAAAACCTCTTCCATGAGCTAAACATGATCATCACCAGAAGGCCATTGGTGTTGGATCTTTACAAGTGTAAACTAGATTATTGACTCTAGTTCAAGTGGGAGACTGAAAGGAATATGCCCGAGAGGCAATAATAAAGTGCTTATTATATTAATGTTTATTTCTCATGCTAGAATTGTATTAACTGGAAACGTTAATACATGTGTGACTAATGAACAAATAAGAGTTCCTAGTAACGCCTCTCGTTTAACTAGCTCGTTGATTAACTGATGATTAAGGTTTCCTGATCATGAACATTGGATGTTGTTAATAGCGGGATCACGTCATTAGGAGAATGATGTGATGAACACACACCCAAATTAAGTATAGCAATGCGATCAAGTCATTAAGTTTACATTGTTATACTAAGCATACGAAGTAATCATAATCCTTAGACCATGAGATCATGTCAATCACTAACACTGGAAGAATGCTTTGATAACATCAAACGTCACACCGTAACAGGGTGATTATAAAGGTGGCGTTGGGTATTCCGAAAGTATTAGTTGAGGCTCATGGATCAAGAAGTGGGATTTGTCCATCCAGATGACAGAGAGATATACTCTGGGCCCCCTCGGTGATATCACATCGACACCGCTTGCAAGCACGTGACTAGGTCACAAGGATTTCATATCACATAACGAGTAAAGAGTACTTGTCGAGAACGAGATCGAACTAGGTATAGATGATACCAATGATCGGATCTCGGACAAGGACAAGTAAAATATCGCGAGACAAAAGGAATTGGTTATGACGTTTTTGGTTCACACGATCACAAGATTCATCGTCGAATATGTAGTAGTCATTACGGATCTCCAGATCCCGCTGTTGACTATTGATCGGAGAGGTGTCTCGATCATGTCTACATTATTCACGAACCGTAGGGTGACACACTTAAGGTTTGTCGACGCTTTTGGGTAGACACGGAATTTCGGAGAAAAGTTTGGATAGCACCGAAATTGTTTCGGGTAATATTGAAATAGTTCAAGGAGTTAATTGTCAATGGTTGCCAATGGTTGTTAATAGAATTAACAAATGAACCAAGGGGGTAAGTGTTAATGTTTGTTAATAGAATTAACAAATATTAAAAAGAAATGAAATTGTTTTATTTAATAAAGAAAACCCCTTGGAATTTTGAGTGGGAATTGATGAGAGAATGAGTGGGTTGAGTGGAGACTCCACTCACATGATGAGGGGAGAGGTGGGGGCACTCCAAATTCGTGGCTCCCTCCCCCTCCTATATAAAGAGGGGTGTAAGCTCCCTCTCCCCGCACACTTGCCTCTCTCTCCTTCCTCCCGTTGCTCCACCATCCAGCCATCCGCTTGCGAAGCCATGGCCGATTAGTTTCTCCACCACATCACGCTGAAAGAGCATTTCCCTCATGTGTGGTTTTGGTAATTGAATGACAATCTCTATGGACTAATGTTTGCTTTGAGATATCATTATAGATCATGTCCATGGAGTTGTGGAGTTCATGTGTTGGACTCTTGAAGCTTATGTGTTGAGTGGAGCATATTGCAAGTATGTCTTGAAGGATTCAAGACATCCTATTAGTGAAGAAATGTTGGAAGATACAAGGTTGATCAAGATGTTGATCAACACACAAAGCTACAAGATGTACCAAGAGCGATCATGTATCTCTTGGGATGGTAAACACTTGTCCGCATAGCTTTGTGAACTAACCCATGATATATGTGTGTGTGGTATCTTTATATGAGGTTAGGTATCTTCCCATGGGCTTGCATCAAATGAAGATCTCATATAGCTCATGGAGGATGACGTCATGTGGTGATCGTCATCAAGGTGAGATGTGCAAGACCAAGACCAAGAGAAGCTTCTTGAAGAGATCCTATGCTTGGTGCTTGCAATGGATACGTGAAGATGAAGCTAAGCGAGACTCTCCCATTGTGAACATGGGGGAGTATTTGGAGAAGTCTTCATCAAGCATGTGCTTGGACGCGCATTCAAGGAAAGATGAACCACTTGAAGAGATCAAGATAGTCTTCATCCAACTCAAGTGGAATGCTCAAGGCAAAGGTATGATCTTGATATGGATATATGATAGATAGGCGTACTATCAAGAGGGGCTCTCAAGTTAGTAACTTGATCGCATCGTTGTGGAGAGCTCAAACCTTTGCATACTTGGCATATCATATTTCTTGGTTCTTATTTGGCTTTTATGTTGGTGAGGAGTTAGAGCTTGGTTCATCTCCATGTCAAGCTCTTGTTCATCGAAATCGGTTTTACTTTGGACAACTTGTTGCGTTTTCGGTGGCGGAAATATTGTCGGTTCTACCATGAGGAAAGTCCCACACCTTACCATGTGTGGTGATTTTACTCTATTTACTCTATTTTACCATGTGTTGGGTGCTCATCATCGCTATCTTTCCAACAAAATTGGTCTCACCTCATTTGGAGTTCATTTGCAAAAGTTATAGCAGTTTTCGTTTCGGTGTTTTGCTGATTCGGATTATTGGGGCCGGATATTCCGCTCTACCGGAATTTCCGGTTCCCCAGCTCATCCAAGAAAACGGCTAAGGAAAGGAGAAAAAGGGTTCTGACTTCAGTCTGAAATTGTGCTCGGAAATTTCCGTCTACCGGAATTTCCGAGTGCACCCAGAAAGCCCTCCTTTTTTGGCTAAGGAAAGAAGGACTTTTGGTTCGGACTCGAACCGGAAGTTGTGCTCGGAAATTCCCGTCTACCGGAATTTCTGAGTGCCCCCAGTAAAGTCCTCCAGAAATGGCTAAGGAAAAGTTTGGTTTGCTTCTGACTCCAGCCGGATTTTCAGCTCGGAAATTTCATGGACTCGGAATTTCCGGGTAACCGGAATTTCCGAGTCTCACTTAACCCGGAATTTCCGAGTGTCGAAACAGCCAACGGCTATATTTCCTGGAGGGGTATAAATACCCCTCCCCTTCTTCTTCCCTAGCTAATCCAAGGCAGCACGTTTCCCCCCTCTCTCCTACTCCATTGTTGACCTTGGAAAGATCACTTCCCTCTCAATCCCTCCATTGAATCTTCCATATTCTTTAGGGAAAGTTGAGAGGAGATCTAGATCTACAATCGTACCAATCTATCTCTCCTCTAAGTGAGGGGAACCTAGTGGATCTAGTTCTTGGAGTTCCTTTGTGGTTCTTCTTCTTTGTTCTTCCTCTCTTCTCCCCCCATAAGCATTAGTTGCTTTTGGTGGGATTTGGGAGTGAAGGATTTGACTCCTTTGTGGTTTCCTTTGTTCTTCCTCTCTTATTCCCCCATAAACATTTGTTGTTGTGTTGGAATTTGAGAGTGAAGGACTTGAGCACTTCGTGTGCTCTTGCCATTGCATTTGCATCGGTTTGAGCCCTCCACGAGGATTCGTGGTGGTGATACTTGTGAGCTTGTTACTCTTGGGTCTTTGGACCCTAGACGCCTTTTGTGGCCGGTCTTTTGTGGCCAAGACCTTTTGTGGTCAAGACCTTTTGTGGTCACTTGAGAGCCCCCAATTAAGTTGTGGGTGTGTGCCTCAAGACTTGGGAGCCCCCAATTAAGTTGTGGGTGTGTGCCTCAAGAGTTGTACGGGATTCGATCTCCGCCCCAAAGGAGATCAATAGTGGAAAGTGAACTCACAAACTTTTGTGGTTGAGTTCATCAGGAGAAGAAGGTGAGCCTTTGTGGCGTTGCGGCTAACCTGTTGTGGTTGCGCACACCTCTCCAAACGAGACGTACACCCTTTGGGTGGAACTCGGGAATACAACCTCGTCTCCGCGTGCCTTGGTTATTTCTATACCCGAACTCTTTACTTATGCACTTTACATTGTGATAGTCTTCGTGCTTGAAGTCATATATCTTGCTATCACCTTGTTACTTGTATTGTTTAGCATAAGTTGTTGGTGCACATAGGTAAGCCTAGTATTTATATCTAGGTTGTATGCTTGTTAAAGTAAACTCTAGTTTTATTCCGCCTTTATCAAGCATACCGGAATTTCCGGGTCATTCTTAGACCGGATATTCCGGCTCCTCGGAAAAAGTTTAAATCGCCTATTCACCCCCCCCCCCGTCTAGGCGACGTCTATCCGTTCACACGCCGTCGTGCTGCTGGAGTTTCCGGTGGTTCTACTACTTCCGCTGCCCCGCTGGATCGAGGGAACGGAGGTCGTCATCAAGCCGTACGTGTGACCGAGTACGGAGGCGCTGCCCGTTGCAGCGCACATCTTCACGATCTTGAGATCGGCAAGTGAACGACTACATCATCCACGAGAATTATTCTCAAAACGCTTACGGTCTTCGAGGGTTAGTTCTCTTGGAATTTGTTCCACTCGTTACGAGCATCTCCTAGACTAGATCTTGGCTTGTTGGTTTGTTCACACCGTAGGAAATTTTTTATTTTCTATGCTACGAACCCATCAAGTTGATCCATCAAAGAAATTAGTGAACATAAGCGCGGCCATGCCGCGCCCGTGGAGTAGATATAATTTAAATTTGGTTACGATAACATCCAGTAATTAGTTAGGTTTGAAGATGAGTGAAATTCAAAAAAAAAATCGCATTTAAAGGTTGTTTAGATTATGAAAGCTGTGAAATTTGGGGTGAATTGAGTTAATTAGCTCTTGCTATTACGTTTTTAACTGTATTAGAATTTGTTGTTGTCTGTGTATTCGAATATCAGACATTTTTTATTAGTTTTTCCTGTAAGACCTACAGTTAATATAAGAAGCTATAATGTTTATTGCAAACATTTCTGGAAAGTATTGTTTGAACATGCATGGAGACGTATTAGTTGTAAAGTCATCTGTGGGCTGATTTTTTTTTGATATTTTGCTTGTTTTTGAATTATAGGTTGGAAGGTACAAATTTTACAGTTACAAATATTTTCTGTAACTATTTAAAACTGTATTAGAATTTATTCTTTTCTGTGTATTTGAATATCAGGCATTTTTGATTAGTTTTTCCTGTAAGACCTACAGTTAATAAGAAGCTATGATGTTTATTGTAAACATTTCTGGAAAATATTTGTTTGAACATGCATGGAGACTTATTAGTTGTAAACTCATCTTTGTGCTGATTTTTTTTTGATGCTTTGTTTGTTTTGTGTGAATTGTAGTTTGGAAGGTACAAATTCTTCAATTACAAAAAAAATCTGTAATTATTTAAAATAAACAGTGAGTTGTATTGAAAAGTTCAATTTAGTTCATGTATCTGTATTTTAACTGAAGTAAAATTTGCTGGTTATATTTGTGTGAATTACGGTTTGAAAGTTACACATTTCACGGTTATGAAATATTATGTTTAGTTATTTAAAACCAACAATTGGTTTGATTAAAATTTATATCAGTTGTTGCAATAGTTTTTTAATTTGATTAGACTTTGTTTATCTGTGTATCTCTAAATATTCGAGATGGTTCTATATAGGTTATTTAATTAATTTTGGAAGTTATAATGTTGGTATAGTTAATATAGAAAGATATAATGTTTGTGGTAGTTAGTGATTTAAAAAGTTGTCTAAACATACATGGAGGTGTGTTAGGTGTAACGATGTATTTTTTCTGTATTTGTTTTCTGAGTGCTATATCAAAAGATATGATTTGTTTGATATTTAACACTTTCTGAAAATGGTGTAAGGCTGATAGGCTGGACTCGCAGCGCGTCACGCTGACGTCAGCCCTTAGCTTCTGTCGCGGGCGGCGTCGACTGGCTCGCGGGCCCTCAGGCCGTGGAGAGGCGGATTCGGTGGAGGACGCGGAGCCACGTCGAACGGGCGACACAGCGTACCAGATGGTCGCCGGAATTGCCGCCGGCGACCGTTCCCTCGGTGGCGCAAGTAGTGGACGTGGCAGCGAACCGCGGTGGTCCGACGCCACCTCCGGCCATCCGAGGAGAATTCCATCGGTGAGGAGACACAGGGTGCGGTTGCGGAGGCCATCGTTTTCATCGCTTCGAGCGGGGAGGAGCACAGCGGCAATGGCGGCGGTGTCCTTTGGAATCGCGACAGAGAAGAAGTGGAGGAGGGGGATATGCGTTTTTTTTTGCAGAAAACCCTGTGAGCTTCAGAGAAATTGCAACCAGGTCCTTCGCTGCGTTAATCTGTGGACTGTGGGGCACGGTTCCCTTTTTCAGTTGGTTTTCTGTAAAAAAAACATTGTGGCCGGTGTGAACCGTTGGATCTCTAACGGACAGCCTGGAGAGGCAGACGGAACACGTGTCGTGTCGTCGTCTGATTGGTAGAAATTCGAATAAACAGTAGCAGGAACTCTAGTGTGGAATCTGCCGGCCTTTATATATAGTAGGCATAGGCATGTGACGGTTCCCCTCGTCCTCTTCTATAAGACTTTTTAGCAAGCCATTTGGCTTGCGAAAACATATGTTAGAGAAATAGAGGAAGTAATTTACGCTCTGCTCCATATTTGATGGGCACTATTCCTCCCTCTCTATCCAACGCGTACTAGAATCTATACTCACTAGTTTGACTTTTGGGTCGAGCTACCGTCCTATACTGTACATTCATGCATGGCAAAGGATGATTTATCGAAATACGATATCTCCAAGACTACATAGGGCGCCTCGAAGCTGTGGACGTTCGTTTAGGACGGTAGTTTTGTTTTTTCTGCTCGTGGGCAACAGCATGTAGGAGAAAGACTAGAGCCAGATATATTGGGATCAAACAGATTGTGAGATTGAGCAAATTGATTCCAAATGTCGTGGTTGGAGAGTCTTGCGTATTGGATTTCAGACACCAGGCAAATATAGCCCACCCGAAGTGTCGTGGTTGGAGCTCCCTTGTTCAGCTTGTGTGGCGATTCCAAAGAGAGGAATGCAAGAGTCTTTCATGCCTTCATCGGAGCATATCCGCCTCCACGTCACACCAAATGACTCCAAAGGCCAATGAAGACCCGGACCGAAAAATCCGTCACACCGTCAGATCGAGAATTTTCCTGTCCGACACCACTGATAGACCCTCTAACTTCGAGGCCTTTTTGGGATGTCGGATATTGCGGATTATGCCCTTCAACAAAAGGCCCACACTCGTCATAGACACAGGACCGGCGCGTAATTCCCATGATGCCGAACAATGGGAACTCCCACAAACCCCACCGGCCTGCAAACCACCAGCACAAGACACAACCGATATGACAAGGGCATCACCACCATGTAGGAACCACCGTCCTCACCGCCGGCAGAGCCGACGTGCCAGATCTGACTCCACATGACTCTGTCGCGGACGTCCCAACATCCAGTGAAACCAGAGAGCTAGGAGGGCATAACACTACCGCCCCTCTACATCGTTCTCGAGCCAGAGCTTGGGCAACGAACATAGTCGCCGAAGACGAGACACCCTCCACCACATGCCTACCCGCCAGCCAAGGGCACCGAGGACGAGGAGATCCCCGCCGCCGCCGCCGTCGAGACACTCTCTTTCTGAACCCCCTCCCGTTTCCTTCATAAAGGCAAACGTAAATTCCATGATTAAATGTCCCTGCCATTTCCTTCCATAAATTCAAACGTATTCAATCCAAAAATAGCAGTTGTACTACTAGTATATCTCGATTTGGATGGCTTTGTTTTGGAATACCAAATAATCCCAGGGTTGTTATTACGAGATGTCTCCGGCTGGGTTCTCTCCCATAACAACACCCCCAGGTCCCCGCCTTGCTTCTCGACACCGTTCAGTCTTCGCCCCCATCGGTCAAATCCATCTCGCAGTCTCGCACCCTATCGTCTGCGCTCGGGCGAAGCTTTAGGCAATGGCGACCGAGACGTTCGTCATGGACGTGAACTTCGAGGGGGACGAGATCATCACCACCGTGACGTCCTCCGGCACGGCCGTGAAGCGCTGGCTCCGGCAGATCCGCTACGTATACCGCTATGTCTACCACAAGCTCATCGTCGGGCTCGACGTGGAGTGGCGCCCTAACTTCTATGGCGGGCAGAACCCCGTGGCGCTTCTGCAGCTCTGCGTCGGCCGCCGCTGCCTCATCTTCCAGCTCCTACACGCCGACTTCTTCCCTCGGGCCCTGGAGCGCTTCCTCGCCGACCCCGACTTCCGCTTCGTCGGCGTCGGCGTGCAGGACGACGCCGACCGCCTCAGGCGCGACTACGACCTCGAGGTGGCCAACACGGTGGAACTGCGCGCCCTCGCCGCCGAGGGGACGCGCATGCCCTGGCTCCGCTACGCCGGGCTCAAGGACGTGGCGAGCGCCGTCATGGGAGCCAACCTCGGGAAGCCGGAGAAGGTGAGGATGGGCCCGTGGGACGCCGAAAGCCTCTCCGACGAGCAGATCGAGTACGCCTGCATCGACGCCTTCGTCTCCTTCGAGGTCGGCCGGAAGCTGCTCACCGGCGATTACTAGCCTAGCCGGTCTTGTTTTTTCTGAGGTCATGGGTGCCGCCGTCAGATCTGCAAACTCTACCGTTTAAGTTTGTGTCTGATTAGAAGTCAGCCTACTAAGAAATCCTTAGCTCTCGCTTGATCATGGTTGTGTCTGATCAAATTGTGTTTCAAACACTCACCTCCGCGTCTTTGATTTTTCTAGATAGACTCGGCTTCTTGTCAGTGCGATTCGTCAGGCAAGGTTTACACATAGAGTTCCGTTCATTGTACTTTTTGTTGGCTTTGAGCGTTTTGTGTGATTAATTTGTGTTCTACAAAAACCAATTACTACAAGGGTTTAGAGTGCATAAATATGTTTTAGATGTATCAGTCCTCTAACTGAAATTCTCGATGCTGGTGTTGGCCCTTGCAATGTTTTTTCTTCACATATTTCATTCAGAGAGAACATACCTAGGGTAAATTTCGATGTTTTGTAAACCCCGAAACATTTCTTAAAACAGATATTGACCAGCTATCTACAAACTACAAAGAACAAGTGCCTCAAAACCCCCAAAACACTACTTTCTCTCTTCTAAAATATAAGAATTTATTGCCTTTACAAAAAGTAAGTTTGACTTTTTCGTGTTTCGTACACAAGTAGACATGTTTAAGTGTGTTAATTCACTTATTTGTTTTAGTGTATTAATTCAATTATTTGTGAATCAGGACAAAATCAGAAATTAAGTCTTATACAAGTATTTAGAAACGGAGAGAGCACAAAAGTGTAATTCTCGACCAGAAAATCTGCTTCTGGATTAGAAGAATACAATGAAAATTGTTTCCGGCTAATAGCGCAGTGAATCTGAATGAGCTTCTATGTGCAGTTTGAACCGACTCTCTCGTCCTCTATGTACGCTGAGCTAAAGAAGGATGCAATCAACACGTGTTAATGGCAGCGATTAAGCCATCGGTAACACTCATCGTTAATCTCTGGTAACGGTTGTACTAGCTACTCATAGTAAAACGATCAAACAATGCGTCCATTATTTACCACATAGTAACCGCCCTCTCATATGAACTCACAAAATAATAGTACCATTTCAATTGCAACCCACTAACGACAGTGGGGAACTTGTATTTATGTCTGACAAAAACATATTATGAATGAAATAAAGAGTTGTAAGGACATCTCCTACGGGGCTGCTCAAATCCGGACCGATTTGGTCCGGGTTTTGTCCGTTTGAGCAGCTCCGGACACTGCGCGGACACGGGTCGAAACAGGTGCACCCTACGGGGGTGCTCATTTCAGGCTGGACACGAGGCAAGATTGCGTAGGGGCCACAGTGCCCATTGTTTTAACACTTAAAAAAAAGAAAACAATATATAAACTAGCCACTGGATAAGCCAGTGGCGGCCGGTGGCCGGACTTCTACGCCGGACTACTCAAGAATGACGTAGTCCGGGTCCTGGACGAGATGCGTGGGCAGCCCCTGGCGGCGCGGTGGAGTCTGCGGCTGCTCCGGCGGCGGCGACGGCACGTCCGCTGGCCCGGTCCACTGCCAGTGCATGCCAACTAGTGGCATGAACCAGTCGGGGACCTCGCCGCGGTCGTCGTCCTCCTCCTCCATCGCCTGCCGCGCCTCCTGCCGCTCAATGTCCTGCTGCGCGGCGAGGGCCCTCTCCTCCTCCGCAGCGGCTTCTTCCGCCTCCCGCTTGGACTCCTCAATGGCCTGGGCGAGGGCCCTCTCCTCCTCCTCCGTGGCAGCGTCGTCACCGTCTTCCTCCATCTTGACGCTCGGGGGAGGCGGCGGCGCGTACCTGTTGTCGCCGCGAGGTGGGGAGGGCGGCGGGTACTGCGCTGGGCCGCTGGCGTGCCGCACCCCGAAGTAGCCCCTCCGCCGCTGGTCGTGCTCGGCATGGAACCAGGTGTCCCAGTTCGTGCTGTTGACGGCGTAGGCAGGGTCGTGGCGGAGGTCGTCCGGCAGCAGGTCGCGCCGCCGGAGGATCTCCACCTCCCTCTCGAGTCCCCACTTCGGGACGGGCGGCACCGGAATCCGCTCCGGATTGAGGTGCCACCCCTCGAAGAGGTGGACGTCCGGCCATGGTACTGGGATCGCGTTGTCCCAGTACCACTGGCACTTCCTCTTGCCGAGGTAAGGCCGGACGCGTCGTGGAGGTGCCGGAGGTGCGGTGGCGCGCGGTGCGGCGGGGGGCGCGGGCGGTGGCGGTGGCGGCAATGCTGGTGGAGCCGCAGACCGCGAGGAGTGGCGAGAGCTCCCCGCCTCGTGGTCGTTGGCGCCCTTGCCGAGCCACCATCTCCCCTTCCCCATGGCGGCTACGGCGGGGGGGGGGGTGCGGTGCGTGGCGGTGGTGGCGTGGCGGTGTGGGAGCAGTGTGGGGGACGGTGGGGGCGGCGGCCACATTAAATAAGACCGGGGGGATGCCAGGGTCCACGGGTCACTGACCGGTGGGGCCGGGCAGTTTGACCGCGAAGAGGCGGGGGCGTCCGCGGCTGTTCAAACCTGGACCAAATTTGGTCCAGATTTGAGCAGCCGCGGACACGACACGGACAGATTCGAAAAATGAGCAGCCCCACAGGGGCCTGATTTTGTCCGGGCCTGCTCAAATCCGGCATGTCCGAGGCAATTGAGCAGCCCCGTAGGAGATGTCCTAAACACTGGTCTTGCTTGCACACTAGCCTCGGTCCGTATGCACTGAGAAAAAAAACATGCGTGCCTTTGGCCAGAACCGATAAAATCAGAAATGCTGTTGTGTTGAGCACGGAAACGCGAGGAGGAGGGAGAAAATTCCAAAAGACCACCACAATTCAACGGGAAGTCTAAAAATCCACCGGTTTTCTGTAATTTCGTAAAATTCCACCAACATTGCACTAGTTGGTTCCAATGTGCACTGATTGTTTGTTTCGGACGCGCTAAGACCGTGGGTCCTGTTGTCAAGGGTGACGTGGCGCATGGAAGCAGCGGAGGATACGCATATCAAATATGAGGGGTTATTTTGTAAAATTCTTTTCTCCCCCGTAAAAAAGGAACAACTCATCTTCTGTTCTCACACGCACGCGCCGCCGTCAGCCTCCCCTTCTCCGCACGCAGCCGCCACCGGCCTGCCCGCTCCCCGCGCGTGCGTCGCCGCCGACCTCCCCCTGCTGCTCACGCACGGGCTGGCGCCTGCCTCGCCAGCTGCAGCGTCGCACAGACTCGCTGGCTGCGCGTGCTAGCCGGCCGCGTCGTGGCGTCGCACAGGCTGCTCGCCGGTCATGTCGCCCAGGCTTGATGGCTGCTGCTAGCCGGCCACGTCGGGCGTCGTACAGGCTCGCCTGCTCGCCGGTTGGGTCATTGCACGGGCTCAGTGGTTGCGCGTGCTAGCCGGCCGCGTCATGGTGCCGGTCACGTCGTCGCACAAGCTCGCTGGCTGCGTGTGCTAGTTGGCTGCGTCGCGGTGTGGCACGGGCTCTTTGGAGCCGCCTGTTCGCCGGTCACGTCGTCGCACGGGCTCGGCGCACGACGTTGGGACCCGTGACCTCGGCGCTCAGCCACCATGGTAGTCCGCAAGGCCGTGCTCGTGCTCCTGCACGAGATGCAACACGCAGCGGCGAGCTCGCACCGTCGTGGTCTGCGAGGCGGGACTTGTGCTCATATTAGGCGTCGACGTCGTGATGGCGGCGTCCACGAGCAGCACCAGGACGTCGCCATGGCGCGTGGAGAGCGTGGCTGTGAGTCAGCAACGGGATCGAGTTAGAGGGGAGGGTCAACGCCGATGTTCGGGCACGGAGGTGGGGGTGGGAGTGGCGGCGCCGGCGCCGGAGACCATGTATGTACAGAGGCGTTGGTGGGGGATTTTTTGAGAAAAATGTGTGATTTTCTAGAAAGGGAAATTTTATAAAGAGAACCCTGACTTCAGATGGTCCCTCTCCCACCATTTCCCGGTGCCACATAGGCCTGATAGTGGGCCCCACTTGTCAGAAATTTCGTTAACGCGTTCAAAGCGAACAATCAGTGCACATTGGAACTAACCGGCGCAATGTTGATGGATTTTTATGAAATTACGGAGAATCGGTGGATTTTTAGACTTCCCGTTAAATTATGTTGGTTTTTTGAAAAAATTTCAGGAGGAGGACGTACGGGTCCATTCCAGTGACGGACTCGCTGACAACTTTGATTCCTTTCTTTGCTCCACGTTTCCTCCCACTGCTACAGCGTCAGGCGACCTGCTGTTACACGGATACATCACTCAGTACCAACAAGGAGAGGTTTGTAGCGCTCTTTTTCTGTATACACCCCTCACGTTTCCTTTACGAGTTCAAACGTCCGATCTTCATTTCCACCAACCCTCTCGTCTTTTTCATATATCCTTCGCTAGCTGGTGCCATCAGCCCGTCTCGACGGCAATTCATAAGCCACTAGCAACCATTGACGGAGCTACGGCCTGGCCAATCTGGATCATGGCCCGCCAAAGTATTTAGAAAAAAAGTAATTATACTTATAGATTCACCTCTTAATCCAGTAATGCAATTTAGGATGTATGCGTTCCCTTCTAACCTGGCCTGCCCAATTTTTTTGGATTAAGCTCCGCCACTCCTAGCAACATCCGTAGCTATAACGGTCATAGCTAATCACTAGTGGCCTCGTTTAGTAGACAATTATAGAGTCTACATAATGTTTCCATAATTTGTCTCCTAACTGATTAACCGACAAATTATATAATGTCATACAAAGCACTAATTTGCCTTTTAAATTTTCTGAAATAATTGTTAAATGGCCAAAAAGCCACGGTTTCTAACAATAGCGACACAGGGAAACTTGTATTTTTGCCTGACAAAATATTACATAAATCTGCTTGTATATAGTCATGCGTGAGTTATGGGATGAAATCCAAACCAAAACTCAAAAAAGCAATCTTAGTTGCATATTATACACACACCATTTCTAGCTAACTAAATTTAGGGCTCCTTTGATTCATAGAATTGTAAAAAGGCTTGTGTAGGATTGAATCATGTGTAAAAATGCCTTTGAAAGTCGTTTGATTCATTGTATCATATCCCTATTACATATGAAACTTATAGTGTAAACTTTAAAAAAAAATAACATAAGATCTAACGCACCAAAAAATATACAATTACAATAACTTTCTTTTTCCATGTTCGACATGCCATCCGAGTTCTATAGCTACTACTTCTACAGTTTTCATATCCCGTGAGTACAAAAAAATCTTAATTTGTGTTTGTGAGAATCCTAATGGGGTCTGGCTATCAGTTAGAGTTATTTTCATAATCATAACTGATTATCACGAATTATTGGTCGTAAAACATTATAATTGCTTAATAACCAAAATGGCATGCTCCAAACCGGTATTTGGGAGGAAAAAACTTCTTAAATATCATTACGGTAATCCCAATACCCAAAAATATAACCCTTAAAAGCTCAACCACATGATCTACTTCTGGATTACACGTGTAATGCAGTTTGTTTCTAGTTAGAATATTGGATCTGAAACGTGCCACACCTGAGTTGCAAGATTTTATTTTTGATTGACAAACCCATGGCAGTTTATAAATTCAAACATAGTATATTTCATCAAGAAAAATCCGTCTCGTTACCTATTATAATTAAGTTCAAACTTTCCATCAATAAAAGTCCCTCTCGTTTCCGTTCATAAATTCGAAATAACCAAAAAAGGAAAAAAAAGTAGCTGTACTGCTATTATATCTCGATCTGGATACTTTTGTTTTGGAATATCAAAATATTCCAGGGTTTTTAGTTTAAGATGGCTCCCGCCTGTCAATCAAAAAGAATACTAATAACAAATAGTAACAGGGTCTTATTATAAGATCTCTCCGGTTGTCTCTCCCATACCAACAATCCTCGGCCGCCGCCGTGCATAATCCTCGACGCCCTTCAGTCTGCCCCATCGATCCTATCCATCTCGCTTTCTTCCTCCGTGCTCGGAAGAATCCTTAGCCAATGGCGGCCAAGACGTCCGTCATGACTGTCACCTTCGAGGGCGAGGAGATCGTGACCACCGTCACGTCCTCCGGCGCGGCCGTCAAGCGCTGGCTCCGGGACGTCCGCTACATGTACCGCTGGGTCTACCGCAAGCTCGTGGTCGGGCTGGACGTGGAGTGGCGCCCCACCGTCCGCCGCGGCCCGCAGAACCCCGCGCCGGCGCTCCTGCAGCTCTGCGTGGGCCGCCACTGCCTCATCGTCCAGCTCATCCACGCCAAGTTCTTCCCCGGGGCACTCAAGCGCTTCCTCGCCGACCCTGACATCCGCTTCGTCGGCGTCGGCGTGCGGGACGACGCCGACCGCCTCCGCGACGACTTCGGCCTCCAGGTGGCCAACACGGTGGACCTGCGCCACCTTGCGGCGGACGGGATGCGCAGGTCGGACCTCCGACAGGCCGGCCTCATGGCCGTGGCCAGCGCCGTCATGCGGGCCGACCTCCAGAAGCCAAACAACGTGCGTGTGGGCAAGTGGGACGACAAAAGCCTATCGCCGGAGAAGATCAAGTACGCCTGCATCGACGCCTTCGTCTCCTTCGAGGTCGGCCGGAGGCTGCTCACCGGCGACTATTAGCGCCGCCGTCCCGTCTGGTGATCAATCTGTCTCTGGTGACGCCGTCGCCTGTCCTGCACTACATCCTACTACTGCATTTTGATTTGGATCCGTACTGTGAAATCTTCTTTTACTAGATGGTGAAACTCTTGTACAAGTCCGTCAATCAATGTTGCGTTGGGATCTCATGGTGTTTCAACCTCCACCTTCGTTTCCTGTTCTTATAGATGGTGCCGATTTTTCGATATATTCGTCTCAACTATTTGCGTGATTCATACAAGTGATAATGATAGAGAGCTCTCCGATAGAGGCGGCTATCCTGGTCACGGTTGCTGGACTACAATAGGAAGAACTCCACGGTTGCACAAGTCCTCGGTGACAACGGTTGGACAAATCATATTAAACCTAACCTGAAGCTCGACTTGGATCACATTGCTCAATTGTCAAGCTTTGGGAGATGCTTCACCCCATCACTCTCAATTGTCAAGCTTTGGACTACAATATTTAGATTTAGTTAGTTATCCTTAACATGTTTAACGATTTGAGTCTTAACAATCTCGACCTATAACGACCGACCCTTAACGATTCAAGCTGCTCGTTAGGCCAGCCCTACTTACAAGTCAAATTGAGTTCGGCGACCCAAACGGATAAAAGGTTTGTCTATTTGGGTCGCCCGTTAAAATCATCCTTACAATCAAAACCCCTCGGGTCACTGCCTCTAACAGGCCGACACATCAAGTCCGCCGGGACATGTTTTTTACCATTTGATCATTTTTTATTCCAACTAGGGTTTGGCCATTTCGAACTCATACTTTCAAATATACAATATAATTCAAATAGTTAAATAGTTGATCAAATAGTTAGTTTAATAAAATAGTTATTTAGTTCAACCAAATAGTTATTATTATCATCCAAATAATTGAGCTAGAATAAAACGGTCAACAAACAGATTTACGAAGCAAATAGTTATTATTATAATCAAAAGATAATGAAATGTATCAAAGTGAACTACTGGTCACGCATATCTTTTTTTGAAAGAAAAGCGGTTGGGGAAGCCCCATTGCGAGTATTTTTTTTTTAAATAATAAGAATCCAAATCCGCGCCTATGATGACTTGAATCTGAATGGCTGGGTTGTACATCCACTCCACTAGCCAAGCGAGCGGGGTTCACTTCTTCCTCTCACGCATATCACAGTGAAAGTCAACAAATTGATCAAAAGTAAAGGGGTCGCTTAGATACCGGCGGGACGAAGAGCGTCGCAGGGTGGTGGCGGAATGACCCCCCCCCCCCCCCCCCCCGGTGCAAAATGGGGGTCGGTAACGGGGTGGCAACAGGAGAAGCGAGGAAGGAGGAGCGGAACGGGGAAGAGTTCAAACTGATCGACGGGACAAGGACGAACCGCATATGGACAAACTTGAACTCCGCGCGTGTCCGCGACCGACGCAAACGAGACACAATTTTTGGTCAAAAATGGTTCTCGACGGACGAAAAAACTGATCAATGTTCGATTATGTCGATCCGTTAAGTCTTGAAATTGGCTCGCACGATTTCAAGCTGACGCGGGTGGACTTGTTGGGTCAGCTCATTGAAGTCATCCTAAATATGCCAATAACCTTTGTGTCAAGTTCCTTCCGATTGCAAGAAACATTTTGGAAATTTTAATCTAAAGAAGAAATAATGATTTTGAAACTTGGATTCGAATAAAGTTAGTACTACAAGAAATGGTACAGGTATCCGTTTGCTTATTTTTTAAGATGCTGCAGCCGTTACTCCGGTTCAGTTTTTTATAAAAAATGAAACTAGGTAAAATCCGATGGGAACTTGTGTGTCGAGCACGGCAAAACCAGCATGATCGTCCGTGGAGGCCAGGTGGAGGAGGAGGTTGGTCAAAGATCGCGCCTGACAGCCTGATTCCTTGGCTCATCTCCTGCCACTGCCTGCCCCTTGTCTTCTTCCTCCTTGACCCTGGTCGTCTGCGCTAGAATTGTGAGGAGCGCGGCGAGGAGGAGATGATGGGTCGACTGACAACTTGATTCCTTCATCGCTCTGTGGTCGTCTCCAGACACTACTTGTCAAACAGTCGACCTGCTACAGTTCAAACAAAAAAAAGCAAGCAGAATGCCAGTCAGCCTGCTACACTACTTTTATGTTTATACATTCAACGTGTTCCATCCAAAAAAGAATTACGGACTCTGGAAACGATTTTGCGCTCAAATGTCCATAGTTCTAGGTTTATTTTGGTATATTTTGTCTTAAATGGCCATTGAGCAAAATTTAATCCACTAAAAACTTCTATTCGCTCGGATGTTTAAAAAAATTCAGAACACGACATTCATGTTGGCTTAACCGACACTATAAGATATAAAAAAAGGGTAAATCATTTTAAATAAGAATTTGATATTAGAGCATCTCTAGCGTCCCGACGCATATTATGATCAAATTGTGTTCGATTTGGTCCGTTTGCGTCGGGCCACAGACAGAAAATGGGCTCTGTCCAACCCAATTATCCGTTTGGGTTTAGAGTTTGAAGCATGTATACCGTTGGTTTGTCGTCGTTGATGCCCACCGCTGGAGGTGGTGGTGGTGGCAATGGCTTCATCCTCGAGGAAACATCATGCCTCTTAGTCACCATCCTACCCGAAATCGGTGGTGATATTCAATGTAAAGATGTTGGATGAAAGCCTCGATGGTTGCATGCATGTCGTGCTACCGCGTCTCCTCCCAAGAAAGCTCTTGTCCCTACTCATTCGATGCCTGCATGTCGGCATTCTCCACAGGCAGGGGTCATCGTCGTCCTTTGCCTGGATTTCATCACCCAACGATAACCACTCGACAGGAGGTGACAACATGCCGAAAGGGAGGAAAAAATTGTGGCGGCGGACATCGTACTCTGTCGTCACCACGTCATTCCAATAGTGTGGCGACTTGGTGTAGTCGGGGTTGATCCTCTTCTTCCATGCCATGGTTACCCGCATGTTCTTGATGTAGTCAAGACGCACCTGGCAGATGACGACGTTTGTCCCCCAACCATCATGCAGACACAGATAGGTTGGCACCTGAATGTTAATTGTTGCTTAGCTCGATTCGTTAAAAAAAGAACCGAACTCAAACGAGTCGAGTTACCGAGCGCTCATTAAGCTCGTCAAACTTCGAGCTTTATGTGCGCCTCCTAGACCATCATCAGCCGACGACTGTCACACGCGTAGGCCGACACGTTGGAGCTGGATCTAGAGGTGGTGGTACGCCGGAGAAATGTCATCATGCTCAAATAATGTGATTGTGAATATTATTTCTCTAGTACTCTGATTGACTATGAGATTTCCAGAGCCCCCTTTAATATGAAGTTTTTTATGGGTTCGTAGCATAGAAAACAAAATTTTTCCTACGGTGAGAACAAACCAACAAGCCAAGATCTAATCTAGGAGATGCTCGTAACGAGTGGAACATATTCCAAGAGAAACTCACCCTCGAAGACCGTAAGCGTTTCGAGAATAATTCTCGTGGATGATGTAGTCGTTCACTCGCCGATCTCAAGATCGTGAAGATGTGCGCTGCAACGGGCAGCGCCTCCGTACCCGGTCACACATAAAGCTTGATGACGACCTCCGTTCCCTCGATCCAGCGGGGCAGCGGAAGTATTAGAACCACCAAGGAACTCCAACAGCATGACGGCGTGGTGTGGAGGAGAACTAAACGGCCATGGCTTCGCCAAGCGGATAGCCGAGAGGTGGAGCAGCGGGAGGAGCGAGAGAGGATCAAGTGTGTGCATAAGAGGGAGCTCTACCTCTCCTTATATAGAAGAAGGAGGCAGCCCAAGGGGGTGGTGCGGCTCAAGAGCCCCCACCCCTTCCTCGTCATGTAAGTGGAGCATCCACTCATGCCCACTCACTCTATTTAAAAATCCACTCAAAAAATCCCAAGGGAATAAAACAATTTCATTTCTTTTTAATATTTGTTAATTCTATTAACAAACATTAACACTTACCCCCTTGGTTCAGTTGTTAATTCTATTAACAACCATTGTCAATCATTGACAATTAACCCCTTGAACTATTTCAATATTACCCGAAACAATTTCCGTGCTGTCCAAACTTTTTCTCCAAAAATTTCGTGTCTACCCAACAGCGTCGACAAACCAAAAGTGTGTCACCCTACGGTTCGTGAATAATGTAGACATGATCGAGACACCTCTTTGATCAATAGTCAACAACGGGATCTGGAGATCTGTAATGACTCCTACATATTCGGCGATGAATCTTGTGATCGTGTGAACCAAAAACGTCATAATCAATTCCTTTTGTCTCGCGATATTTTACTTGTCCGAGATCCGATCATTGGTATCATCTATACCTTGTTCGATCTCGTTCCCGACAAGTACTCTTTACTTGTTCTGTGATATGACATCATTATGACCTAGTCACGTGCTTGCAAGCGGTGTCGATGTGATATCACCGAGAGGGCCCAGAGTATATCTCTCCATCACCTGGATGGAAAAATCCCACTTCTTGATCCATGAGCCTCAACTAATACTTTCGGAATACGCAACGCCACCTTTATAGTCACCCTGTTACGGTGTGACGTTTGATGTCATCAAAGCATTCTTCCGGTGTTAGTGATTGACATGATCTCATGGTCTAAGGATTAGGGTTACTTCGTATGCTCAGTACAACAATATAAACTTAATGACTTGATCGTATTGCTATACTTAATTTGGGTGTGTTCATCATATCATTCTCCTAATGACGTGATCCCGTTATTAACAACATCCAATGATCATGATCGGGGAACCTTGATCATCAGTTAATCAACGAGCTAGTTAAACGAGATGCGTTACTAGGAACTCTAATTTGTTCATTAGTCACACATGCATTAATGTTTCTGATTAATACAATTCTAGCATGAGAAATAAACATTTATCATAAACATGGAATAAGATAATAACCACTTTATTATTGCCTCTCAGGCATATTCCTTTCAGTCTCCCACTTGCACTAGGGGCAATTGAAAGGAAAGATGTCGCCTAGAGGGGGGGGGGGGGGGTGAATAGGCGAGGAACACTTGAAAGGGCATGTGCCCTCATGTATGGTTTTGGTAATTAATGACAATCCCTAAGGACTAATGTGTGTTTTGAGCATATTGCAAGTATGGCTTGAAGTTGTCAAGCCATCACCTATAAGAAGAAAGATGGTATCTTCCATGAGCTTGCAACAAGAAGATCAATTCATATAGCTCATGGAGGATGATGTCATGCCATGATCGTCATCAAGGTTGACTAGTGCAAGATCAAGGGAAGCTGTCAGAGACATGAAGACGAAGCTAAGCGAGACTCTCCCATGATGGAGTATGGGGGAGTATATGGAGGAGTCGACCAAGGGAAGCTGTCGGAGACATGAAGACGAAGCTAAGCGAGACTCTCCCATGTTGGAGTATGGGGGAGTATATGGAGGAGTCTTCATCAAGCATGTGCTAGCAAGCGCAATCAAGAAAGGTGGTCCACTTGAAGAGATCAAGATCGTCATCATCTAGCTCAAGTGGATTGCTCAAGGCAAAGGTATGATCTTGATAGGGCTATAGGATAGATAGGCGTACTATCAAGAGGGGCTCTCGAGTGAGTAACTTGATCGCACCTTTGTAGAGAGCTCAAACCTTTGCATGCTTGGCATATCATCTTTCTTGGTTCTTATTTGGCTTTTCTCCTTGTTGGTTTTTGGTGCTTGTCGTGATCTTCATGACAAGACCAAGTTCTTCGAAAACGGTTTTTGTTTGGAAAACTCGTTACGTTTTCGGTGTGGAAATATTACCGGTTCAACCTTGAGTAAAGTTCCACACCTTCACATGTGTGGAGACTTTGCTCTATTTATGGTTTGCAATATTTCCAACCTTGAGTAAATTTTTACAATTTAGGCTTGATAAATGCGGAATAAAACTTAGTGTTTAACTTATCAATGACACAACCTAAATATACTAGGTTCGCCTATGTGCACCAACAACTTATGCTATGCAACACAAACAACAAAGGGATAGCAAGGTAAAGGACCTCAAGCACGATGGCTATCACAAAGTAAAGTGCATAAGTAAAGAGCTCGGGTATAGGGATAACCGAGGCACGCGGAGACGAGGATGTATTCCCGAGTTCCACCACAAAAGGTGTACGTCTTGTTGGAGAGGTGTGAGCAACCACAACAGGTTTGCTCAACGCCACAAAGGCTTCACCTTCTCCTCCGATGAACTCAACCACAAAGGTCCGAGTCCACCTTCCACTATGAACTCCTTTGGGGCGGAGAACAATCCCGTACAACAACCTTGGGGCACACACCCACAACCTAATTGGGGGCTCCCAAATGACCACAAGAGGTCTTGACCACAAAGGTCCCAACTAGCCAGAAAGGCCTTGACCACAAAAGGTCCTATGCCACAAAGGCGGCCACTAAGGCATTTAGGGTCCAAGACCCAAGAGTAACAAGCTCACGAATTTCACCACCACGAATCCTCGTGGAGGGCTCAAACCGATGCAAGATGCAATGGCAAGAACACACAAAGTGCTCAAGTCCTTCACTCTCAAATTCCAACAAAGCAACAAATGCTTATGGGGGAATAAGAGAGGAAGAACCAAGAAACCACAAAGGAGACAAATCCTACACTCTCAAATCCCACCACAAGCAACTAATGCTTATGGGGGGATAAGAGAGAGAAAGAACAAAGGGGGAGAACCACAAAGGAACTCAAAGATCTAGATCCACTATGTTCCCCTCACTTAGAGGAGAGATGGATTGGTAGAATTGTAGATCTAGATCTCCTCTCACTTTTCCCTCAAAAATATGCAAGAATCATGGGAGGATTTGAGATGGGCAAACTTTCCCAAGGTCAACAATGGCAAGAGAGAGAGGGGAAAGTCGTCAACTTGAGGAAGAAGAAGGGGAGGGGTATTTATAGCCCCTCCCTGAATTCTAGCCGTTGGGAATCTCCAGTCCGGAAATTTCCGAACTGAGGTCAGGAGATTTTCGGACCCCGGAAATCTCCGGTAGGAATTCTGACGCGAGCTGAGAAAAGATCAGTGCTGAAGGCAAATAAGACTTGGCGAAAAACTGCAATTTGTTGTCCGGAAATATCCGAACCAGGGCCGGAGATTTCCGGACCCCGGACATCTTCGGTAGAAAATCCGAAGGAAATCTGAACTGAGTCAGTACGCAACTGAGATCTGGACTTGGTAAAAAACTTCTGCCACTCGGAGATCTCCGGACTGGGGCTTGGAAATCTCCGAGCGCCGGAAATCTCCGAGCAAGGTCCGGACATTTCCACCCCTTTGAAAAACTGCAGAAACAACAGAACTGAAAGAACTTTTGCAAATAAACTCCGAATGATTTGAGACCAACTCCACACATGTGAAGGTGTGGAACTTTCCTCAAGGTTGAACCGGTAATATTTCCACACCGAAAACGTAACGAGTTTTCCAAACTAAAACCGTTTTCGAATAACTTGGTCTTGTCATGAAGATCACGACAAGCACCAAAAACCAACAAGGAGAAAAGACAAATAAGAACCAAGAAAGGTGATATGCCAAGCATGCAAAGGTTTGAGCTCTCCACAAAGATGCGATCAAGTTACTCACTCGAGAGCCCCTCTTGATAGTACGCCTATCTATCATATAGCCCTATCAAGATCATACCTTTGCCTTGAGCAATCCACTTGAGCTAGATGATGACGATGTTGATCTCTTCAAGTGGACCACCTTTCTTGATTGCGCTTGCTAGCACATGCTTGATGAAGACTCCTCCATATACTCCCCCATACTCCATCATGGGAGAGTCTCGCTTAGCTTCGTCTTCATGTCTCTGACAGTTTCCCTTGATCTTGCACTAGTCGACCTTGATGACGATCATGGCATGACATCATCCTCCATGAGCTATATGAATTGATCTTCTTGTTGCAAGCTCATGGAAGATACCATCTTTCTTCATATAGGTGATGGCTTGACAACTTCAAGCCATACTTGCAATATGTTCAAAACACACATTAGTCCTTAGGGATTGTCATTAATTACCAAAACCATACATGAGGGCACATGCCCTTTCAGCAATAATCTGTATTACATTGTAATGACCCTAACACCCATGGAGTTCCGGTGTTGATCATGTTTTGCTCTTGGGAGTTGTTTAGTCAAAGGGTCTGCCACATTCAGATCCGTATGTACTTTGCAAATCTTTATATCACCATCATTGACATGTTCACGGATGGAGTGAAAACGGCGCTTGAAATGTTTGGAATTCTTGTGAGACCTTGGTTCTTTAGCATTGGCTATGGCACCATTGTTGTCACAATAGATAACCATCCGATCCAACGCACTTGGAACCACATCTAGTTCGGATATGAACTCCTTCATCCAAACTCCTTCCCGCGCTGCCTCCGAGGCAGCAACATATTTCGCTTATGTCGACGATCCCGCCACCACGGGTTGCTTGGAACTCCTCCAGCTTACTGCTCCTCCATTCATAAGAAATACGTATCCAGATTGTGACTTAGAGTCATCCGGATCGGTGTCAAAGCTATCATCGACGTAACATCTTGCGACGATCTCTTCTTCCCCGCCTTACACGAGAAACATATCCTTAGTCCTTCTTAAGTACTTTAGGACATTCTTTACCGCCATCCAGTGTTCCAAACCTGGATCAGATTGGTACCTGCTAGTCAAGCTAATAGCAGGTGCCACATCCGGTCTTGTACATAGCATAGCATACATGATAGAGCCTATGGCTGAGGCATAGGGGATCTTTTTCATCATTTCTCTATCTTCTGATGTAGCTGGACTTTGAGTCTGACTCAACGTCTTTCCTTGTAACATAGGTAAGAGCCCTTTCTTACTTTCATCCATTCTGAACTTCTTCAGAATCTTGTCAAGGTATGTACTTTGCGAAAGCCCAATCAAGCGTCTTGATCTATCTCTATAGATTTTGATGCCTAATATATATGATGCTTCACCGAGGTCCTTCATCGAAAAACTATTGTTCAAATAATCTTTTAAACTATTCAAAAATTCTATATAATTTACAATCACCAATATGTCATCCACATATAGTACTAGAAATGCTACAGAGCTCCCACTCACTTTCTTGTAGATACAAGCTTCTCCATAAGTTTGGACAAATTCAAACCCTTTGATCACTTCATCAAAGCGGAGGTTCCAACTTCGGGATGCTTGCTTCAGTCCATAAATGGATCGCTGAAGTTTGCATACCTTGTCAGCATCCTTAGGATCGACAAAACCTTTGGGTTGCACCATGTACAACTCTTCCTCAATGTGACCATTAAGGAACATAGTTTTGACATCCATTTGCCAGATTTCGTAATCGAAAAATGCAGCAATTGCTAACATAATCCGAACAGACTTCAGCATCACTATAGGAGAGAACGTCTCCTCGTAGTCAATTCCTTGAACTTGTCGAAAACCTTTTGCGACAAGTCAAGCCTTATAGACGGTCACATTACCATCAGCGTCAGTTTTCTTCTTAAAAATCCATTTGTTCTCAACGGCCTTGCGGTCATTGGGTAAGTCCACCAAAGTCCATACTTGGTTTTCGTACATGGATTCCATTTCGGATTTCATGGCTTCTAGCCATTTGTTGGAATCTGAGCCCATCATCGCTTCATCATACGTTGCAGGGTCATCATTATCAACTACCATGACATTCATGACGGGGTTGCCGTACAGTTCAGGAGCTGTACGCATCCTTGTTGACCAGCGAAGTACGGTAGTATCCTCTTTCGGAGTTTCATGATCTTGATTATCATTAGTTCCCTCTTCATCTGGTGAAGTCAACTCCGGAACAATTTCCGGCGCTGCACTACTCGCCATTCCAAGAAGAGAAGGTTCAATAACCTCGTCGAGTTCTACCTTCCTACTACTCACACCTTTTGAGAGAAACTCCTTCTCCAAAAAGGATCCGTTCTTGGCAACGAAAACTTTGCCTTCGGATCTGTGATAGAAGGTGTACCCAATTGTTTCTTTAGGGTATCCTATGAAGACGCATTTTTTCGCTTTGGGTTCGAGTTTATCAGGCTGAAGCTTCTTCACATAAACATCGCATCCCCAAACTTTTAGAAACGATAACTTAGGTTTGTTTCCAAACCATAGTTCATACGGTGTCGTTTCAACGGATTTAGATGGAGCCCTATTTAAAGTGAATGTAGCTGTCTCTAGTGCATGACCCCAAAATGATGGTGGCAAATCTGTCAGAGACATCATAGACAAAACCATATCCAATAAAGTACGATTACGACATTCAGATACACCATTACGCTGTGGTGTTCCGGCAGGAGTGAGTTGTGAAACTATTCCACATTCTTTCATATGTGTGCCAAACTCGTAACTCAAATACTCACCTCCACGATCGGATCGCAGAAATTTGATCTTTCTGTTACGATGGTTTGCCACTTCACTCTGAAATTCTTTGAACTTTTCGAACGTCTCAGACTTGTGTTTCATTAAGTAAATATACCCATATCTACTTAAATCATCCGTGAAGGTAACAAAATAACGATATCCACCGCGCGCCGACATACCCATGGGATCACACACATCGGTATGTATGATTTCCAATAAATCCGTCGCCCGTTCCATCGTGCTGGAAAACGGGGTTCTAGTCATCTAGCCCATAAGGCATGGTTCACATGTCTCAAATGATTCATAATCAAGTGATTCTAGGAGCCCATCAGAATGGAGCTTCTTCATGCACTTAACACCAATATGACCTAAGCGGCAATGCCACATGTACGTAGCAATATCGTCATTCAACTTGATTCTTTTGGCATTCACATTATGAATGTGTGTATCATTACTATCAAGATTCAAAAGAAATAAACCATTCTTCATAGGTGCATGACCATAAAAGATATCATTCACATAAATCGAACATCCATTGTTCTCAGACTTAAATGAATAACCGTTTTGCGTCAAACAAGATCCAGATATAATGTTCATGCTCAACGCAGGCACCAAATAACAATTATTAAGGTTCATCACTAATCCTGATGGTAGACGAAGAGGTAGCATCCCGACAGCAATCACATCAACCTTTGATCCATTGCCAACGCGCATCGTCACCTCATCCTTTGCTAGTTGTCGTCTATTTCGTAGTTCCTGTTTCGAGTTACATATGTTAGCAGCCGAACCAGTATCAAATACCCAGGCGCTACTACGAGTACTAGTAAGGTACACATCAATAACGTGTATATCACATAAACCTTTGTTCACTTTGCCGGCCTTCTTATCCGCCAGATATTTGGGGCAATTACGCTTCCAGTGCCATGTACCCTTGCAGTAAAAGCACTTAGTGTCAGGATTAGGGCCAGCCTTGGTCTTTTTCTCAGGCGCGGCAACAATTTTGCCGCCCTTCTTGAAATTACCCTTCGGATTGCCTTTCTTGCCTTTCTTGAAACTAGTGGTTTTATTGATCATCAACACTTGTGAAAGAACATTTCTTAATCCCTAGTGTTTTTTGTGTTAGTTAACAATACCAATGATATACTAATCCTATTGCTAAGTATTTCAGTTTGGGTGAAACTCATATCACAAATCTTAAAGCCAAACTGTAGAGAAAAAGAGTTTCTGGAATTCTTCAGGGACTCGGATATTCCGGTCCCCCCACCGGATATTCCGAGTCAGCCCCAGATTTTGGCTAAGTCAAGTTCAGAAGTGGCACTGACTTCAATCGAAAAATCAGCCCGGAAATTTCAAGGACCCGGATATTCCGGTTCACCAACCGGATATTCCGGTTCACCCACCGGATATTCCGAAGCAACCTCGGGAAAATTGCTAAGTCAAGATTCAGAAGTGGCACTGACTTCAATCGGAAAATCAGCCCGGAGATTTCAAGGACCGGATATTCCGGTTCACCAACCGGATATTCCGGGTCAACCTCAGGAAAATTGGCTAAGTCAAGAATCAGAAGTGGCACTGACTCCAACCGGAAATTCAGCTCGGACATTTCAAGGACTCGGATATTCCGAGTCAACCGAAGAAAATCGACTAAGTCAAGTTCAGAATTGGTTCTGATCTCAACCGGAAATTCAGCCCGGATATTTTCAAAGGCCCGGATATTCCGGGGCACCGGAATTTCCGGTGCAACTTATACCGGAATTTCCGGGTGACCAAGACAGCCAACGGCCAGATTTTGAGGGGGAGTATAAATACCCCCTCACTCACTCAAGAACATTGGAGCTCTCAGACTTTCTCTCTCCTACTATTCTTGAAAGCTCAATTCATCAAGATCTCCCAATCCCCCCACCCAAACTCATAGATCTTTGGAGGATTGGAGGAGAAGGCCTAGATCTACATCGTCACCGAAGGGATCTTCATTTCTCCCCCATTCATTTGGGGATTTCGTGGCTAGGGTTTCCGGTGGGAAAACCTAGTTCACCATTGTTGTACTCTTGGTGTTACCTTGACCTCTTGTGGTCCTTGACCTGTTGTGGTCCTTCTTGGGAGCCCCCAATTCAGTTGTGGGTGTGTGCCTCAAGCGTTTGTAAGGGATTCGATCTCCTCCCTAAAAGGGGATCAATAGTGGAAGGTGGACTCGAAACCTTTGTGGTTGAGTTCATCAGAGAAGAAGGTGAGCCTTTGTGGCGTTGCGGCTAACCTGTTGTGGTAGCGCACACCTCTCCAAACGAGACGTACACCCTTGGGTGGAACTCGGGAATACATCTTCGTCTCCGCGTGCTTCACTTGGTTTCCTTTACCATTTACTCCCTTACTTGCTTCTTGTTATTGCTTAGATTCTCATTTAGGTAAATGCATCGTAGTTGCATATCTATCTAGAGAATTTACCTTTGAGTTGAGCCTAAAATTAAAAAGACCTAAAATTTGTACTAGCACCTATTCACCCCCCCCCCCTCTAGGTGTCGGATTCCCGTTCAATTGGTATCAGAGCCTTGTTCACTTTTAAGGGCTTAACCGCCTAAGTGCAACGATGACGGAATCCGATGCCGAGAGGGCCGCCCGTGAAAAATTAGAGGCGGAGAAGGAGGCGTTAGTCAAAGGGGCAACCATGGCCGATCTTATTGATATGAGATCGTCCTTGGAGGCCCAACTCCTCAAGATGAATGAGATGCTCATGGCACTCTTGAAGTCTAAGGAGCCCGAGGCTACTTCTCCCTCTCCTCCTCCTAAGGAACATGCGGGGAACTCTAATGAGTCATCTTCGGATGGGTCCAAAGATGTTACCTCAAGTGTTCCCGGGATGGCGGAAAAGGATGAACCACCTAGCTCCTCTAACACCCCCAAAGGAGAGGAATTTCATAATGTCAACCATAATTACTCTCCTAACCCTCCTATCCCTCACCCTCATGTAAACTTTAGAAGTGACCCTCCTAAGCTTAAACCTACTCATTTCTCTCAACGGGTGTTTCTAATGAAGTCTCATCTATGTAGTGCCTCCATTGAGCTTTGGCGCATCATTGAAGAAGGATACAAGCCCCATGATCCAACCAACTTGACAAGAAGAGAAGTGGTTGATAGCCAACTCAACGCCACCGCTCTTCATCAACTCCAAATGGCCGTTGGAGAGAAGGACATGGCGCTCATTCAACAATTCTCCACCGCCAAGGAAGTTTGGAATGCTCTTTCCGACATCTTTGTTGGGAATGAGAGCATGAAGAAGAACCGGTATGATGCCTTATGCAATGAGGTGGAAGGGTTCTACAAGTTGGATGGAGAAAGCCACGAGGACATGTACCGGAGGTTGGTGTTGGTTGCCAACTCCTTCAAGAACCTCGGGGCGGAGTACATCAATGATGCTTGGATCAAGAGGAAGTATGTGACCGCTCTCATGCCCTTTGAGGACACGGATTTGAAGACACTCCAAGGGAGACATGACTTTGCAAAGATGACATCCAATGAAGTTATGCAAGAGATGACCGCATACAAGGTGGCCTCCAAGATTGCACAAGATGCAAGAGCTAGAGCCATAGGGATGCACAAGCATGCCTCAATTGCTTTGAAGGCCACCGTTGAAGAGGAGGATGAAGAGGAGTGTGATGATCAAGACGAGCTATCTAGTGAAGCTCTCTCGAGCACTCTCACTCAACACATGGGTCTTGCGGCAAGAACCTTTTGGAAGAACCCCGGAAGGGCCAAACCAAAGATTGACAAGAAGTTTCCCCCCAACGGAGGAAAGCCATTCAACAAAGTGAGACTTTGCTATAATTGCGATGACAAGAGCCACTTTGTTGCCGATTGCCCATGGGAGAGAAGATAGGATCATGGTGGGAGGCTCGTGGCCAAGACGAAGGGCAAGGGGCCCATGCCCATGAAGAAGCCTTTCTTCAAGAAGAACCAAAAGATTGTCTTGGTGACTCAAGAGCAATATCCCACCGATGATGAAGATAGTGACAAGGAGGATACTCCAACGCAAGTGGCCGCACTAGCCATGTCTTCCACTACTCCATCACTCTACTCCTCGCCAAACGAGAGAGTCATCGTCAAGAATGGAAGATGTCTTATGGCTAAGACATCCGAGGTACAACTATCCCCCAACTCCATATCACATGACATTGATGATGCTATGAGTCTAGAAGTCAAGGAAGAAATCATTGCTTTTGATAAATTCATGACTAACTTGCAAGGAGAAGGAAAGAAACACTTTGGCTCAATCATGAGTCGTATAGGTGAGCTTGAGGATGAGCTTGAACTAAAAGGTGAGATTGAGAGAGAGGATGCACATGCTAAGGTGTCTCTCCAATCCTCTCTCGAAGATGAACAAGAAGCTCATGCTCTCCTCGAGGAGCAACTTGCTAAGATCACTAAGGATCGTGATATCTACTTTGCTAAATGTAAAATTGTGCAAAAAGAAAAGTCCGAGCTTGTGGTTGCTCATGCTAGACTTTGCGAAGACTTCGAGTCACTTGACAATGCTCAAAAGGTGTTGACAAGTGATCACGAACGTCTTCTCAAGTCTCGTGATCAACTCCAATCTCGGATATCTAATCTTGAGAAACCTAGCACATCTACTCCTTTGAATGCTAATGCAAATGTTGTGAAGGGTATTGCTAGGGTTTTGTTTGTTCCTTCTATGGCAACCAAGCCCAAGACATCTCTTGATAAAGGTAAGGGGACACTCACTACTCCTCTTCATGAGCGAGTGCCCCACAAGGGTAAGGAAGGTCTAGGCTATGTTGCTAAGGAGAAGAAGGAGATCAAGAAGAAGACCAAGACCGCACAAGCCAAGAAGGTTGAAATTGCGAGTGGAAATGCCACAAGGGGCACTCCCACTCGTAATGACTTTGCGGGCATATCTAACCCCAACTATGCTTTATATGTTGATTATTATGGGGATGTCTATGCTAGATACATTGGTCCTTTTGATGGTTATATTGAATATGCTATTTGGGTACCAAAGACCCTTGTTGCTAACCAAAAGGCACCCATTGCAAAATGGGTACCTAAATCCAAGAATTGATTGTGTGTAGGGCCTTGCTTCCGGAGGATCGAAATGGATAATTGATAGTGGATGCACTAGTCATATGACCGGAAGCAAGGATATTGTAACGGAGTTGAAGCCCAATGATGATCAAATGACCGTTACATATGGTGATAATTCTAAGTCTAAGGTAATAGGGCTCGGCAAGGTGGTAGTGGCACCGGACATCACACTTGTGAATGTCTTGCTTGTCGAGTCCCTAGGTTTCAACTTGATCTCCGTCCATTCCTTAACTTGTTTGGGCTATACCGTTGTCTTTGAAAAGGAAATGGTCATTCTCTTGCGGAGCAAGTCTCTCAATGTGTCTTTCGTTGGGTACATTGAGAATGGGCTCTATGTGGTTGACTTCTCCGGAGTCACCACTACCCATACAATGTGCCTATTCGCAAAGGCGGACTTGGGTTGGCTATGGCATCGCCGACTAGCCCATGTCAACATGAGGACTTTGCAAAGTCTCCAAAAGGGTGGCCATATCCTAGGACTAAAAGACCATGTTTCTTTCTCGAAGGATCGAATGTGCAGGGCGTGTGTTGAAGGAAAAATGCATGACATCTACCATCCAAGCAAGACCATCATTTCGTCAAAGAGGGTTTTGGAGCTTCTCCATGTTGACCTCTTTGGTCCCATTCCGGAAGCTAGTCTTGGTGGCAAGAAATATTGTTTGGTGATTGTTGATGACTATTCAAGATACACATGGGTTTTCTTCTTCAAGACGAAGATGGAGACTCAACAAACTATCATCGACTTCTCCAATGAAGCTCAACGTCAACACAATGTCCCTATCTTGGTGATACGAAGTGACAATGGGTCCGAGTTCAAGAACTACACCTTAAACGAGTTCCTTAGTGAAGAAGGGATTCGTCATCAGTATTCCGCTGCTTATACTCCCCAACAAAATGGTGTAGCCGAAAGGAAGAACCGCACTCTTATTGAGATGGCAAGATCGATGATGGCCGAGTTCAAGTCCCCTCACAACTTTTGGGCCGAAGCCGTCAACACCGCTTGCCATTCATCCAACCGGCTCTTCTTTCGCAAAGGACTCATGAAGACACCTTATGAAGTGCTCACCGGGAACAAGCCCAATATCTCCTACTTCCGTGTATTTGGTTGTAAGTGCTTCTACCTCATCAAAGGTGTTCGTTTGGGCAAGTTTGATTCTAAGTCTCTTGAAGGGACATTTGTGGGCTACGGATCCGAATCCCACACTTATAGAGTCTATGATAAGGCCTCGCGCATAATCATAGAAACTTGTAGTGTGGTGTTCGAGGAGAATGACGGCTCCCTTGTGGAGCAAAGTGGTGTTTCCGGTGTAGGTGATGATGAACCTCAAGATGCTATCCGAAGAATGGGGTTGGGAGTCCACCGCCCCGTTGAACTCTATTATGAGGATGATCATCAAGGACCAAGTTCTTCACAAGTGGTGACCACCCCAACACAAGAAACACCCATCGACAACACCGTGCCCAATGCCCCTTTCCAAGAAGAAGAACAAGACTCTACAGCTGCTCCAGGAATTTCCGGAGGACCGGAATATCCGGGTCAAGATGGACTCGGAAATTCCGGTGGTCCGGAATTTCCGGTTCCTGAACCCGGAATATCCGGTCCTGCTGACATTCCCGGTGGCAGTTCGCAAGGCCAAGATCAACCCTCTCCCTCACCAATGGACACCACTCCAATGGTTGATCAAGGCCATCAATTCAGTCAAGGCGGAGACATGAATGATCAAGATGATCAAGCGATTCCTCCCACCACTCGGAGGGAAATCGAGATCCGCCGCTTGAATAGGGTTGGCACCTCACAAGAATTAAGAGCCCTATCTCTTGACAAGGTGCTTGGTGATGTGATAAGCAAGGTCTCTACTCGAAGACAACTTGCAAGCTTTAGTGAACATCAAGCTCACATCTCCATGGTGGAAACCAAGAAGGTCTTTGAAGCTCTTGAAGATAAAGATTGGCTTGATGCCATGCATGAAGAGCTCAACAACTTCGAGCGCAACAAAGTGTGGAAGTTGGTGGAAAGACCCAAAGATTGCCGCAATGTTATCGGCACAAAGTGGATATTCAAGAACAAGCAAGATGAACATGGCATGGTGATAAGGAACAAGGCAAGATTGGTGGCTCAAGGTTACTCACAAATTGAAGGCATTGACTTTGGAGAAACCTATGCGCCCGTGGCTCGACTTGAGTCAATCCGTATTCTTCTTGCTTATGCCTCTCACCATAACTTTAAGTTGCAACAAATGGATGTTAAATCCGCTTTTCTGAATGGTCCACTAAATGAACTTGTTTATGTTAAGCAACCACCGGCGTTCGAGGACCTCAAGTATCCGAACCATGTCTACAAGTTGGATAAGGCACTCTATGGCCTTAAACAAGCCCCACGAGCGTGGTACGAGCACCTTAGAGAACTACTTATAGACCGTGGATTCCAAGTTGGGGAAATCGACCCCACACTTTTCACTAAGAAAGTTAATGGGGAGCTTTTCATTTGTCAATTATATGTGGATGACATTATATTTGGATCGACTAACAAAGCATTTAACGAAGAATTCTCTAAGCTTATGACTGACAGGTTTGAGATGTCTATGATGGGTGAGATGAAGTTCTTCCTCGGATTTGAGATCAAACAATTGAGGGAAGGAACGTTCATCAACCAAGCAAAGTACATTCAAGACATGCTCAACAAGTACGAGTTGCTTGATCTCAAGGGTGCCTCTACTCCAATGCAAACCAAATGCCACCTTGAGCTCAACCCGAAGGGTAAGGATGTGGATCAAAAGGTATACCGCTCCATGATTGGATCTCTCCTCTACCTTTGTGCATCTAGACCGGATATAGTGCTAGCCGTAGGAGTGTGTGCAAGATATCAAGCGGCTCCTAAAGAAAGCCACGATGTGGCGGTCAAGAGAATCTTTCGATATTTGGCTTATACCCCAACTTATGGATTGTGGTATCCCAAGGATGCAAATTTCTCATTATGTGGATTCACGGATTCCGATTGGGCGGGAGATCATGATGATAGGAAGTCCACCTCCGGTGCTTGTCAATTTATTGGGAGGTCCTTGGTGAGTTGGTCTTCTAAGAAGCAAAATGGCATATCTCTCTCCACCGCCGAAGCCGAATATGTTGCAGCCGCTAGTTGTTGCACTCAGTTGCTATGGATGAGGCAAACTTTAAAGGAGTACGGTGTCAATTGTGACAAAGTGCCTCTTCTATGTGACAACGAAAGTGCCATCAAGATTGCCTACAACCCGGTGCAACATTCAAGAACCAAGCATATTGAGATCCGCCATCATTTCATAAGAGATCATGTGGCCCGAGGAGACATTGACTTATCATATGTGGGCACAAGGGATCAATTGGCGGATATCTTCACGAAGCCCCTTGAGGAAGGAAGGTTTTGCTTTTTGAGGAATGAGCTAAATATCATTGATTCGAGGTCCTTAGCTTGATCGCTTGCACACTCACCTAGGGCGTAATTGCATCTTATCTTGTTTAGATGTAGGCATGGAAATAGGGGGAGTGCGGTCCTAATACATTGGACCATCCCTCCCCCCAATATGCCGATAGCAAGTGTTCTTTTATCTCTATATTCATTCTTGTGACTAATGAGCTAAAACGACGAGTATTGGTTATGTACCCAAGATACATCTTCGCGGTAACATGCCATACACTCCTACACGGTGGCCTCGGCCACCAACCTCTTCTCCTTGAAGAGTTGATGTTATTTGGAGCTTTATGTTGCTATTTGCTCTCCTTTTCATGCATGTGGGAAACCTACTCAACTTGGCTCTTTTGATTCGATTTGGTTGTTGTGAGTTGAGTATGGTGTACCAATATCAGTTTGGAAATCTATCCCAAGCCTACTTTCCCCTGAAAACATTTCTCTCTATTGCACGCAAGTCATCCTTTTGAAAACTGGGGTTTTGGTTCAGCAGGTCGGAATATCCGGTTCATTTTGAACCGGAATATCCGGTGACTCGGAATATCCGGTGTAACTTATACCGGAATATCCGGTCTGGCGGTTTGTCCAGAAATATAAGGGCAGGCTCGGGGTGAAGGGCTCATTAGTGCCTTTCTTCCACCCCCGACCTCCCTCTCCTCCACCCGCCGCCCCTGCTGCTCCCAAGCCCCTCCGGAGCACGCCGTCCGCCGGGGAACCTCTTTCTCGGCCGGATCTGCTCCTCCTCCGCCCAAGGAACTCACTCCTCCAAGCAATGGCCTCAATGGATGAGGGTAACTTCACTTTTCTTCTTCCTCTTTTGGATCTTGATGTGGAGTTATTTGTTTCAATGTTGCCTGGTAGAGATTGTTCTTAGGACTATTCCCTGCCTTCTACATACATTAGTTTTGCATTACATTGGATCGATCTAGTTTTAGACCGAGTCAAATCTCAGATCTGTAGTTTCTGTCTGACTCGGAATATCCGGTCCATCGTGACTCGGAATTTCCGGTCCCCCGGAATTTCCGGTCATGACTGACCCGGATATTCCAAGCCAAACAGAGCAGTTTTAAGATTAACTCATGTTTAACTACATATGATCCATCGAATGCCTATCTAATGTGTGTATTACCTCCTGACTTGTGTGCACTTACCTTATGCTACCATCTATGATCAAATTCACAGGTTCAGGTGGAAGTGAGTCCGCAGGGGGATCAAGGCACACTGCTAGAGCACCTGTTTCCAAGCAAGCAGTCAACAAAGGAAAGGGCCTTGCTTCTCAGAGAAAGAAGAAAGCTGTGGCCAGCAAGCCCTCATCTAAGAAGAGAAAGAGTACCTCTAGTTCCGAGCGTCTGAACTATTCCAAGATGCATGCTGTTGACTACTCTCAGCTGAGGCAGGGGGACTGGTACCTCAGAGCAAGGGACACATCTCTTGATGATCGCAGTTTTTGGTGCCAAGAACAGGAGCATATACTTGTGGATCTATACCTCTTTCTGTCGAAGCCAATTCGACCCATGCACCCATTTGACTTTGCATCACTGCAGAAGAAGACTGCTTTTTCTGAGGCCATCCATATTGTGAAGACCATGGGTTTGGAAAGATTGGCGCTCATCCGTTGTGCCTACAACGCGCAACTCGTTATGCAGTTCTTCGCCACCCTAGTGATCAAGGGTGACTCGAAGAAGACAATGAAATGGATGACTGGGGAAGCTTACTGTGAGTCCAACTTCGAGGAGTTTGGCAAGGTGCTGGGCTACAGGTTTGATGGGGACAATCCCAAAGGCACTCGCATGCACCACCCCCACAAGCTCAACAAGAAGGAGACAACTCATCTATATGGTGTGGGAGCCACCCCTGGATTCTCTCGGAACTTGCTGCCTTTGTATGATGTTCTTGTGCGCATCCTGCGTGAGAACATTGCACCGAGTGGTGGCAACAATGATAATGTGGTAACCCCTCTATGCAACCTGCTCCTTCACGCCAACCGCATTGTGGAGGACTCGGGCTCTGACACTGACTGGACAGTAGATGTGATGGATTACATCTACAATGAGATGTCTGAGGCTATGACCACCAAGGTCTCCATTCCATATGCTCCATACATCATGAAGCTTCTCCTGTTTAAGTTCCCCAACCTCAACGTCAGCAACAGAGATATGACGCCTCATGACTTCAAGAAGCTATATGAGAAGAAGACTGTGGTCAAGCCCCCTCCTAGGCCTTCGACTACATCAGCTCCAGGTGGATCTTTCATGGGTGATGCTAGGAGGGCTGCTGCTACCTCTACTCATGTTCCCACCACTCATACACATGTCAAGAAGCTAAACTGGTTCCAGCGCAACATCCTCTGCATGAATGTGGACATCCGTAAGGAGCAATACAATGCCTACAAGGATCGCCGTCAGCAGGACCACAAGCTTGACTTGATCCTTCACCATGCTTCTGGTTCCCCTGCTCCTGATGATCTGTCTGAGCCCCTGTCCTTTGCTCAGTGGAACGAGGGTTCCTTGGCTCCATGGACCCTGATTGACCAGGACCTTGGTGGCAGCTCATACACCACAGGTTATGACTATGATGAGGAGGATGAGGATGAGGATGAGGAGGCAGCTGATGAGGAGTATGAGGACGAGGATGATGATGATGAGGACGCTGATGCTGATGATGATGAGGAGGAGTACCCCTCGGACTGAAGACTTCCATGGGACGTAGCATCGCTCTTCTTCCTTTTTGGCGTTTCGATGCCAAAGGGGGAGAAGTTGCTCTACTAGGACTTCTTCGGGGATTTGCAAGGGTCGGGCACAAGCTTATGCGTTTATCATTCATTTGCGCTTGTGTCCATTTATCGTGTTTTTTGCACTTGTGAAACTCTCTTTTTGTCATTTGTGATATCTTTGTATTGAGACAATGATTGATGCTCATTATATTATGCTTGAGACTTGGAATTGATTGTGTTGGTATTCTCTTCATATTCTATATGCACAAGGTATGAAAATCTATCTAGTCTCAAGTGCTTCCATAATCTTTCATCTTGTCTCGTTTCTCCTTTGTGATATCTTGTGGTTATTTTTATAAAATTGCTCCTATCCTCTGTTATCTTGTGTTGCATACTTGCATATATTTAGGGGGAGCCATTTTCTGCCAAAAACATGATATTGCTGTTTGTTTCTTTGCAAATCTTGGTATTGTCATCTAACACCAAAAAGGGGGAGATTGAAAGAACATTTCTTAATCCCTAGTGTTTTGTGTGTTAGTTAGTGTTTTGTGTGTTAGTTAACAATACCAATGATATACTAATCCTATTGCTAAGTATTTCAGTTTGGGTGAAACTCATATCACAAATCTTAAAGCCAAACTGTAGAGAAAAAGAGTTTCTGGAATTCTTCAGGGACTCGGATATTCCGGTCCCCCCACCGGATATTCCGAGTCAGCCCCAAATTTTGGCTAAGTCAAGTTTAGAAGTGGCACTGACTTCAATCGAAAAATCAGCCCGGAAATTTCAAGGACCCGGATATTCCGGTTCACCAACCGGATATTCCGGTTCACCCACCGGATATTCCGAAGCAACCTCAGGAAAATTGCTAAGTCAAGATTCAGAAGTGGCACTGACTTCAATCGGAAAATCAGCCCGGAGATTTCAAGGACCGGATATTCCGGTTCACCAACCGGATATTCCGGGTCAACCTCAGGAAAATTGGCTAAGTCAAGAATCAGAAGTGGCACTGACTCCAACCGGAAATTCAGCTCGGACATTTCAAGGACTCGGATATTCCGAGTCAACCGAAGAAAATCGACTAAGTCAAGTTCAGAATTGGTTCTGATCTCAACCGGAAATTCAGCCCGGATATTTTCAAAGGCCCGGATATTCCGGGGCACCGGAATTTCCGGTGCAACTTATACCGGAATTTCCGGGTGACCAAGACAGCCAACGGCCAGATTTTGAGGGGGAGTATAAATACCCCCTCACTCACTCAAGAACATTGGAGCTCTCAGACTTTCTCTCTCCTACTATTCTTGAAAGCTCAATTCATCAAGATCTCCCAATCCCCCCACCCAAACTCATAGATCTTTGGAGGATTGGAGGAGAAGGCCCAGATCTACATCGTCACCGAAGGGATCTTCATTTCTCCCCCATTCATTTGGGGATTTCGTGGCTAGGGTTTCCGGTGGGAAAACCTAGTTCACCATTGTTGTACTCTTGGTGTTACCTTGACCTCTTGTGGTCCTTGACCTGTTGTGGTCCTTCTTGGGAGCCCCCAATTCAGTTGTGGGTGTGTGCCTCAAGCGTTTGTAAGGGATTCGATCTCCTCCCTAAAAGGGGATCAATAGTGGAAGGTGGACTCGAAACCTTTGTGGTTGAGTTCATCGGAGAAGAAGGTGAGCCTTTGTGGCGTTGCGGCTAACCTGTTGTGGTAGCGCACACCTCTCCAAACGAGACGTACACCCTTGGGTGGAACTCGGGAATACATCTTCGTCTCCGCGTGCTTCACTTGGTTTCCTTTACCCTTTACTCCCTTACTTGCTTCTTGTTATTGCTTAGATTCTCATTTAGGTAAATTCACCGTAGTTGCATATCTATCTAGAGAATTTACCTTTGAGTTGAGCCTAAAATTAAAAAGACCTAAAATTTGTACTAGCACCTATTCACCCCCCCCCCCTCTAGGTGCCGGATTCCCGTTCAACTTGATGCTCCTTTTTGATCTCCACTTCAGCAGTTTTGAGCATTGATAGAAGCTCGGGGAGAGTCTTCTTCATGCCTTGCATATTGTAGTTCATCATAAAGTTCTTGTAACTTGGTGGGAGTGATTGGAGAACACGATGAATTCCTAACTCATTGGGGATCGATATACCCAGGGCTATGAGCTTATCAGCGTACCCAGACATTTTGAGTACGTGCTCGCTAACGGAGCTGTTCTCTTCCATCATGCAGCTAAAGAACTTTTCTGAAGCATCATAACTTTCTACGGCAGCATGGGTATCGAAAATCATTTTCAATTCTCCCATTGTATCAAAAGCGGTGCTGTTCTCGAAACGTTTTCGCAGCTCCGGCTCTAAACCATACAGAATGCCGCAGTGAACTACACTACACTGTGGTCCTCCTTCTGAGTCAGGAAAACATTTTTCACATCATCGGGAGCGTCATCAGCGGGCGGGGCACCTAGCGGTGCATCAAGCACATAGAGCTTTTGACAAGCTGTGAGGAGAATCCTCAGGTTAAGTGCCCAATTGGTGAAGTTGCTTCCATTGTTTGCTAGTTTCTCTTTCTCCATGAACATATTGAAATTGAAAGCAGGTGGTGCCATGATCTACAACATATTTGCAAAGAATATTTAGACTAAGATTATGATAAATTAAGTTCAAGTTAATTCAAAATTATTACGTGAACTCCCACTAAAAAACAACATCCCTCTAGTCGTTTCAGTGATTACACTAACCAAATTCACTACACCAATAACCGATCATCACGAGAGATGGTGCAGCTGCAAAGGCAAACATCGACATGTTCATCATATCATCTATATGACTCATGCTTTACCTTTCGGTTACGTGTTCCGAGACCATGTCTGTACATGCTAGGCTCGCCAAGTAGAACCGTAATATTTGCGTGTGTAAAACTAGCTTACACCCGTTGTATACGAACGTTGAGTCTATCACACCCGATCATCACGTGGTGCTTCGAAACGACGAACTTTCTTAACGGTGCATATTAAGGAAGAACACATTATTATCTTGATATTAACTGTGAGAGGGATCATCTTATAATGCTACCGTCGCGATCTAAGCAAAGATCTAAGCAAAATAAGATGCATAAAAGGATTAACATCACATGCATGGATAATGTGATATGATATGGTCCTTCTTGCACTTGATCTCCATCTTGTGCATCTTGGCATGATCTCCATCATTCCACCGGCGTGGCACCAAGGTCCATGGCGCCTCCTTCTTGATTGTCCTCCAAATTTACAACATATCATATAGATATGATATTTAGCACGCAGGCTATAAATTAAAAAGACAACCATTTGGCTCATGCCGGTTTGTCATAATTTACAAAAGGTATCATCCCATACATCAAATTTGTAACTTTGACCATATCACATCACATGCCCTGCAAAAACAAGTTAGACGTCCTCTAATTTATATTTGCATATTTTACGTGGCTTAGGGCTTTCGAAGATAGAACCGTTCTTACCTACGAACATGAAACCACAACGGTGATGAAAATATTATTAGCAACATGTTCTATTTTATATCTTAACTATAGTAGGAGAGACAAACACCCGCAAAGCCACTTATGCAAAACAAGTTGCAAGTCAGTCGTGGAACAAGTCTCATGTGCGTGGACATGTAAGGTTAGTCCGGGCCGCTTCATCCTACTATGCCACTAAGATACAAAATATACGAAGGAAGCAATAACATGATCATCAACGTCCACATACACATATGTGTTCTACCCGCACAAAGCATCTACGCATAGACCTGGCTCTGATACCACTGATGGGTTCGTAGCATAGAAAACAAAAAATTTCCTACGTTGAGAACAAACCAACAAGCCAAGATCTAATCTAGGAGATACTCGTAACGAGTGGAACATATTCCAAGAGAAACTCACCCTCGAAGACCGTAAGCGTTTCGAGAATAATTCTCGTGGATGATGTAGTCGTTCACTCGCTGATCTCAAGACCGTGAAGATGTGCGCTGCAACGGGCAGCGCCTCCGTACTCGGTCATACGTACAACTTGATGACGACCACCGTTCCCTCGATCCAGCGGGGCAGCGGAAGTAGTAGAACCACCAAGGAACTCCAACAACACGACGGCGTGGTGTGGAGGAGAACTAAACGGCCTTGGCTTCGCCAAGCGGATGGCCGAGAGGTGGAGCAGCGGGAGGAGGGAGAGAGGATCAAGTGTGTGCATAAGAGGGAGCTCTACCTCTCCTTATATAGAAGAAGGAGGCAGCCCAAGGGGGTGGTGCGGCTCAGGAGCCCCCACCCCTTCCTCTTCATGTGAGTGGAGCATCCACTCATGCCCACTCACTCTCTTTAAAACTCCACTCAAAAAATCTCAAGGGGTTTTCTTTATTAAATAAAAAAATTTCATTTCTTTTTAATATTTGTTAATTCTATTAACAAACATTAACACTTACCCCCTTGGTTCAGTTGTTAATTCTATTAACAACCATTATCAATCATTGACAATTAACCACTTGAACTATTTCAATATTACCCGAAACAATTTCGGTGCTGTCCAAACTTTTTCTCCGAAAATTCCATGTCTACCCAAAAGTGTCGACAAACCAAAAGTGTGTCACCCTACGGTTCGTGAATAATGTAGACTTGATCGAGACACCTCTCCGATCAATAGTCAACAGCGAGATCTGGAGATCCGTAATGACTCCTACATATTCGACGATGAATCTTGTGATCGTGTGAACCAAAAACATCATAACCAATTCCTTTTGTCTCGCGATATTTTACTTGTCCGAGATCCGATCATTGGTATCATCTATACCTTGTTCAATCTCGTTCCCGACAAGTACTCTTTACTCGTTCTGTGATATGGCATCCTTGTGACCTAGTCACGTGCTTGCAAGCGGTGTCGATGTGATATCACCGAGAGGGCCCAGAGTATATCTCTCCGTCACCTGGATGAAAAAATCCCACTTCTTGATCCATGAGCCTCAACTAATACTTTCGGAATACGCAACGCCACCTTTATAGTCACCCTGTTACGGTGTGACGTTTGATGTCATCAAAGCATTCTTCCGGTGTTAGTGATTGACATGATCTAATGGTGTAAGGATTAGGGTTACTTCGTATGCTCAGTACAACAATATAAACTTAATGACTTGATCGTATTGCTGTACTTAATTTGGGTGTGTTCATCATATCATTATCCTAATGACGTGATCCCGTTATTAACAACATCCAATGTTCATGATCAGGGAACCTTGATCATCAGTTAATCAACGAGCTAGTTAAACGAGAGGCGTTACTAGGAACTCTAATTTGTTCATTAGTCACACATGCATTAATGTTCCGATTAATACAATTCTAGCATAGGAAATAAAAATTTATCATAAACATGGAATAAGATAATAACCACTTTATTATTGCCTCTCTAGCATATTCCTTTCAGTTTTGGCAAGGTAAAAATCACTCTTAAGCGCCTTTTAGTACTCCCTCTTTTGGTACGCCCTCTGATTAAATCTTTAAAATAAAATAATTTTACAATTTGAATCTGATGGTATTATTTATACATTCTCATACTATATACTCCCTCTATTTCACAATGTAATGAATCTTACGCTATAGATACATGCATGCATGTAAAAAAAAGACTAGAAAAACTTAAGAACAAAGAGCATGAAAATGCAGCATAAAAATAACACCATATGGGAGAGGGGAAACAAAAGTTAAGATATGAAACATGTCTTTATACATTTACTTTTAGTAAAAATTAAGACGGTTATTTTGTGAAGGAGAGATAACTTTCTATTTGGAGATGTCTCCGACTACTACAGTACTACTGTCAGTCTTCACCCTCTTTTCCTTGCTCCCTGCCACTCCCCATAGTGCACATGCTCAGTCTTTGCCTTCTTTTTCTTCCTGCCATAGCCCCGCACCATCTCTCTTCCTTCCTCTTCACCCTCACTTGTCGACAAGCACCATGGCGACCGAGACGTACGTGACGGACGTTGCCTTCGAGGGGAACGAGATCACCACCACCGTCACGTCCTCCGGAGCGGTCGTGGAGGGCTGGCTCCGGCAAATCCACCGCGCCTACCGGTTTGTCTACCACAAGCTCATCGTCGGGCTGGACGCGGAGTGGCGCCCCAGCTACACCCGCGGGCAGCCGAACCCCGTGGCGCTCCTGCAGCTATGCGTCGGCCGCCGCTGCCTCGTCTTCCAGCTCCTCTACGCCGACTTCGTCCCCGAGGCCCTGGCGCGCTTCCTCGCCGACCCCCGCTTCCGCTTCGTCGGCGTCGGCGTGCGGGGGGACGCCGACCTGCTCAGCAACGACTACGGCCTCCATGTGGCCAACACCGTCGACCTGCGCGTCCTCGCTGCCGAGGGGATGCACAGGCCGGAGCTCCGACAGGCCGGGCTGCAGGCCCTAGTGCGCGTTGTCATGGGATCCCACCTCCAGAAGCCACGACGGGTCACGATGGGGCCGTGGGACGCTGACTACCTCTCCGACGAGCAGATCAAGTACGCATCCATCGACGCCTTCGTCTCATTCGAGATCGGCCGGAAACTGCTCACCGGCGACTTTACCTCTCATCAGGACTGAGGTGATGACCCTACCTCCTGGCTCCTGCAAACTCTACCCTTACTCCACTAGTGTGTTGCGTCCGTGATCTTGTAGCGTTAAGCAGAACTGTGGTAATTTACGAGTTTATCCATCTGTAATGAAACAACGGAACCACACAGACAATGGTGATGATCTGTAAGCAAGTATGGTTCATTGTGCCGATCGAAACTTTCTTTTGTGACATATTCTGATCACCTCTGCCAATTGTATATTTTCTTTTCCTGTGATTCATTCATGTCAGTTTTTTTTTTCAGTTTTCACCATGGAGTGTACCGAATTTTACTCATTTGCTCGCTGGTTTGCCACTTATATCAGTTCACGAAATTGAGTCACTAATATTTTAGCAGAGGATATTTCCTACACACTTACACCACATTCTGTACTTGCTGATATATGCATGGCCTATTCGTAGTCGCGACAATCAACAATTGCACTCATGCCACAACAATCTGCATGTCCGCGCATAGCGCACGTTCTATACTTTTGTGATTCTCAGAGTTCTCATTTTTATTGTTGCGAAAGAATTAGAAAACATGTAGTGTTTGTCCCTCATATCGGTCCTCGATGCCATCAGATATGGAAAATGAATTTTATTGCTTTGCTTGCATAATAGTTAATTCTCCATATCTTGTTTCAATGTGACATATATAATGGCAAAGAAGACATGCCTTCTTTTGACCCTCCACATTCTTTAGAGAGAAGGCAATTTATATAAGTTATGTGAAGCATTATCTTATTGTCATCTCTGATAATTAATTTTAACATCTATTTTTTTTTCTGAAAAGGAGGTGTTAGAGTCTATATCGCAAATGGAACACAATAAAGCTCCCGGGACAGATGGGTTTCCCGCTGAATTTTATCAACGTTTTTGGAGTGTCATTAAGGCCGACTTGATGGCCATGTTGGCACAACTTCAACAGGGTGATTTACCTCTTTATAAATTAAATTTTGAGGTAATTACTTTATTACCCAAAAAAGAGGATGCGAGTAGAATCGAGCAATATAGGCCTATTTGTTTACTTAATGTGAGCTTCAAGATTTTTACAAAAGTGGGTACAAATCGTGTTTCATCAATTGCTCACAAGGTGGTAAGGCCCACACAAACATCCTTTATGCCGGGAAGAAATATCCTGCAAGGGGTTGTTGAACTAAATGAAACAATACATGAACTAAAAAGAAAAAAAACTTGACGGGGTGCTTTTCAAAATTGACTTTGAAAAGGCATAGGACAAAGTTAAATGGTCTTTTCTCCAACAAGATTTGCGCATGAAAGGTTTTAATGCAAAATGGTTTGATTGGGTAGGACGCTATGTACAAGGAGGAAGTGTGGGAATTCGTGTGAACGATGATATTGGTCATTATTTTCAGACGTTAAAAGGTTTACGTCAAGGTGATCCTCTGTCTCCAATCTTGTTTAATATAGTGGTTGATATGTTGGCCGTTCTCATCGCACGTGCCAAAGATGATGGTCACGTAGGGGCTCTCATACCTGATCTTGTTGACGGGGGAGTATCTATTTTACAATATGCCGATGACACAATCTTGTTCTTGGAGCATGATTTAGAAAAAGCCGTAAACATGAAATTAATTTTATCAATGTTTGAGCAACTTTCTAGGCTCAAGATAAATTTTCATAAAGTGAGCTTTTTGCTTTGGCAAGGCTAAAGACATGCAAAATGAATATTGTCAAATATTCGGGTGTGGTATGGGTGAATTACCTTTCAAATATTTGGGTATTCCGATTCATTATCGTCGTCTATTGAACAAAGAATGGAAGATAATTGAAGATGGGTTTAAGAAGAAGTTGGGTTGTTGGGCAGGCAAGATGCTATCGTATGGTGATCGTCTTGTCTTGATTAATTCGGTTCTAACGAGCCTCCTGATGTTCTTACTTTCTTTCTTCCAAATCCCAGTGGGGATAAGGAAGAGGTTGGATTACTTTTGGTCACGTTTTTTCTGGCAAAGTGACCAGCATAAGAGAAAGTATCGCCTATCTAGATGGAATATCATTTGTCGACCGAAGGATCAAGGAGGTTTGCGTATAGCGGTTTTAGAAATTAAAAACATATGTCTTATTGGAAAATGGCTATATAAGATCTTAAATGAAAAGGGGGTTTGGCATGAACTGTTGTGCAACAAAATACCTTAGTGATAAAACCCTGGCTCAATGTGAGCCGAAGCCCAATGACTCTCCATTTTGGAAAGGTCTAATGGCGATGAAGACTGAATTCTTTACGCGAGATTCTTTCATTGTGGGAAATGATAGACAAACACGTTTTTGGGAAGATACATGGATTGGGAACAAACCGTTGGCTGTTCAATATCCTTCCCTCTTTAATATTGTTCGGCACAAGAATGTGTCTGTGGCACATGTCTTATCCAATAATCCATTATGCATCGAATTTCGGAGAACCTTAACTGATAACAAATGGTTAGCATGGTTGAGGTTAGTAGAGAAACTTATGCGAGTTGCTCTAACACATGATGATGACCGTTTTAAATGGAACTTGACTACAAATGGAGTCTTCAAGGTTAAATCAATGTATGCGGATATGATGCATGGTAATAGCCATTTTCTTCATAAGTACTTGTGGAAATTGAAAGTTCCTCTTAAGATAAAAATATTTATGTGGTTCTCGAGGTGTAAGGTCATTCTTACTAAGGATAACCTCATTAAAAGAAACTGGATTGGGTGTAACAAATGTGCTTTTTGTCCCGTGGAGGAGTCCGTGGAGCACCTCTTTATATCGTGTCCTTTTGTCACTGATATTTGGAGACTATTTCATTTCACCTTCAACATTACCCCACCAACTAGTATTGCAAATTTGTTTGGGCACTGGCTTAATGGAGTGGATAAAATGACTAAAGCACGTATTCGCATTGGTGTTTGTGCTTTCTTATGGGCTGTTTGGAATTGTCGTAATGGTGTGGTTTTTAACAAGGTCAGAGTTACTCATTTTTTGTAGATCGTTCATCGTGCTATCTACTGGATTCATCTATGGTCTTTCCTCCTCTCGTTGGAGCAACGGGATACCATGATGACTGGATGTACCCATATTTTGGCGGTCATCCGAGCTATTTGCTGCCAACATGGGTGGCAACATACTAGAAGAATACAATGAGTAGTTTCTTCTTGCTAGCTTTGTTTCGTTGGCTGATTCATGTGGCCACTTTGTCTGATCCGTGAGCTGTAATAACTGATTCATACTTTTTTGCTACGTTTTAATATAATAAGGCCACATCATCACGATGCAGAGTCCGGGTACCCATTTCAAAAAAAAATCTCTGAGAATTAATTATTCTTAGTAAAAATCTAGTGAAAATTGTGTTATTAAGCGAAGACAAATATTACAATGACAAAAATAGCTTACTCTTAATTTTTAGGAGATCATCTCTAGCCTTAGAGAAAGCAACCTTCGCTTTCTTAATCATCTCTCTTTTAACTAAGCAAAAATTTAGCGCGGGAACTCTAAGAGAAAGTTGACATTGTCTTATTGTATGCATCCTTAATTTCCCTTCACCAAGCGGCTAAGCCAGATTGGGAGGTCACTCGATACGTCCACGGCTACAACAGATCACATGGGATTTATTTTAGTTTGCTTTGTGTTTCAGTTGTACTATCTGTATCCTACACTTGCAGTAAAATTTTATTTCATTTTTAAATTTATTCAGAAGGTATGATGTTTGCGACTAGATTGATATTATGCAAAGATATATGTTGTGGAATGTCATATGTTGCAATGATTGTGGGCGCTATTACATTAGTCGTGTGTCTACATTTATCAATTTTGTAAGATGCAAATTTTTAAATAGTAAGAAATGGAGATTCATTTTATGTATACAATTTCTTTGTTGTATGCAAGTGGTTTCAAATGTTACAGTATTAGGCCACGCCGCACGTAACCCGCCTATGGAGGGCGTGACTGGGCGCAGTTTTATATATGGGGTGCCCAATTAGTCCTATTGGGATGACTATGGGGGTCACGGTTGGGATGCTCTCAAGCCGATGTCAATAGAATGGTAGGAAATGTGAGTAATTATATAATTGCATGAAACATAGAAGCTAAATACAAACATTCTCAATTATTAAAACAAAGTGATAATCAAAGAATGTTAGTTGTCCTTCGAAAGATAACACCACAAAACATACAGAAGTCCAGTCACCGATTTCACATGTAAAACTATATAAATCTTTTGGAAATGAGCAAAGTACATACATTTGAGAGAAGAAAACAAGAAAAAGGTACATATATATGCACACAGGCATATTGGAAAAAACAAGACGCACATAGGAAATTGCTCACAAAGTTCAGCATGACAATATAAGTTAAACCCCTGATAAAAATTTATAGTTCTATTCAATCAGCAGATTAGGGAATATGGTACATAAAGTGGCGAATATTTTATTGCTTCAACAACAACAAACTTGAATACATCCGCTATCTCTGACATAAATTTTGTCATCTGTTTCATTAAACAATTAAATCTTGATTCATTGGCCGTCTTGAGCGGTGTTTGCAAGTGTTGCAATGCTCGTGTTCTAATTAGAGATTAAACTCAGCCATATGTATGCAACAATTTGTGACAGCCAAGGAAAGGTTGATGCAATTTGTATTGTATCAAATGAGCTCGATCATCAATCATAATCCAAAAAGACAACAAGGTACCACCGAGCATACAGACTCATAAATAAAGTTAAACCCTAGTGGCACACAAAAGTAAGGAACACGAAAATTAGAATTGATGTAACAAATTGAACTTTTCCATAGTTAACTTTGCCTGAACTCTGATGTCATTAACATCGGCAAGTTCAAAAAATATGGTATTAAAGACAAAGCGCTAAAACTTGTCAAAATCAAGCTTCCTGGGATTAGAATGATGAGTTATTTGTATGGAAAAAATTGTGGAGTCGAGAGGAAATTGAGTGGATGAGTAGAACCACCCGTCCTACAACACTCTCCTCTTTGAGTCCCAACGAGAAGAAGTGTCACCTCACAGCCATCAGTATCAAATATGCCATTTAAAACGTATGAATTGGGAAATATAAGTAGGGGTGGACATGAAGCTCGAGGCTCGAGGCTCGGCTCGGGCTCGGCTCGAAGGTCTGACAAGCAAAGACTATATCTTCCAGACAAGGCTCGAGGCTCGACAAGCCGGCTCGATGAAGCTCGCAAGCCGACTCGAAGGCTCGATAAAATAGAAAAAAATAACATGACATTTGCTAAAAAACTTAACAATTCACAATTATAATCAACAATAGAGCATGCATAACATAGTCTAACAAATTTCACATGTATATATACATGCGGTGAAATAGTTTTATACATCACAAACACATGCACTTAGTTCAACAAATAAACTCACGATATGAGTTGTAGCTCGATTGAAACAGAAGTCTTAACAATAGTCTTATACATAAGATACACTGCTAGGAAATCCAAACGACACACTGAAAACAAACTAGATTTTAACTCATTAAAGCATTGTTCAAAACAAGATATATACAACCTACCTAGTTCAGAAGTGCTTACGGTTTTTTATCAAGAAAATTTGATCAACGTTCTTTAGGACACTTCAGTGCAAATGCATCGAATACTAAAAATCAAACCACTAGCTAGCAGCATGCATGCGTACATGATTGGCACAATTCAATCTGTGCTCTTTGTTACCACTGACTCCACGAGCTAGGAGGAGGTGATTGATCGTCAGTAGAGGAGGAGCAACAAACAGCAGGCCAACGAGAGTAGCTGGTCAGGAAGCAGCAGCCGAGTTCCCCACGACTGGCCTGCGCACCGATGGGGCTAATCGAAGAATCAGCCCCGCCGGTGATCTTCATGAGGACCGCCAATCAATCGGTCGCTGGGATCCCCGGCGAAAGCAGCAGCCTCACCTGCGACTGTAGCACAAACAGCAAGAGGCCGACCGGCCGGCGGCAGAAGAAGTGCGATGAGCGGTGAGCTAGCTGATATCCAGCAGAGCGGCGGAGGATTGGGACTGGGCGCCACGCGCTGGTCGGCAGTCTCGGCACCTCTGGAGGACAGGACAAGCCGGACGGTGGTGGTGGTATGGACTGGAGGAACGCAGCTCCCCGGCCGGCGGCGGCCTAGACAAGCGGGGATCGCTCGGGGTTAAATTGGATGGGATTTGGTGGCCGGCTCACGAGCCGACCAAGCCGAGCCTCGAGCCTGGCGAGCCGAGCCGAGCCGCGAGCCTGATTTTCTAAAATGTTTTACTATCAAGCCGAGCCAGGCTCGGCTCGAGTTTTGTCGAGCCTAGGCGAGCCGAGCCACGAGCCGGCTCGGCTCGGCTCGATTCCAGCCCTAAATATAAGAACATATGAGTTGAGAGCGTTGCAAAGATATTTATAATGATTTAAGCTAATATATGTAAACATTCAATCCAAGAATTGCATTTTGAACACACTTTAGAAAATGATTCGTAATAGTTATTATAAAATACAATTATTAACTATTTTTAGTGAATGTAGTAAGGGCCCGATTTTAAGTTCGCCCCATGCCCCCGAAATCTCGTGACCGGCCCTGCTCACCGTAGCCTCTAATTGTAGAGACACTTTCATAAGTAGGTAACGAAACTACACACCATAGAGACGACTAAAGAGAAATATGTGTAGCCCAGTAGATGACCTGCATAAGAGATGAATTTTGTATCATTAGATTTTGTATCATTTCTACATAGCCACATCGACCATATTACGGAAAGCGCTCCTACCCTAACAAGTACTATAAACTTTTCATTAATATCATGAAGTCAATTATCAAAAACATTAGCTATACTCCATGACGGATACAAGTTAGGTGTAGCTTGGATGACCGACCATATGAAACGTGTGAACTTGCTTACACTAGAAGAATAAATATGTAATTGTTTCATCCTTGTCACTAAAAACACACTGTGTACTTCCGTGCCAGTTAGGCTTGATCAGATTATGATAACCCTTTAAATGATACCACGCAAAAATCTTTAATTTCGATGGTATCTTCATTATCAATATTTTTTCATTATCATCAACCGGCGCAAACAAGATCAAGTCCCAATTCATGGAATCGACAATTTTTTTACCATTCTCATGTAGATTTCAGCGATATTTATCAGACCCTTGTGACAGCTGAACCATTACCAATCGCCCTAAAAGGATATTCCATGCCACAAGTTCAGGACCGACTAAATCTCGCTTGAATGTCTCATTTTGTGGAGATGTCTCCAAAACCGAAACTAATGTACTGCTCTTGTGACAAACTATATTGTATAGGGCTGCGTATTGTTCACGGAGTGTGGTGTTTCCCAATCACTTGTCCTAAATATGATCTAAAGCGAAATAAATGTTTCTTCGTCATCATTAGATTGGGCTAAAAGTACGAGTCACCTAGTTTCAAAAGAATCTTTTGACAAAGCGAGCTTGAGGCAACATTATATATTTTTAGGACATTTTGACAAACTCCATCCTTCGTGAGGAGTATGAAAAGCCGTTTCCTGAGGAGTTTTGTGTTTTTAACCTGACCGTAATGAATAGCCAGCCGTCCCTATTCTTTTCTCGGCAAACCACATACCATTTAGGCGGTCAACATTTTTTTCTCAATATCCGTTTATAAAAAACTCTTGATCGAAAATAATCCAGCATCCTCAAGATTACTTTTGCCAACTTGAAGTACAGTACCATATTACTAAGTACTGGAAATTAATGACCGCCAATCTTTCACCTAGAGGTAAGATTTTTTTTTCTTTTGAACTCCTCGGTCTATTTTGGAGACACTCTTCAACAAGTTTCCATTCAAAATTTGTAAGTCACCGCCAATGAATGGGTATACCCAAATATCTAATTGGAAACTAGCCCAACTCATGGCCGAACAGATCAGCATACTGAGTAGCCTTATCTTGAGCCTCTCCAAGACATAACAAATCACTTTTATATAAGTTAAATTTTAGACATGGAAGTTGCTCGAGTGTTGATAAAATTAATTTTAGATTCTTAGCTTTTTCAAGATTATGTTCCATAAAAAAAATCGTATTGTCTGTATATTGAAGGATAGAAAGTCCACCATCCACGAGATGTCGTATTACTCCCTCACTTTGACCGTTAAGTTTGGCACGCTCAATCATGACCGCTAGCATATCCACCATTATATTAAATAGTAAGTACACTATATATCTACAAAAAAAATGTACAGATCATAGCTCCAATAATCCTTTCTTTCTCAGTATTTGTGAAAAAAGACCATCTTACTTTATCATAAGACTTTTCGAATGGCTTTGTGGATAAATCAAATAGATTTTATTTATCAGGCAGTCAGGACATGCATTTATTACAGCGGAGCCTAAGACTTGTACGTACACCAATACTTGTCGTCGACGGAGTTGATCGGGATCTAATTTGTATCTGAGTAGAACTTGACGAGAAAGGATAAATCTTTTCCTTTTTAACAAGGTGACGAACTATATAAGGTGCTGCTATAATCAGACCAGACCGTGTGCCGTGAGATAATAAGAGAAAGGGAAGGAAAGGGCACAATACGAGCCCTTGGCAGCAGAGAGATTTTCGATCCTGAGGCTGAATCTCGATCGACAGGAAGAGGCATTATTAGCCAATGGCGACCACGTTCGTCATGGATGTCGCCTTCGAGAACGACGAGATCGTGACTACCATCACGTCCTCCGGCGAAGCCGTCAACCGCTGGCTCCGGGACATAAGCGACGTGGACATGCCCCTCGTCGGGCTGGACGTGGAGTGGCGCCCCAACTACAGGCGCGGGCAGCAGAACCCGGCGGCGCTCCTGCAGCTCTGCGTCGGCCGCCGCTGCCTCATCTTCCAGCTCCTCCGCGCCGACTTCATCCCCCGGGCCCTGGGGTACTTCCTCGCCGACCCTGACGTACTCTGCGTCGGCGTCGGCGTGCAGGAGGACGCCGAACGCCTCAGGCACGACCATGACCTCGAGGTGGCCAAAACGATGGACCTGCGCGACCTCGCGGCGGACGCGATGCGCATGCCCAGGCTCCGCCGTGCGGGGCTCAAGGACGTGGCGTGCGCCGTCATGGGATCCAACCTCGAGAAGCCACGACGCGTGACGATGAGCCCGTGGGACGCAAAAACACTCTCCGACGAGCAGATCGTGTACGCCTGCATCGACGCCTTCGTTTCCTTCGAGGTTGGCCGGAAGCTGCTTAACGCTACCGGCCAGTACTAGCACGGTCGGCTGGTGATCAAACTTTTTTTAGTAGATGATTCTAGCTCATGTTATCACCGATATAATGTTCCAAATTTTACTCCGTTGCCCGGTTTGCTATTTTACTCGGCTTTACGGATATGTTAGCACTCACGTGTAATTTTTCTTTTCAAAGCAACAAACCTAAGGTTCTCATATGTTAAGGTTTCTGCAGTATGATCAGACTTCGCACAGCCACTGTGCCACATTCCTTTATTTTTTTTAATTTTTTTTAAATGGCCACATTCCTATTTATTATTGTTATTAATGGATGGCCTCAAACACGGTTGCATCTCTCTAGATTTTGGCAGTAAATATCGAACCTTATTAGTGTGGCTGTGGCATCCTTTACCAGTAATCCACATATATGCAATATGATGTTCATCTTTATCTGATGTTCTTGATTTCTCTCGAATCAGGATTTCGCCCCGCTTTATAAATAAAGCCACACCGTTTAAGACCGCTGCTGGACCAGACAGCACAACGCCCAAAAAAGGTGTTGGGGCGGAAACAGCACAAACACGACCAAAAGAAAAGCGAACAGAAAGAAAAAGGAAAACGGAGAAGAAAAATGCCGACAACGGCAGATCGACAAAGTGAGCAAGCTCCGTGCCTGCTGGGCCAACCAGAGGCCTCCCACCACGCTCCTAGTGCTCCGATGCGCCGGTACCAAACAACACCTTCAGGAAGGGAAGCGACGAACACGACGCTGCTGCCAAGGGTTTCCCCTGGTACTCGACCGGGTAGAAGGGGGAACGTCCAACGCCCTCCAGGGAGGCCTGGTGGTACCCACAGGCGCCACCACGTCGACGTCGGACAAGCCGATTAGGATTTCTCCCGACCCCCATCACCCTATGCGCACCGGAACACTCCACCAAACCGTCCACCACCCAGCGCCACACGAGCACGAAGTCGCTCACAAAGTCTCACCACGGCTAGGAGCAGAGAAGCCTACACACCAAAAAGGAAGGGCCGGGACTAGGAGCCACAACACCGCCGACGTGCGGGAGGGACCAACCCCCACCGTCACAGACGGTAACCGACCGGACGCGATAACAAGACCACACCAGGCCCGCAAGCCTGGTCGGGCCTCTCGACCTGGAGAGTCCCGTGAAGCTCCCGCGGTTGCGCTGCAGAAGGCACACCGTTGACGCCACCGCCCCCATCCAAGCTGCTCTCCGTCATCAATATATAGAGGACCACTCCATTGAAGATTTGATCTAGCCCGCCTAAAACCCAGATGGTCCCATAGGGACCAGATCTGGGCCGGGGGCGGCGCGCTGAACCAGCCCTACAACAACCACGGCCCTGCCGCCAACGGCAGCGCCACCACGCCTCCATCCACCCAACACGCAGACATCACTGCCCGGAGCCGGACCGCCGCCCGCCGAAAAGCACCGCCGTCGTCCAGGGACCCGCGCCCCCTTCCGTACGTCGGGAAAAGACTCCAAAGCACACGCCTTGGCACACCGCGACACAAGCGAGGATGTTGCTAGATCCAGACCCGCCTGGCCCAGATCTGGCACGACCGCGCACGGATGCCCAACGAGCACCGCCGCAGCCATCTCCGGCGACCGCAGCACTGAGACGTCCGCCCCGATCCAGGCCACCGCAGGCCCACCTGGCCCGCAGCAGGCCTTGAACGGGTCCATCGCAGACATCTGCCGCGCGCGCCGTCGCCGGAGCACCCTGACGCCCGCCGGAGCCACCCTACACGCCGCCCGGAGCTGCACCCCGCCCGCCAAGAGCCCGCATGGCCGCCGCCTGGAAGCCTAGGGCTGCGCCGTCGCGAGCCATGACCTCCTTCGAGGACGCACGAGCGCCGGGATAGGGAGATGCCGCCGACGCCGGCACCGCGCGGGCTTTGCCCGGCGGCTCGCGCCGACGGCGGCGGAGGAGTAGGAGAGGGAGGGGCGCGAGGAGGCGGCGGACAGGACGGCGCCTCTGTCGCCCGCGCGGGGGGCGACCAGAGACGCGACGCGAGAGGGGGAGGAGGGAGGAGGGAGAGGAAGCCGCGGGCCGGACCCCGGCGGCGGCTAGGGTTAGGGTTACCCGGAGGAGGGAGGAGCTGCCGATGTTCTTGATTTAGCCCGTGCTTATTATTGAGTTTCTTCTCTGAGCAGTCGAAGTGAGCCAGATATAGATTTACAGTGTAGGTTCCCTTTGTATCCCATAGCCACGTACGTCCACAAAATCTGCAAAGTTCTGCTTAATGGAATTTTCAGTTTCTTCTCTGATATTGAGAACTTTGCAAGAAGGCTCTGATCATTAGAGGCTTTCTAATGTCTTCCATCACTTGTTACTAGCACTGTTTAAGATATCGGCTGATATCTCGATTTATTGCTTATCATTGTCTGACCGACAGGATAAATTGAATGATAAATCGGCCAATATGCCGATAAACCGGTTGATTTAGACTTTATCATTGATCGACCGATAAATTTCCGATAAGCGATATACCCAACATTGGTTACTGGTAAGTGCTTCTGCAACTCTTCTCTTTGCTTCGATGTTCGGTCGTATAAGCTGGAAGACTTCTGGTGCTATCTGTTCAACCGGCAGACCGTCTACTCAATTATCCGGCTAAAAGAAGCTCTTCTCTCCATTGCCGACCACGACCTTGTTTACTGCATAAAAAATTCTTCTAATTTGCTAGTCCATGGGGAAGGCTAGAGTGCTCCACGAGTTCTCCTCTGCTACTCTGATATTCCAGGCCAATCTCACCTTTAATCCCACGTTTATGACCTGCAAATTCATGATTTCAAGTCCACCAAGAGGTTTAGGATGACACATGTTCCTCTTTATCAAATATGCAAATAATTTTGTGTCAAGTTCATTGCGATTACAAGAAACACGTGGTCCAGATGGATTTGGTTTTGGACATTTAATACCGAGAAACAGTGATTTTGAACTTGGATTCGAATAAGGTTATCACTTATCAGTGTCCACCGGGAGGTCAGGTCCTATCGAGAAAATCATAAAAAACCACCACAATTGTGGCTAGGTTTTCGTATAACCACCGGGATTCCCAAAAATTACATGGAGCCACCGATTCAGCGCTAATGACTTTCGGATAGCCACCACACGTGAGCTAACCGTGCACGACGCCCAGTTAACCCTTATTATGACAGGCGGGGCCTAGTTTCAGAGACACGTGGCGACTTTGACACAACCATTGTTAATTCTAAACTTTTGTGCAATTTTATAAATATTATATCCAAAAAAAAAAGGAACAAGAGGCCAGCAGGAGCTCACCGTGGACCTCGCGCGCCGGAGCTCGCCGTGGACCTCGCCGGCGCGTAGAAGATGCAGGCACGCACGCATAATCAGCAACAAGCAGATGCAGCGGCAGCCGGAGCAGGGGCGGGGCGCGGTAGCTCGCAGAGGAAGAGGCGGGGGACGCGGGGCAGCCAGGCGGCGGCCGGAGCAGGGGCGGGGCGCGGCGTGGCAGCTCGCAGCGGAAGAGGCGGGGGGCGCGGCGCGGGGCGACAGCTCGCAGCGGTCGCGGCGCAGGGACGGGGCGCGGGACGCGCCGCGGCAAAGGTGCGGGGCGCGGAGCGTGGGACGGGCGCGACGCGGGGCGGGGCGCGTGGTGGCGTCACGACGCGGCAGCTCGCAGCGGCAGAGGCGCGCGGCGTGGCGCGTGGCGGAGCGGGGCCGCGGCGAGCGGGTGGCGGGCGGGTAGAAGCCGACCCTGAACTGGCCGATCATGCTCACGTCCGCGCCGGCCTGCAGCACCTCCATGAACTCCTTGGTGCCAGAGCGCGCGATGGTGCCCAGGTTGTTCACCAGGTCTGCGAAATTCTGCAGAGGTTTCCCGTCAGAGATTCAGTCAGCTATTCGGAAATGACGGCACAAAAAATTCAGAATTCAGTGAAGAAGAGCAAAGGAAGCGTGAATGGGATGATAGGACGCACCGGACTTGGTCATGCCGACGCCGCTATCGACGATGGAGAGCGTCTTGTTGGCCTTGTCGGCGACGAGGCGGATGAAGAGCTCCGGCTGCGCATCCAGCTTTCTCTTGTACGTGATGTTCTCGAACCGGATCGGCGGCCGCGGTGAGTGCGTGGGCGAGCGGCGGCGGCCGGCCGGGGGGGCTGCCTGGCGACGGGGTCGGGATGGTCGGGCTCCTTTTTTTTGTGGGGATATTTACTTTTTGGAAAATTGCACAAAAGTGCAGAATGAACGGCTATTCACAACGCACTGTTAAATTTGCCACGTGTCTTCTGAAACTGGCCCCCTTGTCATAATCAGGGTTAACTGAGCGTCGTGTCCGATTAGCTCATGAGTGGTGGTTGTCTGAAAATTATTAGCGCTGAACCGGTGGTTACGTACAATTTTTGGAAATCACGGTGATTTTATGAAAACCTAGCCGCAATTGTGGTGGTTTTTTGTAATTTTCTCGGCGCACAAAAGGCCTGATTTCTTGCGCAGTCAGTCCTTACCAATATGGAAAATGATATTCATTGTGCTCAACCATCTTGGTATACTCTAAACTTTGATTCTTGCCATATCTGAATTGTTGGGCTTGGGGTGTGGTGTGGATCAGCAGTTCAACTGGTATGGATAGTGTTAGGACTGGGATATATTATAAAACAGAGACTTTAGCTTCAGGATTGTTCACTCACGCAACAACAATTAAATGTGTTAATACAGTGCCACGATAGGTTTCGCCTATCATTGGCATACATCACAACTGCAAGAAATTATGCTACTTGCATCCATTGCACATATCCCAGCAAAGAGAAATTCAAACTAAACAAGAAGCAAAAACTAAACACAAATGAAGGAAATGGAATACCTTGAGAGGCCATAGACAGACCATGCAACAGCAGAAGTATTGATTGGAGAAATGAGTATTGTTATGGTTCCCCATAACAATACTCCTTGGTCCCTGCCATGCTTCTCGACGCCGTTCAGCTTTTGCTTCTCGTCCGTCCTATTGAGACTTGAGCCCATCAATCATATCCATCCCTCTTCCTGTTGACCCTCCCTTCCCATGGCGTTTGCGCTATGAGAAGCACTAGCCAACGGCAACAGAGACATTTTCCTCATGAACGTGGCCTTCGAGGATGACGAGATCATCACCAACGTGTACCGCTGTGTCTATCACTAACTCATCATTGTAGTGATAGTAGTTCCTTTGCAACAGGAAAGAGAGCACTGGTTACTGAAACTTGGAATTGAGTTGATTTGATATAGAGTTAAAGCATTCTTGAGGAGATGAGTCACACACGCCTCAAGTGCAGGAGGAAATTACATTTCATTAAACAAAATATGGATCGTGGACAAAAATTAACTAAAAGGCATTCTCAATTCAATCTTCAAAAAGCGAGAATGAAAAGAAGGATGTTGTAAGGTAATGCAGGCAGCAAGGGACATCTCTAAAATGAGAGCATGCCTGGTAGACATGATCCCATCAACTGTCTTCTTTACCTAATAATAAAAAAAGAAGCGTTTCATGTTTGTCCGTCCCGTTTCTTGTCGTACGTCGTGTGTTTAGTTTCCCCGGTCGGTGGTTGTGCTTCCTTAGCCCGGACTGACCCAGTCAAGAGTTACGGGCATAACAAGGCTAACCTTTATTTCAGCACACATTATTTCCTACATCTGTGCCTGCAGATTATGTGATGCAGTATCACATGCTATATATCGGCCTTTATGTTCTCTCCATCGTTACAGCGCTCACAGACTCTGTAGGTTGTGCTTCCACTGAAACTGTGGGAAATAATCTCTGTAAGTGATGATGTCCCTGTTCGATAACCAGCTGATCCTTCAAGGTTACTAGTTTTCATCCTGTTCATCTATAACTTGCTACAATGACGTTCGAAGGCGAGACAGAGGAACCACAATCTATCACATCTACACATATTTTCATCCCAACCACGGCCTTCCTGAATGAGGTCACCAACTTGAAATGATGACAAGCAGGATCCTTCAGATGTTCATTTCCATATATTTACATTCCACTGGCATCAATAGGCAAGAACACAGTTCACCTCAGTCAGGGTCTCTGGCATCAATAGGCAAGAACACAGTTCACCTCAGTCAGGATCTCAAGATTACCCATCACAGATGACTTAAATGTAGTTTGTGGACAGAAACTGCGTCCCCAACAGAATATTGGCAGTGCCATTAACTGTACTAGTAATTCACACCAAGATACCACTATGGTTAATTTCTCACCTGTTACAAGGTTGAGCACAGCACTTCGCAAATTCAGTGCATCACCTTCAAAATCACATGTTACGGTGTTCAGCACATTGCAGATCCAATGGATCAGATTCATGATCTTGTTGAGGAACGAATACTCTTGCAATCCTATGAAATTTACCAGTATACAGTGTTATAGGCATTCTTCACCAGTAATCCCCACATGAACAATGGCCACCTCTAAAGTGATGGAAACGTGTCGTATCCCTCAGGATGATTTCTCGATCCTCAATCTTGGAGATGAGCTTCGCAGCATTGTGGCAATCTCCACAAATTCTGAGATTCTTGAAAATCCTCAAGGTTAACCCGGGAGCAGTACTAATCAGGCCAAAAGCAATAGCAAGCTTCTCACTATGCCTCATTAGCATTTGCGCCTTCAGACACTCGTCTACATCATGCAGCGCAAAATCAAGATCCGGAACATAACCCATCGCTTTCATCCGCACCTCTAACTGCTCCAGCTTTCCATGAATCAAATGAACCTGAGGATGTAATCTGTCATTTGATCTGAACTCGTGAGTTACACCCCTTATCTCAACCCAGCTATACCCAGGTGTTTTGACCACTGCATTATCCTTCATCCACCTCCTTACTCTAGATACGTCGGCCCATTGATTTGCTCCAGCATAAATATTTGCCAACTGTACATAGGCGCCTGCGCTCTGCGGGTTCTGTTCGATTAACTTTCCAGCAGCAAACTCGGCAAATTCCAAGTTCTTATAAACCCTACAAGCAGCCAACAGAGTGCCATAGGCAGAAGGATGTGGCTCGAAGGGCATAGAGCAAATCAAGTTTACCGATCTTGAAAGCAAACCAGCTCGGCAGAGAAGATCCACCATGCAAGAGTAATGATCAACCCGGGGCTCAATTCCATAGACTTTCTGCATACTCTCAAAGCAATGTATTCCAAAATCACACATCCCAGTGTGGATACAAGCTGTCAGTACAGCGACGAAAGTAATCCAGTTCGGCCCAATTCCTCCATCCTTCATCTCCTTGAACAACTTGATAGCTTCCCGTCCATCCCCGTGCTGAGCATAGCCGGAAATCATTGCATTCCATGCAACTACATCCCTCGTACGCATCTCATCGAAGAGCTTGCAAGCACCCTCCAAGTCCCCACACTTGCAGTACATGCTCACAAGAGATGTGCCGACGGTCACTGTCCTACTCAACGGCAACTTGATGCACCACTGATGTATCTGCCTCCCGAATCCTAGTGCAGACAAGTTGCTGCATCCAAGGAGCACGCTGCTTAGCGTCGACTCGTTTGGCCGAACATCACCATCCCTAACCACTGTCTTGAACAGCCTCAAGGCGTCCTCCGCGCGTGAATTCTTCACGTAGCCAGCAACCACTGCATTCCACGAGACCAAGTTCCTGACTGGCATCGCCTCAAAGAACTCCATGGCCTTCTCCACGTTGCCAGCATCCATGTACCCCGACACCATCGCGGTCCAGAGAACGGCGTCCTCCTTCTCCGGCGCGTCCCTGAAGCACTCCTCCGCCATGGCCATGTCTCCGGCAGAAGCGAACCCAGAGACCATGGCGTTCCAGGAGACGGAGTTCCTCGCGGGCATGGCCAGGAACACGGCCCTGGCCTCTTCGACGGCCCCGTTCCTCGAAAGTCCCGAGACCATGGTGTTCCAGGACACCATATCCCTGGACGGCATCGCCGAGAAGAGCTCTCGCGCACCGGCCACGTCGCCGCGGACCAAGTGGCAGGAGAGGAGCGTGTTGTAGGAGACGACGTCAGGGTCCGGTATTCCGTCGAACAGGTGGCGCGCGTCGGCGAGGCGACGGCCGCGCGACCTCACGTAGACGGCGAGGAGGCGGTTGTAGTGGGCCGTCGTCTTACGGGGCGTGGGCGAGGACGCGGAAGCCTCCACCGCGGCGCGCCGGAGGGGTTTCGTGGTGAGCGCGCGGGCACCGACGAGAGCCGGACGAAGATGGCGGCCGATCATTTTGCCTGGCAGCCGGAGTGGCATGGGGTTCCACTTTCCAGGCGCGCTCACGAAAGTGGGATGTAAGAGCATCTTCCGGCAGCTCATCCAAATGGACAGCTAAAATAAATATAGATGACTCATGCTAAAAAAAGTACCGAACAGCTCATTTATAGCGTCATCCATTGATAGATGATCCCAAACAATCATCCACATGTGGATGACGCTTGGAGGATCATCCAAACAAAACTGCTCACTCTTATTGGCCAGATTTGAATAGGTGGAAAGTAAAGTGTTAAATAAGAATAATAGTACTAAAATATATGAGAGAGAATATAAATATCCTAAATATAGATGATCTATTGGAAAACTGAGAACATTTATAAGGGAATCTTTTTAGATGATCTTCTATATGAAGATATAGATGATCAAATTTGGATGAGCTGCTGGAGATGCTCTAAGGGCATCTCCAGTTTTGCCCCGAGAAATCAAAACTTAGCGAAAACAGAAACAGCGTAAAATCGAAACATGGGGAGGTAATTTTACCAGCCGTTTTCCACCCAAGTATGAAAAATGGGGGCTTTTGGTGAGAGCACAGTGGGGTGGGGCGTGAAAAAGTAGGAGAGAGGCATGTAAAGTAGAGAAAAAGTAGGAGAAAGATAACTTTTTACATGCAAACGGCGCCTTTTGCCCCCAGCCCAAACCCAGCTTCTTGGGTTCGCCCTTGGTGCGCCGGCGCTAGAACGCACTTTTTCATGTCCGGGGGCTCGCTGGTAGGGTACTTTTAGCCTAAAAAGTGGCCTTGGGGCCCTGGGGCACGGCTGGAGATGCCCTTAGGCCATCTCCAACCGCCCGTCGCATTTTGGGATTATCCGTTTGCGTCGGCCGTGAATAGGAAATAGTCTCGATTTTATCCGCTATCCGTTTTGCGTCGGGTAGCCCAACAGCCCGACGCAATTAAGCCGCTGTCAATGGCGGTGTAGAATTAGCGCCGCCGTCCCGCGCGGCCAGTTTCGTGCGCTCCCGCCCACAACGGCGTTTCACGCCATCCAGTTCCCGTGCGCGGTGCGGGAGGCCTTCTCGCGCGCCAGACTTTCGTTTCCCGCTCGCCCGAGGCCTTTATAAGGTGTCGCCGGCGGTGCTTGGCTAGCACCAAAACAATGGCCGAACACCCCGACGACACCAGGGCTAGGATCTCCAAGATGGCTCACACCCGCTTCCCGGAGGACGAACAAGCGGCGCACGTGTTCGCTCGGTTCACCTTCGACGCCGAGGAGGTCGCGGCGTACTCCGCCATTCCCGAGGAGGTCGTCAAGGAGCAGACTGCCCTAGCCATTGCGCGTGGAGTGACCCAGCTACACGGGGAGCTCTACGCCGAGTTGCGGGCCGAGGCAACCGCCTCTGCCCCCGCTTTATTCACACCTCCGCCTCAGCCTTAGCTGGGCGGTCCGCCACGGCGGTTGCGCAAGCGGCTCGCGCGGTGGTCGTCCACGCCGACGGGCCCGCTGGCTGGGCGTACACCGAGCCGCTGCGTCACGAGGTCGTCGAGACGACGACATCGACTTCCTCGAGCGACACCCGGACGCGCCTGACCCAGGCGAGGAGCAAAGGGTACTCCTTGTGTCGTTCGAGACACACCGCCACGACCTGGCTGCGCGGCGGATGATAAACGACGCGCGCCGCCTTGGATGAGCTTGTCGCCTCGTTTCAGGCGCATCCGGGAAGCTTCCGAGTGCCCAGCTGAGGACGAGTCCGAGCGCGTCGCCGAGGAGGAGGCCCGCGCACTGTGGCAGCGCGCCGTGGAGGATGCCGAGACAACGCTCTTGCGCCGTGACATGGATGTCGTCATTGTGGCTGTAGCGGCAAGGGCGGAGGCGGACGCTGCTTTGCCACTGCGCGTGTGCGCGCCACGCAGGCCGTGAATGAGGTGGCGGCGGCGGAGGTGGCGGCGGAGAAGGCACGCTGGATCAACGCTCTAGAGGAGGGCTAGGCGCGGCGGAGGCTGGAGCACGAAGCAGCCCTAGAGAGGAGGGAGCGGAGGGTTGTGCATCGAGCGGCGGACCAGCGGTGCCGCCAGGCATATGGGCGCCAGCGAGCACTCTGAGGCGATGGTGGCGCTGGACCGTCCGCCGAAGGCGACCAGTAGGGTGAGCGACTGCGAGTAGCCTCGGTAGTGGCAGGTCGCGCGACGACGAGTATGCGGTCATCAGCGCAATTTTGGGTGTAATAGGAGGGCTAATCTATAATGAAACTAATTAATCATTTGTGTCCATGCCATGCGGGCCATGAGCGGTTAAAGAGGGCGCGTGCGGATAGCGCGGACCGTCCGCGGTGACGCAAACCAAGCCCAAATTTGGGCGTGGTTTGCGTCAGCACGGATTTCTCGGACAATTTGCGTCGGCCCGTTGGGCTGGGTTTTTCACAACCGTGGACATTTCCGGACAAAATGGACGTCCGTTATCCGTTTGCGTCGGGCCGTTGGAGATGCCCTAAGAGCACTCCGCATATCGGCCCGGCATCAGGCTCATGCCCGATATACTCGGCATGTATAAAATATGCCGCAACCTGCAACCGGACCGTACCGATCGGCATATATGCTGCGTAGAGAGGTGATGTGGTTTCAAACCCTATCCCCACGCCGCCGCATCGCCTCCCGCTCCACCTCCTTGCCTCCCCGCTTCGGCGAGCAATCCACCGCGTGTAGAGCTCCGCCGCACAGATCCACCACTGCCATGGTGTTCGGCACTTGCAGCGCATGCCGCGGCAGAGACCAGGGCCGCTTCGCTCCTGAGCCCGCGGTGAGGTGGAGGCAGCGAAGGAGAGAGTTTAGCGCGCATCCGCGTGAGTAACAAGTGGATGAACTACGGCATAATCCCTCCACCGGCATTGTAGAAGCGTGAGTCCAATAACCGGACCTCGCGCGGCAGCCCGGTGGCCTGGAGCTCGCGCTCCGTAGCGCGGACGCGTCGTCATCGAGCGTCCGCGGCCGCGACTTCGTTCCCGTGAAGTAGGAGCCGGAGGAGGTGGCGGCGCCCCATGCGTTCGCGGAGTGCGACTACATCGACGACGACGACATCAACACGGTGGCCACGGATCTGGCCGAGGCGGACACCGAGTTTGCGCCCGGCAACTTCATCGACGACGACCACCTCCCCACGGTCGTCACCTTCGTCTCCGAGCGCAGCTGCCACTAGGAAGACAAGAAGGAGGAGTAGGCGATGATCTTCGTCGACCTTGACTCCGACGACGAGTCAGCCGCCACGAGGAGGAGAAGACGCAATCACCGCCACCGTAGAGGCTCCGGCGAGTGTCGTAGCCGAATTTTGGCACAAACATGTCGTGACGGCGATTCCGTAGCTAGGATTTCCTAACTTTACGATGAACTCTACGCAGCTTGGTAGCTCCACGATGAACTCTGCATAGTTCCGTTATAAAAACTATGTGAAATTTAAATTTAAATTATGCAAATTGTCATGCGCGACCAGTTTTCAGCCTAAAAAACCATATGGGGTGGCCTGCATCCGGGGATATGGGGTTTGCGGTTTGAGATCTGTTAGAGATGATCTAAGAGCATGAAAGGACATTTCTATGATCTCTGTGTTTTGTGGGTTAGTTAACAACATGTGGATGTATTAAGTTGGTGTTAAGTAATGCAGGATAACTTAGGAACTCTTCAGATGCATCAGCACCAAAAAGGAGAAAAAGAGACAGCACTGAAAGTGTGCTCAGCCCCTGGTGGGGGGCGGAGTTTCCGGCCTGGGGGGCCGGAGTTTCCGCCCCTGCCTGAAGTTTCCGGTCCCTGAGGACCGGGATCTTTACCGATGCTCGGTGGCCGAAGTTGTGCTCAGCCCCTGGTGGGGGGCGGAGTTTCCGGTCCCATGGACCGGAGTTTCCGCCCCAGGCCAAACTTTCCGGCCTCGTGTACCTCGAAGATGCCCAAGTTCAGACTGAAGAATCTGGTGTTCAGCCCCTGGTGGCCCCCGGAGTTTCCGGCCTCCTTAGGCCGGAGTTTCCGCCCCTGGCCGGAGTTTCCGGCCTGGGGTTTGGCTGCAACGGCTACCTCTTTGGAGGGGTATAAATACCCCTCCTCCTTCCTCCAGAAAAGTGCTTGACCTAAGAAAAGGAGGAGCTCCATTGTTGCAAGCCAAGAATCCCAAGATCTCCCAATCCCCCCATCCAAACTCGTTGATCTTTGGAGGATTGAAGGAGAAGGGCCCGATCTACATCTTAACCGAGCCGTTCTTCATTTCCCCCTCATTCATTTGAGGGAACACTTGCTAGGGCTTCCACTAGGAAACCTAGCCCATTGTTGTACTTACCTATTGTCTTTGTGACAGATTGTAGCTGTTCGGGAGCCCCCAAGCCCTTTGTGGGTCGTGCCCCGAATCGTTGTTGTAAAGGCTCCGGATTCCGCCTCGAAGGATTCCGATAGTGGAAGTGGACCAAACCTTTGTGGTGCGGTTCACCGGAGATTAGGGTGAGGCCTTTGTGGCCGTTGAACCATTGTGTTGGTTCACACCTCTCCAACGAGACGTACTCCCATTTAAGGGAGGAACTCGGGAATACATCCTTGTCGTCTCATGTCTTCACTTCGGTTACTTCTATCCTTATTTATTGCCTTATTATATCTTGCTTAGTTGCTAGCTTGTCATATAGGAAATTCACCTTAGTTGCATATCTAGTGAATTTACCTTTTGTGTCAAGCCTAATTTGAAAAAGAACTAAAATTTGAATTAGCACCTATTCACCCCCCCCCCCCCCCCCTCTAGGTGTCATACCGATCCTTTCAATTGGTATCAGAGCTAAGGCTCTCTTGTTGGGTTTAACCGCCTAAGAGACGTATGACACAAAGTGAGGATGAGACCGCAAGGCTTGCCGAGGCTAATGAGTCCCTTAAAAAGGACCAAGCCACCGCGGCATCCATGGCCGATATCAAAGCTTTGGAAACAACTTTGACATCTTCCATGGATGCTAGGTTTAACGAGTTTCGTGACTTGCTCAATAAACTCATTAACAACAAGCCTTCGGATATCATCCCGCTTGAAAAAGCTTCTAACTCCGATGAGGGTGGACCCAAGGAGGATAAAGAGCAAAAAGAGAAGGAGGTGAAAGCAAATGATAAGCCTAAGTCATCTCCCAATTCGCATGAGGAAAAGGAAGGGTATCATGCCGTTCGGGGATGGTACTCTCCCGATCCAATTATCACTACCCGCATAAACCCTTTAGGTCCCCCACCTAAGCTTAATGCATTAGCTTTTGCTAGTTGGCAACGCTCAATGAAATCTCATGTCAACAGTGCCTCCATCGAGCTTTGGAGGATTATTGAAGAAGGATACATAGTGGAGGATCCAAGCAACATGACCAAGAGAGAGTTCGCCGAAAAGCAACTAAACGCTTCCACTCTCCACATGATTGAACTCTCGTTGAGCGACAACGACAAGCATCATGTTCCACATGCCACCACCGCCAAAGAAGCTTGGGATTGTCTTGAGCGTGCCTTCCTTGGTAATGAAAGTATGAAGAGAAATGGATATGAATCTTTGAGAAATGCCGCCGAAGGCTTCTACATGCTTGATAACGAGACCCATGAAGAGATGTATGGTAGACTCAAGACTCTTGCCACAGCCTTTTATGATGTGGGAGCAACATATGTTGATGATGCTTGGGTCAAGAGGAAGTATGAGAATGCTCTCTTGCCCTCGGAGCCAATGGAGTTGAAGTCTATTCAAGGAAGATACAACTACCTTCAATTGTCTTCCCATGAAGTTATGCAAGAAGTCCAAGCCTCCAAGGTTGCCACAAAAAATGCCGAAGATAACCGTGCTAGGGCCATGGGAATGAGACAAGGTTCCTCACTTGCCTTGAAGGCCAAGGTGACTTGCATAGATGCCAATGACGAAGTTGAAGCTTGTCCGAGCAACATTGCTCCACATGATCTTGAGCAAGCCCTCAATGGTCACATTGCACTTGCCACAAGAGTGTTTTGGAATGACCCGGCTAGTGCTAAAGCTCGTGTTGATCGAGATAACAACTCAAGTGGCAAGAAAGAGCTTGCCTCAAGGACAAAGACATGCTACAATTGTCATGACAAGAACCACTACATAAGAGAGTGCCCTTATGAGAACCGTGAGCAAAATGGTGGGAAGCTTATCCCAAAGGATCACTCCAAGTTGATTCAAAAGAAGCCCGCAAGACCAAGAAAGCCCTTCTTCAAGAAGGCACCGAGAATTGTGTTGGTGGCACAAGAGGAATATGCCACAAGTGATTCCGAAGATGAAGATGCACCTAACAAAGAGGTAGCCGCATTGGCTATTGTCTCCACTTCATCATCATCTCTCTTTGAATCCCCCAATGAGAACCTCTCCACCAACACCGCTCGTTGCCTCATGGCTCATGTCACCGAGGTATCATCCCCTTCTCCTAAGACTATGCATGAATCTAGTCTTGAGATTAAGAAGGAACTAGTTGCCCTCGATACTTTTGTGACTAACTTGCAAGGTGAGGCCAAGGAACATGTTGAGTCTCTCATGAGACAACTATGTGCGGCCGAAGAACTTCTTCAAGAAAAGAGTAAGATTGAGAGAGAGGATTCTCTCACCATTGCTTCTTTGAATGCTTCCATAGCATCCTTAAATAGCTCTCTTGATGAAGAAAGTGATTATAGAACCACTCTAGAGGAAAGACTTGAGTCTCTTGATGCTAAAAATGATGAAATAATTAGTAAAATCATTAAGGATAGAGATCATGTTTTTGCCAAATATAAAGTGATTAAAAAGGAGAAAGTTGAACTTGGAGTTGCGAATACTATACTTCTTGAGGATATGGAGAAGCTTGATAAAGCTCACAAGGTCTTGAAAACGACCCACTCCACCCTTGTTAAGTCACATGAGCAACTCCAAACTCAACTCTCTAAAACTTGCTCAACTAGCATAACCATTCTTCCTCGTGTTCATGAAAATGTCATTGAAGAAAATGCTAGGTTGAAGGTGGATCATGCTAAGACCTCTATTCCTAAAGGTAACGATAAGGGTTTTGCTCATTTGTTTGAGTTAAAACCACACAAAGGAAAGGAAGGTCTTGGGTATGTGGCTGAGGCAAAGAAGAAGGTGAGCAACACCAAGGAGAACAAGACCAAGCCCGCACAAGCTAAGACTAACATTGCGAGTGGTAATGCCACTAGGGGCAAGACCACTCGTAGTGACTTTGCGGGGCATAACAATCCCAACTACATTCTTTATGTTGATTATTATGGTGATGTTTATGCAAAATATGTTGGTCCTTATGATGGTTACATTGACTATTCTATTTGGGTTCCTAAGACCCTTGTTGCTAACCGAAAGGGACCCATTGAGAAATGGGTACCTAAATGCAAGAAATGATTTCTTGTAGGACTATGCTTCCGGTGGATCTAAATGGGTGGTTGATAGTGGATGCACTAGTCATATGACCGGAAGCAAGGAGATCATGACGGAGTTGAGACCAAATTTAAATCACTCAACCGTCTCTTATGGTGACAAGTCCAAAGCCGAGGTAAAGAGTCTTGGCAATGTGGTAGTTGCAAGGGATATCACCCTTGTAAATGTCATGCTTGTTGAGTCTCTAGGTTACAATCTTATGTCCGTCCGTGCTCTTAATAAGATGAACTTTGATGTCCACTTTACTCTTGATATGGTGGTACTCTTGAAGAGCAAGACTCTAAAGGTCATGTTCGTTGGGTATGTTGAAAATGAGTTGTTTGTGGTAGACTTTTCAGGGTCAACCAACACTCAAGCAATATGCCTATTCGGAAAGGCCGACGTGGGGTGGTTGTGGCATCGCCGCTTGTCCCATGTTAATATGAGAACTTTGCAAAGTCTCCACAAGGGTGTCCACATTCTTGGACTAAATGAGAATGTTTCTTTTTCTAGAGATCGTCTTTGTAGGGCTTGTGTTGAAGGAAAGATGCATGATTCTCCCCACCCAAGCAAGACCATCATCTCATCATCAAGGGTATTGGAACTTCTTCATGTTGATCTTTTTGGTGTCGTACCTCAACCTAGCCTTGGTGGGAAGAAATATTGTTTGGTGATTGTCGATGACTATTCAAGATTCACTTGGGTTTTCTTCTTCAAGACGAAGGATGAAACTCAACAAACCATCATCGATTTCTCCAATGAAGTTCAACGTCAACACAATCTTCCCATATTGGCCATTAGAAGTGACAATGGCTCCGAGTTCAAGAACTACACCCTAAATGAGTTTCTTAGCGATGAGGGTATCCGACATCAATACTCCGCCGCATATACTCCTCAACAAAACGGTGTAGCCGAGAGGAAGAACCGGACTCTTATGGATATGGCTAGGTCCATGTTGGCGGAGTTTAAGTCCCCACTCTTCTTGTGGGCCGAAGCTATCTCCACGGCGTGTCACTCCTCCAACCGGTTATTCTTTCGCAAAGGGAAGAAGGAAACTCCATATGAAATGCTTACCCGCAACAAGCCCAACATCTCCTACTATCGAGTCTTTGGTTGTAAGTGTTTCTACAAAATCAAAGGTGTACATCTTTCTAAGTTTGAAGTTAAATCCTTAGAAGGTGTTCTTGTTGGGTATGGTGCGAACTCTCACACTTATAGAGTCTATGACAAATCCTTAGGGAGAGTTGTAGAATCTTGTAGTGTGAGGTTTGATGAGAATGACGGCTCCCAAGTGGCGCAATTTCATGTTTGTGATGTAGATAACGAGGAACCTCAAGATTCAATACAAAGAATGGGCGTTGGATTTCATCGCCCCATCGAGATTCATCATGAGCCTCCTCAAGGAAGTACAAGCTCCACTCAAGTGGAGATTCCATCATCACAAGTTGAAGTGGCACCCTCTATGGAAGGAAATGAGACACCTATCCAAGAACAAGAACAAGCTCCTCCTCAAGTTGACCAAGAGGTCTCACAAGATTCAAGAACTCCTATTCTCAACCCTAGTCAAGATCAAGAGCAAGAGCATCCATCTTCTCCCATCATTGAAAATGTGCAACAAGATGGCAATGCTCATCAAGACGGTCAAGACGGGGACTCAAATGATCTAGGTGATCAAGCCGAAATCCCACGCAACAATGGGGATATCGAAACCCGTCGTCAAGCAAGAGTCAAGAGAAATTTGGAAATCAAGTGTCACAAGCTTGAAGCCATCATTGGTGATGTATCTCGCAAGGTTTCCACAAGAAGTCAATTGGCAAGCTTTAGTGAACATCAAGCTCATATCTCTATGATTGAACCAAAGAAGGTGTTTGAAGCACTTGAAGATCCGGATTGGTTGGAAGCCATGCATGAAGAACTCAACAACTTCAAGCGCAACAAAGTATGGAATCTAGTAGAAAAGCCAAAAGATTGCCGCAATGTTATTGGCACCAAGTGGATATTCAAGAACAAGCAAGATGAGCATGGAATGGTTGTAAGGAGCAAGGCGAGATTTGTAGCTCAAGGGTACTCTCAAGTTGAAGGCATTGATTTTGGAGAGACCTATGCTCCCGTGGCTCGTCTTGAGTCCATCCGTATCCTACTTGCCTATGCATCTCATTTTAATTTTAAGTTGCAACAAATGGATGTGAAGAGTGCATTTCTTAATGGTCCCTTAAAGGAGTTGGTATATGTAAAGCAACCACCGGGATTTGAGGATCCACACTTCCCAAACCATGTCTACAAGCTTGATAAGGCCCTCTATGGTCTCAAACAAGCACCTCGAGCTTGGTATGAGCACCTAAGAGAGCTATTGCTAGACCGTGGCTTTGAAGTGGGGCAAATCGATCCCACTCTCTTCACAAAGAGGGTAAAAGGGGAGCTTTTCATATGTCAACTTTATGTTGATGATATTATCTTTGGCTCATCTAACAAAGCTTTAAATGATGAATTTTCAAAGCTTATGACGGATAGGTTCGAGATGTCCATGATGGGAGAGTTGAAATTCTTTCTTGGTTTTGAAATCAAGCAATTAAGTGGAGGGACTTTCATCTCTCAAGCCAAATATATCCAAGATATGCTCAAGAGGTTCAAGATGCAAGATGCAAAAGAGAAGAGGTTTCCTATGGACACCAAATGCCATCTTGAACTTAGTCCAAAGGGTAAAGATGTCGATCAAAAACTCTATCGCTCTATGATTGGTTCTTTGCTTTATCTTTGTGCATCTAGACCCGATATTGTGTTGAGTGTAGGAGTGTGTGCAAGGTATCAAGCGGCTCCTAAAGAAAGTCACTTGATAGCGGTGAATCGAATCTTCCGATATTTGGTTTATACCCCAAGGTTTGGTTTGTGGTATCCTAGGGGGTCCAACTTCTCTCTTGCCGGTTACACGGATTCGGATTGGGCCGGTTGCAAGGATGATAGGAAGTCTACTTCCGGTGCATGTCAATTCCTTGGGAAATCCTTGGTGAGTTGGTCCTCCAAGAAGCAAAATTGCATATCCTTATCTACCACCGAAGCCGAGTATGTGGCGGCCGCTAGTGCTTGCACTCAATTACTTTGGATGAGGCAAACTTTAAAGGAATACGGTGTCCTTTGTGACAAAGTGCCTCTTTTATGTGACAATGAAAGTGCTATCAAGATTGGTCACAACCCGGTGGAGCACTCAAGAACGAAGCATATTGAGATTCGCTATCATTTTATTCGAGACCACATCAACCGGGGTGACATTGAGCTTGGTTATATTCCAACGAAGATTCAACTTGCCGATATGTTCACAAAGCCACTTGACGAAGCCCGGTTCACCTTTTTGAGGCATGAGCTAAATATCGTGGATTCTAGGAGCATTGGTTGACTACCTTGCATGCACACCTCTATCTCAACTTTCTATTTGGTCTAGGTGTAGGCATGGACATAGGGGGAGTGCGGTCCTAATCTATTGGACTTTTCCTCCCCCCATTATGCCAATAGTAAGAATTGTTTTCGTCTCCTTTTTGTTCATTCTTATGAATTGTGAGCCTAAATGTTGAGTAATGGCGGTGAACCCAAGATATATCTTCGCGGTATCACACCACATAAACTCATACATGGTGGCCTTGGCCACCAACTTCTTCCTTGTGAAGAATTGGTACTCTTGTGGTGTTATCTTGATTTCTTTGTTTTATTCTTGCTCTTATGGAAAATGCACTCAAGCGTTGCTTCTTAATGTCGTTTTTGTTGTTTCTTACCAAACTTGAGTGCATGGTACCATCTCCAGTGACCATTTGTCTTATCCCAGGCCTACCTCATCTTAAAAACTGCTCCTCTTGCCTTTTGCATGTCCAAAACACATAAATCTGGGATTTGGAGTCGGTGGGGCCGGAAACTCCGGTCTTCCAGGCCGGAGACTCCGGTCTGACTGAAGTTTCCGCCCCTAGAACCGGAATCTCTGGCCTGGGCCGGAGACTCCGGTGTCTAGGGCCGGAAACTCCGGTCTGGGCAGTTTCGCTGGGATCTTCAAAGGGGATCGGGGTGAGGAGTTGTCCCACAACTCCCCACACACCCCCGACCCCCACACCTCTCCCAGCCGCCGCCGCCGCCTCCAAGGACCCCTCCGGCCGCTCCCCGCCACCGGAATCCGCCGTGCCACCGGCCCCTCCTCCGTACAAGTGTTGGGGATCCTTCTCCCTCGCATTTGACCTCCACCATGTCGGGCAAAGGTTTTTCTTCTCTCTCTCTCTAGGTTTTCACTCTAGATCTTGTTTTGAGAGAAGTTCTGCCTGTGCTGCATGGTGTAGAACCCTAGTGTTGGCATTTCAATCTCTAGAAAATTAGTTGTGCTCAATTTTTCCTTAGATTTGAACTAGATTGCAGTTTTCTTGCCACAGGGCGGAAACTCCGGTCCCTCATACACCGGAATCTCCGGTGTGGACCGGAATATCCGCCCCTGTGGCCGGAAACTCCGGTCTAGCTCATATCTGAGCGAAATTATGACACTTTTAATTTTCTCCTTTTGGCTTTCTTGGACATGCAAACTTATCTCCATGCTATCCATGAACTCTCTGTTTCACAGGTCAGAAGAAAAAGGTGGTCACTCGGAATCCGCTCCTTGCTTCAAGTAAAGAAAGAGCTCAAACAAGGGACAAACTTATATTTGATAGCAGCAGTGGCCGCATGAGACAGCAGAGCACTATTGATGAGGAGGCCACTAGACAAGCTGAACTTGGTGGTTTTGATAATGAAGAAGAGGCCGAGCAAGCCCATTTTGACTCTTTGACCACCGTTCTGGGTATGGGGAAGCTAGAGTTCCGTCGTATGAGGTCACAACAGTTCTATGACTTGCCTCCCAACACCACCAACCCCAATTTCCCAAGGAGGGAGCAGCAGCTGATTATGCAGGAGATTTATGCCCGGATTGAGAAGCACGCAGTCTGTGAACAGAAGATTCTGGATCTTGAGGCGCTGAACAAGAAAGCATACTTTCGGGAGGCTGTTTGGATTGCTAGGAAGCTTGGTCTGGAAAAGCTCATCTCTTACACTCAGCAGGATTATGATGTTCAGCTTGTGCAGCAGTTCTTTGCCACGGTGGTGTTTGACAACGATGAGGATGTCACTATGACGTGGATGACTGGACCTCTCAGGTGCACCTCCAACTTTGTGGAGTTTGCGACAGATCTGGGCTATGACTTCAAGGGGGCCACTACTCCAGTTGGGATGAGGATGCATGTGGAAGGGACTGCATATAACAAGAGCCGTTTGCGCCCTCTTTACTCCGTTGCTTCGTCTGTGGGCTCTAATCAAGACCTCCTTCCCACCTTCAACATCTTCCTTCACATGGTTCGGCTCAACCTTGCTCCTCAAGCCGGGAATGTGGATGCTATTCGAGGAGGCCTTGTCAACCTACTCTACCATGCTTACAAGGTCCTTCAAGCAGGTCCGGAGTGCCGTGGCCAAGAGGTGGATGTGATGGATTTCATCAAGTGCGAGATGCATTGGGCCATTTTCGAGCACAAGAATCCACTCTATGCTCCCTATGTGATGAAGCTCATTCTCTCCAAAGTGCCCACACTTGATCGCTCTAGCTTCATCAAGCATGCCAAGGGTACTCTCCATATTCTCTCCAAGCACACAAAGCAAGCTTCATCCTCTGATGCACCTCCTCCCCAAACTAGTGATGAAGAGGACGCTCCCTTACCTAAGAGGAGAAGCAAGAATGCCGATCCCCCACTAGTCTTCAAGGGAAGGCCAAGGTAAACGCAGAATTTAGCAAGCTCTCTTGGTGGAAGAGGAAACTGTTATGCATGGATGTTGCCATTCACAAGGAGAATCATGGGTCTTATGTGAGAGAGAAACACATTTTGAGCAACCAAAACTTGATGATCAAGGAGATGCGCAAAATGAACAATGGAAATGTTACTCCTCCTCCGGAAGAAGATGAAGCTGGCATTCCCATCATTTCCTCATCTTCATCTGACACGGTCCCTATTGAGCAATGGAATCAGGATGTCTTTCCTTGGGATGATTATTCGGATGTGACCTCCTTTCCTACCACGTCTCACAACACCGGCAAGGCTCCCATGAACCTCTCCGATGAGGACTACGACGACGAAGGAGATGACGACATGGATGAAGACACCGAGTGATCTTCATGGGCCCGTTAGTTATGCTCTTTTCCCCTTTTTGGTGTCTCGGTGCCAAAGGGGGAGAAGTAGTTCTATTAGGTTCTCTCCGGGATTTGCATGGGTTGGGACACAAGCATGTGCCTCTATCATTTTATTGCGCTTGTGTCCTTGTTATGATATTTGAATTTCGAACTTATTTGCCTTCTCTTTGACATGAACTATGTGTGTGTAAGTCATTTGGATTTCTTATATTATGTGGTTGAGACTACTATTGTGCCTTGGTTATTTGAGGTTAATATCTTCAGTTTGGTGCACAAGGTATGTCTTATTTGTGAAATGTATTGCCTACCTTTCATACTTGCAAATTATTGTTCGAATTTGCCTCTATATGTGTGCATGTGCATTCCAAAGCAAATTTTCTTGATGCACACATCTAGGGGGAGCTCTTTCAGCTATCATTACATGTTAGTGAAATTACTGTTATTGCAAATCCATATGTTGTCATCTAACACCAAAAAGGGGGAGATTGAAAGGACATTTCTATGATCTCTGTGTTTTGTGTGTTAGTTAACAACATGTGGATGTATTAAGTTGGTGTTAAGTAATGCAGGATAACTTAGGAACTCTTCAGATGCATCAGCACCAAAAAGGAGAAAAAGAGACAACACTGAAAGTGTGCTCAGCCCCTGGTGGGGGGCGGAGTTTCCGGCCTGGGGGGGCGGAGTTTCCGCCCCTGCCTGAAGTTTCCGGTCCCTGAGGACCGGGATCTTTACCGATGCTCGGTGGCCGAAGTTGTGCTCAGCCCCTGGTGGGGGGCGGAGTTTCCGGTCCCATGGACCGGAGTTTCCGCCCCAGGCCAAACTTTCTGGCCTCGTGTACCTCGAAGATGCCCAAGTTCAGACTGAAGAATCTGGTGTTCAGCCCCTGGTGGCCCCCGGAGTTTCCGGCCTCCTTAGGCCGGAGTTTCCGCCCCTGGCCGGAGTTTCCGGCCTGGGGTTTGGCTGCAACGGCTACCTCTTTGGAGGGGTATAAATACCCCTCCTCCTTCCTCCAGAAAAGTGCTTGACCTAAGAAAAGGAGGAGCTCCATTGTTGCAAGCCAAGAATCCCAAGATCTCCCAATCCCCCCATCCAAACTCGTTGATCTTTGGAGGATTGAAGGAGAAGGGCCCGATCTACATCTTCACCGAGTCGTTCTTCATTTCCCCCTCATTCATTTGAGGGAACACTTGCTAGGGCTTCCACTAGGAAACCTAGCCCATTGTTGTACTTACCTATTGTCTTTGTGACAGATTGTAGCTGTTCGGGAGCCCCCAAGCCCTTTGTGGGTCGTGCCCCGAATCGTTGTTGTAAAGGCTCCGGATTCCGCCTCGAAGGATTCCGATAGTGGAAGTGGACCAAACCTTTGTGGTGCGGTTCACCGGAGATTAGGGTGAGGCCTTTGTGGCCGTTGAACCATTGTGTTGGTTCACACCTCTCCAACGAGACGTACTCCCATTTAAGGGAGGAACTCGGGAATACATCCTTGTCGTCTCGTGTCTTCACTTCGGTTACTTCTATCCTTATTTATTGCCTTATTATATCTTGCTTAGTTGCTAGCTTGTCATATAGGAAATTCACCTTAGTTGCATATCTAGTGAATTTACCTTTTGTGTCAAGCCTAATTTGAAAAAGAACTAAAATTTGAATTAGCACCTATTCACCCCCCCCCCCCTCTAGGTGTCATACCGATCCTTTCAGAGCATCCCTAGCGGTGCCCTTAAAAGGGCAAACCTTTAAAAATAACTACTTTTTTACGGATTCGGGTGTCAAAACGCATACTATCAGAGCCCTTAAACCCTTAAAACCGTAACAAAATTAAGGGTTGACCCTTATTTTCTCCTCTCAACCTTTACAATGAGGGTTGGAGGGGAAGATTTGCCCCAACCCCTACTCGGCCGACGCGGACGCGCGGGCTGAAGTTTCAGCTTCCTCCTCACCGCGCGTGCCCGCGATTCGTCCGCCGCCGCCGCGCCCTGCCGCCTCCGGCCGCCCCTCCACTCGCCTCGGTCACCCCTCCCCGACCCGACCTCGTCGCCGCCGGATCCAGCTCGCGCGAGCTCCCCCTGTCTCGCGCCACACCCGCGCCAGTCCGCCCGCCGCCGCCGCGATTGGCTCGCACCTGAGCTTGCGCGAGCTCCCTGACCTCGCCTCGGCCAGCCACCCTATTCCGAGCTCACCACCGCCCCCCGCGCCCCTGTCTCCCCATCGCCGACCCGCCTCGTGCACCTTCAGCTGTCGCCGCCACGCCGCCCGTTTGCCACGGCTCAAGCTCGCCGGGGTCGCCTCGCCGCCCGACGCCCTCTGTTTCCAACCCACCACGCAGCGTGCGCTCACAGTTTTTTTTTTCCTTTTTCCAGTTTTAAGGGTTGGATTTTAGGGTATTGATCTACGCCCTCTGTTTTCAACCCTTAAAACTGCCATTTCTCGACCCTTATTCCAATTTTAAGGGTTGACCTTTTAAGAGCTCTGCTAGTGATGCTCTAAGGCAACAACAGAGCGCGAGCACCCTCTCGCCGCCGCTATGATCGATTGCTGGAGCGGTGCTACGTTTTGGAAGCAATTACCTGCTACTAGTGACCTTGATGAGAAGCCGCACTTTGCTTTGGAAGCACTTCTCCAAACGAGGGAAGGAAGGTATGTAGGGCTGACATGTCTGTCAGCGACAAGTTAGATCTACGGAGTACTAGGTTGGTTGCTAGTATATTTCTTGTTGCCTGTCAGGACTATTCTCACACTACTTTTGAAAGGACAATGATGTCGCCTAGAGGGGGGGGGGGGGGGTGAATAGGCGGTTTAAAACTTTTCCGGTTTAGGCTTATTAATTGCGGAATAAAACTAGGTGTTTAAATTAACAAGACGACAACCTAAATAAACTAGGCTCACCTATGTGCACCAACAACTTATGCTAAGCAAGACAAACAACAAGGTGATAGCAATATAGAATACTTCAAGCACGAAGGCTATCACAATGTAAAGTGCATAAGTAAAAGCTCGGGTATAGAAATAACCGAGGCACGCGGAGACGAGGATGTATTCCCGAGTTTCTCCTTGTTAAGGGAGTACGTCTCGTTGGAGAGGTGTGAACCGACACAACGGTTCAACAACCACAAAGGTTTCACCTTCTTCTCCGATGAACCGCACCACAAAGTCTTGGTTCACCTTCCACTATCGGAATTCCTTCGAGGCGGAATCCGGGGCACAACCCACAATGGGATTGGGGGCTCCCGAACGGCCTCCAACAACAATCCGGGGCACAACCCACAATGGGATTGGGGGCTCCCGAACGGCTTCAAGTGACCACACAAGGGTCCAACCACCACAAAGGCGTCTAGGGTCCAAGGACCCAAGAGTAACAAGCTCACAAACTTTCAACTTCCACGAATCCTCGTGGAGAGCACACCGATGCACCAAATGCAAAAGGCAAGAGCACAAGTGTTCAAATCCTTCACTCTCAAATTCCAACAAAGCAACAAATGCTTATGGGGGAATAAGAGAGGAAGAACAAAGAGGAGATGCACCAAGAACTCCAAGATCAAGATCTACTAGGTTACCCTCACTTAGAGGAGAGATGGATTGGTGGAAATGTAGATCTAGATCTCCTCTCTCAAATCCCTCAAAGATATGCAAGAATCATGAGAGGAAATGAGAGAGGGGCAAGCTTTCCAAGGTCAACAATGGAGGAGAGAGGGGGGGAAAATTCGTGCTTGGAAGAGCTACTCTCTCTGGGGAAGAAGGGGCCTTTTTATAGGTCCCACGAAAAAGAGCCGTTGCAGGAAAACTTCACACTGGAGTTTCCGGTCACTAGGGACGGAAACTCCGGCCTACTGGGACCGGAAACTCCGGCCCCCACCAGGGGCTGAACACTGTCAACACCGCCGAGGCTTGGGCAAACTCTCCGGTGCCCTGGGCCGGAAAGTTCATCCTGGGGCGGAAACTCCGGCCTCTAGGGCCGGAAACTCCGCCCCCCACCAGGGGCTGAACAGCTTTGGAGAAAAACGTTGAGTCCGGAGACTCCGGTCCTGCACAGACCGGAGTTTCCGGACTAGTACCGGAGACTCCGGCCTAGGAAAAACTGCAGCAAAACCGATAACGAAAACGTCAATATCTTTTCCATCCGGACTCCGTTTTCGATGATTTTTGGCTCGTTGGAATCACAACGAAGAGCTTTACAAGATCATGAAGATAAACCTCATAGTCCAACAATGGAAGATAAAACCAAATGGAGCAGGTTAAAACCTCTCTAAAAAGGAATGATCGGCAAACCTCCAAAACCGAAAACGCAACAAGTTTTCCATATGAAATTCGTTTTCGGTGAACTTGGGCTTGTCGTGAAGATCACAACAAGCACCAAAACCCAACACGGAGAAAAACCAAGTAAGAACCAAGAAAGATGAAATGGCAAGTATGCAAAGGTTTGAGCTCTCCACAAAGATGCGATCAAGTTACTGACTCGAGAGCCCCTCTTGATAGTACGCCATCTATCCTAAAACCCGGTCTCCCACTAACACCATGAGACCGGTAAAATAGAAAACCTATCAAGATCATACCTTTGCCTTGCGCATTCCACTTGAGCTCGATGATGACGATCTTGACTCTCTCAAGTTGAAACACCTTTCTTGATTATGCTTGCTAGCACATGCTTAATGAGGACTTCTCCAAATGCTCCCCCATACTCCATTATGGGAGGGCCTCGCTAAGCTTCGTCTTCATGTCTCCTTTGCAAGCTTCAATCAAAAGATATCTTCCGAGATGCATCATATTGAACTTGCTCTTCATCTTCTTCTCTTGATATGTAAGATGGCTTGGGGGTAAACATGATTGTTCACTCAATCTTCTATTCCAAGCCATACTTGCGATGAGCTCAACTCTATACATGACCATTTTTCATATTAACCCTTGAATAGAGCATTGGTCATCATGTCATCTTGAAGAGTCCAACACATGAACTCCTATATTTTCCCATGGACAAGATCTATAAGAATATCTCAATGTAAACATTAGTCCATAAGGATTGTCATTAATTACCAAAACCACGCATGGGGGCAACCATGCACTTTCAACTTTCACGATTTCCTACGTCCAACAAATGATCATAGAGTTCCCTAGCCCACCATCAGCACAATGTAACGCCCCGAGATTTATCCCCTTTTTGATTTGTGAGTTTTTCTTTTGCATCGACATAGTATCACATTGCACCGCATTAACTTAATTGTTGCATTTAAATTTAATTTTCAAAATTAAATTCAAATGCTTGTCAAATTAATTAAAATTGTGATATTTCAAATCTTTTGCAAATGTTAAAAATTAGTTTATTAAATTGTCTATTTAAAACTAAAAATATTTTGTAAAGGTTTCGTTGTTCAAATTCTTTTTCTATTTTGTTTTAAAAATATAAAACAAAAAATAATAAAGGTGAGAGAAATAAACCCCAAAAGCCCGACTAAGCAAACCCTAGGGTTTCCCCCGGAAATTCTTTCCCACTCCCTGACTTTTTACAGCCACCCTCCTCCTTTTTCTGATTTTTGCGAATTAATCCTCCCACCTCTCTTTCTTTCTTTTTTCCCCTTCCTTTTCTCTTCTTTTCTTTTTCCTTTCTTTCCTTCCTTTCTTCTTCTTTTCTTTCCTTCCTTTCTTCTTCTTTTCTTTCTTTTTTCTCTCCTCTTTCCTTCCTTTCTCTCCCGCACCGCACGGGAGTTTCCTTCTCTCTTTCCTCCCGCACGCACGGGAGAACTCCTCCCGGCCCGAGCTCGATTCCGGCAGCGCCCCCAGCCACAGCGCGCCATGCTCCTCCTCCTCCGGCCGCGCCCGCCGCGGCGCCCCTGCACCCCGACCCCGTGCGCCGCCTCCGGCCAGCTCCTACCCGCGCTGCTCCACCGCCGCTCCACCGCGTCTCCCGCCTCCGGCCGCGCGCGCCCCGTGCCGCCCGCCGTGCGCGCCGCGCGGCGCGCGCTTGCTGTCCGCGCCCCACGCCGCAGCTCCCCCGAGCGACCCGCCGCCTAGCTCTCCGCCAAGCTCCCCTCGCCCCTGCGCCTGCCCGGCAGAGCGCTCCGGCCGCCGGCAGCTGCCGCCGCCGCTCCCCCAGCGTCGCCGCCGCGAGCGGTCGCCCCGCGCGCCGACCGCCGCCGCCGCGCCGCCGCCGCCTCGGACGCCCTGTTCCTCCCTCCGGCCGCCCCACGCCGCCGCCGCCAGCCATTCCCCGCTTCCGCGCCGCCCCCCGACCACCTCCGCCGTCGCCCCGCGCCAGCGCGCGCCCACCGCCGCCGGCCACGCCGCGCCGCCTCCCCCGCACGCCCCGGCCGCCTCCAGCACCGCCGCCGCACCGGCCCCGCGCCCCGGCCTCCCGCGCCGCCGGCCGCTCCCTGCCGCCGCGCACCTCCGGCCGCTGCCCGCGCCTCCTCCCGGCCCGAGCTCCCGCACGCTCCCCACGGCGCGCCGCCCCGACGCCGTCCGCAGCTGCCCGCCTCCACGCCACGCCCGGCCACCTCCCACGCGCCCCCTCGCCCCCACGCCGCCGCCGCGTCCGCGCGTGCTCGTGCGCTCGACTACGCACGCCGCCGCGCGCGCCGCGCTCCAATTCCGCCACGCGCGTCCGCGCCGCCGCCGCCTCCTCTTCCCGGCAGCGTGCACGCCGCTGCCCCCCCCCCCCTCCCACGTCGCGCCGTCCTAGCCCGGTTCTCCGTCCGGTGGCCTCCTCTCGTTCGCGCCCACAAGGTGTCCGGTGAACCGCCCGCAAGACCCCGGCGTCGCCATTTTCGTGCCCGAGTTGTCCACCCGTCGAGGTGCTGCACTGTGTTGCTGCGAACGTCTATCATTGACAAGATCTTCCATTGACAAGGCCTCCGCCCGTCGCGTTGTGCGCTTTGCGTTGGCCGCCTTCGTGTGTGTTCAGGAAGACCGTGATCCGCGAACGATGATGATCGGGTACAATGACTCCGACCACTACCACGACACCGACAAACGACGATGCCCCAGTTCCGCGACGACTACTTCCACGACGACGACTATTTCCTCTATGGACCGAAGACGTCGGTTTCGAACACTAGTTCACCTGATCTGACGTACGGACCCAAACCCTAACCCTAAACCTATTTTATTAAATGTAATCTATCTTGTGCATTTCGCATCATAATTACATGTGTTGCATCTCTTCGGTTTGCGGGTGTAGCAAATCACTAAATAATTCAATATGGAATGTGTGGGGTAATAAATATATAATGCCCTATTCCATTTAATTTAATTAGATCACCCATGCCATGTGTTGCCATGCTAAGCAACATTTAATATTGCGGGTAAATAAATAACTTGTACCTAAATATTAATTGTCGGGATCCCGGTTCCGCTTAATTTGGATTAAGTGCATCTCATACTGCATCTTGCCATACCATGCATCATTCTCATATGATCATGCTGGATCTTTTGCCGTAGTTGTAAAATGCATCTTTTGCGCTTCCAGTGTTTGTTGCTTCTTCGCGGATACGGATGTAATTTGTTAATTGCAACTAAATAATTAAATATGGAATGTTAGGGGTAATAAATATATAATGCCCTACTCCATTTAATTTAATTAGATCACCCATGCCATGTATTACCATGTTAACTAACGTTTAATATTGTTGAGTAGATAAATAACTTGCACCTAAATATTAATTGCCGGGGTTGCTTTCCCGCTTAATTTGGATTACCTGCACTGTATTGCATCTTGCCATGTCATGCATCATTCTCGTATGATCATGCTGAATCTTTTGCCGTGGTTGTAAAATGCATCTTTTACGCTTTCCAGTGTTTGTTGCTTCTTCCCGGATAAGACGTGGAGATGTGTGAGCAACGACAAGTTCTGCTTCCATGCGGAATTCCAGGCAAGCAAAGTTTGCTTGTTTACCTATACATTGTCTTTCATTCCTACCGTTGATCTCTGCTACCCTAGTATTCGATTCTTTAATCGCGATCCCATCATATGTTTATCCTGCAGCCCATACAGCTTTATCCCCACATCCCATCACCTGTTGTTTGTTTATCTGTTGGCCTTGCGAGTCGTAGCGCATGCTTAGAGTTGACTGTGCGAGTCGTCTGTTGGTCTTATGTTTCATCTGCTTAGTATGATAGATTATTCTACCTTAATAAAATGTTGTATTATATTGGGGTATTATAATTAAATGATAAGGCACCAGGCGGAAGGTCTTGCGAGGTGCTTTGTTCTGCTCAGTGTCGACCTAGGAACTGAGATTTTGTCCTCGGGTCCAATTTTGAGCTCACTAACCACTTGTAGGAGGCCCTATGGAGCCCCTCTCGACTTTGAACGGATCTACAGGTTGTCCATGTGCCGCAATTAGTTCGGGTTTTTCTTTTGCTCATATGCATGTGCATGATGATGATGATGAGAGGGTATGTGATACGGGGGGTCATATAGGTGCGGTACGACACGAAGCGGACAGTTCCTACTGTGGTTTGAGCCGCATGGTGGTGTAGTCGCAAACTAATGAGTCCGCAATTGAGATTCGGCCCGACTCCTGACGCGGGTAACAACTCATATGGGTGACACTTGGACTTGCTATAGTGAAGGAATAAGTCGTGTTGAGGAGCCCTGATGCTTGCTTGGGTTGATCATGCGAGTATGTGTACAGTAGTGCACCCCTGCAGGGTATAATCTTATCGATGAGCCGTGTCCATGGTTATGGACGACTTTGGTGATGATGCTGGCTAACAAGATCTAGACAACTTACACCTAATTAATGTTAATTAATTTGACTAGTAATATAGAATCACTTTCACAATAACTGGTAAATAAAACTGTTCAATGTGTGAGTTTCCCGAATTGCTTCCTCATATTTGGTTGAGGGGGTTAATTCGAGAATGGGTTATGTTTGGTGTTAGTTGTAGATGTTTATCTTATGCGCTCTCTTATCCCTCTCTGATTAGACGGAAGTTGTAGCGTGTCTCTCTAGGTTGCTAGTGCTGCTGCCGCTAAGTCCACCTCCCATATATTTTGGGAGATGGTGTAGAAAGTAGGCAAGCCGGTTTTGCTTGCCAGGGAGTGCCTTGACCCTCTTTTGGGCTGTGCTTTATGTGCAGTCAACAGGTTTGAAGTCTGACGACGTTAGTTTGGGAATCCCTCCGGCTTGGCTGGGCAAGGATATGGCGCCATCGCTTATCTTTAGAACTCTTAGTCCAATTTGCATCTTATCCGTAGTCGGATACTATTTTGTTTCCGCTGTCATTTTTATCTTTGTATTGTATCTTAACTCGTTCGAGTCGTTGTTGTATTATATCTTCTGTTGTATTTGTGGATGTATCGGAACTGTTGTAATGTTATCACAATTCCACCCACATAATGCGCATGTTTCGGCGTGCACATTATGTCTGGTGGGCAACCTAAAATCGTTATTATGCGGATTTCGACATGATCGCTTAAATCTACATAGTATCGATTTTAGGGCGTCACACACAAGCAATGGTAAACAAGCAATGGTAAACAAGAGGTAATCAGCACATCGATGTTAAACAGGTGCTTCCGGAGAAATACACCACAGATTCAACGATAGCATAAATAACATCCATCAAAAGTACAGATTGTTCCTGACTTGGAAAACCTCAAACGTAGTAGTATGTGGCTAGTGACATAAAGCCACGGATAAGATATGAATGCAGGTAAAGTAGTTCAGTCATTTTATTTCTACAAGTCGAGCAACTAGCGCCTTGTGCTTCAGTGAAGCTCCCATCAAGCTCTTGCTCCTACCCTGCTTCACATCACAAAGGAGAAAGCGTCAGTGATTGTATGCATCAAGAATTTTACAGCCATATTCCAGTGGAGACTTATCTAAATCGGCTGAACCTCTTAATTCTTAAATAAACAAAATGGACCTAAATTTGATTGCAAACACTACACCACAGATCACACCATCATCTTTAGAACACACCTTAGCTTGCTCCAGTCTGATACATTAATCATCTCTTTCGTTTCAGCTTCCACTGCTTCAGGATGTGCTCCACGACGTCCCCCATGCTGGCCTTTTTGTTCTCTTTGTTGTTCCACAGCTCAGACACCACGTAGCAACCACTGGCGTTGTACTCGTTGATCTCCAGCAGTGCCGTGCTCACAGCCTGGTACACCTCTTCTCCCAGCTGCGCCTTCAAGCCAACCAGCTTTTCGTCCTTATCATCGATGATTTGCTGGAGACAAATCAGATTGTGTTACTTTTGACAATGCATTATTCACTTGTCAGAAAGTGTTTAATACAACTCAAAATATCCCCTGCACTGAGCTTACATTGACCGTTTCGCCAGTGATCACCATCTTAAAAGGATGCCAATTAGCATCCCTAAGGTTATCTTGCCACAAGGAGCAGAATTCAAGAGCCTTTGTTTCAGCCTCTTTGCCATATCTCTCCTTGCAAGCTTTTAAAAACGGCTTCTCATCCAGTTCACCCATCCTCTTGATTGTAATGATGCTACGCGGGTTTACCAAATCAGCCAAGCCCTACAAAACAACAGTCATGTGATTCAGTGACATAATATGCAAGCAAATACATTTGGCAATGAAATCACTGTTATCTTTCGTTCACATCGGAGGAAACATACACGGGAAATAGTTTTGTGTCATTAACTAGTAACCATACGAAAACAAGAACAGCAATTCCAGTCAATGCTTAACACCTGCTAAAAGTTGCTGGCATGCAGTTAACAGATGTGAATCCAACCTTGAAAGACTGCTGGTTGTTGGCACATAACAATTACTTTACAGGATTGTTTCAGATGGAGGGTATGTAACAAAGATTTAGAAGATGGAAGGGATTCTAATAAAAAATAAGGTATAATTGTGCAGAACTTGTTCAAGACCAGTACACCATGTTACCTTGATCAGCGCTTTCCTTGCATCTTGCAGTTCATCATTGGTCATCCTCTCTTTGATGATCAGAGTTTGATTTAGCTGGTCCAGGTCTTCCATGGCCTCCATTCTTTCATCTAGTTCCTTGGTCAGCTCTCCAGTACGTTTCTTCACATCAACACCCTCTCCCTCCATGTGTTTCACCACCTCCAGTTTGCCTCTAAGTTGTTCTATATCCAGCTCAAGCTTTTGCTTCTCATCCAGCTGCTCCTCTAACATCAGGATTTTGTTCAAAGCAGCTTCCTTCTCTTTCTGGAATGTACTTTGACATGTCAGGGTAAATTCTAGATTCCATAATTCAAAAGACACTTGAATGAAATGAATAATTGGAGGGTAGGAATGCATACCTTATGTTTCTCAACAAGAATTCGCACACCTTCATTCGCTTTCTCTTGCTCAATTCTGGCCATGTGGAGGGAATCATTTTGACCTTCGTTCTGCAGAGGAATTAGTTAAAGGAGTGAGACAATTAGTCAGCGAGATTGCTGTAAGAAAATCATCATGAGCCTCCTAGGATGCTAAAAAAAAATACAATATCAATAAATAAACAGAGATAAATTACCAAGAAGCATTGCATTCCTTGATTCCTGGGCCCTAGAAAGAGTACCATTGCTATCACAAAAACTGAATTCTGATATACATGATGCACTATAACTCTTTAATACTAAAGCCTAAAGGGCATTGATGTCTCCATTACTGTTCCATTCTCTGAATAATTCAGATTTGCATATGTTCTAGACCTCTAACATGTGGTGTGGTCTGGTAGTACACCGTAGGTTGATGTGTTATGGTACAGTTTTATAAATTTTGTAGTATATCGATTGTGCATAACTGATTTGATGCTGTGCCAGGGAATTAGCAAATCCAAATGATAAGCCAGTAGAGCTCATCTAGTTATAAAAGCGAATCTTCGAATAAAATGACAGTGATACGGCATTGGTCTTGGGTATGTGATCTTCTCATGATCCTTCGAATTTGCAGGAATGCCATGGGGTATTAGCTATCAAAGTATTGATGTTTTCCATGCGAATCATAGCTTCCCTACTCTTATTCAAAGTGTAAGATGGTTCACTTAATTGTGCGCAATATTAATTTTCCAATATAAAGTACTTTCAAACTCGATCTTTCAAATTCTGGTAGTCCAAAATGTAAGATGGTCCACTTCATTTGGCACAATATTATCTGCTTGTCCTTGCACCAAACTAGATAAGGGAGATCTTTTTTGAGGTTCCTACTTGGACATGAACATTTTTTTTCATTCTATTTTTACTTGACAATTAGGGGATGAGAGAATTATCAGGATATCACTTGTTGCTCAAAGATAATATTAGCCCTGGGGTCTTAAACTGATAGAAACCATATCTGTTTGACACTTTTACATCTTCTACCCAGTACCCAGCAGAACATATCTAGTAAATGGTAAGCGTGGACTTTGGAGTACACTTATACAATTTCAAGATTTATTCATACTTCTAAGATAGCATGGTAAAGTAGTGTCTACCCCATGGATGGTACCATCTGCCTTGCTCTGAAGTAATGTTTTGTGTCTTTTCTGTCGAAGGGAAGTTCAGTCGACCAGTATGTCCATTTTCTTAATACTGGAAATCTAAATAGTGTAAGCCAAAAAAATCCTACCCTATTTGAGATGTTAGGGGCCAAATTTGAATCTGCGAAGCGCCACTTACACATATTGATTTAATACAAAGCAAAAGTAGACGGAAATAACTAGTCTTGAACATTTGGTCAGATCACAAACTTTGGTTGCTTCTTTTTGCAGGACAAGCAACAGTTAACCATAAAAAGAAATATACAGTGTGGTAGAAAATCAGTTATATCTTTATCGTGGTGTTGCTAATTTGTTCTAGTGTGGCAGGGTTTTCATTTTACACGTCAGCAAAAACTAGCAATATAATGATATTTTCATTGAAACTGCCATTACATCTTTTCATTTGGATACTGAATATTACGGAATTATTGTATTGCAGTCAAGACGATAATGGACAAGATATCAAAAAGATCAAAGGCGTATGCCTTCATATAATGGAGAGGTAGCTGACTAAAATCTGTTTGATGATAACCTTTCCATGGCATTTTTCTCTCTTAAGAATACATATATAATTCTATGTGCAGATAATAAAGAGTATATAGAACAAAGGGGTGATAGATTCGTACCTTTTTCCTCTCATTCTCCAACTTTCTTCTTTCCATTTCAGTTTGAGCAACTATTTCACTTAGTTGCTTGGACCTCCTTTTGATGCCACTCTCTTTCTCATCTAATTGCTTTCTCAGCTGATCAGTCTCTTGAGCAATTCTCCGTGAATGTTCACGGGCAGCAGACTGCATATTTCGCATTTCTGCAGAAAAAAAACAAAATAAAGCATAAACCAGTGGACATAATCATGCTGGCAATGCAAAAGAGTGTAGCACAGGAGACTTTTCCATTACTGCAGTTCCATGAGGGTACCTTCATTGTAGCGTTGGTGCAGTGAGTCACTGTCTTCCATGGCCCTTTGAAGGGCGAGATCCATCTGATTACACTTGCACTCAAGTTCCTGTGCATACTGGCTCTTTGCACTAATCTGATTTGTCAAGCTAGTTATGAGAGTCTCAGTCTTCCGGGACAGCTCAAGTTGCAGTTCAGACACTGTCTTCAGCTCACCCCTTTCTGACAAAAACCTACCAACTGGATCATCTGAACTGTAATCCTCTTCTTTTGCCAGCCAACCAAAAACATACTTTCCCCGCCGACTTGCGTCATTCCAGTCTATTTTACCCAAATGACGTGATTTATAGTGGTTATTGAATGCCAAGGCATCCTTAAATCCAATCCAGTCCTTCTCAAACCGGACGACAACAAATCCAGTGTACCCACTGAAAGAATGCACAGCATTAAACCGAGAAGGCCGGAAATGATCTAGCTGCTGCATCACAGTGACTCCACCATTCTCTGTTTGTTCTTCTGGAACATTGGCAAGGATGCCCATCCAGGGGAAAACAAAAAGCTCTTGTTCTTGCACAGGCTTAGGAGGATTAAACAGTGCTTCAGCCTGTCGCACTGGCAATGAGCCTGCCGCATCAGCATGATCTGTCTTGAGAAGATTGGCCAGGGCCTGGTGGTTCGCCTTCACCTTAGCAGCACGGTTGGATGCACCCACCCCAATGGCATGCTGAAGTAGCTCATTATAACGGTAATCCTGCTTCTTCTTCCCGGGACAGAACGGGCATCTAAACCTGTCAGTGCCTAGTCTAGCCACATGCTTGCCAGACTTAAGGTCCGTGTACACCTTCTCAGCATAGTCATCAATATCTGTATCACTTAACTCTGATGACTCATCGGAACTGCAGTCCATGGCAGACCTGAAAATAAGGAATTTTCAAATAGAAACATTACAGAAGACAGGACTACAATAATACACAGCAAGACATATAGCAGGTAAAAACATTGTGCAATACAATTTCAATTGAATGCGTATTGATACAGACAGATATGCATGGACAGCAAGGATTGGCATTTCAGGCTTGTGCAAATCAACATACTAGTCAAGTTACACAGCGAGCAGCTTATAAAAATAATGAAACCAAGATCAGCACACATGTATTCATATACCTTGTTCTCTAAACAATACAACCAGCGCTTTCGGGCAACAAAATAACTGGGATATAAGTGCATATTATTAGTTGTGTGCATATGATAGGTGACACAAGAAGTCTCTGTTGTACGTTCAGAACTTTGTTATCTACTACAGTGCGATAGGACCAGAACCAGCATTATAACCGTACTTTTCACTCACAAACTACTCGTCAAATCCTTTTCAAATCTCACAGCAACCAGCGAATAGTAACAACTACTTAGTAGAGAAGAACTATGTCGTATCCACAAGCAATGCAGAAGCACGTAAGAGAGTAAATGCAGATATGTAACAAATATCAAGAAAAAATCAGTATTATGCCATTTACTGATCATACAAAGCATCCATGACAAGCATACCCTATCAAGCAACAACACAATCACCGGGCACTCGCGAACAACGCAGCCGCAGTGCTGACAGAGGAACCCAGCCGGGCCCCGCGCGAGGGCACGAGACCCGGCAGCCTCCGCATCACAAAACATGGGGGCCAGCGCACGGCCCGACGCCACCGGTGAAACCAATGAGCGGCGAGGCGGGAGTGGCCTTCGCCGGCGGCGAAAAGCTGCGCTAACGACCTGTGAGGCTGTGACAGGACTGCGAGGTCCCTTTGCTGGGCCGGAAACAAATACCCTAGTAAATCCAGCAAAGGGAAGGCCCAAGCCCATCGGGCTCTAGCCCATCAAGCAGGGGAGCAATGGATTTAGCGTGTCAAGATGGCGCAGTTGGCGTGAGTGCCTATGGTGCACTGGATGATCATACACACACATATTTGCACTGGATCTATGGTGCCTGCCTAGAGCTAGGTTGATCCGTAACAAGAACACAAAAGAAATCATGCAGAGAGAGAAATACTGATGGAGATGAAAGGACAGATTGGCGTTGGTGCATACATAGTGACGATCCTCGATGTCTCTTGCCTGCGTCCTGGGCTGGATCAAATCGGCCCGATGCTGATCAACAAGACAATTCTTAATTAACACCTGACATTGATCAAAAGTGTGATTACTATCTGGGGATGAAAGGAAGTCCAAAGCAGAGAAAGGCAGACCAAACAAACTAAACTAATCTAAAGCCAAACAAACAAACAAACAAACAAACAAAGACTTTCCAAATCAACCAAGGTCCAGCAACAAAAAAATTCAATGCATTTCTCGTCTCGAATCTTGTACGACATTGGGTCGTTCCAGGTAAAAGAAAAAGAAATCCAAGCATATATTCACCGTTTCTTGGCAACCAACTGGTGCAATATAAAATCCGGCCGGAGATGGCCATGAAATCTTTGGTATTTCAAAAACCCCAATAAGCAAGAACACAGCAGCAACCCCTAAAAAACGCACACGGAAAGAAAACACTAGCTTGCATTGTCACCAAATCCCCTAAAAAAACTCGCTCGTGTGACGCGAAGGAGGGGGAGAAGAACTCGCTCGTGTTTTTAATTTCTCGCGTTGGCCAAATTAAGAGGCAAAAGGGGAAAGAAACGCAGAAGGAACGAAAGGAGGCAGAGGGAAGAAACAGGTACAGTAACTAAAAAGATCCAAGGCGAACAAAAAGCAAGCACACGAGAACAACAACAGCGTTTGGAGCTCCGGCAAGAAAAGGGGGTTAATTATGAGGAAGAAGATGAAGAAGGGAGAGGAGCAAGACAACCAACCTTGCTCGTCTGCGCCTCCTCCGGAAAGAAGCCTCCGCCGGGCCCCTTGTCTCGACTCAAGAGGGCCGGAGAGAGAAATGGAGGGGGTGGGAATGGCAAGAGCCAGCGCTCGCAGTCGGACTCCAGAACCCTCCCCTCCCCTCCCACCCCTTTCCTCTTATAGCCACGGCGCGACCCGCTTCGGGCAAACCCCCATCGCGGCCGCACGCGGCGCATCGGACGGTGCGGGAGGGACAGCGCGTTGCCGTCTACGTGCTGCTCGCGCGTGGTGGGCCTGCCAAGAGAGCAGAGAGGTACTGCGAAGATGGCAGGTAGGTACGCAAGCATCCTTGTTTTTTGACCGTCCGGCTCCGGCTCCGGTGCTGTGATCTCATTGGTTAATTGGCACCATAGCATGTGGGTCTGTAGTCACGGTGAGGAGTAACTTGGTGAGGCTGCCGGCTCCAGTGTTTTCCCGTTCCATTCCCGTCGTCTAGCCAATCAATCCAGTGTTTTCCCGTTCCATTCCCGTCGTCTAGCCAATCAATCAAGTATTCCCTCGCCACAGAGTGAGATGTGGCAAAGGCAAGGGTGAGTATTAATACAAGTCTAGCTTGTTTTTGGTAAATAGTGGATGACTCGATGTGCTATGTTACGAGGGAATTTTTCTGTCTAAGACTAGTGAGTAATATAGGTAGTAATATAATTGCCACATAAGTAAAAATGGTGATGTGGCAAGTATTTAATGAAGAGAGAGATGGTGGTGGTATCATAGGTAGATACCGTAACATAGCGGATTTTGAGACAAGATGAATCTATAGCCTAATAAATGCATGATAATATGATATTACCCCTATGATACTCCCACTATTGAGATAGTAACATAAACTAGTATCATATGCATGATACCACTCTATGATACTCCCCACTATGACTAGTCTAACTACCCGCAGCGGGCCAATCCATCGCTCGCACGACCACTGGCGAGCTCGCCAAAGAGCAAAACGACCCGCTTTCATAGCAATCACTGGTCAAAACGCCATCCGCCACGTTCTGCCTCGAACACCTCCTTCGTCGAGCTGCCCCTACCCGACCAACCCTCTAACGTCACCCCTATTCTACCGTGAACCCTACGATCAATGGCGGAGCTAGAGATTGAAGCACCAAGGTCCCTATCATTGCACCTAGTGGTTGACGAGGGTGTAACTCGACAAATCCCAAGGTTGTCCACCCCCGGCTTGATTGAGGAGGAGAGAGGAGCGTTGGTGATCACGATGGCTGACAAGCGAGGCGTTTACCCAGGTTCAGGCTCCCGGAGGATAACACCCTACTTCCTGCTTGTCTGGTATTGATTGCGAGTAATGGTTACAATGGCGAGATGACGATCTCGCTATGGTTTGTGGTGGCGGCTATGAGCGTGTCCTTGGACGAGCAACCCCCCTGGACTTTATAAGTAGGCCAGGTCTCGGGTGAACGGCGCCGATGGCAATTACAGATATGGTAAGAGTCGTATGACCTAACCGACTAGAACTAGGTCACACGATACCCCTAGTGGGCGTTCTATGGGCCTCCGCAACCTTGGCGCGGCCCAGGTAGCCTCATCGTGGGGTAGTAGAAGAGTAGCCCCACGTCAGTAGCCGCCTAGTGCTTGGTCGAATCGTAGAGTCGGGCAGAGGACTTCTTCCTCCTGGGCACGCCACCAGGTTGCATGTACTTGAGCTTGTACTCGTTTTTTTTAGTCGAAGAGCACGCTCCCGATGGGAGTAAGTTCTGCAGCCAAATTTCTTTGTCCTGGCTTTTGTGGAACTCGCTTCTATTCGACCTTTTGGCTTACTGTTTATTCATTCAGCTGTCTGAGCTTACTTGCTTTTCTTTGCTACCCGAATGAGTGTTTCGGGTTCCTTGTTCAGCACTCTGGGCACTGGTGATTTCAGCTAAGAAGCTTACTACTCGAATCATGCGTTCGGTTTCTTCCTCAGCTCTGTGTCTTCTTTAGAGCAGTTGCTTTGCTGACGTCAGCTATGACGCTTTGCAGCACGCCTCTGCGCCCGATGGGACGTGACAGGACTGGCCCCACTCTCAGTGTTGACTGTAGTCAGCAGTTGTCGCTTATCTTTGGTTTGGCCGCGAAATTTTCGCGGCGTGATGATGGTGCCTTGATCCCCGTGCGTAGTGGACGGAGTGGGCGGCGACGGTTAGTCTCTCCGTATGACACGTGGACGGCTAGATGCACTTGCTGGAGACGGTTTCTTCGTGGACGGCTGAGATGGACTGCCTGCACGGCATAAGTATTGCAGCGCTATGCGAGAGGAAGTCATCTTCTCCAATTGCCACTGCCTCCATTCCTTGCGCCATTCCTTCCCTCATCCGAGCTCTTTGCCTTTTGTCCTCTCAGCTTCTGTGAGCGTCCAACTCGATGGGGAAGTCGAAGGCTGCCGCCAGCGCCGTCGCCGAAGCAGGGGTGATGAAGAAGTCTGACGGCGAATGGCAGAAGTCTCGGTGAAGAAGGCCGATCTCGAGGTCCTGCGCTCGCAGGGCCTGCTGCCTCGACGGACCAGGCAACGGTACGCGCCCCTGGTAAGGAGGTGTACCCCGCTCCTCGCGAGGGGGAGCGCGTTTGCTTCGTTGATTTCCTTCTACGGGGCTTCGGGTTCCCCCTCCACGATTTTGTTCGTGGTCTTCTATACGCCTATGGGGTTCAGATCCACGATCTGACCCCCAATGGCGTCTTAAGCATCGCGAGCTTTATCGTGCTCTGCGAGTGCTTTATGGGGATCGCTCCCTACTGGGCTCTATGGAAGTCGCTCTTCCTTGTTCGGAAGAACGTGGAGAAGAGAGGGTTGACATACCTGGTAGGCGGCTTCGGCATCCAGGTGCGCGGCGACACCGTGTACTTCCAGATGAAGAAGTCGAATTCCGTCCAGGGGTGGAGGAAGCGGTGGTTCTACATCAGGTGCGACCAGGAGGGCCTGGCGGACTTCAACGGCGAGCGCGAGTTGCGGAAGACGCGCGCGTGGGCGCATCCGCTCGCGGAGGAAGAGAAGGAGTCTGCGAGGCCGTTGCTGAGCCTCCTGTGCAACCTGCTCAGGACCTTGGGACGTAAGTTGGGCGGTGTCCACCTAATGGCCACCTTCTTCCGGCTTCGAGTCCAGCCACTCCACGCTCGCCCCCACCCGATGTGGGCAGTCAAGGGCGCCGGCGACCCGCCTCTTGTCGACGAGGAGGTGGAGATCAAGGTGAGGGGCATCACTAGCCTCCGAGCCGCAGACCCCTGCAACGTCAAGTGTCCTGTCGCCGTGTACGGAGCGGCGAACCCTGTTCCTGAGGTAAGCTTTTGCTTTGTTCTTCTTTTCCTGGCTTGATTTCTTGATCTTCTGTTTCTTGATTCGACTTGTCTTTGTTTGTTACAAGGTCGCTCTTTTCTTGTCAGCCTTCCTCCGCTCCTAGAAAACGGACCTCATGACGAGTCGACGTTTGTGGAGGAGGAGGGTGACGATGAGGACATCCCGTCCGCCATCTCCCCTAGTGATGAGGTGGAGGACGAAGAAGAAGAAGAACCCGTGCGGAAGAAGCAGAAACGGCGAAGTGGTGGCGACTCTGCGACTGCTTCGTCTCCTGCGAAGGATGCGGCTGGTGACTTGGAGGAGGCTGGCATGTCCTCTTTGGGTGCGAGGTACCGGGACGACTGGGACAAGCCCTTGGCTGCCCCCACTGTCAGCTCTGCGCCGCCGCGCGAGTTCGCTCGGATGCCATCCGTCTCCCTGGGGAGCGACGATGAATTCGAGACCACCAGGTAAGTTGTTCTTTTATTTCTGTTGCGTCGAGTTGCCTTCTTGAGTTTCAGGCTTCGAGTTGATTTTCTCTGAATCTTGTGCCAGCTACCGCTCTGGCGGCGTCGGCTCCCCTCCACGCGAAGTGGAGCACACGTCTGCTCCCTCGACCGAGCTAGCTATGCGGGTGGTGGTCGAGGATAATGCGCGGGTTGGTGGCTCCGTGGCGCCGAGTGGTGCTGCCCCGGCGACTTCGGCAGATGCCGATCTCTTGGACCACGTAAGTTCTTTTTCTTCTGTAGTTACATCGGGTGCGTGAACAACGCTCCCGATGGGAGTAGCCCCCGAAGGTGTGGGTGACTAGGATAGTGAGTGCAATCTTACAAAGAATTTTGTTTTTACCTGGTGTCGTCGTGCACCCCTTGGATACATACTGAGATCTGTCACCGACAGCTCTCGCTCAGTCGCCGTCCAGGAAGGAGGAAACACATTGACTCGCGTGCAGGTTGTGCGAGCCTTCGCACACGCTAACAAAGTGTTTCCTGTAGACACGCATGTTGATCGCGTTGTTCCACGCGTGTTTGTTTTTTCTCATTGAGTTTGTTTCCTTTATTTTATTTTTTAAAACGAGGCAAAATCTTTACCCAATATATTGATATAGTAGAATCAACCATGATACGGCCGAGCCTAAAAGAAAAAGGCAATATAAGTCAGGGCCTACTAAATGAAATAAAAGTAGCACCACACATGTTTGTTCCTTTAGTGTTTAAAGATCCGTCAAAGGCTCTGTAAAACAAATGAAGATGGGTTGTTGCCACTTGATGCCCTCGTTTCTAGGTGTTCTTCTTCACTATTTCGTTTAGCTACTGAACAGAAAATATTCTTTTAAACGAGGGTATTCGTGCGTGGATGGCAACTCAGGATTAGCCTCATGAAAATCTTATATTCCCGGTTCTACCACGTGGAAACGTTGTTTAATGGAACTTTCGTTTTAGCTGGTCGTGACCAAGAAACCACCGGCTTTACTTGGTGGGCTGGGAATGCCAGACTTATCAATTTGTCCAGTAAACTACTTGGAGCTCACGTAGCCCATGCTAGATTAATTGTATTCTGGGCCGGAGCAATGAACCTATTTGAAGTGGCCCATTCCTTACCAGAAAAGCCCATGAATGAACCAAGGGTTGATTTTACTTCCACACTTAGCTACTCTAGGTTGGGGAGTAGGGCCAGGGGAGAAGTTCTAGATACTTTTCCTTACTTTGTATCTGGAGTACTTCACCTAATTTTCTCCGCTGTCTTCTCCCTAAGTTTTGCTAAAACCGACAACGTAAAGTATGTCATTTGTTCATTTTTTTTCATTTTCTTAAGTAGTTTCCTTAAAGTTTTGTTCAGTCCATCATAGAAGCCAGTTCGATACCATTGGGAGTGGAATCTCTTCCTTGGGTGGCATTACTTTAGCCCATAGGTTTTCATATAGACACATTAACGACACACTAAGGGATGACGGGATGAATGGTGGAATTAGCAGTTTCAAACGGCAATAAAAGAGTACCTGAAAAAAAAAGACCAGGGAGGTGGTAGACATAGGTAGGTTACATTTAGACAGGATAATGAAGTGTCGTCGTAGTTTACGGGCAAGGAACATCGGAGAGCTAGAAGTAGGCGGCCAAGCAGAAGGAAAGTATCATATGTCTGAGTAAACGAGAGAACGAAGAGTATCAAACTAGCTGAACAACTATACTAGGCCTAGTAATCCAATTTCACGAACGTATATTCATGCATGGGCTTGCTTTTGGTTAAGTAAAAGAATAGAAGGAGAAAAGCTATGAAGGCAAATAACGAGTGAAAAGAGAATCCTTTTAAAGTCTGCTGATAGCTAGGAAAAGTGCCTTCCTTCTACTATGAGCCCACCATCTTTTTTTTTAAATTTTTAAGGATTTTAAATAACAAGCATAGCAGAGTTTACATACTCATTTACAACGCATTGGACAGGGACCTCCACAGGAGGAGGTAGCCGCCTCCCAACAAAACACCCTCACACCAAAATCTAAAAGCAAACTTGGCAATATCATGAGCAGCCGAATTACCACACCTGTTGACTTTCTAACAAGAGAAACCTGGGACAATTTTCATAAGATGCAAAGCTTCCGAGAGAATAACCTTAATTGCAGATTTACAATTAGCAGGGCTGCAGAGGCAATGAATCACCGCAGCATTATCACTCTCAATGATAACCGGTTTGTCAGCAAAGGGGATCAAAGCTTTCACCCCTTCCAGGACTGCAATTGCTTCAACAACTTCAGCATTTTGACAGTGAGAAATAGTCCCCCACGCAGAGAAAATGATTTTTCCAATGCTATCTCGCACAATTGCACCCCAAGATCCTTTACTATCCTCCATCAAGAAACTAGCATCAACATTAAGCTTGTACCAACCTTTCTCTGGATTTTTCCAATCAGCCAAAACAACATCTAGTTTGGGGTCCTTCTCAGCTCTTGTTTCAAACACATGTTTCTTTCCCTTCAGGTCAGCGACAGTAACTGGGTTGTTGGCCAGAAGAAAATAAATCACATAAGATTCAATGAAGTTAGCTGATTGTTGAACAGAACATTTTCCATCCACGAATAACAGATTGTTTCGCATATGCCAAGTTCTCCACCACATGAACAAGAGTCTAGATTTTTGGTCCTCACTACACTGGTTCAGGAGCACAAGGGCCCAATCATGTCCTGAATCATTGAACTGGCATTCATCTGGGAGATCCCAGTTTGTTCTCAGTCGCAGCCTGAGGGCATGCGCCTTTGTGCATTTTACCATTGCATGGTGGCTAGACTCAGGTTCCATGCCACAAATGTTACAGGTTGGGAGCACATCCATATTTCTTTTAAACCGATTAACCTGGACACCTAGAGTGTTTGTTGCCAACTTCTAGCCAAAAACCTTTACTTTTGGAGGCACCTTGGAGTTCCAAATTAGCTTCCAAAGACCTCTTTCACCATTCGGACTAGTGCTACTAGATTCCTGCTGATCCTTATCCTTCAGTTGAACACCAAGTCTGTAAGCGCTCCTTACAGAGAAAAGGCCATTTTTTTCATGTTCCCAAGCAATGAAGTCATCCCCTGTAGTACTTGGGATACAGATTTTCAGAATTTCATCCACATCAGGTGGGTGAAATAGGGCCCTAACAGTAGACACTTTCCAAGAATTTGTCGCAAGGTCAATAAGATCTGAGACCCATTTTAATCTAGAGTTGTTTGCCCTTCCAATGACTTTGTGATTGCCTCTCGGGATCCAATTATCTCGCCATATTCTTAATTTGCTTCCTGAGATCACTCTCCTGATGGTACCCTGTTTTAAAAGCTCCAGGCCGTGGGATATACCCTGCCAGCAAGGGGAAGTCTTTTGGCTGAAGACAATATCGATCAGATTCCCATTGGGGTAGTACTTCGCCTTTAGGATTCTAGCACATAGGCTGTCCGGATACTGAATTAAACGCCATGCCTGTTTGGCAAGAAGCGCTTGATTAAAAATTCTCATGTCCTTGAATCCAATACCGCCATGGGATTTTGGCTTAGTCATTTTATCCCATGACATCCAATGAACTTTCCTTCTATCAAACTCGTCTCCCCACCAAAAATCCCTCAGAATTTTCTCTAGATCTTCACATAGACCAGCTGAGAATTTAAATACGCTCATGGCGTAAGTGATCATTGCCTGAGCTACAACTTTTATCAAGGTTTCCTTTGCAGCACTAGACATGTATTTTTCGTTCCAATCCGAGCACTTCTTGAGAAGCTTTTCTTTAGTGGCCTTCAGTTGCCCATTCTCAGTGCGCCCCTCTGGGATTGGGAGGCCTATATATTTAATATCCAGAGCCAAAATTTCCACTTCTAAAATTGCTGCCACGGAATTGCTAGAATCTTCAGAGCAGTGTTGACCAAACACGATGGAACATTTTCCAGGGCTGAGGAGCTGACCCGTACCAATCTCATAGGTCTTGAGAACCTCTTTTATGCGGCTAGCTTGCTCATTATTTGCTTTGAAGAAAAGGAGAATGTCATCCGCAAACAACAGATGAGAGATACCTGGGCTTCTTCTACAGATTTTCAGATCTTGGATCATGTTCTAGTCAATTTGGTGTTGCAGGAGGAGGGACAACCCTTCTGGAACCAGCAAGAATAAGTAAGGGGATAGAGTATCCCCTTGACGAAGACCTCTAGTGGGGCAGAACATATCGAAAAGATGACCATTGAATTTTGAAGGGGTTACGGTGCAGAAAACAATAATTTTTCTAGCGATCGAAACCCTAACTAGCCAGGATCTATCTATCTAGTACATGCGATAACGGTGGCGGAACGGGTTACATTACCTCCATGTAGACCGATAGCGGGGATTACGCTCCCGCACAAGCGTTGACGATGAAGTCGTACGTAGCCGACCTCGAGGTCGCGAAGAACTTGCCGCGATGTCGAAGTCGATGACGCCGGGGTGTTGACGATGATCTGCGTCGACGGGCGTCGGGCTGAAGAAGGCAGAGCGCCAGCACCGGGGCTGGTGCGCCGGCAGCAGAGGGGAGGGAGGCGCGGCGGCTGCAGGGGCGAGACGACGTCGCAGGCTACTCAAAAGAGTTACCTCCGAGCACTCACAAACATACGGGGCTTAGCGACAACCCCCGGTCATTCAGATCCAGCTGAAATCGCAGGGGTAAATCTTATCTGGAATTCCGCAGAGCAACGGCGCTCTGCGGTATAGCTTAGGTGGAGAGAGGGGGCAAAACGGGCGGAGAAACAGCTCGGCCGGCCTGCATACAATTAATTGTATTTTCCAATGAATTAATCCAATTAATATGCCTTGCTATATAAAGGGGGAAGGGGGTGTGCAAACCCCTTGGCTCCCCCATGTGGGACTAAACAAAGGAGGAGGGGGGTGGTGCGCCCCCACCATGGGCTGGCCGAACCCCCCATGGGGCCCACCCCCTTGCTTGGTGCGGCTCCCCCTTCTTGGGCCCTCTTAGGGCCCATGTAGGTGGGAGCCCCCTTTTTCCTTTATTTAATTAATATTAAATTAATATAAAAATCCCATTAATTCATAATTAATATATTTATATATAATTCAATATCCCGTGACTCCGAAAACTCTTTCGGACCACCCGAACAACTTTCGGACATTCCTGGAACCATTCCAGACCTCTCCGGAACTCCTTCCGGACCACCGGAACTCTTTCCGGATCATTTCTCTCTCTCCAACAAATTCCTATAAAATTCCAGAACCTATCTCCTAGCGTCGCTAAGACCTTAAGTTTGTTACGCTACGGTTCGAGAACACTCCAGACATGGTCGAGACACTTCGCTCACCAATGATCGTCAGGGATACCTGGAAATATATGACGACCCCTGTGCATTCCACGAATATCGTCGTTGAACCATAAATATGATATTCATTCCCTTTGTCTCTGCGATACTACCTTGTCCGAGATATGATCGTAGACACACCGATGTCTTTGTTGTATCTCGTTACCGACGAAGGTTATTAACTCGTCTGCGATATTACATCTCCATGACCTAGTCATAAGCTGCGCAGCTATATAGATGCAATATCACCGAGTGGGCCCAGAGTATCTTTCCATTACAAGAATGAAAAAATCCCGCTCTTGATCCTTACGTCTTGATGCTCTTTTGGAATACCCAAGATGGACACCGTTATTGTCATGCTATATAAGACACAACGTTTGATGCTCTCAAAGCACCCCTACGAAGCATTAATAAATACGGTCTCACGGTCTAAGGAATAAGCTATCATATTCTTATCTATTGCAAATGACAAACATCGAAATACGATCTTATTGCAATACTTTTCACTGTACCATTTGCAATTGGGTAACCAGATCAGGTTGGACTGAGACCTCAGCTGTGTACAGATTCTTGAAGTAGTCTGTTGTTAGAGCATACAACTCTTTCTCATTTGTAACCACTGTACCATTTGCAGACACCATGTTGTGAATTTTATTCTTTTTTGCACGCCATGTTGCCTTCCTATGGAAATAGAGTGTGTTTCTGTCCCCCGACCGGAGCCAATCCACTCTTGACCTTTGCCTCCACTGAATTTCTTCCTTTTCTAGAAGTTCATCCAATTCTACTCTCAGCATTTTAGCAAGCAATCTACTGCCATTGTCGGAGCGAGCGTTAGCTTGTTCAAGCTTTTTTCTTGTCTTCTCAATTTTCTTTGGTATATGTCCAATCTTCACTCTACTCCAAGTATGCGGTGATGTCATAACACCTTTCAGGTTGTTTGCAACGTCTCTAAGATCAGAAGGTTTCTTGTGCATGCTCCAAGCAGTACCAATTTCATCAGATAGACCTTCTTCTCTTTCCCAATAGGCTTTATATCTGTAGGTTGGTGCAGTTCTGGTTATGGCAGGAATCATATCCAAAGACAACAAGATGGGGCAGTGATCAGAACGAGAAGAGGTTAAATGGGACAGCTGACTATTTGGGAAGAGCTTAGACCATAGTGGGCAAGCCACAACACGGTCCAGTCTCACTCTGACATTGTTTGAGCCCTCCTGCTTATTGTCAAAAGTCCAGGGACAACCAAGGTAACCCAAGTCATGCAAATTGTAGTCAGCGAGAGCCTCTCTGAAGTCCAACATTTGTTTCTCCCCTCGACGCCTTTTCGACCAGTGTTCTTGCTGCCACATACACTCATTAAAATCACCCAAAATCAACCATGGACCTGGGAGAAAAGGCTTAATTCTGCGCAACAGGTTCCACATGTTATATCTTTCATGAGTACGAGGTTCACCATAAACAAACGTGCATCTCCCTTTATTTCCATTTGGCAGGTTGTGGATGGATACATCAATGTGGTGTCTACTCATTTTAAGTAGCTCTAACTGAACGCGCTCTACTCATCCCCCTTTACCCTTACCACTAAAGGTAACAACATGTTTTAGTCCTAGCCTCCGCCTAAGACTCTCCACATAAACTTTATTCTGGCGTGTCTCGGAAAGAAACACAACCTTTGGATGATGCACACTCATTAACCATTGCTGTTCTTGAATTGTCGCAGCCCGGCCTAAACCATGACAGTTCTAGCTTAGGAGTATCATTGCTCCTGACCAGCGCGATCATCCGCGCCGGTCAGGTTGCCAGCGGCCCCTGGGCTGGTTGCCTCCTTGTGTGTTTCTTCATTCCCCCTGCAGACTTTTCTCCCTTCTCCTTCTGAGCCATTCTGGTATGATCGGACCTCTTACTCTCCTCAGTATCGGAAGCACCATGCTCTTGGGATTGCCCAGTAATCAGGACATAGGAAGCACTGCCTTCACCTTCCTCAGTGTCAATTGTGGCTTGATGCATCAGTGACATCCTTTTGCACAAGAGCAAATCCTCCTCCTTGATCAGCCTGCGCAAGTTTTCCGCTCTCAGGCACTGCTCAAGGGAGGGAACCGGCAGGGCGAACCTTTTTGTTGGTCTTGACTGCATGTTGTCATCCTCCTCAGATCTTGTTCTAATGCGTGGAGCCGCCAGGGCTCCTCCCTGGGTTGTGAACGCTTGTGTGTACTCAGTGTCCTCCTTGCTCGCCTCTCTTTGCCTTCTCTTCCAGCGGGGGAGAGCTTTTTCCATCGCCTTGTCTTCCTTTTCAGTGGGCAAGGTGACGATGGTGACAGCCTGGCTCGCATCAACAGCAGCATACCCTTTTTCCTCCACGCCAACCTTGGTGAGAATGTCTGAAATAGCATTTTCCCTCATGTGTGGTTTTGGTAATTGAATGACAATCTCTATGGACTAATGTTTGCATTGAGATATCCTTATAGATCTTGTCCATGGAATTGTGGAGTTCATGTGTTGGACTCTTGAAGATTTCATATTAGTGAAGCTTATTGCAAGTATGTCTTGAAGGATTCAAGACATCATATTAGTGAAGAAATACTGGAAGACACAAGGCATATCAAGATGTTGATCAACACACATAGCTACAAGATGTACCAAGAGCGATCATGTATCTCTTGGGATGGTAAACACTTGTCCGCATAGTTTTGTGAACTAGCCCATGATATATGTGTGTGTGTTGTATCTTTATATGAGGTTAGGTAGCTTCACATGGGCTTGCACCAAGTGAAGATTTCATATAGCTCATGGAGGATGACGTCATGTGGTGATCGTCATCAAGGTGAGATGTGCAAGGCCAAGAGAAGCTTCTTGAAGAGATCCTATGCTTGGTGCTTGCAATGGATACATGAAGATGAAGCTAAGCGAGACTCTCCCATTGTGAGCATGGGGGGGTATTTGGAGAAGTCTTCATCAAGCATGTGCTTGGACGCGCAATCAAGAAAGATGAACCACTTGAAGAGATCAAGATAGTCATCATCTAACTCAAGTGGAATGCTCAAGGTAAAGGTATGATCTTGATAGGGCTATAGGATAGATAGGCGTACTATCAAGAGGGGCTCTCAAGTTAGTAACTTGATCGCATCGTTGTGGAGAGCTAAAACCTTTGTATACTTGGCATATCATATTTCTTGGTTCTTATTTGGCTTTTATGTTGGTGAGGAGTTAGAGCTTGGTTCATCTCCATGTCAAGCTCTTGTTCATCGAAATCGGTTTTACTTTGGACAACTTGTTGCGTTTTCGGTGGCGGAAATATTGCCGGTTCTACCGTGAGAAAAGTCCCACACCTTGCCATGTGTAGCGATTTTACTCTATTTATGGGATGCAATATTTCCAACAAAATTGATCTCACCTCATTTGGAGTTCATTTGCAAAAGTATAGCGGTTTTCGTTTCGGTGTTTTGCTGATTCGGATTATTGGGAACGGATATTCCGCTCTACCGGAATTTCCGGTTCCCCAGCTCATCCAAGAAAACGGCTAAGGAAAGGAGAAAAAGGGTTCTGACTCCAGTCGGAAATTGTGCTCAGAAATATCCGTCTACCGGAATTTCCGAGTGCACCCAGAAAGCCCTCCAGTTTTGGCTAAGGAAAGAAGGACTTTTGGTTCTGACTCGAACCGGAAATTGTGCTCGGAAATTTCCATATAACGGAATTTCAGAGTGCACCCAGAAAAGCCTTCAAGAAATGGCTAAGGAAAAGTTTGGTTTTGGTTCTGACTCCAGCCGGAATTTCAGCTCGGAAATTTCATGGACTCGGAATTTCCGGTTTACCGGAATTTCCGAGTCTCACATATACCAGAATTTCCGAGTGTCGAAACAGCCAACGGCTATATTTCCTGGAGAGGTAGAAATACCCCTCCCCTTCTTCTTCCCCAGCCAATCCAAGGCAGCACGACTTTCCCCTCTCTCCTACTCCATTGTTGACCTTGGAAAGCTCACTTCCCTCTCAATCCCTCCATTGAATCTTCCATATTCTTTAGGGAAAGTTGAGAGGAGATCCAGATCTACAATCCTACCAATCCATCTCTCCTCTAAGTGAGGGGAACTTAGTTGATCTAGTTCTTGGAGTTCCTTTGTGGTTCTTCTTCTTTGTTCTTCCTCTCTTCTCCCCCCATAAGCATTAGTTGCTTTTGGTGGGATTTGGGAGTGAAGGATTTGACTCCTTTGTGGTTTCCTTTGTTCTTCCTCTCTTATTCCCCCATAAACATTTGTTGTTGTGTTGGAATTTGAGAGTGAAGGACTTGAGCACTTCGTGTGCTCTTGCCATTGCATTTGCATCGGTTTGAGCCCTCCACGAGGATTCGTGGTGGTGTTACTTGTGAGCTTGTTACTCTTGGGTCTTTGGACCCTAGACGCCTTTTGTGGCCGGCCTTTTGTGGCCAAGACCTTTTGTGGTCAAGACCTTTTGTGGTCACTTGAGAGCCCCCAATTAAGTTGTGGGTGTGTGCCTCAAGACTTGGGAGCCCCCAATTAAGTTGTGGGTGTGTGCCTCAAGAGTTGTACGGGATTCGATCTCCGCCCCAAAGGAGATCAATAGTGGAAGGTGAACTCGAACCTTTTTTGGTTGAGTTCATCAGGAGAAGAAGGTGAGCCTTTGTGGCGTTGCGGCTAACCTGTTGTGGTTGCGCACACCTCTCCAAACGAGACATACACCTTTGGGTGGAACTCGGGAATACATCCTCGTCTCCGCGTGCCTCGGTTATTTCTATACCCGAGCTCTTTACTTATGCACTTTACTTTGTGATAGTCTTCGTGCTTGAAGTTATCTATCTTGCTAGCTATCACATTGTTTCTTGTATTGCTTAGCATAAGTTGTTGGTGCACATAGGTGAGACTAGTATATTTATCTAGGTTGTATGCTTGTTAAAGTAAACCTCTAGTTTTATTCCGCCTTTATCAAGCATACAGGAATTTCTGGGTCATTCTTGGACCGGATATTCCGGTTCCTCGGAAAAAGTTTAAATCGCCTATTCACCCCCCCCCCCCCTCTAGGCGACGTCTATCCGTTCAGTGTCTTGCGCCCCAAGAGTGGAGACCGACGTGGGAGGGTGCTTTGGAAAGGTCGATGTCGTTGACGCCCCCTTGCCGGCCTTGGCGTTGGTGGTGATGTCCTTTATGGTGAGCTTGCCCACCTCCTTGGCGACGTTGGCGACGATGGCGGTTTGTTGCTGACGGGTCGGGATGGGGCAGCGCACATGCCCGTCTTGTATGCCGCGCCAAGGGAGGGGTTGTTGTTGACGATCTTGACCGGTAAACTCCGGCAGGAACCAGCACCTTGGATCCTCAGGGTGGATTGGCGCCACTCCAAGGTCTATGTTGTACGGCTCGATGTCGTTGTTGGCAGGGAGCGTGCACTCTGTAGTTTGGTGGCCGATCATGCCACATCAGGCAGAAGTGTGGCATGCGTTCATATAACACCGACACAATCACCTCTTCATCACTGCTCTCATCTTCAAGCGGGATCCACCTCTGCAAGGCCTGATCAATAGGGAGTCGAACTCTTGCCCTGATAAACTTAGCACAAATATCACCCCTAGCATTATTATCTATGCAAATAAATTGACCAGTACGCTTTCCCAGATCTCTAGCTAGCACTTTTGATAGGAGGCAACAGGGGATGTTTCTGAACTGAGCCCAGATAGGGATGGTGGTCAAGTTGATAGTTACTCGATCATCCCCCTCTTTCAGTTCATCAACTAGGACAACATCATTACGGAACCTCCATGGGCCGCCCTGAGTAACATGAAGAAAGTCACCTTCATGTGAGAACTCAAGAACAAACCTTCTATCTTGGAGTTGGTTCATGTCGAGGTGGCCCCGGATTCTCCAGAGCTTCTTCATATTCTCGATGAGGGTCTTCGAGCTCACAGCGAGAATCGATAGGAAGATCCCCATAGCGAGGAATCTTGGTCGTGCATCGCCTCTCGCCTTCGCCATGTTCACCACTAATGGCGTCTTCTCCTTCTCGGTGCCCATCCTTGCTATGACAGCCTTTCCTTTGCGGCTATCGGAGGAGACGACCAAGGTGTTGTTGGCGCTGCCCCTGGCCCCCACGAGGGGCACCATCGTGTTGCTGGTGTCGAGGTCGCGACTGCTGCGTGCACCCGCAGCAGCAGAGTTCTCGGCCTCCCTTGCCGTCACCATGGCAGAGAGCTTCAGTAACATGGTACATAGAGAGCAGTACAGTGAGGAAATTTTGTGGCGACAGAGTCTGATGGTAAGGAACGACAAGGGCGAAGGGTAATATGTAGGTGAAAGAGCATTTTCCCTCATGTGTGGTTTTGGTAATTGAATGACAATCTCTATGGACTAATGTTTACTTTGAGATATCATTATAGATCATGTCCATGGAATTGTGGAGTTCATGTGTTGGACTCTTGAAGCTCATGTGTTGAGTGAAGCTTATTGCAAGTATGTCTTGAAGATTCAAGACATCATCTTAGTGAAGAAAAGATGAGTTGTGCAAGACCAAGAGAAGCTTTCTCGAAAAGATCCCATGCTTGGTGCTTGCAATGGATACATGAAGACGAAGCTTAGCGAGACTCTCCCATTGTGAGCATGGGGGAGTATTTGGAGAAGTCTTCATCAAGCATGTGCTTGGACGCGCAATCAAGGAAAGATGAACCACTTGAAGAGATCAAGATAGTCTTCATCCAACTCAAGTGGAATGCTCAAGGCAAAGGTATGACCTTGATAGGGCTATAGGATAGATAGGCGTACTATCAAGAGGGGCTCTCAAGTTAGTAACTTGATCGCATTCTTGTGGAGAGCTCAAACCTTTGCATACTTGGCATATCATGTTTCTTGGTTCTTATTTGGCTTTTATGTTGGTGAGGAATTAGAGCTTGGTTCATCTCCATGTCAAGCTCTTGTTCATCGAAATCGGTTTTACTTTGGACAACTTGTTGCGTTTTCGGTGGCGGAAATATTGCCGGTTCTACCGTGAGGAAAGTCCCACACCTTGCCATGTGTGGTGATTTTACTCTATTTATGGGATGCAATATTTTTGTTGGGTATTCATCGTCGCTATCTTTCCAACAAAATTGGTCTCACCTCATTTGGAGTTCATTTGCAAAAGTTATAGCAGTTTTCGTTTCGGTGTTCTGCTGATTCGGATTATTGGGGCCGGATATTCCGCCCTACCGGAATTTCCGGTTCCCCAGCTCATCCAAGAAAACGGCTAAGGAAAGGAGAAAAAGGGTTCTGACTCCAGTCGGAAATTGTGCTCGGAAATTTCCATATACCGGAATTTCCGAGTGCCCCCAGAAAAGTCCTCCAGAAATGGCTAAGGAAAAGTTTGGTTTTGCTTCTGACTCCAGCCGGAATTTCCGAGCTCTCTTAGACCAGAATTTCCGGGTGACCGGAATTTCCGAGTCTCTCTAGACCGGAATTTCCGAGTCTCACTTATACCGGAAATTCCGAGTGTCGAAACAGCCAACGGCTATATTTCCTGGAGGGGTATAAATACCTCTCCCCTTCTTCTTCCCCAAAAAATCCAAGGCAGCACGACTTTCCCCTCTCTCCTACTCCATTGTTGACCTTGGAAAGCTCACTTCCCTCTCAATCCCTCCATTGAATCTTCCATATTCTTTAGGGAAAGTTGAGAGGAGATCTAGATCTACAATCCTACCAATCCATCTCTCCTCTAAGTGAGGGGAACTTAGTTGATCTAGTTCTTGGAGTTCCTTTGTGGTTCTTCTTCTTTGTTCTTCCTCTCTTCTCCCCCCATAAGCATTAGTTGCTTTTGGTGGGATTTGGGAGTGAAGGATTTGACTCCTTTGTGGTTTCCTTTGTTCTTCCTCTCTTATTCCCCCATAAACATTTGTTGTTGTGTTGGAATTTGAGAGTGAAGGACTTGAGCACTTCGTGTGCTCTTGCCATTGCATTTGCATCGGTTTGAGCCCTCCACGAGGATTCGTGGTGGTGTTACTTGTGAGCTTGTTACTCTTGGGTCTTTGGACCCTAGACGCCTTTTGTGGCCAAGACCTTTTGTGGTCAAGACCTTTTGTGGTCACTTGAGAGCCCCCAATTAAGTTGTGGGTGTGTGCCTCAAGACTTGGGAGCCCCCAATTAAGTTGTGGGTGTGTGCCTCAAGAGTTGTACGGGATTCGATCTCCGCCCCAAAGGAGATCAATAGTGGAAGGTGAACTCGAACCTTTTGTGGTTGAGTTCATCAGGAGAAGAAGGTGAGCCTTTGTGGCGTTGCGGCTAACCTGTTGTGGTTGCGCACACCTCTCCAAACGAGACGTACACCTTTGGGTGGAACTCGGGAATACATCCTCGTCTCCGCGTGCCTCGGTTATTTCTATACCCGAGCTCTTTACTTATGCACTTTACATTGTGATAGCCTTCGTGCTTGAAGTCATATATCTTGCTATCATCTTGTTACTAGTATTGCTTAGCTTAAGTTGTTGGTGCACATAGGTGAGCCTAGTTTATATATCTAGGTTGTATGCTTGTTAAAGTAAACCTCTAGTTTTATTCCGCCTTTATCAAGCATACCGGAATTTCCGGATCATTGTGGACCGGATATTCCGGCACCTCGGAATTTCCGGGTCACTCTTGGACCGGATATTCCGGCTCCTCGAAAAAGTTTTAAATCGCCTATTCACCCCCCCCCCTCTAGGCGACGTCTATCCGTTCAATTGGTATCAGAGCCAGGTTATCTCATTATTAGGACTAACCGCCTAGAGATAAAGATGTCGTTTAGAGATCTAGTGCACAATCCCTCTTATAGATTCGATGGCACAAATTATGATGTTTGGAAAATTCGCATGCTTAATCTTTTTAGAGACATGGGTTCTAATTTAGAGAGTATTGTAGATATGGGTTTTTCTCCTCCAAAGAATTCTCAAGAATTATCTTTAGAGGATGAGAAAAACTCTTATCTCGATACTCTAGCATATAATGGTCTTATATGTGCTTTGAGCGATGTAGTCCTTGCGTCGATCATGCCTTTTCGGAGCGCTCATGAATTATGGACAAAACTTCAAGATATATATGAGGTGTCCAACATTTCCAAGGATGATTGTCCTCCTTCCACATCCGGTCGTGATGAGCTCACGACTTTCTCCACTTCACCGACATGTGGTTTGCCACAAGGTAATGATATGGTGAGTGGTGATAGAAATCGCAATCTTGATGGTGAATCCACTATTGACTATACTTCTCACCCATCTTATTGCAATGCTCTATCTTTGGACTTAAACACCTCTAGCCCTTCAAATGTATTAAATGCTAGTGTTGATAGTCCTTGCATATCATGTAGTAGTTGCTTAACTAAATCTCATGATGATATGCGTTCCTTGTCTTGTTGCCATGATCAAAATGTTTCTATTTCCTCTAGTACTTGTTTGGCTAACAATGTAGAGGAATCCCAACAATTGTTGGAACAAGACTTGGACCTCAAAGGTGCTTCAAGTGTCTCTTCATCGTCTTCATCCACTACTCACATTTGCCTAATGGCTAAGGAGTATAAGGTATCACCTACCGTGCACTCCAATATATCTCATGATGATGATAATGATGATGATGATGATCTAATTAAGGAGAAGTTTGATATTGTCTCTCATGCTCTCTTAAATAATAAAAATGCTCATGAGAACTTCTTAGAAATCATGACTACTCTTTTTGAGCTTAAGGAGACCTTTGAGGCTATGGAGACCCGTTGTCATGAAGGGTGGGGTCTTGCTCGTGATTCCGCGGGTGAGGTCCATAATCTTGAGAATGCTCTTGAGGAAGAGCAAGAAACTCGGGTTGCTCTCGAGGAGAGATTAGAATCTAGTGAGGAGTTAAACAATGAAGTAATTGCTAAACTCACTAAAGAACATGACCATGCTATTGCTAAATGTAATGTGCTTAGTAAAGAAAATGCTAAGTTAAATAATGAGCTTGTCATGTTGTCTCCTTCCATTACTAATATTAATGATGCTTGTGCTACTAACTCCACTTTGTGTGAAGCATCTATCTTGAAGGAGAATGTTGAGCTAAGGGCTCAACTTGATTTGCTAACTAGCAAGTATGGGAAGTTGGAAGAAACTCATGAAAAGCTTTTTAGCTCTAATGAGGATCTCCTAGCATCCCATGCTAAGCTAAAGTTAGCTCATGAGGCGGTCACTACGAAGGTAAAATATTGTGAGCCTCTTATGGACACTAGCACAACTTCTACTACTAATGCTTTATTGCAATGTGCTAGTTCTAGTAATTCATCCACTCATAAAATTTCTACATCTTATGATGAATTACTTTCCTTGCCTTGTTTCTCTAACAATGTGGATAGTACTTCCTCTAGTATTTGTGTTGAAACTAACCATGTAGAGGAACTCAAAGAGCTCAAGGCACAAGTCACTTCTTTGAAGAAAGACTTGAAGAAATGACATGAAGGAAAGTCCACCCTCGACAACATGTTGAGAGTGCAACAACTTCCTCATGACAAGAGTGGACTTGGATTCAACTCCAACAACAAGAACAAGTCCAAGAACAAGATGAAGCACAAGTTCGTCAAGAAGAAGGGCTAAGAACAACTTATTGATTTGGCCAAGATTGTGTGCTTTAAGTGCAAGGTTGAAGGGCACCATGTGAGATCTTGCCCTTTGAAGAAGAAGCCTCTTAGTGAGAAGCAACAAGGGAAGCAACCTCAAGTTCAAACTCAAGCTTCCCAAGTTGAAGAACCTTCCCTTCCCAAGAAGAAAGGTAAAAGCCGCCTTTGCTACAAATGGCGTGGGAAGGATCACTTTGCTTCTTCATGCACTCATAGTACCTTATCCAACCCTTCTACTATTGATATTGTTCATTCTCTTCGGAAGGATAAGGTTGGCAATGTGTTTGCCAAAGTTATTGGTACTCAAAGTGGTGTCAAGAAAAGAACCATTTGGGTTGCCAAGCCTATTGTGACTAACCTCTTAGGACCCAACTTGGTTGGGGACCAACAAGCTAAAACTTGATCAATAGGTGTAAGCGGAGGACATTGGAGACTTGACTACATCATGAAGAATTAAGGGATCTTCATCAATCATATTCTCTCAAGTCAAGTCAATTGGATTATATTGTCTTAGCATATATCCAATGCTCCTCCTTGCGGTAACTTGTATTTAACTCATATGTACTCATTGAAAGTTACTTGCACCCTTGCATGTGTTTGGTTTTGTACCTTACTAGTGCTTCATATGTGTTGTGCACTCTACTTACTTATGTTGAGTAATCAAGCTTGTGTATGTTGGTTTGCACACCATGTATGTTTGAGCCACTTGTCTATTTGTTTTTATCTTAATTGGCTCTTTTAGGGATTTTAATGGACTATCCCATTTTGGGGGAGTGATGTGCTTTTTGGTAACTCACCCCCTTAAAATGTGTATTCATGAGGAATACCACTTAGTAGTTATATTTCAATATTATCTACTCTCTTTGTGGTATGTCTTACTCATGAGAAATTCAAATTCTAATGTCCATTAATTATCTCTTGTTGGATTTCTTTTGCCTCTTGTTACAAAGAATGGATTATCACATTATGGGGGAGTAATAAGTTATGTGCATATTACAAGCCTAGAAAATGTGAACATGAGAGGTAGTGTCAACTAGAGTTGATATTGTTGATTATCTTGTTCCTAGGTGGCATGGTACTCAAACAAGTTCCATATTTGCTTAAATGCATTTTGATCAACCATCTTTTGGTATCTTGTTTGTGAGAAAGTTTCTTGATGCCTAGAATGATCATTGAATATGTGAAGTCATCAAGAATATCTAGATAAGCATGTTTTTCAATTCTTTTATTTTGCCACGTGCTTATGTTTTGTGAATATGATCTTAATTATATATGTCATGTACCACCGAGAAATATCTCCATACAATCATTGTCTTTGACAAGTGATAATTATATTGGTGGTAAAATTATTGATCATATTTACATTGGCTTTTGTTCCTAAATTGTATTATTCTATCGCCAACTTTGTTTTGATTTAACCACCCATTTGTCTTCTTTGCTTCATTTGGATCGTTTTGTTGCTCTACTCATAATTTGTGTTGTGCTTTCGTTAGAAAGGAAAAGCAAGGATCCCATTGTTGTGCATTTACATTCGAATACTTAATTTTAAGTAATGCACTATTCTTGGGGGAGCTATCCTACATTGAGTAGAACATCATCCTTTTAATTGTTATCGGGTCTTATTGATCTTCTTGAACTTTGTGTTCAAAAAGATATATGGAGGGTAATGATCCCACTTGTGTGCACTTTGTATTTACATACAAGATCTTAAAAATGCACTAATCATGGGGAAGCTACTCTATACTCTTTAAAACACTATTATTTAAATTGGTTTTTAAATTGGTTTTGTATCTTATTGCTCTTCTTGAACATGACTAATTGGTTAACAATATATATGGAAAGTGATGATCCCATTTTTGTGCATTTTGTATTCAAATACAAGATCATAAGTAATGCACAAATCTTGGGGGAGCAATCCTATATGTTATTCAACATTAGTCGTCTTCAATTGGTTTTTGTTCCCGATGACATGTCTCTTTGAAAGACAAACATTTTTCGTCTTGGTACTTTGTGCCATCATGAAAATTGTAGAGGGCTTGGTTTATTTGTTGAAACCTTACTCTTCTTTGTGGAGTTGGCTATCTCATCCCATGGTTCCTAGTCTACCTTTTTGGATGAGATAAACCTTCGAGCATGCTTGTTTGATTTATTTCTTATGCTCATTGGTGTAGCCTTGACCTTGTTTTCATTTGATATATTTTCAAATTGGTTTCTCAAATCATGGGTTGGTTCGAGTCTTTGATACAATGTGGACATATCATTCTCTTGCCACACTTTTGTGTAGCTTCTTGTTTTATTTGGTGTTTTGTCCAAATTGTATCTCGTTTGGTTCTTGAAAGTTTTGTGCATGCATATTTACTCTATGTATATCTTATGGCATGTTTACTTTCATAGATCCAATATATAGGATAAACTCCATCAAATCCTAAATGGCTAAGATGTGCATGAAATTCTATTTCATATCAATATGCACATATTTATGCGGAGTTTGTTCTATGTATTGTAGTTGGACTAACTACTTTGGACCCAATTAGTTTGGGTACCATTGTGTACTTGATTTATTTTAGGTACATGAGAGATGCATTGGAATCTTGCCTCTATTTAAAGAAGATGTCTTCACCATGTGCTTCTTGGAGCCAAGCTTGGATGATTGTGAACTCTCATCTTCTACACCATCAATGCTATCTCGGTAACAAGTATCTAACTCATGCATTTACTTCTAGCTCTCAACCTTGTGTAGGTTGCTCTTTGGCATGAGTTTCTCTAAGTTGCATTTGATATGGTTTTTGCAAAGTTTCTTTCAAAATATCTTCATTGCAAATGTGAGTTAGCCGGGATGATTAAACATCAAGGGGAATATATATTTATATATAATCATTTTCATGATTCTCGGATCCCCAATATGTTAATCTAGCAAATTCGTTTCAAAGTCTCTCATATGCAATATTGATGAATTCTCATAAATCATTTGCCTTATTTGATATTTGTTTTGTATCTCGAAGTATCCCAACTATCACTTATCCTATGTGGGTATTTGTGATGCTTTGAGAAATTTGGTGTTGGAAGTTCTTATATACCCTCTAAGAATAATTTGAGCTATGTGCTTTGCTTTCAAGCAAAAATTCTTATTGGTGTATTTATGACTTCCTCTTGAATATCATGTGCTTGACCTTGTACCTACACTGTGTGTGCATGTTTCTTTGAGGACTTAGTGTCCACTTATAAACTTATACACATGAGGGTAGTTACATATTTAATTGGTATTCAAAATCTTTAGTGATCACCTTTTACTACTTTCTTGAGTCTTTGGTGATCTCTAAAAGGCACAAGCTTTGTTTTTCTATTGGTTTCACATTGCCTCTTAATAAGCTTGTGACCCTATTTGATGTATCCTATTTGGTGTGCCTCTATGCGAAATACATGATATGCACTATGTGCCTCATAATTTGAAAGACTATGGTGTTGCTTAGGCTCATCCTTGTTTAGTCTCCTAAATTGTATTTCCATGTCACACCCATCTCTTCCCGGTTGAGCAAGTTGTTATTTTCCACTTCTTTTTTTTTGCTCAACATTTGTTTGTTGCAAGGTATACTTATTTTCTTAGCTATACAATCTTGCACCTTTTTGTGTTCGAAAGCATCTAGGAGGAAGCGAGGATTCCATGTTATGCACACCATATTGAAATAAAAATCTTTTCATCGTGCATGTACCTTGGGGAGTTCCCTCTTGATTTTTAGAACACTTGGTTGATCTTATCATAACATCTTCTTGTGCTCAATTGGTTTTTGGATCCCTTGATTGCTTGCTTCTTTGTGAATGCTTTCCCCCTTTTGCAATTGGTATCCTTCCAGTGGATTTCAATTGGTATCTTTCTTGCGAAATTTTTGGATCCTCAATATAGTTTGATCCCCTTCATCTATTCGTCATTGGATAAGTGCATTTGATTTCACTCATATCACGAGAAATGCATAAATCATGAAGGAGATCTTATTATGTTACCTTTCCAAAGCCTTTCGCCCATTTCGGCAATCGTTGCCAATGGGGGAGAAGTTTTGGAGGGTTGAATGGAATTGGCCTTTTACTTTAGTATCTTCTTAAGTATTTGCCTATTTGCTTTCCTTGCCTTTGCATTCGTTGCTTGGTTTTATATATATATAGTGGAAACTCCACCATCGGTAATGGTCAATAATATATGCAATGAATTCATATTCATATACACGTGCATAAATTATGGGGGAGTTTGCTCTATATATGTGGATGGACTAACATCACATACCTTTGTAGTATTTGATGTTAGTGCAACCATTCTTGTTCGTTAAATTCCATATTATAAACCCTCTCAAAAGAGATTGTCATCAATTACCAAAATGGGGGAGATTGAAAGAGCATTTTCCCTCATGTGTGGTTTTGGTAATTGAATGACAATCTCTATGGACTAATGTTTACTTTGAGATATCATTATAGATCATGTCCATGGAATTGTGGAGTTCATGTGTTGGACTCTTGAAGCTCATGTGTTGAGTGAAGCTTATTGCAAGTATGTCTTGAAGATTCAAGACATCATCTTAGTGAAGAAAAGATGAGTTGTGCAAGACCAAGAGAAGCTTTCTCGAAAAGATCCCATGCTTGGTGCTTGCAATGGATACATGAAGACGAAGCTTAGCGAGACTCTCCCATTGTGAGCATGGGGGAGTATTTGGAGAAGTCTTCATCAAGCATGTGCTTGGACGCGCAATCAAGGAAAGATGAACCACTTGAAGAGATCAAGATAGTCTTCATCCAACTCAAGTGGAATGCTCAAGGCAAAGGTATGACCTTGATAGGGCTATAGGATAGATAGGCGTACTATCAAGAGGGGCTCTCAAGTTAGTAACTTGATCGCATTCTTGTGGAGAGCTCAAACCTTTGCATACTTGGCATATCATGTTTCTTGGTTCTTATTTGGCTTTTATGTTGGTGAGGAATTAGAGCTTGGTTCATCTCCATGTCAAGCTCTTGTTCATCGAAATCGGTTTTACTTTGGACAACTTGTTGCGTTTTCGGTGGCGGAAATATTGCCGGTTCAACCATGAGGAAAGTCCCACACCTTGCCATGTGTGGTGATTTTACTCTATTTATGGGATGCAATATTTTTGTTGGGTAGTCATCGTCGCTATCTTTCCAACAAAATTGGTCTCACCTCATTTGGAGTTCATTTGCAAAAGTTATAGCAGTTTTCGTTTCGGTGTTCTGCTGATTCGGATTATTGGGGCCGGATATTCCGCCCTACCGGAATTTCCGGTTCCCCAGCTCATCCAAGAAAACGGCTAAGGAAAGGAGAAAAAGGGTTCTGACTCCAGTCGGAAATTGTGCTCGGAAATTTCCATATACCGGAATTTCCGAGTGCCCCCAGAAAAGTCCTCCAGAAATGGCTAAGGAAAAGTTTGGTTTTGCTTCTGACTCCAGCCGGAATTTCCGAGCTCTCTTAGACCAGAATTTCCGGGTGACCGGAATTTCCGAGTCTCTCTAGACCGGAATTTCCGGATGACCGGAATTTCCGAGTCTCACTTATACCGGAAATTCCGAGTGTCGAAACAGCCAACGGCTATATTTCCTGGAGGGGTATAAATACCTCTCCCCTTCTTCTTCCCCAAAAAATCCAAGGCAGCACGACTTTCCCCTCTCTCCTACTCCATTGTTGACCTTGGAAAGCTCACTTCCCTCTCAATCCCTCCATTGAGTCTTCCATATTCTTTAGGGAAAGTTGAGAGGAGATCTAGATCTACAATCCTACCAATCCATCTCTCCTCTAAGTGAGGGGAACTTAGTTGATCTAGTTCTTGGAGTTCCTTTGTGGTTCTTCTTCTTTGTTCTTCCTCTCTTCTCCCCCCATAAGCATTAGTTGCTTTTGGTGGGATTTGGGAGTGAAGGATTTGACTCCTTTGTGGTTTCCTTTGTTCTTCCTCTCTTATTCCCCCATAAACATTTGTTGTTGTGTTGGAATTTGAGAGTGAAGGACTTGAGCACTTCGTGTGCTCTTGCCATTGCATTTGCATCGGTTTGAGCCCTCCACGAGGATTCGTGGTGGTGTTACTTGTGAGCTTGTTACTCTTGGGTCTTTGGACCCTAGACGCCTTTTGTGGCCAAGACCTTTTGTGGTCAAGACCTTTTGTGGTCACTTGAGAGCCCCCAATTAAGTTGTGGGTGTGTGCCTCAAGACTTGGGAGCCCCCAATTAAGTTGTGGGTGTGTGCCTCAAGAGTTGTACGGGATTCGATCTCCGCCCCAAAGGAGATCAATAGTGGAAGGTGAACTCGAACCTTTTGTGGTTGAGTTCATCAGGAGAAGAAGGTGAGCCTTTGTGGCGTTGCGGCTAACCTGTTGTGGTTGCGCACACCTCTCCAAACGAGACGTACACCTTTGGGTGGAACTCGGGAATACATCCTCGTCTCCGCGTGCCTCGGTTATTTCTATACCCGAGCTCTTTACTTATGCACTTTACATTGTGATAGCCTTCGTGCTTGAAGTCATATATCTTGCTATCATCTTGTTACTAGTATTGCTTAGCTTAAGTTGTTGGTGCACATAGGTGAGCCTAGTTTATATATCTAGGTTGTATGCTTGTTAAAGTAAACCTCTAGTTTTATTCCGCCTTTATCAAGCATACCGGAATTTCCGGATCATTGTGGACCGGATATTCCGGCACCTCGGAATTTCCGGGTCACTCTTGGACCGGATATTCCGGCTCCTCGAAAAAGTTTTAAATCGCCTATTCACCCCCCCCCCCCCCCTCTAGGCGACGTCTATCCGTTCAATTGGTATCAGAGCCAGGTTATCTCATTATTAGGACTAACCGCCTAGAGATAAAGATGTCGTTTAGAGATCTAGTGCACAATCCCTCTTATAGATTCGATGGCACAAATTATGATGTTTGGAAAATTCGCATGCTTAATCTTTTTAGAGACATGGGTTCTAATTTAGAGAGTATTGTAGATATGGGTTTTTCTCCTCCAAAGAATTCTCAAGAATTATCTTTAGAGGATGAGAAAAACTCTTATCTCGATACTCTAGCATATAATGGTCTTATATGTGCTTTGAGCGATGTAGTCCTTGCGTCGATCATGCCTTTTCGGAGCGCTCATGAATTATGGACAAAACTTCAAGATATATATGAGGTGTCCAACATTTCCAAGGATGATTGTCCTCCTTCCACATCCGGTCGTGATGAGCTCACGACTTTCTCCACTTCACCGACATGTGGTTTGCCACAAGGTAATGATATGGTGAGTGGTGATAGAAATCGCAATCTTGATGGTGAATCCACTATTGACTATACTTCTCACCCATCTTATTGCAATGCTCTATCTTTGGACTTAAACACCTCTAGCCCTTCAAATGTATTAAATGCTAGTGTTGATAGTCCTTGCATATCATGTAGTAGTTGCTTAACTAAATCTCATGATGATATGCGTTCCTTGTCTTGTTGCCATGATCAAAATGTTTCTATTTCCTCTAGTACTTGTTTGGCTAACAATGTAGAGGAATCCCAACAATTGTTGGAACAAGACTTGGACCTCAAAGGTGCTTCAAGTGTCTCTTCATCGTCTTCATCCACTACTCACATTTGCCTAATGGCTAAGGAGTATAAGGTATCACCTACCGTGCACTCCAATATATCTCATGATGATGATAATGATGATGATGATGATCTAATTAAGGAGAAGTTTGATATTGTCTCTCATGCTCTCTTAAATAATAAAAATGCTCATGAGAACTTCTTAGAAATCATGACTACTCTTTTTGAGCTTAAGGAGACCTTTGAGGCTATGGAGACCCGTTGTCATGAAGGGTGGGGTCTTGCTCGTGATTCCGCGGGTGAGGTCCATAATCTTGAGAATGCTCTTGAGGAAGAGCAAGAAACTCGGGTTGCTCTCGAGGAGAGATTAGAATCTAGTGAGGAGTTAAACAATGAAGTAATTGCTAAACTCACTAAAGAACATGACCATGCTATTGCTAAATGTAATGTGCTTAGTAAAGAAAATGCTAAGTTAAATAATGAGCTTGTCATGTTGTCTCCTTCCATTACTAATATTAATGATGCTTGTGCTACTAACTCCACTTTGTGTGAAGCATCTATCTTGAAGGAGAATGTTGAGCTAAGGGCTCAACTTGATTTGCTAACTAGCAAGTATGGGAAGTTGGAAGAAACTCATGAAAAGCTTTTTAGCTCTAATGAGGATCTCCTAGCATCCCATGCTAAGCTAAAGTTAGCTCATGAGGCGGTCACTACGAAGGTAAAATATTGTGAGCCTCTTATGGACACTAGCACAACTTCTACTACTAATGCTTTATTGCAATGTGCTAGTTCTAGTAATTCATCCACTCATAAAATTTCTACATCTTATGATGAATTACTTTCCTTGCCTTGTTTCTCTAACAATGTGGATAGTACTTCCTCTAGTATTTGTGTTGAAACTAACCATGTAGAGGAACTCAAAGAGCTCAAGGCACAAGTCACTTCTTTGAAGAAAGACTTGAAGAAATGACATGAAGGAAAGTCCACCCTCGACAACATGTTGAGAGTGCAACAACTTCCTCATGACAAGAGTGGACTTGGATTCAACTCCAACAACAAGAACAAGTCCAAGAACAAGATGAAGCACAAGTTCGTCAAGAAGAAGGGCTAAGAACAACTTATTGATTTGGCCAAGATTGTGTGCTTTAAGTGCAAGGTTGAAGGGCACCATGTGAGATCTTGCCCTTTGAAGAAGAAGCCTCTTAGTGAGAAGCAACAAGGGAAGCAACCTCAAGTTCAAACTCAAGCTTCCCAAGTTGAAGAACCTTCCCTTCCCAAGAAGAAAGGTAAAAGCCGCCTTTGCTACAAATGGCGTGGGAAGGATCACTTTGCTTCTTCATGCACTCATAGTACCTTATCCAACCCTTCTACTATTGATATTGTTCATTCTCTTCGGAAGGATAAGGTTGGCAATGTGTTTGCCAAAGTTATTGGTACTCAAAGTGGTGTCAAGAAAAGAACCATTTGGGTTGCCAAGCCTATTGTGACTAACCTCTTAGGACCCAACTTGGTTGGGGACCAACAAGCTAAAACTTGATCAATAGGTGTAAGCGGAGGACATTGGAGACTTGACTACATCATGAAGAATTAAGGGATCTTCATCAATCATATTCTCTCAAGTCAAGTCAATTGGATTATATTGTCTTAGCATATATCCAATGCTCCTCCTTGCGGTAACTTGTATTTAACTCATATGTACTCATTGAAAGTTACTTGCACCCTTGCATGTGTTTGGTTTTGTACCTTACTAGTGCTTCATATGTGTTGTGCACTCTACTTACTTATGTTGAGTAATCAAGCTTGTGTATGTTGGTTTGCACACCATGTATGTTTGAGCCACTTGTCTATTTGTTTTTATCTTAATTGGCTCTTTTAGGGATTTTAATGGACTATCCCATTTTGGGGGAGTGATGTGCTTTTTGGTAACTCACCCCCTTAAAATGTGTATTCATGAGGAATACCACTTAGTAGTTATATTTCAATATTATCTACTCTCTTTGTGGTATGTCTTACTCATGAGAAATTCAAATTCTAATGTCCATTAATTATCTCTTGTTGGATTTCTTTTGCCTCTTGTTACAAAGAATGGATTATCACATTATGGGGGAGTAATAAGTTATGTGCATATTACAAGCCTAGAAAATGTGAACATGAGAGGTAGTGTCAACTAGAGTTGATATTGTTGATTATCTTGTTCCTAGGTGGCATGGTACTCAAACAAGTTCCATATTTGCTTAAATGCATTTTGATCAACCATCTTTTGGTATCTTGTTTGTGAGAAAGTTTCTTGATGCCTAGAATGATCATTGAATATGTGAAGTCATCAAGAATATCTAGATAAGCATGTTTTTCAATTCTTTTATTTTGCCACGTGCTTATGTTTTGTGAATATGATCTTAATTATATATGTCATGTACCACCGAGAAATATCTCCATACAATCATTGTCTTTGACAAGTGATAATTATATTGGTGGTAAAATTATTGATCATATTTACATTGGCTTTTGTTCCTAAATTGTATTATTCTATCGCCAACTTTGTTTTGATTTAACCACCCATTTGTCTTCTTTGCTTCATTTGGATCGTTTTGTTGCTCTACTCATAATTTGTGTTGTGCTTTCGTTAGAAAGGAAAAGCAAGGATCCCATTGTTGTGCATTTACATTCGAATACTTAATTTTAAGTAATGCACTATTCTTGGGGGAGCTATCCTACATTGAGTAGAACATCATCCTTTTAATTGTTATCGGGTCTTATTGATCTTCTTGAACTTTGTGTTCAAAAAGATATATGGAGGGTAATGATCCCACTTGTGTGCACTTTGTATTTACATACAAGATCTTAAAAATGCACTAATCATGGGGAAGCTACTCTATACTCTTTAAAACACTATTATTTAAATTGGTTTTTAAATTGGTTTTGTATCTTATTGCTCTTCTTGAACATGACTAATTGGTTAACAATATATATGGAAAGTGATGATCCCATTTTTGTGCATTTTGTATTCAAATACAAGATCATAAGTAATGCACAAATCTTGGGGGAGCAATCCTATATGTTATTCAACATTAGTCGTCTTCAATTGGTTTTTGTTCCCGATGACATGTCTCTTTGAAAGACAAACATTTTTCGTCTTGGTACTTTGTGCCATCATGAAAATTGTAGAGGGCTTGGTTTATTTGTTGAAACCTTACTCTTCTTTGTGGAGTTGGCTATCTCATCCCATGGTTCCTAGTCTACCTTTTTGGATGAGATAAACCTTCGAGCATGCTTGTTTGATTTATTTCTTATGCTCATTGGTGTAGCCTTGACCTTGTTTTCATTTGATATATTTTCAAATTGGTTTCTCAAATCATGGGTTGGTTCGAGTCTTTGATACAATGTGGACATATCATTCTCTTGCCACACTTTTGTGTAGCTTCTTGTTTTATTTGGTGTTTTGTCCAAATTGTATCTCGTTTGGTTCTTGAAAGTTTTGTGCATGCATATTTACTCTATGTATATCTTATGGCATGTTTACTTTCATAGATCCAATATATAGGATAAACTCCATCAAATCCTAAATGGCTAAGATGTGCATGAAATTCTATTTCATATCAATATGCACATATTTATGCGGAGTTTGTTCTATGTATTGTAGTTGGACTAACTACTTTGGACCCAATTAGTTTGGGTACCATTGTGTACTTGATTTATTTTAGGTACATGAGAGATGCATTGGAATCTTGCCTCTATTTAAAGAAGATGTCTTCACCATGTGCTTCTTGGAGCCAAGCTTGGATGATTGTGAACTCTCATCTTCTACACCATCAATGCTATCTCGGTAACAAGTATCTAACTCATGCATTTACTTCTAGCTCTCAACCTTGTGTAGGTTGCTCTTTGGCATGAGTTTCTCTAAGTTGCATTTGATATGGTTTTTGCAAAGTTTCTTTCAAAATATCTTCATTGCAAATGTGAGTTAGCCGGGATGATTAAACATCAAGGGGAATATATATTTATATATAATCATTTTCATGATTCTCGGATCCCCAATATGTTAATCTAGCAAATTCGTTTCAAAGTCTCTCATATGCAATATTGATGAATTCTCATAAATCATTTGCCTTATTTGATATTTGTTTTGTATCTCGAAGTATCCCAACTATCACTTATCCTATGTGGGTATTTGTGATGCTTTGAGAAATTTGGTGTTGGAAGTTCTTATATACCCTCTAAGAATAATTTGAGCTATGTGCTTTGCTTTCAAGCAAAAATTCTTATTGGTGTATTTATGACTTCCTCTTGAATATCATGTGCTTGACCTTGTACCTACACTGTGTGTGCATGTTTCTTTGAGGACTTAGTGTCCACTTATAAACTTATACACATGAGGGTAGTTACATATTTAATTGGTATTCAAAATCTTTAGTGATCACCTTTTACTACTTTCTTGAGTCTTTGGTGATCTCTAAAAGGCACAAGCTTTGTTTTTCTATTGGTTTCACATTGCCTCTTAATAAGCTTGTGACCCTATTTGATGTATCCTATTTGGTGTGCCTCTATGCGAAATACATGATATGCACTATGTGCCTCATAATTTGAAAGACTATGGTGTTGCTTAGGCTCATCCTTGTTTAGTCTCCTAAATTGTATTTCCATGTCACACCCATCTCTTCCCGGTTGAGCAAGTTGTTATTTTCCACTTCTTTTTTTTTGCTCAACATTTGTTTGTTGCAAGGTATACTTATTTTCTTAGCTATACAATCTTGCACCTTTTTGTGTTCGAAAGCATCTAGGAGGAAGCGAGGATTCCATGTTATGCACACCATATTGAAATAAAAATCTTTTCATCGTGCATGTACCTTGGGGAGTTCCCTCTTGATTTTTAGAACACTTGGTTGATCTTATCATAACATCTTCTTGTGCTCAATTGGTTTTTGGATCCCTTGATTGCTTGCTTCTTTGTGAATGCTTTCCCCCTTTTGCAATTGGTATCCTTCCAGTGGATTTCAATTGGTATCTTTCTTGCGAAATTTTTGGATCCTCAATATAGTTTGATCCCCTTCATCTATTCGTCATTGGATAAGTGCATTTGATTTCACTCATATCACGAGAAATGCATAAATCATGAAGGAGATCTTATTATGTTACCTTTCCAAAGCCTTTCGCCCATTTCGGCAATCGTTGCCAATGGGGGAGAAGTTTTGGAGGGTTGAATGGAATTGGCCTTTTACTTTAGTATCTTCTTAAGTATTTGCCTATTTGCTTTCCTTGCCTTTGCATTCGTTGCTTGGTTTTATATATATATAGTGGAAACTCCACCATCGGTAATGGTCAATAATATATGCAATGAATTCATATTCATATACACGTGCATAAATTATGGGGGAGTTTGCTCTATATATGTGGATGGACTAACATCACATACCTTTGTAGTATTTGATGTTAGTGCAACCATTCTTGTTCGTTAAATTCCATATTATAAACCCTCTCAAAAGAGATTGTCATCAATTACCAAAATGGGGGAGATTGAAAGAGCATTTTCCCTCATGTGTGGTTTTGGTAATTGAATGACAATCTCTATGGACTAATGTTTACTTTGAGATATCATTATAGATCATGTCCATGGAATTGTGGAGTTCATGTGTTGGACTCTTGAAGCTCATGTGTTGAGTGAAGCTTATTGCAAGTATGTCTTGAAGATTCAAGACATCATCTTAGTGAAGAAAAGATGAGTTGTGCAAGACCAAGAGAAGCTTTCTCGAAAAGATCCCATGCTTGGTGCTTGCAATGGATACATGAAGACGAAGCTTAGCGAGACTCTCCCATTGTGAGCATGGGGGAGTATTTGGAGAAGTCTTCATCAAGCATGTGCTTGGACGCGCAATCAAGGAAAGATGAACCACTTGAAGAGATCAAGATAGTCTTCATCCAACTCAAGTGGAATGCTCAAGGCAAAGGTATGACCTTGATAGGGCTATAGGATAGATAGGCGTACTATCAAGAGGGGCTCTCAAGTTAGTAACTTGATCGCATTCTTGTGGAGAGCTCAAACCTTTGCATACTTGGCATATCATGTTTCTTGGTTCTTATTTGGCTTTTATGTTGGTGAGGAATTAGAGCTTGGTTCATCTCCATGTCAAGCTCTTGTTCATCGAAATCGGTTTTACTTTGGACAACGTGTTGCGTTTTCGGTGGCGGAAATATTGCCGGTTCAACCATGAGGAAAGTCCCACACCTTGCCATGTGTGGTGATTTTACTCTATTTATGGGATGCAATATTTTTGTTGGGTAGTCATCGTCGCTATCTTTCCAACAAAATTGGTCTCACCTCATTTGGAGTTCATTTGCAAAAGTTATAGCAGTTTTCGTTTCGGTGTTCTGCTGATTCGGATTATTGGGGCCGGATATTCCGCCCTACCGGAATTTCCGGTTCCCCAGCTCATCCAAGAAAACGGCTAAGGAAAGGAGAAAAAGGGTTCTGACTCCAGTCGGAAATTGTGCTCGGAAATTTCCATATACCGGAATTTCCGAGTGCCCCCAGAAAAGTCCTCCAGAAATGGCTAAGGAAAAGTTTGGTTTTGCTTCTGACTCCAGCCGGAATTTCCGAGCTCTCTTAGACCGGAATTTCCGGGTGACCGGAATTTCCGAGTCTCGCTAGACCGGAATTTCCGGATGACCGGAATTTCCGAGTCTCACTTATACCGGAAATTCCGAGTGTCGAAACAGCCAACGGTTATATTTCCTGGAGGGGTATAAATACCTCTCCCCTTCTTCTTCCACAAAAAATCCAAGGCAGCACGACTTTCCCCTCTCTCCTACTCCATTGTTGACCTTGGAAAGCTCACTTCCCTCTCAATCCCTCCATTGAATCTTCCATATTCTTTAGGGAAAGTTGAGAGGAGATCTAGATCTACAATCCTACCAATCCATCTCTCCTCTAAGTGAGGGGAACTTAGTTGATCTAGTTCTTGGAGTTCCTTTGTGGTTCTTCTTCTTTGTTCTTCCTCTCTTCTCCCCCCATAAGCATTAGTTGCTTTTGGTGGGATTTGGGAGTGAAGGATTTGACTCCTTTGTGGTTTCCTTTGTTCTTCCTCTCTTATTCCCCCATAAACATTTGTTGTTGTGTTGGAATTTGAGAGTGAAGGACTTGAGCACTTCGTGTGCTCTTGCCATTGCATTTGCATCGGTTTGAGCCCTCCACGAGGATTCGTGGTGGTGTTACTTGTGAGCTTGTTACTCTTGGGTCTTTGGACCCTAAACGCCTTTTGTGGCCGGCCTTTTGTGGCCAAGACCTTTTGTGGTCAAGACCTTTTGTGGTCACTTGAGAGCCCCCAATTAAGTTGTGGGTGTGTGCCTCAAGACTTGGGAGCCCCCAATTAAGTTGTGGGTGTGTGCCTCAAGAGTTGTACGGGATTCGATCTCCGCCCCAAAGAAGATCAATAGTGGAAGGTGAACTCGAACCTTTTGTGGTTGAGTTCATCAGGAGAAGAAGGTGAGCCTTTGTGGCGTTGCGGCTAACCTGTTGGGGTTGCGCACACCTCTCCAAACGAGACGTACACCTTTGGGTGGAACTCGGGAATACATCCTCGTCTCCGCGTGCCTCGGTTATTTCTATACCCGAGCTCTTTACTTATGCACTTTACATTGTGATAGCCTTCGTGCTTGAAGTCATATATCTTGCTATCATCTTGTTACTAGTATTGCTTAGATTAAGTTGTTGGTGCACATAGGTGAGCCTAGTTTATATATCTAGGTTGTATGCTTGTTAAAGTAAATCTCTAGTTTTATTCCGCCTTTATCAAGCATACCGGAATTTCCGGATCATTGTGGACCAGATATTCCGGCACCTCGGAATTTCCGGGTCACTCTTGGACCGGATATTCCGGCTCCTCGAAAAAGTTTTAAATCGCCTATTCACCCCCCCCCCCTCTAGGCGACGTCTATCCGTTCAGTAGGCTCCTCCCAGCGCCATTTAATCCTTTAAACTGGCAACTCAAAATTGCACGAGCGAGGCAGAAATTTGGGGAATCAAAGAGAGGGCTAGGGCTATCCGCAGATGGCGCGGCGGCCTCTTTCAGCAAAACGCCAGATCGAGCGGGTTGAAGAAGCGGCGCACAAACAGGGCAAGATTCATGCATTGTATTTACCAGGGAAAGAGGAACGGTGGCGTTGATTGCCGACAGTGAAGATGGGCGCAAATATGAAATCTGGGTGGGGGCAGGGTCGGTAGCGACTGGGTCTGTAAGCGTAGACTCCGATTTGGATCGAACACTCCGTGGCGAGCAATTGCTGGTGAGGAATTTTGTGACTTTGGAACGAAAGTAGGCGGCGGACCTCCTGGGATTTGGCGATTTGGTGATGATCTCTCTCAATCTCTCTCTAAAGGCTGGTGGAATGAAATCGGGTTCATGGGGGCGTAAAATCTGGGTGGGAATCTCTCTCTTCACATCTATCAGATCAATCTCTCTCCATTGACTCGATTCCTCAGCGTGGGGAGGGGAGACCGGAGGTTCGCCTCCCGTGTCGCCAGAGAGACGAACCGTCATCCTCCCTTTTCAGTCTTATGAGCCAACCATCTTAACTCCTCTTCTTTGCTCATACTTCTCACTTTTCCCTCCCGGGCAAAGAGAAAGGGCAAGTAGATAGCTGGCTTCACACTTATAGCAAAAGTAGAGTGTGCACACCATTAGCATGAAGGAAAAGAGCTAACCTTAGGTACAGAGTGCTACTAGTTTGATCTCTCACAGTGATCATGATTTTTCACAATTAGTGGATAAGTTAGGGCCTAACTGGTACATTTGCCCCCTGTATTGCCATGGCACCCTAAGTCTGCGGATATGTGCCTCCCATTTTGGTTTAATTTTCTGTATAAATATGTGATGTGTTTCTTTTTTTCATGAATATGACAAATATGTACACACGATTCAGGATGAATCGACCTCCAGAGTCACTCTCACACATGTGTTCGCGATTGGCCGTCTTGGTTGGTACCGGACAACGGGAACAGATGGGGGACGCATCCCGCATGCTCAAACGAGTCCATATTTTCTCGTGTACGCGCGGGCGAATACGCAGTTACATAAATGTAAAAGTTGGAATACCGTCAAGTAAGCGCCCGTGGCCTAATGGATAAGGCGTCTGACTTCTAATCAGGCGATTGTGGGTTCGAGTCCCACCGGGCGTGTTTTTTTTTACCTCGGTTTCAATTTCCTTTTCCTTTCCTTTACTTTTGTGCTATCAAGAGAAAGAACAACCTAGGTGGGTCCCACCACTACCGCTGGCGGTGGAAAAGCCGGGGTGGGAGGCTGGCAGCACGCAACTTCCATCAGCAGTCAATCCAGCTGTGGCACAAGGACGCTCTAGCTAGACGTCTACCATTACCATTTTCGTGCTTGTCTCACGCAAAAATGGCAACCTGCTCGATCAGTCCCACAGCTGGCCTGTCTGCACGGCCAGCAGGAGCAGCAACGTGTCCACCCAGCACTCGAGCAGCAAAGCCAAAGGAAGCACTTCTTTTCCCCAGCTAAGTCAAAGCCAACAGTGGCTGTTCCTGGGTCCTGGTTCCTGCTAATAGGATATTCATTGAAGAAAAATAAGGATTAGAAGCTGCACAACATACTTCGGGGCAACCATAGTATTTCACAACGACGAATGGCAGATATATGCCATGACTCTCTAATGTTTTTTTTGTATAATCACTTGCACATGTAACCGCAAGGGGAGAAGCAGAACGTAGATTTTATCTTGATGAAACAGCCAGGAAAGAATACGAGCCGTCACCGGAACATGACTCCTTTGCAAAATTGGCATGTACAGTGTATATTATTTGCTCCACATGTAAGTAAAAAACTACAGGCCAGAATCAAAGCCTCCAGTAGTGCTTCTTGAACTCAAGGCTAGTAACTACGACAATAATCCGGCTAGAGCTAATGGGAACGGCGGCCCTCAACGCTCTAGCAGTAATCGAATCAAATCTTTATGTCTTCCGTTCTCTGCTCAGAACCCGTTGGGCTTGTTCCCACCCTTCGAAGATTTCTGCTGCTGGTCTAGATCGTGGTTGAAGGCAGCGTCTAGCGCCTGGAAATAATATATAATCAGCATGCTGAAAAATATCGAATAAAACTCGCACCACCAAAGAGACAATGGTGATTCATGCGTTTAGGGGATCAGCGGCATCTAGTAGACACGGTTCGTTTAGTAGGCGATAAAATGAAAATGAAGATAAAAGCACTAAGAACAAACATTTGCTATGAGTCGTCCCAACAAACAAAAGCTCTTTAGCGGAGGATAACGAAATACAGTAAGGAACTGTATGAACCTGGGTCATGGGCTTCACAAGCTGAGATATTTCATGTCTCACATCAGGTTGTGCTGATTCCTTTATATCCTGCAGGTACAAACAGGATGATGCATCACTTTCAAGCAGACGGAATCTCGTCACCAATCTTTTAGCAACAACATAAACAGTTCCATAGCACTGCATATAGGTATGATTCGGAGGCAACTTAAGTAAACACTGCAATTCCCGTTTTAGGCGCATTAAAAATTATGAATATACTAAATTCCATGTATCTACTGTGCCGTGGGAAATACCTGTAACTTCTGATATATCTGTGTCATTGCATCTTTAACCCTTTGAATCTGCGTAACAAGTAGGTAAATATTGAAGCAATTGATACTGAAAAATGGTCTCGATGTTTTAACTGTTTAATGTAGTTTACCATATCTAGCAGTTCTATCAGGTAGCTGGACTGCTAGAATAGGTGACAAAGCTACAGACTAGTGGAACAAAACCGTCAATCCAGACATTCTTGACTGACAGTTAGGCTGTGTATACACATACTAGGACTATACACACAAAATCAAAATCTTATAGTTTCTAACTATTGATTTTTCTTACCAGAACCAACACAGTACGAGAAAACTGAGGACCAGGCGCTGGCCTGGTGGCTGATGCTCCGGGTGTGGAGTCAGCCAGCCCGGGTTGGAGTCCCAGCTGTGGCATACTCGAAAAATGGAGTCCCAGCTGAGGCATACTCGAACAAACCGGGTGTCTCACCTACCTAACAACGTATCATTCCCCTGTTGGCAACTTTTTTTCCGTACAAGAAAACTAAAAGCAAATGTTCATGACATAACAACATTACATATTAACTCCATAACTAGTGATAGTGAGAAAACAGACAACAGTGATAACCAGTTGATGAATCAAAACTTAGCTAGCCACTAAGCTACTTTTACTAACTTCCGCCGAAATATCACTCGCTGGCTACAAAATGGTGCAAATGAGATAGTAGTGATATTACACCTTATTATAAAGCACTGTGGTCGTTATGGGGTAAGATGACCAAAAATGACGCAGCAACTCCTGTATAGCTGCCCAATGCTACAAAATACACAGTTCACAAGAAACTCCGTCAGTGCAAGAATAAAATGTACATAAAGCTTTTAAACACAGTGGGAGAGGATTTTAGAATGGTTAAACAAAATGTAAATAACAAGGTACAGTCAGATTAATTCTGGAAAATAAATATTCAAAAACAAACTGATACTGTAGTACATCTGCACAGAAGGTAAATAGGTGCAGTATCTCACATCCATAAGTTCATCTCGTGTACGATGAGGAAGATGACCAAGGAGACTGTCTTGGGGATTCTTAAGATTAAGCCTTCGCGAACGTGAAATGCCTTCGTTCAATTCATTAAGAACCTAAACCCATACCATGTAGGTAGTTAGGTTTTCCTGCTCATGCAATTTAATAGCTTAAGAATAGAGAAGCCACAGTGGCAGGAATACAGCATCATGCAAAACATGCATTCGTACACGAAAAAATTGTGGTTCTGGATGTAGAAGTTCACATAGTTGTGCAAGATGATCTACACACTTAAGAAAATTTAAAAGAAACAAGCCGACAAATTAAAGTTTCATATATATATGAGGATTACGCACAAAAAAGGGCAGGTCATTTGGATTTTTCTGTGAAGAGTTACGAATTTAACGGTGGATAGCAGAAAACTGTTTATGCGCAGGAATCCAAATTTAGCATCAACTTTCAACTAGAGGCTTATCTTGACACAACAATGCAATAAAGTATAGATACAAAGGAATTGCTAAAGAGGTAGTACAAGTCCTTGACTCAACAAAATAAAATAACAGAAAATAAAATAGTGGGTTGTCTCCCATAAGCTCTTTCTTTATAGCCATTAAGATAGGCATAGTGATTTTTATGATCTCATAAAAATGAGCAAAATAGATGATGTGTCTTTGGTAATGCAAAGTTGTGGACCAAATAAGGTGCAAGTAATATAAATTATTTACATAAACAATCAATACAATCTTTCTCAGAGTCATGCCTAACAGGCTAACACACCCCTTAGTTGACATGTTTGTACCTATCATTGCACTCAAATGAATGATGGGCCTATAATTGCACTTACAGAAATGGTTGGGAACTGATTGGTTGGTTCTATGCAACAATACTTCAAGAGTTCTGGAAGTGTGAATTCTTTCCAAGGTTATAAAAAGTGCGCTCTCGCTTAGGCGCTGAGTGGGGAAAAACGCCTAGCGCTTAAACGTCTGCTTATTTGCGCTATAAACATTCAGCAAAGGGAAAAGCGGAGGCAACCGCTCAATCAGCGCCTAGTGCTTAATAAACCTTGATTCAAGCCTGCTTATAGATTTTGGTAGGGAGAAACTGATGTGGGTAAGCTCCTACAAACTGTATGGTGACTTCTTTTGGGATTTTGAAGTTTTGGCTTTTTTGCCGTGTTGAGTTGTAAGATGACTATAACACCCCTGAATTTGATATGATCTTATGTATACTTATTTTCTGTGTTAGAGTGTGCGAAATGAGCAAGAAATAAAATCAAAATAATAAGAAAGGGCAAAAAACATGGTGTCACATGCCAAAATAAAAGAAATGCCAAAGTAATTCAGTATGTGTCAAAACATATGAATTAAGGTGACATGTAGCGAAATAAGTGTTGTTTACAAACAATATATCAAAAGAAGTACTGTTATCCAAGGCTCCAATCTACATCAGAACTTGTGAACTGATACACGGAGTACATGAATTAGCGTAAGTGCAAGGCTTGGATAGGAATTTTCGCAAGAGCAAAAGTAATCTGCTTGCATGAATAAGCGTAAAGATGTGCAAGGCATCAAAAGGACGCACAAGAACTTGGAAAGGAATTCGCAAGAGCAAAAATAATCTGCTTGCATGAATTAGCGTAAAGATGTGCAAGGCATCAAAAGAACGCACAAGAACAGAATCCGTGTCGCCGGACTTGCTGAACTAGGACCACAGCGCCACCACTGAGGCACATGTGCTAATGCCTTTCAAGATCTCAGGCGCGGCTGGGCGATCACGCGCGGGTAGCCGGGTACGATTAATCCCACATGGCTGCCTCTCTGGCGCAGGGGGCGTGGTGTGCTCGTGTTAGTGGCGCGGCGGCAGTGCCACATGCTGGAGTGCCTCTCACCGGAGATTGGGGAGGACACGCGGTTGGGGACGACGGAGCTGGAGGACAGGCGGGCGTCTGCGGGATGCGAGGCCAGGCCTGCCAGAGCGGCGGCCGTGGAACCCTAGCTCGCCACAGGGTCGCCGCACAGGAGAAGAGTGTTTTCTTTCCTTTTCACAGCTCAAAACGTTATCCTGCTGGGGTGGCATTCCTTGTAAATACTAGTGAAACAGAGGGGTAGTGGAGCATACCGATTCAGCTTCTAATCTGAGAAGCTCGGGAAACACCTCCGACCCAGATTCTCCCCACTGCACGTAAGTTGGCTTCTGGATGGTTTTTTGGTGGGCACAAACTGGACACTTCTTTTCAGTTTATGAGGTTTGGGAGCTAGAAGCTGACCGAGAAGCCCAAAAGAAGTAGCCCATAAAGAAACCAGAGAGGCTAGCTCAGGTATCCGCATGACCGCAGTATCACCTAGTATAGCGTACACTTAGCTAACTGTGAAGGGCATGTCAGCTTCTGCAGCAACATGAACAACCAGTCGACCATTATGTCCTTACATGTGTGGAAGAAAGGAGCTTCCAGACTTTGAAGCTCTCCTTCGTAGCTCTATTCTACCAACAATTTTAAGACCAAATATTGCACATTCCACTTGATTTTATAAGGATTCTTACAATTGTATTGACAAACTAATACTAAATTAGCTTTATTCACAGAGCTGGATCTTTGTAGATAGGTTCTAATCCTCATAAAATTGACTATAGAAGTTTTTTGAGGAACCTAAAAAGGGCAGGAAATTCCTTTGATTCATAAAGAAGATAATTGGCTCCGTTCAGCAAGTCCAGCAGTTCCCCAATGTTATCTCCCATGAGTCTCCCTATAAGGGAGTCCCCAGTAAAATCTATCCCCTGTATTTTTTACATCAGCAATTCCTCAGTAATCTCTCCCCTATATCCCCCTCACCCATATTTTAGTAGTATCCACTAACAGCTGCCTCACCCTATCTTATTTTATTAGTTACGGTTGGCCTGGCGGTCAGGTCCGGGATGCCTCCGAGTCCCATATAGGTAGGGGAGAGAGCTCGATATCAGGGAGTCCGGTTTTCAGGGAGGTGGGTGCATTTCAGAGAGGGTTTTTTTCCGTTTTCTCCCCTATGTTCGTCCATAAGGGAGCCTACAGGAAAACTGCTGGACCAGCTCTTATGAGGAAAATTAGGCCGAAAACCACTTGACAACATAAGAATGGGATAAGGTCTCAAGACTGTTCACCTTGAGAGCCACATCTGACTGAACTACTGGACTGTTCATTTTGTTATCTTTAACAAAAGATATTTGATCCATCAAATGACGAAATGCATCATCTGTGCTCAGGCTGCAGCTGCGGGCCTTTCTTCCATCATTATTGCCACCTAAAGGTCTCAGAGCATTTGCATGCTGGGAATCAAAATATTCTCGAGGATCCTATGAAGACAGGAAAGGTATAAGAATCCATAACCATGCAATATATGACTGTGGACTGTGGTTGATATGTCTCTCATTAAGCCATAAGAACTAACTTCACCTTTATACAAAGTGGTGCATATGGGAGACTTCGTGGAGCTTGCAGATCCTCTATCTCAGTCATACGGGCCACCTTTACCAATCTCTCATGAGTGGCATCCTCAGCAATAGAGCTTGAAGGTGGTTCTGCAGTTTACAAGTCATCAGCAGAATAAGAAACTGTTTAAGGTGAGAAGGGAAAATGACACGGCGATATGAGTTCTAACCCTTCTTCGACCTTGCAAGTGCTTCAGCTACAGTCTTCGTATCATTCGATTCGATATCTGCAAAATCACTCATTGTTGGAACAAAAACCTTGACAGAAATTTAATCATCTCAAGGAGTGGAGCAGCAGGTGCACTTATTTGCTTATGAGAAGCCATAGTCCAAAGTTCTTAGGAAATTGCATAAGATCTTAATGTGCTGTGTGGCTCAAAGGTATGAGCTAATGAAGGCATGCAGGTGGTTAGTAGGCCACTGCATTGCACTAGAAGTTCTGCCTATATAAGTAACAATGAAACCAGTCATTTTATCAAGTTCAAGTGAATGTGCTAGGGAACAAAGAAAGCTCTGGATCGCTGGGATTCTGCCGAGCACCAAGAACTTTTATTGCACTTATTTGTGTCTACAAGAGTGAGGGTGATAAGAAAGGAGCTTCGTGATGGTAACTTCCACACTCTTAATACAATATAATCATCTTACAGACTAAAAACATATAATGCATAGAAATGAGCAGCCAGTAAGCAAATGCGGAGCTAGAAAACGCAACCTTAAGGTTGTTGGAGTTCCTCTGACGTGAAGGGGAAAGTATACCAACATGAAGCAATAACTACAACATTATAGTTTGCAACCAACTAGCAATTTAGGACGCCTTTTTTTATTTTTCGACAATTGTACAATTGTCGGCGCATCATCTTACAGGACTTTGTTAATGAAAATTAGAACCAGAATATAACATTCAGATGGATAGGATGCCAGAACAAACAAGTGTAGTTGCAGAAGACCTGCTAGCGTACCCAAATAAATGGGGGAAAGTATCATCTCATAATAGTAACAGACAGCATGAAAACTTTTTAGTTGAGTACAATACTTATACCTGTTGATCTTCCTTCAAGAACAACAGCAGCGTGCCGATTCAGATCCTGAGAAAGTGTTCTCCTAGCTAATTCACTATCAGCATCAACTGTCTCTCTGCTGCCATCACGGAGAATCCCATGATCCTACGTGAAAGAAAGAATAATGATATGAACACTTCCAAGATAGGATAAGCACTTCAGGAGATTATGAATTGATCAAAGTAGCAGATAAAGTTTGCTCATTGCGAGAAAAGGATAATCACTTGTCTTTGTGAAATTGCAGATATAGCAAAACAGTAGCAAGATACAAACGCACCGGGATATGGATGTAGTCATCTCCTGCATCTGCCTCCATGTCTAATGTTGGATCTACTCGTTTTATCTGCAAACAAGAAATGAATCTCAAGATATCACAAGGCATTTTATAATAATAATAACGTTACAAAAGGCATTGTTCAATGGGCAGTATTACAATAGCATACAGCTAGAGTCATACCTTGAGCTTTGCCTCCTTGGCAAGTATATCATCAGTTTTCAAGAACATAGCTAATTCCTCATCTTCAGCAGCCTCAGCTTTTGCCGCTAAAGTATTTTTTGTCCTAAGTAGATACTCAGCTCTACAATATTTAGTCCAAAAATCCTTTTCTGACAACTTTTTGAGATATAGTCACATGCAAGATGAAGAGAAAACAAAGCAAAATGAGAATTTCATTCCACTTTATTGTAAAATTAACAACTTAAGCCCAAACCTGCTAAATCATATGCTAAGGAGCATGGTAGTATAATACAAGTATGCAGTCTTACCTTCTTTGGAACATAATCTAAAAATGCCCGGTGCACAGCTGGCTTTTCTGCAAAAATCTGCAAACATCGAAGAATATATGATGTTCATGTTCATATCAAGTAATTTGTAAGACTTCTAAGTATTCCAAAACCCAAATAAACAATATTGTATTTTAGCAATTACACGGTTAATAATGTATGGCAGTTCCAGGTACCCTAGTATTATTAGGGAGCAGATGCAGCCCAGTCAAAGGGAATAAGCCCGGTTGGGAGCAAGGCCATAGTTATCACGAATCGCGCTTGAGCAGATGGAGAAACGGGGTCACAACGGTGTGGCTTCACTAGGCATGTTCCCCCAATGAATCGTCAGTGACCAAAAGGGGCTGATAACACATTCACATAATTAACTGAATTTGGAAATAAAGAGGAGAATGGGATGGGAATGGGCTGTGTGCCAAGCCACATCTCCAGTAAGTCACTAGCAAATCAACAGGAACAGCCATCCAAGCCCACACGTATGTCTTCCCCTCCCTACTCTCCTAGTCTCTTAACCCCCTTCTTGCTCCCTACCGTCTGCCTTCCATAGTCTCCCTTCCCCATACATGGTTTTTCACATCTAATGGCAATAGCAACTACAGGGGGAGAACAACAATTGCGACTGTGACAACAAGAACAAGGAATATTAATGAGGGGGGCGTAACAAATTGGAGACATCAACTGCTAGGACCAGCTCACCTCCTCTCAATCCTCTCTACCCCTCCGCTCCTCTCTCGTTCCATTGCCAGCAAAGTATATGCAACTTATTTTTTAAAGCATACCAATGCACTTATGACAGTTGAGAGAATTGCAAAATTGATGCTAGCAGGCAGGCCTACATTTGGATGATGACTTGTGACCAAAGTAAAAAAGAACGCACCTGGTGGATAATCTCAGTAGTCAAACTGAAAGTAACCTTGTTTGTCTGTGGAAGGTTACACATAAGTAGAAAATGGGTAAGTTAACATGATGAACAACCGCAAAGTCATTATGTGACAAGAATACAAGATACAATCATACATAACAGAAACCATCTTAATAGAACATACATCATGGGCCAGGAACAACAAAAGATAGATGGCATACCTGTCCATCAGCTGATGGCCTAACATCAGCTAGCATGGCAGTTTTGAAGCCTGGCTTTTGTTTTGATGCTTTGTTTGTTTCATCCTCAAGTAAATTCTGCAAATGGCTCAATAAGTACTGGTTTCAACTGAGTAAATTGTATCCATGCAGTGTTTTTACCTTTCTTGTAGCCCAAAATTCAGACTCTTGCAGAATATTGCCAAGAACAAACTTCTTATGTAACTTCTGCAATTCACTGCAAATAGAGAAGGGCTCAAAAAGTTAATAATAGAACATAATTACGTTTTTCTCTTGTTGGCCATGGTAGTTTGCAAACCTGGTGGTACCAATATCCTTTTTAAACAACGTTTGAACATTAAACATTAAACATTAAGCAGTATTAACCTAGCTGAATGAGCATGCTCCTGAGGTGAACTATTGAGCATCTGAATGTCAAGCCATATAATGAAATGAAAACATTACGACGTGTGCACTTTATTTTGACTCTTTAAAAGGTGCAGTTACAGCACATGTAATGCATAGCATTCTCAGTCTATAAGATATGCTACCAGCTTCATGATGTGGGACAGATTTGCATCAAAGCTGATGGGACAGAACAGTAAAGACCAGGAAGAGAGGAACTGTAAGTTATGCCTGGTTGGTGCCCAAATTTACCCTTACCAAAATCTTGGCAGCCTGTGATGCTTGGTTATTGGCTGGTAGCCAAAAAAATTGGTTGCCTATGTCATTTTGCCCAAAAAAATTGCCAACAAATGGTGAAGGAATCTCTTGCAGTTTTTTTGGCCAGCTAATGTTTGAAACAATTACTAAGGCCTGAACCAAACATACCCCTAAAAAACATCTTAACACAAGCATGTAAGAGCTCGGGAACAAGACAACTTAGACCGTTTAGCATTAAAATAATGATATTACCTATCTTCTCGAAGCAATTTCATCCGTCTTTCCATTTCGGCAGAACTGAGCTGGTCCGGACCAGTTGACGGAACTGATTTTTCAGGAGGCGCATTTGATCTAGGGGGCACAATACCTTGATGTTTGCCTAAAACCCTAGCTAAAAGGGCAATGCCATCAGTTATTTATATATTTTGAACTTTTGTTGCAAATAAATGTATAGACTAGAGGTGGAACTCAAAATAAAATAACTGAAGTGCACCAGAAGTAACATTAGAAAACTAATAATCCTCAATCCAAAAGAATAATCAGTTCCCATATGAATCTATGTGTTCATAATTTTAGATATGTGATATCTATTTATGTAACAACTTGCTAAAAGTCTAAGTCCAAAAAAGGATGTACCGAGAAAGATACACTGAATGAGCATTACCGACAAAGTCACGACATGAATCGCGGTTACCAACATTATCAAACTCAAACATGTAACCACCACCCTGAGAAGAAGAAACAAACATGACATCAAAATCTTCTTTCACGGAAACTAATGCAGAGCATAAGCCTATCAACAGAACCTCAACATGATGCTTCAAGTTCATTGATCATACCTTGTCAGAATCTTTTGAAAGATTCAATAATGGTGGTGTTGGTTTGCTACCATCTACTTTGTTGAACTTGTGACCTGAGGCGCATGGAAGAATAAAATACAAAATTACCATCAAGCATACTGGTAATGTACATGAAATCAATTGAACCGTTTCATCAACCATCATGCATGACCTACTCAGGGACAGTTGAACATGTAACCTTGGATGTAATGGTAAATAATTTCAGAACTCCACAGTAAATAAGAAACCACATCCAGTAAACTATCTACATTGTTAATATTTTCATAGCACATCAGTCATCAATGACAGTACTTTGATTTGTAAAACCCTCCGGTATGTTTCTGAAACCAGCAGTTCGTATGGACAAAGAGTAAGTACCTTTGATGGTCCGGAAGTCGACATTTAGCTTCATTAGTGAGCGCGGATCATTAGGAGTAAATGCTAACTTATCTTCGTTCTGCAATTACAAGAACAAGTGACTGGTCCAATTTAGATCAAACAAGCTCATTATGGTTAACTTGCAAGCAGTAGCACTGTAGCAGTGGCCAAGAAAGTAATGAATGGATCACAATGGTTGAACATGAAAAGAGGACAATGCAAAATCATCACCCACTGAGTCAAACAAGCACATTGCAGATCCCCGTGACAAATACTGGTATCATAAAAAGAAACACTGATCAACCAAACAACTACTTTAGCAGGAGCTTTGCTCCCCATTTCATTAAGCACACTGGACTGATTCAACTTGGAGCATAAACTTGCAATCCACACCATGAGCAAATGAAAGATCATGTTTGGCACACAATGTTCTGCGACTAAACCAACCCCAGGGCCCGGGTGACCTAATAAACAGATAACAAGCAAAATAATTCGGCACAGGCACACGCACGCATTGCTCCGATCCAAGCAGCAGCGTGCTTCAATTTGTTCCGGTCCGTACCCAATCAGAGACCTACTCGAGATTAATCAGTTGGGAAGCCGAACACCGATCAAACCCCATCCCCCCTCGACCCACAACCCGGCGGACGAGCAGCAAAAGTAACGCCGGCACAGAAGCCAACCCAGTGAATACGAGCTCCCTGGAGATGATGGAGGGGGGTTTCGGATGGGAGGAGGTGGAGGGGCTGGATACGTCGAGCGAGAACAGAACGCACCATGCGTAGGATGCCGGTGGTGCCGGGGTCCTTGACCGTGGTCTTGTACTTGGCGCCGATCGTCATGGTCCCCATCGCCTCCTCCTCCTCCTCCTCCTCCTCCTCGCTCTCGCCCGGGCAGGGGTACTAGGGTTTCGGGCGCCGGCCTACAGGGAACAATCGCTCGGCTGCGGGCGGCTGGTCGTCTCTCCTCACCGGCGCCGGCGCCGGTGCCGATGGGGGCAGTGCGGAGTAGGGCTTGGTGCGACGAGGCCGACAAACACTGGCTGCTGGTACACAGTCGAGAAACGTCGTGGCCTCGTGGGCGATAAAAAGGTAGAAGTCTACATGGGCCGCATTCATGGCCCAAACTGTCCGGCCTATTACGGGCCTGGCTCTGAGCTGACGCCCATTGAGCTCACTACGTGGTTCTGTTCTGTTCTCCTCTTGTCTTCTTCTTTCCTCGCGGAGAAACGAAAGGGAGCGGCAGACAGAGAGATGGGGAAGGAGGCGCTGGACTACGTTCTGGTGCCGCTGGGGCTGGCGCTGATGGTGGGGTACCACGCGTGGCTTCTCCTCCGCATCCGGCGACGCCCGACCACCACCGTCATCGGCGTCAACTCCATCAACCGCCGCATCTGGGTCCGCCACATCATGGAGGTCCGTCTATCCGCCATAAACCCTCATCACCATTCCTGCCGGCATCCGATCGATCATAATGCATATCCTCTCCTCTAAGAACCACCGGAGAATCTTGATCGACTCGACTCCAGAAACTCGGATTCTGTTTGATCGATCGGTTCGACTGATATGGGTGCATGCATGCAGGAGCCGTCGGGAAAGCACGCGGTGCTGGCTGTGCAGACGATCCGGAACAACATCATGGCGTCGACGCTGCTGGCGTCCACTGCGATCACACTCAGCTCACTCATCGCCGTCCTCATGTCTGGCGGCTCGAGAGGCGGCGGTGGCCTCCTCCCGGACGCGCCGCTAGTGGTGGGCGCGACGGGGGAGGCGGCGCTGTCGGCCAAGTTCTTCGCCATCCTCGTCTGCTTCCTCGTCGCCTTCCTCCTCAACGTGCAGTCCATCCGGTACTACAGCCACACCAGCACCCTCGTCAACGTCCCGCTCCGCGCGCACCGCCTCCGCCGCCCGGGGCTTGCCGTCGAGTACGTCACCGGCACGCTTAACCGTGGAAGCTACTTCTGGTCGCTCGGCGTGCGCGCGTTCTACTTCTCCTGCCCGGTCTTCCTCTGGCTCTTCGGGCCCATCCCCATGTTCGCCGCCTGCGCCGCCATGGTGTGCGCGCTCTACTTCCTAGACGTGTGCGATGACTGGGAAGAGGAACACGATGGCGAGCACGGGGTGAGCGTTGATGACATCTCGGGACAAGGGAAGGATGCAGTAGAGCAGCAAGTGTAGTGTAGATGCGCAGAGTGATAGTGAAATATTGGGGACTTTGTTGTGTCTGCTTAATTTAGATGGCTAATAAATTTTAGGAACATCTCCCAATGTCGCCCAAGAGACGACGAGCTCCCACGTCTCCAAAATCATAACAACCAGCCAGACATTAAACTAGCCATAGTGGGGAGCTGACACTTATGCCCCGAAGGCGAGCCTACATAGCCTGAGGCCGTGAACAGACCGTCATGGCGGCCCATCCACCGAGCAGCACCCGTGCGCCAGACCCTGCCGGCTTGGTGCCTCCGACACTAGTAGGAAAAGTTTTATAGCCAATAGGATAGCACTGGTGAGTAAGAAAAAACGACCGCCGGTGCTCTTACCGTTGGCGAACGCATAGCCGTCATAGTCAGCGGTAAAACAGCTACCGCTAGCGGACAACAAAACCTGCTCGCCAGCGCTCTCTCTGTACTGGGCGGGGCTGTCGCCGAAGAACACCGCTGGCGAACACGGTCCTTGTTCGCCAGCAGTAGATGTTATAGCGCTGGCGAACACAGAAATGTGCCCGCCAGAGGTAGTGTGGCGGATGTATCCTGGCTGGGGCGGCGATAGTGGCAACTACCACTGGCAAACTAATAGCTGGTTCGCCAGCGGCCCAGATGCGGCGCTGGCGAGCTGCATCCTTGTTCGCCAGCGGTAACCTGGGACCAGAACAATAAATTCATCACCCACCTCCTTTCCCCTCCATTAACTCCATTGAATTCTCTCTACCACGAGCCAACCCGAGATTTTACTCTTTTCCCCCCTCAAATACTCTCTTCTTAGCCAATAGAAACTAGATTTTTTGATAGATCTAGCTAAACCAAAAAACCACTTTCCACCAAAAAGTTTTATCTCACAATTCCAAAAAATAGTTTCACCTTTTTAAGCCAATCCATAGCCATTTCGTCGGTGTTTCGGCTTGGTTATCTCTTGTCCTACGTGTATTGAATCAAAAGTCGAGCTCTATTTCTTTGAATATGTGTGGAATGAACACTATGTATGTAAAATTATGTGAAAATGTCAAATTTTGACATGAAGTGCATGAAAGGGGGATAAATTTGTTAAAAAAATTGATGACGTGTAACACAATATGTGTGAAATAGGAGAGTGATGCCGATTTATTGCCGAAATGTTGATTCATTTCCGTTTCGGCAAATTTCGGTACTCTTTCTTATTATGACCTCTACATATAGAAAGGTCATGGCAAAAAATTTCGTGATAAGCGCGGTATATGTATGATTCTCATGAGTTTGTTCTACACTTTGTAGGCGAACGATAATGGCTGCCATGAGTGAAGCTGTAGTGAACAGATATCTAAAACATGCGACAGAGGACATGTTTCGACATAACCGCACAGAGATAAGATGTCCATGTCGAAAATGCAAACTAGTGGGATTGATCAACCCTTTCTCCGGAAAGTTGCTAGAGCACTTGCTCATGCGTGGTTTCATGGATGGCCACACTCAGTGGTTGATCGATGAAGATGATCATGAAGGTAATGAGGCACCTGTCGAGATCATGATAATGATCATGAAGAGCCTCTTGATTATGATCACAATAATGATAACGAAGAGCATCCTGATCATGATGGAGATAATGAGGTGGCAGAAGAAACAACTATGGAAGACGAGACACCATTAACTTTACTCGTGCAAGATCCTCATGTCCAATAACTGCTTCTAAAGAAGACCACTAACTCCAGAGCAGCTTCTAGAGAGCAATCTAAGCTGGCGCAACTCGAGAAAGATGCAAATACTCCGTTGTATCCAGGTTGCGGTGCGGAAGATTTCCGTTTAAATGTTGCGCTTAATGTTTTGCAGATGAAGGCAAGATACAAATGGAGCGATATAAGTGTCGATTCTAGTCTGGAATATTGGCACGGTGTCCTTCCTGACGGCAACACCTGTCCAAAAAGTTGTGATGAGGCCAAGAAAGTCGTTTGCCCTTTTGATTTACCGCACGAGAAGTATCATGTGTGCATTAATGATTGCTAGATTTATCGGAAAGAGGATGTGGAGAAGACAAAGTGTCCAGTGTGCGATGCCGCTCGATACAAAAAAGGGAAGAAAGCTCCTCGCAAAGTTGTTTGGTACATTCCGCTGATTCCCCGTCTCCAGCGGTATTTCACGGACCGTAAGGAAGCTGAGCTCATGCGCTGGCACGCGGAAAGAAAAAAGCAAGTGCTCAAAGATCCAAAGCGTAATGAAAATATAAATCTGACACATCCTTTAGATGCAAGTCAATGGAAAGCAGTTGACGCTGAATATCCAACCTTCGGAGCAAATCCAAGGAACATCAGGTTGGGTGCGAGCACCGACGGGCTTAATCCGTTTGGCAGCCAGAGCAACACACACAACACCTGGCCCGTGTTTGTATGGATTTACAACCTCCCGCCCTGGTTGTGCATAAAAAGGAAGTACATTCACATGAGCATGCTAATCCAAGGCCCAAAAAACCTTGAAACGACATCAATCTTTATCTGAAGCTACTGAAAGATGAGCTAGACACCTTATGGAAGGTGTTAAGACATGGGACGCCGTGTCAGAAGAATATTTTCTATGAGAGTTGTCTTGCTATGTATTGTGCATGACTTTCTCGGATACGGATATGTCGCAAGTCAGGTGTGCCACAGACATAACGCATGTGTGAGGTGCATGGATGATCCGACATTTCTCCAGCTTCCGAAAGATCCCGGGTCTTCAAAAACCGTCTACATGGGTCATCGAAGATGGCTACCGAAGAAAGACCCTTGGAGAAAGCGTGGAGACCTCTTCAACAACGAAGATGAGCCCCGGGGACCGACCCTTCAGAGGTTCGGGAAAGAAATCTTAGAGATACTGAATGGTTGGCAACAGTGCCCTGCGCCGGGAAAGAAGCAAAAGACACAAAAACCTCTCCTGGGTGTATGGAAGACGAGGTCCGTGTTTTGGGACTTGTCGTACTGGAAGATTCTTGGTACGCCTCATTGCCTTGATCTAATGCATATGATGAAGAATATGTTCGAGAGTTTGTTTGGCACTCTGCTCAACATGGCGGAGAGAACCAAAGATAGGCCGAAAGCAAGATACGACCTAGTTCATTTCAATATGAGACAAGAGCTTCATGGGGGTCGAGGAGAGAAGGTGACTGATGAGACAGAGGAGCAGGACGATCACGGTCATAGGACCAAGAGGGTGAAGCTGCCCGATTATTACTGCCCCCCCCCCTTTGAAGGAATTATGCCCTAGAGGCAAATAAATAAGTAGTATTTATTGCATTATCTCATAAGTTTATAATAGGTTTTTGTATTATGCTATAACTGTATTAATCAAAATTATTAATACACGTGGTATACATAGACAACCAGAGTCCCTAGTGAGCCTCTATATAAACTAGTCCATTGGGCAACAGTTGATCGAGATTCCCGATCAAGAACAATGACGTCGATTGACAATGGGGTCATCTTATTAGTTGAATAAGGTGATGGACATACGCAAAGTATTGCAATAAGATCGTATTACGATGTTTGTCATTTGCAATAGATAAGAAATATGATATCTTATTCCTTAGACCGTGAGACCGTACTTATTGCTACTCCGTAGGGGTGCTTGGAGAGCATCAAACATTGTGTCTTATATAGCATGACAATAACGGTGTCCATCTTGGGTATCCCGAAAGAGTATGTTGAGACGTAAGGATCAAGAGCGGGATTTGTTCATTCTTGTAATGGAAAGATACTCTGGGCTCACTCGGTGAGATTGCATCTATATAGCTGTGCAGCTTATGACTAGGTCATGGAGATGTAATGTCACAGACGAGTTAATAACCTTTGTCGGTAACGAGATACAACAAGGACATCGGATGTTTTTTATCATATCTCGGAAAAGGTAGTATCGTAGAAACAAAGGGAATGAATATCATGTTTATGGTTCAACGACGATATTCGAAGAATGCATAGGGGCCGTCATATGCGTCCAGGTATCCCTGGCGGTCATTGGTAAGCGGAGTGTCTCGACCATGTCTGGAGTGTTCTCGAACCGTAGCGTAACAAACTTAAGGTCTTAAGGACACCTAGAGAAGGTTCTGAAATAATATAGGATTTTATTGTAGAGAGAGAAATGATCAGGAAAGAGTTCCGGTGGTCCGGAAGGAGTTCCAGGAAGGTCTAGAATGGTTCCAGGAATGTCCGAAAGATGTTCGGGTGGTCCGGAAAATGTTTTGGAGTCATGGGAGATTAAATTATATGTAAATATATTAATTATGAATTAATAGTATTTTATATTAATCTAATATTAATTAAAAAAATGAGAAAAAGGGGCAGCCCACCTAAATGGGCCAAGAAGGCCAAAGAGGGGGGAGCCGCACCAATGAGGCTTTGGAGCCCATGGTGGGTGCGGCTCAACCCCCCACCTCCTCCTTTGTTTAGTCCCACATGGGGAGCTAGGGAGTTTGCACCCCCCCCTTTATATAGCAAGGCATATTAATTGAATTAATTCATGGAAAATACAATTAAATTTGTAGCAGGCCGGCCGAGTTGCTTCTCCGCCCGTTTTGCCCCCTCTCTCCTGAAGGAGATATGCCATAGAGGAAAATAAATAAGTATTATTTATTGCATTATCTCATAAGTTTATAATAGGTTTGTGTATTATGCTATAACTGTATTAATCGGAATTATTAATACACGTGTAATACATAGACAACCAGAGTCATGGAGATGTAATGTCACAGACGAGTTAATAACCTTTGTCGGTAACGAGATACAACAAGGACATCGGATGTTTTTTATCATATCTCGGACAAGGTAGTGTCGTAGAAACAAAGGGAATGAATATCATGTTTATGGTTCAACGACGATATTCGATGAATGCACAGGGGCCGTCATATGCGTCCAGGTATCCCTGGGGGTCATTGGTGAGCGGAGTGTCTCGACCATGTCTGGAGTGTTCTCGAACCGTAGCGTAACAAACTTAAGGTCTTAACGACACCTAGAGAAAGTTCTGAAATAATATAGGATTTTATTGGAGAGAGAGAGAAATGATCCGGAAAGAGTTCCGGTGGCCCGGAAGGAGTTCCAGAAAGGTCTAGAATGGTTCCAGGAATGTCCGAAAGATGTTAGGGTGGTCCGGAAAATGTTTTGGAGTCACGGGAGATTAAATTATATGTAAATATATTAATTATGAATTAATAGTATTTTATATTAATCTAATATTAATTTAAAAAAAATGAGAAAAAGGGGCAGCCCACCTAAATGGGCCAAGAAGGCCAAAGAGGGGGGAGCCGCACCAATGAGGCTTTGGAGCCCATGGTGGGTGCGGCTCAACCCCCCCCACCTCCTCCTTTGTTTAGTCCCACATGGGGGAGCTAGGGAGTTTGCACCCCCCCTTTATATAGCAAGGCATATTAATTGAATTAATTCATGAAAAATACAATTAAATTTGTAGCAGGCCGGCCGAGTTGCTTCTCCGTCCGTTTTGCCCCCTCTCTCCTGAAGGAGATATGCCCTAGAGGAAAATAAATAAGTATTATTTATTGCATTATCTCATAAGTTTATAATAGGTTTGTATATTATGCTATAACTGTATTAATCGGAATTATTAATACACGTGTAATACATAGACAACCAGAGTCATGGAGATGTAATGTCACAGACGAGTTAATAACCTTTGTCGGTAACGAGATACAACAAGGACATCGGATGTTTTTTATCATATCTCGGACAAGGTAGTGTCGTAGAAACAAAGGGAATGAATATCATGTTTATGGTTCAACGACGATATTCGAAGAATGCACAGGGGCCGTCATATGCGTCCAGGTATCCCTGGGGGTCATTGGTGAGCGGAGTTTCTCGACCATGTCTAGAGAGTTCTCGAACCGTAGCGTAACAAACTTAAGGTCTTAACGACACCTAGAGAAGGTTCTGAAATAATATAGGATTTTATTGGAGAGAGAGAGAGAGAGAAATGATCCGGAAAGAGTTCCGGTGGTCCGGAAGGAGTTTCAGGAAGGTCTAGAATGGTTCCAGGAATGTCCGAAAGATGTTCGGGTGGTCCGGAAAATGTTTTGGAGTCACGGGAGATTAAATTTTATGTAAATATATTAATTATGAATTAATAGTATTTTATATTAATCTAATATTAATTAAAAAAATGAGAAAAAGGGGCAGCCCACCTAAATGGGCCAAGAAGGCCAAAGAGGGGGGAGCCGCACCAATGAGGCTTTGGAGCCCATGGTGGGTGCGGCTCAACCCCCCCACCTCCTCCTTTGTTTAGTCGCACATGGGGGAGCTAGGGAGTTTGCACCCCCCCTTTATATAGCAAGGCATATTAATTGAATTAATTCATGGAAAATACAATTAAATTTGTAGCAGGCCGGCCGAGTTGCTTCTCCGCCCGTTTTGCCCCCTCTCTCCTGAAGGAGATATGCCCTAGAGGAAAATAAATAAGTATTATTTATTGCATTATCTCATAAGTTTATAATAGGTTTGTGTATTATGCTATAACCGTATTAATCAGAATTATTAATACACGTGTAATACATAGACAACCAGAGTCATGGAGATGTAATGTCACAGACGAGTTAATAACCTTTGTCAGTAACGAGATACAACAAGGACATCGGATGTTTTTTATCATATCTCGTACAAGGTAGTGTCGTAGAAACAAAGGGAATGAATATCATGTTTATGGTTCAACGACGATATTCGAAGAATGCACAGGGGCCGTCATATGCGTCCAGGTATCCCTGGGGGTCATTGGTGAGCGGAGTGTCTCGACCATGTCTGGAGTGTTCTCGAACCGTAGCGTAACAAACTTAAGGTCTTAACGACACCTAGAGAAGGTTCTGAAATAATAAAGGATTTTATTGGAGAGAGAGAGAAATGATCCGGAAAGAGTTCCGGTGGTCCGGAAGGAGTTCCAGGAAGGTCTAGAATGGTTCCAGGAATGTCCGAAAGATGTTCGGGTGGTCCGGAAAATGTTTTGGAGTCACGGGAGATTAAATTATATGTAAATATGTTAATTATGAATTAATAGTATTTTATATTAATCTAATATTAATTAAAAAAATGAGAAAAAGGGGCAGCCCACCTAAATGTGCCAAGAAGGCCAAAGAGGGGGGAGCCGCACCAATGAGGCTTTGGAGCCCATGGTGGGGGCGGCTCAACCCCCCCACCTCCTCCTTTGTTTAGTCCCACATGGGGGAGCTAGGGAGTTTGCACCCCCCCCTTTATATAGCAAGGCATATTAATTGAATTAATTCATGGAAATACAATTAAATTTGTAACAGGCCGGCCGAGTTGCTTCTCCGCCCGTTTTGCCCCCTCTCTCCTGAAGGAGATATGCCCTAGAGGCAAATAAATAAGTATTATTTATTGCATTATCTCATAAGTTTATAATAGGTTTGTGTATTATGCTATAACTGTATTAATCGGAATTATTAATACATGTGTAATACATAGACAACCAGAGTCCCAAGTAAGCCTCTATATGAACTAGTCCATTGGGCAACAGTTGATTGAGATTCTCGATCAAGGACAATGACGTCGGTTGACAATGGGGTCATCTTATTAGTTGAATAAGGTGATGGACATACGCAAATTATTGCAATAAGATAGTATTACGATGTTTGTCATTTGCAATAGATAAGAATATGATAGCTTATTCCTTAGACCGTGAGACTGTACTTATTGCTACTTCGTAGGGGTACTTTGAGAGCATCAAACGTTGTGTCTTATTTAGCATGACAATAACGGTGTCCATCCTGGGTATCCCGAAGGAGTGTTGAGACGTAAGGATCAAGAGCGGGATTTGTTCATTCTTGTCATGGAAAGATACTCTGGGCCAACTCGGTGAGATTGCATCTATATAGCTGTGCAGCTTATGAATAGGTCATGGAGATGTAATATCACAGACGAGTTAATAACCTTGTCGGTAACGAGATACAACAAGGACATCGGATGTCTACGATCCTATCTCGGACAAGGTAGTATCGCAAAAACAAAGGGAATGATTATCATATTTATGGTTCAACGACGATATTCGTAGAATGCACAGGGGCCGTCATATGCATCCAGAAATCCCTGGCGGTCATTGGTGAGCGGAGTGTCTCGACCATGTCTGGAGTGTTCTCGAACTGTAGCGTAACAAACTTAAGGTCCTAACGACACCGGGAGAAAGGTTCTGGAATAATATAGGATTTTATTAGAGAGAGAGAAATGATCCGGAAAGAGTTACGGTGGTCCGGAAGGATTCCGGGAAGGTCTGGAATGGTTCCAGGAATGTCCGAAAGATGTTCGGGTGGTTCGGAAAATGTTTCGGAGTCACGGGATATTAAATAGTATTTAAATATATTAATTATGAATTAACTATATTTTATATTAATTTAATATTAATTAAATAAAGGAAAAAGGGGGCAGCCCACCTACATGGGCCCTAAGAGGGCCCAAGAGGGAGCCGCACCAAGGAGGGGGGCCAGCCCATGGAGGGTTCGGCCGAACCCCCCCTCCCATCTCCTTTGTTTAGTCCCACATGGGGGAGGCAAGGTGTTTGCACACCCCCTCCCCCCTTTATATAGCAAGGCATATTAATTGAATTAATTACAGAAAAAATACAATTAATTGTATAGCAGGCCGATCGAGTTGCTTCTCCGCGCCGTTGCCCTACGGGATTCCAGAAAAGTTCTACCCCTGCGATTTCAGCTGGATCTGAATGACCGAGGGTTGTTCTTAAGCTCTGTATGTTTGCGAGTGCTCGGAGGCGCCACATTTGAGGAGCCTGGGCGACGTCATCTCTCCCACCCAGCAGCCATGTCGCTGCCCAACCAACAGCGCCACCCCCCAACCGCCGGCGCCTCGCCATCTTCCGCCCGACGCCCATCGACGCAGGACTTCGTCGACACCCCGAAGTCATCGTCTACATCGTCGCGGCAAGTTCTCAGCGACCTCGAGGTCGGCTACGTACGACTTCATCGTCAACGCTTGTGCGGGAGCGTAATCCCCACTATCGGTCTACATGGAGGTAATGTAACCCGTTCCGCCACCGTTATCACATGTACTAGATAGATAGATCCTGGCTAGTTAGGGTATCATTCGCTAGAAAATTTATTGTTTTCTGCACCGGAACCCCTTCATCTCCACCAAAGCTATACCGTCGGGCGCTGTTGCCCTGCGGGATTCTAGAAAAGTTCTACCCCTCGATTTCAGCTGGATCTGAATGACCGTGAGTTGTTGTTAAGCTCTGTATGTTTGCAAGTGCTCGGAGGCGCCACATATGAGGAGCCTGGGCGACGTCGTCTCGCCCACCCAGCAGCCCTGCCGCTGCCCCTGCCGTCGGTGCCACGCCATTTTCCGCCCGACGGTCGTTGACGCAGGTCATCGTCGACACCCCGGCGTCATCGTCTACATCGTCGCGGCAAGTTCTCCACGACCTCGAGGTTGGCTACGTACGACTTCATCGTTAACGCTTGTGCGGGAGCGTAATCCCCGCTATCGGTTTACATGGAGGTAATGTTAGCCGTTCCGCCACCGTTATCACTTGTACTAGATAGATAGATCCTGGCTAGTTAGGGTGTTCATACGCTAGAAAATTATTGTTTTCTGCACCGGAACCCCTTCGGTGGTATCAGAGCCGATCTATGCGTAGTACTGCTGGCACGGTTAGAACTCATGTTGAATGATGACGTCTTTCTTATATTTTCTACCCTCTAGCGTGCACTTGCAATGCCTTCGGTATTGAGTTGATGAAGCGGCCCAGACCGACTTTACGCGTACGCTTACGCGAGACTGGTTCCACTACTGACATACGGCTTGCACCGTATCTGTGGCTGACGGGTGTTTGTTTCTCTCTCTTTAGTCGGCAAAGCATTTTCAATGGAGGGCCCGAAAGGGATGCTTATACATGCAATTATACGATCGACGTTGTGGTACAAAGTTCGTAGGTAGGGAAACGGTTCTCTTATGAATAAGCCTATATGCCACGTAAAACTTGCTAAACGAAATAAAGGTAGAGGCGTCTAACTTTGTTTTGCAGAGGAGTTATTTTATGTGACATGGTTACGGTAAGTTTGATATTACTCGTACTGTCGGAGGCAATGGAGGGCACCGTAGACTCGGAGCCATGCCAATGCGCCAGGTCCAAGGTTCATGGCGTCGTGGAGGTCCAGGCGCGACGACCATGTCACATCGCACTTTATTACTTTATGTTGATATTGTGTTGTTGTGTGTGCATCCTGTTGATTGCTTATATATTAGATATACAACGGTAGCATCTTAAATAGGATGATCGCTAACAAATACCAACATTGTGTTCTCCCTCGTTGCGCACCACCAAGAAAGTTCTACGTTATGAGGCAGGCCGTGACGATCGAGTGTCAGACATATCGTTGTTCGCATACAGTGGGTGTATGACATGTTGCACGCGCAGGGTCTTCGAGGTTTGATTGGCGAGCCTAGCATATGCAGATAAGGCCTCGGAACATGGGAAGATCGAAAGATCGAGCATGAGTCACAGAGTTGTTGTGATCAACATTTTATGTCCACCTTTGAAGCTGTGTCGCCGGCCGTGCGATCGGGGGTGGTATAGTGGATTGGGGTCGTGTAATCGCTATTATTATTTTAGGGATAATAATTTTAGTGGAGTGTGTTTGATAATATGATTATAAACTAAAACTCACATATATTATAAACTTTACCTTACCTCTTTTGCGATCACATCTGTAGACTACGGAACTATGCTTTGGTTACTTCCTTAGGAGTTCGGTTTCCAACTTAGAAGCCGACGGGTCCAACTTCATCAGATGGTACAATGGTTTTAGAAACATTCTCCAACACAACAAACATCATATATGTCCTAGAACATAAGTTAGGAGATAGACCGGATGATTCTGCTAGCAAGGAGGAAGATGATGAATTCGTAAGCATCATGATATTTTCATAGAAGTGGAGGTCATCATGAGCATATGCCTAGCACTAGAGTTGAAAGTTGTTTCAACACATGGAGCCATATGTCATGATTGATGCGATCAAAGGACACTTCAAAGATGACTTGAGTCTTGAGCAGTTGAGACAGCTTAGAAAGTTCCGGACCATTCACATGGGGAGCATACCTGTCTGGAGACTCATTTGAAGAAGTTGTACGACATCTACTTCGGGCTGACGAATATCTATGATTTCTAGATAGCGGACTCTAGTGCAATAGAGACTGCGCTTATATCTTTGCCTCCTAGCTATGAAGAGCATGTGCGTGAATATGCTATAGAGACACGATGAGCTTCTTCACGTTCGTGAACATGTTCAAATCTCTAAAAATTGATTCCATCGAAGAAGAGTTCTTCGATGCTACGGCTATATTTGATATACGAAGATATAAATGTATTCTTCTCATACTTGATGAAAAATATTTGATACTTGTTCTGTCTATGAAACAGTCCTTGATCATCACAAGTATGCGGCGATGGGTGACGTGATAGTGCACAAGTGATGGCAAACAAGGAAGTTGATGGCCAATACTCACGTCCTCGAGATATCATATTAGTTATCATCACTAGTTTTTGATAAGATATTTTGTAATAGTAAGAGTGTGATCTAGTTTGGTGTCTTGAATGTTACAAGACATAGTTATTCATATATGTAATAGAACAAATTAGTTGTTTTATATTATGAAACAAAGTAGTTGTTTTATATTATGAGTAATTTGTATCACATCTCAATTACATTATGCGTATGATATACATTTATAATAGCGGGAATGATAAAATTATGTGTCCAAGAAATAAAAGATTTTGTTACTAGAACAAACACCATCGAATTTGATCATAAAGGCAATGTAAAAAGTAATAGATAATTTGATCTATTTAAGTATTACATGTGTCGAATTGATTAAGTTTAAAATTAGTATTGAAGTGTCAATACGAAAGGAAATTAGTTAAGAGTCATTTCGAATGATTATTAAATTAATTATATGGTGAATTTTTCCTTGATCCGAATTCTTCTATGATTATTGGTAAATAAGTGTATTTGCATAGTAAATCATGAGTCTGAAATTAATTTGATAAAAGATCAAATGGGGTTTTCAGAAAAAAGATTTGTGAATATCGTATTCGCAAGATTCAATCAAAGGGCAATTTTTTTGAATTACGGTTTCAACACAAAAGACTTGTGGAAATTTGTTTCACAATATTATAATATCAGATATAGTGCTATGTGAAATATTATAATCATACTCTATTTTAGATAAAGTGCGGTCTTTCAGAATCTATCTTAGAATCTCTTAATATGTTCGAAACATAGTCGATGTCCACTTTAGAAAATATATGTTTTTCAACGATAATTCGTGTGATCGACATTAGTGTAATTGTATAGATGATTATGTGATAATTCAAAATATACACGAATAGTTCTTTGTAGATTACTCACATTAGATGAGAGTGTATTCCAAAACCCAATAGAAACAAAACTTGTATTGTTGTCTATGTAATTCTGAGAAAAATATGATTTTTCGAATTATGGTTAGTGGAATAAAATTAGAAGCTTGAAACAAGGTGTCAGACCTATATTCATAAAAGTAGAATATTGGAAAGTGTTCCAAAAAATATATGTCTACAAATGAAAATTGATAATTGAGAGTGAAGGAGACTAGAAAATTGTTTTCTGCTTGCAATCCTCTTGGTAAAGAGCATAATATTTTCATGAAAGAAGCTTCTAAATAAAGTGCTGATATATTTCATATTGTTGTCAGGTCACGGCATAATATTAAGTTTTTCAGATCTTGTTGACAGATCGAGGTGCACCTTATGAATACAAAGAAAGTTGAGAAAATATCATAATACAAACAAAGGCTTTTGAGCCTAAAAATCCAAGTTACATTTAGAAGGATTAAAACAGTAAATGTTACTATAATGCCTTTTTGAAGAAAAAGATTTCTTGATTATCATATAAAGTGTTATGTGAGAAATATAACTATAAGAAAGATGTGAAAGCATATTTTGTCAAGAAATGTATCTTGGACAAGATCAAATTTGTTGACTACATAAATGTAAATATGCTTGAGGTCTGTGGGATTTGTATTAATAGAATACTGGAGTTCATGTTGAGTTCGAATTGATAGGATATCAATGATTTTGGTTTGACCAAAATGTCGAAATAAATTATGAATTTAAGTGGGAGTTAAAGTTAGTTCAGTCGGGAAGAATATGTCAAGGACATATTTTTGAATGGGAGCTTAGACCCTCATATATGTAGATGACATATTTTGAGTGGGAGCTCGTGTTCTCAAATGTGTGGAGACATAAGTTGAGTGGGAGCTGAATTCATCTTGTGTAAATGACACATTGTGAATTGTACCGTAGTAAACTACGGTTTTATGATGTGCCTGTTTCATATGAGGTCATTTTTAAGCATGATAGTGGCAAGGTGGGGAGGATCACAATGGACGGAGGGAACATGTCGGCAAAGGAGGTGGTATCTGAGCTTGGGTGGATTGTCCCCGGCGAACACCAATGGGATATTTCGTGTGTTGAGACTAATGTGTATCGTGTCATTTTTCCTACTAAGGCTGATCTTACAAGGTTGGTTAGACTCACGAGCATTCCGGTTGATAATGGGGGTCGGTTTCTACAGTTTGATGACTGGTCTACCACACCTTTGGACAAGTTTACGCTCCAGAAAACATGGGTACGTGTTGGAGGCTGCCCATACAAGCTCAGAAGTGATTATCTGGGGTTATTTGTTGTTGGGTCTTTGATTGGCAAAACAAAAGAGGTGGACATGGAGTTTACTAGAGAGAATGACACAGTCAGGATGCTTGTGGAGGTCACTAGCATATCTCATATCCCGGCAAGTACTGACCATACTTATGAAGGCGAGGGGTTCGGCATTTCTTTTGAGGTTGAAGGAGGAGACTCAGGTTTACTTAATAAAGATGTTGACATGAAGGATCAGCAAGATGATGCTGACGAGGGGAACAATGAAGAACAACAGAAGAAGCTGAAGGATACTGCGGAAGTACAGGGTTTAAAAGATTCACAGGAGTCTGGGGCGCAAGAAAGTGGAGTTGTTGATATGGGGGACAAATACAAAAATCTAGAAACCGTTTATTCAATTTGGCACGGTTGATATTCAGGTTGATGATACTTATGTGCCTCACATTCGTACACCATGTTCAGATCCTAAGAGACTATGGGGAGATAGGGTGGAGGAGGAGGAGGATAGTCTCCCCTCTCCACTAGCCGCATCGGCGCCTCCCTATGTTCGGATGGCTGCAGTTTTTGAGAGGGCAGAGGGAGAGAAGGTACAAGCTGCTAAGGCAAATATGGTACTCTGCTCGCCGCCAAGTTCGCCTCTAGTTAACCCACGACAAGAGGACATGGACCAGTGGAGGAGGTCTCCTACGCCTTTGTCGCCTGTACTTAACCCACGGCAGAAGGCCATGGACCAGTGGAGGAGGTCAAATGATGTTGTTGCTAGTGACACGCAGTGCCCCAGAATACCACAGGGTGGGGTCCACATGGACGTGATGCCGGCTAATCGAGGAACATGAGTGTTCCTTGGTGGCCGTAATTCTCATGCTCAGATCATCGCTTTTGGCGGCATACCCGAAGCTCAAGCAAAGGAGGCACGCTCAAGTTCGAGGATTAAGGCACAAGGAGATGCGGATGAAACGCAGTTGGCAAGGGCCCAAAAGAGGGCTCAGGACCGCGGCTGCTACAACAGGTACATCTAGCACATCTAAATTTTCCATTGCTTCCCTGTCGGATGAGGTAGTGATTTCAAGGGCTGCCGTGCTAGGGGTTAGTTTAGGGGTTACGCCTAGTCAAGTGAAGGCTTCAGTTTCTAATTTGAAAGATGATGATTTGAACCGCACCTTAATTATGCTTAGAAAGAACGAGGAAAAAAATCAAAATAGACAATTGTTTAGATGAACAAGCTTTAGTGGAAGCGTATGAGTTAAGCGAGGATTTGGTGGAACAAGAACAATCAGGTTCGGAAGGTCATAAGGACCAATATGTTCTAATATCAAAAATTAAAAGAGTGTACACTAGGCGTAAATATGATTCTAGCCATGTTCGTAGGAGTGTACCTATCAAAGCTAAAAACACAAAAATATGAAAGGTAGCTTTTGGAATTGTGGGGGGTTTAGAGATACTGCTAAGCACATGTTGGTCTCCGATACTATAAGGGAGTTTAAGCTTGACTTTTTTGCTATACTAGAAACTGGAAGAGATAACTCTTCAACACCTTTTTTAAGGAATTTGGCTGCTGGTTTAGATTTCATTTGGTATTGCCTACCTCCACAAGGGAGGTCCGGAGGTATTCTAGTTGGTTTTAACGTTGAAACAATTCGTGTTAAAAAGGTCGTACCAGGGGAAAGATGTGTAAAGTTTCACATTAATTCAAAGGTAGACAATTTTGAGTGGTCGCTAGTAGCTGTTTACGGCGCTACACAAGACGCCGAGAAGGGGGAGTTCTTGGCGGAGTTGGTCCGGATTTGTGAGGAGGAAACATTACCAATCTTAGTTGGAGGTGATTTTAACATAATAAGACGTCAGTCCGTGTCGTGGTGGTGTCACGGCAGATGCCATAGGATGGCTAATTTGTGGGGCCGATGGACGTAGGTGGATCCGGGGAGGGATAGCGAGCTGAAGAGCTCACGCGGGGAGGATCCCGGTAAAACCGAGATCTCCCAAGAACAAGGAATAATACCAAAGTGCAAAGAGGAGGATCTAACAAATACAAACAAATGCACGAAGGCACTAAGCACACACACGATGTACCCAGGTTCAGGGCCCTCGTGAGGAGGTAACACCCCTACTCCTGCCTTTCCTCTCTATATATTGGTGGTACAAGGACTACAACTTGCTACAAGATCTGTCAAAGGAAGGAGTACAAAGAACTAGATGAACTCAAGGTGAGAAGGAGTGAATGCTCTAAGAGTAAATGTGACTATAGCTTTGGCTCTGAAGTTGGTCTCCGGCTCTCAGGAGCAGTTATGGCGCCTTTTATAGAGGTCCGGTCAGGAGGGCCGGAAACCCTAACTTGGCTTGGCCCCACCGGACAAGCCTAGCCGGCATGCCGTCACCGGCTAGTGCGACCTAGTCGCCGGACTATCCGGTGTAGCCCCTTCGTCATCATCTCGAGAAGGACGGCAGGCGCCGTCCTGCATCATCATTGTCCCCTTGTCAGAGACAAGACATGTCTTTGCCCATCCCGGATAGCCTTTTCCGGATTGCCGGGCTAGGCATGTCAGGTCTTGTCGTACCACGATCGTACCGGGTGACGCGCTCCCGTGTCAGGTGGGAGGTGACCATGCTTCCGTGTCAGGCGCGAGGTGACCATGCTTCCGTGTCAGGCGGGAGGTGACCATGCTTCCGTGTCAGGCGGAATGGTACTTCCCCCCGCTATAAACGGGAAAGCCTGCTACGGACCGTTGACGGCCTACCGGAAGCCCTTACTCCGGATACCTCCTTGCTTGCCACTGTGAGCCTCTTCTGCATAAGATCAACACCGAGAGATTCGCTCCGGTTAGTACTTATCCGGAATACCTATTCGGTAAAGCCGAGTTTACCTCCACCCGGGAGTCTCCCCGGAGTCCTAGATCCGGGATCCTTCCCGGAGACGTCCGAGCTCGTCTCAGGATGAGTATCTCTAGGCCTAGCCTCCCGAAGATGTCTGAGCCTACCAGCAAAGACATCTTCGAGAAGCTAGTTCTTAGAGGAACCACCCGCTCAAGCTTGTGCTGCGATTGTGAGGGCCGGGGGTGTCTATTTATAGCTGCCGGAGCTGACCCTTGCGGCTGCCAGGAGGCACTTTGCCCTCTTCCAGTGCCCAAGGGTCAAGCTGCCCTTTCGGCACACCAGGAGGTGTCCCTTGCTATCGCCAAAGGTCAAGTACTGTTGATATTTACTGGATTATACCGGGATCTGCCCCTACCCGGGGGGCAGCCCCCCGACACTAGTCCCCGAAGCTGGTGCTGCACAGCGACCTCGGATGATGTGCGGGATCAGCTTTAAACAACAATTTTCCGAGAACAAATTGCATCATCCTTTTGTTCCATGCCGAGGTCGATTTTTCCCGAGATCTTTTACCGAGATCTTCTTACCGAGATCTTCCCACCGAGATTGCCTTAACAGGGAGGCGAAGCCTGCGACCGGATAGTACCATCCCAGTGAATCTCGACCGTTGATCTCCCAATGAATTCGAGACACTGAGCCAGGGCCCACCCGACGTCCCGTCTGCGCAGAGACGCACTAGAGTGCCTCTGCGCACGCACGGCGTCGCTTGGGTTCCCGCGCCGGCGAGCCGCATCCAATCCGGAATCCAACCGTTGGGGCCGTGTGGCCCTCGGTGTGGCCGGATCGGGCGCTCCGGATAGTGCCACGTGGCTTGCGGCACAAAACAGATCCCACCCACAATCGTGGAGATCGTGGGCGGGAAAATCGGAAACCGCTCCGGAATCCCCCCCCCCCATAAATAGGGGACCGGAACGGCCTCCTCCCCTTCTTCTTCTCCTTCGCACTTTCTTCCCTCGCCGTCTCGAGCGCCCCGCCGCCGCTACCTTCGTCGCCGTCCGCCGGAGCCTGCACACCGTCGCAGTCGCCGTTCGCCGGAGCCCGGAAACCGTCGCCCTCGCCGACCTTCTCTTCTCCGGTGAGTTCTTCTTCTTTGCTCCGACGACTTCCTCCGTAGAGCAACCGCCCGAGCCCGGCCGTGCCGTAGCGCAAGTCCGGTAGAGCCACCGCCGGCGAGCACCACTTGGGCGGCGCGCACGAGATGCACAGTGGTGATGCATTGCCGCGGTAGGGCGTAGATTATTCACTTTCACCGCTTCGTAAGAGTTTTAGCCTGCCCCTTTTTTCCTCCCATTTGTTTTGATTATCTGGCCCACGGTAGATCTTGTTTCCCACCAACCCGGTAGTGTTTAGCAGTTTGCGCTCCGACATCCTAGTTTCTGATAGACTAACTCCGACTAACCGCCGCTGCGTCTGCAGAGTAGCTCGGATACCCCTGCGTACCTCTCCGACATGGGCGAAGAACGTACTCGGGGATGATGGGATGGGTCCGAGACCAAGCAGTCCGATCTGGACTGGCTGTATCGGACTCACCGGATTCCTCCGGAAGTCGAGAGCCGTCTCCCGGGAGAGGAGATTGCACCGGAACCCCAACCCGGGGAATACGTAGTATTCCTCGCGCACTTCGAGCGCGGGTTTGGGCTTCCGGCAAGCCCCTTCTTCCGCGTCTTCCTCGACCTCTACGACCTTCAACCTCACCATCTTCCCGCCAACGCCATAATGATGCTCTCGGTCTTCACCACATATGCGGAGGCATACCTTGGCATCTGGCCCTTCTTGGATCTCTGGGCCAAGTACTTCATTCTCCGTCGCCAAGCCATCCCCAATCCGGATAAGAAGGTAAAAGACTTAGTGGATTGCGGAGCGGCCACCATCATCCCCCGCGCGGACTCCGGATTCCCCATAGTTAAGGGACTAGAGTCCTGCCGGAAGTGGCAGCGGAGTTTCTTCTATGTGAAGAACCGGGAGCACTCGGGATATGGTCCGGGATCCTCGAACCCGGACTTCATCAATCTGCCGGAGTTCGTCATTGGTCCTCCGCGCGAGTTCCGTCTCTGGAAGAAGCTTCCGGATAATGACGAGGTCAGTTGCATGCACGATGATCTGCACGTGCTAACTCAGAAGATGACTGGGGATGATCTCTTGCGCTGCTTCATTGTTCGCCGGGTCTGCCCCCTTCAAAACCGAGTGCACAAGATGTGCCACATGTCCGGGAACTTTTACCCCACTAGGACCAGTATCTTGGGGTTAAACCACGCCGGGGTCGTCCGTCGTGTCCGAGCTATAGCTCGGACGGAGATGATGGAGGACTACACTTGGGGGGTCATTGGGGGATCCCGGAAAAAACCATGCGACCAGGTGCTTATATCAGTCTTTCGTGCCTTCGCCTTCGTACATGCGTTCACCTGGACACCGACACGGCCTAACTTGTTTGCGCAGTTGTTTGAGCGTCAACACGAAGAAGACGCCGTCCACGTCAACGGGAACTACGCGCCGGACTTCCCGAGACCGGACGTGATGCCGAGAGAGGATCCCGACGGCGAGGACCATCTCGCCATCCCTTTCGTTAAGGCCCCGGGTAATCCTTCAACTCCAGAGGCAGTTTTCATTTCTTCGGATGATGAGGATGAGATTGACTGCCAGATTCTCGATGTTATTGACGCTCTCCCTCTGAATTGGGCCTCAGCTGTGGTTCCGAAACCGACAACCGGGACCAAACGTGCCGAGAGCCGGAAGCGCGCGGCTTCCGACACCGAGGGGGCCGATAACGCCGGCAACCCCTCCAAGAGGAGCAAACCGAGTAAGCAGACGACCGAGAAGCCTGCTCGGCGCCGGCAGAGGGGTCCTCCCATTGTGGACTCCGGGTACGTCTTCCTTGCCTCATGTTATCTGGCTTTGCTTTCTCCATAATTATTACTAAGACATTTCCTTTCAGGGATGCACTCGAGCTCCCGTCACCTGCTGTTCCTCCTCCTCCCGGGACCCGTACTCCCAGCCCGGCTCGGGCTTCTCCTTCACCTCCTCTCCCTTCTACCCGAGGAAGTGATCCTGCGGCTCCCGGTGCCGCACCGGCTACCGTTGCGACCCCGGATGCACATCCGGTGATCGAGGAGACTCCGGTGCAGGCCACGACCACCTCGGGAGAAGTGCTTCTTCCGGAGAGCCCGCGCCGGGTGCCCGGGCTTGAGGCAGAGATCGTTAGCCCTCGCCGGGAACCTGCGGCGAGTGGCGCCTCTCGGCCAGCCGCGACCAAGACCATCCCGGAGAAGCAGCCTACAGCCTCCTCCCGGCCAGCCGATCAGCTTCCCAAGTCTCGCGGCAAGATTGCTGGGCAGAAAACACCTTCTGCCCCACCCGCAGCTGCCCCGACATCCTCAGCCCGCGACTTGGTGCCGCGCACGGGTACGCTGTTATCTTTACCACCGCCTCCCGCCGAGATCCCTACTGCTGCCTTGCGGATGTTGCGAGCAACCGTCAGTTCCTTTGTACCTTCAGGATCCCGGGATGTTGCCGCTTCTCGCGCGCCCGGCGGCTCCGGCATACGGGTTGTTGACGAATACAACAATGCCTGGCTCGCCGCCGATGCCTCCGAGATCGCGGGAGACTTGCACGCTGCAGGCCCAAGCCGCAACGCCCAAGCTCTGACGCTCTCCAATTGGCCGCACTGGATGTTACCCGGGTGACCGAGGTAAGCTTGTTCTCTTTATTTTATTGAAAAATACTTGTTCCTTCCATCACCACTAGTCCCCGAGATTGGTGCTTAGTGCTCTAGATTCCACCGAATAGCAGATCACTATGTTCCAATCTTAGAGAAAAAATCCAGGACTCGGACGCCGAGTCCCCGAGATCCTCCCAACCGGATAGGTTGCTTCAAAATTTGCTCCACCACTAGTCCCCGAGATTGGTGCTTAGTGCTCTAGATTCCACCGAATAGCAGATCACTAGGTTCCAATCTTAGAGAAAAAATCCAGGACTCGGACACCGAGTCCCCGAGATCCTCCCAACCGGATAGGTTGCTTATACCTTTTCCCGAATAACTCCTTCTTTGTCTTGATTTCAGGAGTGCAGCCAGAAACGCCGCAATATCTTCAACCGGGTTCTTGCCGACCTCGGGCAGTCCAAGAAATCCGAGGAGCGCCTCCGGGAGGAGCGAGACGCGGCGCGCAAGGTCTCGGTGGACCAGAAGGCCGCTCTCGCCACCGCGCAATCCGAGATCGCGCGGCTCAATGGCGAGCTCGAAAAGGTCAAAGCTGCTATGGCCGACATGAAGACGCGCTTCATCTATGCGACCAAGAAGCAGAAAGAGACCCTGGACCAGTCCGAGGAGCGCGTGCACACTGCCGAGACTGAGCTTGCTCTTCTCCGTTCCCGGTATGATACTTGGCTCTCGGAGCTCACAGTATTAAACCGGGATCTGAACAGTAAGTGGACCGACATCCCTCTTGTCTTCTTTTTGCTTTCTTGCTGTTACTCTCATGACCTAGTCGTTTGACAGCTCTTCTTTTTAAAGGAGAGTTCGAGCACTCCCGCGAGGCTGCCGCCAAAGCTGTTGCCGCCTTCCGCGAGAAGCGCGCCGGGAAGGGTCCCATCTCGGATGCCTGGGACATCGAGGATCACCTCGTCGCCCTGAAGGCCCGGATAGTACCCCTCCGGTCTATCGGGACGGATCTGCTCAGCGCTGCGGTCCACGTCCACGGCGCATTGTGGCCGAGTATTCGGGGGACGCTCTCGATTCCCGAGCTCGCGAGCGCACTCCGGGGTGCCGGGAGGCGCATCCACGCCTGGAAACGTTCCGGTGCGCGGGCTGGCGCCGACCAGGTCTTGACCCAAGTACTCAGTTGGTACGAAGGTCTCGATCTGGGGGCGATCCTGCACCACCGAACGGTTTCCCCGTGGGTCACCGATCCGGAAAAGGTCCAGCGCCGACAAGTGGTGTCGCACCGCATCGCTACGTGGGCAAGCATCCGTGCCTTCACCCCTAGCGTCCTTCCTTCCGACTCGGAATCAGATTACGAGGACGACGAAGAAGATGATGCTGCTTCCGGTGAGGCGGAAGACGAGGCCCCGGAAGGAGATGACGGTGCTTCCGGTGCTGTGCCCGAGAAGGTGGTTCCCCGGGACGCAGCGATTTCGCCAAGACCCGAGGCCCCCGAGACCGAGGTGCTTCCCGAGGCCCCGAGTAGTGCTGCCGGCACCGAAGCCGAAGTCGCTCCCGCTGCTGCTCCTGCTGCTGCTACTGCTCCCGAGGCCGCTGCTCCCGAGGTCTCTGTCGAGCAGCCGAGTTCCCCTACTGCTTAAAAAACTTAGTAGATTCGTTAAATCCCCGGGATGCCGGGTGGCATATGTAATATATACTCATACTATTTTCGTTTCTTAGTGAACTACTTATTCAAACTCGTTATGTCAATTTATTCTGTTTTGAGTTCCCGAATTGTCTTTCACGTTTACCGTACTTAGGTAATTTCTGCTCTTGTCTACCATTTCGGCGTTCGACAGTCGAGTCACAAAACTCCACATACGACATACATTACTTAGAACAACCCGAGTTCCGGCTAACCGAATTCCCGACATAAACAACAACAAAGTTATTAAAAAACAAGCATGCCAGATAAGTTCCTGCTCCAAGTCCCCGAGATCATTTTCGTGTTTCGCACCTTCCCTCTCTTTGCTCTTGACTACCATTTCGGCGTTCGTCAGTCGAGTCACAAGATGATTTCACATGACATACATTACTCTGTCTTTGAGAATTGAACTCGGAACTTTCCCGGCATGCACACAATATAAAAAATAGCTATCCGGCAGTCCCCGGGTTCCTTCCCGGGATGCCGGTACAAAATAATAAATAAGCTTAACAAAACAGAAGTAAAAAGGAGCACAGAACCAGGCAGTCCCCGGGTTCCTCCCGGGGTGCCTTACTTCCATAAATATTGAAAATTGAGATACACATACACTGAGCCCTTTAAGTGTAAAAGGGGCGTAGTAGAGCTACATTCCATGGACGCTTGGTTTCCTCACCGGATTTGTCCATTACACCTTTCCTAGCTTCCTGTGCATCTACAAGGTAATAGGAATCATTGTGCAATGCCCTGCTTATCACAAAAGGTCCCTCCCATGGAGGTGACAACTTATGCATTCCGGCCGTGCGTTGGATGAGCCTCAGCACCAGATCTCCCTCCCGGAACACCCTCGGGTGCACTTTCCGGCTATGATAGCGACGGAGATTCTGTTGATAAATTGCCGACCGAGATAGTGCCAACTCTCTTGCCTCCTCGAGTAAATCAACATCATCTTCTCGGGCCTCCTTTGCCTCAGTCTCGGTGAACATTGTCACTCTCGGGGAGTCATATTGTATGTCGGTTGGGAGTACTGCCTCAGCCCCGTATACCATGAAGAATGGCGTGTACCCGGTAGATCTATTCGGTGTAGTCCGGAGACCCCATAGTACTGCCGGTAACTTCTCTATCCAGCATCCCGGAGTTCTCAATAGTGGTTCGATCAAGCGAGCTTTGATACCGGCCAAGATCAAGGCGTTTGCTCTTTCGACTTGCCCATTTGCTTCCGGGTGTGCAACTGATGCTACATCCAGCCGGATTCCCTTCTCAGCACAAAATCGAGCGAATTCCCCCACAGCAAAGTTGGTTCCATTATCTGTGATAATGCTGTGTGGGTATCCGTATCTCAAGATGATGTCTTTCAGGAATTGCACAACGGTGTGTCCATCGCACTTCCGGATTGGCTTGACCTCTATCCACTTTGTGAATTTGTCCACCATGACAAGTATGTGTGTCATATTGCCCCTTGCCGGCTTGAATTGCCCGACCATGTCCAAACACCATACTGCGAATGGCCAAGTGATGGGGATTGTTTTCAGTGCCGATGCTGGCATGTGTATCCGGTGAGCAAATCTTTGGCATCCTCCACACTTCCGAACAATATCCTCTGCTTGCTGCAGCGCAGTGGGCCAGTAGAACCCATGCCGGAACACCTTTGCCACCAGGGCCCGGGATGATGCATGATGTCCACATTCCCCTTGATGTATTTCCACCAGCATCTCTTGTCCTTCTGCCGGTTCCACACATCTCTGGAGTACCTCAGTGACACTTCTCTGGTACAGCTCTTGATTGATGACAGTGTATGCTTTTGATCTTCGCAATATCTGCCGGGCTTCCACTTCATTTTCCGGGAGAGTTCCCTCCAAGATGTAAGCCATAATGGGATGTGCCCACTCCGGGATGGGTCGAACCGGGAATGCGGGAGCGTCTATGTCCATTGGTTCTGCCGACATCACCTCTATCATCATCTTTCTCTGCCTCTCTGAGCACTGGGACGCAGTCTCCGGGTTCGATGTTATGCTCCCGACATCTACTTCCATGGGTACCGCATCTGAACCAGGCTCCTTGGGGATGAAGATAGAATCTGACTCGGGTGATGGTTGTATAGATGGCTTCCTCAAATGCTCCAGAGCTATTCCGGGTGGGATTGCATCCCGGGATCATCCTAGCTTGGATAAGACATCCGCTGCTTCGTTTTCTCCTCTGGGTATGTGCTTGAACTCGCATCCTTCAAAAAATCCGGAAATTTTCTGCACATGAAACCTGTATAAGGCCTTGTTTGCATCAAGGGCATCCCAATTCCCCGACACCTGTTGTACTACGAGATCCGAGTCACCAAAGCATTCTATCCGGCGGATGCCGATCTCCTTGGCGACATTCAGCCCATGAACCAAGGCCTCATATTCTGCGACATTGTTGGATGCCCGAAAATGGATCTGCAGCACATACTTCAGTACATCTTGCTTTGGGGAAGTGAGGACCACTCCGGCACCCAATCCGATCTTAGCCTTCGAGCCATCGAAATGCATCCTCCAGAAATTGTAATCCGGCATCGGAGGTTCATACTGCATCTCGGCCCAGTCTACCAAAAAGTCCGGCAGCGCCTGTGACTTGATGGCATCTCGTCTCTCGTATGCCGGAGCGTACGGAGACAACTGGATGGCCCATTTGGCTACCCGGCCGCTAGCATCCTTGCAACCGATGATCTCGGCGAGAGGAGCTTCGCATACCACTGTGATCGGGTGTTCCTGAAAATAGTGCTTGAGCTTGGTCACTGCCATGTACACCCCATATGCCATCTTCTGGTAGTGCGGGTAGTTCTGCTTGGATTCCGAGATCACCTCACTGAGGTAATACACCGGCCTCTGTATCAGCTTGCCCCCTTCTTCCCTTTCTATTACCATTGCCACACTGACTACCCGGTTGGTTGCGGCAATATACAGCAGCATAGGTTCCTTGGGTAACGGGGATGCCAACACAGGTGCTGTTGAGAGCATTCTCTTCAGATCGTTGAACGCCGCATCAGCTTGCGGGGTCCAAACAAATGTCTTGCTCTTCTTCATCAGTTGATACAGAGGCAAGGCCTTCTCCCCAAGTCGGCTCACAAACCGACTTAAGGATGCCAGACATCCGGTAAACTTCTGCACATCCTTGAGGCGCACGGGCAACTTCATGCTCTCAATAGCGCGAATTTTGCCCGGGTTGACTTCGATTCCCCGGCTTGAGATGAGGAAACCGAGTAACTTTCCTGCCGGCACACCGAATGTGCATTTATCCGGGTTCAACCTCATCCGGAATCTTCTTAGGTTCTTAAATGTTTCCCTCAGATCATCTATTAATGAGGCTTTTTCTTTTGTTTTTATAACAATGTCATCGACATAGACCTCGGCATTTCGGCCTATCTGGTCATGCAAGCATTTCCGCATGCATCTCTGGTATGTAGCACCAGCATTTCTCAACCCGAAAGTCATGACACGATAGCAATAAGCCCCATAAGGGGTAATAAAAGCAGTTTTTAGTTGATCATCCGGATTCAAAGGTATCTGGTGAAAACCAGAATAAGCATCTAGAAAAGTTAAAAGCTCACTCCCGGCAGTGGAGTCTATCACTTGATCTATCCGGGGCAGCGGAAAGGGGTCTTTCGGGCATGCCTTGTTGAGGTTGGTGAAGTCGATGCACATGCGCCACACCTTAAGCAGGAGGGGATCATCTTTCTTCTTCTCCACCAGGACCGGATTCGAAATCCAATCCGGGTGCAGCACCTCCATGATGAATCCGGCGGCCAACAGTATAGCCAGATGCTCCATGACAGCAGCTCTTCTCTCATCCGAGAGGCGCCTAGTTGGTTGTTTCACCGGCTTCGCATCCGATCTAACAAACAGAGAGTGCTCAGCCAACTCCCTCGGGACGCCTTGCATATCGTCACTCGACCACGCAAAGGCATCCCGATTCTCACGGAGGAAGTCGACGAGCTCGCCTTCCTATTTGCTGTCCAGGTTGCTGCCAATGATAACTTGGCGCTCCGGGTTGCTGGGGTCCACGCACACTTTCTTGGTCTCCTTGGGGGGCTGAAATGATGCTCCCTGCTCCGGGTTCACCATCCCGGGCATTCCGAGTTGGGAGGTCTTGGCCATCGCCACCACCTGCTGGATCCTCTTCTTCTCTTCCGCGATCACCAGAGACTCAGCTAAGTACGACCCCGCCGAGGCACACTCCATGGAGCGCTTGTGGTCTCCCGAGATGGTGATCACACCGTTGGGTCCCGGCATCTTCATCTTGAGGTAGCCCACGTGTGTCGAGATCATGAACTTGGCGAGGGCCGATCTGCCGATCAGTGCATGATACGGGCTCTCGAGGTCCACGACCTCGAACTCCAAGCTCTCGGTTCGGCAGTTCTCCCGAGTTCCGAATAGCACCTCAACCTAGATCTTTCCCATGGGCGAGCAAGAGACTCCGGGCACGATGCCATGGAAGGTTGTCCCGGTAGGCAGCAGGGTGTTCATGGATACTCCCAGCTTCAGCATCGTGTCCTTGTACATGATGTTAATGGCACTGCCATTGTCAATCAGAACCCGGCTGAAACGGACGTTGAGGTTGGGTCCGACAAAAGTTGGGTCCACCACCAAGGCATACGCTCCCGGCTTGGGCATGACCCGGGGGTGATCCTTCCGGCTCCAGGTGATCTCCATCTCGGACCAGTGCAAGAATTTGGGCACCGCCGGTATCACAGCATTCACCTCCAGGGCACGCTGCCTCACACTCTTTCGGTCAGTGGGCTCGGTCACGAAGACCACATAGCTCTGATGTGCCTCCCGGTAGTTGCTCTGCTGGTGTCCGGCTTGGTTACCGTTGTCGTTCCGAGTGTGCACCACATTCACTGGGCGAGGTGGGGGTCCTCTCGGAGGAGGGGGAAGTCGAACTGCATTGGCCCCCGATGTCGGAGGAGGGGGTCTCGGGATATTGGGCCGAGATGCCGGAGCACTCTGCCGAATAGCTCCCGAGCTGCCTTCCTGCAACGTGCGCTGATACCAGCTGCACTGCCGAGTAGAGTGGTTTGCGGGCTTGTTGGCCTCCAGAGTGTGGTAGCAGCATGGCTTGTTCAGCATCTCTTCATACGTCAGGGGCTTCTTTTGTTCCACCCAAGTCTTCTGCACCTCCTGACTTTGACCCCAAGCCGGGCCACTTGTCTTTTGACGCTGGCTGTTGCCGGCATCCTCCTGCTCCCGGGTCACTGCTGCGACATGTTGCGCTGCATGGTGGTACTCGGGCTGATTCCTCTTGTGGCCGAACTCCTGGCGATCATGGCTCCTGCTCGGTCCTGAACGCTGAGGTCCCGCATTCCTCCGTTGGAGTCTCCGACATCCACCAGGGGTTGCATGGGATCTCCAAGCGTATAGGTATCGGCGATGCGCATGGTTTCTGCCAAGGTTGTTGGCATCTTTCTCTGCAATTTCTGCCACAGCATAGAGCCATGCCGACATCCTTGCGCAAACCAGGAGATGGCATGTGCCTCCACAACTCCTTCGCAAGAGTTGCGAATGTTGCTCCACCGGGTAAGGTACTCCCGGTCTGTCTCATTGCTCCTTTGCCTACAGATGGCGAGCTGCTGAGGCCTGTTGGGCCTCTTGTACGTGCTGGTGAAGTTGCTGATGAATGCCTCTTCAAAGTCTAACCAGCAGTCTATACTGCCAGTTCTCAGATTGTTCAACCAGATCCGGGCTGGTCCTTCCAACATCTGCGGTACATAACGTACCGCCCATCGTCTGTTTCCACCGGCTATGCTTACTGCAGTTACATAGTCGGTTAGCCAGTCCTCCGGCTTCTTGCTACCGTCATAGGTCTTGGCACCTCGGTTGAGCTGAAAGTTCCGCACAGGAGGTTCCCGCATGATCCGAGGTCCAAAGCAGGCAGGTCCCGGAGGTCCTTGCTCTTCCACCAACTCGGATTGGTGAATCCGGTCGAGTCGGAATCTGGCATCCGCCGGGTTCAGCTGCCTGGTTCCTATCCGAGATCCCAAAGGGTTCTCGTCTGGCTGATATCCGAGTTGCTGCAACCACGAGTTGCCATCGTTGAGCCTGTCCTGTGCAGGGACCAGGGCCTGCTGGGGAACGGACACGACCTCCCTCTGCGGGTTTCCCTGAACGTGAGGAGGATTCCGGGGTGGATTACCACGGCTAGCCGGGTTATTATTTCCTACACCCAGGTTACCATCCCCACGGGTACTTCCCGCCTGTCCCGAGTTACGCTGTCCGGCCTGCCCGGCTTGCTGGATACCGTAGCTGCTTGTTCTTTCCGGAACCTCGACTTCGGCTCCGGCTCTTGCTCTTGCTCTTGCTTCTGCTCGGATGCGGGGAAGAGGCCTCCCCATCCGACCTCTGGCTGTCGGGTCTGGCTGAGTGCACCTGGGATTCTGCCCCTGGGTTCTTCTTCTTGAAGGCCAGATTCTGACGATTGGCTTCAATCACCAACTCGTTTACCCTCTCCTGCTGCTTGCGCAGGGCTTCACCGGATAGCCCCACCAACTCGGCCATGGCGGCTTCGGCGGCCCTAAGGGTTTTCGCCGGTGAGCTGTACACCGGCTTCCCTGCTGAAATCCGACTTCCAGTGTTACTGGTGGTGGCTCCACCAGCCAGCTCCTCATTCACCATTCTTCCTTTCTTGCGCAGATCTGCAATGCGCTTCTCCCGGGATTCTATCTTAGGGAATCCGTGAGCTGCATTGTACTCCCGGAGGCTAGCGCTGAGCTCGCAGCGGATCTCGGCGATCTCCTGCGCTTCAGCGAGTAGCAACTTCCGCTGCTCCTCTAACTCTGCCGAGCCTGGGCATCTGCTCCGGTAGCTACCGGTACAGCCAACTTTGCCACGAGTCCCGAGAGGGGATCCGGACGGCGTCGCGGATGGGATGACTGCGGATCACCATCTCGGGCCGCAGGCCTCTCCTGCGGGGGTTTGGCCAAACGGGGGTGGCCGTCGGTATCGCCGTCAGCATCTTGATACTCCTCCTCGGTTGCCCCGACCATCATCACTGCGACGGAACTCGGGGGGCGACCGGCACGCAGACCCCGAGCAGCGCAGAGCATGGGAGGGTCCTCAGCCTCCAGGACCACGTCCGGGTAGCTACAGACAACCTCGGTGGCCACGTAGGTGGTGAAACCACCGAAATCGATGAGACACCCGTTCACCGGAAACGGTTTGTTCCGGAAGCACCCTGCGTTGTCGCAGACGAAGTCCATCTCCCCTAGCCTTACGACTAGGCCAGAGAGAACCCGAACGTCGAAATGAACGGGGGAGCCCGTCCGGATGTGTACACCAGCCAACGCCTCTGTCTGCCCCACGGTGGGCGCCAACTGTCGTGGTGGTTTCACGGCAGATGCCATAGGATGGCTAATTTGTGGGGCTGATGGACGTTGGTGGATCCGGGGAGGGATAGCGAGCTGAAGAGCTCACGCGGGGAGGATCCCGGTAAAACCGAGATCTCCCAAGAACAAGGAATAATACCAAAGTGCAAAGAGGAGGATCTAACAAATACAAACAAATGCACGAAGGCACTAAGCACACACACGATGTACCCAGGTTCAGGGCCCTCGTGAGGAGGTAACACCCCTACTCCTGCCTTTCCTCTCTATATATTGGTGGTACAAGGACTACAACTTGCTACAAGATCTGTCAAAGGAAGGAGTACAAAGAACTAGATGAACTCAAGGTGAGAAGGAGTGAATGCTCTAAGAGTAAATGTGACTATAGCTTTGGCTCTGAAGTTGGTCTCCGGCTCTCAGGAGCAGTTATGGCGCCTTTTATAGAGGTCCAGCCAGGAGGGCCGGAAACCCTAACTTGGCTTGGCCCCACCGGACAAGCCTAGCCGGCATGCCGTCACCGGCTAGTGCGACCTAGTCGCCGGACTATCCGGTGCAGCCCCTTCGTCATCATCTCGATAAGGACGGCAGGCGCCGTCCTGCATCATCATTGTCCCCTTGTCAGAGACAAGACATGTCTTTGCCCATCCCGGATAGCCTTTTCCGGATTGCCGGGCTAGGCATGTCAGGTCTTGTCGTACCACGATCGTACCGGGTGACGCGCTCCCGTGTCAGGCGGGAGGTGACCATGCTTCCGTGTCAGGCGGGAGGTGACCATGCTTCCGTGTCAGGCGGGAGGTGACCATGCTTCCGTGTCAGGCGGAATGGTACTTCCCCCCGCTATAAACGGGAAAGCCTGCTACGGACCGTTGACGGCCTACCGGAAGCCCTTACTCCGGATACCTCCTTGCTTGCCACTGTGAGCCTCTTCTGCATAAGATCAACACCGAGAGATTCGCTCCGGTTAGTACTTATCCGGAATACCTATTCGGTAAAGCCGAGTTCACCTCCACCCGGGAGTCTCCCCGGAGTCCTAGATCCGGGATCCTTCCCGGAGACGTCCGAGCTCGTCTCAGGATGAGTATCTCTAGGCCTAGCCTCCCGAAGATGTCTTAGCCTACCAGCAAAGACATCTTCGAGAATCTAGTTCTTAGAGGAACCACCCGCTCAAGCTTGTGCTGCGATTGTGAGGGCCGGGGGTGTCTATTTATAGCTGCCGGAGCTGACCCTTGCGGCTGCCAGGAGGCACTTTGCCCTCTTCCAGTGCCCAAGGGTCAAGCTGCCTTTTCGGCACACCAGGAGGTGTCCCTTGCTGTCGCCAAAGGTCAAGTACTGTTGATATTTACTGGATTATACCGGGATCTGCCCCTACCCGGGGGGCAGCCCCCCGACAGTCCGAGAAGAACAATGACAATTTCAATGCAAGATGGCCTTTTATTTTTAATGCAATAATTGAGAGTCTTGATCTTAGAGAAATTGATTTCTCAGGAAGAAAATACACCTGGGCCAACCGTAGACTAAATCCTACTTATGAGAAGTTGGATCAGGTCCTAGCTAGCGTTTCATGGGAACAGAAATTTCCGCTTGTCTCTGTCAGAGCGATAACCAGAGCGGGGTCAGATCACACACCATTACTAATCGACTCAGGAGAACAAGTCTATCTGGGAAATAAATCTATTTTTTCTTTCGAATTATCTTGGTTGCGCAATGAGGGTTTTGCGGATTTGGTGGCTCGAGAGTGGGCATCGGTATTAGATGGTAATAATGTCATGGAGGTTTGGCAAAATAAGATTCGCCATCTCCGAGCATATTTACGAGGGTGGGCAAGGAATATCAGTACCGTCTACAAGGGGGAGAGGGATAGGTTATTAAATCTCATCGATTTGTTAGACATACAAGATGAAACACCTCTTTGAATGCCTCCGAGAAGGAAGCGTTAAGAGACGCAAATGATAAGTTAGCCAAGCTACGAAGAGTAGAAGAAGCTAAATGGGCTCAACGAGCAAAGGTTAAACATATCCAGGAAGGTGGGGAAAACACAAAATATTTCCACCTAATTGCTAATGGGAAGCACAGGAAGAAAAAGATATTTCAGCTAGAACAAGAGGAAGGAACTATAACAGGACAAGAAAACATTAAGCAGTACGTCACTTCATTCTATAAAAAGCTATTTGGGGATCCGGAAATGCACTACGTTTCTCTAGATGAAACGGTAACAACTGATCTTCCTCAAGTCTCTTTAGAGGAGAATAAGATTCTTACATCAGACTTCACAGAGAAGGAGGTGTTTGAAACTATTATGAAAATGGAAAGAAACAAGGCTCCAGGGCCGGATGGGTTTCCGGCGGAATTTTACCAGAAATTTTGGTCAGTAATTAAAAATGATGTCATGAATCTTTTCATGGCTTTTCAAAAAGGTGAATTACCATTATTCCAGCTGAACTATGGTAATATCATACTTTTGCCCAAGAAAGAAAATGCGGCTCAGATTCAACAATATAGACCAATTTGCTTATTAAATGTTAGCTTCAAGATTTTTACTAAGGTAGGTACAAACCGTATAACTGAGGTGGCGAGTAAGATCATTAGACCAACTCAAACCGCTTTTATGCCTGGGAGACACATCCTAGAAGGGGTGCTGGTTCTTCATGAAACTATCCATGAACTTCATAGGAAAAAAATGGATGGGGTTATGCTTAAAATTGATTTCGAAAAAGCTTATGACAAAGTTCAATGGCCTTTCTTGCAACAAGTCCTGAGAATGAAAGGCTTTGAACCAAAGTGGTGTCAATGGATAAATAATTTTGTGAGTCGAGGTAGTGTGGGATTCAAAGTAAATGACGATCTTGGGCACTATTTTCAAACGCGCAAAGGCTTGAGGCAAGGAGATCCCATTTCGCCTATTCTTTTTAATATTGTGGCGGACATGTTGGCGGTTATGATAGGGAGAGCAAAAGCGGAGGGGCAGGTGGATGGACTTATACCCCATCTAGTTGATGGAGGTGTTTCGATCCTTCAATACGCTGATGACACAATCTTGTTTATGAGCCATGATTTAGAAAAAACTCTAAACATGAAGCTTATACTGTGCATCTTTGAGAAATTGTCTGGGCTCAAAATAAATTTTCACAAGAGTGAATTATTTTGTTTTGGGAAAGAAAAAGAAGTAGAAGATCAATATAGGTCCATCTTCGGTTGTGAGGCCGGATCTTATCCTTTCCGGTATTTGGGAATTCCAATTCATTTCAGGAAGTTAAAAAATAGTGAATGGAAATCAATGAGGATCGCTTTGAGAAAAAAAACTTGCAAGTTGGGTCGGTAAATTACTCTCCTACGGGGATCGCCTGATCTTGATTAACGCAATCCTAACTAGCTTACCAGTGTTCATGCTATCATTCTTTGAAATACCCATAGGGGTACGAAAAAGATTGGATTTTTATCGATCAAGGTTCTTCTGGCAGAGTGATGGCCATAAGAAAAAGTATATACTTACTAAATGGAATATCATGTGCATGCCAAAAGATCAAGGTGGGTTGGGGATTGAGGTTTTGGAATTAAAAAATAAAAGTTTATCATGCAAGTGGCTCTTTAAGCTTTTGTCCGAGGAAAGTGTTTGGCAGGAACTAATTTCAAATAAATATATTCACTCTAAATCGTTATCTCAAGTGAAGCCTAAAACTACCGATTCTCCTTTTTGGAAGGGCCTTATGAAGGTCAAAGACCAGTTCTTTGATCGTGGTCACTTTGTAGTTGGGAACGGTGAGCGTACCCGTTTCTGGGAGGATACGTGGCTAGGGGATAAGCCTTTATCTAGCCAATATCCTTCTGTTTATAATATTGTTCAAATGAAAGAAGTATCTGTTGCGTCAGTGTTAGCTCATGCTCCTCCGATAAACATAGGTTTTAGGAGACGTTTAACAGGTGAAAGGTGGTCAAGATGGCTTCATTTGGTAAACCGTTTGATGGATGTCTCTCTTACAGAACAGCAAGATACTTTTGCGTGGAGTTTAACATGTAATGAGATTTATACGGTCAAATCTATGTATTTAGACTTCATGAGTGGTCATACTACATTCCTTCGTAGATACCTTTGGAAAATGAAGGTTCCACTGAAAATAAGGATTTTTATGTGGTTCTTACACCGTAAGGTTATCCTCACAAAAGATAACTTGGCCAGACGTAATTGGGAGGGATGTAAAAAATGTTGTTTTTGTGACCAAGATGAAACAGTTCATCATCTTTTTATCACATGCCCCTTTGCAAAAATGGCATGGAGGATAGTCCACATGTCCTTTAACATTCAGCCGCCAACAAGCATAGCAATTTTGTTTGGCAACTGGTTGAGGGGTGCTCCTAAAGCGGAGAAAGCTCAAATCCAAGTGGGAGTTTGTGCTGTACTTTGGGCAATCTGGAATATACGAAATGATTACATCTTTAATGGAGCCAAGACAACTTGTTTTATGCAGGTGATACCGATGGCAACACACTGGATCCGTACGTGGTCCTCCCTACAGTCGGAGGAGAAGCGAGCCGCCATGGATTTTGGGTGCTACCGCCTGGAGTTGGTTGCTTCGGATTTATACAACCAGTACAGCTGGCGTTCTGATAGGCGAATTACATGCTGATGCGGCTACACAATTGAGATTGTCTCTCGTACTGTTTAGATTGTTGATTCATGTGTCGACTTTGAGTGATCCATGATGTAATCTTGTTGTAAACAACTTTCAATAAATTAATAAAGGCCGTATGCATCAGTCGATGCAGAGGCCGGGTGTGCCCTTTTTCTAAAAAACCATTAGAATTAATTAGAAAGATGAAGTTGTGAAACTATTTGAAAATTAGTGTCTATTTGGAATAGAACGGGAATTTTAATAGTTAGTCGAGTAGTTTTGGATTATATCTGAGGAGTCGGAATAGATTAAAACCAAATGATGGTACATGGAAATCCAATTAATCATTAAGAGTAATGATACACAGTAATAGTGGTTGTATGACATGTTGGTCTATTATGTGATATTAGACATCATACATAAACCATATTATCTGCTCGATGAAATATGACCGATGTTCTTAGAAGAAGAACAATTGTAAAAGTAAATTTAGAATTTACTGAAAATAGAAGTGTATTAGTTATTAGATTGACATTGGAGTGTCAAGTTTTGTACATAGGTGTGAAAGTATACATAGATATCGCGAGATTGTAATTGTTAGAAGGAGCTCTCTATGGTTGAGTGTGTTTTCAAGGCAATTATTTGGTTAACGGAATCAGAGTAAGCGCTGGGAAACAGAAGTCTCACTTAGTTATGGTATTTGTATATATGTTATTAGATAACATGATGATATCAAACAAGTTGATATCAATGAATACCAAAAGAACGCACAATTATGTATTGTACAGATTGTCAGAGTAACACTCTTCCAAAAGCAAGCATTATCATATAACGCTTATTTGATGAGGGGTTTTTGATGAAGTAAAATGCATCTGGTTTATTTGTACTCTAGGGCAAGTGCGAGACTGAAGAAGATATGCCCTAGAGGCAAATAAATAAGTAGTGTTTATTGCATTATCTCATAAGTTTATAATAGTTTTTTGTATTATGCTATAACTGTATTAATCGGAATTATTAATACACGTGCAATACATAGACAACCAGAGTCCCTAGTGAGCCTCTATATAAACTAGTCCATTGGGCAACAGTTGATCGAGATTCCCGATAAAGTACAATGACGTCGGTTGACAATGGGGTCATCTTATTAGTAGAATAAGGTGATGGACATACGCAAAGTATTGCAATAAGATCGTATTATGATGTTTTTCATTTGCAATAGATAAGAAATATGCTAGCTTATTCCTTAGACCGTGAGACCGTACTTATTGCTACTCCGTATGGGTGCTTTCGGAGCATCAAACGTTGTGTCTTATATAGCATGACAATAACGGTGTCCATCTTGGGTATCCCGAAAGTGTATGTTGAGATGTAAGGATCAAGAGCATGATTTTTTCATTCTTGTAATGGAAAGATACTCTAGGCCCACTCGGTGAGATTGCATCTATATAGTTGTGCAGCTTATGACTAGGTCATGGAGATGTAATATCACAGACGAGTTAATAACCTTTGTCGGTAACGAGATACAACAAGGACATCGGATGTTTTTGATCATATCTCGGACAAGGTAGTATCGTAGAAACAAAGGGAATGAATATCATATTTACGGTTCAACGACGATATTCGTAGAATGCATAGGGGTCGTCATATGCGTCCAGGTATCCCTGGCGGTCATTGGTGAGCGGAGTGTCTCGACCATGTCTGGAGTGTTCTCGAACCGTAGCGTAACAAACTTAAGGTCTTAACGACACTTGGAGAAGGTTCTGAAATGATATAGGATTTTATTGGAGAGAGAGAGAAATGATCCGGAAAGAGTTCCGGTGGTCCGGAAGGAGTTCCGGGAAGGTCTGGAATGGTTCCAGGAATGTCCGAAATATGTTCGGGTGGTCTGGAAAATGTTTCGGAGTCACGGTAGATTAAATTATATGTAAATATATTAATTATGAATTAATAGTATTTTATATTAATTTAATATTAACTTAAAAAGGAGAAAAAGGGGCAGCCCACCTAAATGGGCCAAGAAGGCCCAAGAGGGGGAGCCGCACCAATGAGGCTTTGGAGCCCATGCTGGGTGCGGCTCAACCTCCCCACCTCCTCCTTTGTTTAGTCCCACATGATGGAGCTAGGGAGTTTGCACACCCCTCCCCCCTTTATATAGCAAGGCATATTAATTAGATTAATTCATGGAAAATTAAATTAAATTTGTAGCAGGCCGGCCGAGTTGCTTCTCCGCCCGTTTTGCCCCTCTCTCCACCAAAGGAAAAAGAGTGAAATGAGGACGTAAGCCCCGTTCCAGACCCGTCACTCAACAGCCAACGAGTTTGGCGAGAACAACAGTAAACTTCGTTTATTTAGTAGTATCTTTGCGATTATTTTTACAAAAAACTCTTGTACGGAAAACGGGAAAGGCAAAGCACAGGAAAGAAGAATATATTACTTTTTTGTGTTTTTTTTTATGGAATCATCTGGCCAGAAACGGGGAAGAGCCCATGCTGTCGTAGAGGCCTCGTCGAGTGCTTCCGCTCCGCCTATAAAAACTTTTTACATAGCAGAATCCTTCTCAGGTTGATTTGTGTGCCACCACAACATCCGTCCAACTTCACTCTGCGGTTTCAGGTCGAGCTCCTCTATTCCATTTCGAGTGCAATATCTGACTTCAGGTCTCAAATCCCGCTTTTCTACCAACTGAGCTATCCTTCACTTTTTGAGTGAAATTACACCAGTATTCTAGCAATGATCCCACTCTCATTCTTGGAGTAGACTGGTTACTTATTAAGGCCTAGCTTTTTCTTTTATAGAATCGACTTTGAAAGTGGAAAAAGACCCCTGGGGTCAAGGTTGAATCAATAGATCTTCTCTCCCCTCTTCTTTCAATCAAAGTCCTCTATTCAAACTCCGCTCTAGTAGCTCTAGCCCTAACTTCAACAACTCAATATGTGCTGTATAAGCAACTGGCCCGCCGTATGGCTGACCGGCGATTACTAGCGATTCCTGCTTCATGCAGGCGAGTTGCAGCCTGCAATCCGAACTGAGGACGGGTTTTTGGAGTTAGCTCACCCTCAACTTTCCGAGCGAGTCTCTGGGATCTCCTGTAAACCCCCATGATGTGGTAAAGGGAGGATATTAGGGGAAGCAGTGAGTGGAGATTCCCCTGCAGAGAGCCGTATGAGGGGAGACGCGGAAATGTTCAAATTCCAAATAAAATAATTTTATTTAATTAAAGTAAAGGGTACATTTTACCCTGAAACGGATATCTTTGTATCTTTTTTCTTTTTGTTATTTATAACTCATATTTATGAGATAATAAAATATGGCAAAAGCTATACCAAAAATGGGTTCACGTAAGAAAGCGCGTATTGGTTTACGTAGGAATGCACGTTTTAGTTTACGGAAGAGTGCACGTAGAATAACAATAGGGGTTATTCATGTTCAAGCTAGTTTCAACAATACCATTATAACTGTTACAGACCCGCAAGGTCGGGTGGTTTTCTGGTTGGGATGAGTGATTGAAGGGTTCGGGGAACCCAATGTGAAGCCGTGGACCAAAAGACTAAGAAACTGCACAATCTATTGATTGGCAAACCTCTACCTTCCCAAGGGAGGAATACCAGCTCTATACCGTCGTGCGCCGTTGCCCTGCGGGATTCCAGAAAAGTTCTACCCCTGCGATTTCAGCTGGATCTGAATGACCGGGGGTTGTTGTTAAGCTCCATATGTTTACAAGTGCTCGGAGGCGCCACATTTGAGGAGCCTGGGCGACGTCGTCTCGCCCACCCAGCAGCCATGCCGCTGCCTTTTGCCGCCGGTGCAGCCCCTGGCGCTACATTTGAGGAGCCACGCCATTTTCCGCCCGACGCCCGTCGACGCGGGTCATCGTCGACACCCCGGCGTCATCGTCTACATCGTCGCGGCAAGTTCTCCGCGACCTCGAGGTCGGCTACGTACGACTTCATCGTCAACGCTTGTGTGGGAGCGTAATCCCCGCTATCGGTCTACATGGAGGTAATGTAACCCGTTCCACCACCGTTATCACTTGTACTAGATAGATAGATCCTGCCTAGTTAGGGTGTTCATACGCTAGAAAAATTATTGTTTTCTGCACCGGAACCCCTTCACCCTCCTGCTTCACCCTAAGTCCAAAAGAGATCAAACAATTGATGAAATGCCTTCTTGAAGTCAAAATTCCTTTGGGTTATGATGGACTGGTAACTAGATTCCTTGACTCAACCAAACAGAAGTTCAGCGGGATGAAGTCTCATGATTGTCACGTGATGATGACGCAGATATTCCCGGTTGCGATCCGTGGTATAATGGACAAACATGTCCGTGAAACCCTGTTTGGCCTATGTAATATTTTCGACGTGATCTCTAAAAAGTCAATCACCCTCAAGCGACTCAACAGGCTAAAGGAAGAGATCGTCGTCATCCTATGCGAGATTGAAATTTACTTCCCTTCTGCATTCTTTGACATCTGTGTGCATTTGTTGATCCATATTGTGGATGATATAACCCATCTGGTGTTGTTACTCCAGCACAACATGATGCCGTTTGAAAGGATGAATGGGGTCATGAAAGGTTTCGTCCGTAACATGGCTCGTACGGATGGAAGCATCGTTCAAGGATTTCTCACCGAAGAGTGCATTTCTTTCTGCACGAATCATCTGAACGTCCAGGATCCGGTTGGTTTGCCAGGAAACAAACACATCGGTAGGCTCCATGGAGTAGGTCACAGAAATGGCCGGAGGGAGCTGCATGTGGACTTCGCTTGTCGACGCGTCGACTTTAACAGGGCAAACTTAGTGGCTCTACAACACATTGCGATTGTCGATTCTTGGTTGACAAAACACCAACAAATGATTGAGAAGAAATACACCGACAAACGCAAGCAGAGGACCGAAGGAGAAATAATTAGAGAGCACAACTCCTCTTTCCTTCAATGGTTCAAAGAACACCTTGTCGCTAATCCTCCCTCGATGAGTTCCGCACAAGGAAAAATGATTTACACACTGGCACATGGCCGCGCACCCAACCTCAGTACGTTCCAAGCTTATGATATAAATGAAGGGGATCGTGTGCAGAAAACAAATTTTTTTCCTACCAACGATATCCTAAAAGCATGCCAAGATCTATTCTATGCAGATATAGTAGTACGAACGGAGATTGGAATACATACCCTTGTAGACCGAAAGCGGGGATTACGTTCCCGCACAAACGTTGTCCATGAAGACCGACGAAGCCGACCACAAGGTCGTGTAGAGGAAGCAGGCCTCCGAGTACCGCTAGCGCAGCACCTCGTAGGGCGTCACACACGTACGGTGCAGACGACGGCCTCCGAAGCTCCAGTCCAAGACGAGCAGCGGAAGACTTGGACCGGAACACCAGCAGCGCGGCAGCGGGCTATGGTGGAAGAGATCTCCCTCTCAGCTCGGCGCAACTCCAACAAAGGGAATCAAGAAATCGAGAGAGAATTCGGGAATTAATTGGTGAATTAAAAGGCCAGGGGTGGCCCTTCTTATATAGGCTCCCAGGGGGGAGCCAACTTGCTAACCAGGCAATGTGGGACTAACCCCCACATGCCTGGTGCGGCATAGGAGGGTGCGCCGGCCCCCTAGTGGGCCCCTTGGCCCACTTGGGTCGGCCCCCCTTGTCCCCTACCGAATCCCCTAGAGGATTTTCCCCCTCTTGGGCCTTCTTTTGACCAGAAGGGCCATTTAGGGAAATCAGCCTAAATAAATTCGAAAATAAATATATATATCATATTTGCATATTAATTACACTAATTAATATCAAACATAATATATATAATTTATCCTAGCTCCGAAAACTCTTTCGCGGCTGCCCGATCTCCATCGGACCCCTCCCGGGACGTTCCCGGTGATCTTTTTCCTTTCCGGTTGTCTTGTCGAAACCCCTTAAGTGTGTTACCCTAGCGGTTCGATATAGTAACAGGTATGATCAAGACTCCTCTATGATCAACGACTAACTCGTAGGACTGGACCCCATGAATTAATCCATGTGATATAACGACTGACTTTCATCTATCAAACCTGAACGCAATGTTTTAAACCTTTTGCCATAGCGATACTTAGTGTGTCCGAGCGTCGTTCCATAGATATCTCCATACCTAATCTCGACCTCGTTACCGACAATGCTATCTTCTACTCGTCCATGATCTCATGTCTCCGTGACCTAGTCACATGCTTGCAAGCTCATTAGACATGATCTCACCGAGTGGGCCTGAGAGTATCTATCCTGCTATGCGGACTGGCAAATCCCGCTCTTGACCCCTCGTCTCAACTACTCCTTTCCGATACACAAAAGTATCACCGTTATTGTCATACTATATAAGATACGACATTTGGTGCGATCAAAGTATCTTCTAGGAATAACAATAAGAGTTGATCTCACGGTCAAAGGCGTAACGACTACGTCCTCCAAATCTGGGTATGTCCATCACATCGTTCTCCAACGATATGACTCCCATTGCCGACCGGCGCCATGCCCCATGACCGGGAAACCTCGATCATCAATCGCGCAACGAAACTAGTCTTAGTAGAGGCTACTAGGGACCTGGTTGTTTACGTATCACACCCGTATTAATGTTTTCGCTTAATACGGTTCTAGCATGACACAAAAACCTATTATGAACAAACGAGATATGATAAAGAATACACTTTATTAATTGCCTCTAGGACATATCTCCTTCAGTTTCCCACTTGCACTAGAGTACAAATTAATCTAGATTACAACTTGGTAAAAGCTTAACACCCATAGCTAACTGGTGTTTTTCATGCTTATCAAGCGGGAGAGGCTTCGTCAGCGGATCTGCCACATTAAGATCCGTATGCACTTTGCAAATCTTCACATCGCGTCCTTGTACGTACTAACGTATCACATGGAAGCGTCGAAGAATGTGTTTGGTGGTGGAGTGAGACCTTGGCTCCTTGGCGTTAGCAATGGCACCCGTATTGTCGCAGAAGAGGATCACGGGGTCTTGCGCGCTCGGGAACACTCCAAGTTCGATGACGAACTTCCTCAGCCACACAGCTTCATTCGCGGCTTCGCAAGCGGCAGTGTACTTCGACTCCATTGTAGATTGTGCGACAATGGGTTGCTTCCCACTTCTCCAGCACACGGCGCCTCCATTCACCTTGAACACATAACCTGTCTGTGACTTAGAGTCATCGAGGTCTGAGCAGAAACTTGCATCCACGTAACTAGTTACGCCAAGTTCTTCATCGCAGCCCCCATACACAAGGAACATTTCTTTTGTCTTATTGAGATACTTAAGAATGCTCTTAACAGCTATCCAATGCGCCATTCCAGGATTACTCTGGAACCGGCTTGTCAAACTTAGAGCTAATGCCACATCCGGTCTAGTACTTAACATTGCATCCTATGGCTGAAGCATAAGGATGTTTAGTCATATCGGTCTTATCCAGTTCTGTTACCGGACACTGTGCCTTCCGCAATATCTTATTCTTGATAACCGGCAGAGAACCCTTCTTTGCCTTCTCCATACCGAAACGCTTCAGTATTTTATCAAGATAAGTACTCTGACTTAGTGCTGATAACCGGCAGAGAACCCTTCTTTGCCTTCTCCATACCGAAACGCTTCAGTATTTTATCAAGATAAGTACTCGGACTTAGTGCTAATAGGCGCCTTGATCTATCACGATAGATTTTTATGCCTAAGACATACGCAACTTCTCCTAAGTCCTTCATGGAAAATTTACTGTTTAAATATTCCTTCACGGTATTCAGAAGTTCCACATCATTCCCAATCAGCAATATGTCGTCTACATACAGTGCTAAGAACACAACCGACCTCCCACTCATTTTCTTGTAAATGCAGGTCTCTTCCAAATTTTGGATAAATCCAAAACCTTTGATTACCTCATCAAAGCGAAGATTCCAGCTCCGAGATGCCTGCTTCAATCCATAGATGGATCGTTGAAGCTTCCACACCTTGTTAGCATTCCCTGGATCGACAAAACCTTCCGGTTGTACCATGTACAACTCTTTCTCAATGTTTCCATTTAGGAACGCTGTTTTGACGTCCATCTGCCAGATTTCATAATCATAATAGGCAGCTATCGCTAACAAAATCCGAATAGACTTAAGCATCGCTACCGGTGAAAAAGTTTCATCGTAGTCAATTCCATGACTTGTCGGAAACTTTTAGCGACAAGCCGAGCTTTATAGACGGTCACATTACCATCAGCATCAGTCTTCTTCTTAAAGATCCACTTATTCTCGACGGCCTTGCGCCCTTTGGGAATATCCACCAAAGTCCACACTTTGTTATCGTACATGGATCCTATTTCGGATTTCATGGCTTCAAGCCATTTTTCGGACTCTAGACTCTCCATCGCCTCCTTGTAGTTCGTAGGTTCGTCTTGCTCGACTAGCATGACGGTGCAAACCATGTTGCCATACCATTCTGGTGGGATCCGAGATCTACCAGACCTACGAGGTAGAACATCTTCCTCGACAGTTTCTCCCACTCCTTCCACGGAGGACGTTTCCGGAATTGCTTCCGTTGCGCCACTCGGAATCTCGAGTTCAGGATCAACGATTTCATCGAGGTCTACCTTCCTCCCACTTACTCCTTTCGCGAGAAACTCCTTCTCTAGAAAGGTACCGGTCTTCGCGACAAAAGTTTTGCCCTCAGCTTGGTTGTATAAGGTGTACCCAACGGTTTCCCGCGGATATCCTACAAAGACGACTTTCTCCGACTTCGGTTCGAGTTTGTCGGGCTGTAGTTTCTTAACGTACGCCTCACAACCCCAAACCTTCAGAAACGATAACTTAGGCTTTTGGCCATACCATAATTCATACGGCGTCGTTTCAACGGACTTGGACGGAGCCCTATTTAAAATGAATGCGGCTGTTTCTAACGCATAACCCCAGAAGGACACTGGCAGATCGGTAAGAGACATCATAGATCGGACACTATCCAGTAGAGTACGATTACGTCGCTCGGACACACCGTTACGCTGCGGCGTTCCGGCGGGCGTAAGTTGGGGCACTATGCCACAACTCTTCAGATGTGTGCCAAACTCAAAACTCAAGTACTCTCCACCACGATCGGATCGGAGATGCTTGATTTTCCTATTAAGCTGAATCTCAACTTCACTCTGGAATTGTTTGAACTTTTCAAACGTTTCAGACTTGTGTTTCATTAAATAGATATAACCGTATCTACTCAAGTCATCAGTGAAGGTGACGAAGTAACGATAACCATTGCGTGTCGAAACGCTCATTGGTCCACACACATCTGTGTGTATGATCCCCAACAAATCCGACGCCCGTTCAACGAAACCTTTGAACGGTGTCCTGGTCATTTTGCCCATGAGGCATGGTTCGCATGTATCGAGGGATCCGAAATCCAACGAGTCCAAGAGTCCATCGGAGTGGAGTCGCTTCATGCGCTTTATACCAATATGACCAAGACGGCAATGCCACAAAAACATGGCGGTATCGTCACTACACTTAATCCGTTTGGCTTCTATGTTATGGATGTGAGTACTACGATCGAGATTCAACAAGAATAAACCGTTATTCTCGGGAGCATCAACATAAAAGATATCATTCATATAAATAGCACAATTGCTTGACACTGATTTAAATGAATAACCGTCTTGTAACAGGCAAGACCCACTTATAATGTTTACACTCAAGGATGGCACAAAATAACATTTATTTAAAACCAAAACTAATCCCGATGGTAGATGCAGAGGGAGCGTGCCGACAGCCACCACGTCGACTCTCGATCCGTTGCCGACGCGCATCGTCACCTCATCCTTTGCTAGCCGCCTTCTATTCCGTAACTCCTCCTGAGAGTTACATATATGAGCAATAGAACCAGTATCAAATACCCACGTATTGCTCCGGGCGGATGTAAGGTACACATCTATAACATGTATATCAAATATACCTTGCTCTTTGTCGACCGTCTTGCCAGACTTCTTACTTGGGGCAGTTGCGCTTCCAGTGACCCTTCCCCTTGCAGTAGAAACACTCCACACTAGCTCTGGGACCAGACCTGTTAGTCCTGGGCTTGGCAGCCAACTTTGCCTCCCTCCGGGACTTCCAACTCTGCTTTCCCTTGCCACCGGACTTCTTGAAATCAACGGTCTTGTTGACCATCAACAGCGTGTGCTCCTTCTTAATCTCTACCTCAGCAGTCTTGAGCATCACGAACACTTCACCCAGGGACTTAGCCATGCCCTGCATGTTGTAGTTCATGACGAAGCCTTTGTAGCTTGGTGGCAACGATTGCAACACCCTGTCAATCGCCAGCTCATCGGGAATCTTGCATTCCAGAGCATTCAGGCGTTGAACGTAGCCAGACATCTTGACTACATGCTCGCTCACACTGCTATGCTCTTCCATCTTGGCTGAGAAGAAAAGCTCAGAAGCCTCATATCTCTCAGCCTTAGCCTGCGGCGCAAAGACAGCCTTAAGATCCGAAATGATCTCAAAGGTGCTCATCTTCTCAAAGCGCTTCTGCAGGTCGGCTTCCATGGCGTAGAGCATGCCACTCTGGACAAAGGCAGAATCCTCCGATCGGGTCTGGAAGACCTTCTTCTCATCCTCAGAGGCATCATCTGCAGGAGGGTCACCTATGGCGGCCTCAATGACGTAGGCCACCCTATGGGGAGTGAGGAGGATCCTCAGGTTGTGGAACCAGGCCATGAAGTTTGACCCATTGGTCTTAAGCTTTTATTTCTCAAGGAACATACCTAGGTTAAACGAGGGGCGAGACATCTACAATGGAATTTGCAACAACAAAAGACTTTGTTCATAATAATTTTGAGTTATAGTATTTTAGAAAATAACTAACATAACTCCCACTCAAACGAACATCCCTCCTGGTCGTTTAAGCGATTACACGACCCCCATCCATTGCACCACCCCTCATCATCAAAGCCGGCGGCACAACTTCAAGAGTAGACAAAATCGTCCGCCACACCAATTTTGTGACTCGTGCTCGACCTTTCGGTCTTCCTGTTCCGAGGCCATACCTCTGAGTATGCTAGGCTCGCCACCAAAGACCTCCACGCTGACGCTTGTGCAACATGGCTTACACCCACCGTATGCGAACGACGAGATGTGTGACAGCCGATCATCACGGCCTGCCTCATAACGTAGAACTTTCTTGGTGGTGCGCGTTGGAGGGAGAACACTAGTGGTATTTTGAAGGGGTCATCTTATTCAGCTACCGCCGTGTAACACACAATCACACAAAAATAAGATGCACACAAAACATCAAATGTAATGCAATGTGATATAGTCCATCGCGCCATGGTCTTCTTGGCGCCCGCAGTTTATAAACAATTTAATAAACCTACCTTGACCATATCACATAGCCCCTGCAAAATAAATTTAGACGCTTCTACTTTATCTTTTGCATATTTTACGTGGCTTGGGGCTTTCGTAAATAGAACCGCTTCATACCTACGAATCTTATGACCACAACAACGATCCAATAATTGCATGTTTAAGCATCCCTTTCGGGCCCTCCATTGAAAATGCGAAGACCAACTAAAGAGAGAGAAACTGACACCCGCCGCCACAGATACGGTACAAGCCGTATGTCAGTAGTGGAACCAGTCTCGCGTAAGCGTACGCGTAAAGTCGGTCCGGGCCGCTTCATCAACTCAATGCCGCTGGAATACACAAGTGCACGCTAGAGGGTAGCAAATAACAGGAACGGTGCCCCCGTGCAGAGCACGGGTTCTAACAGCGTACGAAGGGGATCGTGTGCAGAAAACAAAAAATTTCCTACCGACGATATCCTAAAAGCATGCCAAGATCTATTCTATGCAGATATAGTAGTACGAACGGAGATCGGAATACATACCCTTGTAGACCGAAAACGGGGATTGCGTTCCCACACAAACGTTGTCGATGCAGACCGACGAAGCCGACCTCAAGGTCGTGTAAAGGAAGCAGGCCTCCAAGTACCGCTAGCGCAGCACCTCGCAGGGGTCGCACACGTACGGTGGAGACGACGCCTCCGAAGCTCCAGTCCAGGACGAGCAGCGGAAGACTTGGACCGGAACACCAGCAGCGCGGCAGCGGGCTATGGTGGAGGATATCCCCTCTTCCTCAGCTCGGCGCGGCTCCGACTTGGGAACCACGAGATCGAGAGAGAAATCGGGAATTAATTGGTGAATTAAAAGGCTGGGGGTGCCCCTTCTTATATAGGCTCCCAGGGGGAGCCTACCTTGCCAGCCAGGCAATGTGGGACTATCCCCACATAGCCTGGTGCGGCTAGGGAGGTGCGCCGGCCCCCCTGGTGGGCCCTTGGCCCACTTGGGGCAGCCCCTCCTGGCCCCCACCGAATTCCCCTTGGGAATTTTCCCCTCTTGGACCTTCTTTCGTCCGGAAGGCCCATTTAGGGAAATCTGCCTTAATAAATACGAAAATAAATATATAAAATCATATTTGCATATTAATAACACTAATTAATATCAAACATAATATATATAATTATTCCTAGCTCCGAAAACTCTTTCGGCGCTGCCCGATCTCCATCGGACCTCTCCCGGGACGCTCCCGGTGATCTCCTTCCTTTCCGGTTGTCTTTTCGAAACCCCTTAAGTGTGTTACCCTAGCGGTTTGATATAATATCAGGTATGATCAAGACTCCTCAATGATCAACGACTAACTCGTAGGCCTGGACCCCATGAATTAATCCCTGAGATATAACGAATGACTTTCATCTATCAAACCTGAACGTAAAGTCTTAGACCTTTTGCCATAGCGATACTTAGCACGTCCGAGCGTCGTTCCATAGATATCTCCATACCTAATCCCGACCTCGTTACCGACGACGCTATCTTCTACTCGTTCATGATCTCATGTCTCCGTGACCTAGTCACATGCTTGCAAGCTCATTAGACATGATCTCACCGAGTGGGCCCGAGAGTATCTATCCTGCTATGCGGACTGGCAAATCCCGCTCTTGACCCCTCGTCTCAACTACTCCTTTCCAATACCCAAAAGTATCACCGTTATTGTCATACTAAATAAGATACGACGTTTGGTGCAATCAAAGTATCTTTAGGGAATATCAATAAGAGTTGATCTCACAGTCAAAGGTGTAACGACTAAGTTCTCCAAATCTGGGTATGTCCATCACATCGCTCTCTAGCGATATGACTCTCATTGCCGACCGGCGCCATGCCCCATGACCGGGAAACCTCGATCATCAATCGCGCAACGAAACTAGTCTTAGTAGAGGCTACTAGGGACCTGGTTGTTTACGTATCACACCCGCATTAATGTTTCGCTTAATACGGTTCTAGCATGACACAAAAACCTATTATGAACAAACGAGATATGATAAAGAATACACTTTATTAATTGCCTCTAGGGCATATCTCCTTCACATTTTACACCGAAGCAAAGGACAAAACTTCCGATTATCAAAACTCAGGGGTAACAATGAAATCCTACACTGGAGACGGAGACGAGCAATTAAGATATTACGGTAGGATCGAGGAGATATGGGAGCTTAACTACTTCGGAGTGAAGGTGTCGATGTTCCGTGTCAGATGGGCTAGAAGATCAACCGTCACAAAAGAAGACCAATACTTCACCACCATGGTTCTACCCGAAGCCGGCAGTTCAGCAGGCGCAAACGTCACCGCGCAAAATGAGCCATGGGTATTGGCTAAGAACGTGTCTCAATGCTTCTTTATAACCGACCCGTCACGTCCTAGCCGTGTTGTCGTGAGGAGAGGCAAAATAAACATTGTCGGAATGGATGGAGTCGCCAACGAGAATGACTTCAACGAATTCGGCGACCCAAATATCGACGATGATGAAGATCGTGATGATGGTACGGCCACATACACCACAAGAAGAAGCAGAACCACGTTACCTCGGCAAGGTCAACCATTCAAAAGAAGAAGTCACGATTTGGGGCTAAATTATGCGACTGTAAACAAGAAAGGCAATAAGATTGTCAAACGATGAGAAATACGGGCATTACGTGTATCATAATTTGTATTTCTTCATCTTTAGGAAACTATGGCTATGTAATTTGAATCCACAAGTCATATGGACGTGTAATTTCTTCAAATTCATGATGTATTTAAAATGCATTCTCAAATGCACACCGAATATTTCAATTGCATATTTGAAATGTTATTTGCGAAGTGTTTGAAATGTTATTTGAGAAGTGTTTGAAATGTGTTCTCAAATGCACAAATGTATTTGAAATTTTCTCAAATGTTTGAAACGTTTTGAAATGCACTCTGGTCCCAGGTTACCGCTGGCGAACAGCCAACTGCGTTCGCTAGCGGTAGTGAGAATAACGATGCCAAACAAACCAGGTTGCTCGCCAGCGGTATGGTCTCACCGGGCATAACCTGCTCGCTTCGCGCCTCTCTGCTTCAAACCGTTCCTCTCTTTCCTTCGTCGCTTGACGCCAAGAGCAGCACGCCGCCGGAGCCCAGCACGCCGCCGGAGCCCCTGCCCTCCTCTCCCTTCCCCCACCACGCCGTTGGAGCCCCTGCCCTCTCCTCTCCCTTCCCCTTCCCCCACCACGCCGCCGGAGCCCCTGCTCTCCACTCCCTTCCACCACCACGCCGTCGGAGCCCCTGCCCTCCCTTCCCCGTGCAGATCGACCGGCGTCGGAGCCCTTGTCCTGCTCTCCCTCCCTTCCCCGTGCAGGTATACCTCTCCTTCCTCCTCCCCCTCTCCTTCTCTGCCTCCTTCTTCCTCCTCCCTCTCTTCTGATTTCTGCACATAATGTGTTCGTTGAAATGCCACTGCCACTGTTAGATTTTTTAAGGTTATTTTAGATTAGGATTTGATCATGTTAGTGTAGATATTACTATATGTAGACTTTAGATTGGTTTAGGAATATTTTTTGTATTTAAAAGAATTGCAAAAAAAATGCCAAGTGTAGTTGTCACAATTCTGGAATAGCTTTAAAAAGCACCTTCAATTAGGTAAAGGAATTTTAAAATAATTGTTTCTGGTCTTTAATATGAGGTACTAACTTAGTACAATGGATCCATGGAAGAAAAATGTCAATAGAAAAAACATTTGATAATTTGGTAAGGCTCCAAAGTTAGAACTTTTTAACATATTTGAAGAAAGGTTTTTGTCCTTGTTTTTGGAATTTTATGAGTTTTACTAACATTGTGTATGAATGTTGTGTATGAATGTCCATTTATATATGTGTTCTAATATTGCGTATGAATGTCCATTTATATATGTGTTCTAATATTGTGTATGAATGTCCATTTATATATGTGTTCTAATATTGTGTATGAATACTTGTGAATTGTATGAATGAAATGTGAATGCCGGAGATTGGGTTTGTGTAGCCTATTGCATGTTATGAAATGTTTGTAGGTACACATGAGACCCTTGAGTTCGCCGGAATGTTGATTAACTTCCGTTCTGCCAATTCAGGTACTCGATATGTCCTATTTTTAGCAAAGGTCATGCCGAAATTTGTTGTGAAATTTTAGCATGATTGTGTTAGAAATAGGACATATTTTGAGTATTAGATAGCTATGTTCTTTCTATTATATGTGTATTAACTATGTTCTTTCTACTCATTAGAAACATGAGTCACAACTCGGAGACGGGGGGTTCTCGGAAGATAAATGAAGACCCGATGGAGGAGGACGAGGATGCATATATAAATATGCTTGGGGGCGACGCAGATGATGAGATGGAGGAAGCCCATCATGATGCCGGTACTACTAGTGGTGTCGGCCATGAGGACACATCAGGCAACGAGACCACCGGCAACGACAACAATGGCAACGACACCACTACTAGTGGGGCTGGCGATGGCACGTCCGGTAGTGAAGCCAAGCGTGCACGAAAGGATAGGCGTCCCAACATGCTCAAGACCCTCCGCGAAGCTCATCGATGAGGTGGACCCCAAAAGCGGCGCGCCTACAGTGCCAATAAATGTCTTCAAAGGGTACGGCAACACCTTGGGATGCATTGTTCGAACCTTCGGTAACCTCAACACCGAAGGCCTTGGGATAAAGGGATTTCTGCTACGGCCTTGCTACTCATCGAGAAGCTTCACGCACGCTACAAGTTCCCTACCGAGTACGAAAGCCTGCATCCCCAGAAGAACATTGCAAACTCACTCGCTCTCGGCAAGTTCACCAAAGACTTCTCCACTTGGAGATCGAGTGTGCGGGAAAAAATCTCTGAAGGTGCCGCTTTCGAGGAGATACATAAGAAGTGGCCGTCAATTTCTGAAGAGTACTACAATGATTTGCTCGCCAATGAGAAGCTCACTTCAAAGATAGCGCTTCGGGAATGGGGCAAGAATATGCATGGCAAGAACATAGCTCCCCACAGTCTCGGAAGCCGCGTCTACTCGGGAAAAGAACCCATTTGGGAAAAGGAGGACGTGCAAAGGGTAGGAACAAACCCGTATGATGTGTTCAAAGACACGCAAGCAAGAAAATTTATCAGGGCCCGCTACAAGAAAGACCCCAAATCCGATCAACTTGTCACCAACGCGAAGGTGTAGGACCTTGAACAGAAGCTTGCGGAGGAACAACAAGCTCATGCACAAGCTCAGTCCGAAGGCTCCTCAACACAGGTCCTTGGCCCATGGGACAATCCTTTCCACCGGGCGTATAACACAGTAAAGAATGTGCCGCCGACTAAAGGCCCGCATCGTGGTCGTGTGGTGGGGGACGGCAGTGGCCACAAACATGCCTTCTACTACCCCGAGACTAAGGAGGAGCGAAAGGAGAGGAAGAGCAGCGTGGAAGCATCTCTCAGGAAGGAGTTGGCGACCGTCAAAGATAACATTCCGGTGCAAGTCCAGGACACCGTGGCCAAGACGATCAACGCCATCCTTCCTACCCTCTGCAAGACTATCGGAAATTGGTTTGAGGGAGGCAAACAAGGAACGTTCCCCATGATCAGCTTAGGCTCCAGCAACTCGATCAATGTTCTGCCTGTTGTGCAAAACGCGGCTGCCAAGACTAATCATGACCATACGCCATCTGCCAACCCTACACCTTGAAAGAACATTTCTTAATCCCTAGTCTTTTGTGTGTTAGTTAACAATACCAATGATATACTAATCCTATTGCTAAGTATTTCAGTTTGGGTAAATCTCATATCACAAGTCCTAAAGCCAAAATGTAGAGAAAAAGATATTCTGGAATTCTTCCCAGAATCGGATTATTGGAACCGGAAATTTCCAGGATCGGATATTCCGGGTCTCCTATACCTAACAGAAAAATGGCTAAGGAAAAATCAGAAAGTGGTTCTGACTTCAACCGGAAATTCAGCTCGGAAATTTCACTGACTCGGAATTTCCGAGTCACCCTCAGAAAATTGGCTAAGTCAAGTTCAGAAAGTGGTTCTGACTTCAACCGGAAATTCAGCTCGGAAATTTCACTGACTCGGAATTTCCGAGTCACCCTCAGAAAATTGGCTAAGTCAAGTTCATAAAGTGGTTCTGACTTCAACCGGAAATTCAGCTCGGAAATTTCACTGACTCGGAATTTCCGAGTCACCCTCAGAAAATTGGCTAAGTCAAGTTCAGAAAGTGGTTCTGATCTCAACCGGAAATTCAACTGGGATATTTCATTTCACCGGATATTCCGGGTGACCGGAATTTCCGGGTGTCACTTATACCGGAATTTCCGGGTCCTCGAGGCAGACAACGGCCAGATTTTGGGAGGGGGTATAAATACCCCCTCACTCACTCAAGAACAGCTAGCTCTCAGATTTTCTCTCTCGTACCATTCTTGAAAGCTCAAATCAACAACATCTCCCAATCCCTCCACCCAAATTCGTTGATCTTTGGAGGATTGTAGGAGAAGGCCCGGATCTACATCTTCACCGAAGGGATTTTCATTTCCTCCCCATTCACTTGGGGATTTCGTGGCTAGGGTTTCCGGTGGGAAAACCTAGTTCACCATTGTTGTAATCTTGGTGTTGCCTTGACCTTTTGTGGTCCTTGACCTTTTGTGGTCATCTTGAGAGCCCCCAATTAAGTTGTGGGTGCGTGCCTCAAGCGTTTGTAAGGGATTCAATCTCCGCCCTAAAAGGGGATCAATAGTGGAAGGTGGACTCGCAACCTTTGTGGTTGAGTTCATCGGAGAAGAAGGTGAGCCTTTGTGGCGTTGCGGCTAACCTGTTGTGGTAGCGCACACCTCTCCAACGAGACGTACACCCTTGGGTGGAACTCGGGATTACATCTTCGTCTCCGCGTGCTTCGCTTGGTTCCCCTTATCTTTACTCCCTTACTTGCTTGTCTTGTTTGCTTTCTTATCTTGTTATTGCTTAGATTGTCATTTAGGTAAATTCACCGTAGTTGCATATCTAGAGAATTTACCTTTGCATTGAGCCTAAATTTGAAAAGACCTAAAATTTGTAATAGCACCTATTCACCCCCCCCCCCTCTAGGTGCCGGATTCCCGTTCAATTGGTATCAGAGCCAGGTTCACTTTTAAGGGCTTAACCGCCTAAGTGCAACGACGATGGAATCCGATGCCGAGAGGGCCGCCCGTTAGAAATTAGAGGCGGAGAAGGAGGCGTTAGCCAAAGGGGCAACCATGGCCGATCTTATTGATATGAGATCGTCCTTGGAGGCCCAATTCCTCAAGATGAATGAGATGCTCATGGCACTCTTGAAGTCTAAGGAGCCCGAGGCTACTTCTCCCTCTCCTCCTCCGAAGGAGCATGCCGAGAACTCTAAGGAGTCATCTTCGGATGGGTCCAAAGATGTTACTCCAAGTGCTCCCCTCGGGAAGGCGGAAAAGGATGAATCACCTAGCTCCTCTAACACCCTCAAAGGAGAGGAATTTCATAATGTCAACCATAGTTACTCTCCTAACCCTCCTATCCCTCACCCTCATGTAAACTTTAGAAGTGATCCTCCTAAGCTTAAACCTACTCATTTCTCTCAATGGCAATTTCTAATGAAGTCTCATCTATGTAGTGCCTCCATTGAGCTATGGCGTATCATTGAAGAAGGATACAAGCCCCATGATCCAACCAACTTGACAAGAAGAGAGGTGGTTGATAGCCAACTCAACGCCACCGCTCTTCATCAACTTCAAATGGCCGTTGGAGAGAAGGACATGGCGCTCATCCAACAATTCTCCACCGCCAAAGAAGTTTGGAATGCTCTTTCCGACATCTTCGTCGGGAATGAGAGCATGAAGAAGAACCGGTATGATGCCTTATGCAATGAGGTGGAAGGGTTCTACAAGTTGGATGGAGAAAGCCTAGAGGACATGTACCGGAAGTTGGTGTTGGTGGCCAACTCCTTCAAGAACCTCGGGGCGGTGTACATTGATGATGCTTGGATCAAGAGGAAGTTTGTGACCGCTCTCTTGCCCTTTGAGGAAACGGATTTGAAGACACTCCAAGGGAGACATGACTTCGCAAAGATGACATCCAATGAAGTCATGCAAGAGATGACCGCATACAAGGTGGCCTCCAAGATTGCACAAGATGCAAGAGCTAGAGCCATAGGGATGCACAAGCATGCCTCAATTGCCTTGAAGGCCACCGTTGAAGAAGAGGATGAAGAGGAGTATGATGATCAAGTCGAGCTATCTAGTGAGACCCTCTCAAGTACTCTTACTCAACACATGGGTCTTGCGGCAAGAACGTTTTGGAAGAACCCCGGAAGGGCCAAAGCGAGGATTGACAAGAAGTTTCCCTCCAATGGAGGAAAGCCATTCAACAAGGTGAGGCTTTGCTATAACTGTGATGACAAAAGCCACTTTGTTGCAGATTGCCCATGGGAGAGAAGAGAGGATCATGGTGGGAGGCTCGTGGCCAAGACGAAGGGCAAGGGGCCCATGACCATGAAGAAGCCCTTCTTCAAGAAGAACCAAAAGATTGTCTTGGTAACTCAAGAGCAATATCCCACCGATGATGAAGATAGTGACAAGGAGGATACTCCAACGCAAGTGGCCGCACTAGCCATTTCTTCCACACCTCTGTCACTCTTCTCCTCACCAAACGAGAGCCCCATCATCAAGAATCCAAGATGTCTCATGGCAAAGACATCCGAGGTACAATAGTCCCCCACCTCCATATCCCATGACATTGATGATGGTATGAGCCTAGAAGTCAAGGATTAAATTATTGCATTTGATAAATTCATGACTAACTTGCAAGGAGAAGGAAAGAAACACTTTGGCTCAATTATTAGTCGTACAGGTGAGCTTGAGGATGAGCTTGAATTAAAAGGTGAGATTGAGAGAGAGGATGCACACACTAAGGTGTCCCTCCAATCCTCTCTCGAAGATGAACAAGAAGCTCATGCTCTCCTCAAGGAGCAACTTGCTAAGATCACTAAGGATCGTGATCTCTACTTTGCTAAATGTAAAATTGTGCAAAATGAGAAGTCCGAGCTTGTAGTTGCTCATGCTAGACTTTGTGAAGACCTCGAGTCACTTGAAAATACTCACAAGGTGTTGACGAACGTCTCCTCAAGTCTCGTGATCAACTCCAAACTCGGATATCTATTCTTGAGAAACCTAGTACTTCTACTCCTTTGAATACTAATGCAAATTTTGTCAAGGATAAAGCTAGGATCTTGTTTGTTCCCTCCATGGTAACCGAGTCCAAGACCTCCCTTGATAAAGGTAAGGGGACACTCACTACTCCACTTCATGAGCGAGTGCCCCACAAGGGTAAGGAAGGTCTAGGCTATGTTGCTAAGGAGAAGAAGAAGATCAAGAAGAAGACCAAGCCCGCACAAGCCAAGAAAGATGACATTGCGAGTGGAAATGCCACAAGGGGCACTCCCACTCGTGATGACTTTGCGGGCATATCTAACCCCAACTATGCTTTATATGTTGATTATTATGGGGATGTCTATGCTAGATACATTGGTCCTTTTGATGATTATATTGAATATGCTATTTGGGTTCCAAAGACCCTTGTTGCTAACCAAAAGGCACCCATTGCAATGGGTACCTAAACCAAAGAATTGATTGTGTGTAGGGCCTTGCTTCCGGAGGATCGAAATGGACAATTGATAGTGGGTGCACTAGTCATATGACCGGAAGCAAGGAGATTGTAACGGAGTTGAAGCCCAATGATGATCAAATGACCGTTACATATGGTGACAATTCAAAGTCTAAGGTGATAGGGCTCGGCAAGGTGGTAGTGGCACCGGACATCACACTTGTGAATGTCTTGCTTGTCGAGTCCCTAGGTTTCAACTTGATCTCCGTCCATTCCTTAACTTGTTTGGGTTATACCGTTGTCTTCGAAAAGGAAATGGTCATTCTCTTGCGGAGCAAGTCTCTCAATGTGTCTTTCGTTGGGTACATTGAGAATGGGCTCTACGTGGTTGACTTCTCCGGAGTCACCACTTCCCATACAATGTGCCTATTCGCAAAGACGGACTTGGGTTGGCTATGGCATCGCCGACTAGCCCATGTCAACATGAGGACTTTGCAAAGTCTCCACAAGGGTGGCCATATCCTAGGACTAAAAGACCATGTTTCTTTCTCGTAGGATCGAATGTGTAGGGCGTGTGTTGAAGGAAAAATGCATGACATCTACCATCCAAGCAAGACCATCATTTCTTCAAAAAGGGTTTTGGAGCTTCTCCATGTTGACCTCTTTGGTCCCATTCCGGAAGCTAGTCTTGGTGGTAAGAAATATTGCTTGGTGATTGTTGATGACTATTCAAGATACACATGGGTTTTCTTCTTCAAGACGAAGATGGAGACTCAACAAACTATCATCGACTTCTCCAATGAGGCTCAACGTCAACACAATGTCCCTATCTTGGTGATAAGAAGTGACAACGGGTCCGAGTTCAAGAACTACACCTTAAACGAGTTCCTTCGTGAAGAAGGGATTCGTCATCAATATTCCGCTGCTTATACTCCTCAACAAAATGGTGTAGCCGAAAGGAAGAATCACACTCTTATTGAGATGGCAAGGTCGATGATGGCGGAGTTCAAGTCCCCTCACAACTTTTGGACCGAAGCCGTCAACACCGCTTGCCATTCATCCAACCGACTCTTCTTCCGCAAAGGACTCATGAAGACCCCCTATGAAGTGCTCACCGGGAACAAGCCCAATATCTCTTACTTCCGAGTTTTTGGTTGTAAGTGTTTTTATCTCATCAAAGGTGTTCGTTTAGGCAAGTTTGAATCTAAGTCTCTTGAAGGGACATTTGTGGGCTACGGATCCGAATCCCACACTTATAGAGTCTATGATAAGGCCTCGCGCATAATCATAGAAACTTTTAGTGTGGTGTTCGAGGAGAATGACGGCTCCCTTGTGGAGCAAAGTGGTGTTTCCGTTGTAGGTGATGATCCACCTCAAGATGCTATCCGAAGAATGGGGTTGGGAGTCCACCGCCCCGTTGAACTCTACTATGAGGTTGCTCAACAAGGATCAAGTTCTTCACAAGTGGTGGCCACCCCAACACAAGAAACACCCATCGACAACACCGTGCCCAATACGCCTAGCCAAGAAGAAGCACAAGATTCTCCAGCTGCTCCTGGAATTTCCGGAGGACCGGAAAATCCGGTTCAAACTGGAGTCGGAAATTCCGGTGGTTCGGAATTTCACGTCCATGAACCCGGAATATCCGGTCCTGCTGACATTCCCAGTGGCAGCTCGCAAGGCCAAGATCAACCCTCTCCTTCACCGATGGACACCACTCCAATAGTTGATCAAGGCCATCAATTCTGTCAAGGCGGAGACATGAATGATCAAGATGATCAAGCGATTCCTCCCACCACTCGGAGGGAAATCGAGATCCGCTGTTTGAATAGGGTTGGCACCTCACAAGAATTAAGAGCTCTATCTCTTGACAAGGTGCTTGGTGATGTGAGAAGCAAGGTCTCTACCCGAAGACAACTTGCAAGCTTTAGTGAACATCAAGCTCACATCTCCATGGTGGAACCCAAGAAGGTCTTTGAAGCTCTTGAAGATAAAGATTGGCTTGATGCTATGCATGAAGAGCTCAACAACTTCGAGCGCAACAAGGTGTGGAAGTTGGTGGAAAGACCCAAAGATTGCCGCAATGTTATCGGCACCAAGTGGATTTTCAAGAACAAGCAAGATGAACATGGCATGGTGGTGAGGAACAAGGCAAGATTGGTGGCTCAAGGTTACTCCCAAATTGAAGGCATTGACTTTGGAGAAACCTATGCGCCCGTGGCTCGACTTGAGTCAATTTGTATTCTTCTTGCTTATGCCTCTCATCATAACTTTAAGTTGCAACAAATGGATGTCAAATCCGCTTTTCTAAATGGTCCACTAAATGAACTTGTTTATGTTAAGCAACCACCGGGGTTTGAAGACCTCAAGTATCCGAACCATGTCTACAAGTTGGATAAGGCACTCTATGGCCTTAAACAAGCCCCACGAGCGTGGTACGAGCACCTTAGAGAACTACTTGTAGACCGTGGATTCCAAGTTGGGGAAATCGACCCCACACTTTTCACTAAGAAAGTTAATGGAGAGCTTTTCATTTGTCAATTATATGTGGATGACATTATATTTGTATCGACTAACAAAGCATTTAACGAAGAATTCTCTAAGCTTATGACTGACAGGTTTGAGATGTCCATGATGGGTGAGATGAAGTTCTTCCTCGGATTTGAGATCAAACAATTGAGGGAAGGAACGTTCATCAACCAAGCAAAGTACATTCAAGACATGCTCAAGAAGTATGAGTTGCTTGAGCTCAAGGGTGCCTCTACCCCAATGCAAACCAAATGCCACCTTGAGCTCAACCCTAAGGGTAAGGATGTGGATCAAAAGGTATACCGCTCCATGATTGGATCTCTCCTCTACCTTTGTGCATCTAGACCGGATATAGTGCTAGCCGTAGGAGTGTGTGCAAGATATCAGGCGGCTCCTAAAGAAAGCCATGATACGGCGGTCAAGAGAATCTTTAGATATTTGGCTTATACCCCAACCTTTGGATTGTGGTACTCCAAGGATGCAAATTTCTCATTATGTGGGTACACGGATTCCAATTGGGCGGGAGATCATGATGATAGGAAGTCAACCTCCGGCGCTTGTCAATTTATTGGGAGGTCCTTGGTAAGTTGGTCTTCTAAGAAGCCAAATTGTATATCTCTCTCCACCGCCTGTAACATCCCAACATTTTATAATGTTCAAAAATCACAAAAATTTAAAACTTTTCTTTTTATTAAAATAAAATATTAAATGCATAAGGAAACCAACTATAAAAGACTTCAAAGTTTAATATTTCAAATGTCACAGTTTAAAACATTAAGTGACGTAACTTGCTACAAATGTAAAGACAAAGGACATTATGCTGATAAGTGCCCAGTGAAGATGAAGGAGAAATGCCTTACCCGCTCACACAAGAAAATCATCAGTCCCGTGACATGTCGCAGATGCGGAGCAACAGGACACTATGTCAGTGGCTGCCCAGAGCGGAAGAAGGATAAATCTCTCCAAGGACCGAGTGGACAGCGTGAGTGCTAAAAGTTTTCCGTATCCACCACATGCCATTGTATTTTGAACACTTGTACGCTCTACAACAGAGGAATAAACGAGATTACACAAAGTTTCTAGACTGACCACAAAAATTTCTTTTAAGGGTGGTAGCCACCTAGAGAATTCAAACCCAGTCGCTTAAACACAGAGATCTCAAACTATCTTTCTTTACATCCTTCAAATCAGAAAAACCATTCACTGTCAAGTTTTCCAGTTTCCATGTCAGAAATTTCTTTTTCAAAACATCTCGAGTGATCAGAAACATTCAAACCCTTGCTTTCTTTTCAGCTTCTACGAATCTCGGGGACGAGATTCCTTTTAAGGGTGGTAGTCTGTAACATCCCAACATTTTATAATGTTCAAAAATCACAAAAATTTTAAAACTTTTCTTTTTATTAAAATAAAATATTAAATGCATAAGGAAACCAACTATAAAAGACTTCAAAGTTTAATATTTCAAATGTCACAGTTTAAAACATTTTTTTATCCACTGTGTTTCAAAAATCTTAAAATATAATTTGAGAAATATTCTACAAACTACAATCCATTTTATTGTAAATAAATTAGTTTCTTTATAAGTATTTGAATTAAACCACTTAGCCATATCTATTCATAAATAAAAGATTACTCAAAAGGATATACAATTACTAAATGGTTTTCATTCCTTTAACTAAGTTCAAATTATAGTTTGGAAATTATAGGCCTATAGTGTATAACTTTAAAAACTTCATAGAATTTAAATTAATGAATTAGCCAAATAAACATTTCATTTGATTAAATGAATTTCATTTATTTTCAGAGCATGAAATGATTAATAGATTTTAAATAAGAATAAAATCAAAACAAAGGTCTTGTCAAAAATTGTTATGAAGTTTCAAATGAAATTATCATAATATAAAATATAATGATGCACAAGTTATATTCAATTAAAAATTAATACTTTATATTCCACATTTCTAAACATTATTTATATTTAGTTCTTTAATATTATGACAAAATAAAGATGAATAATTACAGTAAAATAAGTTTTAATAACTCTATTCAAACATATTGGAATGTGGGTATTTTACAAATTTTATTTAGCAAAAAGAAAATTTAATTAAGTTATAAATTCAAAATTGATATTAAGTATCAATTTTGTATTTAACCAACATTTCAAATTTATTAATTTTAAAAAGTTCTCAAAACATACCCACAACTGGTTTAACAGCAAGATATTATTTTTACAAATCTTTAGAAATTTATTTGACATCATTTGGAGTTATAAATCAAAAGATATGAATTAAAGAAATAAAAACAGAAAAAGAAAAATACTGGCTGACGTCATGCTGACGTCAGCAGATCTTCTTCTTCCTCTAACCGAACGAAGAGCAGAAAAAGGAGATCGAATCGGAGACGATTTCTTCTCCGATTCGTGCGGGATTCAATCTCTGGAGCCCTCTATATAAACCTCGGACACCGCCGCGTCTTTTTCCCCAAAACCCTAGCTAAACCGTGCCCCCAGGCCGCCGGAGGAGCTCGCCGGAGTCCACCGTGTCCGCCGCCGCTTTTCTTCCGATTGCCGGTAACAGAGAAGGGTTCTCCGCCCCCCTGTGGTCTCCTCTGATCCCCCTGCTCCTGGCGCATCTCCCTGACCCCTCCCCTCGATCTTCTTCGCAGCAAATCGTCGCGAGTGGAGCTCGCCGGAACCGCCGCGCCATCGTCCCCGAACCCGCACTGCTCGAGGACGCGCTGCTCGTCGTAGACGACCCCATCGCCATCGCAGCTTCACGCCGAACGTCGTGGTCGTCTTCTCGCGCCCGGGGAGCAACTCCAGCGTCGAGGCCGTTCGATCCCGAGCCCGCGCCGCCGTCAGCTCCATCTCCGGCGAGGTTGCGCCGCCACGGTATGGTCCAAGCATCCTGCGCCGTCCGATTAGATCTCCACGGCTTAGATTAGATGGTCGAGGACGAACGGGTACGCTCCGATCTGGACCGTCAGATCCAGATCTGACGGCCCAGATCAGATGACTTAACCATGTCAGCGCCTACGTGGCATGCCCCGTCAGCGCACAGTCAGCGCTGACGTGTATAATCAATTTCGTAATTAAATTTAATCGGCAGTTTTGCAGAAACACCCCTATCATTTAGATCTCTCACAACTTTTCAACCACAACTCCAAAATTAATAATTTTTATATATTTGGAAAGCTCTGGATGTGTAGATTATTTTGGATCTGACAAAATTCAAATTTGACTTAGTATAAAATATTCAAATTTCAAATGGTGAATTTGAGTATATTTGCAATAACTTTAAATCTATAAATCCAAAAATTGCAAATAAATATGTTTTAGAAACTTTGGAATATTTGTAAATGAATACCACTGCTATAAAATATTTTTGAGTAATGTTTGAATGATTTCATGGTTGTGTGTTTAATTTGAATAGTTTGACTATTTCTGAAATAACTTTTAATAGAAACATTAATTTTGATTAAATCCAATTGCAATAGATTTAATTAAATGCTCTCTGTCTATTAACACTAATTATAAAATCTTGCTATAAAAATTTAATCATAGGAAACTTTAATCTTATAATTATTCCTTTTATTATATTTTCCAAAATTGGAAATTAATTAAATTGCATTTATAAATTCATGCATATTTATAAATAAAACACAAAAGTTATTTTATGTTCTTGTGATTTAAGATTTCATTGCATATTTTATATGGTAGATATAATTCTCAAAGGAAAACCCCTCTTCAATAGTTTTCTCTAAGTTAGGATTATTTTCAGACTTAGTATTTTGTGAAAAGTGCTATGCACTAGACACTTAGTAGTTTTCAAGATGGAGCTAGAAGACCATTGAAGGACTTAGCCAAAAACAAGACTTCAGAAGTATCTTCAACGAGGAAACACTTAGAAGAAAATCAAGAAGAAGTTCATGAAGGACTTAGAAGAAAACAGACTCTGGAAGCATCCCCAAGATGTCAAGCACTTAGAAGAAAAGTGAGAAGAAGTTCAAGAAGACCAACCTCCCTTTTATTCTCTAAGTCTTTCTCTCTGTCTTTTCTTCTCCTCTGAGACTTCATGAAGACTAAGTAAATCCAAGACCAGCCTCGAGGAATACAAGAATCATCAAGTCTGAAGATCAAAACTTCAATCAAGACATCATCCAGAAGAAAGTTACAAGTCTGGAGATGAAGCCTGGAGGACAACTACATCTGTCTTTCTATCTTTCCCCTCTTTCCTAATCTTGTCTTCTAGACTTAACCAAAATTTGATCATGATGTTATCATCTTGATGTTGTTGGATCCTAGCAGCATAGTGGGATGAAGCGGCCTGGAAACAAACCTTACATGTCCACGTACATGAGACCTGTTCCACAATTTAAGTGGCTGGCCGGGTGTCTGTCTCTCTCACTATAGTGAATGTCCAACTTACAAAGAGTTGATAATAATTGTGATCATCTTGAACAAGTGACTTAGTATTTTTCTCTAAGTATTTTGCACATCATGGCTAAGCCATTTGAGTGCTTGTTTCCTGAAGAAATAAAACAAAGTGTATTTATCCAACTTAAGACTTTAGTCCTTAGTCCTTATGGACCAACACTTTGCCTTGCATTAACTTAAAAGATTTTCCATGGCATGAAAAAGCATTTCTAGCCTTAGGAATATTTTGCACATCATGCACAAACATATTTTTCTTAGAAAGTTTTATAAAACTTATTTATTCATCTAGTATGTGTTTGTTTGCATTGTGGATTTGTGCTTGCTGTTGATTGTTGTATTGTTGCTTATATTGTTTAGATTAAACGGAGAGCAAACGTTCGTTGTTGAAAAGAGTTTGTGAACAACGACAACATTCAAAGGCAAGTGGCACACCTCATAAACTTCCTATTTTATGCATTACTTAGTGTATTTTTATATGCATGTGTTACTATGCTAAACCTGTAGAATCCCTTATTCCTGTGTCTAGGTTCCTATGCAATACGTAGTAGAATTATTGTTGCTATGCAAATGTGTTTTGTGAAAATCTAAATTCTACTAAGTTAAGAATGAAACACCTGGGTGGTAATTGGTCGGATGGTTTATGTTGAGTGGCTACTCAGGTCCATTTCTATGGCGAGTATGTACACTTGAGAACGGCCACCCAGGAACAGAGGAATCTGAAGGAACTCCAAGTGACGATTGCTTCCAGTGCAGCCTTTTGACAATGGGCTCTGTCTAGAATAATTAAGTTGTGAGGGTGCAACCTGTCAGCTTGACAAGCAGATGTAGAGGGATGATAGGTGGAACGGGTCTTGCTAGTATGGTTGCATTCTTCTTCTGAAAGTTCTTGTCTCAATCCTCTCCTTTCCTTAATACACTCCGCGTGTATAGGATTTCTCGGACAAATTGAGTCTAAAGGTGAAAGTGCACAACCTCTGCAGAGTGTAAAACTAAGTACTTAGCCGTGTCCCCGGTTACGGACAATTTTGAGCAGCTGATCAAGGACGTCAACGGAGGATTCCATCATTCCAATTTCTAAGTTAAAAGTTGATGGGTGAACAAGGGAAGATGAGATTTATGGTTTTCATGCCATACTCGTCGATTTCAAGAAAAGTGTTTTCAAAAGAGTAGGAAAAATTGGCTTTATGCAAATTAGCCTTGAGCTCCACCAGCCAAATATTCATATAGGCTTTAGAGTTATTCCATAAGTGTCCACCATAGTGTCACTTGCCAGACTCCATTTTAATGGAATCTGACCCACGTTGTTGCAATATTTTTCTTATTGCAGATTTGATCAGATGACGAGTGAGGTTTCGTAAAGGTTTCGAGTCTACAACTAACATGTTTTCGCCTGTGGCAGCATGAAAGTTATTAGAGACTCACTGCTATTGTATTTTCCGCTGTATACCTTTCAATGCTAGCTTTATGCTATGCAACTTGTATCAAAATATTTTGTAAGTTCTGGATCATCGATGTAATATAATTGATGCTTTGTTGTGATATTACATCGTAACTGTGTGTGCAAATGAATCGATCCAGGGATTTGCACTATACACAGGTATCTCCCTTATTTAAAGAGCAGGTACGCTACACCGCCGAAGCCGAGTATGTTGCCGCTGCAAGTTGTTGCACTCAGTTGCTATGGATGAGGCAAACTTTAAAGGAGTACTGAGTCGATTGCGACAAAGTGCCTCTTCTATGTGACAACGAAAGTGCCATCACGATTGCTTACAACCCGGTGCAACATTCAAGAACCAAGCATATTGAGATCCGCCATCATTTCATAAGAGATCATGTGGCCCGAGAAGACATTGACTTATCATATGTGGGCACAAGGGATCAATTGGCGGATATCTTCACGAAGCCCCTTGAGGAAGGAAGGTTTTGCTTTTTGAGGAATGAGCTAAATATCATTGATTCGAGGTCCTTAGCTTGATCGCTTGCACACTCACCTAGGGCGTAATTGCATCTTATCTTGTTTAGATGTAGGCATGGAAATAGGGGGAGTGCGGTCCTAATACATTGGACCATCCCTCCCCCCATTATGCCGATAGCAAGTGTTCTTTTATCTCTATATTCATTCTTATGACTAATGAGCTAAAACAAAGAGTATTGGTTATGTACCCAAGATACATCTTCGCGGTAACATGCCATACACTCCTACATGGTGGCCTCGGCCACCGACCTCTTCTCTTTGAAGAGTTGGTTTTATTTGGAGCTTATTGTTGCTATTTGCCCTCCTTTTCATGCATGTGGGAAACCTAATCAACTTGGCTCTTTATGTTTCGATTTGGTAGTTGTAAGTTGAGTACGGTGTACCAATGACAGTTTGGAAATCTATCCCAAGCCTACTCCCCCCTGAAAACATTTATCTCTATTGCACACAAGTCATCCATTTGAAAACTGGGATTTTGGTTCAGCAGGTCAGAATATCCGGTTCATTTATAAACCGGAATATCCGGTGACTCGGAATATCCGTTGTAAGTTACACTCGGAATATCCGATCGGGCGGTTTGTCCAGAAATATAAGGGCAGGCTCAGGGTGAAGGGCTCATTAGTGCCTTTCTTCCACCCTCGACCTCCCTCTCCTCCAGCCGCCGCCCCTGCTGCTCCAAGATCTCTCTGGAGCACTCCGACCGCCGTGAAACCTCTTTCTCGGCCGGATGTGCTCCTCCTCCGCCCCGGGAACTCACTCCTCCAAGCAATGGCCTCAATGGATGAGGGTAACTTCACTTTTCTTCTTCCTTATGTGCTTGCACTTGGATCTTGATGTGGAGTTATTTGTTTCAATATTGCTTGGTAGAGATTGTTCCTAGCACTATTACCTGCCATCTACATGAAGGAGATATGCCCTAGAGGAAAATAAATAAGTAGTATTTGTTGCATTATCTCATAAGTTTATAATAGGTTTGTGTATTATGCTATAACTGTATTAATCAGAATTGTTAATACACGTGTGATACATAGAAAAACAGGTCCCTAGCAAGCCTCTATATGAGCTAGTCCATTGGGCAACAGTTGATCGAGATTCCCGATCAAGGACAATGACGTCGGTTGACAATGGGGTCATCTTGTTAGTTGAATAAGGTGGTGGACATACGCAAAGTATTGCAATAAGATTGTATTACGATGTTTGTCATTTGCAATAGATAAGAATATGATAGCTTATTCCTTGGACCGTGAGACCGTGCTTATTAATGCTTCGTAGGGGTACTTTGAGAGCATCAAACGTTGTGTCTTATATAGCATGACAATAACGGTGTCCATCTTGGGTATTCCGAAAGAGCATCAAGACGTAAGGATCAAGAGCGGGATTTGTTCATTCTTGTAATGGAAAGATACTCTGGGCCCACTCGGTGATATTGCATCTATATAGCTGCGCAGCTTATGACTAGGTCATGGAGATGTAATATCGCAGACGAGTTAATAACCTTCGTCGGTAACGAGATACAACAAAGACATCGGTGTGTCTACGATCATATCTCGGACAAGGTAGTATCGCAGAGACAAAGGGAATGAATATCATATTTATGGTTCAACGACGATATTCGTGGAATGCACAGGGGTCGTCATATATTTCCAGGTATCCCTGACGATCATTGGTGAGCGGAGTGTCTCGACCATGTCTGGAGTGTTCCCGAACCGTAGCGTAACAAACTTAAGGTCTTAGCGACGCTAGGAGATAGGTTCTGGAATTTTATAGGAGTTTGTTGGAGAGAGAGAAATGATCAGGAAAGAGTTCCGGTGGTCCGGAAGGAGTTCCGGGGAGGTATGGAATGGTTCCGGGAATGTCCGAAAGTTGTTCGGGTGGTTCCGAAATAGTTTCGGAGTCAAGGGATATCGAATTATATATAAATATATTAATTATGAATTAATGGGAATTTTATATTAATTTAATATTAATTAAATAAAGGAAAAAGGGGCTCCCACCTACATGGGCCCTAAGAGGGCCCAAGAGGGGGAAACCGCACCCCACAAGGGGGGTGGGCCCCATGGGAGGTTCGGCCGGCCCATGGTGGGGCGCACCACCCCCTCTCCTCCTTTAGTCCCACACGGGGGAGCCAAGGGGTTTGCACACCCCCTTCCCCCTTTATATACCAAGGCATATTAATTGATTTAATTCATAGGAAAATCCAATTAATTCCCGATTTCTCTCTCGATCTCGTGGTTCCCAAGTTGGAGCCGCGCCGAGCTGAGGAAGGGGGTCTCTCTCCACCTAAGCCATACCGCAGAGCGCCGTTGCTCTGCGGGATTCCAGATAAGATCTACTCCTACGATTTCAGCTGGATCTGAATGACCGGGAGTTGTCGCTAAGCTCCGTATGTTTGTGAGTGCTCGGAGGCATCTCTTTTGAGGAGCTTGGGCGACGTCGTCTCGCCCCCTGCAGCCGCCGCGCCTTCCCCCCCCCTGCTGCTGGCGCACCAGCCCGGGTGCTGGCGCTCTGCCTTCTTCCGCCCGACGCCCGTCGACGCAGATCATCATCGACACCCCGGCGTCATCGACTCCGACATCGTGGCAAGTTCTCCGCGACCTCGAGGTCGGCTACGTACGACTTCATCGTCAACGCTTGTGCGGGAGTGTAATCCCCGCTATCGGTCTACATGGAGGTAATGTAACTCGTTCCGCCACCGTTATCGCATGTACTAGATAGATAGATCCTGGCTAGTTAGGGTTTCGTTCGCTAGAAAATTATTGTTTTCTGCACCGTAACCCCTTCAGTGGTATCAGAGCCGATCTATGCGTAGTACTGTTGGTACGGTTAGAACTCATGTTGAATGAGGGCGTCTTTCTTATATTTGCTACCCTCTAGCGTGCACTTGCGATGCCTTCGGTATTGAGTTGATGAAGCGGCCCGGACCGACTTTACGCGTACGCTTACGCAAGACTGGTTCCACTACTGACATACGGCTTGCACCGTATTTGTGGCTGGCGGGTGTCTGTTTCTCTCTCTCTAGTCGGCAAAGCATTTTCAATGGATGGCCCGAAAGGGATGCTTAAACATGCAATTATACGATCGACGTTGTGGTACAAAGTTCGTAGGTAGGGAAGCGATTCTCTTACGAATAAGCCTATATGTCACGTAAAACTTGCAAAACCAAATAAAGCTAGAGGCGTCTAACTTTGTTTTGCAGAGGCGTTATTTTATGTGACATGGTAACGGTAAGTTTTGATATTACTCATACTGTCGGAGGCATTGGAGGATTCCGTAGACTCGGAGCTATGCCGGGGCGCCGGGGGCCAGGCACATGGCGCCATGAAGGTCCAGGCGCATCGACCATGTCACATCGCACTTCATTGCATCATTATTGTGTGCTGTTGTGTGTGCATCCTATTGATTGCTTATATACTAGATATACAACGGTAGCGTCATAAATAGGATGATCCCTAACAAATACCAAAATTGTGTTCTCCCTCGTTGCGCACCACCAAGAAAGTTCTACGTTATGAGGCAGGCCGTGATGATCGGGTGTCACACATCTCGTCGTTCGCATACAGTGGGTGTAAGCCATGTTGCACGCGCAGGGTCTTCGAGGTTTGATTGGCGAGCCTAGCATACTCAGAGGTATGGCCTCGGAACACGGGAAGATCGAAAGATCGAGCACGAGTCACAGAGTTTTTGTGATCGACATGTTATGTCCACCTTTGAAGCTGTGCTGCCGGCCGTGATGATCGGGGGTAGTGTGGTGGATGAGGGTCGTGTAATCGCCATTATTATTTCTAGGGATAATAATCTTGGTGTGGTGTGTTTTTGATAATGAGATTATAGAACTAAAACTCACCTATATATTATAAACTTATCTTACCTCTTTTGCGATCACATCTGGAGACTACGGAACTATGCTTCGGTTACTTCTTCAAGAGCTCGGATTCTACCTTGGAGCCGACGGGTCCAACTTCATCAGCTGGTGCAATGGTTTTAGAAACATTCTCCAAACACAACAAACATCCTATATGTGCTAGAACATTAGTTAGGAGTTAGACCAGATAATTCTGATAGCAAGGAGCAAGATGATGAGTTCCGTAAGCATCATGACATGTTCATGGAAGTGACGATCGTCATGAGCGTATGCCTAGCACCTGAGTTGAAAGTTGTTTCAACACATGGAGCCATATGTCGTGATTGATGCGATCAGAGGTCACTTCAAAGATGAATTGAGTCTTGAGCAGTTCAGACAGCTTAGAAAGTTCCGGACCATTCACATGGGGAGCATACCTGTCTGGAGACTCAGTTGAAAAAGTTGTGTGACATCTACTTCAGGCTTACGAATATCTACGATTTCTAGATAACGAACTCCAGTGCAATAGAGATTGTGCTTTACCTTCTAGCTGTGAATAGCATGTGCGTGAATATGCTATAGAGACACGGTGAGCTTCTTCACGTTCGTGAACAAGTTCAATTCTCTAAAAGTTGATGCATCAAAGAAGAGTTCTTCGACGCTATGGGTATATTTGATATACGAAGATATAAATGTATTCTTCTCATACTTGATGAAACGTGTTTGATAATTGTTCTGTTTGTGAAACAGTCCCTGATTATCACAAGTATGTGGCGAAGGGTGACGTGACAGTGCACAAGTGATGGCAAGTTAATGGCCATTAGTGCTCACGCCCTCGAGATATCATATTAGTCATCATCAATAGTTTTTGATAAGACATTTTGTAATAGTGAGAATGTGATCTAGTATGGTGTCTTGAATGTTACAAGACATAATTATTCATATAGAACACATCAGTTGTTTTATGTTATGGAACAAAGCAGTTGATTCATGTTATGAGTAATTTGCATCACATCTCAATTACATTATGCGTATGATATACATTTATAATAGCAGGAATGATAAAATTATGTGTCCAATGAACAAACACCATCGAATTTAGTCATAAAGGCAATGAAAGAAGTAATGGATATTTTTGGTCCATTTAAGTATTTCGAGTGCCAAAATTGATTAAAGTTTGAAATGCAGTATTGAAGTTGCAATACTAGAGGAGATTGATTGAGAGTCATTTTTAATGATTAATCAATGGTGTTATTGCATGATCCGAATTCTTCCATGATGTTGGTAAATAGGAGTATTTGCCCGATAAATTATGGAGTCTGAGATTAATTTGATAATAGATCAAATGGGGTTTTTCAGAAGAAAGATTAGTGAATATTGTGTTCACAAAATTCGATCAAAGGACAGTATTTTTTGAATTATGATTTCAGCGCAAGAGACTTGTGGAAATTTGCTTCACAAAATTATAATGTCATATATAGTGATATGTGGGGAATTATAATCATGCTCTATTTTAAATAAAGTGCGGTCTGTCAGAATCAGTCTTAGAATCTCCTAATATGTTCGAAACATTATAGTCGATGTCCACTTTAGAAAATAGATATTTTTTCTCAACGAGAATTCGTAGAATCGACAGTAGTGTCAACATGTATATGATTATGTGATAATTCAGAATATACATGATTGGTTCTTTGTAGATTGCTCGCATTGGATGAGAGTGTATTCCAAAACCAAATAGAAACAAAACTTAGTTTGTTGTATATATAATTCCGAGGAAAATATGATTTTTCGAATTATGGTTTATGGATTGGAATTAGAAGCTTGAAATAAAGTGTCAGACTTATGTTGGAAGGTGTTCCAAAGAGTATATGTCTGCTAATGAAATTTTAGTGATTAAGAGTGAGGGAGACTAGAAAGTTGTTTTCTGATTGCAATCCTCTTCATAAAAATCATAATATTTTCATGAAAGAAACTTCTAAATAAAGTGTTGTTATGTTTAATATTGCTGTCGGGTCACAGCACTGTATTAAGTATTACAGATCTTGTTGACAGATCAAGGTGCACTTTATGAATACAAAGAAAGTTGAGAAAGTATCGGAATAAGAACAAAGGCTTTTGAGCCTGGAAATCCAAAGTTGCATTTGAAAGGATTAAGAGAGTAATTATTGCTGCAATTCTTATTAGAGGAATAAGATTGTTTAATCGTCATTTAAGTTGTTATATGAGAAATGTGACTATAAGAAAGACGCGGTGGCATGTCTTGTCAAGAAATGTGTCTTGGACAAGATCAAATTTGTTGACTACATTTATGTAGACATGCTTGAAGTCTGAGGGATTTGTATTAATGTAATACTGTAGTTTGTATTAAATTCGAATTGATAGTAGATCAATGATTTTGGTTTAACCAAAATGTCGTTTTAAGTGGGAGTCATAGTTAGTTCACTCAGGTGAAATATGTGAAGAACATATTTTTGAGTGGGAGCTCAGGAACTCGAATATGTGGATGACACGTTTTGAGTGGGAGCTCGTGTTGTCAAATATGTGGAGACATAATTTGAGTGGGAGTCGAATTCATTTTGTGTAGTTAACACATTGTGAAACTGTACCAATAGAATAGGATGAAGTTGTGAAACTATTTAAAAGTCAGTATCTATTTTGAAATAGAACGGGAATTTTAAAATAGTTAGTCGAGTTGTTTTGGATTATATCTGAGGAGTCAGATTAGAATCAAAAGGATGGTCCTTTGAAATCCAATTGATCATTAAGAGTAATGATGCATGAAAGTAATGGTTGTATGACATGTGGGTCTATTATGTAATATTAGACATCATACAGAAACCATATTGACTGCTCGATGAAATATAACCGATGTTCTTGGAATAAGAGCAGTTATGAAAGTAAATTTGGAATTTACTGGAAGTAGAAGTGCGTTAGTTAAGGGATTGACATTTGAATGTCAAGTTTTCTACATTGGTGTGAAAGTTTGTAGATATCGCGAGTTTGTAATTGTTACAAGGGGCTCTGTATGGCTGAGTGTGCTTTTCAGGGCAGTTATCTGGTTAGTATAATCAGAGTAAGCGCTGGGAAACAGAAGTCTCACTTAGTTACGGTATTTTCATATATGTTGTTAGACAACATAAATGATATCAAGCAAGTTGATGTCAGTGAATCGCAAAAGCATGCACAATCATGGATTGTGCAGTAACACTTTTCCACAAGCAAGCATCATCAAATGATTCTTATTTGATAAGGGATTTTGACAAAGTAAAATGCAGCTGGTTTATTTGTACTCTAGTGCAAGTGGGAGACTGAAGGAGATATGCCCTAGAGGCAAATAAATAAGTAGTATTTGTTGCATTATCTCATAAGTTTATAATAGGTTTGTGTATTATGCTATAACTGTATTAATCGGAATTGTTAATACACGTGTGATACATAGACAACCAGGTCCCTAGCAAGCCTCTATATGAGTTAGTCCATTGGGCAACAGTTGATCGAGATTCCCGATCAAGGACAATGACGTCGGTTGACAATGGGGTCATCTTGTTAGTTGAATAAGGTGGTGGACATACGCAAAGTATTGCAATAAGATCGTATTACGATGTTTGTCATTTGCAATAGATAAGAATATGATAGCTTATTCCTTGGACCGTGAGACCGTGCTTATTAATGCTTCGTAGGGGTACTTTGAGAGCATCAAACGTTGTGTCTTATATAGCATGACAATAACGGTGTCCATCTTGGGTATTCCGAAAGAGCATCAAGACGTAAGGATCAAGAGCGGGATTTGTTCATTCTTGTAATGGAAAGATACTCTGGTCCCACTCGGTGATACTGCATCTATATAGCTGCGCAGCTTATGACTAGGTCATGGAGATGTAATATCGCAGACGAGTTAATAACCTTCGTCGGTAACGAGATACAACAAAGACATCGGTGTGTCTACAATCATATCTCGGACAAGGTAGTATCGCAGAGACAACGGGAATGAATATCATATTTATGGTTCAACGACGATATTCGTGGAATGCACAGGGGTCATCATATATTTCCAGGTATCCCTGACGATCATTGGTGAGCGGAGTGTCTCGACCATGTCTGGAGTGTTCCCGAACCGTAGCGTAACAACCTTAAGGTCTTAGCGACGCTAGGAGATAGGTTCTGGAATTTTATAGGAGTTTGTTGGAGAGAGAGAAATGATCCGGAAAGAGTTCCGGTGGTCCGGAAGGAGTTCCGGGGAGGTATGGAATGGTTCCGGGAATGTGCTAAAGTTGTTCGGGTGGTTCCGAAATAGTTTCGGAGTCAAGGGATATCGAATTATATATAAATATATTAATTATGAATTAATGGAAATTTAATATTAATTAAATAAAGGAAAAAAGGGGCTCCCACCTACATGGGCCCTAAGAGGGCCCAAGAGGGGGAAACCGCACCCCACAAGGGGGGTGGGCCCCATGGGAGGTTCGGCCGGCCCATGGTGGGGCGCACCACCCCCTCTCCTCCTTTAGTCCCACATGGGGGAGCCAAGGGGTTTGCACACCCCCTTCCCCTTTATATACCAAGGCATATTAATTGATTTAATTCATAGGAAAATCCAATTAATTCCCGATTTCTCTCTCGATCTCGTGGTTCCCAAGTTGGAGCCGCGCCGAGCTGAGGAAGGGGGTCTCACTCCACCTAAGCCATACCGCAGAGCGCCGTTGCTCTGCGGGATTCCAGATAAGATCTACTCCTGCGATTTCAGCTGGATCTGAATGACCGGGAGTTGTCGCTAAGCTCCGTATGTTTGTGAGTACTCGGAGTCATCTCTTTTGAGGAGCTTGGGCGACGTCGTCTCGCCCCCTGCAGCCGCCGCGCCTTCCCCCCCCCCCCCCCTGCTGCTGGCGCACCAGCCCGGGTGCTGGCGCTCTGCCTTCTTCCGCCCGACGCCCGTCGACGCAGATCATCATCGACACCCCGGCGTCATCGACTCCGACATCGCGGCAAGTTCTCCGCGACCTCGAGGTCGGCTACGTACGACTTCATCGTCAACGCTTGTGCGTGAGCGTAATCCCCGCTATCGGTCTACATGAAGGTAATGTAACCCGTTCCGCCACCGTTATCGCATGTACTAGATAGATAGATCCTGTCTAGTTAGGGTTTCGTTCGCTAGAAAATTATTGTTTTCTGCACTGTAACCCCTTCACTACATACATTAGTTTTGCATTGTGTTGGATCGATCTAGTTTTAGACCGAGTCAATCTCAGATCTGCACTGTTTCTGTCTGACTCGGAATTTCCGACTCAGTCTGACTCGGAATTTCCGGTCCACCGGAATTTCCGGTCATGTCTGAATCGGAATTTCCGAGTCAAACACTGCAGTTTTAAGATTAACTCATGTTTAACTACATATGATTCATCAAATGCCTACCTAATGTGTGTATAATCTCCTGACTTGTGTGCACTTACCTTATGCTATCCACTATGCTCAAATTCACAGGTTCTAGTGGAAGTCCGTCCGATGGGGCATCAAGGAACACATCAAGGGCTCCTGTCCACAAGAACCCAATCAACAAGGGAAAGGGCCCTGCAATTCAAAGGCCGAAGAAAGTTGTTGTCAGCAAGCCACCATCCAAGAAAAGAAAGAATGCCCCTATTCCTCAACGTCAGGACTACTCGAAGATGAACTCAGTTGAATATTCTCAGCTCAGACAGGGGGATTGGTACCTTAGGACAAGGGACAACTCTCTGGATGATCGCAGCTATTGGTGCCAAGAGCAAGAGAACATACTCGTGGATCTCTACCTCTCTCTATCGAAGCCCATTCGGCCTATTCATATTTGATCTTGCAACTCTGCAGAAGAAAGCCTCCTTTGTTGAGGCTATTCATATTGTCAAGACCATGGGCTTGGAGAGGTTGGTGCTCACTCGCTGTCCCTACAACGCTCAGCTTGTGATGCAGTTCTTTGCCACCCTAGTGATCAAGGGTGACTCGCAGAAGACCATGAAGTGGATGACTAGGGAATCGTTCTGTGAGTCCAACTTTGAGGAGTTTGCCAAGGTACTGGGCTACAGGTTTGATGGTGACAATCCCCAAGGCTTTCGCATGCACAACCCCTACAAGCTTAACAAGAAGCAAACATCGCACTTATATGGTGAGGGAGCCACCCCTGGCAATTCTCGTGACTTGCTTCCACTTTATGATGTTCTTGTGCGCACCTTGCGTGAGAACATTGCACCAAGTGGTGGCAACAACGACAATGTGGTGACCCCTCTTTGCAACCTGCTTCTTCTTGCCAACCGCATTGTGGAGGACTCTGGTTCTGATGCTGACTGGAGTGTAGATGTGATGGATTACATCTACAATGAGATGTATGAAGCTATGACCACCAGGGTCACTATTCCCTATGCTCCTTACATCATGAAGCTCATCAAGTTCAAGTTCCCTGACTATAACTTCAGCAATGATGATATGGAGCCGCATGACTTCAAGAAGCTTTATGAGAAGAAGACAGTGGTCAAGCCCCCTCCTAGGCCTTCTACTAGCTCAGCTCCGGGTGGATCTTTCATGGGTGATGCTAGGAGGGCTGCTGCTCCTACTCATGCTCCTGCCACTCATGCGAAGGTAAAGAAGCTGAATTGGTTCCAACGCAACATCCTTTGCATGAATGTGGACATCCGCAAGGAGCAATACACTGCCTACAAGGATCGCCGTCAGTTGGCCTACAAGCAAGACTTGATCCTTCATCATGCATCTGGCTCTCCTGCTCCTGCTGCACTGTCTGATCCCCTGACCTTTGCTCAGTGGAACCAGGTTCCTTGGCTCCGTGGACTCAGATTGACCATGACCTTGGTGGCAGCTCATACACCACTGGACATGACTATGATGATGAGGAGGAAGATGAGGAAGAGGAGGTAGAGTATGAGGAGGATGAGGAGGATGATGAGGATGACGAAGATGATGATGCTGAGGATGATGATGAGGAGACCCCCTCGGACTGAAGACCTCCATGGGACGTAGCATCGCTCCTCTTCCTTTTTGGCGTTTAGATGCCAAAGGGGGAGAAGTTGCTCTAGTAGGACTTCTTCGGGGATTTGCAAGGGGTCGGGCACAAGCATATGCGTTTACCATTTATTTGCGCTTGTGTCCATTTATCTTGTTTGAAGTTATTTGTTAAACTCTTTTATTTTCTATGCGTGATGACTATGTATTGAGACAATGTTATGATGCTATCATTATCCCCATGGTTGAGACTTCGAATTTATTGTGTTGGTATTCTCTTCATATCCTATATACACAAGGTATGAAAATCTATCTAGTCTCAAATGCTACCATAACATTACATTTTGTCTCTTTTCTCCTATGTGATATCTTGTGTTTGTTGTTATAAAATTGCTCCTATCCTTTGTCATATTGTGTTGGTTACATGCACTTATTTAGGGGGAGTCATTTTCTGTCAAAAACATGATAGTGCATTGTGTTTCTTTGCAAATCTTGATATTGTCATCTAACACCAAAAAGGGGGAGATTGAAAAAACATTTCTTAATCCCTAGTGTTTTGTGTGTTAGTTAACAATACCAATGATATACTAATTCTATTGCTAAGTATTTCAGTTTGGGTGAATCTCATATCACAAATCCTAAAGCCAAAATGTAGAGAAAAAGAGTTTCTGGAATTCTTCCCAGAATCGGATTATTGGAACCGGAAATTTCCAGGATCGGATATTCCGGGTCTCCTATACCTAACAGAAAAATGGCTAAGGAAAAATCAGAAAGTGGTTCTGACTTCAACCGGAAATTCAGCTCGGAAATTTCACTGACTCGGAATTTCTGAGTCACCCTCAGAAAATTGGCTAAGTCAAGTTCAGAAAGTGGTTCTGACTTCAACCGGAAATTCAGCTCGGAAATTTCACTGACTCGGAATTTCCGAGTCACCCTCAGAAAATTGGCTAAGTCAAGTTCAGAAAGTGGTTCTGACTTCAACCGGAAATTCAGCTCGGAAATTTCACTGACTCGGAATTTCCGAGTCACCCTCAGAAAATTGGCTAAGTCAAGTTCAGAAAGTGGTTCTGATCTCAACCGTAAATTCAACTCGGATATTTCATTTCACCGGATATTCCGGGTGACCGGAATTTCCGGGTGTCACTTATACCGGAATTTCCGGGTCCTCGAGGCAGACAACGGCCAGATTTTGGGAGAGGGTATAAATACCCCCTCACTCACTCAAGAACAGCTAGCTCTCAGATTTTCTCTCTCCTACCATTCTTGAAAGCTCAAATCAACAAGATCTCCCAATCCCTCCACCCAAATTCGTTGATCTTTGGAGGATTAGAGGAGAAGGCCCGGATCTACATCTTCACCGAAGGGATTTGCATTTCCTCCCCATTCACTTGGTGATTTCGTGGCTAGGGTTTCCGGTGGGAAAACCTAGTTCACCATTGTTGTAATCTTGGTGTTGCCTTGACCTTTTGTGGTCATCTTGAGAGCCCCCAATTAAGTTGTGGGTGCGTGCCTCAAGCGTTTGTAAGGGATTCGATCTCCGCCCTAAAAGGGAATCAATAGTGGAAGGTGGACTCGCAACCTTTGTGGTTGAGTTCATCGGAGAAGAAGGTGAGCCTTTGTGGCGTTGCGGCTAACCTGTTGTGGTAGCGCACACCTCTCCAAACGAGACGTACACCCTTGGTTGGAACTCGGGATTACATCTTCGTCTCCACGTGATTCGCTTGGTTCCCCTTATCTTTACTCCCTTACTTGCTTGTCTTGTTAGCTTGCTTATCTTGTTATTGCTTAGATTGTCATTTAGGTAAATTCACCGTAGTTGCATATCTAGAGAATTTACCTTTGCGTTGAGACTAAATTTGAAAAGACCTAAAATTTGTAATAGCACCTATTCACCCCCCCCCTCTAGGTGCCGGATTCCCGTTCACAACTGCACCATCACAGGTCGGCAGCGTGCCTTGTAGCGGCCCTTCCATCATTTGCACACCGACGGCCGTCCGCGGTCCGTCGCCATTAGAAGAGCTCAACGCCCTCACGGTAATTACTTGCACACCGACAAGTCATTAATTTCTTCATTCTTGTCATCCTCTCATGGTAATATATGTTTCTGCAGGCCGACGAGGTGGGATGCACATTGCTGCTCATGGTGGACAATGAGCTGAAGGATGTGGTAAAGGCTAACATTGTTGCACCGCTTAACCGCGTGTGTCACACAAGGCCTTTGCCTGGTCATTTGTTCAAGATTTCCTTGGTTCGGGTGTTCCCGGGTTGCGCTCATTTGGATCCTCCCAATCAACCCGCGGATGCCGATTCACAATTTACCCTTGGCGATTGCTTGGGGTGGGCAATGACATGGCCAAAATCACTTATTTGTTTGGACGCTCGTCCTACGACCACCCACAGCCAACTCCACCTGCAGACCCCGAGACCGACGAAGATGACAATCATGACCCCGATAATTATTTCGTTGATGACGTTCATGAGCCGACATTCTTTCAAAATAATGAGAATACAGAAGACCGCCGTGATGAAATAACAAGACCCGGCGGGGCTGACATAACCGGCGTCTCCAAGCGTCTTTTCAACTCTCAACCAACACCTGAAGCTCCCGATCAAGATGGTCTTTGAGCCAAAGGCTCCCAAGAAGGTACAAAAAAGAACTAAGAAATTAGGTCCTGTTGAGTTCATGAGCCAACAAGAGCCGGGGTCTAAGGTCAAGCCGCGCCGGGTTCATGACAAGATAACCATCCAGAACTGGCATTCCATCCATGAGCTAGGTAAACCAATGCTGCCGCCCAAGATTCTCAAGATCGTGAATGCGGATATGCAGAACCTACATGACACTGTTCTCTATTAGGAGGAAAATCTTCTGAAGGATAGTAATCCGACATTCCCGCTTTTCATGGGAAAGGTACCAGAACGTTGCAACTTTGTCGATAAAGATCCCGGTCATATGCTCTTCATCAGATTTGATGACATCTTCGACATGCTCCATATGAATGCGCTCAGCCCAAGCTTGGTTCGCCTTATGGCGCTCAGTATGGAGCATCAGATCCTTAGAGAGAATACCCCCCACACCTCTGTAATTGACCCCTTCTACATGATCGAAGGATGGTTGCAAAACCCTGACGGTCGGAGACGGGCAACTGAATTCTTAGAATCTTGCTTCTTGAAGAATGTCAAGAAGGACACCTTTCTCTTGCCTTACTTTCCCGAATAAGTCATCAGCTATCTTTCGTTCATATCTATCGTTTCATTTTCATGCACAAAGGTTTAATTGTCTCTCCAAAATGTTTTGCACAGAAACAAATACGACACCCTCATCGTCTTATACCCTAAACTTGCATCTTCACTTTTTCTTGACGCGGGGAGTCATGAGAAGAAGAAGGACTACACCCACATCAAGAGGGTTCTCGATGATGCTCTCAATGGCTTCGTCTACCAGGGAGGCAAAGTCACAAGGCCCAACATAAGGCAAGGAAAGAATGCATTCCGCCACAGGCTCGAGTTCCCTTGCATCAAGAAGGCGCCAGGTAGTACGAGGGACGCCTGGTACCTCATCCTTCAAATGCGCGAGTACCTCATGGACAAGGAACGTCTACGATATCCAAGCGCTTGTGATAAATGGGCCGTGGACATGCCGAATGCCTCTGATGCCACTATCCGAAAGGAGTTCGAACGCATCCAGCAGAACCTTGCGCGAATAATCTGTAGGGATGTCTCCCGCGGAGCCGGGATATTCCACCTCAACAGGAAACCAACTTCTAACACTGCGACTGAAACACTCATACAACAGCAGGGTGACTACAGACCCTTCAACTCGTTAGAAGGTTGTCACCCTTTCCCGCCGAAGCCCAAGGAGAAGCCGAGCAACGAGAAGCCGAGCAAGGAGAAGTCCTAGATTTGATGGTGTGTGTGACACATTCGTGTGTCTTGACACACTAAAATGATTTAGTTTACATTACGTTTTCAATATGTCCATAATTTCATTGCTATTTTCTAACATTATACATATGTGTTGTGTATAGGGATGAAGGAGTCGAGAGCAACGAGAAGGACATGAAGCTAGAAGCTTGGAACCGGAAGTTAGAACCGGATGAATGAACACTTCATTACCCGCCATGACTATGTGATGATTGTAACTTACCGTCTACTTGTTTTGGAGAACTTACGACTTAATTCCGATGTTTGTGTATGATGAAAACATTTTTGTAATGCCATGAACATGTTTTAAATGCATATGTGAATCTATGTTTGAGCATTGTCAAATTGTAACTTTCTGAAATTCTATACACTTTTAACTTTCTGAAATTACTGTACTGCAATTCTGGTATATATATAATTCTGTAATGCATTATTTTAAATTAAAATATTTAATCGGAAATTAGACCGCTGGCGAATAGAAATGTTAGCGCTGGCGAACAGGCCCCTACCCCGCAGGGACCAGCGCTGGTGAGCGGGTGCAGCACCGTTGGCGGACAAGTTTCGTTCGCCAGTGCTGTGGCCTACTGCCGCTGGCGAACATAGCCACCGTTCGCCAGCGATGGCCGCCTCTACCGCTGGCGAGCAGCTGTTCACCAACGGTAAAGGTTACCACTGACGTTGCTCTGCTGGCGGACAGTTGTTGTTCGCGAGCGCTAGGCAAAAACAGCTCGTCAGCAATAGACTTTTTCCTATTAGTGCGAGCGCCCCTCAAGGGCCCGAATCTAGCTAGTGTGGCCGTTGTCACTGCGCACACGGTGGTGACACGGGCGGACGTACCCGCCGGCTAGCTGCGCGAGCGTCGCAATGCGGCGACCGCCTTTGCCTCGACCAGGGCCGTAGATGGCCTTGTTCGAGGTGTTCAACAGGCCCCCAAACTTCATATGCCACCAAATTCGTAGTACTGTACGTATGTGCTAATGGCCCAGTTTGATATTTACTAGTGGCCCAATTTCAGCAGTCAGCCACGCAACATCCTATTTAATCGTTTTCTTTGTTTCTGTGGCACAATACCCAGCAGACCAGCACATGTGCTCTTTTATAATCAGTTCTCAAAAGAAAATGCTGGTAGTCGGTATTAGATTAGCTGAATATCTGATTCTGGTCGGTACATATTAGAATCACGCAACTACATCTGTCGTTGGAGTCCAGTTTATTGCTTCTTGTTTCTATATATTGTTAAAAATAAGATATATTGAAGTTGTGTAATAGAGTGAAAGTACTTGTGATGTAAAATTTTCAAATTTTAAGGTCTTGTTTTACGTTCCGCATAGGTGACCCAATATCTGGAGACGACCCTGCATATACAGTATACCACCGGAAGTATTGAAATCACAATTCTGGTCGGTACAGAAGGAATAATCTTTAACGTATTATTTTAATGTGTCTTCAAGCGTATATTTTATGTATGGATGCTTTTAGTGGAAGCGACCCTCCCCGGTGAATTCCCGATTCCGATCGATACAGACTAGAATCACGCAGCTACGCCCGTCACCGGAGTCTAGTTATTGCATCTTGTTTCTTTATATTGTTAAAAATAAGATATATTGAAGTTATGTAATAAAGTGAAAATATTTTTAGTCTCAATGTCATGTAAATTTTAAATTTTTAGGTCCCGTTGTACGTTCCGCACAGGGGCCCAGGTTTCTAGAGACGACCTTGGTCTCGACAGCTGCACATGCTCATCCCTGAGACCGCGTTTGCGTCTCGGCATCCTCAGAGCCAGTTAGGGGTGTAAACGGATAGGATAATTTCCGCACCATATCCGATTTCGAAACCGTTTTCAACAATCCATATCCGGTTTAAAGGAATCCGCCGGATAAGGATATCCGATTCCGAAGTTGACACGCGGATATGGTATAGGATATGGTATGTAAAATAGCATAAAATATGGATTATCCAAATTTTAAATAGGATTATCCGATGGTTTGAATTCGAATAATCCGATTTTCTACCGAATTGTCTAGTCTAATATAGCATAATTTGAAACTAGTAAGTTGTCGAGTTCATTAGTCGAACAACATCTCACTTAAATAGTCATTGTAACGACTATGAATTACAAGTTGTTTAGTTATTAAGTTATTAAACAATTATTTTTGTACGCATGGTTTGAAAATTTAACTGTACACGTATCTATTCGATTAATTTTGTTACCGGTCCGAATCCGCTCCGTTTCCGCCCCGAATCCGCCATCACGGATATCCGCATTCGAATCCGCATTCGGTCATTATCCGATCCGCTTCGAATCCGATGAAAAATTATGATATAGGATATGGTAAAGGCAAAATCCAATCCGATCCGATCTGTTTACACCCCTACAGCCAGCGGTCGATGTGCGTACATGGACATGAACTCGCTGAACGCCATGCTGCAGGCGCCCGCATGCAACGAGGCCCGCGAGCACGGAGACGAGCAAGGCCGTGGCGAACTGGATAACTTATATGTTGACATCATTGATCTATTATTTTCGAAATTCGATTATTCACATCATCCTTTTTCAGTCGTACGATCACTCAGCGAGATAACTCACAATTAAACCACGTGAAACCCAAACACCATAGGCCTATTTAATTTATTCATCCAACATAGCGAATTTTCTATCAGTTATTTTCAGTGATGAAAGCACAAGTTACTATGAAGTGCTCTTTTATCTGTAATAACTATTTAAGAAATTTTCAAAAACTGTAACCGACAATATGCATATGATATATTTAAGGAATCTATCGACATTATCATCTTATTCAGCCTATTAATTTCATCTTGACAATTTTAACTAATTTGCATGCACTATAAACTGTATTTATCAAATATATAACCATTTTACGTCGAAGTTTAACCTTACAACTTCATGTTTCATGTATCTCATATGCTTTCGTTCACACAATAGAGCTTCTTAGATGCCCGCTGCAACGCGCGGGGTAACTATCTAGTAATATATTTTACTTCTTGTCTTCTAGTGACTTTGTGACAAACTTTTTCTTATTGTTGCCGCATTTTGCCCTTAACTATGAACTTGAGATGATTTTTACCACATTATAAATACCTAGGATGACATGACAAGTCACTAGGTAGAACAATTGAATTTGAATTTCTTAGGGGCGTATTTGAAATGGCAAAAGACAAGTAGTTGCACATGTTGAGAAAATTTGATACAGTTCGTAGGATTGGATGATACTTGATATAACAACATCTCTAGCAATGACCACTTTTGAGCATCTCAAGCCAGGTAGGGGGCTAGCGCATACTTCTTGGGTCTAAGGGCATCTCCAGTGCCCCCCCCCCCCCGCGCGCCCCCAGGAGGCCTTTTTGGCGCCGCCGGAAGCAAAAAGCGTCGTTTTTCCACCAGTCGCCCCCCAGAAGCCCAGTTAGCGCTGTTTCGACAAAAAATAGCGCCGGCGCCCCTAGACGAAATCCAGCCCACTGGGTTCGGCATGGGGAGGGGGCGAAAAGGCGCGAAACACGACGCGGGCCAGCGCCAACAGAAACCGCATGTGCTCGTCTTCTCGGCTCCCGCGTCGGTCAAAGGTTGTCGGAGTAATGGCATGGCGGGCGGCCAGTGAGCTCCCCCAGTCAAAGAGTGTCGGAGTTAATGGCGTGGCGCGTTCACGCGGCGCACAGTAATGGCCACCCACCGTCGCCCCTTCGCCTGGCCGCGCGGAGTTATAAAATCCCCAGAGTCTCGTTGCGCCCATAGCCATTCCTCTCTCGCCGCTTCTGCCTCACACCTCTCTCTTCTCCTCCACCACCACGACCTAGCCGCCATGGCCTACAGCCCGCTGACGCCGCCGCCTTGAACGGCTAGGGCCGCCGCCTCCTCCGCAAGGAGGAGGCCTGGGCGCTGTACCGCGTGGGCTACCCATGCCCGCCGGACATGCGCGTCCCAAGCGCCTCCGTCGGGCAGGGGGGGCAGCAGCTCAGCGCGGGAGGCATCCCCGTGCCCCCTGTTCCTGCCGACGAGCAGTTCAGGGCGGCGATCGCTGAGGTCCGCGCCACCCTCACTCTGCACCAGGCCGCCGAACGTCGCTGGAGGGCGGACGACAATGATGGATTTTGGTCCGAGTACTTCCGGCGCCGCCACGACGAGGATGTCGCCGACCGCGGCTACACCGGACGAGTGGAGGGCCGCTGCAACTCCACCGGGCGCAAGCGGTGGTGGGGCGGCGAGCATCGCACCCTGCCGTGGGTGCTGGACTACATCGAGCGCGGCAACGAGCCCCGGCTAACGATGTCGCTATGCTCGTGGATGTCGCGTCGGATGCACATTCGCGCGCAAATTTTCGAACACCTTGCGGGTGCACGAACCGCCGTCAGCAAGGCGGACTGAAGGAGATATGCCCTAGAGGCAAATAAATAAGTAGTATTTATTGCATTATCTCATAAGTTTATAATAGGTTTGTTTATTATGCTATAACTGTATTAATCAGAATTATTGATACACGTGTGATATATAGACAACCAGGTCCCTAGCAAGTCCATTGGGCAACAGTTGATCGAGATTCCCGATCAAGGACAATGACGTCGGTTGACAATGGGGTCATCTTGTTAGTTGAATAAGGTGATGGACATGCCAAAGTATTGCAATAAGATCGTATTACGATGTTTGTCATTTACAATAGATAAGGATTTGATAGCTTGTTCCTTAGACCGTGAGACCGTACTTATTGATGCTTCGTAGGGGTGCTTTGAGAGCATCAAACGTTGTGTCTTATATAGCATGACAATAACGGTGTCCATCTTGGGTACTCCGAAAGAGCATCGAGACGTAAGGATCAAGAGCGGGATTTGTCCATTCTTGTAGTGGAAAGATACTCTGGGCCCACTCGGTGATATTGCATCTATATAGCTGCGCAGCTTATGACTAGGTCATGGAGATGTATTATCGCAGACGAAATAATAACCTTCGTCGGTAACGAGATACAACAAAGACATCGGTGTGTCTACGATCATATCTCGGACAAGTAGTATCGCAGAGACAAAGGGAATGAATATCATATTTATGGTTCAACGACGATATTTGTAGAATGCACAGGGGTTGTAATATACATCCAGGTATCCCTGACGGTCATTGGTGAGCGGAGTGTCTCAACCATGTCTGGAGTGTTCTCGAACCGTAGCGTAACAAACTTAAGGTCTTAGCGACACTAGGAGATAAGTTCTGGATTAATATAGGTGTTTGTTGGAGAGAGAGAAATGATCCGGAAAGAGTTCCGGTGGTCCGGAAGGAGTTCCGGGTAGGTCTGGAATGGTTCCAGGAATGTCCGAAAGTTGTTCGGGTGGTTCCAAAATTGTTTCGGAGTCATGGGATATTGAATTATATATAAATATATTAATTATGAATTAATGGGATTTTTATATTAATTTAATATTAATTAAATAAAGGAAAAAAGGGGGCTCCCACCTACATGGGCCCTAAGAGGGCCCAAGAGGGGGAGCCGCGCCAAGCAAGGAAGGGGGGATTGGGCCCCTAGTCCGAGTTGGACTAGGAGGGTGCGCCGGCCTCCCCCCCTCTCCTCCTTTAGTCCCACATGGGGGAGCCAGGGGGTTTGCACACCCCCTTCCCCCTTTATATAGCAAGGCATATTAATTGGATTAATTCATTGGAAAATACAATTAATTGTATTGCAGGCCGACCGAGCTGTTTCTCCGCCTGTTTTGCCCCCTCTCTCCACCTAAGCTATACCGCTGGGCACCGTTTCCCTGCGGGATTCCAGATAAGATCTACCCCTGCGATTTCAGTTGGATCTGAATGACCGGGGGTTGTCGCTAAGCTCCGTATGTTTGTGAGTGCTCGGAGGTAACTCTTTTTGAGGAGCCTGGGCGACGTCGTCTCGCCCCTGCAGCCGCCGCGCCGCCTCCCCCTCTGCCGCCGGCGCACCACCCCTGGTGCCGGCGCCCCGCCTTCTTCCGCCCGACGCCCGTCGACGCAGATCATCGTCGACACCCCGGCGTCATCGTCTTCGTCATCGCGGCAAGTTCTCCGCGACCTCGAGGTCGGCTACGTACGACTTCATCGTCAACGCTTGTGCGGGAGCGTAATCCCCGCTATCGGTCTACATGGAGGTAATGTAACCCGTTCCGCCACCGTTATCACATGTACTAGATAGATAGATCCTGTCTAGTTAGGGTTTCGTTCGCTAGAAAAATTATTGTTTTCTGCACCGTAACCCCTTCATGATGGCCATAGACACTCTTCCTCTAGATTGCCATTTGAATAAATTCTTTATGATCGCCTGTTAGTATGATCGTTACAAATGTGTCTCCTCTAGCGAGACACTTGTTCATACATGATAGTGACAAATTTGGTGTCCTATATTTATGAAGTAATGATCATATGTCGATTTGAATTTAGATGGTAGAAGCTCCCACATTCATAATATTAATGCCAAAGGATACAAACTTAATAAAGACACCACACATGTGTGGCACTACCGTTTAGTCATGTCAGTGTTATAGTCAATGCATTAGCTCCATACCGGATGGACCTACAAGTCTTAAGATTTGATCTTTTGACACTTGCAAAATAACTGTGACACCGTTTTCGGAAAGCGGGCATATAACTTATTGATAGTCATACATAGAGATGTATGTGGTTCAATGAAGTAATTGACGGGTAGTGGAGATCTTTATTTCGTGAACTTCACTGAACGTTTTGAGTATAGCTTGTTGAGAATCGTGCATTTCGGTGTATGTGAATCAATGAAGTACTTTAACGTGTAGTGGAAGTCTTTATTTCATAGACTTCATGAACATTCGAGTAGATATATGGATATCCACTCGGGGAATGTTGGTCTGGAAACTTTGATTCAATCAAACAAGTTCAGAATGAAGTAGGAAATAAACTTAACAAGAAAATCAAATTCCTGCAGTACAGATCGAGGAAATAAAGATTTGAGTTATAATGTTGGCACATCATTGGAAGACTTGTGAGAAGAGTTCCACAAATTACGTCGCATGGAACACCATAGTGTCATGGTGTGTTAGGACGTCGTAATTGCACCCTATCGGATAGTGTGTGGTAAATGAATCTCTTATCGAATTATTGTGATCATTAGAGTCCTATGGTAGAAACGTAAACACTCGCGTTAGCAAATAGGGAAACCATTTGAATCCATGGAGACAATACCATACGAGTGATGGCATGGCTTTTGAGCCTGGATTGTCGTTTCAGCAATTTAGTGTTTCGATGTAATCGAACCTAAAATGGATAAATCTTTGTAGTATACCCTACCTAAAGAGTTAGTTGGGTACATGTCTCACGACATAGGCAAAATCTTTGTCGGGATATACCTTGCGAAAGAAATAGTTTCTTGTCCAAGGGTATAAGTGAGAAAGAAAGTAGAGCGAGACGAAGTTGGTGAACTTCCTCTCCAGACATCAGAGTGGCGCAACCGAAAGTGTGTTCGGTGTCAGGCTCCACAACTTGAAAAAGCTGATGATTCAAGATCATGATGTTCTGAGCTCATACTAAGAGCGTAGGCATACGAGGTTGTGTTCCACACTGTGTGTTACGACAATCTTGTTATGAAGGTCATATTAATGGAATATGATAGACCTACGAACTACGAAAAAGAGATGGTGGACCTAAGTCCGAGAAATGGCTATGAGTCATTTATGATCCGAAATGAAATCCATATACGATTACCAGGTAATGACTTGGGAGATCTTCTTGATGGCATCTAGGATGTTAATAGTATATGGAATTTTATGAGAGAATAGACATTGAGAAGGATCGATTTGTCGTGAAACAGTTCCGATAGATTCAAAAGTTGACCACATGAGAGTTTGTCTCAAGTGGCGAAGCCTAAGGCTCAGTTTGGCAGCACGGTATTTTCTAAACGGAAGTATCACCAAACCAAAGTATTCCAACGCCAGGCAAACTAATACTTCATTTTTCTCTCCTTTCTCAGTTTCAGAAAAAGAGGGTCGGACCTATTTCTCCAATACTTCAAAAAAACTACAGTTTTAGGCAATACTTCAGTTTTAAAACCATATTTTTTATTAGATCCAAACACCTTAAAGTATTCAATACTTTAGTATTTTCAGAAACCAAAGTATCCTCTGTATACTTTAAAAATACGTTGATGCCAAACGGAGCCTAAATCTATTCTGGGTCGTTTAGCAATTACTATAATTTCGAATGAGAAATTGATAGATGGATGAGAAAACCATGGTTCTTAATAGTGTCATTAAGAATGGTTTGTAATCCTCGGGATGCTAAACATGTATGCAAACTTCGGTGGTCCATTCATGGGCTGAAGCAAGCATATCGGAGTTGGAATCTTCACTTTGATAATGTGATCAAAGGATTTTGGAGTTGTCCAAAATAGTTGAAGAAACCTACATTTGCAAAGAAGTGAGTGGGAGCTAAGTAGCTTTCCTTGATCTTATATGTGGAAGGCATATTTGAGTGGGAGCTAGGTGTCATTTGTGATTTTGTATGTAACGACATATTGAATGACACAGATCCTCTAGTAGAGTGTAAAGGATTATTTAAGTGATTAAATTTTCTATGAAATGAAGTTAGGAGTATTAGGCTTCCGATTTATAATTGTATAGATCAGAAGGGGCTTAATAACATCAGGTCGGAATATTTCCTAAGTCAAGATTCTGAAGTGTTTCAGAATAGGACAAGCAAAGAAAGAGGTTCTTGCTTGTTTGACTAGGTAAAATATTAAGTTTATCTTGGCTTTTTCAGTGATAGAAAATGATGTTCGACATTCTCTATGTATCACACATAGAGTCTATCAGGCTGAAAGCTCGACTTTGTGTGACACGAGTTCTTGGTTGAAGAACAGGTTCTAGAGTGATCCTTGTGTGGATCAATGAACAAACGTTAAGTTTATTCTTCAGTGTCTATGAGAACTGAAGATAGGTTTTCTAGTAACGGGTAAGAGTGGAATGGCAACTTGCCGTAAAGCGGTTACGATGATGCAAGTTATTACACTGACCCATACGACTAGAAATCTCATATAGGAGATGTCCTTTATTTTGAAAATAGACATGGTTAGTTTGCGAAGTTGCATATGAATGCACTGTCGCATAATCTACATAGGTATAGAAATATATCGCGACTTCAGAAGTAGCAAGTGTGATTGGACTGAGCAGTTTTCGGGGCGTATGTGGTCTCCTTAATAGATCTCTTAGACTTTTAAGGCCCATGCTACGCGAATGTTCGAGTCTCACTCCATCCACTAGGATATATTTCACCGTCATCGTAAGATACGGGTTGATGTCAAACTAGATGACATAGAAGTGTTGCAAAGCACATATAGATCTCAATGTGTGAGTTCTATTGACTGTATTCCTCTTCCACAAGGCGAGCAGGCACCAAGAAGCTATGGGTGTTGAGCTTTTACCAAGTTGTAAACTAGATTAAGTGTTACTCTAGTGCAAGTGGGAGACTGAAGGGAATATTCCCTAGAGGCACTTAATAAACATAATTTATTGGCAATATCCCAAATCATTCATTGTATGTTTTACACCATGCTATAACTGTATTAAGCGAAAACATTGATACAGGTGTGGTAGATAAACAGCCAGGTCCCTACTAGCCTCTACTAAGACTAGTTTCATTGCACGATTGATGATCGAGGTTTTCCGATCATAGGGCATGGCGCCGGTCGGCAATGGAAGTCATATCGTTAGGTGTAATGATGTGATGGACATACCCAGTATTTATAGGACATAGTCATTATGCCTTAAGACCGTGAGATCAACTCTTATTGTTATCCCTGGAAGATACTTTGATCGCACCAAACGTCATATCTTATATAGTGTGACAATGATAGGTGATACTTTTGGGTATCGGAAAGGGGTAGTTGAGACGAGGGGTCAACAGCGGAATTTGTCAGTCCGCATAGCCGGATAGATACTCTAGGGCCCACTCGGTGAGATTATGTCAAATGAGTTTGCAAACATGTGACTAGGTCACCAGCTGACATAATATCATAGACGAGTAGAAGATAGCGATGTCGGTAACGAGATCATGATAGGTATGGAGATATCTGAGAATGATGCTCGGACACGCTAAGTATCGCCATGACAAAGGGTTTAAGACTATACGTCCAGGTTTGATATATGAAAGTCATTTGTTATATCATAGGGATTAATTCATGGGGTCCAGGCATACGAGTTAGTCGTTGATCATAGAGGAGTCTTGATCATACCTGTTATTATATCAAACCGTTAGGGTAACACACTTAAGGGGTTTCGACAAGACAACCGGAAAGGAAAGAGATCACCGGGAATGTCCCGGGAGGGGTCCGATGGAGATCGGGCAGCGACGAAAGAGTTTTCGGAGCTAGAATAAATTATATATAATATGTTTGATATTAATTAGTGTAATTAATATGCAAATATGATTTTATATATTTATTTTCGAATTTATTTAGGCTGATTTCCCTAAATGGGCCTTCTGGTCGAAAGAAGGCCCAAGAGGGGGAAATTCCTTAGGGGAATTCGGTGGGGGGCTTGGGGGCCGACCCAAGTGGGCCAAGGGGCCCACTAAGGGGCCGGCGCACCCTCCCTAGCCGCACCAAGGCTGTGGGATAGTCCCACATTGCCTAGCTAGGGAGGTTGGCTCCCCCGGGAGCCAATATAAGAAGGGGCACCCCTGGCCTTTTAATTCACCAATTAATTCCCTAATTCTCTCTCGATCTCGTGATTCCCTTTGTCGGAGTCGCTCCGAGTAGAGGAGGGGGATCTCTTCCACCATAGCCCGCTGCCGCGCTACTGGTGTTCTGGTCCAATTCTTCCGCTGCTCGTCCTGGACTGGAGCTTCGGAGGCCGTCGTCTCCACCGTATGTGTGTGACGCCCAGCGAGGTGCTGCGCTAGCGGTACTCGGAGGCCTACTTCCTCCACCCGACCTCGGGGTCATCTTCGTCGTCTTCGTCGCGCCGAGTTCTCCGCGACCTAGAGGTCGGCTACGCCGTCTTCGTCGTCAACGTTTGTGCGGGAGCGTAATCCCCGCTATTCGGTCTACGAGGGTATGTATTCCGATCTCCGCCGTACTTCTATATCTGCATAGTGTAGATCTTGGCTAGTTTAAGGATATCGTTGCTAGGAAAAAGTTGTTTTCTGCACACGATCCCCTTCATAAATTCAATACGAACAAAAAGCAAAAAGCTGAGAAACTAATATTTTAGTAATATTGCAAGTTATGTTGTTAAAATTTGTGAATAAAATAAATTCTACTTGAAATACTATAAAATGATAAAAATAAGATTTATAGAAGTGAAGAAGTTCAGTATAAATGCCAACACGCGGTAGAGGTCCTCAGTGCTCAGCTTGCAGTAATCGGCGTTCACCGGTGCCACCACCGTCTCATCTCCGTGCGCTCGCGATGCCATTGAGCTGAGGAATAAAACACATACGGTGGCTCGCCCCAATCGGGTTGAGAGAGCACCCTCGCAAGAAGATGAACCTTGCAAAACTCCACGCCTCCCTCAAAATTCCAGAACGAGAGGCTTCAGCCCTGCCCCTCCTCGGCCACACGCTCGTTGCAGCCCTGACGGCGACACGAAGGATCCACAAACGATACAGGAACGTCCTCACCAATCGTGAGCGGATGGCCATCAACTCCCTCTCGTCGCCCAACTGGACGAACACCTGAAATTTTGATATCTGTCATGACAAAAAAAAAGAATACAACAGCGACGCCAAAATTTTAAAAGCTTACACATCGCCTTCAGCCCTTCCGGAACCCGGTCTGCTGGTATGAAGGTTCTCCCGGCCAGTCGGATGACCTCGTGCATGTTGCCTCGTGGTGGCCCTCATGATCACAATGCTCGGAGGAGAATGCCAGATAACAAATACAACACCACTGATCCTTCAAGGTCGCCTCCGTGTAGTTACCATTCACTAGTGCAGTTGATAAATATGTCTCTCTTGGCCCACACATCTCTTCTCTCAGGGCGACTTGGGTGGCGTCCAAACCCTAAGTGACGCTGCCCCTCTTCCTCGCCCCTCCTCCCCTCTCTTGCCGTTGTCTGAGATGGTCGGTAGGCACACCCGCATCCTTGTCAAGGATGGCGGCGGAATATAAGATTTCAGCCCGCACCACTTTGTTCTCTAGCTTCCAAAACCCTAAGTTTATCTCCTCCGCGTGTCTACTGCCTAGCGGGGCCACGCTCTTCCCATCCTGTGGACTTCATTCACGCTTCTTAAAAATTGCAACACATCTCACGATCTCATCTTTTCCATGCATGCAGCACGAATCCTATCCGCCACCACCAACGGTTGGCTGGCGCTCGAGGGCGTCGTCGTTCATGGGGACTTTGCCGCCTCCAACGCGATCTGCTGCTGCCCGCGCATCTTTGAGATGGACGGGATTGACAAGACAAGCTCTTGCGGGTCGAGCCGCGCAGCAGCGCGGAGCAGTGAGTTAACCTTCATCTTGGGGTGGCCGTGCAACTCGTCTGAGACGTGGATCTCGAGTACCGAGAAGACCGCCGGAGAGACGACACGGCCGAGCGCCCGTTCGAGGTCGTCGAGTTTTTCGCCGTGCAAGACCATCTCGCGGAGGCCGGTCCAGAGACCGCCGTGCCACCGGCGAGATAGGACGCGGGTGCGCCCGGCGGTGGCGGCGCAGCGGAGGCGGGCGAGGATCAGGAGGAGCAGGTCGTCGGATAGGGCGCTGATATGATCAGGTCCGTAGCGTCGGCTGCTTACCTTCTTACGTCGGCGGCGGCATGCCCATCTCTTTCTTTTGACGACAGTACGGGGGCGCCGCAAACTCGACTTCATGGCATAGATCATGTAGCCGCCGTGTAGCTGGTCGATGGAAGAGAGGCGGCGCCCCGATCTCAAGTCCATGCCAGAGGCGATGCAGCTGCTGCATAGCTGCCGGGGCCGGGGGGAAGAGAGGCGATGAACGCTGAGTGCAGTTTTCCCACACAGTCGTTGGGCCGACGGTCTTATCCTGCCCGTCCATGCTGTTACGATCCGGGAGAAGCGGGTGCCTGGCCGCTGGGCGCGTTGACTCCGTCAGTTCGCGAAACTAAAATCAGGGGCATGAGCAAGTACAGCAGTTCCCTTAAAATGTCTCCCCTATATGTGTATGTAGGGGACTATCTCTAAAAAAATCTACCCTAAAATATGTTCAACTCCAGCAGTTCCCCTAAAACATCTCCCCTATTTAAATTTTTTATCTTTTTTTTATATTTTAAAAATATTGTATAACTAACATGTAAAATCCAACGGCTGCCTCTGTAACTTGTAGTGTCAAAAACTTATCCATCGCCAAAATCTGAAACATAAACAAAAATCTCACGAATATCGACATATTGCAGTGTCAAAAAACTCATTAATATCGGGATAGGGGAGTCTTCCACCTCCCCTACTTGTAGGGGAGACGAGCGAGTAGAACCGGGGGCGCCTATAAATCGGGGGAGCATTGAGGGAACTGCTGGGTGGTTGTTTTTAGACTTTTTCCCCTAAAAAACGTATAGGGGAGGGTTTGAGGGAAGTGCTGGAGTTTGCCGGATCGGGGCATGCCTTCTTCCACCCGGGAGATTCTCTAATAACCCCCCGGATCACTGAAACCTCACATGTCAGTGACCTATCAAACGGGCTTGTGGCGATACTTAAGTGACCAGGGGGGTTATCGTAGATTATCCCTTTCCACCCTGCCCCACCACCATCCGCTCCTCGCTCTCTCATCCTCCTCACAGGCTACAAGCTCTATTTGTGTTCATGGCCTGCCTGGTGGCGGCAACCGGCGGCCTCATCTTTGGCTACGACATCAGCATCTCCGGCGGGGTGACGTCCATGGACCCCTTCCTCAGCAGGTTCTTCCCGTCGGTGTACCGGAAGCAGCGGGAGGCCGACGACAGCAACCATTACTGCAAGTTCGACAGCCAGCTCTGCACCATGTTCACCTCCTCGCTCTACCTCGTGGCGCTCGTCGCCTCCCTCTGCGCCGCCTCCGTCACCCGCGTCGCCGGCCGCAAGTGGTCCATGTTCATCGGCGGGGCCACCTTCCTCGTCGGCTGCGCGCTCAACAGCGCCGCCCAGAACGTCGGCATGCTCATCCTCGGCCGCGTCCTCCTCGGCGTTGGCGTCGGCTTCGCCAACCAGAGTGTGTCGGTCTACCTGTCCGAGATGGCGCCGGCCAGGATGCGCGACATGCTTAACAATGGCTTCCAGCTCATGATCACCCTCGGCATCCTCGCCGTCAACCTCATCAACTACGGCACCGACAAGATAGCTGGCGGCCGCGGATGGGGCTGGAGGCTCAGCCTCACGCTGGCGGTGGTGCCTGTCATCATCACTATCGGTTCCTTGTTCCTCCCCGACACGCCCAACTCCCTCCTGGAACGCGGTAAGGCCGACGAAGCCAGGCGGATGCTCCGGCGCGTGCGCGGCACCGACGACGTGGATGCCGAGTACCGCGACCTGGCTGCGGCCAGCGAGGCGTCCAGCGTCGTGGAGCGGCCGTGGCGTGGCATCCTGCGGCGGCGATACAGGCCCGAGCTCGTGATGGTCGTGGTGATCCAGCTTCTGCAACAGCTCACTGGCATCAACATCATCATGTTCTACGCTCCCATGCAGTTCAAGATGCTAGGCTTCGGCGACAGCGCGTTTGCTCATGTCGGCGTTCATCACCGGCAGCGTCAACCTGGCGGCCACGTTCGTGTCGATCTTCACGGTGGACAGGGTGGGGCGGCGCGGGCTACTTCGGCAGAGCGGGGCGCATGCAGATGTTCGTGAGCCAGATCGTGGTGGGGTGCTTATCGGCGCCAAGCTCGGGTGGAACGGCGTGGCGGAGATCCCGACAGGGTACGCGCCGGCGGTGGTGGCGGCGATGTGAGTGTACGTTGCCCGTTTCTCATGGTCGTGGGGACGCTGGTGTGGCCGGTGCCGAGCGAGGTGATGCCGCTGGAGGTGAGGCCGGCGGGCTGAGCATCACGGTGGCAATCAACATGCTCATGACGTTCGTCGCCCAATGGCGACGCCGCGTTGGATAAGAGATTTTTCGGTTGGGGCGACTAAAGACAAGGGCCACTAGCAAGTTTTCTAATGTCTGGCCGGGGGAGAGAGAAAGTAGGCCTCGCCTAAACACCATCACGCGGATACGGTTTGCAACGACTAAGCAGCGGGGGGTGGCGGGGCAGTCGTTGACCAGCACGGATCTTGAAGTTGTACCAGTGGTATGGATAGGACAGCGCCTCCAACGACTGTGAGGGATTGTATTTTCGCTGCTGCAAGCGCTGCAAAGCTGGTGGCACTCGCAGAGAAGACAAAGCGGGTGTTAGGTAATCACCATCACGGAGTGCGTATACGTTTCCGAGTTCGTCTACTATATGACACTTTGTCGGTTACTAGCAATGCGCGTATAGTGCTATATATTGCATTTCGGAAGAGCCACCGCCGTGAAATCAATCAAAACCCTTTTTTAGAGAGTCCCAAAAAATAAGCCCGCTTATTGGCGCAAAATGGTGTATTAAATGCTTCGTTTGAGAGCGTAAAACTTGCGTGGGTAAATGCGTCGCATACTAGCTAGTCGATCGGAAGCCGTGACCAGGGCGCCAGATCAGATCAGAAACGGGATGGCGCCGGTGTAGTAGGAGCGATTAACGAATACACGTACGGTGCACTACTAGAAGAACTCGGAAACGTATACCGTATACGACTTAAACCTGGATGGTGATTACATAACACATCTGATGAGTCCCGGCCCAACGTCAAAAATTATATTGTGCAACCAGACGAGCAAAAAAGGCCACGATCACACAGGCAGCCAGGAAAGAGTGAGAACTGATCTTCCAGGGGGCTCTTCGCTCTGCCATGCCCATGGAGCTGAGATCGGGGCGCCGCCTCCGTTACACACAGCAGCTAAGCAGCCGATGCCACGGACCGGATCATATCAGCACCCTCCCCGACGATCTGCTCCTCCTCATCCTCGCCCGCCTCCGCTGCGCCGCCACCGCGGCGCGCACCAGCGTCCTATCTCGCCGGTGGCGCAGTGGTCGACTCTGGCCCGGCCTCCGCGAGATCGTCTTGCGCGGCGTCAAGTTCGAGGACCTCGAGCCGACGCTCGGCCGTGTCGTCTCTCCGGCGGTGTCGGTACTCGAGATCCACGTGATCCCAGACGGTGTCGCCCACTCCAAGATCCACGTGAACTCGCTGCTCCGCGCAGCCGCGCGTCTGAGGCCACGGGAGCTCGTCTTCTCGCTCCCCTCGTGCATGGCATGCAAGTCCGTCCAGATCTCCCTCCCGAGCTTCCGCCGCGCCACCTCCATGGTGCTGGACTCGCCCTTGCTCGACCTGCCCGTGCCAGACGGCGTCGAGTTCCCCGCGCTGGAGACGCTGTCCATCTCGGCCAACTCCGTGGAGCCACTGGAAACCCTAATCTCCCGCTGCCCGCGTCTGCGGCTGCTCAAGCTCAACGTCTCCAACTGCACAGTCAAGATCCGCTCCGGGTCGCTGCAGGAGCTCGTGCTGGAGACGCACAGACCATGGCTAAAGGGCGTGGAGATTGCTGCACCCGACCTTAAGCAACTGACCTTGTCCACAAGCTCTTCCACGAATATCCACATCTCCATCCTGGCGCCACTGGTACAGAAGGTCTCGTTGAAGTGCTGGTACAAGATGGGGGCTATTGTGCTGGGCCCATGGTACCTCAACAAGCTAAGGCTACTACATACGGCGGCGGAGCGGCAGGCCGCCGGAGACGTGCCTAATTCGCTGCACATTCATGCTGCCATTGTACGTGTCCCTCTCATGCATGTCTCCCTGCGTGCATGCTTCTCGATTTTCAAAGAATATACTGTATAACTGAATAATTTCTTGTCCGTTGAAAATGTATTTTCAGTGCCGGTTCTTTCTACGTGACCGAGAGACCAACTGTATCCATGAGATTGAGAAGCATCTGGTTGCGGCCTTCTCTGCGGTGGAGCTGCATCTCACAACCAGTGGCCATGTTTTCGGAGCATTCGTGTTTCGTGTCATTGGGATCAACCGGATTCGCCATCAAATGCGGAGGCTTAAGGTCGTCCTGCTACAGGGATCAACACCGGTAATTAATTAATTCTCCTCTACTCGCTCTTAATTATTTATCTTTTTTTCTAAATACATGCTTTGGTTAGTAGTTCACATTTAATCAATTATGCTTTCATTCAGGTGAAAGAAGAAGAAGTATGCCCAGCAAATTGTAGTTGTGATCCCGTGAATTGGAAAACCCAAAGCATCTCCTTGACCGCTCTCGAAGATATGGAGATCGATGGCTTCAAAGGAGAGGATCATGAGTATGATTTCTTGAAACTGGTATTCCTGTCGGCGCCGATTCTTAAAAGAGTGACTGTGAAGCTGTCCGATGAGGACTCATCAAGTAGCCGCGGAAGAACAGATCAGCTATGTGATATTTTTAGGGCGCATTCTTCCGTGCAATCTTGTGTTTATCTTAGCTCTGCGGAGCATTAGTTATCCACGCACGAGTAGGATCGTAGGACGATGTTGTCATGGAGCCGGTTCGAGGTTCGACTTGGGAGCGGGTGGCTCTTCATCATCTTTGTGATGATGTTAGACATGATTCTCCCAAATCCGTTCTTTTTTGACAGTGAGGTTGTTCTTACTGTGATGTGGCATTTTGCCTGTCCATGATAGTCTTGTCGTCTCCGTGACAACCTCTTATTGGCACATTATTTGGTCGAATGGTGTTGATCGCGTTAGAATTGTGCGTGTGAGTATTGGTTGAAAGACAAAATTCAGGATTAACATGTTCAAAGATGTCATGTATCATGATTCTCGTGCAAGGTTTATACTTAATAATTGCCCATTGTTTTTTTAGAACCTGCAGGAAGTGTGCGCTTCATTGTATTTAAGCTTAAAATGGGATAAAATAAAATTTACACATATAGCAACACCGGTACAAACCAGGCCATACCAGTCCACATGAGCATGAGGGTGTATATTTGTTCAACATTGTCAAAGTTAGAAGGAATGAAGTTTATGGTCAATAGCGAGATGGATTTTCCGGTTGCAAACCAATGGCCTGACTTTTCTTTGTCATACTTGGCAATGATGGTGCTTCAACATCGTTTTCTTGATGAACATATTGTATGGAGTTTGCTCTCAAGTTACAAACTCTTGATTTAGTTTTGACAGGATGTGGTGTTGGTGCCACTTTTGTGTTGTTATATTTCTTAAGTCTTTGCTTTTGAAAAACCCTCTACAGACCCCTTGTGTTGTGAAGGAATTGTATTTTTGGCCAATATGAATAAGAAACTAAGGATTTTTTTAATAAATCCAATATCCTTAAATGAGATTAAGAACTAACGTTGGAGACTAGAAAACCATGGAAACGATTTGATCGGCAAAGGCCTTGGCGGGTGAGTCTATTTGTCAGCTAGTTGTTTTCTAATTCGTGCATAGACACATTTTTTACCAATCAAAAGTTGCCACGTGGCCACGGTGTGCTGTCGGTTGACGCAATTTTTTACTAAAAAAATGTTCATATTCAAAATTGTTCAAATTCAAAAATTGTTCACATAAAAAATGTTCATATTTCAAAGAATGTTCACATTTGACAATTTTGTTCACATTAAAAAATTGTTCTAGCTCTCAATCGGACGGACCGCACGAATCTTAAAGAAGATGGACGGTCAAAAAAATGATTATGCACGAAAACTAAAACAGTTAGATGCTAAACAGCAAAACAGTCAGCTGTTTTTCAATTGACAAACGCTAGCCGACATCTGGCTGTCGCAAAGCATTGTTACAACCGCCTCTCGCACCGTCGGATCAGGGCATGCGTACATGGAAGCAAACGACCACGGATGTGCTTAGCTAGCAGATAGAGTTTTCCTTTTCAATTCGTTCAGTCAGATTTTCGACCACAGATGTGTTTGCCTGTGCCTTCCATTTTCTGCACGTTCCCGATTGCCGGTTGGATATGGGTTTATGTTTCCGACCCGCCAAAAAGCCCAAAAGAACGGGCTGTCTTACCTGCTCCTCTATTAAGATAAACCAAAAGGTGATTGTGGGCTTTCCTACTTCTGTGCAGCTCATGGACAAACAAAAACAGACGAAAATAAAGGTGTCCCTTGAAGGTGAGGGATCCTGAAGAAAAACACACCAACCTTCAGGTTAGTGCAGTGAGAGATCTAAATCGTGGTTCTGTGCTTACTGTTGCAGCCCTCGGGTTAGTGCAGAGATAGACCAACTTCGTATTCAAATATTTTTCTTACCGACTTGAGAACACACGCATGCCCTTAGCCTTCTTCAGGTCAGGTTAAAGTAGTAGCTGCATACGCATGAAACAAAAACTGACAAGAAAAAATCATGTTTAGGATCTCGGCCATACAAATCTTTGTTGTGAATCCAAGCTGTACTACATGCTAGTTGAAATCGGCGCAGCGACACGCCGCGCCTTTTGTGAGATATATCATGTATGGTATGTTTTGGTCTTCTTTCATATATTTTCATCCTTTTCATGTGTTGTCATGAGAAGAATAGCAGTCAACCGTGCTGCTCAAAGTGTGTGTCATTGATAATGTATGTCTACAGGACATTTGCAAATGACTTGTAGGGTAAGCACCATAGACATTTAAATAAAAGGTAAAACTAAATCATCACTTTTGTAGCATTCTAGGTAAATAAAAAATAAAATAAACTCTCACTTCTATAGCATTCTAGCATCGAGATCAGTCATTATCAATGATGAGGATAGCAACAACCCATACAATCTTGCCAAAGCCGGCATTGCACAACTCCGCAAAATTCGTCAAGTCCATGAATGCAAATCTGTTAGAAGATAAATCATGAATGCCTAGTTAAGAAACATGAAAGAACCAGTAGGATAAATGAGTATATATAGTGGTAAAATAGCTAGTCGGTAAGCACTACAAAATTATCCATAATCAGGTATCATTTAGAGAGTCTAATACTTAAACAAACTAAATTGACAAAAATTAAATAAGATAAATTAAAACCAGAAGGACATCAAATATATCAAAATGCACCCATGAGGACATAATACATGAACTTATCTCTAAGAAATATTTTTGAAGTTCCGTGTGCAAACATCATTCAGTTCAGGTGAAACTGTGCACATTATTCATGTATAACTCTAAGTTGTAGCATAGGCCATCAAAATATCAAACATACCACAGATTCCTATTTGATTAAAATGTGCTCGATACTTACAATATTAAGCAGATATACCTAAAATTTGAATCATTATTATAAATAAATTAGACAAAATTCATTGAGCTCATGGACTTTCAAATGTAAAATGTAGATAGACATGTTTTGAAAAACAGGATTATAGTTTTATTCGCAACTGACAACAACAGATATTGAACATTAAAATGAAGCAAAAGCAATCACAAAAGGACTCTACAGACGTGGTTGCAAATTGAAGGGGATCGTGTGCAGAAAACAAAAATTTTCCTAGCAACGATATCCTTAAACTAGCCAAGATCTATTCTATGCAGATATAGTAGTACGAACGGAGATCGGAATACGTACCCTTGTAGACCGAAAGCGGGGATTACGTTCCCGCACAAACGTTGTCGATGCAGACCGACGAAGCCGACCTCAAGGTCGTGTAGAGGAAGCAGGCCTCCGAGTACCGCTAGCGCAGCACCTCGCAGGGAGTCGCACACGTACGGTGGAGACGACGCCTCCGAAGCTCCAGTCCAGGACGAGCAGCGGAAGACTTGGACCGGAACACCAGCAGCGCGGCAACGGGCTATGGTGGAGGAGATCCCCGGATCCTCTTGCTCGGCGCGGCTCCGACTTGGGAACCACGAGATCGAGAGAGAAATCGGGAATTAATTGGTGAATTAAAAGGCTGGGGGTGCCCCTTCTTATATAGACTCCCAAGGGGAGCCAACCTTGCCAGCCAGGCAATGTGGGACTATCCCCACATAGCCTGGTGCGGCTTGGGAGGTGCGCCGGCCCCCTTGGTGGGCCCTTGGCCCACCTGGGGCAGCCCTCCTGGCCCCCACCGAATTCCCCTAGGGAATTTCCCCCTCTTGGGCCTTCTTTCGTCCGGAAGGCCCATTTAGGGAAATCTGCCTTAATAAATTCGAAAATAAATATATAAAATCATATTTGCATATTAATAACACTAATTAATATCAAACATAATATATATAATATTTCCTAGCTCCGAAAACTCTTTCGGCGCTGCCCGATCTCCATCGGACCTCTCCCGGGACGCTCCCGGTGATCTCCTTCCTTTCCGGTTGTCTTGTCGAAACCCCTTAAGTGTGTTACCCTAGCGGTTCGATATAATATCAGGTATGATCAAGACTCCTCAATGATCAACGACTAACCCGTAGGCCTGGACCCCATGAATTAATCCCTGAGATATAACGAATGACTTTCATCTATCAAATCTGAACGTGAAGTCTTAGACCTTTTGCCATAGCGATACTTAGCACATCCGAGTGTCGTTCCATAGATATCTGCATACCTAATCCCGACCTCGTTACCGACGATGCTATCTTCTACTCGTTCATGATCTCATGTCTCCGTGACCTAGTCACATGCTTGCAAGGTCATTAGACAAGATCTCACCGAGTGGGCCCGAGAGTATCTATCCTGCTACGCGGACTGGCAAATCCCGCTCTTGACCCCTCGTCTCAATACTCCTTTCCAATACCCAAAAGTATCACCGTTATTGTCATACTAAATAAGATACGACGTTTGGTGCAATCAAAGTATCTTCCGGGAATATCAATAAGAGTTGATCTCACGGTCAAAGGCGTAACGACTACGTTCTCCAAATCTGGGTACGTCCATCACATCACTCTCCAGCGATATGACTCTCATTGCCGACCGGCACCATGCCCCATGACCGGGAAACCTCGATCATCAATCGCGCAACGAAACTAGTCTTAGTAGAGGTTACTAGGGACCTGGTTGTTTACGTATCACACCCGCATTAATGTTTCCGCTTAATACGGTTCTAGCATGACACAAAAACCTATTATGAACAAACGAGATATGATAAAGAATAACCTCTATTAATTGCCTCTAGGGCATATCTCCTTCAGTCTCCCACTTGCACTAGAGTACACCTTAATCTAGATTACAACTTGGTAAAAGCCTAACACCCATAGCTAATTGGTGTTGTTCATGCTTATCAAGCGGGAGAGGCTTCGTCAGCGGATCTGCCACATTCAGATCCGTATGCACTTTGTAAATCTTCACATCGCCTCCTTGTACGTACTGACGTATCACGTGGAAGCGACGGAGAATGTGTTTGGCGGTGGAGTGAGACCTTGGCTCCTTGGCGTTCGCAATGGCACCCGTATTGTCGCAGAAGAGGACCACGGGGTCTTGCACGCTCGGGAACACTCCAAGTTCGATGACGAACTTCCTCAGCCACACAGCTTCATTTGCGGCCTCGCAGGCAGCAATGTACTCCGACTCCATTGTAGATTGTGCGACTATGGGTTGCTTCCCACTTCTCCAGCACACGGTGCCTCCATTCACCTTGAACACGTAACCTGTCTGTGACTTACAGTCATCGGGGTCTGAGCAGAAACTTGCATCTACGTAACCCGTTACGCCAAGTTCCTCATCGCAGCCACCATACACAAGGAACATTTCCTTTGTCTTATTGAGATACTTAAGAATGCTCTTAACAGCTACCCAATGCGGCATTCCAGGATTACTCTGGAACCGGCTTGTCAAACTTAGAGCTAATGCCACATCTGGTCTAGTACTCAACATTGCATACATGATCGATCCTATGGCTGGAGCATAAGGATGTTTCGTCATTTCGGCCTTACCCAGTTCCGTCACCGGACACTGCGCCTTACGCAATATCTTATTCTTGATAACCGGCAGAGAACCCTTCTTTGCCTTCTCCATATGAAAACGCTTCAATATTTTATCAAGATAAGTACTCTGACTTAGTGCTAATAGGCGCCTTGATCTATCACGATAGATTTTTATGCCTAAAACATACGCAGCTTCTCCTAAGTCCTTCATGGAAAACTTACTGTTTAAATATTCCTTCACGCTATTCAGAAGTTCCACATCATTCCCTATCAGCAATATGTCGTCAACATACAGTGCTAAGAACACAACCGAGCTCCCACTCATTTTCTTGTAAATACAGGTCTCTTCCACATTCTGGATAAATCCAAAACCTTTGATTACCTCATCAAAGCGAAGATTCCAGCTCCGAGATGCCTGCTTCAATCCATAGATGGATCGCTGAAGCTTGAACACCTTGTTAGCACTTTCTGGATCGACAAAACCTTCCGGCTGTACCATGTACAACTCTTCCTCAATGTTTCCATTCAGGAAGGCCGTTTTGACGTCCATCTGCCAGATTTCATAATCATAGTAGGCAGCTACTGCTAACAAAATCCGAATAGACTTAAGCATCGCTACCGGTGAAAAAGTTTCATCGTAGTCAATTCCATGAACTTGTCGGAAACCCTTTGCGACAAGCCGAGCTTTATAGACGGTCACATTACCATCAACTTCAGTATTCTTCTTAAAGATCCACTTATTCTCGACGGCCTTGCGCCCTTCGGGAATATCCACCAAAGTCCACACTTTGTTATCGTACATGGATCCTATTTCGGATTTCATGGCTTCAAGCCATTTCTCGGACTCTAGACTCTCCATCGCCTCCTTGTAGTTTGTAGGTTCGTCTTGCTCGACTAGCATGACGGTGCAAACCATGTTGCCATACCATTCTGGTGGGATCCGAGATCTACCAGACCTACGAGGTAGAACATCTTCCTCGACAGTTTCTCCCACTCCTTCCACGGAGGACGTTTCCGGAATTGCTTCCGTTGCGCCACTCGGAATCTCGAGTTCAGGATCAACGATTTCATCGAGGTCTACCTTCCTCCCACTTACTCCTTTCGCGAGAAACTCCTTCTCTAGAAAGGCACCGGTCTTCGCGACAAAAGTTTTGCCCTCAGCTTGGTTGTAGAAGGTGTACCCAACGGTTTCCCGCGGATATCCTACAAAGACGACTTTCTCCGACTTCGGTTCGAGTTTGTCGGGCTGTAGTTTCTTAACGTACGCCTCACAACCCCAAACCTTCAGAAACGATAACTTAGGCTTTTGGTCATACCATAATTCATACGGCGTCGTTTCAACGGACTTGGACGGAGCCCTATTTAAAATGAATGCGGCTGTTTCTAACGCATAACCCCAGAAGGACACTGGCAGATCGGTAAGAGACATCATAGATCGGACACTATCTAGTAGAGTACGATTACGTCGCTCGGACACACCGTTACGCTGTGGCGTTCCAGTTGGCGTAAGTTGGGGCACTATGCCACAACTCTTCAGATGTGTGCCAAACTCAAAACTCAAGTACTCTCCACCGCGATCGGACCGGAGATGCTTGATTTTCCTATTAAGCTGATTCTCAACTTCACTCTGGAATTCTTTGAACTTTTCAAACGTTTCAGACTTGTGTTTCATCAAATAGATATAACCGTATCTACTCAAGTCATCAGTGAAGGTGACGAAGTAACGATAACCATTGCGTGTCGAAACGCTCATCGGTCCACACACATCTGTATGTATGATCCCCAACAAATCCGACGCCCGTTCAACGAAACCTTTGAACGGTGTCCTGGTCATTTTGCCCATGAGGCATGGTTCGCATGTATCGAGGGATCCGAAATCCAACGAGTCCAAGAGTCCATCGGAGTGGAGTCGCTTCATGCGCTTTATACCAATATGACCAAGACGGCAATGCCACAAAAACATGGCGGTATCGTCACTACACTTAATTCGTTTGGCGTCTATGTTATGGATGTGAGTACTACGATCGAGATTCAACAAGAATAAACCGTTATTCTCGGGAGCATCAACATAAAAGATATCATTCATATAAATAGCACAATTACTTGACACTGATTTAAATGAATAACCGTCTTGTAACAGGCAAGACCCACTTATAATGTTTACACTCAAGGATGGCACAAAATAACATTTATTTAAAACCAAAACTAATCCCGATGGTAGATGCAGAGGGAGCGTGCCGACAGCCACCACGTCGACTCTCGATCCGTTGCCGACGTGCATCGTCACCTCATCCTTCGCCAGCCGCCTTCTATTCCGTAACTCCTCCTGAGAGTTACATACATGAGCAACAGAACCAGTATCAAATACCCACGTATTGCTCCGGGCGGATGTAAGGTACACATCTATAACATGTATATCAAATATACCTTTCTCTTTGTCGACCGTCTTGCCAGACTTCCTATCCTCCAGATACTTGGGGCAGTTGCGCTCAGGTGATCCGATGGTCACCACCATCTTCTGCAGCTTGATTTCTAATTCGGCCACTTCGAGCATCTTCAGGATTTCCGACAGGGGTTTTGACGTCCCTTTCATGCCGTAGTCCACTATGGCGTTCTTATAGCTAGGGGGCAGAGAGATCAGCGCCCTATCAATAACCAACTCCTCTGGGATCACACTTCCCAGATCACTCAGAAGTCGAGCCCAGCCAAACAACTTGGCCAAGTGCTCACTGATATTGCCGTGCTCTTCCATCTGGGCTGAGAAGAAAAGCACAGTTGCCTCGTACGTCTCAGCCTTGACTTGTCGTGCAAAAACAACCATGAGTTCAGTGATTATATCATAAGCACCCTTGTTCATGAAACGGTTTTGCAGGTCAGCCTCCATGGCAAAGAGCATGCCACTCTGGACATAAGAAGAAATCTCCGCCTTTACCCCATGGACAATCCTTTCGATTTCCGGGGCGGTGCTAGGAAGATCACCTAAGGGGGTATCAAGGATGTAGGCCACCTTGTGGGTTTCAAGGATGGACTTCAGATCGCGGAACCAGGACACGAAGTTAGACCCATCGGTCTTAAGCTTCTCTTTCTCAATGAACAGGTTCAGGTTAAAGGAGGGGTGAGACATCTACAATGGAATTTGCAACAACATAAGACTTTGTTCATAATAATTTTGAGTTATAGTATTTTAGAAAATAACTAACATAACTCCCACTCAAACGAACATCCCTCCTGGTCGTTTAAGCGATTACACGACCCCCATCCATTGCACCACCCCTCATCATCAAATCCGGCGGCACAACTTCAAGAGTAGACAAAATCGTCCGTCACACCAATTTTGTGACTCGTGCTCGACCTTTCGGTCTTCCTGTTCCGAGGCCATACCTCTGAATATGCTAGGCTCGCCACCAAAGACCTCCACGCTGACGCTTGTGCAACATGGCTTACACCCACCGTATGCGAACGAAGATATGTCTGACACCCGATCATCACGGCCTGCCTCATAACGTAGAACTTTATTGGTGGTGCGCGTTGGAGGGAGAACACTAGTGGTATTTTGAAGGGATCGTGTTATTCAGCTACCGCCGTGTAACACACAATCACACAAAAATAAGATGCACACAAAACATAAAAATGTAATGCAATGTGATATAGTCCATCGCGCCATGGTCTTCTTGGCGCCCGCAGTTTATAAACAATTTAATAAACCTACCTTGACCATATCACATAGCCCCCTGCAAAATAAAGTTAGACGCTTCTACTTTATCTTTTGCATATTTTACGTGGCTTGGGGCTTTCGTAAATAGAACCGCTTTATACCTACGAATCTTATGACCACAACAACGATCCAATAATTGCATGTTTAAGCATCCCTTTCGGGCCCTCCATTGAAAATGCGAAGACCAACTAAAGAGAGAGAAACTGTCACCCGCTAGCCACAGATACGGTACAAGCCGTATGTCAGTAGTGGAACCAGTCTCGCGTAAGCGTACGCGTAAAGTCGGTCCGGGCCACTTCATCAACTCAATGCCGCTGGAATACACAAGTGCACGCTAGAGGGTAGCAAATAACAGGAACGGTGCCCCCGTGCAGAGCACGGGTTCTAACAGCGTACAGCTATATCTTACGATAGATCGGCTCTGTGTAACGTCCCAGCGTTTAGGAAACCACGGAGGGTAGAAATAGAATTTGTGCATCTGCATCCATGCATCTGAAAGTCCGAATAATTTTTTCGCAACTTAAAACCCTGAAGAGATCAAAGTTTCTTTCATCTCATTGAGTAGGATATAGTTCAATTGTGGTGATTGCGATAAATTTTGACATGACCTTTAGGTATTTTACTTGTTTGAGGGAGATTGAGCAAATTCAAATATTCAAATAATTTGAATTTGAAACAAGACAGAATAAATTATAAGCAATTACATAATAAAGAATTATATTACAAACCAAATAGTTACATATCTCTTAAACAAATAATTACAAATGTTTAATATAAAAGAAGTGATTTAGACAAATGAAATCACTTTATTAATAACTTACAATATTATATTGTCTTTACAATTAAGGATATGAAAAGTAAATTCATAAAGAATTTATTTCTTAAACTAAATCCATCTTCTTCAAATCTTCGTCCATCCTAACCAACTTTATCTCGTATCATCTTCTGCTTCCCTGCAATCCAAAAGAAAGTAATACAAGAACATTGAAGATAAAGAAAAAGCAAATAAGAACATGGAGTGTGAGTTAAAATATTACTCTCAGTTCTGGCAGTGAGATGCACTGCTAAATCACATCATCGAGTTAGAACCTAATCAGGTTTAGTATCTGTTCTCATCCTTAGATTAGCCTCAGAACAACATCATTGGCTTAGGGACAAATATTACACTTGGCATCACAAAATAAATTCCCAAGCATGGATAATACCAGACCAGCCGAATGGATCAGCTCCAAGCACAAGAGCTGAGTCAGGTCAGTACACAGGCAAGCTCACAAGCAGCTCAGTCACACATGCAAAAAATCACTGCTGTCACCAGCACAGAAGAACTAGGACAGATAAGAGGTGCTGCCGTAGCAGCAAGGGAGGCAAAAACCCTTTGGTCAACTCAGCTCAAACACAACACACATCACCCTTATCTATTCATCATCACCCAACCAATTCATCCACCCAGCACCACTAGACCAGATCTCACCTTTGCTAAAAGCAAAGCAAGAAGCAGGCCAGCAACACCTAGGAGGAGAAGGGCTGAGCACAAGAGGAGGAGAAGGGCTGAGTACAAAACAGGAGGAGAAGGGCAGCAGCCACAAGGAGCAGACCGGAGCCCATGAGGAGGAGGTGAACAACAATTGATCAGGATCTGCACAACCACAAGTGATCCAGGACCTCCACAACAAACCTACTACCACACACAACAGCCAAAGGTTGATCTCAACACATATAGCTAGTCATGCAAGCAACAGATTATATCGTGGATTAGTTTTCCCTCAGACATGCATAGAAATGCTATGCATGGCTCATCATAGGGAATGCATCAAAGTAAATCAAGCATGCATCAGTTCTTTAAAGATTTTGCCTCAGACTTTTGCATCCCTGGCTAGATAAAACCCTACGATAAACATCTCATCCATTATCAACATCACCTCAGCCTAAGCATCATAGGTAGGAGGCAACCACCAATCAATACCAATGCATAGTCATATGTCCTTAATAATTCATAGCCTCAGCTTGTGCATCACAGGCTGTGGGCGATAAATTAAAGCCTCAGCTTATGCATCATTGGCTGAGGCAACATAACTCAATCCCTTGCTAATAGCAATTAGCTAAAGATCTTATACAAATCAACCAGATCTAGCACATGGTTTGCTGGGCACTAATTCTCGGTGGAAATAGCACCACAAACACAAAACACAAGCTTAGATTACATCTATTGGAGCTCACGAATTAACCCACTTAACTAGAATCATCTTCCCGGATGTAAATTTCCAGGAATCAAATAAATTACACAAGATACCAATGTACTGAGATTATTAAAGCATGTGAACCAGTTAAAGCATTTGGATCATATCTGAACCGAGGGAATTCAGAATAGCACAAGTGTACATAACCCACTGAAGAAGTAAACCAGTCGGACCAATAGCAAAGCCATCTCAGCATCACTACAACAACCAAATAATAGCTCTGGTAATTGTCCAGCACAGCTCACAGCAACCATACAAACCACAGTAGCCACATAAGAATTCCATTATCCAATTCGATTGGTCACCACAAGAGCACCAGAGAGGATATTAACCCTAATTCAATAACAGCCACTAATCATGGACTGCATCAAGCAACACAGAGCACGGCCTCGGGCCCAAACGTGAGAGAGAGAGAAGGGAGGAGAAGTGCTTACCAGCGCCCGGGCGCAACCACGGCGGCGTGGTGGGGCAGTGCCCACGCGGCCGCCGCAGCGCAACACGGGGACGTCTTCCCCGCATGCTCAGCACCACACCAGGGCTACGGGAGCACAGCGGCGCATCTACCACGTCCAGCACGGAGCCAATCGTCCCGGGGAAGCCGCCGGAACCGAAGACGAAGGTAGGCACCGAAACCCTAGCTCGGAACCGGAGAGGGCACGGTCGCACGAGGGAGTAATCGGCGAGAAATCACGGACAAAGGGGTAGAGCTCGGTGCGGCGCATCGATGGCGTGCGGTGGCGGCGGCGGAGGACGCCGGAGTCGGCCGGAATCGAGCGGCGGAGGCGCCGGCGATTTTCCATCGCCAGAGTGAGAGAAAGGGGATCGGGGTGACAGAGAGGTGCGGGTCTGGTCCACTGGACCGGTTCGGCCAGCCCGAGCTGGTCTAAACCCGACCAAGTCACCCTGGCCCACTGGTCAGTGGGCCATTTAAAATAAAAGCCCAAGGAAAATTCCTCCAAATAAAACAAAAACATAAAATAAAACCATCTACCAGATAACTAAATTTGAACTCCAAATTTAAATAAAGATTAGTTTTGAATCTAGAAAATGTAAAGTATTCAAAATTGTTTACTCCTGATTTTAAATAATATCTTGTAAAATAAGTTTATTTATAAATCCTAGATTATTTAAAAAGAAAGAATATATGTAATGTAAAAGTCAAGAAAATAAACTCATCTTATTTCATCATGAAAAATAAGTTACAAACTAAATTTTATTTAAAAAATATTTCTATAAAGAATTTAATTGTGAGAAATATTGCAAATAAATAAAATAAAAATATTATTCATTTCTTACAAATTAAAATAAAGGAAAATAAATTCTATTTCCTTTACTAAATCATATCAATTAACTTTTTGAAATCATTTATGTTTTAATTATAAAACCATTTAAAAATTTGAATTCCAAATATTTGTTTATCCTCCAAAGATAAGTATTAACTACTCCTGAAGAATTCAAAAGGAAAGAAAATAACACAAATTCTATTAACACTTCAAAACAGAATTTCACCTCAATAAGAAATTAACAAAATAAATTCAATGCATACCATTATTACGCATAATAGCATCATTTGCTTCTTTAAACATTGTCTTATGAGACAATGATGCCTTATTTCAGAACCCGAGGTCCCGGGTCAGTCTGAACCTTCACGTTACACCACCTCTCAGCCAGCAGGCAAGTTCATCCCTTTTAAACACGTCCTCTTGAAAGATTTGTTACAAAACTATTTTCAAAATGCTATTATCACATGCATTACAAAAAGGACCGAAAACTTATTTTATAATGATATGACTAAGGTTATCCACCAGTGAGGTGGTAATCTCATATGGGTGGCAGATGGGACCACGGTAAGAATGTTGTGGTGGAGGTTCCATTTGCACGAGAAAGTATCATCTAGGACTTAACAACAAATGTCGCCAGTGATTCTTGCGCCGAATATTACGCGCAACCATAAGATTTGGAATGGGACGGAGAAGTCAGCTGTACTCTTTTCCTCTCGTACACCAACAGATGCATAGTACAAGCCAGGCGGTGGTAAATCCGCTCATGAGCTTGAGATGGCTCGGATAATAATCTCACCTTCGGGTTGTGGCTTCTAGCATCTATTGAAGGTTGGCTTCGGGAACTAAGTTGGGGTGTCTCCCACTAGTTTGCAACTAAGCTGGGGTGTCTCCCACTAGTTGGCAGCTGTTAAGTTGGGGTGTCTCCCACTAACATGCACCGGAGTGATGGGGGGTGTGCGGGGATGGTGGAAAGGCGCAGTGATTGGCTTGGATTACTGACTGGGCCCCACACCAAGGAAGTGTGGACGGGAAAGATTCGCCCGGTTGTGCAACAAGGTCTTGATCTCTTATGGGTAAAGCAGCGCACCTCTGCAGAGTGTATGAATGTGACATGTTACTCCACGTTCCAGGACGGAACGACGAACGCAGCAGGAAAGGAGGCTCCTCAAAGCCCTAGCCCTGTGACTCCTGACGGACATAGCTCTTCAGAATAAAAGCAACCTTTGAAGAAATGTTTATAAAAAATTGCATTAGCCTACGACAATCCATTGTCTGTGGCTGTAGCTAGTGCATCAAACTTCCCACCCTACCATAATGAACTTGCGGGGTAACGCTGTTACTCACCCTTGCCTTAAACCCCTTTCTAGACTTTGAGGCCACAGGAGACGAAGGAGGTTACGACATCTACAACCAAGACAATCTGGTCTACGACGAGCCAGACCTATCAGGTGGAGTCGAAGGCGTCGACTACCTCATCACCTACGGTGGCCAAGAGGAAGAGACGGAAGATTACTAGAGCAAATCCCTAGCGTAGTTAGTGAGCCGAGCAACCTAGAACTTTACTAAATAAGTTGCTGAGCTCCATGGTTTGAAGTTTGTTATTACCCCTTGTTTGTAAACCTTTGAGTTTATAGAACCCAGTAGTGCGGATCCTCGGTGGACCAAAGAGGATCTTTCTGAATTTGTACACTTTTGGCTTGTAATAATATGTGTATGACCGTTGGACCCACGCAATGTTTCTGCTGTGCCACTCTGATGGTGTGAAATTTGCGGAACGGTGTTCCGTGAGTTTTACATCGATGTCCTGCGTGCTGCAATCATGCGGTAGCATGGCGGGTCATCACACTCTGATACCACTAAAGGGGATCGTGTGCAGAAAACAAAAAATTTCCTAGCAACGATATCGTTAAACTAGCCAAGATCTATTCTATGCAGATATAGTAGTACGAACGGAGATCGGAATACGTACCCTTGTAGACCGAAAGCGGGGATTACGTTCCCGCACAAACGTTGTCGATGCAGACCGACGAAGCCGACCTCAAGGTCGTGTAGAGGAAGCAGGACTCCGAGTACCGCTAGCGCAGCACCTCGCAGGGAGTCGCACACGTACGGTGGAGACGACGCCTCCGAAGCTCCAGTCCAGGACGAGCAGCGGAAGACTTGGACCGGAACACCAGCAGCGCGGCAGCGGGCTATGGTGGAGGAGATCCCCGGATCCTCTTGCTCGGCGCGGCTCCGACTTGGGAACCACGAGATCGAGAGAGAAATCGGGAATTAATTGGTGAATTAAAAGGCTGGGGGTGCCCCTTCTTATATAGGCTCCCAAGGGGAGCCAACCTTGCCAGCCAGGCAATGTGGGACTATCCCCACATAGCCTGGTGCGGCTTGGGAGGTGCGCCGGCCCCCTTGGTGGGCCCTTGGCCCACCTGGGGCAGCCCTCCTGGCCCCCACCGAATTCCCCTAGGGAATTTCCCCCTCTTGGGCCTTCTTTCGTCCGGAAGGCCCATTTAGGGAAATCTGCCTTAATAAATTCGAAAATAAATATATAAAATTATTAATAACACTAATTAATATCAAACATAATATATATAATATTTCCTAGCTCCGAAAACTCTTTCGGCGCTGTCCGATCTCCATCGGACCTCTCCCGGGACGCTCCCGGTGATCTCCTTCCTTTCCGGTTGTCTTGTCGAAACCCCTTAAGTGTGTTACCCTAGCGGTTCGATATAATATCAGGTATGATCAAGACTCCTCAATGATCAACGACTAACCCGTAGGCCTGGACCCCATGAATTAATCCCTGAGATATAACGAATGACTTTCATCTATCAAACCTGAACGTGAAGTCTTAGACCTTTTGCCATAGCGATACTTAGCACATCCGAGTGTCGTTCCATAGATATCTCCATACCTAATCCTGACCTCGTTACCGACGATGCTATCTTCTACTCGTTCATGATCTCATGTCTCCGTGACCTAGTCACATGCTTGCAAGCTCATTAGACAAGATCTCACCGAGTGGGCCCGAGAGTATCTATCCTGCTACGCGGACTGGCAAATCCCGCTCTTGACCCCTCGTCTCAATACTCCTTTCCAATACCCAAAAGTATCACCGTTATTGTCATACTAAATAAGATACGACGTTTGGTGCAATCAAAGTATCTTCCGGGAATATCAATAAGAGTTGATCTCACGGTCAAAGGCGTAACGACTACGTTCTCCAAATCTGGGTACGTCCATCACATCACTCTCCAGCGATATGACTCTCATTGCCGACCGGCACCATGCCCCATGACCGGGAAACCTCGATCATCAATCGCGCAACGAAACTAGTCTTAGTAGAGGTTACTAGGGACCTGGTTGTTTACGTATCACACCCGCATTAATGTTTCCGCTTAATACGGTTCTAGCATGACACAAAAACCTATTATGAACAAACGAGATATGATAAAGAATACACTTTATTAATTGCCTCTAGGGCATATCTCCTTCACAAACGTAGTACAACTAATGGATAGGTTGAAAGAGCATTTTCCCTCATGTGTAGTTTTGGTAATTGAATGACAATCTCTATGGACTAATGTTTGCATTGAGATATCATTATAGATCATGTCCATGGAATTGTGGAGTTCATGTGTTGAACTCTTGAAGCTCATGTGTTGAGTGAAGCTTATTGCAAGTATGTCTTGAAGATTCAAGACATCATCTTAGTGAAGAAAAGATGAGTTGTGCAAGACCAAGAGAAGCTTTCTCGAAAAGATCCTATGCTTGGTGCTTGCAATGGATACATGAAGACGAAGCTTAGCGAGACTCTCCCATTGTGAGCATGGGGGAGTATTTGGAGAAGTCTTCATCAAGCAAGTGCTTGGACGCGCAATCAAGAAAGATGTTCCACTTGAAGAGATCAAGATAGTCATCATCCAACTCAAGTGGAATGCTCAAGGCAAAGGTATGATCTTGATAGGGCTATAGGATAGATAGGCGTACTATCAAGAGGGGTTCTCAAGTTAGTAACTTGATCGCATCGTTGTGGAGAGCTCAAACCTTTGCATACTTGGCATATCATATTTCTGGGTTCTTATTTGGCTTTTATGTTGGTGAGGAGTTAGAGCTTGGTTCATCTCCATGTCAAGCTCTTGTTCATCGAAATCGGTTTTACTTTGGACAACTTGTTGCGTTTTCGGTGGAGGAAATATTGCCGGTTATACCTTGAGGAAAGTCCCACACCTTGCCATGTGTGGAGATTTTACTCTATTTATGGGATGCAATATTTCCAACAGCTATCTTTCCAACAAAATTGGTCTCACCTCTTTTGGAGTTCATTTGCAAAAGTTATAGCAGTTTTCGTTTCGGTGTTCTGCTGATCCGGATTATTGGGGCCGGATATTCCGCCCTACCGGAATTTCCGGTTCCCCAGCTCATCCAAGAAAACGGCTAAGGAAAGGAGAAAAAGGGTTCTGACTCCAGTCGGAAATTGTGCTCGGAAATTTCCGTCTACCGGAATTTCCGAGTGCCCCCAGAAAAGTCCTCCTGAAATGGCTAAGGAAAAGTTTGATTTTGCTTCTGACTCCAGCCGGAATTTCCGAGCTCTCTTAGACCGGAATTTCCGGGTGACCGGAATTTCCGAGTCTCTCTAGACCGGAATTTCCGGATGACCGGAATTTCCGAGTCTCACTTATACCGGAATTTCCGAGTGTCGAAACAGCCAACGGCTATATTTCCTGGAGGGGTATAAATACCCCTCCCCTTCTTCTTCCTCAGCTAATCCAAGGCAGCACGACTTTCCCCTCTCTCCTACTCCATTGTTGACCTTGGAAAGCTCACTCCCCTCTCAATCCCTCCATAGAATCTTGCATATTCTTTAGGGCAAGTTGAGAGGAGATCTAGATCTACAATCCTACTAATCCATCTCTCCTCTAAATGAGGGAAACTTAGTGGATCTAGTTCTTGGAGTTCCTTTGTGGTTCTTCCTCTTTATTCTTCCTCTCTTCTCCCCCCTTAAGCATTAGTTGCTTTTGGTGGGATTTGGGAGTGAAGGATTTGACTCCTTTGTGGTTCTTCTCCTTTGTTCTTCCTCTCTTCTCCCCCCATAAGCATTAGTTGCTTTTGGTGGGATTTGGGAGTGAAGGATTTGACTCCTTTGTGGTTTCCTTTGTTCTTGCTCTCTTATTCCCCCATAAACATTTGTTGTTGTGTTGGAATTTGAGAGTGAAGGACTTGAGCACTTCGTGTGCTCTTGCCATTGCATTTGCATCGGTTTGAGCCTTCCACGAGGATTCGTGGTGGTGATACTTGTGAGCTTGTTACTCTTGGGTCTTTGGACCCTAGACGCCTTTTGTGGCCGGCCTTTTGTGGCCAAGACCTTTTGTGGTCACTTGAGAGCCGCCAATTGAGTTGTGGTTGTGTGCCTCAAGACTTGGGAGCCCCCAATTAAGTTGTGGGTGTGTGCCTCAAGAGTTGTACGGGATTCGATCTCCGCACCAAAGGAGATCAATAGTGGAAGGTGAACTCGCAACCTTTTGTGGTTGAGTTCATCAGGAGAAGAAGGTGAGCCTTTGTGGTGTTGCGGCTAACCTGTTGTGGTTGCGCACACCTCTCCAAACGAGACGTACACCCTTTGGGTGGAACTCGGGAATACATCCTCGTCTCCGCGTGCCTCGGTTATTTCTATACCCGAGCTCTTTACTTATGCACTTTACATTGTGATAGCCTTCGTGCTTGAAGTAATATATCTTGCTATCATCTTGTTACTTGTATTGCTTAGCTTAAGTTGTTGGTGCACATAGGTGAGCATAGTTTATATATCTAGGTTGTATGCTTGTTAAAGTAAACCTCTAGTTTTATTCCGTCTTTATCAAGCATACCGGAATTTCCGGGTCACTCTTGGACCGGATATTCCGGCTCCTCGGAATTTCCGGGTCATTCTTGGACCGGATATTCCGGCTCTTCGGAAAAAGTTTTAAATCGCCTATTCATAGGTAATATTACATTATTTGCTACACCGGCAAGGTTAAAGAAATATAGCTGGTTGCACTAAGGACTAAAGCGAAAACCAGACACAAAGAGGATAAATCTTAGTGCAAGTCGATACCTCGCATTTGCTCTGGCAGTTGTACCTCGCATTTGCTCTGGCAGTTTCATATGGTCAACGAACCACGAAATGCCACTCCAGTAGTGGAATGCACCTGAAATAACCTTGTGATCTTCAGTTACCTACAATCAGCACTACAATATTTATAATATGACCTGTGAGGTAGGAGCTAACCAAGGATTGCGAGAATTATCATTCATCAGCCTCTCCACGGAAGAAATCTAAGTATAATAAACACTGCACTTTGAGCATGATTTGGTACATAGAGGGCAACAATATTGAGGGCTCATTCCATTGGTACAACATTCAGTGACCTTCCTTAATCACAGAAGGTTTGCCGGACTAATGGGAACAGGAAAGACAAATACTTTCAAACTGTGATAGCTGCAAATGAAATAATGCAGAGTTATAATGCAGAGTTCCATGACCTGTTTGAACAGTCGAGAAGGTGGCTGCTAATTCATGGAACGCCGTCAATCATAATCTGCTGGAACTTTATGGAAAATCGATTTGTTCTATTCAAAGCCAGATTTTAGCACATAATTGACACTGAATTAAGAAGACATAAATTATGAAAGGAAAATGAACATACAAAATGGCACGGTTAAGAAGAAATCAAAGCTAACCCAACACAATTAAGTTTGCACTTCATGTATTAGCTTTATTCTGTTATACACTGCGAGAGGAGGGCTTCCATGGTTTATGTAAACCGTGAATGTATTTAGATCCTCAACCAAATCTAGAGTAATGTCATAACCCAGGCTAATCTCTCTAATGGCACTAATGGTCACGGAGCTCAGTTGGATGCTGTATATGGTAATTTTCTTTCGAGATCATGCGCAGCAATATAATCTCCAACTCTACATTAACCGGTTGCTAGACTGAACGAAAACAAAATAAAATTTTGTTGAGTAATATATTACAGTAATGTTTAACAATGATAATAGAGTAGAAAAATGCTGATAGGTGAAGATAATATATTCCTGTGCATACTGTTTAGAGCTATATACAGCTGGAAGAATTTTTTTGTGTGTGCAAAACGAAATACTTGTAGTCTTGCATTGTTAATACTGATTTTCATTTTTTTTCATATTACTTCTAACAGAAATACGTAAGGAGAAAACCTATTAAAGTGGAAAACATTGAGCAATTTGATTTGCAGCTCTCTCTCTCCTTCAAATTAGCTGGATAAACAAATAAATATAAAAAAGGTTGATTATTTATAACCATACATGATAATAGAAAACATAGTACATCATGCAAGCTGATCTAACAAAAAATACATCATCCGAGAAACTGGATCATCCATATGTACGAACTGAACCGAATCCATATGTTGTTGTCATGTATATTAGGTATTGTAGGTCTATACATGATCAGATATATAAAAAATAAAATCATTTGGCTGAGTGAAGCACTCAAAAGAAATGACCATTCAGAGTGACTCGTAGTGTTAATAAGAATGCGATCTCTACAGCACCAAAGGACATGTCAGTAGTCGCATAGTTCTAGTTGAACGTTATATTCTGCCAGACAATCTAGATATGCAACTACACGCAGAAGCTAAATCTGAAAGAGGTACTTATCATGAAAAATGATTGACCAACAAATATGAAGGCATGAACCGTGGTCTCTTAAATTAACCAGAGCTATAGAAATGCAGTCTTTTATCAATGAGATAGTACCCTAGCTAGCTTCTTTATCAAAGAACACAAATAAGTTCATGGCATAAAAATTATAGATATATTAAGAAAGAAAAAACTGCATCCATCGGGCAAAAAAGGTGATAGACCTGTTCATTCATTCCCATGGTTCAATCCTTCCCGGTAAAATGCGGCGTGTTCGAACGATGGTTGCTTTTACGTGGACCAATATCTCCAGGCCGGATGGCATATCAGATGTACACAGTGCACAATGGTTTCCAAACTAATATACATAAAACATGAACTTGGGGTTATGGACTTCAACCACATTCAGCTATTTACTGCCACCAAATCAACTAACAAAATAGATTGATCCACTGACATAGGAGCCCAAGCAGGCAAATCAACATCAGATGGCATTAGTGTGAGAGGAAGACATGAATAGTTCACTCACTGCACGCCCAGTATTGTTGCAAGGCTGATGCCTGATGAGTGTTGACACCGTGCCGAGGTCCAAGAATGAGTCAGATGCGTATAGGTGAAAGAATTTGACAAATCTGACTGAATCTGACTTGGAAATAGTGTTGCTGGAATCTTACCTGAGAGCAGCGAGATTGGTACAGCCGGGCCGGAGCTCGGGGCGGGCTGGTGGCACGGCGGAGGGAGGCCAGCCGAGCGGCGGCCAGCAGCCGTGGAGGGCGTGGAGGAGAACAACGGGGAGAGAGGAGGGCCTCCCGGCAGCCCTCTCTCTCCTCGCCCTTGCATCCACATGGAAGGAGGCCAGCAGCCGTGGAGGGCGTGGAGGAGCCAGCGCGTCTTCTTCGCCCGAGGCGGCGTCCGCGTCGTGCGGGGAGGGGGAGAGGGATTGAGGAAGCACTTTTGCAAAACAGTCACTGCAGTTTCCGATAATTGCATATAGGTCCTCTGCGTGCTACTGTAGATAACTGTTCATGCTACAGTGTCACGCGCGGATTGCTTGATCTGAGCCGTCCGATCTCGATCGCACGGCTAAATTTTGGAGCGCGGAGAGAGCGTCAAAATCTCTCTCCTTGATATATAGAGGTAATGGTGATTGCTTTCCAAGAAAGAACATACGGTCAATGCAGATAAAATCCTCTTGGGAATGCTCTGTGGACAAATTGAAGCATGCATACACAATATTAAAAAGAAACAAGGAGACATACAAATAGAGTGCATAAATACCCATGAAGATGACAACCAAAAGGAAGTTTGTACCAGGCCATTATGCTTGATATCTGAGATGGTGAATTTGCGAAAACACATAACCTTGTTTTTTTCAATATGAAAGCAAGATGCCTATCAAGAAGTGCTTATTTCTATCTCGAAGAAACAGTAACCGTGAGCCGGTGGTGCCTAAGCAAAAAAATACTAGGAGCCTCAAGAAAAAAACCAACAGATTCATCCCAACCCATGTGTTGAGTTGCTGCATGATACCAAAAACAAAGAAAGCGCCATGGCAGATAAAGTTCGTGCAGAGAATGTCGAAAAAGCCAAGTGATGAGATGAGCAAGGGCCCTTGAAAAAAAAAGAACAAGGCCCCAAGAAAAATAGGCAGTACGAAAAAAGAGACATCGGGAACTGCTTGTAAAACCCATGTAAATGATATGTACGCGGGTTCGATATTTGTTACTCAAAAATCAAGGTTTTAGAAATTTAGTTGAATTTATATTCTGCATATTGAAGCTGTTATTTATCATTGCATACCTATTTGTTTTGCATCAAAGAGAAAAACCTACAAATATCCAGTGCCCGAAAAGGAAATAGCGTGATCCTCCTTTTTCCGGGCTTCAGACCGGATGTCCTACTCAAGTAGTTCTTGAGTACAAAATGGCGCAGACAGAGTTACCCACAAAAAACCTCTCTCGAGAGTTGCGAACAAAATAAATGACAAATTTCAGAGAAATAAAACAGAGTAGTGTCCTACTGAAACAAATTCAGAGAATGACACGAGAACACGTAGATCAGAAGCAAAATACAAATTAAAAGAACGGTAGACAGAGGCAACAGAAAGAGACACACCAATTCAAACTGAAGATCAAATCTACCAACGAGAGCACAGGCAAATAAAAGAGAATGGCAGAAGGGATAGACAGACATGAATGACAGTAACCAAGTCATACTAAAACATTTCAGAGAAATAAAACTGAGTAGGAATAAAGACACAAGGATGCATACATTAGAATGTGAATTACCGAGACGACAGACGGGGGGCACGGAAAGAGACACACACATTCAAACTGAAGACCAAATCAACCAGCAAAAGCAGAGGCAAAGAAAATAAACTCATACAAGGGAAAGATAGACGAGACTGACGGTAATCAATAGACAAAAGACAAAGGCATGGAAAAAGACACACACATTCAAACTAAACACCTAATCAACCAGCGAGAGTATAGAAAAGAAAATAGAATGACAGAATGGAAAGAAAGATGGTAACCAAGTTAAGAAATAGACTGACAAAAGATATAAGACTCAACAAAATAAGAAAGACACTTAACAAGAATGATGAAATACTTCGAGGCCAAGAAAATCTCTCCTATCTAAAAAAAGATTTCGTTCCTCTTTCTGCCCACATGACGTAATCGCGTTTCGTCCGACTCTTCGTCCCACCTCGTTCCTTTTACAATTTAGCCCCTCAAAAACTGTGCAATTAACCCGCAGCACAACCTTAATCACCCTCCTGGCGCCCTCCCTCTTCTCTCCTACGAGCGGCGGCGACCACGTGCGTGGAACAGCATTCCCCGTCCATCCCCTCCACCAGTCCACCTTATCCCCTCCGACTCCGCTCCCCGCTACCCCAACCGGAGCACGCGGAGGCGCCGATGCCGCGGTCACACGAGTCCAGTCTCGTTGTCGGCCCGACCTGCCGTCCTTGCGACGTCCCCACCCTCATTGCCCCTGCTCGGACGACCCGGCGTTCGACAGGTACATCACGCTCGGGACCAAGATCCCCAAGGGATGCCTGCTCGTCGGCCAGTTAGGGACCGGATAGACGTCGCGGCGTCGCCCACTTCGTTGTCGCCTCGCCGGGGAGGCTGGCGTGCCGTTTTTCTCAAGAACCTATCGGTGTTTGTGGAGCTCTTCATCGGCGTGGGCGCGTACAGGGTGAGAGACATGTTCGAGAAGGGCAAGGCGTCATGCGTGGTCTTCATCGGTGAGATGGATGCCGTCAGGAGGAACCGTGGTGCCAGGATGGGTGGTAGAATCAATGAGAGAGTGGTCAGACCATCCCAGCTGCTCAACCTGCAACTGATTTTTATGAGGGAGAAACGCAAGCTACACCTCTTCTCAACCGTATTCTGTTATGGTACCCATAACTCCACTTTTACCTGTCTGCTCACATATATTAATGTTGACATTCAACATGCCTAGATTGAAGATGCATGAATTAGTAGAGGTTTGTCATCCGATGTTGGACAACAATAAGCTATACTGACCGTGAATTCTAAATAAACAGGCCTTGATTTGCATGAGGAGGTTTGGTACTCCAGCACAAAATTTAGTGATGTCAGCAGGGTTCATACAATACAACTAGGGCGCTTTTGAGAAAATATTCACTATCTCTGAGATCCTAAGGTAATTTTATCAGTTAATAACTTCCTATGTCCCATTGCAGGTTTGTGTGCATCTGTGTGATGCATCTGAGAAAATATAAGTAACTTCATATGTATTGAGACAAATAGTGCAAACCATGATCTTCTCCATTGTGAAGTTAACTGAGATAAATCTGCTCATTGTTTCATGGTGCACGTGTCGGTGATCGTCAGTAAACGGTTGACGGGAGTTAAATAATTTCGGTACAGGGTTGTATATCTACTCAGGACCAACAGAGTAATTTTTTCCCTTCACATGAACTATTCAGAACCTCATGGAGCATAGGATTCAGATTTCTATGCTGAGATCTTAGATATTTCAGTATTACGGTTCTCATAATCCTACATAGCAAAGGTATTTTTTCATTTGACTGATTCTATTATTGGCATTCTTTTCTTTTTTGTGCTACATAAGAAAAACTAATGTTGATGGTCTGTCTTGACCGTTGTATCTTGTCTTGGAGCCTTATAATTTGTGCATGACATGCATCTACTGACGATGTACACAAGATGATGCAGATGGGTGGTGGAATGAGATGAATCCAGCAATGGTAAGGCAACCTTTGTCTTTTAATGGAATTTGTGTTCTTACCCCAATCTGATAATATACACGCACAGCGCAATAGTCGCAGTTTCTTATACATACGATAACATTTTTTATGCAGTGTAATTAATTCTAACTTGCAATCAAATTCATTTTAATTAAACAAAATTTGTATAGTTTCAAGAATCTTGTATGGATGACGTTTGACTCTAAATTACATCCCGTATATTGCAAAAATGAATTGCATAGTGATAATACATGCGACTGCTTCTTATAAGAAATCTCTGATGGACTGTTGTGCAGTTTGTCTGGCTTTTGACATTTGATTAGATGATACCTCAGTTTTCAGTTGATGTTCAAGAGTTTTATTGTGCAACAGCAAATATCTACTTTTATGTGGTTATGTTCTGCCATTAGATATATGAAAAAACATACAGTGTTGTTAAATAGTTTTCTGTCCGGATGAAATCTGGGTTGTTCTAAAAAAAAATCAGCAACTATATGTATGTGCTTTCGTAAGACTTACTGGATAAACCGTTTGCCTATTATAGTATTGTCCCAGTTCACAAGTAAATATGATCAATGTTCTTTATTTTCTAGGGTTGGTTTGATCTGGCAAGTGCTCGTCACTTGATGGGTGCATTACACAATCTGTCGAGTACACTGTTTGATCATAAGGAACAATCTGGAGCCACTAAGATGCAAGCGGATTATTTGGCAGAATAACAACCATCAGGCAACTCATCTCTGTATTATTTGAGATAACAATCTTCATAAATGTTGAGAGCCACTATTGTAGTCATCCTGCTTTCTCATAAGTCTAATCTATGTACTCTCAAAACCGCTTAGAATGATAGTTCCATTTTCATTTTTCAGAATCAAACTCGCATTTTTCTTTGTCAAAGTGGTGCATTAAAGAAGAATCAAACTCCAGTGATTTTTTGTGTGCACAAGATAGTACTAAACCATTACTAAGGTAGGGAGGATCAGAAGCTAACCCAGGTATTAGCACATGCATTATTTCTACCTTTTTAGAGTTCGAATGTGTCGACTAAAGTCCCTTGCTCACTTTCAAGTTTCAAGTAAGTAAGTAAAACCATATTTTTGTGCTTGAGTAGTTGAGTGGTTAATTTTCGCAAGGCAGAATATTCCATACATGTTGACAGTTCAAACTTCAAGATGAAATATCAAGACAACTAAGTATTGCCGCAACGTAGCTGTACTCAGGTTTGAGATCTTTTTCTCAACCATAGTTGTGCTTATTATTGTGTAATTAGGAAGGTGAAAATGTTTCTTTAGTTCTTCAACAATTAGGTCATACAGCCTATGAATGAGTTGCAATTAGATATTCTTACCTGTATTTGTACTAATTGTATATTGGTCATAAACATCAATGCCAAATTGGCACATCGATGTGAGTCAAGTTGGTTCATGCACTATCTATAATTTTTGATGTTATCATTGGTTAGCTATAAAAACACTCTTTTTGCGCATCATGCACTGTTACCCCGTCAAAACAGATGGAACATATCTCACCCAATATATTGCTTGGTTTGTGTCCTACTTTTTTTTCTCACATATGTATTACTAGCAAATACCATTTCATAACAGGCAGTCACGATACTTCACTAATGTTCTGTTTACTCACTGTATTGTGCTAAACCCATTATCCGTTCTAAGACCGATGAACTTGACAAAACAGGGAGCACGACCCTAGAAAACAAAGGTCATCTGGCCATGTCGTTGGGGACGAGACAAGTGTGGAGATAAACACCGGGATTTTCTCGTAGTCAGCGGTAAGAGGTACTTATTGGGTTTCTTTCTATGTATATGGTGCCGAAGTATACATTTTTGTCGAATAACATTGTAAGCAAAGAATGATCTTATTGTTTTGGGATTATTATGAGGACATCTCTTTCTATTATGTAATATTTCATGCTTATTATGTTTACATGCGGGTCGAGAAAAAAACTAGAGCATTGCTGTACTTTCAGACTAAAACGTAAATTAAATAAGCTTCGTTTTGTCTAGCTACATTTCTCTCTTCCATTATAAGAGTGTCAGGATAAGTCAAGAATATTAAAAACTAATGAAATAATTCAGGGAAATAGAATTTCATTTTGTTTTTAAATGATAATAGACCCGCCCCGTGTAATTGCAAAAGCGAAGAGAGATGCATCTATGGTTTAACTGATACTAATTCTCCCTCGCACGAGGTTGCCATGGCCGTGGGCTGTGTTCATTAGGTCACCATGACCATGGATGGCGGAATGCACTAGACGTGGGTGGTTGATCACCATGAGATCATCATCGACAACACCAGTCAAGTTTCTCACTTCTGCGCATAAGTTCATCGTCAATGTTTTTGTATCAATGCACGACATTATGCTAACCTGGCGGAAGAGGCAGTGTGGTGTGGCATGAAGACTCACATGTGTAGTGATAAATAAATTGTCAACCGTAGCAAAGCACGGGCAATTTACTAGTAGACTGACAAAAGGGAAAGATAGACGAGACTGACGGTAACCAATAGATGGAAGACAAAGGCACGGAAAGAGACACACACATTCAAACTAAACACCAAATCAACCAGCAAGACCAGAGGAAACGAAAATAGAATGACGAAGTGGAAACAAAGATGGTAACCAAGTTAAGAAACAGACTGACAAAAGATATACGAGTCAACAAAATAAGAGACAAATAAGGACACTTAACAGGAATGAAACAAAGATCAAAGAATCAGAGAAAGATCAAATATGAGGCACTGCAGACAGCCGGAAATGAGATAGAATGAAATCTCATCCTCCAAGCTGCTACATGTAAGCTCCAATCCCTCAACTGGCAAACCCAAAATTGCAAGGACTATGAACTTGGAAAATTCAATGGGTTGATACTGAACTGTGATCTCAGAGCACGCAAGGTCTGAAGGGATATCACCCAGATCAAGTAGTAGCAGACAACCAAAACCAAACTTCTCAATAACATCTCTCTAGTCTGGACTTAACTTCCTTACACTCCTAAGAAGTACTTCAATGAATATCTGGTATATACAGACCTATCTACACCATCAAAATTACTCCTCTTAAACTATAAAAGCATTTTAAATGGAGAAAGGCAAAAGCAAAAAAAATCAACAAAAAATAACATCATCAAATACATGACCTAGATTTCAGAAAGATAAGACACAAAAAGCAACTTCCCATACCTTGTTCATTGGATAGACATCACCATCTTGGCAGAAATCAACGAAATTTCTCTTCAAAGACACAACCTAGTGGAAAATATAAAAATACCCATAACAAAACAGAAAATAACCATAAAAAGACAGATAGGTGAAAAAGAAATTAGTACTTCAACGAATATCTGGTATATACAGACCTATCCACGCCATCAAAATTACTCCTCTATAGAAATTTTTAAAAAGAAAACAAGAAAAAGCAAATAAAAATAAAAATAAGCAAAAAAAACCATCATCAAATAATATGACCTAAATTTCAGAAAAGATAAAACACAAAAAATAACTTCCCATATCTTGTTCATTGGATAGAAATCGCCATCTTGGCAGAAATCAGCGAAATTCCTCTTGAAAGACATGATAACCTAGTGGGAAATATTAGAATACCCATAACAAAACAGAATATAACCACCAAAAGACAGATAGATGGAAAAAACATTAGCAAAAGACAATTAAACTAGCTGACCCAAAATGTTCAATAATGCCATACATGTTTCCTAACAAAACCAAACAAAGCATCGTCTAGAGTCTTATCCCTTGATTGGTGCTCCATGTCCGGCAAAATACACAAATTAAGAAAAGGTAAGACATCAATACAGCAAAACAAAAGAGTTAAACAAATAAAAGTAAAAAAATCAATAGAAAATGGGGAGAAAGGCCCACATAATTGTCCCAGGAGAAGCTCTTCCATTCACTATTGTCAGCGTCAAGACAATCATCATCAGAACTAGTAAACACTCAGTGTGGTCTGCAAATATATTGCGGAAAACTGATTGCATTAACAGGATATGCAAACTGTGTAAATGAGAAGACTCGTGTTCTGAAGTTTGTGTCAAGGGACGTATACATTTCTTTTGACTCGTCTTTTCGAGAGAGCCCCTTGAGAGTCACATGGGTCCCAGTGCCATGATGCTATGGCTAAGTCATGTCTGGTCCAAAGACGCAAATTGCAGTTAGGTCATATTTTCATGATCCAAATTTAATTATGATGCAAATAATCACGCACCTACATCTATGATTTCAGCAAGCCAAATTTCCCCCAATATCAGTGCATTGCTGACACAAGAATTCTATAAGAACACTCACACAACTGTCTCCATTCCATGCCACAGCAAAACACATCACATGTACTTCCATTGTACCATCAAATACGATATTGACCTACTGACAACGAACCAACAAACAATAAAACCTACACCAAAAAGGATGAATCAGAAACACTACTGACAAATACATAGTAGGCACTACAGTCCTAAGCCAGCCCCAACATCAAGCCCGTGTAGAATTTCCCTCTCCCTGGTTAACGCAGCCTACAATAATTGAAAATCAGGGGAAGCACCATTCCGAGCTCGCTCGCAGAAACACAGACCTCACAGCATCCGAAGACATACAGACCCGGGATAAAACGCTCCTAGCTCATCCGTCACCAGCATCCAAAGGCATACAGCTCGCCCTCCCCCAGCCCCGACTGGATAGAAAAATTAAACCCTAGAAGCTCATACAACAAACCAAACGGGAGGGGCAGCATCCTACAATGCACAAACCCAGCTCTAGTTGACCATGAAAATGGGAGGTGACGGGCGTGCCTGTGCGGAGACATACCTTGGTCGCCGGCGAACTCGGCCGCCTCCGACTCCGGTTCTCGCCAAGCACCACCGAATCGCGAGTCGCCGCTCTCTCTCTCTCTTTCGGTATAGCTGTGAGACCATGGAAAAATGCCTAAAAAACTTGAGTTACAATTTTCTTTTATTTTCGTTTTTTCATTTCAGCATAGGGACACATAATATAATGTTCAGTGCATACCTCATTCCAGGATTTTCCTTGTGCTAGGCGTGGGTACACAGGAGCCTTCGGGTTTACGAAAGTTGTGTTGTCTGAACGTGCAATGAGCTTCGGCTGTTATATTACATACAAAAGGTGCACATGGCCATGTTAGAGCAAGGAGTATTTATCAATCAAATCATTGATAAGAAAATGAGAAAAGTTTAAACAAATATTACTCCTTCTACATTGGACTATTGGTTGTAATAACATCTTATATCATGGGACGGAGAAACTAGTAGTGTACTATCTTAGTTGAGACAGCATCAACAGTCATGCACAAAACTGAAGAGATAAATCTTTGCCTCTTCTCCCCAAGAAAATACAAAAGTAGTTCAGTTTCAACTTTGAACACCCTGTAGTTCAGAAGAATGCACTCTTATAAGAACAAATGAAGAGAATCTGGACATACATTCGAGAGGCCTCCAGAAAATAAGGCAAATGAGAAATCACTCCTCTGGTTAATTAGCTGAAGCCTCGGGGATCCCTCTCCAGTCTTCACGTAGTCAGTACTGGTGTAGTTTGCATACTGGAACTGCCAAAATGACACCTCATTCAGCATATGTTGTTCCAAATGTTCAGAGGTCACATGAAGGAAGGCCAACAGAAAATAACTCCAGCCTTAATAGGAGCCGTGCATAAAAGAGGGAGCTCAACCCATTGGCTCTCTGCGGGGCAAATGGAATCACTGGTGCCTATACCAAAAAGGAATGTAAATAAACTACTAATTAACCTCTACTAATTAACCTGCTCAGGCTGTTCAAAAAACGATTCAGGTAAGATCTCGATGTAAGACGGAGTCTCCTTCCCAGTCTCTCCCACCGCATCCATCTACGGGAGCACATCCAGTACAACCGCTGGCGACGCTGCCATTGGTGCCATGTCCATGCTGCTGATTCCGCAAGACCATTTGCCGCGTGTTGCAATCAAGTGCCAATCCAGGTCGTGTCTAATACAAATGTCCAAATCATAGTGTAAGTCGTAATTTCCTGGGTGTTATTTGGATTCAGTTTTCAGCTGTGTTTCTTATTTTTCGTTGATTTTTTGCACATATTTCACCCAACCTCGGCTATAGCATCTCCAGGTCGCCGCAGCTTCGGCCCCTTGGCCTCGGGCTCCATCCTGGCGTGCTCCATCCCTGCGTCGTCAGCCGCCGATCGATCTCCTCCGGTCATCATCGGAGCAACACCTTCGCCGCCAGCTCGCCTCGTCGCGGGAGGATATGATAGCAGAGAGCGAGATCGAGATATGAGACCAAATGGACCAGAAGGGGGTATCCACACATTTCTACCTCTGTCCGTTGAGCCTACGGGCCCCACCAGCCGACGTGGCACCAGTCAATGGTGGTCAGACCAGTTTAGGACCTCGTGTGACATAATTTTGAAAGAATTATGACCTAGACGTGCAATTTCAAAGAATTAGGACTAAAGTGAAGGCGCGGGAAAAGAATTGGGACCGCTGGTGCAGTTATCTCAACAAAAAAAGGGGGAGGGGACCCAAAACCTAAGAATCGGGAACCGCCTAGTCCAAAATCAAATCCGCTCCCGACTCTTAAACCGCAAGAATTATCCAAAACCTAACAGATGGGGGTTACTCAGGGAGGAGGTGGAGGCTCCCCCGCTCGTGGCCGGAGACTGGGTTGAGGATGAGGACGACACGCATCCTCTCCTGGCTGCTGGTCGCTGGGACTGGGATCGATCGAGAGCGATTGTGCACGAGGTGGAGGGAGGGAGGGATTGGGGGTGGCGGCGGCGCTCGTGCGTTGGAGGAACCCGGGGCCGGCGGCCGAGAGAGCTGCCGCCGCCGGCGCTCGTGCGTTGGAGGAACCCGGGGCCGGCGGCCGAGAGAGCAGATTGGCTGGGAGGAGGGCTTGACCTTTCAGAGTGTGGGTGGACCTAGTAGTAGTAACACGTCGCGCAAGCAGACAAGCACAGCCATGGACATAAACCAAAAACCCCCAAAATCCACCAGAGCTCAGCACCGAAAAACCTTGGACATGAAACAAAGAAATTCGAAGCTCAATACTAGCAAGAAAACAAAAGTGCGCCATTGTTCAATCATCCACGCACTCCGCACTCCAGTCCAACCATTGACTAAACTAAAATTCTCAAACAAACAAGAAACGGTATTACCACCACAGTCCACCTATTCACTTCAGTTCACGGACCGACTGCAATTCTTGAGAAACAAAAAAAAGAAAACAGCATTAACGCCGGTCCTCTTCGATTCCACTCAACGGCTGAGCTCGGCAAAGAACCCCAAATCGACCGCTCCCCTCCACTTTGCCCGCCGCCCCGCCCTGCATTTTCAGCAGCTTCAGTACGCAATACACCATGAAATTCAAAAGATCCTCAACTGAAAAAACATTCGATTGTGCCCACTCATCACCTAACATGATAGGCTGCAAGCCTCCCCGGCCTCGTTGACAGGCTCACTGCATATGGCACTACGGCACTTGGGTCTTCCGTCGAGGGGAGGAATGGCATCAATCTCCCGAGGTCGAAGAGCCAAAAGAAGCGACCCGTCGAACGCGTGTACATTGGCCTGGAATTTTTACATGGGTCAGCAGAACAGCAAAATAACTACAGTAAGAGAACTGAAAGTGAAGCGAATTTCGACATTACCATGATGGCGACCTTCCGATGCTCTGGAATCTGCTCCTCGGGGACGAACCAGTGGTCGCCCTGTCGGATGATACGAATCACGTTCCCAGCAGCAACGCCCGGACGTCCATCATGATCATCACAGTGTGCCGACGAGAACGCTAACTCGCAGGACCGGCAGTACCTATCCTTGGGGGCCAGCTGCCCGTAGTCACCGTTCACCAGAGCCACCACGGTCGCATCTCCGCCGCCGGCCATGCCGTTGAGCTGAGGGAAAAACGCATAGTTTGGGATCCGTCAGACTTCAGGAAACTTAACCAAGAACAAAGACAAAGAACACTTTGCAAGAACCAGAAACGACCTTGCACGAGGGGCTGCAGAATTTGTTTTTTCGCTGAATTCTCTTTCCGCAAGCACATCTTTTCGTCCCTGTCGCACCCTCATTGCACTCTCTGAGAAAAATGAACTTGCCAAAGCTTGCGCCTAACCGCTGAACAAACTCCCAGTTAAACCGCATAGAGGATCTGTTCCTCTTCACGTCGAGCGCAGACACAGCAGGGAATCCCTCAACATGGAACACCTAAAGCAACAAGTCAGTATTGCAATTGACCGAAGAGAGGGGGAAAACAAGAAACTTTCGGATGAACACGAAACGTGAATCCGCGTCACATCCAATTGATTGCTAAACTCATAGAGACATCATCATCATTCCGAAAACAAGAACCAAGAAACAGGAAGCAATAAACTTGCAGATGAACCCGAAACGTGAATCCGCGTCACATCCAGTTGATTGCTAAACTCATAGAGAGATCATCACTCCGAAACCAAGAACCAAGAAACTTGCGGATGAACCCGAAACGTGTATCCGTCAACATCCAATTGATTGCTAAACTCATTGAGGCATCATCATCATTCCGAAAACAAGAACCAAGAAACTTGCAGATGAACCCGAAGCGTGCACCCATGGCATCCAATTGAGAGTTTGCTAACCTCGTACAGACTCCCGGGGTGGGGGTGCGGGTGCGGGTGCGAGGTCACGTGCTCTCGGCAGCAGGTCCGGCACACCGGAGAGACGCACGCCGTGCAGAAGTCCGATGGTGAACACTCGTCGTCGAACTGTCCGTCAGCCTCCGCGATTAGCAGCGAGTCCGCCATTTTCTGTACTAACCAATTGCGATTTTGCGCTGGTTGTTTTTGAGGGAAGCGCTCGCTGTCTCTTTATACTAGCAGGCCCTGGAGGGGCGGTCGCCCCGGGCCCATGATTTTTGGGGGCCCACGGCCCAGGTATATATGTATGTTCTATACCGTCGTAGTATAGCACGTTTCTTTAGCGATTGGACCTCACATGCAGCGCCGGTGTTGGTTGCAGGCCTGCTAGCGAGAGGCACACGCTCACACTGTGTCACACACTATTATATTTTAGTCGTCTGACCTCGTGGCATCGATTGTTCAAACGCAATGATACAAATTCATGCAAATTCATCTCGTAGTTCTTGTGGGTGAACAAAGTGATGCAAATTTAAAAGATAAGGCTCATACAGAAGAGAATGTTAAGAATAATGCAGAAAATAACAGTGTGAGTGATCATGAACACACATTAGTTACATCTCCTACATAATCTGCTAGTATTCATGAGGAACCAGTTCAGGTTGGATATGTTTGACCCAACAAATCGGGCGCTAGACTGATATAGATTCTATTATCGATGATTTTGCACGTAGAAATGTAAGGAGAAAGTTTTAGACTATGTTAAAATTGTAACAATCCTCCATTATAATGAATTCACACCTTCACACGTCGTTGTTTTCCTCTAAGGGTTTCACTTAAAATTTTATTTGCTTGTCTAGGGGCCCTAAAATTTAGTTTCGCCCCGGGCCTTCAAAATCTCAGGACCGACCCTGCTAGCACGAAGTGAGTCGCGCAACCAGACCGGCTTGTCGATGAGGAGCGGATCGATGCACGGGTACTAGTCACGACTGGAAAGAAAAGTGGCACAATGTTGTATCGGAGATGTCCTTTTAATTACATATATCTAGATTTAAAACATGTTTACATACATTCACTTTTGTATAAATGTAAGTCGTTTTCATCTTTATTTTATACTCCCTCCCCATACGTATCTAGATGAAGGAGATATGCCTAGAGGCAAATAAATAAGTAGTATTTATTGCATTATCTCATAAGTTTATAATAGGTTTGTGTATTATGCTATAACTGTATTAATCGGAATTATTGATACACGTGTGATACATAGACAACCAGGTCCCTAGCAAGCCTCTATATGAGCTAGTCCATTGGGCAACAGTTGATCGAGATTCCCGATCAAGGACAATGACGTCGGTTGACAATGGGGTCATCTTGTTAGTTGAATAAGGTGATGGACATACGCAAAGTATTGCAATAAGATCGTATTACGATGTTTGTCATTTGCAATAGATAAGGATTTGATAGCTTGTTCCTTATACCGTGAGACCGTACTTATTGATACTTCGTAGGGGTGCTTTGAGAGCATCAAACGTTGTGTCTTATATAGCATGACAATAACGGTGTCCATCTTGGGTACTCCGAAAGAGCATCGAGACGTAAGGATCAAGAGCGGGATTTGTCCATTCTTGTAATGGAAAGATACTCTGGGCCCACTCGGTGATATTGCATCTATATAGCTGCGCAGCTTATGACTAGGTCATGGAGATGTAATATCGCAGACGAGTTAATACCCTTCGTCGGTAACGAGATACAACAAAGACATCGGTGTGCCTACGATCATATCTCGGACAAGGTAGTATCGCAGAGACAAAGGGAATGAATATCATATTCATGGTTCAACGACGATATTCGTAGAATGCACAGGGGCCGTCATATACATCCAGGTATCCCTGACGGTCATTGGTGAGCGGAGTGTCTCGACCATGTCTGGAGTGTTCTCGAACCGTAGCGTAACAAACTTAAGGTCTTAGCGACACCAGGAGATATGTTTTGGAATAATATAGGTTTTTGTTGGAGAGAGAGAAATGATCTGGAAAGAGTTCCGGTGGTCCGGAAGGAGTTCCGGGAAGGTGTGGAAGAGTTCCAGAAATGTCCGAAAGTTGTTCGGGTGGTCCCGAAATTGTTTCGGAGTCACGGGATATTGAATTATATATAAATATATAAATTATGAATTAATGTGATTTTTATATTAATTTAATATTAATTAAATAAAGGAAAAAGGGGGCTCCCACCTACCTGGGCCCTAAGGGGGCCCAAGAGGGGGAGCCGCATCACCAAAGGGGGGTGGGCCCCATGGCTGGTTCGGCCAGCCCATGTGGGGTGCGCACCCCCCTCCTCCTTTGTTTAGTCCCACATGGGGGAGCTAGGGAGTTTGCACACACCCCCCCCTTTATATAGCAAGGCATATTAATTGGATTAATTCATTGGAAAATACAATTAATTGTATTGCAGGCCGGCCGAGCTGTTTCTCCGCCCGTTTTGCCCCCTCTCTCCACCTAAGCTATACCGTTGGGCACCGTTGCCCTGCGGGATTCCAGATAAGATCTACCCCTGCGATTTCAGCTGGATCTGAATGACCGGGGGTTGTCGCTAAGCTCCGTATGTTTGTGAGTGCTCGGAGGTAACTCTTTGGAGGAGCCTGGGGGACGTCGTCCCCCCTGCAGCCGCCGCGCCGCCTCCCCCTCTGCCGCAGGCGCACCACCCCTGGTGCCGGCGCCCCGCCTTCTTCCGCCCGACGCCCGTCGACGCAGATCATCGTCGACACCCCGGCGTCATCGTCTTCGTCATCGCGGCAAGTTCTCTGCGACCTCGAGGTCGGCTACGTACAACTTCATCGTCAACGCTTGTGCGGGAGCGTAATCCCCGCTATCGGTCTACATGGAGGTAATGTAACCCGTTCCGTCACCGTTATCACATGTACTAGATAGATAGATCCTTGCTAGTTAGGGTTTCGTTCGCTAGAAAAATTCTTGTTTTCTGCACCGTAACCCCTTCAGTGGTATCAGAGCCGATCTATGCGTAGTACTGCTGGTACGGTTAGAACTCATGTTGAATGAGGGCGTCTTTCTTATATTTGCTACCCTCTAGCGTGCACTTGCGATGCCTTCGATATTGAGTTGATGAAGCGGCCCAGACCGACTTTACGCGTACGCTTACGCGAGACTGGTTCCACTACTGACATACGGCTTGCACCGTATCTGTGGCTGGCGGGTGTCTGTCTCTCTCTCTCTAGTCGGTAAAGCATTTTCAATGGAGGGCCCGAAAGGGATGCTTAAACATGCAATTATACGATCGACGTTGTGGTACAAAGTTCGTAGGTGAAAGAACATTTCTTAATCCCTAATGTTTTGTGTGTTAGTTAACAATACCAATGATACTAATCCTATTGCTAAGTATTTCAGTTTGGGTGAAACTCATATCACAAATCCTAAAGCCAAATTGTAGAGAAAAAGAGCTTCTGGAATTCTTCCCAGACCCGGATATTCCGGTTCCCCAACTCGGATATTCCGGGTCATCCCCAGAAAATTGGCTAAGTCAAGTTCAGAAGTACTACTGACTCCAATCGGAAAATCAGCTCGGAAATTTCAAGGACCCGGATATTCCGAGTCAACCTCAAGAGAATTGGCTAAGTCAAGATTCAGAAGTACTACTGACTCCAATCGGAAAATCAGCTCGGAAATTTCAAGGACTCGGATATTCCGGTTCACCAACCCGGATATTCCGAGTCAACCTCAAGAAAATTGGCTAAGTCAAGATTCAGAAGTGGTACTGACTCCAATCGGAAAATCAGCTCGGAAATTTCAAGGACCCGGATATTCCGGTTCACCAACCCGGATATTCCGAGTCATCCCCAGGAAAATTGGCTAAGTCAAGATTCAGAAGTGGCACTGACTCCAATCGGAAATTCAGCTCGGAAATTTAAGGACTCGGATATTCCGAGTCAACCTCAGAAAAACGGCTAAGTCAAGTTCAGAATTGGTTCTGATCTCAACCGGAAATTCAGCTCGGATATTTTCAAAGGCCCGGATATTCCGGGTGACCGGAATTTCCGGTGGTACTTATACCGGAATTTCCGGGTGCCCAAGACAGCCAACGGCCAGATTTTGAGGAGGAGTATAAATACCCCCTCACTCACTCAAGAACAGCGAGCTCTCAGATTTTCTCTCTCCTACCATTCTTGAAAGCTCAAATCATCAAGATCTCCCAATCCCCCCACCCAAATTCATAGATCTTTGGAGGATTGGAGGAGAAGGCCTGGATCTACATCCTCACCGAAGGGATTTGCATTTCTCCCCCATTCACTTGGGGATTTCGTGGCTAGGGTTTCCGGTGGGAAAACCTAGTTCACCATTGTTGTACTCTTGGTGTTACCTTGACCTTTTGTGGTCTTCTTGGGAGCCCCCAATTCAGTTGTGGGTGTGTGCCTCAAGAGTTTGTAAGGGATTCGATCTCCGCCCTAAAAGGGGATCAATAGTGGAAGGTGGACTCGAAACCTTTGTGGTTGAGTTCATCGGAGAACAAGGTGAGCCTTTGTGGCGTTGCGGCTAACCTGTTGTGGTAGCGCACACCTCTCCAAACGAGACGTACACCCTTGGGTGGAACTCGGGATTACATCTTCATCTCCGCGTGCTTCACTTGGTTCCTTTTACCTTTGCTCCCTTACTTGCTTATCTTATTATTGCTTAGTTTCTCATTTAGGTAAATTCACCGTAGTTGCATATCTAGAGAATTTACCTTTGTGTTGAGCCTAAATTTGAAAAGACCTAAAATTTGTAATAGCACCTATTCACCCCCCCCCCCCCCCCTCTAGGTGCCGGATTCCCGTTCAATTGGTATCAGAGCCTTGTTCACTTTTAAGGGCTTAACCGCCTAAGTGCAACGATGACGGAATCCGATGCCGAGAGGGCCGCCCGTGAAAAATTAGAGGCGGAGAACGAGGCGTTAGCCAAAGGGGCAACCATGGCCGATCTTATTGATATGAGATCGTCCTTGGAGGCCCAACTCCTCAATATGAATGAGATGCTCATGGCACTCTTGAAGTCTAAGGATCCCGAGGCTACTTCTCCCTCTCCTCCTCCTAAGGAACATGCGGGGAACTCTAAGGAGTCATCTTCGGATGGGTCCAAAGATGTTACCTCAAGTGTTCCCGGGATGGCGGAAAAGGATGAACCACCTAGCTCCTCTAACACCCCCAAAGGAGAGGAATTTCATAATGTCAACCATAATTACTCTCCTAACCCTCTTATCCCTCACCCTCATGTAAACTTTAGAAGTGATCCTCCTAAGCTTAAACCTACTCATTTCTCTCAATGGGTATTTCCAATGAAGTCTCATCTATGTAGTGCCTCCATTGAGCTTTGGCGCATCATTGAAGAAGTATACAAGCCCCATGATCCAACCAACTTGACGAGAAGAGAGGTGGTTGATAGCCAACTCAACGCCACCGCTCTTCATCAACTCCAAATGGCCGTTGGAGAGAAGGACATGGCGCTCATTCAACAATTGTCCACCGCCAAGGAAGTTTGGAATGCTCTTTCCGACATCTTCGTTGGGAATGAGAGCATGAAGAAGAACCGGTATGATGCATTATGCAATGAGGTGGAAGGGTTCTACAAGTTGAATGGAGAAAGCCACGAGGACATGTACCGGAGGTTGGTGTTGGTTGCCAACTCCTTCAAGAACCTCGGGGCGGAGTACATCAATGATGCTTGGATCAAGAGGAAGTTTGTGACCGCTCTTATGCCCTTTGAGGACACGGATTTGAAGACACTCCAAGGGAGACATGACTTTGCAAAGATGACATCCAATGAAGTTATGCAAGAGATGACCGCTTACAAGGTGGCCTCCAAGATTGCACAAGATGCAAGAGCTAGAGCCATATGGATGCACAAGCATGCCTCAATTGCTTTGAAGGCCACCGTTGAAGAAGAGGATGAAGAGGAGTGTGATGATCAAGTTGAGCTATCTAGTGAAGCTCTCTCAAGCACTCTCACTCAACACATGGGTCTTGCGGCAAGAACCTTTTGGAAGAACCCCGGAAGGGCCAAAGCAAGGATTGACAAGAAGTTTCCCCCCAACGGAGGAAAGCCATTCAACAAAGTGAGGCTTTGCTATAACTGCGATGACAAGGGCCACTTTGTTGCCGATTGCCCATGGGAGAGAAGAGAGGATCATGGTGGGAGGCTCGTGGCCAAGACGAAGGGCAAGGGGCCCATGCCCATGAAGAAGCCTTTCTTCAAGAAGAACCAAAAGATTGTCTTGGTGACTCAAGAGCAATATCCCACCGATGATGAAGATAGTGACAAGGAGGATACTCCAACGCAAGTGGCCGCACTAGCCATGTCTTCCACACCTCCATCACTCTTCTCCTCACCAAACGAGAGCCCCATCGTCAAGAATGCAAGATGTCTTATGGCAAAGACATCCGAGGTACAACTATCCCCCAACTCCATATCACATGACATTGATGATGCTATGAGCTTAGAAGTCAAGGAAGAAATCATTGATTTTGATAAATTCATGACTAACTTGCAAGGAGAAGCAAAGAAACACTTTGGCTCAATCATGAGTCGTATAGGTGAGCTTGAGGATGAGCTTGAACTAAAAGGTGAGATTGAGAGAGAGGATGCACACGCTAAGGTGTCTCTCCAATCCTCTCTCGAAGATGAACAAGAAGCTCATGCTCTCCTTGAGGAGCAACTTGCTAAGATCACTAAGGATCGTGATCTCTACTTTGCTAAATGTAAAATTGTGCAAAATGAAAAGTCCGAGCTTATAGTTGCTCATGCTAGACTTTGCGAAGACTTCGAGTCACTTGACAATGCTCACAAGGTGTTGACAAGTGATCACGAACGTCTTCTCAAGTCTCGTGATCAACTCCAATCTCGGATATCTACTCTTGAGAAACCTAGCACCTCTACTCCTTTGAATGCTAATGTAAATATTGTGAAGGGTATTGCTAGGGTTATGTTTGTTCCTTCTATTGCAACCAAGCCCAAGACCTCTCTTGATAAAGGTAAGGGGACACTCACTACTCCTCTTCATGAGCGAGTGCCCCACAAGGGTAAGGAAGGTCTAGTCTATGTTGCTAAGGAGAAGAATGAGATCAAGAAGAAGACCAAGTCCGCACAAGCCAAGAAGGTTGACATTGCGAGTGGAAATGCCACAAGGGGCACTCCCACTCGTAATGACTTTGCGGGCATATCTAACCCCAACTATGCTTTATATGTTGATTATTATGGGGATGTCTATGCTAGATACATTGGTCCTTTTGATGGTTACATTGAATATTCTATTTGGGTACCAAAGACCCTTGTTGCTAACCAAAAGGCACCCATTGCAAAATGGGTACCTAAACCCAAGAATTGATTGTGTGTAGGGCTTTGCTTCCGGAGGATCGAAATGGATAATTGATAGTGGGTGCACTAGTCATATGACCGGAAGCAAGGATATTGTAACGGAGTTGAAGCCCAATGATGATCAAATGACCGTTACATATGGTGATAATTCTAAGTCTAAGGTAATAGGGCTCGGCAAGGTGGTAGTGGCACCGGACATCACACTTGTGAATGTCTTGCTTGTTGAGTCCCTAGGTTTCAACTTGATCTCCGTCCATTCCGTAACTTGTTTGGGTTATAACGTTGTCTTCGAAAAGGAAATGGTCATTCTCTTGCGGAGCAAGTCTCTCAATGTGTCTTTCGTTGGGTACATTGAGAATGGGCTCTATGTGGTTGACTTCTCCGGAGTCACCACTTCCCATACAATGTGCCTATTCGCAAAGGCGGACTTGGGTTGGCTATGGCATCGCCGACTAGCCCATGTCAACATGAGGACTTTGCAAAGTCTCCACAAGGGTGGCCATATCCTAGGACTAAAAGACCATGTTTCTTTCTCGAAGGATCGAATGTGTAGGGCGTGTGTTGAAGGAAAAATGCATGACATCTACCATCCAAGCAAGACCATCATTTCGTCAAAGAGGGTTTTGGAGCTTCTCCATGTTGACCTCTTTGGTCCCATTCCGGAAGCTAGTCTTGGTGGCAAGAAATATTGCTTGGTGATTGTTGATGACTATTCAAGATACACATGGGTTTTCTTCTTCAAGACGAAGATGGAGACTCAACAAACTATCATCGACTTCTCCAATGAAGCTCAATGTCAACACAATGTCCCTATCTTGGTGGTGCGAAGTGACAATGGGTCCGAGTTCAAGAACTACACCTTAAACGAGTTCCTTAGTGAAGAAGGGATTCGTCATCAGTATTCCACTGCTTATACTCCCCAACAAAATGGTGTAGCCGAAAGGAAGAACCGCACACTTATTGAGATGGCAAGGTCGATGATGGCCGAGTTCAAGTCTCCTCACAACTTTTGGGCCGAAGCCGTCAACACCGCTTGCCATTCATCCAACCGGCTCTTCTTTCGCAAAGGACTCATGAAGACACCTTATGAAGTGCTTACCGGGAACAAGCCCAATATCTCCTACTTCCGAGTATTTGGTTGTAAGTGTTTTTATCTCATCAAAGGTGTTCGTTTGGGCAAGTTTGATTCTAAGTCTCTTGAAGGGACATTTGTGGGCTACGGATCCGAATCCCACACTTATAGAGTCTATGATAAGGCCTCGCTCATAATCATAGAAACTTGTAGTGTGGTGTTCGAGGAGAATGACGGCTCCCTCGTGGAGCAAAGTGGTGTTTCCGGTGTAGGTGATGATGAACCTCAAGATGCTATCCGAAGAATGGGGTTGGGAGTCCACCGCCCCGTTGAACTCTATTATGAGGTTGATCATCAAGGACCAAGTTCTTCACAAGTGGTGACAACCCCAACACAAGAAACACCCATCGACAACACCGTGCCCAATGCACCTAGCCAAGAAGAAGAACAAGATTCTACAGCTGCTCCTGGAATTTCCGGAGGACCGGAAAATCCGGGTCAAGATGGACTCGGAAATTCCGGTGGTCCGGAATTTCCGGCTCCTGAACCCGGAATATCCGGTCCTGCTGACATTCCCGGTGGCAGTTCGCAAGGCCAAGATCAACCCTCTCCCTCACCAATGGACACCACTCCAATGGTTGATCAAGGCCATCAACTCAGTCAAGGCGGAGACATGAATGATCAAGATGATCAAGCGATTCCTCCCACCACTCGGAGGGAAATCGAGATTCGCCGCTTGAATAGGGTTGGCACCTCACAAGAATTAAGAGCTCTATCTATTGACAAGGTGCTTGGTGATGTGAGAAGCAAGGTCTCTACCCGAAGACAACTCGCATGCTTTAGTGAACATCAAGCTCACATCTCCATGGTGGAACCCAAGAAGGTCTTTGAAGCTCTAGAAGATAAAGATTGGCTTGATGCCATGCATGAAGAGCTCAACAACTTCGAGCGCAACAAAGTGTGGAAGTTGGTGGAAAGACTCAAAGATTGCCGCAATGTTATCGGCACCAAGTGGATATTCAAGAACAAGCAAGATGAACATGGCATGGTGATAAGGAACAAGGCAAGATTGGTGGCTCAAGGTTACTCTCAAATTGAAGGCATTGACTTTGGAGAAACCTACGCGCCCGTGGCTCGACTTGAGTCAATCCGTATTTTTCTTGCCTATGCCTCTCACCATAACTTTAACTTGCAACAAATGGATGTTAAATCCGCTTTTCTAAATGGTCCACTAAATGAACTTGTTTATGTTAAGCAACCACCGGGGTTCGAGGACCTCAAGTATCCGAACCATGTCTACAAGTTGGATAAGGCACTCTATGTCCTTAAACAAGCCCCACGAGCGTGGTACGAGCACCTTAGAGAACTACTTGTAGACCGTGGATTCCAAGTTGGGGAAATCGACCCCACACTTTCACTAAGAAAGTTAATGGGGAGCTTTTCATTTGTCAATTATATGTGGATGACATTATATTTGGATCGACTAACAAAGCATTTAACGAAGAATTCTCTAAGCTTATGACTGACAGGTTTGAGATGTCTATGATGGGCGAGATGAAGTTCTTCCTCGGATTTGAGATCAAACAATTGAGGGAAGGAACGTTCATCAACCAAGCAAAGTACATTCAAGACATGCTCAAGAAGTACGAGTTGCTTGATCTCAAGGGTGCCTCTACTCCAATGCAAACCAAATGCCACCTTGAGCTCAACCCGAAGGGTAAGGATGTGGATCAAAAGGTATACCGCTCCATGATTGGATCTCTCCTCTACCTTTGTGCATCTAGACCGGATATAGTGCTAGCCGTAGGAGTGTGTGCAAGATATCAAGCGGCTCCTAAAGAAAGCCACGATGTGGCGATCAAGAGAATCTTTCGATATTTGGCTTATACCCCAACTTATGGATTGTGGTATCCCAAGGATGCAAATTTCTCATTATGTGGATTCACGGATTCCGATTGGGCGGGAGATAATGATGATAGGAAGTCAACCTCCGGGGCTTGTCAATTTATTGGGAGGTCCTTGGTGAGTTGGTCTTCTAAGAAGCAAAATTGCATATCTCTCTCCACCGCCGAAGCCGAATATGTTGCAGCCGCTAGTTGTTGCACTCAGTTGCTATGGATGAGGCAAACTTTAAAGGAGTACGGAGTCGATTGTGACAAAGTGCCTCTTTTATGTGACAACGAAAGTGCCATCAAGATTGCCTACAACCCGGTGCAACATTCAAGAACGAAGCATATTGAGATCCGCCATCATTTCATAAGAGATCATGTGGCCCGTGGAGACATTGACTTATCATATGTGGGCACAAGGGATCAATTGGCGGATATCTTCACGAATCCCCTTGAGGAAGGAAGGTTTTGCTTTTTGAGGAATGAGCTCAATATCATTGATTCGAGGTCCTTGGCTTGATCGCTTGCACACTCACCTAGGGCGTAATTGCATCTTATCTAGTTTAGATGTAGGCATGGAAATAGGGGGAGTGCGGTCCTAATACATTGGACCATCCCTCCCCCCATTATGCCGATAGCAAGTGTTCTTTTATCTCTATATTCATTCTTGTGACTAATGAGCTAAAACGACGAGTATTGGTTATGTACGCAAGATACATCTTCGCGGTAACATGCCATACACTCCTACATGGTGGCCTCGGCCACCGACCTCTTCTCCTTGAAGAGTTGATGTTATTTGGAGCTTTTTGTTGCTATTTGCCCTCCTTTTCATGCATGTGGGAAACCTACACAACTTGGCTCTTTTGGTTCGATTTGGTTGTTGTGAGTTGAGTATGGTGTACAAATATCAGTTTGGAAATCTATCCCAAGCCTACTTTCCCCTGAAAACATTTCTCTCTATTGCACACAAGTCATTCGTTTGAAAACTGGGATTTTGGTTCAGCAGGTCGGAATATCCGGTTCATTTTGAACCGGAATATCCGGTGACCCGGAATATCCGGTGTAAGTTACACCCGGAATATCCGGTCTGGCAGTTTGTCCAGAATTATAAGGGCAGGCTCGGGGTGAAGGGCTCATTAGTGCCCTTCTTCCACCCCCGACCTCCCTCTCCTCCAGCCGCCGCCCCTGCTGTTCCCAAGTCCCTCCGGAGCACTCCGACCGCCGGGGAACCTCTTTCTCGGCCGGATCTGCTCCTCCTCCGCCCCGGGAACTCACTCCTCCAAGCAATGGCCTCAATGGATGAGGGTAACTTCACTTTTCTTCTTCCTTATGTGCTTGCACTTGGATCTTGATGTGGAGTTATTTGTTTCAATGTTGCTTGGTAGAGATTGTTCCTAGGACTTTTCCCTGCCTTCTACATACATTAGTTTTGCATTTTGTTGGATCGATCTAGTTTTAGACCGAGTCAATCTCAGATCTGCAGTTTCTGTCTGACCCGGAATATCCGGTTCAGGTTGACTCGGAATTTCCGGTCATGTCTGTACCGGATATTCCGAGTCAAACACTGCAGTTTTAAGATTAACTCATGTTTAACTACATATGATTCATCAAATGCCTATCTAATGTGTGTATTATCTCCTGACTTGTGTGCACTTACCTTATGCTACCCTCTATGCTCAAATTCACAGGTTCAGCTGGAAGTCCGTCCGCAGGGGGATCAAGGAACACAGGTAGAGCACCTGTCCATAAGCAACCAGTCAACAAGGGAAAGGCCCCTGTAACTCAGAGGAAGAAGAAAGCTGTTGCCAGCAAGCCCGCATCCAAGAAGAGAAAGAATGTCCCTAGTCCCCAACGTCAGGACTACTCCAAGATGAATTCTGTGGATTACTCTCAGCTGAGGCAGGGGGACTGGTACCTCAGCGCTAGAGACAACTCTCTCGATGACCGCAACTTTTGGTGCCAAGCGCAAGAGCACATTTTTGTGGATCTCTATCTCTCACTGTCGAAGCCCATTCGACCCATGCACCCGTTTGACTTTGCATCTCTGCAGAAGAAAACCGCATTTGCTGAGGCCATCCACATTGTCAAGACCATGGGTTTGGAAAGGTTGGCGCTCATCCGTTGTGCCTACAAAGCGCAGCTTGTAATGCAGATCTTCACCACCCTAGTGATCAAGGGTGACTCAAAGAAGACCATGAAGTGGATGACTGGGGAATCATACTGTGAGTCCAACTTCGAGGAGTTTGGCAAGGTACTGGGCTACAGGTTTGATGGTGACAATCCCCAAGGCACTCGCATGCACTCCCCATACAAGCTCAACAAGAAGGAGACAGCTCACTTATATGGTGTGGGAGCCACCCCTGGATTCTGTCGTGACTTGCTCCCTTTGTATGATGTTCTTGTGCGCATCATGCGTGAGAACATTGCACCGAGTGGTGGCAACAACGACAACGTGGTTACCCCTCTCTGCAAACTGCTCCTTCACGCCAACCGCATTGTGGAGGACTCAGGTTCTGATACTGACTGGAGAGTAGATGTGATGGATTACATCTACAATGAGATGTATGAAGCTATGACCACCAGGGTCTCTATACCTTATGCTCCGTACATAATGAAGCTCCTCCTGTTTAAGTTCCCCAACCTCAACGTCAGCAGAAGTGATTTGGTGCCTCATGACTTCAAGAAGCTCTATGAGAAGAAGACTGTGGTCAAGCCCCCTCCTAGGCCTTCGACTACATCAGCTGCAGGTGGATCTTTCATGGGTGATGCTAGGAGGGCTGCTGCTACCTCTACTCATGTTCCTACCACTCATGCGCATGTCAAGAAGCTGAACTGGTTCCAGCGCAACATCCTTTGCATGAATGCGGACATCCGCAAAGAGCAATTGTCGGGGGGCTGCCCCCCGGGTAGGGGCAGATCCCGGTATAATTCAGTAAAGGGCCAACAGTACTTGACCTTTGGCGAGAGCAAGGGACACCTCCTGGCGTGCTGAAAGGGCAGCTTGACCCTTGAACGCTGGTAGAGGGCAAAATGTCTCCTGGCAGGCGCAAGGGGCAGCTCTGGCATCTATAAATAGACACCCCCGGCCCTCACAATCGCAGCACAAGCATGAGCGGGTGGTTCCTCTAAGAACTAGCTTATCGAAGATGTCTTTGCTGATAGGCTAAGACATCTTCGGGAGGCTAGGCCTAGAGATACTCATCCTGAGACGAGCTCGGACGTATCCGGAAAGGGTCCCGAGTCTCGGGGTCCGAGGAGACTCCCGGAAGGAGGTGTACTCGGCTTTACCGGATAGGTTGTCCGAGTAGGTACTAACCGGAGTATATGTCTCGGTCTTGATCTTATGCAGAAGGGGCTCAGAGGGGCAAGTGAGGAGGTAGTCGGCGTGAGGGCTTCCGGTAGGCCGTCAACGGTCCAGAGCAGGCCTTCCCGTCTGTCGCGGGAGGAAGTACCATTCCACCTGACACGGAAGCATGGTCACCTCCCGCCTGACACGGAAGCATGGTCACCTCCCGCCTTACACGGGAGCGTGGTCACCTCCCGCCTGACACGGGAGCGCGTCAGCCGGTACGATCTTGGTACGACAAGACCTGACACGCCTAGCCCGGCAATCCGGAAAAGGCTATCCGGAGTGGGCAAAGACATGTCTTGTCTCTGACAGGGGGACAATGATGGTGCAGGACGGCGCCTGCCGTCCTTATCGAGATGATGACGAAGGGGCTACGCCGGATAGCGCGGCGACTAGGTCGCACTAGCCGGTGACGACATGCCGGCTAGGCCTGTCCGGTGGGGCCGAGCCGATTTAGGGTTTCCGGCCCTCCTGGCCGGAGCCCTATAAAAGGCGCCATTACTGCTCCTGAGGGGAGAGACCAACTGGAGAGCCAAAGCTATAGTCGCATTTACTCTTGGAGCAGTTACTCCTTCATACCTTGAGTTCATCTAGTTCTTTGTACTCCTCCCTTTGAGAGATCTAGCAGCAAGTTGTAGTTCTTGTACCATTGATATATAGAGAGGAAAGGCAGGAGTAGGGGTGTTACCTCCTCACGAGGGCCCTGAACCTGGGTATATCGTGTGTGTGTTGTGTGCCTTCGTGCATTTGTTCCTATTTGTTAGATCTTCCTCCTCATACTTTGTTCTTATTCCTTGTTCCTAGGAGATCTCGGTTTTACCGGGATCCTCCCCGTGTGAGCTCTTCAGCTCGCTATCCCTCCCCGGATCCACCAACGTCCATCGGCCCCACACATTAGCCATCCTATGGCATCTGCCGTGACACCACCACGACAGTTGGCGCCCACCGTGGGGCAGACAGTGGCGTTGGCTGGTGTACACATCCGGACGGGCTCCCCTCCTCACTTCGAGGTTCGGGTTCTCTCTGGCCTGGTCGTAAGGCTAGGGGAGATGGACTTCGTCTGCGATAACGCAGGGTGCTTCCGGAACAGACCGTTTCCGGTGAACGGATGTCTCATTGACTTTGGTGGTTTCACCACCTACGTCGCCATGGAGGTTGTCTGTAGCTACCCGGACACGGTCCTGGAAGCTGAAGACCCGCCCATGCTCTGCGCTGCTCGGGGTCTGCGTGCCGGTCGCCCACCGAGTTCCGTTGCGGTGATGATGGTCGGGGCTACTGAGGAGGAGTACCAGGACGCAGACGGCGATACCGGGAGCGGTCTCCCCCGTTTGGCCAAACCACCGCAGGAAAGACCTGCGGCCCGAGATGGCGATCCGCAGCCGTCCCAGCCGCGCCGTCGCCCGGATCCCCTCTCGGGACTGGTGGCTAAGTTGACTGTACCCGTGGCTGCTGAAGCGGATACCCAGGTCACCTCGGCTGACTTGGAGGAGCAGCGGAGGTTGCTACTCGCCGAAGCACAGGAGATAGCCGAGATCCGTCGCGAGCTCAATGCTAGCCTCCGGGAGTACAATGCAGCTCACGGATTCCTTAAGATAGACTCCCGGGACAAACGCATTGCGGATCTGCGCAAGAAAGGGAGAATGGTGAATGAGGAGCTGGCCGGTGGAGCCACCACCAGTCACACAGGGAGTCGGATTTCAGCGGGGAAGCCGGTGTACAGTTCACCGGCAAAAACTCTTAGGGCCGCCGAAGCTGCTACGAGTTGGTAGGGTTATCCGGTGAGGCCCTGCGCAAGCAGCAGGAGCGGGTAAACGAGTTGGTGATTGAGGCCAACCGTCAGAATCTGGCCTTCAAGAAGAAGAACCCCGGGGCAGGGTCCCAGGTGCACTCAGCCAGACCCAATAGCCAGAAATCGGATGGGGAGGCCTCTTCCCCGCATCCGAGCAGGAGCAAGAGCAAGAGCAAGAGCCGGAGCCGGAGTCGAGGTTCCGGGAAGAACAAGCAGCTACAGACCTATGATCCGGCCTTCGCCGGTATCCAGCAAGCCGGGCAAGCCGGACAGCGTAACTCGGGGCAGGCGGGAAGTACCCGTGGGGATGGTAACCTGGGTGTGGGAAACAATAACCCGGCTGGCCGTGGTAATCCACCCCGGAACCCTCCTCATGTTCAGGGAAACCCACAGAGGGAGGTCGCCTCCGTTCCCCAGCAGGCTGTGATCCCTGCGCAAGACAGGCTCAACGACGGCAACTCGAGGTTGCAGCAGCTCGGATATCAGCCAGACGAGAACCCTTTGGGATCTCGGATAGGAACCAGGCAGCTGAACCCGGCAGATGCCAGATTCCGGCTCGACCGGATTCATCAATCCGAGTTGGTGGAAGAGCAAGGACCTCCGGGACCTGCCTGCTTCGGACCTCGGATCATGCGGGAACCTCCTGTTCGGAACTTTCAGCTCAACCGAGGTGCCAAGACCTATGACGGCAGCAAGAAGCCGGAGGACTGGCTAACCGACTATGTAACTGCAGTAAGCATAGCCGGTGGAAACAGACGATGGGCGGTACGCTATGTACCGCAGATGTTGGAAGGACCAGCCCGGATCTGGTTGAACAACCTGAGAACTGGCAGTATAGATTGCTGGTTAGACTTTGAGGAAGCATTCATCAGCAACTTCACCAGCACGTACAAAAGGCCCAACAGGCCTCAGCAGCTCGCCATCTGTAGGCAGAGGAGTAATGAGACTGACCGGGAATACCTTACCCGGTGGAGCAATATTCGCAACTCTTGCGAAGGAGTGGTAGAGGCACAGGCCATCTCCTGGTTTGCACAAGGATGTCGACATGGCTCTATGCTGTGGCAAAAGTTGCAGAGAAAGATGCCAACGACCTTGGCAGAGACCATGCGCATCGCCGATACCTACACGCTTGGAGATCCCTGCAACCCCTGGTGGATGTCGGAGACTCCAACAGGAGGAATGCGGGGCCTCAGCGTTCAGGACCGAGCAGGAGCCATGATCGCCAGGAGTTCGGCCACAAGAGGAATCAGCCCGAGTACCACCATGCCGCGCAGCATGTCGCAGCAGTGACCCGGGAGCAGGAGGATGCCGGCAACAGCCAGCGTCAAAAGACAAGTGGCCCGGCTTGGGGTCAGAGTCAGGAGGTGCAAAAGACCTGGGTGGAACAAAAGAAGCCCCTGACATATGAGGAAATGCTGAACAAGCCATGCTGCTACCATACTCTGGAGGCCAACAAGCCCGCAAACCACTCTACTCGGCAGTGTAGCTGGTATCAGCGCACGTTGCAGGAGGGCAGCTCGGGAGCTATTCGGCAGAGTGCTCCGGCATCTCGGCCCAATATCCCGAGACCCCCTCCTCCGACATCGGGGGTCAACGCTGTCCGACTTCCCCCTCCTCCGAGAGGACCCCCACCTCGCCCAGTGAATGTGGTGCATACCCAGAACGACAACGGTAACCAAACCGGACACCAGCAGAGCAACTACCGGGAGGCTCATCAGAGCTATGTGGTCTTTGTGACCGAACCCACTGACCGAAAGAGTGTGCGGCAACGTGCACTGGAGGTGAACGCTGTGATCCCGGCGGTGCCCAAATTCTTGCACTGGTCCGAGATGGAGATCAGGTGGAGCCGGAAGGATCACCCCAGGGTTATGCCTAAACCAGGAGCGTATGCCTTGGTGGTGGACCCAACTTTTGTCGGACCCAACCTCAACGTCCGCTTCAGCCGGGTTCTAATTGACAATGGCAGTGCCATTAACATCATGTACAAGGACACGATGCTGAAGCTGGGAGTATCTATGAACACCCTACTGCCTACCGAGACAACCTTCCACGGCATTGTGCCCGGCATCTCCTGTTCACCCATGGGAAAGATCTGGGTTGAGGTGCTATTCGGAACTCGGGAGAACTGCCGAACCGAGAGCTTGGAGTTCGAGGTCGTGGACCTCGAAAGCCCATATCATGCACTGATCGGCAGACCGGCCCTCGCCAAGTTCATGATATCAACTCACATGGGCTACCTGAAGATGAAGATGTCGGGACCTAACGGTATAATCACCATCTCGGGAGACCACAAGCGCTCCATGGAATGTGCCTCGGCGGGGTCATGCTTGGCTGAATCCCTGGTGATCGCAGAAGAGAAGAAGAGAATCCAGCAGGTGGTGGCAATGGCCAAGACCTCCCAACTCGGAATGCCCGGGATGGTGAACCCGGAGCAGGGGGCATCATTTCAGCCTCCCAAGGAGACCAAGAAGGTGTGTGTGGACCCTAGCAACCCGGAGCGCCAAGTTATCATTGGCAGCAACCTGGACAGCAAATAGGAAGGCGAGCTCGTCGACTTCCTCCGTGAGAATCGGGATGCCTTTGCGTGGTCGAGTGACGATCTGCAAGGCGTCCCGAGGGAGTTGGCTGAGCACTCTCTGTTTGTTCGCCCGGATGCGAAGCCGGTGAAACAACCAACTAGGCGCCTCTCGGATGAAAGAAGAGCCGCGGTCATGGAGCATCTGGCTATACTGCTGGCCGCCGGATTCATAATGGAAGTGCTGCACCCGGATTGGATATCAAATCCGGTTTTGGTAGAGAAGAAGAAGGATGATCCCCTCCTGCTTAAGGTATGGCGCATGTGCATCGACTTCACCAACCTCAACAAAGCATGTCCGAAGGACCCCTTCCCACTACCCCGGATAGATCAAGTGATAGATTCCACTGCCGGGAGTGAGCTTTTAACTTTTCTTGATGCTTATTCTGGTTTTCACCAGATACCTTTAAATCCGGATGATCAATTGAAAACTGTTTTTATTACCCCTTATGGGGCTTATTGCTATCGTGTCATGACTTTCGGTTTGAGGAATGCTGGTGCTACATACCAGAGATGCATGCAGAAATGTTTGCATGACCAAATAGGCCGAAATGCCGAAGTATATGTCGATGACATAGTCATAAAAACAAAAGAAAAAGCCTCACTAATAGATGATCTGAGGGAAACATTTAAGAACTTAAGAAGATTCCGGATGAAGTTGAACCCGGATAAGTGCACATTTGGTGTTCCGGCAGGAAAATTACTCGGTTTCCTCATCTCAAGCCGGGGAATCGAGGTCAACCCGGGTAAAATTCGTGCTATTGAGAGCATGAAGTTGCCCGTGCGTCTCAAGGATGTGCAGAAGTTTACCGGATGTCTTGCATCCCTAAGTCGGTTTGTGAGTCGACTTGGGGAGAAGGCCTTGCCTCTGTACCAACTGATGAAGAAGAGCAAAACATTTGTTTGGACCCCGCAGGCTGACGCGGCGTTCAACGATTTGAAAAGAATGCTCTCAACAGCACCCGTGTTGGCATCCCCTTTACCCAAGGAACCTATGCGGCTGTATATTGCCGCAACCAACCGAGTAGTCAGTGTGGCAATGGTGGTAGAAAGGGAAGAAGGGGTAAGCTGATACAGAGGCCGGTGTATTACCTCAGTGAGGTGATCTCGGAATCCAAGCAAAACTACCCGCACTACCAGAAAATGGCGTATGGGGTGTACATGGCAGTGACCAAGCTCAAGCACTACTTTCAGGAACACCCGATCACAGTGGTATGCGAAGCTCCTCTGGCCGAGATCATCGGTTGCAAGGACGCTAGCGGCCGGGTAGCCAAATGGGCCATCCAGTTGTCTCCATACGCTCCGGCATATGAGAGACGAGATGCCATCAAGTCGCAGGCGCTGCCGGACTTTTTGGTAGACTGGGCCGAGATGCAGTATGAACCTCCGATGCCGGATTACAATTTCTGGAGGATGCATTTCGATGGCTCAAAGGCTAAGATCGGATTGGGTGCCGGAGTGTTCCTCACTTCCCCGAAGCAAGATGTACTGAAGTATGTGCTGCAAATTCATTTTCGGGCATCCAACAATGTCGCAGAATATGAGGCCTTGGTTCATGGACTGAACGTCGCCAAGGAGATCGGCATCCGCCGGATAGAGTGTTTCGGTGACTCCGACCTCGTAGTACAACAGGTGTCGGGGAATTGGGATGCCCTCGATGCAAACATGGCCTTATACAGGTTTCATGTGCAGAAAATATCCGGATTTTTTGAAGGATGCGAGTTCAAGCATATACCCAGAGGAGAAAACGAAGCAGCGGATGTCTTGTCCAAGCTAGGCTCATCTCGGGATGCCATCCCACCCGGAATAGCCCTGGAGCATTTGAGGAAGCCATCTATTCAGCCCTCACCCGAGTCGGATTCTATCTTCATCCCCAAGGAGCCTGGTTCAGATGCCGTACCCATGGAAGTAGATGTCGGGAGCATAACATCGAACCCGGGGACTGCGTCCCAGTGCTCAGAGAGGCAAAGAAAAATGATGATAGAGGTGATGTCGGCAGAGCCAATGGACATAGACGCTCTCATGTTCCCGGTTAGACCTGTCCCGGGATGGGCACAGCCCATTATGGCTTACATCTTGGAAGGAACCCTCCCGGAGAATGAAGTGGAAGCCCGGCAGATAATGCGAAGATCAAAAGCATACACTGTCATCAATCAAGAACTGTACAAAAGGAGTGTCACTGAGGTACTCCAGAGGTGTGTGGAACCGGCAGAAGGACAAGAGATGCTGGTGGAAATACATCAGGGGGAATGTGGACATCATGCATCATCCCGGGCCCTGGTGGCAAAGGTGTTCCGGCATGGGTTCTACTGGCCCACTGCGCTGCAGCAAGCATAAGATATTGTCCGGAAATGTGGAGGATGCCAGAGATTTGCTCACCGGATACACATGCCGGCATCGGCACTGAAAACAATCCCCATCACTTGGCCATTCGCAGTTTGGTGTTTGGATATGGTCGGTCAGTTCAAGCCGGCGAGAGGCAATATGACACACATACTAGTTATGGTGGACAAGTTCACTAAATGGATAGAGATCAAGCCAATCCGGAAGTGTGATGGACACACCGCTGTGCAATTCCTGAAAGACATCATCTTGAGATACGGATATCCGCACAACATTATCACAGATAATGGAACCAACTTTGCTGTGGGGGAATTCGCTCGATTTTGTGCTGAGAAGGGAATCCGGCTGGATGTAGCATCAGTTGCACACCCGGAAGCAAATGGGCAAGTCGAAAGAGCAAATGCCTTAGTCTTGGCCGGCATCAAAGCTCGTTTGATCGAACCACTATTGAGAACTCCGGGATGCTGGATAGAGGAGTTACCGGCAGTGCTATGGGGTCTCCGGACTACACCGAATAGATCTACCGGGTACACGCCATTCTTCATGGTATACGGTGCTGAGGCAGTACTCCCAACCGACATACAATATGATTCCCCGAGAGTGACAATGTTCACCGAGACCGAGGCAAAGGAGGCCCGAGAAGATGATGTAGATTTACTCGAAGAGGCAAGAGAATTGGCACTATCTCGGTCTGCAATTTATCAGCAGAATCTCCGTCGCTATCATAGCCGGAAAGTGCACCCGAGGGTGTTCCGGGAAGGGGATCTAGTGCTGAGGCTCATCCAACGCACGACCGGAATGCATAAATTGTCACCTCCATGGGAGGGACCTTTTGTGATAAGCAGGGCATTGCACAACGATTCTTATTACCTTGTAGATGCACAAGAGGCTAGGAAAGGTGTAATGGACAAATCCGGTGAGGAAACCAAGCGTCCATGGAATGTAGCTCTACTTCGCCCCTTTTACACGTAAAGGGCTCAGTGTATGTTATATCTCAGTTTTCAGTATTAATGAAAGAAAGGCACCCCGGGAGGAACCCGGGGACTGCCTGGTTATATGCATGTTTTGTTCTCATTTTTTGTTAAGTTCATTTGCTGTTTTTTACCGGCATCTCGGGAAGGAACCCAGGGACTGCCGGATTGCTGTCTTTTATGTTATTTGTATGCCGGGAAAGTTCCGAGTTCGATTCTCAAAATCAAAGTAATGTATGTCATGTGAAATCATCTTGTGACTCGACTGACGCACTCCGAAATGGTAGTCAAGAGCAAAGAGAGGGAAGGTGGGAAACACGAAAATGGTCTCGGGGACTCGGAGAAGGAACTTATCCGGCATACCTGTCTTTTACTAACTCGGTTATTTTTTATGTCGGGAATTCGGTTAGTAGGAACTCGGATTGTTTTAAGTAATGTATGCCGTATGTGGAGTTTTGTGACTCGACTGTCGAACGCCGAAATGGTAGACAAGAGCAGAAATTACCTAAGTACGGTAAACATGAAAGGCAATTCGGGAACTCAAAACAGAATAAATTGACATAAGTTACTCGGATAAATAGTTCACTACGAAGCGGAAATAACATAAGTGTATATTGAAGGGGTTACGGTGCAGAAAACAATAATTTTTCTAGCGAACGGAACCCTAACTAGCCAGGATCTATCTATCTAGTACATGCGATAACGGTGGCGGAACGGGTTACATTACCTCCATGTAGACCGATAGCGGGGATTACGCTCCCGCACAAGCGTTGACGATGAAGTCGTACGTAGCCGACCTCGAGGTCGCGGAGAACTTGCCACGATGTCGGAGTCGATGACGTCGAGGTGTCGACGATGATCTGCGTCGACGGGCGTCGGGCGGAAGAAGACAGAGCGCCAGCACCGGGGCTGGTGCGCCGGCACCGGAGGGGGGGAGGCGCGGCGGCTGCAGGGGGCGAGACGACGTCGCCCAAGCTCCTCAATAGAGTAGCCTCCGAGCACTCGCAAACATACGGAGCCTAGCGACAACTCCCGGTCATTCAGATCCAGCTGAAATCGCAGGAGTAGATCTTATCTGGAATCCCGCAGAGCAACGGCGCTCTGCGGTATGGCTTAGGTGGAGAGAGACCCCCTTCCTCAGCTCGGCGCGGCTCCGACTTGGGAACCACGAGATCGAGAGAGAAATTGGGAATTAATTGAATTTCCTATGAATTAAATCAATTAATATGCCTTGCTATATAAAGGGGGAAGGGGGTGTGCAAACCCCTTGGCTCCCCCATGTGGGACTAAACAAAGGACAAGGGAGGGGGGTTCGGCCCCCACATGGGCTGGCCGAACCAGCCTATGGGGCCCACCCCCTTTGGTGGTGCGGCTCCCCCTCTTGGGCCCTCTTAGGGCCCATATAGGTGGGAGCCCCCTTTTTCCTTTATTTAATTAATATTATATTAATATAAAAATCCCATTAATTCATAATTAATATATTTATATATAATTCAATATCCCGTGACTCCGAAAACTCTTTCGGACCACCCGAACAACTTTCGGACATTCCTGGAACCATTCCAGACTTCCCCGGAACTCCTTCCGGACCACCGGAACTCTTTCCGGATCATTTCTCTCTCTCCAATAAAAACCTATATAATTCCAGAACCTATCTCCTAGCGTCGCTAAGACCTTAAGTTTGTTACGCTATGGTTCGGGAATACTCCAGACATGGTTGAGACACTCCGCTCACCAATGATCGTCAGGGATACCTGGAAATATATGACGACCCCTGTGCATTCCACGAATATCGTCGTTGAACCATAAATATGATATTTATTCCCTTTGTCTCTGCGATACTACCTTGTCCGAGATATGATCGTAGACACATCGATGCCTTTGCTGTATCTCGTTACCGACGAAGGTTATTAACTCGTCTGTGATATTACCATCTCCATGACCTAGTCACAAGCTGCGCAGCTATATAGATGTAATATCACCGAGTGGGCCCAGAGTATCTTTCCATTACAAGAATGAACAAATCCCGCTCTTGATCCTTACGTCTCGATGCTCTTTCGGAATATCCAAGATGGACACCGTTATTGTCATGCTATATAAGACACAACGTTTGATGCTCTCAAAGCACTCCTACGAAGCAACAATAAGTACGGTCTCACGGTCTAAGGAATAAGCTATCATACTCTTATCTATTGCAAATGACAAACATCGTAATACGATCTTATTGCAATACTTTGCGTATGTCCATCACCTTATTCTACTAACAAGATGACCCCATTGTCAACCGACGTCATTGTCCTTGATCGGGAATCTCGATCAACTGTTGCCCAATGGACTAGCTCATATAGAGGCTTGCTAGGGACCTGGTTGTCTATGTATCACACGTGTATTAATAATTCCGATTAATACAGTTATAGCATAATACACAAACCTATTATAAACTTATGAGATAATGCAATAAATACTACTTATTTATTTGCCTCTAGGGCATATCTCCTTCAGTCTCCCACTTGCACTAGAGTACAAATAAACTAGCCGCATTTTACTTTATCAGAATCCCTTATCAAATAAGAATCATTTGATAATGCTTGCTCGTGGAAAAGTGTTACTGCACAATCCATGATTGTACATGCTTTTACGATTCACTGGCATCAACTTGCTTGATATCACCATGTTGTCCAACAACATATATGCAAATACCGTAACTAAGTGAGACTTCTGCTTCCCAGCGCTTACTCTGATTATACTAACCAGATAACTGCCCTGAAAAACACACTCAGCCATGCAGAGCCCCTTGTAACAATTACAAACTCGCGATATCTACATACTTTCACACCAATGTAGAAAACTTGACATTCAAATGTCAATCCCTTAACTAACGCACTTCTACTTCCAGTAAATTCCAAATTTACTTCCATAACTGCTCTTATTCCAAGAGCATCGGTTATATTTCATCGAGCAGATAATATGGTTTATGTATGATGTCTAATATTACATAATAGACCCACATGTCATACAACCATTACTTTCATGCATCATTACTCTTAATGATCAATTGGATTTCATAGGACCATCCTATTGATTCTAATCTGACTCCTCAGATATAATCCAAAACAACTCAACAAATATTTTAAAATTCCCGTTCTATTTCAAAATAGACACTGGCTTTCAAATAGTTTCACAACTTCATCCTATTCTATTGGTACAGTTTCACAATGTGTTAACTACACAAAATGAATTCGACTCCCACTCAAACTATGTCTCCACATATTTGACAACACATGCTCCCACTCAAAAACGTGTCATCCACATATTCGAGTTCCTGAGCTCCCACTCAAAAATATGTTCTTCACATATTTCACCTGAGTGAACTAACTATGACTCCTACTTAAATCGACATTTTGGTCAAACCAAAATCATTGATCTACTATCAATTCGAATTTAATACAAACTGCAGTATTACATTAATACAAATTCCTCAGACTTCAAGCATGTCTACATAAATGTAGTCAACAAATTTGATCTTGTGCAAGACACATTTCTTGACAAGACATGCTCCCGCGTCTTTCTTATAGTCACATTTTCATATAACACTTTATATGACGATTAAACAATCTTATCCCTCTAATAAGAATTGCAGCAACAATTACTCTCTTAATCCTTTCAAATGTAACTTTGGATTTCCAGACTCAAAAAGCCTTTGTTCGTATTCCGATATTTTCTCAACTTTCTTTGTATTTACAAAGTGCACCTTGATCTGTCAACAAGATCTGAAATACTTAATATAGTGTTGTGACCTGACAGCAATATTAAATATAACAGCACTTTATTTAGAAGTCTCTTTCATGAAAATATTATGATCTTTATGAAGAGGATTGCAAGCAAAAAACAATTTTCTAGTCTCCCTCACTCTTAATCACTAAACTTTCATTAGCAGACATATACTCTTTGGAACATCTTCTAACATAAGTCTGACACTTTATTCCAAACTTCTAATTTCAATCCATAAACCATAATTCGAAAAGTCATCTTTTCTCGGAATTACATAGACAACAAACTGAACTTTGTTTCTATTTGGTTTTGGAATACACTCTCATCCAATACGAGCAATCTACAAAGAACCACTCATGTATATTCCGAATTATCGCATAATCATATACATGTCGACACTACTGTCGATCCTATGAATTCTCGCTGAGAAAAATATCTATTTTCTAAAGTGGACATCGACTATAATGTTTCGAACGTATTAGGAGATTCTAAGACTGATTCTGACAGGCCACACTTTATTTAAAATAGAGCATGATTATAATTCCCCACATATCACTATATATGACATTATAATTATGTGAAGCAAATTTCCACAAGTCTCCTGTGTTGAAAACATAATTCAAAAATACTGTCCTTTGATCGAATTCTGTGAATACAATTTTCACTAATCTTTCTTCTGAAAAACCCCATTTGATCTATTATCAAATTAATCTCAGACTCCATAATTTATCGGGCAAATACTCCTATTTACCAAAATCATGGAAGAATTTGGATCATGCAATAACACCATTGATTAATCATTAAAAATGACTCTCAATCAATTTCCTCTAGTATTGCAACTTCAATACTGCATTTCAAACTTAATCAATTTTGGCACTCGAAATACTTAAATGGACCAAAAATATCCATTACTTCTTTCATTGCCTTTATGACTAAATTTGATGGTGTTTGTTCTTTGGACACATAATTTTATCATTCCCGCTATTATAAATGTATATCATACGCATAATGTAATTGAGATGTGATGCAAATTACTCATAACATGAAACAACTGCTTTGTTTCATAACATAAAACAACTGATGTGTTCTATATGAATAATTATGTCTTGTAACATTCAAGACACCAAACTAGATCACATTCTTACTATTACAAAATGTCTTATCAAAAACTATTGATGATAACTAATATGATATCTCGAGGGCGTGAGCACTACTGGCCATGAACTTGCCATTACTCGTGCACTGTCACGTCACCCTTCGCCACATACTTGTGATAATCAGGGACTGTTTCACAAACAGAAATATTATCAAACACTTTTCATCAAGTATGAGAAGAATACATTTATATCTTCGTATATCAAATATACCCATAGCGTCGAAGAACTCTTCTTCGATGAATCAACTTTTAGAGATTTGAACTTGTTCACGAATGTGAAGAAGCTCACCGTGTCTCTATAGCATATTCATGCACATGCTATTCACAGCTAGGAGGTAAAGCGCAATCTCTATTGCACTTGAGTTCGCTATCTAGAAATCGTAGATATTCGTAAGCCTGAAGTAGATGTCACACAACTTCTTCAACTGAGTCTCCAGATAGGTATGCTCCCCATGTGAATGGTCCGTAACTTTCTAAGCTGTCTGAACTTCTTAAGACTCAATTCATCTTTGAAGTGACCTCTGATCGCATCAATCACGACATATGGCTCCATGTGTTGAAACAACTTTCAACTCAGGTGCTAGGCATACGCTCATGACGATTGTCACTTCCATGAACATGTCATGATGCTTACGGAACTCATCATCTTGCTCCTTGCTATCAGAATCATCTGGTCTAACTCCTAACTAATGTTCTATCACATATAGGATGTTTGTTGTGTTTGGAGAATGTTTCTAAAACCAATGCACCAGCTGATGAAGTTGGACCCGTCGGCTTCCAAGGTAGAATCCGAGCTCTTGAAGAAGTAACCGAAGCGTAGTTCCGTTGTATCCAGATGTGATCGCAAAAGAGGTAAGATAAGTTTATAATATATAGGTGAGTTTTAGTTTTATAATCTCATTATCAAAAACACACCACACCAAGATTATTATCCCTAAAAATAATAATGGCGATTACACGACCCTCATCCACCATACTACCCCCGATCATCACGGCCGGCAACACAGCTTCAAAGGTGGACATAACATGTCGATCACAACAACTATGTGACTCGTGCTCGATCTTTCGATCTTCCCGTGTTCCGAGGCCATACCTCTGAGTATGCTAGGCTCGCCAATCAAACCTCGAAGACCCTGCGCGTGCAACATGGCTTACACCCACTGTATGCGAACGACGAGATGTGTGACACCCGATCATCACGGCCTGCCTCATAACGTAGAACTTTCTTGGTGGTGCGCAACGAGGGAGAACACAATTTTGGTATTTTGTTAGGGATCATCCTATTTATGATGCTACTGTTGTATATCTAGCATATAAGCAATCAATAGGATGCACACACAACAGCACACAATAATGATGCAATGAAGTGCGATGTGACATGGTCGATGCGCCTGGACCTTCATGGCGCCATGTGCCTGGCCCCCGGCGCCCCGGCATGGCTCCGAGTCTACAGAGCCCTCCATTGCCTCCGACAGTACGAGTAATATCAAAACTTACCGTAACCATGTCACATAAAATAACGCCTCTGCAAAACAAAGTTAGACGCCTCTAGCTTTATCTAGTTTTGCAAGTTTTGCGTGGCATATAGGCTTATTCGTAAGAGAATCGCTTCCCTACCTACGAACTTTGTAACACAACGTCGATCGTATAATTGCATGTTTAAGCATCCCTTTCGGGCCCTCCATTGAAAATGCTTTGCCGACTAGAGAGAGAGAAACAGACACCCGCCAGCCACAGATACGGTGCAAGCCGTATGTCAGTAGTGGAACCAGTCTCGCGTAAGCGTACGCGTAAAGTCGGTCCGGGCCGCTTCATCAACTCAATACCGAAGGCATCGCAAGTGCACGCTAGAGGGTAGCAAATATAAGAAAGACGCCCGCATTCAACATGAGTTCTAACCGTACCAGCAGTACTACGCATAGATCGGCTCTGATACCACTGAAGGGGTTACGGTGCAGAAAACAATAATTTTTCTAGCGAACGGAACCCTAACTAGCCAGGATCTATCTATCTAGTACATGCGATAACGGTGGCGGAACGGGTTACATTACCTCCATGTAGACCGATAGCGGGGATAACGCTCCCGCACAAGCGTTGACGATGAAGTCGTACGTAGCCGACCTCGAGGTCGCGGAGAACTTGCCGTGATGTCGGAGTCGATGACGCCGAGGTGTCGACGATGATCTGCGTCGACGGGCGTCGGGCGGAAGAAGACAGAGCGCCAGCACCGGGGCTGGTGCGCCGGCACCGGAGGGGGGGAGGCGCGACAGCTGCAGGGGGCGAGACGATGTCGCCCAAGCTCCTCAATAGAGTAGCCTCCGAGCACTCGCAAACATACGGAGCCTAGAGACAACTCCCGGTCATTCAGATCCAGCTGAAATCGCAGGAGTAGATCTTATCTGGAATCCCGCAGAGCAACGGCGCTCTGCGGTATGGCTTAGGTGGAGAGAGACCCCCTTCCTCAGCTCGGTGCGGCTTCGACTTGGGAACCACGAGATCGAGAGAGAAATTGGGAATTAATTGAATTTCCTATGAATTAAATCAATTAATATGCCTTGCTATATAAAGGGGGAAGGGGGTGTGCAAACCCCTTGGCTCCCCCATGTGGGACTAAACAAAGGACAAGGGAGGGGGGTTCGGCCCCCACATGGGCTGGCCGAACCAGCCTATGGGGCCCACCCCCTTTGGTGGTGCGGCTCCCCCTCTTGGGCCCTCTTAGGGCCCATATAGGTGGGAGCCCCCTTTTTCCTTTATTTAATTAATATTAAATTAATATAAAAATCCCATTAATTCATAATTAATATATTTATATATAATTCAATATCCCGTGACTCCGAAAACTCTTTCGGACCACCCGAACAACTTTCGGACATTCCTGGAACCATTCCAGACTTCCCCGGATCTCCTTCCGGACCACCGGAACTCTTTCCGGATCATTTCTCTCTCTCCAATAAAAACCTATAAAATTCCAGAACCTATCTCCTAGCGTCGCTAAGACCTTAAGTTTGTTACGCTACGGTTCGGGAATACTCCAGACATGGTTGAGACACTCCGCTCACCAATGATCGTCAGGGATACCTGGAAATATATGACGACCCCTGTGCATTCCACGAATATCGCCGTTGAACCATAAATATGATATTTATTCCCTTTGTCTCTGCGATACTACCTTGTCCGAGATATGATCGTAGACACATCGATGCCTTTGCTGTATCTCGTTACCGACGAAGGTTATTAACTCGTCTGTGATATTACCATCTCCATGACCTAGTCACAAGCTGCGCAGCTATATAGATGCAATATCACCGAGTGGGCCCAGAGTATCTTTCCATTACAAGAATGAACAAATCCCGCTCTTGATCCTTACGTCTCGATGCTCTTTCGGAATACCCAAGATGGACACCGTTATTTTCATGCTATATAAGACACAACGTTTGATGCTCTCAAAGCACTCCTACGAAGCAACAATAAGTACGGTCTCACGGTCTAAGGAATAAGCTATCATACTCTTATCTATTGCAAATGACAAACATCGTAATACGATCTTATTGCAATACTTTGCGTATGTCCATCACCTTATTCTACTAACAAGATGACCCCATTGTCAACCGACGTCATTGTCCTTGATCGGGAATCTCGATCAACTGTTGCCCAATGGACTAGCTTATATAGAGGCTTGCTAGGGACCTGGTTGTCTATGTATCACACGTGTATTAATAATTCCGATTAATACAGTTATAGCATAATACACAAACCTATTATAAACTTATGATATAATGCAATAAATACTACTTATTTATTTGCCTCTAGGGCATATCTCCTTCATATATTACATATGGTACCCGACATCCCGGGGATTTAACAGACCTACTCTTAAATGTTTCTAAGCGATAGGAGATGTCGGTTTCTCGATCGAGACACCAGGAGCGGCGACATCGGGAGCGGCATCAGCAGGAGCAGCAGCGGCAGCAGACCCGGTGGCATCACCAGTAGCAGCGATCTCGGAAGAAGCAGCAGGAGCAGCTTCGGCTTCAGTTCCGGCAGCGCTACTCGGGGCGTCGGGACGCACCTCGGTCTCGGTGGCCTCGGGTCTTGGCGAAGTCGTTGCGTCCCGGGGAACCACGCTCTCGGGCGCGGCACCGGAAGCAACGTCATCTTCTTTCGGGGCCTCGTCTTCCACGTCGCCGGTCGCGCCGGTGTCTTCGTCGTCCTCATAATCAGATTCGGAGTCGGAAGGGAGGACGCTGGCGGTAAAGGCGTGGATGCTTGCCCACGAGGCGATGCGGTGCGCCACCTCCTGTCGCCGCTGGATCTTAGCCGGATCACTCAGCCACGGCGAGATCGTTCGCAGCCGCTGGATCGCCTCCAGGTCAAGACCTTCGTACCAGCTGAGTATTTGGGTCAAGACCTGGTCGGCACCAGCCCGCGCAACGGAACGCTTCCACGCATGAATGCGCCTCCCGGCACACTGAAGTGCGCTCGCGAGCTCGGGCACCGAGAGCGTCCCGCGGATGCTCGGCCACAATGCGCCGTGGAAGTGGACCGCAGCGTTGAGCAGCTCCGTCCCGATAGACCGAAGAGGCACTATCCGGGCCTTCAGGGCAGTGAGGTGATCCTCGATGTCCCAGGTTTCCGAGACAGGGCCCTTCCCGGCGCGCTTCTCTCGGGCGGCAGCAACGGCGAGAACAGCAGCCTCCCGGGAGTGCTCAAATTCCCCTTTAAAAAGAAGAACTGTCAAACAACTAGGTCATAAGAAAAGCGACAGCAAAGAAAGGAAGCAACAAGAGAAGACGGATGTCGGTCCACTTACTGTTAAGATCCCGGTTCAATACAGTGAGCTCGGAGAGCCAAGTATCAGACCGTGACCGGAGGAGAGCCAGCTCGGTCTCGGCAATGTGCGCACGCTCCTCGGATTGGTCCAAGGTCTCCTTCTGCTTCTTGCTCGCCTCGATGAAGCGCGTCTTCATCTCGGTCGCAGCAGCCTTGACCTTTCCGAGCTCGCCGTTGAGCCGCGCGATCTCGGCTTGCGCGGTGGCGAGTGCGGTCTTCTGGTCCACCGAGACCTTCCGCGCGGCATCTCGCTCCTCCCGGAGACGCTCCTCGCACTTCTTGGACTGACCGAGGTCAGCAAGAACTCGGTTGAAGATGCTGCAGCGTTTCTTGCTGCACTCCTGAAATCAAGACAAAGAAGGAGAAGTCAGCCGGTGAAGAATGTAAAGAAATCGGGAGAATCCGGGATCTCTAGCACATAACAAGCTACCCGGTTGGGAGGATCTCGGGGACTCGCTGTCCGAGTCGTGAAATTTTCTCTAAGATTGGAGCCTAGTGATCTGCTATTCGGTGGAATCTAGAGCACTAAGCACCAATCTCGGGGACTAGTGGTTGTGAAGCAAATTTTGAAGCAACCTACCCGGTTGGGAGGATCTTGGGGACTCGCTATCCGAGTCCTGGATTTTTCTCTAAGATTGGAGCCCAGTGATCTGCTGTTCGGTGGAATCTAGAGCACTAAGCACCAATCTCGGGGACTAGTGGTTGTGAAGCAAATTTTGAAGCAACCTACCCGGTTGGGAGGATCTCGGGGACTCGCTATCCGAGTCCTGGGTTTTTCTCTAAGATTGGAGCCCAGTGATCTGCTATTCGGTGGAATCTAGAGCACTAAGCACCAATCTCGGGGACTAGTGGTTGTGAAGCAAATTTTGAAGCAATCTACCCGGTTGGGAGGATCTCGGAAACTCGCTATCCGAGTCCTGGATTTTTCTCTAAGATTGGAGCCCAGTGATCTGCTATTCGGTGGAATCTAGAGCACTAAGCACCAATCTCGGGGACTAGTGGTGGTGGAAGGAACAAGTATTTTTTGAAAGAAATAGAACAAGCTTACCTCGGTCACCCGAGTAACATCCAGCGCGGCCACCTGGAGAGCGTGCAGAGCTTGGGCGTTGCGGCTTGGGCCTGCAGCGTGCAAATCTCCCGCGGCCTCGGAGGCGTCGGCGGCAAGCCAAGCCTGATTGTATGCGTCAACAACATGTATGCCGGAGCCGCCGGGCGCGCGGGTAGCAGCAATATCCCGGGACCCTGAAGGCACAAAGGAGCTAACGGTTGCTCGCAACATCCGCAAGGCAGCAGTAGGGATCTCGGCGGGAGGCGGTGGTAACGATGAAAACGTACTCGGGCGCAGCACCAAGTCCTGGGACGAAGATGTCGGGGCAGCTGCAGGCTTGGCAGAAGTCGTTTTCTGCCCAGCGATCTTGGGGCGCGACTTCCCGGCAGGTGGATCAGCTGGCCGGGAGGAGGCTGCGGGCCGCTTCTCCGGGGCAGTATTATCCGGAGCCTGCCGAGAGGGACCGCTTGGCACGGACTGACGGGGAGGGCTCAAGATCTCGGCCTCAAGCCCGGGAACCCGGCGCGGACTTTCCGGAAGGAAAATGTCTCCCGAGGTCGTCGTGGCCTGCACCGGGATCTCGTCGATCACCGGACAAGCATCCGGAGTCGCAACGGATGCCGGAGCGGCACCGGAGGCGGCAGCTTCGCTTCCTCGGGTAGAGGGGCGAGGAGGAGAAGGCGAAGCCCGAGCAGGGCTGGGAGTTCGAGTTCCGGGAGGAGGAGGAATGGCAGGTGACGGGAGTTCGAGTGCGTCCCTGAAAGAAAATATCTCAATAATAATTTATGAAGAACGCAAAGTCATATGGCATAAGGCAAGGAGAATGTACCCGGAGTCCACAAGGGGAGGGCCCCTTTGCCGGCGAGGCTTCGGGGCCGTTTCCTTATTCGGCTTGCTCTTCTTGAGAGGGTTGCCGGGGTTGTCGGCAGCCTCGGTGTCGGAAGCCGCGCGCTTCCGGCTCTCGGCACGCTTGGTTCCGGCAGTCGGCTTCGGAACCATTGTTGAGGCCCAATTGAGAGGGAGAGCGTCAATAATATCGAGAATCTGGCAGTCAATCTCATCCTCATCATCCGAAGAAATAGAAACTGTCTCTGAGGTTGAAGGGTTACCCGGAGCTGCAGCCTTGAACAGAGGAATGGCGAGATGGTCCTCGCCGTCGGGGTCCTTTCTCGGCATCTTATCCGGCACCGAGATATTCGGCACGAAGTTCCCGTTGGCGTGGACTGCGTCCTCCTCAGCTTGCCGCTCGAATAACTGCGCAAACAGGTCATCACATGATTTCCAGGTAAATGCATGTATGTGGGCAAATGCGCGAAAGACAGACAGCAGCACCTGTTTTAACGGTTTTTTCCGGGATCCCCCAATGACACCCCAAGCATAGTCATCCGACATCTTCGTCCGAGCAATAGCTCGGACACGTCGGACGACCGCGGGATGGTCAAGAGGGAAAATATTGGTCCTAGTGGGGTCATAGCTCCCATCCATATGGCACATCTTGTGCACTCGGGTTTGCAGAGGGCAGACGCGGCGGATAATGAAGCAGCGCAGGAGATCGTCGCCGGTCATTTTCTTGTTCAGCGCCAAGAGCACGTCATGCATGCAGTTGACCTCTTCGGTATCCGGCAGTCGTTTCCAGAGGTTGAACTTGCGAGGAGGGCCATGGACAAACTCCGGCAGATTTATGAAATCCGGATTCGAGGATCCCGGACCATCTCCCGAGTGCTCCCGGTTCTTCACGTAGAAGAAGCTGCGCTGCCACTTCCGGCAGGATTCTAGTCCCTTGACTATGGGGAATCCGGAGTCAGCGCGAGGGATGATGGTGGCCGCTCCGCAGTCGACCAAGTCTGTCTCTTTCTGATCCGGGTTGGGGATGACCTGGCGACGAAGGATGAAGTACTTGGCCCAGAGATCCAGAAAGGGCCACACGCCGAGATATGCTTCTGCATACGTGGTGAAGACCGAGAGCATCATAATGGCGTTGGCGGGGAGGTGATGAGGTTGGAGGCTGTAGGTGTTGAGGAAGTCACGGAAGAAGGTGCTAGCCGGAAGCCCAAACCCACGCTCGAAATGCGTGAGGAATACGACGTATTCCCCGGGTTGGGGTTCCGGCTCAACCTCGCCCTCCGGTAGACGGCTCTCAACTTCTGGCGGAATCCGGTGTGTCCGGTACAGCCAGTCCAGGTCCCATTGTTTGGTTTCGGAGCCATCCCAGCATCCCCGGATACTTTCTTCACCCATGTCGGAGAAGACTGCAGGTGTATCCGGGCTATTCTGCAGGCGCAACGGCGGTTAGTCGGAGTTAGTCTACCGGGAACTAGGATGCCGGAGCACAAACTGCTAAACACAACCGGATTCATGGGAAATATGATCTACCGTCTGCTAGAAATCAAAACAAAAAGGAGGAAAATAGGCTCGCGTTAGACTCGGGCAAGACGCAATGCAAGTGAATGATCTGCATCCTACCGCGACGGTACATCACCGCCGTGCGCATCGTGCGCGCCGCTCAAGTTGTGCTCACCGGCGGCGGCTCAACCGCATTTGTGTTACGGCACGGCCGGGGTCGGGCGGTTGTTCTACCGAAGAAAATCATCGAGACGGAGAGAGCGACTCACCGGTGAAAGAGGAGGTCGATGACGTGCGAGAGGGACGGCGATGTTCGAGCTCCGGTGCACGGCGAGGGCGACGGAGTTCGGGCAACGAGTGCAGCAGCGGCGGCGTGCTCGAGACGGTGGTGGAAGAAGAGCGAGGAAGAGGAAGAAGGAGAGGAAACCGTTCCGGTCCCCTATTTATGGGGGGGATTCCGGAGCGGTTTCCAATTTTCCCGCCCACGATCTCCACGATCGTGGGTGGGATCTAGTTTGCGCAGCAAGCCACGTGGCGCTACCCGGAGCGTCCGATCCGGCCACACCGAGGGCCACACGGCCCCAACGGTTGGACTCCGGATCGGCTGCGGCTCCCGGCGCGGGAACCCAAGCGACAGCGTGCTCGGGCAGGAGCACTCGAGTGCATTTCTGCCCGGACGCGACGTCGGGTGGGCCCCAGCTCGCAGTCTCGAATTCATCAGAAAGCCAACGGTCGAGATTCACTGAGGTTGTGATATCCGGTTGCAGGCTTCGCCTCCCGGTAAAAATAGTCTCGGTAAGAAGATCTCGGGAAAAACCGACTTCGGCAGATAGGGAAAGGCCGGTGTCGTGTGTTCTCGGAAGATAGTTGTTGTTTAAAGCTGATCCCGCACATCATCCGAGGTCGCCGTGCAGCACCAGCTTCGGGGACTAGTGTCGGGGGGCTGCCCCCCGGGTAGGGGCAGATCCCGGTATAATTCAGTAAAGGGCCAACAGTACTTGACCTTTGGCGAGAGCAAGGGACACCTCCTGGCGTGCTGAAAGGGCAGCTTGACCCTTGAACGCTGGTAGAGGGCAAAATGTCTCCTGGCAGGCGCAAGGGGCAGCTCTGGCATCTATAAATAGACACCCCCGGCCCTCACAATCGCAGCACAAGCATGAGCGGGTGGTTCCTCTAAGAACTAGCTTCTCGAAGATGTCTTTGCTGATAGGCTAAGACATCTTCGGGAGGCTAGGCCTAGAGATACTCATCCTGAGACGAGCTCGGACGTATCCGGAAAGGGTCCCGAGTCTCGGGGTCCGAGGAGACTCCCGGAAGGAGGTGTACTCGGCTTTACCGGATAGGTTGTCCGAGTAGGTACTAACCGGAGTATATGTCTCGGTCTTGATCTTATGCAGAAGGGGCTCACAGGGGCAAGTGAGGAGGTAGTCGGCGTGAGGGCTTCCGGTAGGCCGTCAACGGTCCAGAGCAGGCCTTCCCGTCTGTCGCGGGAGGAAGTACCATTCCACCTGACACGGAATCATGGTCACCTCCCGCCTGACACGGAAGCATGTTCACCTCCCGCCTGACACGGGAGCGTGGTCACCTCCCGCCTGACACGGGAGCGCGTCAGCCGGTACGATCGTGGTACGACAAGACCTGACACGCCAATCCCGGCAATCCGGAAAAGGCTATCCGGAGTGGGCAAAGACATATCTTGTCTCTGACAGGGGGACAATGATGGTGCAGGACGGCGCCTGCCGTCCTTATCGAGATGATGACGAAGGGGCTACGCCGGATAGCGCGGCGACTAGGTCGCACTAGCCGGTGACGACATGCCGGCTAGGCCTGTACGGTGGGGTCGAGCCGATTTAGGGTTTCCGGCCCTCCTGGCCGGAGCCCTATAAAAGGCGCCATTACTGCTCCTGAGGGGAGAGACCAACTGAAGAGCCAAAGCTATAGTCGCATTTACTCTTGGAGCAGTTACTCCTTCATACCTTGAGTTCATCTAGTTCTTTGTACTCCTCCCTTTGAGAGATCTAGCAGCAAGTTGTAGTTCTTGTACCATTGATATATAGAGAGGAAAGGCAGGAGTAGGGGTGTTACCTCCTCACGAGGGCCCTGAACCTAGGTATATCGTGTGTGTGTTGTGTGCCTTCGTGCATTTGTTCCTATTTGTTAGATCTTCCTCCTCATACTTTGTTCTTATTCCTTGTTCCTGGGAGATCTCGGTTTTACCGGGATCCTCCCCGTGTGAGCTCTTCAGCTCGCTATCCCTCCCCGGATCCACCAACGTCCATCGGCCCCACACATTAGCCATCCTATGGCATCTGACGTGACACCACCACGACAGCAATACAACGCCTACAAGGATCGCCGTCAGCTGGAATACAAGCAAGACTTGATCCTTCACCATGCTTCTGGCTCTCCTGCTCCTGCTGCCCTGTCTGAGCCCCCGACCTTTGCTCAGTGGAACCAGGGCTCCTTGGCTCCATGGACACTGATTGACCAGGACCTTGGCGGCAGCTCATACACCACTGGCTATGACTATGGTGAGGAGGAGGAAGATGATGATGAGGAGGCAGCGTCTGAGGAGTATGAGGACGATGATGATGATGAGGAGGCTGATGATGATGAGGAGGAGGAGGAGGACCCCTCGGACTGAAGACTTCCATGGGACGTAGCATCGCTCTTCTTCCTTTTTGGCGTTTCGATGCCAAAGGGGGAGAAGTTGCTCTACTAGGACTTCTTCGGGGATTTGCAAGGGTCGGGCACAAGCTTATGCGTTTATCATTTATTTGCGCTTGTATCCATTTATCGTGTTTTAAATTACTTGTGAAACTCTCTTTATTTCATTTGAGATAACTTTGTATTGAGACAATGGTTGATGCTATCATTATATTATGCTTGAGACTTCGAATTGATTGTGTTGGTATTCTCTTCATATTCTATATGCACAAGGCATGAAAATCTATCTAGTCTCAATTGCTTCCATAATCATACATTTTGTCTCGTTTCTCCTTTGTGATATCTTGTGGTTGTTGTTATAAAATTGCTCCTATCCTTTGTTATTTTGTGTTGCATACTTGCATTTATTTAGGGGGAGCCATTTTCTGCCAAAAACATGATATTGATGTTTGTTTCTATGCAAATCTTGGTATTGTCATCTAACACCAAAAAGGGGGAGATTGAAATAACATTTCTTAATCCCTAATGTTTTGTGTGTTAGTTAACAATACCAATGATACTAATCCTATTGCTAAGTATTTCAGTTTGGGTGATACTCATATCACAAATCCTAAAGCCAAATTGTAGAGAAAAAGAGCTTCTGGAATTCTTCCCAGACCCGGATATTCCGGTTCCCCAACTCGGATATTCCGGGTCATCCCCAGAAAATTGGCTAAGTCAAGTTCAGAAGTACTACTGACTCCAATCGGAAAATCAGCTCGGAAATTTCAAGGACCCGGATATTCCGGTTCACCAACCCGGATATTCCGAGTCAACCTCAAGAAAATTTTCTAAGTCAAGATTCAGAAGTACTACTGACTCCAATCGGAAAATCAGCTCGGAAATTTCAAGGACCCGGATATTCCGGTTCACCAACCCGGATATTCCGAGTCAACCTCAAGAAAATTGGCTAAGTCAAGATTCAGAAGTGGTCATGACTCCAATCGGAAAATCAGCTCGGAAATTTCAAGGACCCGGATATTCCGGTTCACCAACCCGGATATTCCGAGTCATCCACAGGAAAATTGGCTAAGTCAAGATTCAGAAGTGGCACTGACTCCAATCGGAAATTCAGCTCGGAAATTTCAAGGACTCGGATATTCCGAGTCAACCTCAGAAAAACGGCTAAGTCAAGTTCAGAATTGGTTCTGATCTCAACCGGAAATTCAGCTCGGATATTTTCAAAGGCCCGGATATTCCGGGTGACCGGAATTTCCGGTGGTACTTATACCGGAATTTCCGGGTGCCCAAGACAGCCAATGGCTAGATTTTGAGGGGGAGTATAAATACCCCCTCACTCACTCAAGAACAGCGAGCTCTCAGATTTTCTCTCTCCTACCATTTTTGAAAGCTCAAATCATCAAGATCTCCCAATCCCCCACCCAAAATTCATTGATCTTTGGAGGATTGGAGGAGAAGGCCTGGATCTACATCCTCACCGAAAGGATTTGCATTTCTCCCCCCATTCACTTGGGGATTTCGTGGCTAGGGTTTCCGGTGGGAAAACCTAGTTCACCATTGTTGTACTCTTGGTGTTACCTTGACCTTTTGTGGTCCTTGACCTTTTGTGGTCTTCTTGAGAGCCCCCAATTCAGTTGTGGGTGTGTGCCTCAAGCGTTTGTAAGGGATTCGCCGCCCTAAAAGGGGATCAATAGTGGAAGGTGGACTCGAAACCTTTGTGGTTGAGTTCATCGGAGAAGAAGGTGAGCCTTTGTGGCGTTGCGGCTAACCTGTTGTGGTAGCGCACACCTCTCCAAACGAGACGTACACCCTTGGGTGGAACTCGGGATTACATCTTCGTCTCGGCGTGCTTCACTTGGTTCCTTTTACCTTTGCTCCCTTACTTGCTTATCTTATTATTGCTTAGTTTCTCATTTAGGTAAATTCACCGTAGTTGCATATCTAGAGAATTTACCTTTGTGTTGAGCCTAAATTTGAAAAGACCTAAAATTTGTAATAGCACCTATTCACCCCCCCCCCCCCTCTAGGTGCCGGATTCCCGTTCAGTAGGTAGGGAAGCGGTTCTCTTACGAATAAGCCTATATGCCACGTAAAATTTGCAAAACTAAATAAATCCAGAGACGTCTAACTTTGTTTTGCAGAGGCGTTATTTTATATGACATGGTTACGGTAAGTTTTGATATTACTCGTACTGTCGGAGGCAATGGAGGGCTCTGTAGACTCGGAGCCATGCCGGGGCGCCGGGGGCCAGGCACATGGCGCCATGAAGGTCCAGGCGCATCGACCAAGACACATCGCACTTCATTGCATCATTATTGAGTGTTGTTGTGTGTGCATCCTATTGATTGCTTATATGCTAGATATACAACGGTAGCATCATAAATAGGATGATCCCTAACAAATACCAAAATTGTGTTCTCCCTCGTTGCGCACCACCGAGAAAGTTCTACGTTATGAGGCAGGCCGTGATGATCGGGTGTCACACATCTCGTCGTTCGCATACAGTGGGTGTAAGCCATGTTGCACGCGCAGGGTCTTCGAGGTTTGATTGGCGAGCCTAGCATACTCAGAGGTATGGCCTCGGAACACGGGAAGATCGAAAGATCGAGCACGAGTCACATAGTTGTTGTGATCGACATGTTATGTCCACCTTTGAAGCTGTGCTGCCGGCCGTGATGATCGGGGGTAGTATGGTGGATGAGGGTCGTGTAATCGCCATTATTATTTTTAGGGATAATAATCTTGGTGTGGTGTGTTTTTGATAATGAAATTATAAAACTAAAACTCACCTATATATTATAAACTTATCTTACCTCTTTTGCGATCACATCTGGATACAACGGAACTACGCTTCGGTTACTTCTTCAAGAGCTCGGATTCTACCTTGGAAGCCGACGGGTCCAACTTCATCAGCTGGTGCATTGGTTTTAGAAACATTCTCCAAACACAACAAACATCCTATATGTGATAGAACATTAGTTAGGAGTTAGACCAGATGATTCTGATAGCAAGGAGCAAGATGATGAGTTCCGTAAGCATCATGACATGTTCATGGAAGTGAAAATCGTCATGAGCGTATGCCTAGCACCTGAGTTGAAAGTTGTTTCAACACATGGAGCCATATGTCGTGATTGATGCGATCAGAGGTCACTTCAAAGATGAATTGAGTCTTAAGAAGTTCAGACAGCTTAGAAAGTTACGGACCATTCACATGGGGAGCATACCTATCTGGAGACTCAGTTGAAGAAGTTGTGTGACATCTACTTCAGGCTTACGAATATCTACGATTTCTAGATAGCGAACTCAAGTGCAATAGAGATTGCGCTTTACCTCCTAGCTGTGAATAGCATGTGCATGAATATGCTATAGAGACACGGTGAGCTTCTTCACATTCGTGAACAAGTTCAAATCTCTAAAAGTTGATTCATCGAAGAAGAGTTCTTCGACGCTATGGGTATATTTGATATACGAAGATATAAATGTATTCTTCTCATACTTGATGAAAAGTGTTTGATAATATTTCTGTTTGTGAAACAGTCCCTGATTATCACAAGTATGTGGCGAAGGGTGACGTGACAGTGCACGAGTAATGGCAAGTTCATGGCCAGTAGTGCTCACGCCCTCGAGATATCATATTAGTTATCATCAATAGTTTTTGATAAGACATTTTGTAATAGTAAGAATGTGATCTAGTTTGGTGTCTTGAATGTTACAAGACATAATTATTCATATAGAACACATCAGTTGTTTTATGTTATGAAACAAAGCAGTTGTTTCATGTTATGAGTAATTTGCATCACATCTCAATTACATTATTACCTTTGCTCCCTTACTTGCTTATCTTATTATTGCTTAGTTTCTCATTTAGGTAAATTCACCGTAGTTGCATATCTAGAGAATTTACCTTTGTGTTGAGCCTAAATTTGAAAAGACCTAAAATTTGTAATAGCACCTATTCACCCCCCCCTCTAGGTGCCGGATTCCCGTTCAGTAGGTAGGGAAGCGGTTCTCTTACGAATAAGCCTATATGCCACGTAAAATTTGCAAAACTAAATAAATCCAGAGACGTCTAACTTTGTTTTGCAGAGGCGTTATTTTATATGACATGGTTACGGTAAGTTTTGATATTACTCGTACTGTCGGAGGCAATGGAGGGCTCTGTAGACTCGGAGCCATGCCGGGGCGCCGGGGGCCAGGCACATGGCGCCATGAAGGTCCAGGCGCATCGACCAAGACACATCGCACTTCATTGCATCATTATTGAGTGTTGTTGTGTGTGCATCCTATTGATTGCTTATATGCTAGATATACAACGGTAGCATCATAAATAGGATGATCCCTAACAAATACCAAAATTGTGTTCTCCCTCGTTGCGCACCACCGAGAAAGTTCTACGTTATGAGGCAGGCCGTGATGATCGGGTGTCACACATCTCGTCGTTCGCATACAGTGGGTGTAAGCCATGTTGCACGCGCAGGGTCTTCGAGGTTTCATTGGCGAGCCTAGCATATCCAGAAATATGGCCTCGGAACACGGGAAGATCGAAAGATCGAGCACGAGTCACAGGGTTGTTGTGATCGACATTTTATGTCCACCTTTGAAGTTATGCTGCCGACCGTGATGATCGGGGGTGGTGTGGTGGATGAGGGTCGTGTAATCGCCATTATTATTTTTAGGGATAATAATCTTGGTGGGGTGTGTTTTGATAATGTGATTATAAAACTAAAACTCACCTATATATTATAAACTTATCCTTACCTCTTTTGCAATCACATCTGGAGACTACGGAACTACACTTCGGTTGCTTCCTCAAGAGCTCGGATTCTACCTTAGAAGCCGACAGGTCCAACTTCATCAGTTGGTACATTGGTTTTAGAAACATTCTCCAAACACAACAAACATCCTATATGCCTGGAACATTAGTTAGGAGTTAGACCAGATGATTTTGATAGCAAGGAGCAAGATGATGAGTTCCGTAAGCATCATGATATTTTCATGGAAGTGAAGGTCGTCATGAGCGTATGCCTAGCACCTGAGTTGAAAGTTGTTTCAACACATGGAGCCATATGTCGTGATTGATGCGATCAGAGGTCACTTCAAAGATGAATTGAGCAGTTCAGACAGCTTAGAAAGTTCCGGACCATTCACATGGGGAGCATACCTGTCTGGAGACTCAGTTGAAGAAGTTGTGTGACATCTACTTCAGGCTTACGAATATCTACGATTTCTAGATAGCGAACTCGAGTGCAATAGAGATTGTGCTTTACCTCCTAGCTGTGAATAGCATGTGCGTGAACATGCTATAGAGACTTGATGAGCTTCTTCACATTTGTGAACAAGTTCAAATCTCTAAAAGTTGATTCCATCGAAGAAGAGTTCTTCGACGCTACGGGTATATTTGATATACGAAGATATAAATGTATTCTTCTCATACTTGGTGAAAAGTATTTAATACTTGTTATGTTTATGAAACAGTACCTGATTATTGAAACAATCATTGTCATAGCTTATTTAACTATAGTGTGTGGTAATTTTAAGAAATATGTAGTCAAGATACAAGATGGTTCCATAAATAAACTGACACCCCACAGGTGTTGTAGCACAACGTTATTGCCTATGACAATGATTGTTTCTAACACTCATATTTGTCTAAATGAAGCTCCCTACATTTGTGGGTTTTGTTCACAAAAATTTATCAAAACATGAAGTGCAACGAGTAGCTCTTTCGAAACCAGCTACCTAATGTACTGTTTAATGGAAACCATTTTGTTTTGAGCTTTAATGAAAGGCATGTTAATTTTGGAGCACTAGGTATTTTATTTCATATCTATGAAATGGCTGGTGCTAAGATGATATTTTTTTCTTTTGATCCGCTGTATGGAATCACTCGATCTTGTAGATTTATCACCAGTTTAGTTTAGTTTTACACTTTTATTTGTTGTGATAAATTTATTTTCTGCCTTGTAGCCTTAATTACCTAAGTGAATTGTGTTACAGACTTGCAATTTAATTCTCACAATTGCCAGTTGTGTAGATAATCACCTAATTTGATAGATCTGCTATTTGTTTTTGACAGTATTGCAACTTGTATAGACAGGAAGGAAGATGAGGATTCGAAGATTACTGAAAGGGCACTCTTTTGCAAGCTCTTGATATACCTCATCACACAACCTTTCCAGTTGATATATCGTTCCTTGCAGTGCAATAGAATTATTCACGTGTGCTATATATATCCTTGTGATTTTGAGACAAGTCTCATGCACTTTTTTTTGTAATGCCATGAGTTTGCGTTCAAAATGTTTATGGACAAGGATGTAGTGCACATTCAGTTATCTGATATTTTTATATTGTATTTTGAATATTTGATGTTGGTGCTTGTGGATGCATGCATGACCGTATAATTTATCTGTTTGTTTGCCCTCACCCCCCCCCCCCCCCCCCCTCCCACCGATTTTTTGTCCAGTTGTACCTGATGATGATTCATTGAACAGATAATTTGAAACCATCAAGCTTTTGCGTAACTCCTAGACCAAATATATGTAAAGAAAATTCATTCAAGAAGATGTTACAGCCTAAACCAGAGTAACAACAACTTAGCCAAACATAGGGCCCAGGACAGGTGGCGAGGTCACTTAAGGGGGCTTCAACCATCGAGATCCATGGATCTGGAAAATATGAGCACCACTTAAATTGTTGGTTGTTGTTGTCCGAAGTAAAAACACAAAATGGGAATAGACATAGAAGGAGTAAGGGCACGTACACCGGCATGCGCTTAGCCTGGATGCTAGGAAAATAATCACAGTTTTGGCTGATTCCCTATTGTTTTCTTTAGTGGCGGCGCAAACCTAGGCGTCTGTAGCTTATTTAATACGTGAAAAAATCGAGTTCTTGGTGTCAGACGCTTGCTGCATGCGTAACCAACTAGCTACAAGTCCTGCTAAGCGGCTACGGGTTCCGATGTACATGCCCTAACAATAGGTAGATCCGTAGATGGACGAAACGGTAAAAATACCATTTAAATTTATGAATTTCTATGTCGTATTATATTTTCATACAACACGTGTTGCATTCACCGTAGCAACGCACAGGCATTCAACTAGTGGTAGGTAAAAATATGAGTCTTGGTCCCTGACAACTTCACTTGGAAGAATTATAACTTAGGTTAACCATTGTAATATACTAGTTGCTACAAACATAACTATCAGTATTACATCGCAGCGGAGAGGATGTTAATGACGGCTGAACGGTAATCCGGCACCTAGAGGGGGGGTGAATAGGTGCTATTACAAATTTTAGGTCTTTTCAAATTTAGGCTCAACACAAAGGTAAATTCTCTAGATATGTAACTATGGTGAATTTACCTAAATGACAAGCTAAGCAATACCAAGGTAAAATAGAGTACAATACAAGCAAGTACGGGAGTAAGGATAAGAGGAACCAAGTGAAGCACGCGGAGACGAAGATGTAATCCCGAGTTCCACCCAAGGGTGTACGTCTCGTTGGAGAGGTGTGCGCTACCACAACAGGTTAGCCGCAACGCCACAAAGGCTCGCCTTCTTATCCGATGAACTCAATCACAAAGGTTGTAAATTCACCTTCCACTATTGATCCCCTTTTAGGGCGGAGATCGAATCCCTTACAACCGATTGAGGCACTCACCCACAACTTAACTGGGGGCTCTCAAGATGACCACAAAAGGTTAAGGACCACAAAAGGTCAAGGCAACACCAAAATTACAACAATGGCGAACTAGGTTTTCCCACCGGAAACGCTAGCCACGAAATCCCAAAGTGAATGGGAAAGAAATGCAAATCGCTTCGGTGAAGATGTAGATCCGGGCCTTCTCCTCCAATCCTCCAAAGATCAATGGATTTGGGTGGGGGGATTGGAAGATCTTGATGATTTGAGCTTTCAAGAAGTGTAGGAGAGAGAAAATATGAGAGCTAGTTGTTCTTAAGTGAGTGAGGGGGTATTTATAGTCCCTCCCCAATTCTGACCGTTGCCTGTGTCGACCACCCAGAAATTCTGGTATAAGTCATCACCGGAAATTCCGGTCACTCAGAATTTTCGGAGAATTGAAATTTCCGACTAGATTTTCCGGCTGGAGTCAGAACCTATTCCTCTTCTTTCCTTAGCAGTTTTCTCCAATGTTCTTCAAGGTGCACTCGGAAATTCCGATGAATGGAAATTTCCGAGCACAATTTCCGGTTGAGATCAGAACACTTCTTATTCTTGACTTAGCCGTTTCTGTGAACTCTTCTGGGTGCAATCGGAAATTCCGGTAGATGGAAATTTCCGATCACAATTTCCGGTTGAGATCATAACCATTTTTCAAACTTGATGGAACCAGAACCACTTCTTCTTCGCATTTTAGGCTTTGATGCATATGAACTTAAATCACATACAAGCTGAAATACTTAGCATTCTATTAGTACATCATAAGTATTGTTAACTAACACACAAAACACTAGGGATTAAGAAATGTTCTTTAAACGGCAGCAATTGTTTCACCCGCTGTCGCAGATCTTGTAGTTACCGCTACTGTTCCTATGTAGACTGTCAATGGGTACGAACAGAAAGTTGCAAAACATTCCCAAACCTAGACCTTTTGTCATTGCCTCTTTATTGCTTAGCTTGTATTGCCTGTCCATGCATTTGATGAAGGATCTCACTGCTGAGTTTTCTCCAACAAATGAGAAGACAGTCTTGATATGTGAAAGAGTCTGTGTACAATTGTATTTGTATCATTGCAAATATTTATATGGTAGATGTACTAAGTATTAACTTCTAATAGTGCATCCAGTTGGTTCTACAACTGAGGTTGCTTCAGAAACCAAAGCTATCCTTGTCATCGACATGCCAATCATCATTTTGTCATATGTTGCTCCAACCACGAGGAGCATCGGAACAACCAAGAATGACATCATACCCACCTCCCAACAGCACACGAATGCAATAATGATTGCGACTAAGAATGTTGAGAAATTGGAGATAAAGTGACCCATCTGAGGAAAAGAATTTAGTAAGTCCATGTTTACTGTTTTCTATTATTGAACAAACCCTTTGTGCTTTAGTTCTAGTTACTGCAACATACAATGGATGTTTTTGAAGTGCAAACTGATACCTTCTCACCAATTGCATCTTGTATGACCTTGATGTGGTTTGTTGCTCCAACCATGATGTTCGCGGTGGTTAAGTCAGTGTCGAAAGCTCCAACATCTTGATTGAGCACTGATCTCAGATATGACATCTGCATGCGTGTCATTTGTCTCTGACTTGTATACATCCAACATGCAATTTCTGCAGCAGGGTCATTGTGTCTAGAAGGTAAGACAGTTTATTGGAACAATACTAATTTTATTCATATTGCTTGTGTTCCCATCAATGTGATGCTCACTTGTTATGGTACATGTGGACAAATAGTTAAATAGGGAATGCCGTTACTACAAAATCACTCTCTTTCACCGCCATAGCCTTTTTTTTTCTCTGCGCATTTCTCTTTGTTGTGAAGTGCTGCCTCTGGAATGAACTTCAAGTAGCATATTTTGTACTGTTTTTAAGTGTGGCTACTAGCATACTGGAATAATGTCTGGCAAGGCATTTAACAAATAAAGTTGATCAAATTCTATTCAGTTTAACTGTCTGAGCCAATCTCTTTGTAGAATCAATCCCCAACACTTTGGACTAAGCGCTACTACAGCTCCTACCTAATTTGACTGAAACTTGATATGATGCGGCTTTACGAATAATTATATGTATCCCTATACAGAAAAACTACAACGTCAGGTTTTGTTAGTTCTGTTGTTCTTCACATAGTCTGAAAACAATCAATGTCAAATATGCAAATAACCACTTTGTTGTGCTACTCTGCTCGCTCATAATTGCTACGTGCTTTAGTTCCTCGCGATTCTCAGATTTCCGTACCAGTCCTATAGATCCCCACTGTGATATGTTTCAGGGAAAATGAACTAATAACTTCCATTCTTTTTTGTACATTATCAAACATAGAAATGTTAGAAGCCTTCTCTCACCAATTATTCCAGCAGGGGGTTTGATGAGTGCCAAGAACCACATATATGGAACTAACTACAAACAAGAACAAGGAAAATAGAACTGTCAATGACATCTAACAAACAGTTTTTCCTCCAATAAATATAATAAAATATTTCACAAATAATGAATTTATATATAATAACTTAATAATATTCCAGGTACAAGGTAACCTTAGAAAGTTGATGGACAATGGCGTCCAGATTGCCTATGTTGTTCCCAACTGCGTCGACAGATTTTTCAAGTATGTATTACGACATTGAAAGCCCCATGCCATGCACAAATGACCCCATGGTTCCCAACACCATGAACAACCAATCTAGAGCGTCAGCGTAGCAAAGCAGACTAAGGGCTCGTTTGATTCGTAGGGATAGGAAACATGGAGGGATAAGAAAAGTAGAGGATTGGTTTGGACTGCCTATTGAATCCTACGGGAATGGAAACGATGGGAATTTGCATGACTGTGTGTTTGATGGCAGTGTAGGAAAATCACAGGAATCCAAGACAAAGAATCCAAATCTGAGATAGCCTACAATGCACCTTGCTGCTTTCTTCACGTCATAGGAATTTTTCCAAGAGCTCAGACCTAATGGAAATTTTCCTGTGAAACACACTAGCGAAAGTCCCATAGGAAAGAATCCTAAGGATTATGTTCCTTCGTATCAAACAGCGTCGGTAGGAAAAAATCCTTAGGATCTGAATCCCACAAAAATTCTTTGGAATTCCTACAAATCAAACTAGCCCTAAAGAAGGGGAAAGGCTCATCCACATCCAGTTTTTCTAGTGTCGAGGGTGCTGGCGATGATTTGTTTTCCCCGTCATCCACACTTTTGGGTTTATGCGATTCATTAGGACACTCATTTTGTTAGATGAATGTCATTTTATTTGTAAGGGTTGAGATACTTTGCAGGAGAGTATCAAGAACACTGAGCGATATATATATAGTAACAAACGTGGTTAGCTACAAGTTACGACGAGGAATTTTTACTCCCAAGGTTTATATTATAATATGGTGAACTACTTCAGCATGGAATCAACTGAAAAATAGTCTGATGCTTTCAATCAGAACTGTGTTTCTAGCGTGGTGATTTTTGAGTCGCCGAGTCAAGTCAAGTCGACGAGACCAAGACTCGTGACTTGTTGACTTGACTCAGCGACTAGGCTTGATTAGTCCCCCAAGTCGCCTAAGCAATAAATCAGATAAGTAGTTAATCTGTTAGCTATTTTCCAGGCAGTTGAGGATGCGATCTGTTGCCCCTTGCCTCGGTTAGTTTGTTAGCTATTTTCGTCAGATAGGTAGTTAGTCTGTTGGCTATTTTCTAGGGAGAAGGAGAGGAAGAGAACATGAGTGGACTCAGGAATTTAGTGCTGCCAGCATTTTCTGTTCTAACTGCCTGAAAACGTGGACAAAAGAAGTGTCCAGTCGTGCCATCCCACGACTCTCGTAGCTAATCTCTAGGACTCTAACTAACAGCTAACTGAACCACACACATATGTCCTGTTTATTTGCTAACTGAACCACACGCACCACCTAGCAGGAGCGGAGAGGAATCAGGCCATGGGGGAGAGAGGCGAGCCGTACCTTATTGCCCTGCTGGGAGAGGGCTGCATCAGGGGTGGAGAGGCGCAGAAGCTTGGCCGGAGAAGGGTGGCCGGTGGAGGAGGACGGGAGCTGGCCGGGGCGGACAAGATCTGGCAGAGGAAGAGATGGTCGCCGGAGAAGAGGGAGCTCACGTGTCTCTCTCTCTGCTCGATTCCTCTCACAGATGTGTTCTCCTCTCTCCCCCCTATCCATTTTCCCTCCTAATTGACTCGATTCCCTTCCCTTCCCGCCTGATTTCTTCTTCCCGCTCCGCCCTTTCCCGCGCCTCTGCGCCAAAATTTCTGAGCAAGTCGAGCTACTTGCGCCTCAACTCCGGCGACTAATCTCAGCAAGGCGCCGGCGAGCCGCCGAGGCGCGCGACTCGCTGCGTGAGTCAAGTCGCCTGGGCGAGTTGGCGACGCTGGGACGACTTGGCGACTATACAACGACTAATCAGCGACTATATGGCGACTCAAAAACCATGCGGGCATATCAAGCTGCTTATTCGAACTCACAAAAAATAAAATATTTATTTTGGGTAACGTGTGGAGTTTAATTATTTATTAGAAGTCACATCATTGTGAAATACTAAGCACGAATCTTTTGTTGCTGTGTGAAATGCTGAGCATGGATCTTTTGTTGTTGTAATAAAATTATAGGGATACAAGGAAACTTCGTTTTCATCTACAAATTACATAGAGTTAGGCCAGCTGCAGTCCAATCCAGATTAAATTTGATTAAAGTAACTTATAGCCTCCTTGTATAAATGCACAATGCTCAGCTAAACATTTTTTAAGTTTCTATTGCAAAATAAATTACAGTTTATGTACACAATATCATGGTGTCTAGTACTCTAGTTCTACAAAATTGTAGATAGCTAGGAGAACTAAGATATCGCTAAAAATGTATCAACATAAATTTTGGGGTAATGCATTCAGTTTGAATTAAGAAGAATATGCACCCCAAAGTCAAGTTGAAGAGGACTCGAACCTGGCTGATCTGCTTCCCCACCCAACTGAACTAGGCCCAATTCCTATAAGCAAGGGTATTCTGGTCCAGATCCACCTCTTAGGTTATTTTGTCCAAAAAGTTATTGAGATGTTTTTATACAACCATGTTCTTCACTGCATATTTATCAACTTATAATATCACTACGATAGTATACTGGGTATCAACCATGTTCGATGCCCCACATACTCGCTGGGTGTTTGTTCTCACGGATGATCTGGCATAAGGTACTTTTGTGGATACGATTGACATCTAGACCGCCGGTTGTAGAGGACGATTTTGTAGACTGGTGGTCGTTGGTACTCAACTCCACCCCCTGCTTTCTGCGTATGTGCATCTCTTCGGTGATCATTCTCACGGCCTGGTGGATTTGGAAGCAACAGAATACGTTCATCCTCGACAACGCAGGACCCTCAGTTAGCGCTCTGGTGGAAAGCATCAAGACTGAGGCTCGTTTTTTGGTTAGTGTGGGTCCCGCGGACTCGCACATCTTCTCCCGTAGTCTAGGTTGCTGGGTTGAGTCGTATGATCTGGGGTGGCCTCTCTATAGGATTGTAAATAACTCTTCTATCTATCAATGCATCGAAGCGCAATACTTTTTGTGTTTTCACGGAAAAAAGGGGAACTAGTACAGTAGAAATGCCTTGAACTCTCCAAATTTGGTGATCTAGCATGCCTCTGTTGTCCAGTTTTGTATTGCCTAGAGCAGTGTTCAGTTTGCTAGAGTGCATGCTCGCGAGCCCTCCCACCCGTGGTCGAGGCGCAGCCTCCATAGGAGCCTCACTTCTACCTAATAACACACAGTTATTTTTATTAATAAGTTGACTTTACCAGATATGGTTGTGGAATTTCCTAATTGATATGTAAGTCATGTTGGTACAAGATTGTCCACATATACCAGATATTACTTTGGAGGATAATATGGCTCATTTCTTAACTCAGGGACCATGCATCTTCAACATATGATGAGATAGCTATGTTATTACAGTCTGTCAACTGACAGCAAATGAATCTAAAACAATATTACCTATTCTAATGAAGCACCTAACTATTTAAGTTAGGTCTCTTGGCTAAAATTGGAGTTGATCAGATACAGCTATCAATCTTTCATGTTTCTTTGCAAGTGGAACAACCTTGAGTAAACACCATCATCTGCAGATATCAATGTTTGGTGGTCGCCGAGTTCGACCACCTTTCCTTTCTCCATCACGACAATTATGTCTGCATTTATGACCGTGGACAATCTATGTGCCACTGTCATACTTGTAATCTTTCTTGATTGTTCATCTCTATTCTTCCACTCCTTGGCTCCTAAAGAACTCATCACCACTCTCTCAGACTCACCATCAAGTGCGCTAGTTGCCTCATCAAGAAGTAGAATAGCTGGCCTCTTTAGTACAGTTCGTGCAATAGCTATCCGCTGCTTCTGCCCTCCTGAAAGCTGACCTCCTTTGTCTCCAACAACTGTGTCATACCCTTCTGGTAGACCACTGATGAAATCATGAATGTTCGCGTCCCTGGCAGCCTGGATGATTTCCGTTTCTGAAGATTCTTCACTTCCGTAACTAATGTTATCTCTGATGGATGAATGGAACAGAATTGGTTCCTGTTGAACTAATCCAATTTGCCTTCTGAGCCATCTGAGATTGTAATCTCTTATGTTCTTGTTGTCAACTAGCACTGTACCTCTGTGGGGATCATAGAATCTCAATAACAGAGCCAGGACAGATGATTTTCCTGCACCACTTGGGCCAACCAGTGCTACTCTTTGGCCAGGTTCGATGACTAGATTGAAGCCATCCAGAATAGTGACCTCTGGTCGTGATGGATAGTTGAAGCTCACATCCTGGAACTCAGTTCTCCCGACGATCCAGTTTTCACTTGTCATTTTTGGTTCATCAGGCACAATTTGTGTCTCTCTGTCAAGCATGTCAAATGCAGGATTCAGTATAGTAATGGCTGACATAACCATGGGAATCAGGGTCCATAACTCTGTGATGGAAGGTACTGTGAGTGAGAATATCTGGTATGACCGTATGCTGTTCTCAAATGTTGCTTGCTTTCTCTGAACCAGAACCGTGGTGTACCAAAGTGCCACTGCATGTGCGATGTTCCACAGGCAGAGCGAGATCCCTTGGATTACCCCATACTTTATGCTCTCAATCTTAGTAATCCTCAGGGGTTCTTGCAGCGACAGCTCTGCTTTCTTAATTATTTCGTCTTCATAAACAAAGGATGCCACGGTTCGGATGTTGCTGGCTGCCTCTGAAGCAAGGGAAACAAGTTCCTGGTGTGCGATAGCAGCTTCGCCATAGAATCCTTTGGCCGACCTAGCTTGAATAAGGCCACCAATGAAATGGCATGGCATGACTGCCCATGATACTAAACCCATTCTCCAGTTGACGTACATGCTTACTGTTGTTGCTATCAGGATTGAGGAGATGCATTGCACAATGACTGCCATCCTATCTGATATGATAGTCTTGATTGTTGAGGTATCACTGACAATGCGTGAGGTAAGAGATCCTACACCATTTTTTGGCTTTTCAAACCAACCAAGTTCGTTCCGGAGAACAGCTGCATTATATTCAAATAAGAACGTGTCATGTTTTGAATAATGAAAGCTCTTGCGAGATATTGATAAGACTATGAATAAGGTTTCCATATGACATACATGAAAAGAGGGCCCCTCTTAGGTTTTCCATTGCCTTTTCTCCAATAACACCATAAATATAGTGCTGCAAGATGCTGCTGATCAGTGTGATCATCCCAGCCCCGAAGAAAATCAAAGAGTACTTGCTGACTTTTCTTTTTGCATCTGGGTCATAATATGCCACACCAATTGTCATGATGAAGTAACCAAACAAGGGCTTTGAGATTCCAGAGATGGCTGCTGCTGAGGAGCCTAATAGAATCTTTGCAATGTCATCTTTACACAGCCCATACCAAACTCTAAAGAAAGGATGTATTTCCTTTCTGGCCTCTTTCTTTGGTTGCTTTGAATTTATCAGTTCTAGTTTGTTCCACGTTCCCTGCTTCATTGAAGGCTCCTTGTTGTAGGCTTCAGCAGTTTGTTCTTCTATTACATTATCAGAAGGGCTGTTCAATGAATCAAAATAAACAGATTAATATGTTCTTATTTGAGTAGTCCTACTTGCATATATTATCACTTAACTTCCGTGTCATAGATTTATGAGCATCCGTTAACCGTTGAAAAGCTCTGCGAATTCAAGCTATCACCATCTTGGTAAAAGTGGGACTCGGTTTAAAACTTGTTCACTTAAAAATCTTTGGCGATGAACATGAACCGTTTAATATCTAACATGCATATACTAGTTTTTCAGTAATAAGCATAAGACATTGGTGAAGTAAAGCTTTCATTTGGCTTCATTAAGTTACCTTGCTACCCTCTTTCCAGCTTCCTTCTCAACATTTCGCATGCTGCATACGTTTGAGTAGAATGTGCTTTTTTCTAGCAACTCTTGATGAGTCCCGGTTTGGGCTACTCTTCCGTTCTCCACGACAACAATGGTGTCAGCGTTTACAATTGTGGACATCCTGTGGGCAATCAAGATAACAGTCCTCCCACTCATGGCTCTCTCGAGTGCATCCTGGACTAGCTTTTCTGATTCTGAATCAAGGGCACTTGTTGCTTCATCCAGAAGAAGAATCGGTGGATCCTTCAGCATTGCCCTTGCAATAGCTACTCTTTGTTTCTGGCCTCCTGACAACTGCACACCTCTTTCTCCTACCTGAACCAAGTAATATGTGGTAAGCCCCAAGGGAATACCCTTTGCTTTTAAACAATTATTGGTACATTTAATGAGCTATGATGAAACTATCCATGGTTGTACAGTAAGATCAATTTGTGGCTATTTAGACTGATAAACTTCAAATCTCAATATGTCATATACGCACTATACTTCATTCCTTGAGGATTTTTGCTGATGTTTGACATTACACGAGCCAATATCCTGTTTGCCTTTAAGGGCCAGCTCCTCCTATCAACTTTATAATTTATCTTAAACTTTCACAAGTTCCCTCGAGGCATTCATTATGTCCATTAACTGTACAATCAAAAAAGTGTTGTTATGCTTATTTACACTAATTTTTTGAGGTATAAGGTGGTCGTATCCACCGCCCGAATAGATAGAAAGAGTTGACCCAGTTTATAAGGAAAACCGGGTCAAAAAACCATACAATCTGTACAAAAGAATGACACAAACGAAGCGACCCGCCGTCCACACGACCCAAGTCGACAAATACCACAACACACACCACCTGCTCCGAGGCCGCCGCCCCGACGTAACAACCAGATTGACCTTCGCATCGTCCGAAAGTGATCCAGTCATGGTCGACGAACCCTCTGCCCACGCAGTCTTCATCCAGGTTGCCACCAAACCACCTGCGCCGGGCCGCCGCCCCGGTGTAGCAGCCAGATCGGCATTCGCATTGCCCGAAGACGATCCAGTCGGGTGGACGAACTTTCTGCCCACACAGTCTACATCCAAGTCGCCACCCAAACACACGCAAATAACGGCTCTGCATCATAGAACCGTCATAGCGTGGGAGCCCGAGGCCGCCGCCCGACTTCCACCTCCCTGACCACATCGCCAGTCTACCCACCCGCCACGGACCCGCTGCACCGAGGGAGCCGGTGACTCCAAGACGACGCCTCCAACAAGGTAGTGACGCGTCCGTTACCGTCGCCCGCCCCCGACGGAGCTTAGGCTTTCACCCGGAGACCACCGAATCACCCCGCCCAGCGGGTTGTCGAAACTCCACGATGATGCCAACAAAAAAAGGAGAACGACGCCCAAAAGGACGCCGCCGCCATCGCCGGCACCGACTGGAGTCGGTGCAAGACCTTCGCCCGGAGCTCGAGCCGCCCGTGAAGCTCGGGGAGCTGCGAAAAGGTAGACCGTATCTGTGGCCGCTCGCCGAGCTTCTCCACAAACCGAACCCACAGTAGCACCTCCTTGCTGCCACGCCGGCACCTCTGCCGCCGCCCCGCATATGGCCACCGGCCGCTCCGGCCACCACCTTGCCCACCGCACGAGCAGCCCGCTCGCGCCTGCCAGAGACGACCTCCAGGCTCCAGGACGCAGACGGAAGCTGCACCAGCTCGCCGCGCCGCCATCTCCAGCAGGAGGACGGTCGTCGCCCAGGCCTCCTCGACACCCTGGTGCCGCACCCCAACCAGCAGCCCGCTCGTTCGTCGCCCACCGAGGATCGACCGAGGCCCGTCCGGCCCAGATCGGGCCCGGAAGGCCCGCGCCGCCAGGCGCCGCCCCACGCCGACGCCAGCCGTCGCCAGCAGCCGCCCCACGCCGGGGCCGTCGCCTGACCGCGCAGCCGCAGCATCGCCGGCCCGCGCTCACAGCCCCGCCGCCGCCGCGAGCCGCCCCTCCGAAACAGCCTCCTGCCATGGCCAGGAGTGAAGAAACCGTGCCTCGCCTCCACCATCCCAGGGGCGCCACGGCTTTGCCGGCGGCCCCTCCGGCAGGCGAAGCGGGAGAGAAGGTGGCGGGGGACTCCGGCGACGGCGGTTAGCGTTTCCCCCGTGACGCCCAGAGGAGGGCGTCACGGGGTCGAGAGGTACTTCGACGTATTTGCACTAATCTGTACTCTTATTGTTCTGGTTTTCTTTGCAAGCTATAACCTTATTTGATTGCAGTCAAAGCTTTATGCATGCATGTTTAAGATTCTGAAAGTGACATGAAATGTTCATGTTACTTGCGTACTACTCATTTTATTCCTCTTAGTTAAACTGCCAATTTCTGTGTAACGTAGCATTATTGTCATATACCGCCAGTCATGAGTCTAATAGAAGATTTGGCTGTTGTGATTATAATGATATTGCATTTATGTTATAATTATTCTTACCTGGAATGGTATTAAGCCTCTTCATGTCCTATTAAAAACCATGAAGGAAGGTGTATTTAATTCTAGAATCTGGATGGCTTTCGGTCACACATGCAAAAAAATCCTTTGCTTTCTTCATTACTGTATTGAACATATACATACCTCTGTTAAGTATTCGTTTGGAAGTTTAGATATGAAAGAATGCACATTAGCTGTCATTGCTGCTTCAGTTATCTCTTTGTCAGTCGCATCCATTTTACCAATCCTCAAGTTGTCCTTGATAGTACCAGAAAATAGCGATGGCTCCTGAGATACTGAGGCTATGTTTCTGCGCAGGGATTTCATATCAAGTTTCGTGATACTGTGACCATCAATAAATATGTCACCTGCAGCAGTAAGTCTCATTACTGACTGAAATATTATGACTATTTTAGCTTGCAAGTACATTTTTAATTCATGACAACCAACATATAATCCTACTTCATATGTAGAATTTTACACCAAACAAATGATGTGTTCTGTTATTGACAGTTGCATTAGGAAGATGGCAGACGGCTACCTGAGGTTGGATCATAGAACCTCTGAAGTAGTGAAATAATTGTGCTCTTCCCACAGCCACTACTTCCTACCAGAGCAACGACTTTGCCTGCAGGGATGGACAGTGAGAATCCTTGGAGAATTTTCTCATCCTGGCGGGAGGGATAGGCGAAATGCACCCCACAGAATTCAATCTCTCCGCAAACCTTTTCTAGTACCACTCCACCTTTTACATAACTTATGGATGGACTTCTTCTGATCACCTTGAAGACCTCTTTTCCTGCAGCTCTTGCTTGATTAAAGGTCTGAAGGTCTGGTGCAGCGTAGGTAATTGATCTGCAATCCATGTGGCGGACACAAAAAAGTTAAGTCTGTTTACTATAATGTATGAAAATATATAGAAGGGTGCGTATGCGACCTATCGAGGTTGTAATATATTTCAGTATGAAAATTAACAATAATGTTGGTTCATATTTCCCTTAGTTGAGTCGTCACTTGGTTAAATTAATGTCTAGGTGAAAATTGTTTAGGCGACTGGAGCAATAATCAGAAAGGCTGTAGTTTTATTACATTGCACCGAAGAGGATGCTCATGATGGCAGCTATTGTGCCACCTGCTGTTGCTGTCCTCTTGCTTACTGCAACTGCCCCAATCCAAACCATCAGTGCCCATGAACAAAAGGTTACTGTTTGAAACAATCCCAGGCCTATCCCCTTTATCATCGCCTCCTTCCTGCTTAGTTTGTATTGATTGTCTGTGCACTGGGCAAAGGATTTTGTGGCCCAGTTCTCTCCGACGAAGGAGAAGACAGTCTTGATATGTAACAAGGTCTGCTCAGAAATGCATACAAGGATTACAAACTTAAATCTTGTAGGAAATTATTAATACTTTCAAAATTTCTCTTTATTCAAATAATGTGGCTCCAGGCATGGGGTGTTGACTAATTCACATGGTTACCTGTTCTACAACAGATGTTGCTTCTGAGACAATAGCATTACGTGACAATGATATGACATTCATCTTTTTCGTGTATGTTGCCCCAATAGCAAGGATCAGGGGAACGACTAGGAAGGAAAGCATGGCGACTTCCCAGCAGCTGGCAAATGCAATTATTATACCAGCAAAGAAAGTGGAGAAGCTTGCGACGAAATGACCAAGCTGCAGAAATGAGAGCTCAGATGCAAGTTTGTCCACACAATTCAGAAAAATCATACAGTTATTGTCGTGAAATCCTTTACCTTCTCACCAATTGCATCTTGTATGATATTCATGTGGTTGGTTACTCCAGTGATGATGTTTGCAGTTGTCAAGTCAGTGTCAAAGGCTCCAATCTCTTGACTGAGGACTGATCTCAGAAATTCTAACCGCATGCGTACTAGCTGTCTCTCACTTGAGTATATCCAGCAGGAGATCTCTGTGAGCAGGTTACCAGGGGAAAGGTATGTGATGTTTAACCAGTCACTATCTATGCCATTGCTACTAATAGATCTCCTATAATCCTCATTTCTGAACATAAATGGTTACTGGCGAAGATTATTGTTCTAATGTATCATTCATCGTGCACATTGCTGTACCTTCATTACAATTGTTAAATTTAATTTTTTTAACAGTACTGTTAAGTTTAGATTTCATTTTATATAGTTGTGAAAAGAAAAGCGGTCTGCCCCATAGAAGAAATTAAAGAACTCCCGATTCTTGACTTACCAACCATACCGGCAGGAAGAGTTGCTGCCGCCATATACCACACATAGGGAACCACCTTTCAAGCAACAAGTATAAAAATATTGGTACTAAGAATCACAGACAAACGTAATCGAAGTTCGAACGACCAATGATATTCATTCAAATTGATGTTCACCTTATACAATGCATTGACCATTCCTTCCTGATCATTTATGTTGGTTCCAAAGGCATCAAGCGCTTTTCCAAGAAGGAGGTACCCAATTGGGAATGCCATGCCGTGGATGGCAGACCCGATGGTTCCAAGGGCCATCAGGAGCCAATCCACCTTATCAGCGTAGCAAAGAAGCCCGAAGAATGGGAATGGCTTATCGCCAGGGGTACCTGCTGGTGGCGCTGAGTCTGTGCTCCTCCTTTCGTCTGTATCATCATTATGGGGTGATGAGATGGAGTTGCCTTCATCATGGAGTGTGCCCATTGTTTCTAGTGGTTGGTTGCTCTTTTGCAGCAGGGATCTTTGGAAAATGAGGTGCATAGATGGCATCAGGTATTTATAGACGTAGGTGTTGCATATGCATGTTACTAACGACCCTCTCTCCCAAAATGTTGTGAATCAATAACTGTAGGTACTCTCAAGGCAGAATGTAAAATAAGCTGAGCTGGTCAAGGGATACATTAGCATATTGCGTGGATTTTAAATACTCAAGGGATACATTAGCATATTGCGTGGATTTTAAATACTAGTGGTGTTTGCATTAGCTTTGGCATGGCATCACATGGAGAATGCAAGGCGTGAAATGACATGGCTGTTTGAATAGAAAAAACTACATTGATGTTCCTTTGTGTAGTTACCTAACCGGGGTGAACCAGCCCAGCAAGAAGCTACTGTACAGTGCAAATTATGTTAGTTCTGTTACCTTGGCTTAAAAATACATCTGGAAACCCAAATTAATGTCTAGGATCTCACTTCAGAGATCCCAACCCTACAAATTAAGTCGATTTCCTGCATCCTGGTGACATGATACGATTCCTTAAAAAAATATAATGGGTAGTTTAGACCGAGAAGATTTGATGAACAAAATAGATTAATGAGTGCTTACATAACCGATGTGGGTGCCTGGCAATAACGGTGGCATAATTCGAGCATATGCCTTTTCCGCCTGCATATAAGACATGGGGTTGTCAATGTCGCATGCCGTTGCAAACAGCTCGTAATGTTTGTTTGTGCTTGCAAGCAGCTTGCTGATGCACTTTTGTCCAAGCAGCAACATCCAAAAGAAAAGAAGACAACATTCTCCTCATTGCCAGAGATGGGGGTCTCCTGGAGCATGTGCCATTCTCTGTACCCTGAACTCGTGCTCACTTCTCATCAAAATCTGGCCAAAGCTAACAGCTCCGCCATATCGCGTTGTGCGTGCCGGTTTGCAATGCAGAGGCATGCCAACAGCTGGGTGGTGGTTTATTCCCGGATCGTTGCAACAAAAGCACAATGTTTTGAGGTTCAGTTGAGGATGTCATTTGGATTCTATAGAAGAAACAAACTTTTGGACAAAGATCCGCGGGTTTTTGTTTCTTTCCGGAGGAAGTGCGGGCAGATTAGACATTTCTAAACATGTCAATATCAATTCAATTTCCATTCATTACATAAGGAAAGGATATCCGGGTGATGCCCTGAGGATGCTAAGAATGACCAGTTCAAATGTCCTATTAAATATTCCGATTGCCGTCTCATGAGTTTGTGTTCCAAAATCCAGTTTTCCGCTTATCATGATTATCGTCTGAAGTTTGCATGTAGCCTACCCACGTGGAATATATGAACGAATTATGTGAAATTTGTGTGTACATTACGAAAACTAAAAAAGAGTGTTGTAACGATCCGGCAAGAATTTGTAACGACCTATAGAGCTGTTTGTTTTCCTAAGGGCGCGTTTGTTGTTTCCTCGGAACTAGGGGTGGGTTTGGTATCCCGCGTTCCTCTTTTTTTATGGCGGTACGGGAAAAGAGCAGTTTAGTTAGACTCTTCCATGTTGTTGCATGAACCAGATATTAAATCACGTCCGGACCGTCCAGACCAAATCCGGGAGGAACAGCCAAATCGCCCGTTATTGTGGAGTCTGACCCGTTGAGTTCTGACGGTTGCACGTGTGGAGATGAGAGGGCGAAAAGGCGTGCCTCTGTAGGAACACGCGGCATAATTCGGCCCATCGTCCCGCTTCTTCCTCTCACTCTCACCCCCAAACGGTCACATCGTCACGCCGACTACGCTACGTCTACCAATCGGCCGCACCGCTACTGAGAGGATGAGCGGGACCGGAGGAGGAGAGGACGGGGACAACGACCACGACCTCATCCGCAACCTGCACCGCACGACAAGAACCTATTTCTCGAGTTCTGGCGCGACCTCGAGCTCCTCGTCGACCTCGGCAATGGCGGCAAGCTCCATCTTCCCCTAATCTTTGTCATAGTTTATGGATTACACCCAGTGATGTGCCATTTCGTAGAACATGCAGTCATATGCTAGGGTTTTCAATAGGATAGGCTTCCAACCGAGACTGTTCGTTAGGATTGGATTATGATTGGATTTGCTAGAAGTTCGACCATGCTTGATGGTTCCGTTCTTTGCCCTCATCTGTTTGTTAGGATTGTAGGTTGGATTCAGATATTCACATGTAGAGTGGAAAAGGGGACTTTGAGGTAGTAGCCGCATTCCTAGCTTGAAATGGTGTGCTGCATTTTGCGATACTTCAGAGTGGCGCTAGTTTGTTCAGATTCGACTGCAATACGAACCGTAGGAGTTGAAGAATCAGAATACCATGATGAAGAACATGTAACGAACTCAAGCACAAGTGTTGAGTGCTAAGAAACAGGAATGAGAGGCAGAAAGAGAGGTCTTGCTGATCGTGAAAAAGAGGCTTAAAGATGAAAAGAGAAAGTTGGAGTATTGCATATACGATCTGCTCAAACTGGATGATGTAAACAAGGAATAGATAGAGAGGATCAGGGCAATTTGTGATGAGTATCCCTAGATATAATTTAAGATATTTGAGTAGCCCTAGTGGCATTTGTAATGTACACTAGTTGTGACTTAAACTAAGGGAAATTTATGTTGAGTAGCCCAAGATTTAAGTAGCGTTTGTCATATACACTACCATTTGTATTATGACACCGTGTGCATGGATTTCAGTTCATTACTTATGCCTTGGCCAATATTGAATGTGACACTATGGAAGGCAAGGGGTTGCTCTCTAATATTGAATGTGACACTATGGAAGGCAAGGGGTTGCTCTCAGATCTAGTCGTGTGTGTAATTCCTTGCACACTAGACTTAGTTTACTGACAATCCCTTTGCCTGCCGTGCGACCCAATTTAGGAGACCTCGCTAATTGTTGGTTGCACTAGCCTTGAACCAATGTGGTATAGGTGTTCCAATGGGAAGTAAGATATCCATGTCATCAGAATTTTGGAGAAGATCAAAGTAAGTTGAATTGTGTTCCATATATGTATTTTTTTACAACTATAGAAAATAAACTAACAAGATGTGATTAAAAAGAGCTTTGCGTTCAATCCTCATGGAGGAGGTTGCAGATTGAATAAAGAGAAGGGGAACAGGTGGATCGATGAAAGCTCACCTAGACCATCTTGTCCTGGAAGAAGGCGAGGAGGAGGTGTTTGCGGAGCTTGTAGAGCCAGGTGGCAGCGTCCTTGCGAAGCTCACGAAAGAGAATTTTCTAGTAGACCCTTATTTTGGTGCTAATGACAACACAACATGTGATCTAACAATGTTCTTGAGGCTTGTAGGTTGTATCTTAGAACATTTTAAAAAGGAAAGAAACGAAACATGAACTTCAAGAGCTCTTCAGGAAGCCTTACTCCAGGCAGCGGTAGTACCGCTACCCTCAACGGGAGTACCGTTGCACTGGACTCTGGCTCGTGGGAAGCGTTGTGGCGCTAACTACCACTGGAGGTACCATCGTTTTTGCCCCTCTGTTTGGCAAAGCGATACCTCGAGCGGTACCAAAGCGGTAGTACCGCCAGCCAGCGGTACTACCGTCGCGCTCTTCTTAATGGCCAGAGCCTAGCTCGGAGCACTGGCAACCGCGGGCGGTGCCGCTGACCAGCGGTAGTACCATTGTGTGTGTTTTTGCATGATTCGTAGGGCTGCTTGGAGCTTCGCTACCGCTGGAGGTACCGCCGATTTTGGCCTTGTAACGCCCCGGGTTTTTCCCAATTAGAAAATTGTTTGTTTTTCTTTTTGCATCAACATGACATCATCATGCATCATTTGCATTTGTCATTCTTAATTTAAATTATTGCATTTAAATTTAACTCCATTTCAATTCTTTTCCACTTTTAAATCTAATTGCAAATCAATTTAATTTAAATGTGATATTTAAATTCTTTTCAAATATTCAAACTAATATATTAAATTGTATATTTTGAAACTATTTAATTTTGCTAAATGTTTCTATCTCTCTTCTTTTCTATTTTTCTTAAAAACACTAAAACAGAAAAGAATTAAAAAGAAAAAGAATAAAACCAGATGGAGAAAAACATTTTTTTCCTGGCCCATCTCCAAAGCCCACCTCTGACCCACTCTTCCTCCTCCCTTGTCTTGTTCCTTGCTTTACAGCTAGGCAGAGACAGAGCCATGGCTGCCCCCACCTCAACCACCCCCTCCCCTCTACTTAGCCGCACCTTCCCCTCTCCCAAACCCTAAACTCCTCCCCTCTCCTCCCTCCTTCCTCCATCCGCCGCCGCCCCCTCTTCTCCCCACCCCAAACCCCTCTCTGTTCTTCCACCAAAAGCCCACCGGAGAGCACCCGCCGCTGCCCCGGCTCTCCATCGCCGTCGAAGGCCAGTACACGTTCCCAGGAGCTGCGCCGTTCCATCCTCGACCTCCACGACCGACGGGAGCGTCCCGGGAGCCTCCGGAACGACGGTGCCATCCTCTTCTTCCTCAACTCCGGCGGGTCCTCCGCCGCGAATTCTCGGCGATTCGGTCTTCCCCGGCATGAACAACTTCTCCGAGCCCCCCTACGTGAGCCACTCTTCCCATTCCCCCTCTCCCCGGCCCGATTTCTTGCCGTAGACAACGAATTGGTCCTCGACCTTCTCCTCCGTCCGCCATGGCCATGGCCAAAGCGGTGAGCTCCGTTTCTCCTCTGTTACTCGCCCCCTTACGCGCAAACCGCACCCCCTGCACTCCCGCACGACTCCACACACACCCCGCACCCGCAGCACGTGAACGGCGCCGCCAAATCGTGGTCTTCGGCGTCGAATCGTTCCGCCGTTCGCCGGTTTGCGTTTCAGTTTCGTCAGTCAGTTTGTGTTTAATTTACGTGTTAAAACGACAGAGTCGGCTAGTGTATCACAAACACCACAAGGACCATCTGGCTAGCGCAGCGCTCCCGCTCGTCTGCGCGTTGCGGGTTCGAGCCCCCCGTCCGGCGCGAGTTGATTAAAATGCACCCTTTTTTCCTTTCCTCTCGCTGACACGCGGGCCCCACCGGTCAGTGACCGCGGGAGGCCGCATCGCCCAGTCAACACTCCCAGCGCCAGCAAGGCGACGGGCCCGCCTGTCATCCTCCCTGGGGGTGTTCTCCTTCGGTGACAAAAGCTCCAGGAAACAGAACCGCTGGGGTTTTTCACAGAGCCCCCTGTCTTCCCTGTTTTTGCCACAGAACCCCCACTGTCATGTTTTTCCATCACGAACAGGTCCCTGCACTTTACAGTTTAGTCCAGAAACTTAATATGTTAATAACTTTAATTCAATAACTCCAAATAAAATAATCTCTATATGTTTATTTATCAGAAAAATGGAAGGAATATTAATATGCCATTTGTATGCCATTTTGCATCTGTTATTTTAATTGCTTAGTGTAATTTGTTAATTGCAACTATATAAATAAATATGGAATGTGTGGGGTAATAAATATAAAATGTCCTATTCCATTTGATCACCCATGTCATGTGTTGCCATTCTAACCAACATTTAATATTGCTGGTAAATAAATAACTTGCACCTAAATATTAATTATCGGAATCCCGGTTCCGCTTAATTTGGATTAGATGCATTTGTTTTGCATCTTGCCATGCCATGCATCATTCTCATATGGTCATGCTAGATCTTTTGCCATAGTTATAAGATGCATCTTTTACGCTTTCCAGTGTTTGTTGCTTCTTCGCGGATACGACGTTGAGATGTGTGAGCACCGACAAGATCTGCTTCCATGCGGGATTCCAGGCAAGCAAAGTTTGCTTGTTTACCTATACATTATCTTTCATTCCTGCCGTTGATCTCTGCTACCCTAGTTATCGATTCTTGAACTGCGATCCCATCACATGTTTATCCTGCAGCCCATACAACTTTATCCCCACAACCTAATACCCGTTGCATGTTTATTTGTTGGCCTTGCGAGTCGTAGCGCATGCTTAGAGTTGTTTGTGCGAGTCGTCTGTTGGTCTTATGTTTCATCTGCTTAGTATGATATATTATTCTACCTTAATAAAATGATGTATTATATTGGGGTATTATAATTAAAAGATAAGGCACCAGGCGGAAGGCCTTGCGAGGTGCTTTGTTCTGCTCAGTGTCGACCTAGGAACTGAGATTTTGTCCTCGGATCCAATTTTGAGCGCACTAACCACTTGTGGTGGGCCCTATGGAGCCCCCCTCGACTTTGAACGGATCTACAGCTTGTCCATGTGCCGCAAGTAGTTCGGGTTTTCCATTTTCTCATATGCATGTGCATGATGATGATGATGATGATGATGAGAGGGTATGTGATACGGGGGGTCATATAGGTGCGGTACGACACGAAGCGGACAATTCCTACTGTGGTTTGAGCCGCATGGTGGCGTAGTCGCAAACTAATGAGTCCGCAATTGAGATTCGGCCGGACTCCTGACGCGGGTAACAACTCATATGGGTGGCACTTGGACTTGCTGTAGTGAAGGAATAAGTCGTGTTGAGAAGACCTGATGCTTGCTTGGGTTGATCATGCGATTATGGGTACAGTAGTGCACCCCTGCAGGGTATAATCTTATCGATGAGCCGCGTCCGCGGTTATGGACACCTTGGTGCGTTGCCGACTAATGAGATCTAGACAACTTACACCTAAATAATGTTAATTAATTTGACTAGTAATATAGAAATTACTTTCACAATGAATGGTAACTAAAATTGTTCAATGTGTGAGTTTCTCGAATTGCTTCCTCATATTTGGTTGAGGGGGTTAATCCGAGAATGGGTTATGATTGGTGTTAGTAGTACCTATTTACTTATGCGCTCTCTTATCCCTCTCTAATTAGACGGAAGTTGTAGCGTGTCTCTTTAGGTTGCTAGTGCTGCTGCTGCTAAGTCCACCTACCCTATATTTTGGGAGATGGTGTAGAAAGTAGGCAAGTCGGTTTTGCTTGCCAGGGAGTGCCCTGACCCTCTTTTGGGTTATGCTTTATGTGCAGTCAACAGGTTGAAGTGAGACGACGTTAGCTTGGGAATCCCTCCGGCTTGGCTGGGCAGGGATATGGCGCCATCGCTTATCTTCAGGACTCTTAGTCCAATTTGCATCTTATCCGTAGTCGGATACTATTTTTGCTTCCGCTGTCATTTGAATCTTTGTATTGTATCATTTGTATCTTGACTCGTTCGAGTCGTTGTTGTATCTATATCTTCTGTTGTATTTGTGGATGTATCGGAACTGTTGTAATGTTATCACAATTCCACCCACATAATGCGCATGTTTCGGCGTGCACATTATGTCTGGTGGGCGACCTAAAATCGTTATTATGCGGATTTCGGCGGGAGCGCTTAAATCTACATAGTACCGATTTTCGGGCGTCACAGGCCTTCTGTTATTCAGTGCGGTACTGCAAGCGGTACCATCATGATACTTTTGTCCGCCAGCGTTACTACCGAACGCCAGTGGTAGTACTGTCGTTCAAGAATGGAGTGGCAGTGCTGCTGCTGTGCTGCCAACGGGCAGAAGCGAAGTACCCAGCGGTACTACCGGCCCCTCCTGCGGTAGTACCGTTGCGTAAGTCACATCTCCAAACGGCCGAATTTTAGAGGAGGCCTTTCTTCTACCTTTGAAGGACACAACTTCTACACTCTCTCTCCTCCATTAAAGCAAAGCTAAGAACTCCAAGATCTCCCAAACCCCCCACCCAAATCCGTTGTTATTTGGAGGGTTGAAGGAGAAAGCCCGGATCTACTACTTCACCAAAGCATTCTTCATTACCCCCTCATTCACTTGAGAATTTCGTGGCTAGGGTTTCCATTGGGAAAACCTAGCTCCCATTGTTGCTACTTGGTGTAGCCTTGACCTTTTGTGGTCATCTTGAGAGCCCCCAATTAAGTGTGGGTGTGTGCCTCAAGTTATTGTAATTTTGTAAGGTATTCGATCTCCGTCCCAAAGGGGATCAATAGTGGAAGGTGAACTCGTACCTTTTGTGATTGAGTTTTTCAGAGAAGAATGTGAGCCTTTGTGGCGTTGTGAACAACCTGTTGTGGTGGCACACACCTCTCAAACGAGACGTACACCCTTTGGGTGGAACTCGGTGAACGGATAGACGTCACCTAGAGGGGGGGTGAATAGGTGATTTAAAACTTTTCTGAGAAGCCGGATTATCCGGTCCAAGAAAGACCCGGATATTCCGGTATGATTGATAAAGGCGGAATAAAACTAGAGTTTTACTTTAACAAGCATACAACCTAGAGAAATATACTAGGCTCACCTATGTGCACCAACAACTTAAGCTAAGCAATACAAGTAACAAGATGATAGCAAGATAGATAACTTCAAGCACGAAGGCTATCACAATGTAAAGTGCGTAAGTAAAGAGCTCGGGTATAGAAATAACCGATGCACGCGGAGACGAGGATGTATTCCCGAGTTCCACCCAAAGGGTGTACGTCTCATTTGGAGAGGTGTGCGCAACCACAACAGGTTAGCCGCAACCCCACAAAGGCTCACCTTCTTCTCCTGATGAACTCAACCACAAAAGGTTGCGAGTTCACCTTCCACTATTGATCCCCTTTGGGGCGGAGATCGAATCCCGTACAACACTCTTGAGCCACACACCCACAACTTAATTGGGGCTCCCAAGTCTTGAGGCACACACCTACAACTTAATTGGGGGCTCTCAAGTGACCACAAAAGGTCTTGGACACAAAAGGCCGGCCACAAAAGGCGTCTAGGGTCCAATGACCCAAGAGTAACAAGCTCACAAGTATCACCACCACGAATCCTCGTGGAGGTCTCAAACCGATGCAAATGCAATGGCAAGAGCACACGAAGTGCTCAAGTCCTTCACTCTCAAATTCCAACAAAGCAACAAATGCTTATGGGGGAATAAGAGAGGAAGAACAAAGTGAAAGGACAATGATGTCGCCTAGAGGGGGGGGGGGGGGGTAAATAGGCGGTTTAAAACTTTTCCGGTTTAGGCTTGATAATTGCGGAATAAAACTAGGTGTTTAAATTAACAAGCCGACAACCTAAATAAACTAGGCTCACCTATGTGCACCAATAACTTATGCTAAGCAAGATAAACAACAAGGTGATAGCAATAGAATACTTCAAGCACGAAGGCTATCACAAGGTAAAGTGCATAAGTAAAAGCTCGGGTATAGAAACAACCAAGGCACGCGGAGACGAGGATGTATTCCCGAGTTCCTCCTTGTTAAGGGAGTACGTCTCGTTGGAGAGGTGTGAACCGACACAACGGTTCAACAACCACAAAGGTTTCACCTTCTTCTCCGGTGAACCGCACCACAAAGGCTTGGTTCACCTTCCACTATCGGAATTCCTTTGAGGCGGAATCCGGAGCCTTTCAACAACAATCCGGGGCACAACCCACAATGGGATTGGGGGCTCCCGAACGGCCTCCAACAAAAATCCGGGGCACAACCCACAATGGGATTGGGGGCTCCGAACGGCTTCAAGTGACCACACAAGGGTCCAACCACCACAAAAGCGTCTAGGGTCCAAGGACCCAAGAGTAACAAGCTCACGAACTTTCAACTTCCACGAATCCTCGTGGAGAGCACACCGATGCACCAAATGCAAAAGGCAAGAGCACAAGTGATCAAAATCCTTCACTCTCAAATTCCAACAAAGCAACAAATGCTTATGGGGGAATAAGAGAGGAAGAATAAAGAGGAGATGCACCAAGAACTCCAAGATCATGATCTACAAGGTTTCCCTCACTTAGAGGAGAAATCGACCGGTGAAAACGTAGATCAAGATCACCTCTCACTTTCCCTCAAATATTAGCAAGAACCATGGGAGGATGTATTCCCGACTTCCACCCAAAGGGTGTACGTCTCGTTTGTAGAGGTGTGCGCAGCGCAACAGGTTAGCCGCAACGCCACAAAGGCACTCCTTCTTCTCCTGATGAATTCAACCACAAAAGGTTGTGAATTCACCTTCCACTATTGATCCCTTTGGGACGGAGATCAAATCCTGTACAACACTCTTGAGGCACACACCCACAACTTAATTGGGGGCTCCCAATTCTTGAGTCACACACCCACAACTTAATTGGAGGCTCTCAAGTGACCAAAAAAGGTCTTGGCCACAAAAGGCCGGCCACAAAAGGCGTCTAGGCTCCAATGATCCAAGAGTAACAAGCTCACAAGTATCACCACCACGAATCCTCGTGGAGGGCTCAAACCGATGCAAATGCAATGGCAAGAGCACACGAAGTGCTCAAGTCCTTCACTCTCAAATTCCAACAAAGCAGCAAATTCTTATGGGGGAATAAGAGAGGAAGAACAAAAGAAACCACAAAGGAGTCAAATCCTTCACTCCCAAATCCCACCAAAAGCAACTAATGCTTGTGGGGGGAGAAGAGAGGAAGAACAAAGAGAAGAACCACAAAGGAAATCCAAGATCTAGATCCACTAGATTCCCCTCACTTAGAGGAGAGATGGATTGGTGTAATTGTAGATCTAGATCTCCTCTTTCTTTTCCCTCAAGAAGTAGCAAGAATCATGGGAGGGATTGAGAGGGGGAAAGCATTCCAAGGTTAGCAATGGAGGAGGAGAGAGAGCTGAACGGATAGACGTCGCCTAGAGGGGGGGGGGTGAATAGGCGATTTAAAACTTTTTCGAGGAGCCGGAATATCCGGTCCAAGAGTGACCCGGAAATTCCGAGTAGCCGGAATATCCGGTCCACAATGATCCGGAAATTCCGGTATGCTTGATAAAGGCGGAATAAAACTAGAGGTTTACTTTAACAAGCATACAACCTAGATATATAAACTAGGCTCACCTATGTGCACCAACAACTTAAGCTAAGCAATACTAGTAACAAGATGATAGCAAGATATATGACTTCAAGCACGAAGGCTATCACAATGTAAAGTGCATAAGTAAAGAGCTCGGGTATAGAGATAACCGAGGCACGCGGAGACGAGGATGTATTCCCGAGTTCCACCCAAAGGTGTACGTCTCGTTTGGAGAGGTGTGCGCAACCACAACAGGTTAGCCGCAACGCCACAAAGGCTCACCTTCTTTTCCTGATGAACTCAACCACAAAAGGTTCGAGTTCACCTTCCACTATTGATCTCCTTTGGGGCGGAGATCGAATCCCGTACAACTCTTGAGGCACACACCCACAACTTAATTGGGGGCTCCCAAGTCTTGAGGCACACACCCACAACTTAATTGGGGGCTCTCAAGTGACCACAAAAGGTCTTGGCCACAAAAGGCCGGCCACAAAAGGCGTCTAGGGTCCAAAGACCCAAGAGTAACAAGCTCACAAGTAACACCACCACGAATCCTCGTGGAGGGCTCAAACCGATGCAAATGCAATGGCAAGAGCACACGAAGTGCTCAAGTCCTTCACTCTCAAATTCCAACACAACAACAAATGTTTATGGGGGAATAAGAGAGGAAGAACAAAGGAAACCACAAAGGAGTCAAATCCTTAACTCCCAAATCCCACCAAAAGCAACTAATGCTTATGGGGGGAGAATAGAGGAAGAACAAAGAAGAAGAACCACAAAGGAACTCCAAGAACTAGACCCACTAAGTTCCCCTCACTTAGAGGAGAGATGGATTGGTAGGATTGTAGATCTAGATCTCCTCTCAACTTGCCCTAAAGAATACGGAAGATTCAATGTAGGGATTGAGAGGGAAGTGAGCTTTGCAAGGTCAACAATGGAGTAGGAGAGAGGGGAAAGTCGTGCTGCCTTGGATTTGCTGGGGAAGAAGAAGGGGAGAGGTATTTATACCCCTCCAGGAAATATAGCCGTTGGCTGTTTCGACACTCGGAAATTCCGGTATAAGTTAGACCCGGAAATTCCGGTCTAGAGAGACTCGGAAATTCCGGTCACCCGGAAATTCCGGTCTAAGAGAGCTCGGAAATTCCGGCTGGAGTCAGAAGCAAAACCAAACTTTTCCTTAGCCATTTCTGGAGGACTTTTCTGGGGGCACTCGGAAATTCCGGTAGACGGAAATTTCCGAGCACAATTTCCGACTGGAGTCAGAACCCTTTTTCTCCTTTCCTTAGCCGTTTTCTTGGATGAGCTGGGGAACCGGAAATTCCGGTAGGGCGGAATATCCGGCCCCAATAATCCGAATCAGCAGAACACCGAAACGAAAACTGCTATAACTTTTGCAAATGAACTCCAAATGAGGTGAGACCAATTTTGTTGGAAAGATAGCGACGATGACTACCCAACAAAACGCAAGGTGTGGGACTTTCCTCATGGTTGAACCGGCAATATTTCCGCCACCGAAAACGCAACAAGTTGTCCAAAGTAAAACCGATTTCGATGAACTAGAGCTTGACATGGAGATGAACCAAGCTCTAACTCCTCACCAACATAAAAGCCAAATAAGAACCAAGAAATATGATATGCCAAGTATGCAAAGGTTTGAGCTCTCCACAAAGATGCGATCAAGTTACCTATTTGAGAACCCCTCTTGTTAGTACGCCTATCTATCCTATAGCCCTATCAAGATCATACCTTTGCCTTGAGCATTCCACTTGAGTTGGATGATGACTATCCTGATTTCTTCAAGTGGTTCATCTTTCTTGATTGCGCGTCCAAGCACATGCTTGATGAAGACTTCTCCAAATACTCCCCCATGCTCACAATGGGAGAGTCTCGCTTAGCTCCGTCTTCATGTATCCATTGCAAGCACCAAGCATAGGATCTTTTCGAGAAAGCTTCTCTTGGTCTTGCACAACTCATCTTTTCTTCACTAAGATGATGTCTTGAATCTTCAAGACATACTTGCAATAAGCTTCACTCAACACATGAGCTTCAAGAGTTCAACACATGAACTCCACAATTCCATGAACATGATCTATAATGATATCTCAATGCAAACATTAGTCCATAGAGATTGTCATTCAATTACCAAAACCACACATGAGGGAAAATGCTCTTTCAAGAGCCCAAAATTCGTGGCAAACATTGGGGAAGACGGACCCTTAAATAGGTTCCCAACAGATCTGACCGTTGGGGACAATTTTTCTCACTCGGGCTGGAAGTTCCGGGCTTACCCCCGGAACTTCCGGACCCCCCGGACACCCCAAACGCGCCCGAAAAGTGCAATCTGGTCAAACCGGAAGTTTGGCCGGATCTTTCCGGCCGGCCGGAACTTACGGCCTAGGGCCGGAATTTCCGACCCTAGTATAAACGTCAACACGAAAACGATGATATCTTCACCATCCGAGCTCCGTTTTCGATGATTTTTGGCTCGTTAGAATCACCACGAAGAGCTCTATAAGATCATGTAGAGAAACATCATAGTACAACAAGTGAGGTTAAAACCAAATGGAGAAATGTAAAATCTCTAGATAAGAGAACAACCGGTAAAACCTCCCACATAAAAAATGCAACATGTTTTTCAAAGTAAACCCTTTTTCGATGAACTTGAGCTTGACATGGAGATGAACCAAGCTCTAATCCTCACATGGATAAAAGCCAAATAAGAATCAAGAAATATGATATGCCAAGTATGCAAAGGTTTGAGCTCTCCACAACGATGCGATCAAGTTACTCACTTGAGAGTCCCTCTTGATAGTACGCCTATCTATCCTATAGCCCTATCATGATCATACCTTTTCCTTGAGTATTCCACTTGAGTTAGATGATGACTCTCTTGATCTCTTCAAGTGGTTCATCTTTGTTGATTGCGCGTCCAAGCACATGCTTGATGAAGACTTCTCCAAATACTCCCCCATACCCATAATGAGAGAGTCTCGCTAGGCTCCATCTTCATGTATCCATAGCAATTTCCAAGCAAAGGATCTCTTCACGAAACTTCTCTTGGTCATGCACATATCAACCTCGATGACGATCACCACATGGCGTCATCCTTCATGAGCTATAAGAAATCTTCATTTGTTACAACCCCATGGGAAGATACCTAACCTCATATAAAGATACCACACACACATATATCATGAGTTAGTTCACAAAGCTATACAGACAAGTGTTTACCATCCCAAGAGATACAAGATCCCTCTTGGTACATCTTGTAGCTTTGTGTGTTGATAAACATCTTGATCAACCTTGTATCTTCCAACATTTCTTCCCTAATATGATGTCTTGAATATTTCAAGACATACTTGCAATATGCTCAACTCAACACATGACCATCCATCATATACATCCTTGAATGGAACCTTGGTCATCAAATAAGCTTCTAGAGTCCAACACATGAACTCCATTATTCCCATGGACACGATCTATAAAGATATCTCAATGCAAACATTAGTCCATAGGGATTGTCATTTAATTACCGAAACCACACATGAGGAAAAATGCTCTTTCAATCTCCCCCATTTTGGTAATTGATGAGAATCTCTTTTGAGAGGGTTTATAATATGGAATTTAACGAACAAGAATGGTTGTACTAACATCAAATACTACAAAGGTATGTGATGTTAGTCCATCCACATATATAGAGCAAACTCCCCATAATTTATGCACGTGTGTATGAACATGAATTCATTGCATATATTGTCAACCATTACCGATGGTGGAGTTTCCACTATATATAAAACCAAGCAACAAAATCAAAGGCAAGGAAGGCAAAATACTTAAGAACAAACCAATGTACAAAGCCAATTCCATACAACCCTCCAAAACTTCTCCCCCATTGACAACGATTGCCGAAATGGGCGAAAGTCTTTAGAAAGGTAACATAATAAGATCTCCTCCATGATTTATGCATTTCTCATGATATGAGTGAAATCAAATGCACTTATCCAATGACGAATATATGGAGGGGATCAAACTATATTGAGGATCCAACAATTGCACAAGAAATATATCAATTGAAATCCACTAGAAGGATATCAATTGCAAAAGAACAATGCATTCACAAAGAAGCAAGCAATCAAGGGATCCAAAACCAATTGAGAAAAAGAAGATATAATGATAGATCAACCAAGTGTTCCAAAAATCAAGAGGGAACTCCCCAAGGTACATGCACAATGAAGGATTTATATTTCAATATAGTGTGCACAACATGGAATCCTCACTGCCTCCTAGATAATTTTGAACACAAACAAATGTTGAGCAACAAAAGAAAGAAGTGACAAAAGAAAACTTGCTCAAACGAGAAAGGATGGGTGTCATGAAAATACTGAAGGGGTTCCGGTGCAGAAAACAATAATTTTTCTAGCGTATGAAACCCTAACTTGCCAGGATCTATCTATCTAGTACATGTGATAACGGTGGCGGAACGGGTTACATTACCTCCATGTAGACCGATAGCGGGGATTACGCTCCCGCACAAGCGTTGACAATGAAGTCGTACGTAGCCGACCTCGTGGTCGCGGAGAACTTGCCGCGATGACGTAGACGATGACGCCGGGGTGTCGACGATGACCTACGTCGACGGGCATCGGGCGGAAGATGGCGTGGCGCCAGCGGCTGAGGGGGGTGCGTCGGTGGCAAGTGGGAGCAGCGGCTGGGCTGCAGGTGGGCGAGACGACGTCACCCAGACTCCTCAAAAGTGGTGCCTCCGAGCACTCGCAAACATACGGAGCTTAACGACAACCCCCGGTCATTCAGATCCAGCTGAAATCGCAGAGGTAGAACTTTTCTGGAATCCCGCAGGGCAACGACGCCCGGCGGTATAGCTTTGGTAGAGAGAGAAGGCAAAACGAGCGGAGAAATAGCTTGGCCGGCTTGCTACAAATTTAATTGTATTTTCCATGAATTAATCCAATTAATATGCCTTGCTATATAAAGGGGGGAGGGGGTGTGCAAACACCCTAGCTCCCCCATGTGGGACTAAACAAAGGAGAGGTGGGGGGGTCCTAGCCGCACCAACCATGGGCCACATTGGCTCATTGGTGCGGCTCCCCCCACATGGGCCTCTCTTGGCCCATTTAGGTGGGATGCCCATTTTTCTCCCTTTTTAATTAATATAAAATACTATTAATTCATAATTAATACATTTATATATAATTTCATCTCCTGTGACTCCGAAACATTTTTCGGACCACCCGAACATCTTTCGGACATTCCTGGAACCATTTCAGACCTTCGCGGAACTCCTTCCAGACCACCGGAACTCTTTCCGGATCATTTCTCTCTCTCCAATAAAATCCTATATTATTCCAGAACCTATCTCCTGGTGTCGTTAAGACCTTAAGTTTGTTACGCTACGGTTCGAGAACACTCCATACATAGTCGAGACACTCCGCTCACCAATGACCGTTAGGGATACCTGGATGTATATGACGGCCCCTGTGCATTCTACGAATATCGTGGTTGAACCATATATATGATATTCATTCCCTTTGTTTCTGTGATACTACCTTGTCCAAGATATGATCGTAGACATCTGATGTCTTTGTTGTATCTCGTTACCGACAAAGGTTATTAACTCGTCTGTGATATTATATCTTCATGACCTAGTCATAAGTTGCGCAGCTATATAGATGCAATCTCACCGAGTGGGCCTAGAGTATCTTTCCATTACAAGAATGAACAAATCCCTCTCTTGATCCTTACGTCTCAACACTCTTTCGGGATACCCAAGATGGACACCGTTATTGTCATGCTAAATAAGACACAACGTTTGATGCTATCAAAGTACCCCTACGAAGCATCAATAAGTACGTCTCACGGTCTAAGGAATGAGATATCATATTCTTATCTATTGCAAATGACAAACATCGTAATACGATCTTATTGCAATAGTTTGCGTATGTCCATCACCTTATTCAACTAATAAGATGACCCCATTGTCAACCGACGTCATTGTCCTTGATCGGGAATCTCGATCAACTGTTGCCCAATGGACTAGTTCATATAGAGTCTTACTAGGGACCTGGTTGTCTATGTATTACACGTGTATTAATAATTTTGATTAATACAGTTATAGCATAATACACAAACCTATTATAAACTTATGAGATATTGCAATAAATACTACTTACTTATTTGCCTCTAGGGCATATCTCCTTCAGTCTCCCACTTGCACTACAGTACAAATAAACTAGCTGCATTTTACTTCATCAAAATCCCTTATCAAATAAGTGTCATATGATAATGCTTGCTTGTGGAAGAGTGTTACTCTAACAGTTTGTACAATACATAATTGTGCGTTGTTTTGCGATTCATTGATATCAACATGTTATCTAATAACAAATATACAAATACTGTAACCAAGGGAGACTTCTGTTTCCTAACGCTTACTCTGATACTGATAAACAGATAATTGCCTTGAAAACACACTCAGACATAGAGAGCTCCTTGTAACAATTACAAACTCGCAATATCTATATACTTTCACACCTATGTAGAAAACTTGACACTCCAATGTCAATCTACTAACTAATACACTTCTACTTCCAGTAAATTCTAAATTTACTTTACAATTGTTCTTCTTCCAAGAACATCGGTCATATTTCATCGGGCAGATAATATGGTTTCTGTTTGTTGTCTAATATTACATAATAGACCAACATGTCGTATAACCATTACTACCATGTATCATTACTCTTAATGATCAATTGGATTTTAAAGGACCATCATTTTGATTCTATTCTGACTCCTCAGATATAATACAAAACAACTCGACTAACTATTTAAAAATTCCCGTCCTATTCCAAATAGACACTAACTTTCAAATAGTTTCACAAATTCATCCTTCTTCTACGGGTACAATTTCACAATGCGTCATATACACAAGATGAATTCAGCTCCCACTCAAATTATGTCTCCACATATTTGAGAACACAAGCTCCCACTCAAAATATGTCTCCACACATTTGAGAACACGAGCTCCCACTCAAAAATATGTCCTTTACATATTCCACCCGAGTGAACTAACTTTGGCTCCCACTTAAATTCACAATTTATCTCGACATTTTGGTCAAACCAAAATCATTGATCTCTTATCAATTCGAATTCAATACAAACTACAGTATTACATTAATACTAATCCCATAGACTTCAAGCATGTCTACATAAATGTAGTCAACAAATTTGATCTTTTCCAAGACACGTTTCTTGACAAAGCATGCTTCCACGTCTTTCTTATAGTTACATTTCTCATATAACACTTTATATGATGATTAAACAATCTTATTCCTCTAATAAGAATTATAGCAACAATTACTATTTTAATCCTTTCAAATGTAACTTGGATTTCCGGGCTAAAAAGCCTTTGTTTGTATTCTGATATTTTCTCAATTTTCTTTGTATTTATAAAGTGCACCTTGATCTGTCAACAAGATCTGAAACACTTAATATTATGCTGTCACTTGACAACAATATTAAATATAACAACACTTTATTCAGAAGCTTCTTTCATGAAAATATTATGATCTTTATGAAGAGGATTGCAAGCAGAAAACAATTTTCTAGTCTCCCTCACTCTTAATCACCAAATTTTCATTTGTAGACATATACCCTATGGAACACCTTCCAATATTCTACTTTTATGAATATAGGTCTGACACCTTATTTCAAGCTTCTAATTCCAGTAACCATAAACCATAATTCGAAAAATCATTTTTTTCTCGCAATTACATAGACAACAAACCAAGTTCTGTTTCTATTGGGTTTTGGAATACACTCTCATCCAATGCGAGCAATCTAGAAAGAACTATTCATGTATATTCTGAATTATCGTATAATCATATACATGATGACACTATTGTCGATCACACGAATTCTCGTTTAGAAAATATCTATTTTCTAAAGTGGACATCGACAATAATGTTTCGAACATATTAAGAGATTCTAAGACAGATTCTGACATACCACACTTTATCTAAAATAGAGTATGGTTATAATACCTCACATATCACCATATATGACATTATAATATTGTGAAACGAATTTCCACAATCCTTTTGTGTTGAAACCTTAATTCAAAAATATTGTCCTTTGATCGAATCTTGTGAATACAATATTCACTAATCTTTCTTCTGAAAAATCCCATTTGATCTCTTATCAAATTAATTTTAGACTCGTGATTTATTATGCAAATACACTTATTCGCCAATAATCATATAAGAATTCGGGTCAATTAATATACACCATTTAATTAAATTAATAATCATTCGAAATGACTCTTAATTAATTTCCTTACGTATTTACACTTCAATACTACATTTCAAACTTAATCAATTCGGCACTTGAAATACTTAAATGGACCAAAAACATCCATTACTTCTTTCATTGCCTTTATGACTACATTCGATGGTGTTTGTTCTTTGGACACATAATTTTATCATTCCCGCTATTATAAATGTATATCATACGCATAATGTAATTGAGATGTGATACGAATTACTCATAATATAAAACAACTGCTTTGTTTAATAACATAAAACAACTGATTTGTTCTATATGAATAACTATGTCTTGTAACATTCAAGACACCAAACTAGATCACACTCTCATTATTATAAAATGTCTTATAAAAAACTATTGATGATAACTAATATGATATCTCGAGGGCGTGAGCACTACTGGCCATTAACTTGCCATCACTTGTGCACTTTCACGTCACCCATCGCCGCATACTTGTGATAATCAGGGACTGTTTCATAAACATAACAAGTATCAAATACTTTTCATCAAGTATGAGAAGAATACATTTATATCTTCGTATATCAAATATACCCGTAGGGTCGAAGAACTCTTCTTCGATGGAATCAACTCTTAGAGATTTGAACTTGTTCACGAACGTGAAGAAGCTCATCGTGTCTCTATAGCATATTCACGCACACGCTCTTCATAGCTAGGAGGCAAAGCGTAATCTCTATTGCACTGGAGTCCGCTATCTAGAAATCGTAGAGATTCGTAAGCCTGAAGTAGATGTCATACAACTTCTTTAATCGAGTCTCCAGACAGGTATGCTCCCCATGTGAATGGTCCGGAACTTTCTAAGCTGTCTGAACTTCCCAAGAATCAATTCATCTTTGAAGTGTCCTTTGATCGCATCAATCACGACATATGGATCCATGTGTTGAAACAACTTTCAACTCTGGTGCTAGGCATACGCTCATGACGACCTCCACTTCTATGAAAATATCATGATGCTTACAGAACTCATCATCTTCCTCCTTGCTAGCAGAATCATCTGGTCTATCTCCTAACTTATATTCTAGGAAATATAGGATGCTGTTGTGTTGGAGACTGTTTCTAAAACCATTGTACCATCTGATGAAGTTGGACCCGTCGGCTTCTAAGGTAGAATCCGCGCTCTTGAGGAAGTAACCGAAGTGTAGTTCCGTAGTCTCCAAATGTGATCGTAAAAGAGGTCAGGTAAATTTTCTAATATATGTGAGTTTTAGTTTATAATCATATTATCAAACGAACTCCACCAAAATTATTATCCCTAAAATAATAATGGCGATTACACGACCCTCATCCACCATACCACCCCCGATCGTCACGGCCGGGGGCACAGCTTCAAAGGTGGACATAAAATGTCGATCACAACAACTCTGTGACTCATGCTCGATCTTTCGATCTTCCCGTGTTCCGAGGCCATATCTGCATATGCTAGGCTCGCCAATCAAACCTCGAAGACCCTGCGCGTGCAACATGGCTTACACCCACTGTATGCGAACGACGATATGTCTGACACCCGATCGTCACGACCTGCCTCATAACGTAGAACTTTCTAGGTGGTGCGCAACGAGGGAGAACACAATTTTGGTATTTGTTAGGGATCATCCTATTCATGATGCTACCGTTGTATATCTAGCATAT